>CM043007.1:255740-2655740 GCA_023678885.1 Pogostemon cablin
CCCTAAACCCTAAACCCTAAACCCTAAACCCTAAACCCTAAACCCTAAACCCTAAACCCTAAACCCTAAACCCTAAACCCTAAACCCTAAACCCTAAACCCTAAACCCTAAACCCTAAACCCTAAACCCTAAACCCTAAACCCTAAACCCTAAACCCTAAACCCTAAACCCTAAACCCTAAACCCTAAACCCTAAACCCTAAACCCTAAACCCTAAACCCTAAACCCTAAACCCTAAACCCTAAACCCTAAACCCTAAACCCTAAACCCTAAACCCTAAACCCTAAACCCTAAACCCTAAACCCTAAACCCTAAACCCTAAAACCCTAAACCCTAAACCCTAAACCCTAAACCCTAAACCCTAAACCCTAAACCCTAAACCCTAAACCCTAAACCCTAAACCCTAAACCCCTAAACCCTAAACCCTAAACCCTAAACCCTAAACCCTAAACCCTAAACCCTAAACCCTAAACCCTAAACCCTAAACCCTAAACCCTAAACCCTAAACCCTAAACCCTAAACCCTAAAACCCTAAACCCTAAACCCTAAACCCTAAACCCTAAACCCTAAACCCTAAACCCTAAACCCTAAACCCTAAACCCTAAACCCTAAACCCTAAACCCTAAACCCTAAACCCTAAACCCTAAACCCTAAACCCTAAACCCTAAACCCTAAACCCTAAACCCTAAACCCTAAACCCTAAACCCTAAACCCTAAACCCTAAACCCTAAACCCTAAAACCCTAAACCCTAAACCCTAAAACCCTAAACCCTAAACCCTAAACCCTAAAACCCTAAACCCTAAACCCTAAACCCTAAACCCTAAACCCTAAACCCTAAACCCTAAACCCTAAACCCTAAACCCTAAACCCTAAACCCTAAAACCCTAAACCCTAAACCCTAAACCCTAAACCCTAAACCCTAAACCCTAAAACCCTAAACCCTAAACCCTAAACCCTAAACCCTAAACCCTAAACCCTAAACCCTAAACCCTAAAACCCTAAAACCCTAAAACCCTAAACCCTAAACCCTAAACCCTAAACCCTAAACCCTAAAACCCTAAACCCTAAACCCTAAAACCCTAAACCCTAAACCCTAAACCCTAAACCCTAAAACCCTAAACCCTAAACCCTAAACCAAAAACCCTAAAACCAAAACCCTAAAACCCTAATAACAATACTAATCATGAACGCACACAAGCTAACACAATAATTCAAGCATTATAGCGGATGTCATGAATATATTATGAAGACGTTACGAAGTAGATAAGCAAGCCTGAATAAAATAAGTAAAATCAAAAGCTCAACAGCATAAAATCCCAATCTTTGGTCTAAATCCCCAAATCAATTAAATCAATCCATCAAACTCTAGAACTGTATATGGAATTAGCCCATGAGTTCACAAGCAACACTCATGGCTAAGCAATTCATACCAAAAATCCAAGTAAAAGGAAGGGAAAGATACAAATTATGAAACCCTAGCGTAAGCATAGCCTCGCGTTCCTTCTCCGTCTCTCAAATTGCTCGATTCTCCCTCAATTAGCACTTGAAACTCTCTTGGAAGTGGATGGAAGATTAAATGAGATGTGAATCTGATATAGAGTGTAATTCACGATGGATTATGATGGGTGTGAGTGGGTTCTCTCCAATTTGTGTATCGATCTCCCCTAATCTCTTTTGGACTGTTACAGGGCTGTTTTCACGTCGAATTCTCTTCAAAATGCGATCTGAATGTATAAATATAGTGTTACATCGAACAGGTCTTGTCTGGGCCCGATTTTGGGCCGCTCGGCACTCAGCTTGGCCCGAGCTGGGTATAGACCTAGCTGAGTGGGGGTCGAGCTGATGCAGGGTGATTTGTCACGTCATTTGGGCCCCATTTAGACCCCACTCGGCACCAGCTCAAGCCGAGCTATGCCTAGAAGTTGCAGAGCTATATATGGGTGAAACGAGGATATCGTGTAGGCTCCGTGGGATCCTAGCTCGACATAAAAGTCGACCATGGTGGGTCCAGCTCGAGCCGAGCGGCTTCCCGAGCTGTAGAGATGGCACTACGCGATCTCACCATTTTGAGCATAACTTCCTCATACGGACTCCGATTTAAGTGATTTTTATGCTCATTTGATTCTCTCTTCCTTGGTTTTCTATCCATATATGGAACTCATAGAAACCCCAACATTTGAATATTTAACAAGTCTTGAAAAGTAGAACAGTCGTGCTGAACATAAACAGCTTGCGCGACTTTACCATTTTAGTCATAACTTTCTCGTTTGGAATCCGATTGGAGTGTTCTTTATGAAAAAATGATCCTCTCAAGTTTGACGTGTGTTTTTCAGTATTCCTTCATACTTTCACTCTTCATTCCAACTTAAAATTTTGATCATGTTTTACCCTTCAAAACTCAACAAAACACCTTAGTAGTGCTCTTAATTGCATTTTTCAATGTGTAAGAGTAAGAGACTCTATCGTCGAGTAAACGTGCAACCAAGTACAAAATTTATAGTAATATCATCCCAAGGGAAATAAAACCTAAGTTTGTATCCGAGTTATTCATTGATTTGTACTTTGTAAAGATGATATGTTTGAAAGTTTTGTATTTAAAACTATTGCTTACGATTCTACTCAATTAACTAGAGATTAAACTAGCAAAGTAAATGATCTACTAACAAGCAAATGATTAATGGAATAGATGTAGAATATACTTGAGAAGAAAGCAACGCTAATCATACTTATGGTTAAGACTTGAGCTAGATATGCAAAACCATTCATAGTAATTCTCATATACTTGTGGATTAAAAGCAATCACAAATTTACCCCTAGTCCCTATGGCCAAGGCAACTATGTTCTTGACTTTTTTACAAGCCTAAGTCTCCTAAGATTGGTCTTAATCTCAATTCCCTTAAGGTACTATGATCATAAGTTGGTTTTTTCACTCAATTACTTAAGTGTCCCTCTATGAATGTTCTAAGCCTAAGGAGGGTATGGCTTACCTCCCCCTACACTAACATACATGCACAATTCAATATAAGATTCAATTAAACATCCACTCACAACATTGGAATGGCCATCCTAATACCATGAATAGAGAATTTAATTACACAAACATTGAAATGAAACATGATTGAAATATCATACAAGGAAATCCACAAATCACTGCTCAAGTTTTACATATCTAACTCTTCACCTCAACCACTCATATGACTAGCCCTACTACAAAAACTAGCCACTAAACATGGTGATTAATTCAATATAAATCAAGCTTTGCTCCATTTGAGCCATTTTGAGAAGAAAATTAACAATAGAAAAGTAGAATTGCTTCCCTTGCATGTGAAAAGCTTTCCTCCTCTTCAATTGCTCAATTCCTTCAACAATTCTTCAACAATTGATGCTTCAACCTTCTTAAATGGTGGAAGGATGGATGAAATGATGGATTTATGGAGTGAAAATGGAGATCAAATGGTGTTTTGATGGATCTAGATGGTAGAAATGGATTGTAGATCTAGTGTGTGAGGAAATGTGGTGTTTTAGTGTGTGTAACTGCATGTAATCTGATCTCCTCTAAATTTCGCACAAGTCATGGTTTTATATCACTTATGGACCTTCTAGAAGCTTCCGGAACATTCGAAAAATTACACAGGATTTAGCATCTATACGGCCCGTGCTGCAGTACACGGCCCGTGTAGGACATAGCTACTTCGACGTGTTGTGCGTGTTTTTAGACACGGCTCGAGGTGCAGTACACGGCCTTGGTCGTGGTCGTGCAGTATTTTCTGATGTAAGTACACGACTTCTTCTTACAAGGCCGTGCTCCGTACATAGGGCGTGCAGTAAAGCACGGCCAGTGCACCAATGCATGGCCATCATCCTGGGTGAGCAGCGATTTCTGATGACAATACACGGCCACTTGTTATAGGGCCGTGTTCCGCACACGGCCCGTGTACAAGCAGGCTGTGTCCTTCCGACTCCGTTTCGCTCCCGACTCCGTTTTTATCCATTTCTTGATCTGTTTTATACATGTTTAAGCTCATTTATACAATTCTATCAAATCATACCACATTTCTCAAAATAACAATAACTCCATAAAAAGTAACACAAATACGGATAAAAAATTCAAAAATCCATAAATAAATATACTAAAATCTAGGTGAAAATGATTACGATCAAGTTGCATCTTAATTATGCAATATATGAAAACCATGCAATTCTACACAAAATCATGGGCCCATTCTATCAAAAAACGATGTAATGTAAGACCTAAAACACGTAAAATTCAACTCTCAACACCCTTTACTTAGAATTATAACATGCAATCCTGCTCAGCGGTGAACGCACTCAATCAATAACCAAGAGATATATTCAGACTTTACATAACAGTTAAAGATGCACAAAATGACCGTGAGTATGAATTAAAAAGGCATAATCATATATAGAATAAACCACAAGTAGTGTTGTACGGAGTTTACACATGAAAATTCAATTAACTCATAAAACTTTCATAAACCTAGAACTACCGGAGCGGTTCTAGCCAATGATTGATCTAGGAACAATCATGGCTAGTTGGTATGAACTTACTTGACTCGCTAGACGAACCTCTCCTCACGACTCCTTCGAATGGTGGTAGGGCTTGGTGAAGGATGGATGATGAATGCTCCATTTTCTCCTGTGAAAGCTCTTCTTTTATACTTGTAAACTCTCATTACGGGCCTTGGATGGGCTTTTTGAGCAAACACATGCACTGAAGGTGTAAAAATATGAATTCGGTAAGTTTTCGGACATCAATTCGACCTAACAAATTGGTCAAACTCTTCCCTGCAGGTTGAATCCGTCTGTAACTTGGCCTCTGATTTCGGATTCGACCAGAGTGTTGGTCGAACCCTTCCCTACAGGTCGAATCCCAGGTCGAATACGTCTGTAACTTGGCCTCTGATTCCGGATTCAACCAAAGTGTTGGTCAAACCGAATACTTCCTGGTCAAATAGGCACTACTTCTGTTTAGGCTTTTAGTTCGACCACAGTTCAACCAAGTGGTTTGGTCGAACTCCCTTGTCGTGGTCGAATGGCACTTTCCGCTCTCAGTTCGACCAGAAGTGCTGGTCGAACTCTCTCCTTCTTGGTCAAATCCGACCCCTGCGTGGTTGAATCGCACACCTGTTTCTTCTTCTTTCCAGATCCGATCACTTCCAAATCATTTTCACCGAAAATCAGCTCAAATAGCCTTGTAGACACCTAATTCGTGACTTTCCACTATGTATACCGATTCACATCAAATTACAACCATTTATTACACCATAAACACATAAATTCGGGCTCAAAACTAATTAATTTACACACTCATCAAACCCCCAAACTTACATGTTGCTCGTCCCGAGGCAACGAAATTAAAACCAAGGAGTAGTGTAAAATTCACCAACTAATACAATTCATACTCACACATGCAATTCATCAATTGAACACAAGTATTACTAGCATCATATGCATCATTCATGCAAAACATCACTCGATTACAATACCTTTCGGAGTACAAAATCATCTAGCTCACAAGATAAATATTTACTCTCACTCTTAGTGTAAAAGATGTACACTATAACAGGTTAGTGTTTACGCTCATATTCAATCCATACTTCCGCGTAACCATAAGCTTGGTAAGGGTCTCAAAACTCTACTTATAATCAATTCCTTACTAGGATCACAAAGGACTTGCTTTTGGGTTGTAATATTGGCTCTTTGGTAAAGGAAGGAGAATTTAGGTAAAGTGACTAATTCACTAGTAGAGAATTACCTTGGAGTTTTGCTTTTCGTCATATATCTTCGTTTGTTTCTCCATCTTCTTCTCATAAACTTCATAATTTGATTCTCCTTCTTTCTCCAAGCATCAACATCATCTTTCTCAATGAGCAAGGGTACCAATTTTGGGCACTACCCTTCTAAGCAGTCGGGGTACCAGTTTCAGGCACTACCCTTAGATAAGATTTAACCATACTTCTTTCTGTTTCATAATTGTCAACCAAGCTTCTACCTTTTCATTCTTTCAAGCTCTTATGCACCTCAACTCTGTACTAATGAATAGGATATTCAACAAGGCTCAAGTAAAGGTTTAATAAGTCTTTTTATCAAGGCTTGCCAAAGAAAAAGCTTTTTAAGGCTCAAAAGGGCTAACAATGATACATATATTCACAGGTAAGGTAAAATTTTGGCTAAGTGACTTGATTACACAATAATGGTCTAAGATCATGTCTTAGAAATTCCTCAATCATAAGTTTCTCACAAGATGCCAAGCCAAGTTCTAGAATACGGTCATACGAACGATTCTCTCAAGAATAAACTATCATGAACTAGCATGATTTAAATGGCTCAAATTCTCACATGGTAAATAAATTCCTAAGTACTCCTCAAAGTAAATAACCAAGACCAATTTCACAATAAATTCACTTACTTATCAAGCATACATGCTTCTAATCAATAAAAATTAACACATGTAACATATGAATGCATCATACCAAGAACCCTTATAGCAATACAATTCATCCAAGTATAACTACCCTCAAGTATCAATCATCACCTCTCAATCTAACATCCAAATATATCAATACATGCCACTCACACCACAAACACCAATCCTGTAAAGAGAAAAAGAGAAGGGAGATGAGATGAAACAGTCGAAGACAAAATCTGGTGCATCCTACTCCTCTGGAGCATCATCATCATTTGTACCCTCTTTATCATCTCCATTATCCATCTCCGTGAGCAATCGATCTAAATCTCTATGAAGACTATTTAGCTTTCTATCCAACTAGCGCTCATGAGCATATATCCTCTCCAATCTCCTATCCATCTCCACATAGTTATTCTGCAGCGTGTTGTACCTCCCATCCAGTGTTGCATAGTTTGCATTCGCCAATTCCAGCTGTCTATTTGTCTCCTACTGGTTCGCATTCAGTGTAGCAAACTGCTCATGAATCAATCTAAACTGCTCCTGCAAATAAGCATCTGGGCCAGCCCACTGCTGCTGTGGCACCACTAGAATGGGGTCGCGGTGGCCTCTCATGTGGCTGTGGATCTCCCATCTTCGAATCCACCTGATCTCCAAGCTCCTGCTGCTGCTGCTGCTGTGGATGTGGCTGAAAATGCCCCTCATCTACAATCCTCTGCAGCTCCTCCATCATTCCCTCAGCATACATCTGAGTGATAGTCCTCCAATCACCCTTTGTCAAACAAGTGATGGAAAGAGCAGTGTGCCCGAGTGTGTTCATCAACATGTTTCCTTTATTCCTAATAGTAGTCAACACACCCAAATCATAAGAAAACATGAAAGTGAAGGGCTTATATCCCCTAGTAAAAAACCAATCTCCATCCCTCAGATGGGCGAATCCTCCCTTCACACATGTGCTCATCACTAAATTGGGATCCTTCTGAATAGGTGAAATGCCTGTGAAATCCATATAATAGTGCTCAGCTATCAAGATAAGCAATCCTTCTATGTTCACTCTCTGAAACGCAGAGCACCTAAACCTGTTCAGCTAATAAATGAGTTATGATCCCATATTGAACCTCACTCCATTGAGCATGCACCAGAGGACATATAACTCTCCCCTCATCACACAGCTTCCCTCAGATCGAGCAAACAGTGTGTTGCTCAACACTCAATCCATGTATCGGAGCATTGGATTCTAAATCAACGAGACATGAGCACTTCTAGTCTTATAATCCACATCCTCACCAGAAATCTCTCTCCAGAATCTGTTAGCATTGAAGTACCCATTCTCAGCCCTCGAAATCCCCCTAGGAGTCTGAAACAAGATATTCAAATCCTCTGCTGACCATGTCATATGCTCACCTTCGAGCTGGAATGAACACTCATATGGAAGATTGCTCAACCCCATCTTCACAGTAAACGAACATAAAACTTCCGCAGTCACATGGAAATAAGTAGGCTTTTTCAACTCCATGAAGTGATGAATACCAACTTGATCAAACATCCATAGGATATCATCTCGAATGTGCATTGTAATCATTGCCCATCATCTTGATACCTCGTTCGAGCAATCTTATCTGACACATCTACCCATTTCTCCTTGATCTCATCCCAATCATTCATCCGAATCTTGAAATTCAAAGGCAACTGCTCTTGAAGACTTAGCTTCTTTGTCACTGGATCTTCCCGAGACGGTCTATCTTGTCTCTTCTTAGATCGAGCCTCGGCTTCCTTTCCTTTTCCTAAAAACAATACTTCAATACCAACAACCAAGGAAGGAAAACCAAACTAATGCATTTAACTCTACTCAAGACTTCAAGTTTTTCAGTGCATAGTCGAATCAAACAAGCATTTTCCGTCCTAATGATCCAACAATTCAATCCACATGCTTATTCATCCTCATTCCAAGCATAAGATCAACAAGCGATCAAACTAACCACAAGCATGCATTACTACTCAAATTCAAGCAATCTAACATGAAAACTACTCAAACTCAATCACTTTTCTAGCAATTCATCATGCTTCATCCCAAACTACTCACATTCCTCATAACTTCACAAAATCAACATGGTTTAATTCAATTCAATCAAGAAAAATCAAACCCAACAACAATTCATACGAAATTGTGCACAAAACTTCAAACAACACCATGAATCCATAGAAAACTTAGTTTAATCAACATACCCGCTTATAATCAACGATTAGAACTTCAATCCTAGGGTAAGAGGGTTGAGAAAACATACCTTTTCATCCAGACATGGCTTAGAATGAATGAATGTGATAATTCTCCCAAAATTGCACGAACCTTAGTTTTTCAACTGGATTGCTCCAAAAACGCGATGAATCGAGTGGAATGCGTGTGGATTGTGGTTAGAACTGATCAAAATCCACTAATTTTAGAGTTTGGAATGCAGGGTTTTCGATTCAGATGGAATTCGGGTGGAGGTGGTGTGTGAAGTGCTCGAATGAATATGAAAATTGTGGTTAAAATCAACTTACCTGGGCTCGATTCGACCAATCTAAGTGGTCAAATTGGACTGACGTGGTCAAATCCATGGTAGAACTCCCTTACTGGATAATCCAACATTGCGATTCGACCACTGTTCGACCAAGTGCTTTGGTCGAACTCTTTAGTCATGGTCGAACTCGACTATTTAAAATTTTCAGGTTCGCCATTCGACCTTGATTCGACCAAGCTGCTTGGTTGAACTGATCATATTTTGGTCTAACCCGCCTATACAATTCTCTGATTGCCAATTCGACTTCCATCTTTGGTCGAACCCCTAGTCGAGCTCTCCTCTGCTTGGTCGAATCGACCTGTAACAAACTCTCTGATCTCCCATTCGACCTGGGCTCACGCATTCGACCTACATGTCTGGTCGAACTCACCTCCTGATGCTCCAAACTCAAATTTTCTTCATCCCCTGCATACTTTAAGCTCAAAAATGAACATTAGGTACCAAAATAGATCAAAACTAGTTCGAGAATCAATCTTAAACTTGACATCCATGAGTAACTTCACATATAATACTCAAAAACAACACCAAACACCACAAAACATTAGGCAAATTGTAAAAAATCGACACACCACAACCGATAAAAGTTTTGATATGCCGCAAAAAATCAACTCCCCTAACAAACATTACAAAGAAAAGATTATACTCTCAGTGCTTCAATGGGGTAAGTACATCACAACCCCCCCAAACTTAGTAGAAACTATAGTGAGAAACTAAATTTGCAAAGAGATGTAATTGCCGATAATTAAGCACATCGAATATAAAAATTTCTTACCCACACAAAAGAAATAATAAAGCAATAAAACGGGAGGGAAAGCCCCCAATAGGCACTCATGTTTAATGTCAAAGAAGCACAACGGTACCAATCTAGTGCAAGGTATCCTCAAAGATGATGCAAGCATCATCCGGTGACTTGTAATGCTTCAATCGATGCCCATTCACCGCGATAATGTCCCCATCTTTGTCCATAAGCTCAAAACTCCCCCCTCCGCAGGCTCTATGGATAATGAACGGCCCCGTCCACTTTGATTTCAATTTTTCTGCGAAAAGCTTCAAACGAGAGTGAAAAAGTAATACCTCATCACCTTGCTTGAACTCCTTGTATGAGATCTTTGAATCATGCCATTTCTTCATTCTCTCCTTATAGATTTCCGAGTTCTTGTAAGCTCAATTTTTGAACTCATCCAATTGATTAATATGAGTCAACCTCAACTCCTTTTGATCCTTTTTAGACAAGTTCAAACTCCTCAAAGCCCAAAAATCTTTGTGCTGAATCTCAATGGGTAAGTGGCACGGCTTCCCATAGACGATTTGATATGGTGACATATCCAACACCATCTTATAAGCAGTCCAGAACCCCCACAAAATATCATCAAGCTTCATAGCCTAATCCTTCCTATTGGTTCCGGCTACCTTCTCCAAAATTTGCTTCACTTGTCGGTTGGAGACTTTAGCTTGCCCATTCGCTTGAGGGTGATAGGGTGTAGTGACCCTATGCTTGAATCCATAATCCTTAAGCATCTTTTCAAGAAGCTTGTTGACGAAGTGAGACCCTCCATCACTCACTGGTGCTCTAGGAACTCCATAGCAGGCAAAGATATATTTCTTCAAGAAAGATAACATAGTCCTCGAATCATTCACGTGAGTGGGAATGGCTTTCACCCACTTAGAAATATAATCCACTGCTAAAAGGATGTAAAGAAATCCATTAAATAGGGGAAAAAGCCCCATAAAATCGATCCATCATACATCAAAGATCTCAACAACAATACTTGGCTAAATTGGCATCTCATCTTGTCGACTTATGTTCCCTATCCTTTGACATCTATCATATGTCGCCATATAGGTTTCACAATCTTTAAACAAGGTCGGCCAATAAAGAGCAGATTGAAGTACTTTCGCTATAGTCTTTTGAGCTCCGAAGTGCCCCCCGTTAGGTTGTGCATGACAAAAATCAAGTACACTCTCCATCTCCATCTCGGGCATACACTTACGGATAATGGAATTCGTACATATCTTGTAGACAAACGGATCATACCATAAAAATGTCTCAACATCCCTCTTGAATTTCGCAAGTTGATATCGGTTGAGATCTCTAAGAATTTCACCTACGGCAATGTAATTCACATAATCCGCATACCATAGATCCATCCCTTGCGCAACCACAACACATGCTCTTTCAGCTCCTTCAACAAGCACTGTCATTATCTTCTCATCAGGGAACATCTCTTCAATGTAATCGAAAGAATCATCACAGTGTTGCCTTGTCTCCAACCTTGATAGGTGATCCGCCAAAACATTCTCGGTACCCTTCTTATCTCGGATCTCCATATCAAATTCCTCAGAAGAAGAATTCATCTAATGATCCTTGGCTTTGTTTCCTTCTTCTCCATCAAGTATCGGATTGCAGAATGATCCGTGTACACTATCTTCTTCATGCCAACCAAATTCTATTGAAACTTGTTGAATGCATACACTACAGCTAGAAACTCCTTTTCAGTCACCGTGTAGTTCTTTTGTGCAGCATCAAAAGTCTTACTCGCATAGTAAATAGCGCATAATTTCTTTTCCCTCAACTACCTAAGCACCACTCCAAGTGCTAAATCACTTGCATCATACATAAGTACAAATGGCTGAATCCAATCCAGTGTGATCAAGATGGGTGCAGTAATAAGCGCCTCCTTCAAAACCTGAAAAGCTGTTAGACATTCTTTATCAAAAACAAAAGGAACATCCTTTTCAAGTAAATGAGATAAGGGCTTGGAGTATTTCGAGAAGTCTTTTATGAATTTTTTATAAAAATTGGCGTGTCCAAGGAAGGACCGCACTACCCTTTCATTAGTAGTTGGAGGAAGCTTCTCAATTGCCACCACCTTAGCTCTATCCGCCTGCAATACCTTGGTCAAAATATGATGGCCAAGAACAATCCCATCTCTTACCATGAAATGACACTTCTCCCAATTCAAGACAAGATTAGTTTCTTGGCATCTCTTCAAAACAGTAGCAAGGTTAGATAAACAAATATCAAAAGAGGAACCAAATATAGAAAAATCATCCATAAACACCTCCATGATCTTTTCTATCAACCCATCAAATATGGTCATCATGCAACGCTGAAATGTAGCAGGTGCACTATATAATCCAAAAAGCATCTTCCTAAAGGTAAAAGTTCCATAAGGGCAAGTAAAAGTAGTCTTTTCTTGATCCTCGGGTGCAATCATGATTTGATTATAACCCGAGTACCCGTCCAAGAAACAATAATACTCATACCCTGCAAGACAATCAAGCATTTGATCCATGAAAGGAAGGGAAAAATGGTCTTTGCATGTATTTTCATTCAATTTCCTGTAATCCGTACACACACGCCATCCCGTAGGAATCCTAGTGGCTAAAGTTTCACCATCTTCGGCTTTCACTATAGTCATGTCCCCCTTTGTAGCAACAACATGCAATGGACTCACATGGGGACTATCACTAATAGGATAAATAATTCCTGCATCTAGTCACGTTAGGATTTGCTTCCTAATCACTTCTTGAATAGCGGGATTCACCCTCCGCTGATTCTGAATGCTACTCTTGGCCTCATCTAACAATCTTATTCTATGCATGCAATAGGAAGGACTAATCCCCTTTAAAACATCAAGAGACCAACCAATCGCAGATTTATACTTTCTAAGCACATCTATCAATTCCTCAAGTTGATCATCATCAAGGGAAGAAGATACAATTACCAGATATTTTTCATTGTCACCTAGGTAGGCATACTTCAAGTGTTCCGGCAATGGTTTCAACTCCTCTTTCTTATCTTCTTGAGGTTCACTCTCTCGATCCAATGGCAAGTACTTCCTAGTCCACTTGGCCTCTTCAATGTTGGTCCTTGTCGACTCATACCTGTCATCGCCCAAAGCAAGTAAGTTTTCAAGAAATTCAATACATACCTCATTGGAGAGTTCATCAAGCTCAGTAGTGGGAAAAGTAAGAGACTCCATCAAGCATGTCTCAAGAGGATCCTTAGAGAGGATCAAAGACATGGCTTCATTAACAATCTCCTCCACCGCATCAATGTTGTTACACTGCATCTCCATTGGCACCTTCATTGCTTTGTCAAGGTTAAATAGGACCTCTTCTTTATCCATCCTTAGCTGTAACTCACCCTTCTGAACATCTATCATGGCTCCCGCAGTAGCAAGAAAAGGTCTCCCTAAAATAAAAGGAACATTATCCTTGTCATCTTCCATCTCCAGCACCAGAAAATCCACAGGAAAGACTAACTTCTCTACTTTGACAAGAACATCTTCGATCACTCCCTTCAGAAAAGTCATAGACCTATCCGCTAGTTGTAGAGAAACTATCATGGGGGTTAACTCATCCAAACCAAGCCTTTGAAAAGTAGACAACGGCATCAAATTGATGCTTGCCTCAAGATCACACAAGGCTCGACATGCCGACCCCTTTCCAATTTTGCATAAAATTGTGAAGCTTCCCGGATCCTTAAGCTTAGCTGGCAGCTTTCTCTAAATGATCGAGCTGTAGTTCTCTGACAAAATTCACCATCTCAATTCTGTTCAAGCTTCTCTTCTTCAAAAGAATATCTTTCAGAAAGCGGGCATAATACGGCATCTCCAATATTGCTTCAGAGAAAGGAATGTTCAAGCTTATTTTATTTATGATTTCTGAAAACTTCTTGAACTTCTCTTCCAATCCCTTCTTAACTAGATTGAGAAGAAAGGGCGGAGGTATCTTTGTTTTGGGAATTCCCTATTTATCACGTTCAGCCTTCTCAGCTTTATCCTTTTCGGCTCTTAATCTCTTAGCTCTTTCCCACTTTTTTTTGCTATAATCTCTGTATTCTGCTCTTTAGAAGGTACTGAAGTCGCATCAACATCATACGGAGCATTCAACATGGAAAACAGCATAGAACAAGAGAGTTCGACCTGAGTTTGACCTGGGTAGGTAGTCGAACTCGGTGAGTAATGGTCGAATTGAACACCTGAAAGTTCATTCTCCCTCGTACAGTCGGATTCGACCACAGTTCGACCAATGGGGTTGGTTGAATCCAAGCGATCGTGGTTGAATCGGGCTTCAGACAAAACAGAGTGCTCTGGACAATGGAGTTCGACCTCAGTTCGACCAGAGATTTTAGTCGAATCGATCTGTTTATAGTCGAACTGACCTTCTGACTCCTCCGAACATCATCCAGGTGCCCTATTTGACCTCTCTTGTTCAGTTTGACCTGCATGTCTGGTCGAATTAGGGTCGAATCGGGCTTCTGACGCTTCAAAATTCAATTCCAGTTTCATCGGTCCCTCATACTGCATTCCAGACCTCAGTGTAATGGCGTGACAAGACTTTGGATTCTCAATACTTTGAGACAGAAGCTTCCCTTTCTCTATAGTTTGAGTCAATTTGTTCACATTTCCAGCCATCTCCCCCATTAATAATGTAAGGTCCTTTACTTGTGTAGACAAACCCTTATGATGATCATCAATCTTCTTCTCTAGCCTGGCCTCAAGACGGTCTACTCTTGCATCATTCCTCGCCATGTATCTGTTCACAGTATCCTCAAAGCCAGGCTTTCCTTCTTCCACCTTAGCTCCCGGATCAATACCGATAGGAGGCTGCATCGCATTATTCGGATTGCTCCATGAAAACTCCGGCCTTCTTGGTTGTTGATAACCACCCGGGGGACCACGATTGTTGTAATTCCCTTGATAGTTCCGGTTTCCTTGATTTGGGTACCTAGTTCCTTGAATACTTTGACCCATGGCATAATTTACCTCCTCGATCTCCTCTTGGCTAGCTCCTTCATAGCCACCATCCTGCTGCATTATTGGTACTCTCTAAGATAAATCCGTGATCTACTTTTTCTGAGACTTTAGTAGCTTGCTAATGTTAGTCAAGCTAGAGATGATCTCATCATCTCTTCCCGACTTCACCATAGTATGCTCAACCTGTGCTACTTTACCAAGTACATAAGTGCCTCTCAATCTATCAATCGGCCAATCTCTAGAATTCATCAAAATATCTTCAAAAAGCCTTTCAGCCTCATTGGGTGACTTCATCAGCAATGCTCCATTAGAAGAAGCATCTAGTAAAACACGAGAATCACAGTCTAACCTATTGTAGAAAATACTGATATATTGAGCTTTAGATAGCCCATGCTGAGGACACTTCCAAAGCTGTCCTTGAACTTGTCCCAAGCTTCATGAAACTTCTTATTGTCATGGATAGAAAATTGATTGATTTCTTGCTTCATCTTGAATACCTTTGAAGGTGGCATGTATCACTCTAAGAATTTCACTTTCAACTTCTCCCATGTATCACATTCAGCAACATCAAGATTATCGTACCAATCTCTCGCTTTTTCATTCAGCGAGAACTTAAACAATATAATCTTCCTCGCATCCTCATGAGCTCTTGCATCTTTTTGTGTGCTTGCATACCCAAGGAACTTATTCAGATGTTGCTGAGGATCTTTGAATGTTCCCCCAGAGAAGGGACTCCTTTCAATCATAGTGATAAGAGCAGGGTATAAATCCAAATCAGCTCCAGTTCATCTTGCTCCTAACAACCCAGCATTCCCTGTTCCATTGTTCTTAAAGACTTCCCGGATGGCAAGCGTATCAGGATCCACCGCCATGTTGATTGCTCCTATGTCCAAATTAACTTCGGTTGCAGCTTCAATCGTTTGCGGATTTAGCACGTCAACTTCAACTCCTAAATCAAGAGCTTTAGTTGGATCAACTTTCTTGTTCTTATTCTTCTTATTTTTCTTCCTCGACGATGCTCCGATCTCTGGATTATATGGCTCTAATTCACATTTCTTTGATCTTGTGGGCATACACCTAAGAAAAATAAATATTAGAAATCAAAAACAAGAATAATAATCTCAATTAATTAGAAACAATCAATGGATAATTAATGTCGTCCCCGGCATAGGCGCCAAGATCTTGATGAGCATTTTCTCAACACACAAATTAATCCTTAAGTATAAAGATATCAATTGTAGTCTCGATAGGCGACCAAGTGATTATCGAACCCAATGGACAGATTATTATCAATTCAATTATATTCTAATTAACTAAGATTATGTTGGTAAGTTGGATTTGGTTTGATTATGAAATTAAATAACATATAATTGAAATAGCAAGATAAATAACAAGTAAAAGCGAAATTTCAGTTGTGATCAAGTAATTAATAGAGTAGTTCATCAGGTAATCCAGTTTTACTTATTAATTTCCTTTTCATGTGTTGATATCCGACTCTGCCTTGTGGTTTATGGACGCATCACTAAACCATGCAAGCGTATTCTATAGACACAAGTAAGCAAGCGTATGACACGTGTGAATATCCTCGGAGCAAGAGATATACTTCACCCCCCTTTCTAGATACTATCATAATCAATTATTTCTTGTGCACTTAGTACTCTAATCCGATTTTATCTTTCTTTTTAGGTACTATAAAGTTATACTTTGTATCCTACTTATTAACCCGAATACGATTCAATTAATAAGTATCTATATAAAATAGTTCTAATAAGACTTCGGAATCCCTTCACTTAGAATTATAACATGCAATCCTGCTCAGCGGTAAACGCACTCAATCAATAACCAAGAGATGTATTCAGACTTTACATAACAGTTAAAGATGCACAAAACGACCGTGAGTATGAATTAAAAAGGAACAATCTTATATAAAATAAACCACAAGTAGTGTTGTACGGAGTTTACACATGGAAATTCAATTAACTCATAAAATTTTCATAACCGTAGAACTACCAGAGCGATTCTAGCCCATGATTGATCTAGGAACAATCATGGCTAGTTGGTATGATCTTACTTGACTCGCCAGACGAATCTCTCCTCACGACTCCTTCGGATGGTGGTAGGGCTTGGTGAAGTATGGATGATGAATGATCCTTTTTCTCCTGTAAAAGCTCTTCTTTTATACTTGTAAACTCTCCTTACAGGCCTTGGATGGGCTTTTTGAGCGAACACACACTGAAGGTGCGAAAATACGAATTTGGTAAGTTTTTGGATATCAATTCGACCTAACAAGTTGGTCGAACTCTTCTCTGTAGGTCGAATTCATCTGCAACTTGGCCTCTAATTTCGGATTCGACCAGAGTGTTGGTCGAACCCTTCCCTGTAGGTCGAATCCATCTGTAACTTGGCCTTTGATTTCTGATTCGATCAGAATGTTGGTCGAATCAAATACTTCATGGTCGAACCGGCACTGCTTCTATTTAGGCTTTTAGTTCGACCACGGTTCAACCAAGTGGTTTGGTCAAACTCTCTTATCGTGGTCAAACAGCACTTTTCTGCTCTCAGTTTGACCAGAAGTGCTGGTCGAATTCTCTCCTTCTTGGTTGAATCCGACCCTTGCGTGGTCGAATCACACACCTGTTTCTTCCTCTTTCCGGATCCAATCACTTCCAACTCATTTCCATTGAAAATCAACTCAAATAACCTTGTAGACACCTGATTCGTGACTTTCCACTATGTATATCGATTCACATCGAATTATAACCATTTATTACACCAGAAACAAACGAATCCATGCTCGAAACTAGTGAATTTACACACTCATCAACAACACTTTGGTTGGCTATTTTGCAGGCAAATATCCATGGTACCAGGCTATGCTTGAGACTGTTCGCAAATGGAAAGTTCTAGTAGAAGTGTTTCATCATGATAGAAGATTGATCATCTTCAAACTTAACAATGAAGATGATCTACAACATGTTATCCTTACGGGTCCACACCATGCTCAGTTTCGCTATCTAATGTTGAAACGTATGGACCCAAATTTCAAATTTGATGAGAAAGAAATCTCGATAGTTCTTGTATGGGTTATTTTCCTATCCTTCCCTCTCAACATGTTGACCCCAAAATCCTTATCCGTCTGGCTTCTTCTGTGGGGCGCCCACTGCAACTGGATTTCATGATCACGAACTAGAACATGGTTAACTATGTTCGTATGCAAATTGAGGTTGATGCCTCTAAGCCACTTGTTGAGCAAGTCTGGCTTAATACTAAAAAAGGAGGTTTCTTTCAAGAAGTGGTCTATGAATTCACTCCAAAGTATTGCAGCACTTGTGCTAGCCTTGGACATTCCACTCAAGGATGTTGACTCAACCAATAGTCTGCTCTCCCCCCCCCCCAAGAACAACAAAAAGATGCTCCTTTCACCAATGTGAATGCTCATGGCAACAGGAATAGAAACAAAAATAGATGTCGTCGCCAAAACAAAGCAGCTGCAGCAAGAAATAGAGCAAGGCAAGGCCCCCATCCTCCTCCTCCTCTTCTACCTCCACCTCCACCTTCCCCTCCACCGCCTTCACAGCTACCTTCCCCTCTTCCTCCTACTGCAAACCTTTCCCCTAATTCCTCTGTGGATTCTGTTAATCAAGAGATTAGGAAAAATCTAAATATTCAAACCCCCATGCCTCTACAACAGCTTGCATCTTAATCTGAGCTCAGCCAGATCAAACCATTTCAGATCAACTCTTAAAGCCCTTGACAGGAAGCTGACTTATGATGATTATTTCAAATTGTACCCTCCCTGCTATAGTGAATCATCTCCTTCCACATGAAGGAACTTCAAGAACAAGAAAAGATGTTGGTTAGATCTTGAGTTGGACAAAATTCAGAATGCACACTCGGATGGATATTCATCCGAGGACTATTCCTCATGAGTCTACTCACATAGAATGTGCGTGGGATGGGGCGCACACCAACCCACAATGCACTAAGGAAGCACAGGCAAGAATATGATGTGATCATTGTAGGACTTCTTGAAACTAAGCTCAACTCTGGAAATTTGAATAGAGTCGCTGCAAAAATTGTGCCTGGATGGGAAGTTAAGCATAATTTTGATTTTTGTAATGGTGGAGGATTGTAATCTTTTGGGATCAAAAGCACGTTGTATTGTAAAACTTTATTTATCATTAACAAGCTTTGATTGTACTGCAGTTTGCTTAGTTACCAAGAAATCTTTCCGTAACGAATCTAACTACTTTGGCCATAGGCACAAAGTGTACAACATCAATAATTCAAAAACAACCTAACTGTTTGACTCAATATCTTATCTGCAATGCATGCAGGTGAAAGCATCCTCGTGCCAAACAGTAAAGTATTTCTCTCCATCCAATATGTGTATATCAGCGTTGTAAAAGCAATGATAAAGAGTTTCCTCACCTTTTTGTTATTCCTTGTATCCATATATATTTTATGGAAGGCATCCCCTACAGACGTAAGGTTTCTCCTCCATCCTATTCTTCTCCTAACAATGTCTCATATTCTCATTGTATACGGACACTGGAAGAATAGGTGGGTTTGTGTTTCTGGACAACTGACACAAAAACCACAACTGAGAGGTGGATCATTGTTCTCCAAGAGTATGAGGCATTTTCAATTGGCATCACCAATGTCCACCTTTATTATCGAAGATAGATGGAATGTATCCATCGTACCCATAGTGAGGATGCTTCGCTATGGATGTCCAATAGTACAGCTGCCAGCAAGGCTTTATTCCAATTGGTTATGTCCTTCAAACCTAATCCACCATTATGTTTAGGTTGAGTAACATCTTTCCAGCTTACTGCACTTGTTTTTGATCCCCAGAGATATCTTCTAATCAAATTCTCCACTTTCTTGACTACAATACTATGCACTTTCACCATTGCGCACCAGAATATTAGGATACCATGTATGCCAGAAGTAATTAGTTCAAGTCTCCCAGTAAAAGAGAGTTACTTTGAAGACCATTTTTGAATCATGCAAGAGACATCATTCAACAATGGTGCAAAGACTTCAATCTTTTTTCTTTTGCCACAGGTTGGAATTCTTAAGTACTTGAAAGGGAAACTACCTCGGTTGTAAGGGAGGATGTTGGAGATGCTGTGGGCTGTTTGATCCACCATTCCCACCATGAATATGTTCGACTTGCTGGCATTAACCGAGAGTCTAGAAACTTGTTCAAATTTTCTCAAAGAAGCATCTATACTCTTAGTTGTGCGGATATCTCCATATCCCATGATTAAGAGATCATCAGCAAAGATGAGATGTGATATATGTACCCTTCTACAAATTCTGGAGTGGAATTTGTATTGATTCTTCAATATTTCATCCTTAAGCAGCCTGTTGTAGTACTTGATGAGTGATATTTTCACCTAGATTTTAGTATCTTTTTACGTATATTTTCATGTATTTTTATCTGTATTCATGTGCTTTTTGGTGGAGTTATGTGTTTTTATGGAATTGAGTATGAATGAACTTAATCATATATAAAACAGGTGAAAAAGGAGCAAAAATGGAGATGGAAGATGAAACGAAGAAGAAAAAATAGGGTAACAGCAACACGGCTGCCCGTGTCAGGTGCACGAGTCGTGTCGCAGCACACGACCCGTGTAGCCAATACAGGCCTATAAGGGAAAGCCATGCGGGAACATCAATTCATCCAATACGGCCACCCATTGGTCGTGCGTCAGCACACGACTCGTGTGCCATCTTGAGTAAAGGTTGACTGATAAACCCTGACACGACTCGACTCGTGCTGCAACACATGAGTCGTGTCGGTACCAGAATATGATTTTTTACACATCTTCTAGAAGGTCTCCAAGGGGTATATATATCAATTCATTCAATATTTTAAAGGAGAGAGTCTGAAATTCAGCTGCTCACACACCTCACATACCAATTCCTTCATTTTATACCATATCCTTCATAAAATTCATCCATCTAATCACTCCATCATCATCTCACCATAAAGTCTCCATCCAAATCAAGTGAAGAAGCAAGGAAGAGTGGGTGATCACCAAAGGAAGAAAGGAGATTCAATTGGATCCAATCCAAGGGAGTTTTCATTCCAGTTTTATGTTAATCCTATAGTTTAATATGATTTGTAAGGTTTCTAATGTCTATGTTAAGGATCTTATGAAGATTGTAGGCTAATCTCCCTTGTGAGATTAGCAACATGAAAGTTGTTGGATAATTTGTGGATCTATGTAATTAAATTCATATGTTGATTGGGATATTTGATTTTCTATCATTGATGCTTTATATCTTGAGATATATGATGTTATGTGTGTTTGATTATTCTAAATATATGATTAGATTGAGAGATCAATTATATGCTTAGGATAGTTGAGTGAATCATTTCATCAAACACCTCATGTTCATTATAAATTGTAAAGAGATTGAGAAATCCTTTAGGATTTAGAACCCATTGATAGAACATGTGATTAATTAGATTGAGAAGTCAATTAATTATGTGAAGGGACTCTTTAATTGAACTTAGTACCTAGTTGGAATAGTTTAATTGAGAACTAACCTTTAAGCTTTTTGAGATTGTGAAAATGATCTACATCCTATGCATTTTGAGAGGAAGTGTAGGTGATATATGTGTTGGCCCTTAATCTTTACCCTTGATATATATGAGTTTAATGCATGAATCCTTGAATTACCACTTCATTAGTGTTGTTAATCTCACTTCTACTCAATTTGGAAAACCACTCATCTTTTATAATTTTATTTGCTACCATTACTTACTTTAGTAATTGTTATTTACTTGTGTTTCGAAAACTAATCATTGATGTTTAGTCTCTATAAAATTGCGATAAACATGATCTCGCTTAAGCTCTAGCATCGACCTCCCTGTGGTTCGATAAATTCTTAAATTGGTCAACCCCCTACAAGTTATGGCTAATCAGTACTCCATACAGATGACAAAGAGAAGTGATGAGATAGGATCACCTTGTCTCAATCCTCATTCTCCTCGAAAGACCCTTCAGGCTTGCCATTGATCAAAAGAGAGTAGGACGGGGTTGTGACTCATTGGTTGATCCAGTTGCAGAATTTCAAGGAAAAGTTGAGGCCGTGAAGTAGATCAAATAAGAAATTCCAATTAACTGTATCATATGCCTTAGCTATTGATGAGCGTTTTCTCAACACACAATTAATCCCCAAGTATGAAGGATATCAATTGTAGTTTCGAAGGTGACCAAGTTAAATATCGAATCCACAGGACAAATAAATATTACTTTAGTTATTTTCTAGCAATTATGACTATGTTGAGAATTATAATTTTGGTTTGTAAATTAAGTAATAATTGAAATAGCAATTAAATAACAAGAACAAGAAAATAGTAGTTGTGATCAAATAAGATAATAGGTAGTTAGTCAAGCCATCCAATTTCATTCGTTAATTCATACTTTCGTTTGTCGATGTCCGACTCTGCTTTGTGATTTATGGACGTATCGCTAGACCATACAAATCTATTCTATAGACACAAATAGATAAGCTTTTGACACGTGTAAATATCCTCAGAGCAAGACGTATACTTTACCTTCCTTTCTAGGTACTATCATAATCAATTATTTCCCGTGCACTTAGTACTCTAACCCGATTTGATCTCCCTTTTTAGGTACTATAAAGTTATACTCTTAATCCTACTTGTTAACCCGAATTCAATTCAATTAACAAACATTCATATAAGACGGTTCTAATAAAATCTCGGAATTCCTTCACTTAGAATTATAACAATAAACCCTGCTCATTAGTGAACGCACTCAACCAATAACCATGTTATGCATTCAGACTCTACACAACGATTATTGATGCACAAAACAACTATGAGTATGGATTAAAAACGTGCAATCTTATATAAAATAAACCACAAGTAGTGTTGTAGAGAGTATACACACGAAATATAAATTAACTCATGAAACCTTCATAACCCTAGAACTACCGAAGTGGCTCTAGTCCATGATTGATCTAAGAACAATCATGGTTAGTTGGACCAATCTTACTTGAATCTCCAGCTACACCTCTGTCACCGCCCTCCGAATGGATCACCAATCTCTTCTCTTGTCTCCTCTTATGATTCTCGCGTCGTCGTTGTTTTCTTGACTGCATGAGCCTCCTTTTATACTTGTAATCACGTCTCTAGGGCTTTGAATGGGCTTTTCAAGTGATCCCACGCGTTTTGACCTCGAAAATCTGGATAAGGTAAGTTTCCGCATTTTGGTTCGACCTCGTCAAACAGGTCGAACCATCGGCCACAAGTCGAACCACAGGTCAAACCCTGCTACTGGGCACATTCTGCACTTGGTTTGACCAACTGTACAGGTCGAACCACTCCTTCTTTGATCAAACCCAAGGTCGAACCTCACCACTGGACAATTTCCGCTCCTGGTTCGACCAACTGTCAGGTCAAACCCCACCGTCGTGGTCGAACCCATCTTCTCGCGAACTGGTTCGACCATGGTTCGACCTGATGAACAGGTCGAACCCCTTGAGTCATGGTCGAACCTTCCTTCTGTAACTTTTCAATGCTAGTTCGACCTGTAGGAGAAGTCGAACCCTCCTCCATCAGGTCGAACCCTACTTTTTCCTTGGCGGTTCGCGTGGTCTCAACTTCGTCTCTTCGATTCTTGGCACTTCCACTCCGTTTTTGCTATGAAAACCACTTAAATAGCTCCTCCACTAACACCTGATTCATGCTAATTCACAATATATATAGGTTTTCCACCTATTTCCACCTAAAAACTCTCCAAAACTAGCACAAAACATGATGCCAAACTTGTGAATTTACACACTCATCAAACCCCCAAACTTACATGTTACTCGTCCTGAGGCAACCAAATCAAACCACAAGAGTCGTGTATAATTCACCAAGATCAAGTACAACACATATCACACATGCAACTTCATTCAATCAAACAAGTATTAATTGCTTCATATATATTACTCATGCAAAACCAATCCAATCACATACCATTCGGAGTACTAAATAATTTCGCTCACAAGATAAGTATTTATTCTCTTTCACTCAAGTGCGTTAGGCACTATATAGGTTAATATAAACACTCATATCAATCCATATTCATGCGTAACCATAAGCTTGGCAAAGGTCTCAAAAATCAACTTATAATCAACTCTTCACTAGGATCACAAAGGACTTGTTTTTGGGTTGTAATGTTGGCTCTTTGGTGAAAGGTAGGAAAATTTAGGTAAAGTGACTTAAGACACTAGTAGAGAGTTACCTTGGAGGTTCTCGATTTCTTCTTCTTACAGCAAGTTCTCCTCCAATGTCGTCTCTTGAACTTGTAAAATTCCTCAATTTTCCTTCTTTTCATGGCATCAACATCATCTTTTTAAATAATTCGGGTACCGGTTTCAGGCACTACCCTTCTTCTCATGTATAGGCCGTCAGCTGCTAAGCTTCATGCACCATGTATAAAAACAATCGGGGTACCAGTTTCGAGCACTACCCCTAAACAAGATTTAACCATATTCTTTTCATCCAACCATATTCTATCTTCCTTTTCTTCTTGCAACACTTACTCACCTCCACTCTCTCTACCAATGATTAGGTTAATCAAGGCTCAAGTAAAGGTTTATAAGGTTATTTACTTCGGCTACCAAAGAAAAAGCTTTAACGGCTCAACGGGGCATCCAAAGGTTAATAAAATCATTAGGAATGATAAATTTGGTTAAGTAACTTAATCACGAAATAATGGCCTAAGATCATGTCCTAGCAATTTATCAATCATAAGTCTCACACAAGACTCCAAGCCAAGTTCTAGAATACGTTCATATGAATGATCCTCTCAAGAATAAAATAATCATGATCAAGCATGATTATCAAAGGTCAAATCCTCACATAGGTAATTAGAATCCTAAGTACTCCTCATAGCATATAATTAAGATCAATTTCACAAGAACTCAATATACTTATCAATTATACATGCTTTTCATCAATAGAAATTAACACATGAACATATGAATGCACAAAAATCAATAAGCTTATACCCAATCAATCATACAAGATATCACTTATACATTCCACTCACGCATGAATCACACCCCAACCTCTCAAGATAAAAAGAAGAATAAGAAAATCAAGATGAATCGGAGGAAACCAAAGAAAACCTAAAAAACTACTCCTCCGGAGCATCATCATCCTCATCATCATCATCCTCATCATCAAGCCTCTGTTCCACAATCCAGTGCAAATCACCGATGTGCCTATCCAAGTAATCAACTCGATCACCCAACCTACCAACTTTCTCATTCAAGGCCGTATACCTCTCATTCAACGTAGCATAGTTGGCGTTGGCGAGTGCGAGCTGTCAGTTTGTCTCCTGCTGGCTAGCAACGATCGCGACCAGCTGCTCATGAATAAGGCGGAGCTGCTCCCGTGTATCATTCGGGATAGTCCGCTGCTGCTGCGGTGCTGGCTCATGTTGATATGCGTCGTGCTGCATCGGCATCTCCTCATCCTGCTGCTCCTCTTCTTGATACTCCTCGTCTTCGGGCTGCTGTGGTGGATGGAACTCTCCTTGATCAACAATCTGCTGTAACTCCGCCATCCTACCATCCGCACACATCTGCGATACAGTCCTCCAATCACCACCCGATCTCGCTGCCATGGATAAGGCATTGTGTCCAAGAGAATCCATCAATTTATTCCTCGCAACCCGAATAGTTGTCAAGTTACTCACGTCGAAGGGAAACATGAATTTGAAGGGCTTGAGTCCCCTCGTGAAGAACCAATCTACATTTTTGAAATGTGCAAATCCTCCCTTCACGCACGTAAACATCGCCAAATCGTGCTCTCCTCTAACTGGTGTGATGCCGGTGAAATCCAAATTATAATGCTCAGCCACGATCGTCAGTAACCCTCCAATATTCACCTTTTGAAACCCAATGGTCCTGAATCAATGTAGCTGTGCAATGAAATACGCTCCAACATTGAACTGCACCCCATTAAGCATACACCACAAAGCATAAAGCTCTCCTCTAGACACAACACTTCCCTCTGAGTGGGCGAACAACGTGTTACTCAAGACACGATCCATGTACCTCAAAACTGGATTCTTTATTGAGGAAGCACGAGCCTGCCTAATCTTATAATCTCCAATCTCCCCTGTAATCTCTCTCCAAAACCTATTAGCATTAAATTCACCATTCTCCAAGCGAGAGATCCCCAAAGGTGTCTCAAACAGCTCATTAAAATCCTCAGACGTCCATCTCCTACTCACTCCACCAAGCTGAAACGTACACTGATACGGGTACCCAAGCGGGTCCTTCACCATCTCGAATGAGCAGACTACTTCCGCTGTAACATGGAAATACGTCGTCCTCTTTAACTCCATAAACCTCTGGATACCCACTTGATCAAACATCCAGAAAATGTCATTCCCGATTCTCATTATCCTCATCGCCTCATCATCTTGGTATTGAGTACGAGCTATCTTGTCCGAGACTTCTTCCTACTTTTCTTTAATCTCATCCCAGTTTTGCATTTGAATTTTGAAGTTCTCGGGTAAACGATCTTGTAGCCTCAGCTTCCTTGTCACTGTGTCCACATTCGAAGGCCTGTCATTCCTCTTCTTCGATCTTGCTTCATCCGCCTTACCTTTCCATTTACTTGATCCTTGTCCCTTTTCCTTAGTCTTGCCCATGGTTAACAATCGACAATTGGCACACAACACTTAAAATGCGCGACTGAAGCCCTAATTCGCGACAAAAAATGCCCAAATCCGCGCCCAATTCAAGAATTAAGAGTGTAATATTGTGTAATTGGTGCAAAATCAAGTGTAATTGACGAATTTGAGCAAGGGTGTTAAGGTTCGGGGAGGGTTCAAGGTTTGGTGAACAAAAAGAATGATCGAACCCTTCTAAAAATCCAACTTAAAACGTGTACCTGACTGGGTTCGACCTCGGGTTCGACCTACGAAATAGGTCGAACCTCGAGCGACGAGATCGAACCTACCTTCTGGACAAACTTACCTTTTGGTTCGACCTAGGTTCGACCTTCTGAATAGGTCGAATCAATCTTGTGACGAGGTTGAACCTACCTTCTGGAAAACTGCTCCTCGTGGTTCGACCTGGGTTCGACCTGTTAGACAGGTCGAACCACTCTTATTTTGGTCGAACCTATCACCTAAAAAATAGAGTGCTCTGAACGGACTAGTTCGATCTCAGGTTCGACCTTCTGATCAGGTCGAACCATAATGGCTCAGGTCGAACCACCATACTGTAAATTTTAAGTCACCGGGTTTGACCTTGGTTCGACCTATTAGACAGGTCGAACCAAGAATGATCAGGTCGAACCACCTCACTGGATGATTTTCTACGTCGGTTCGACTTCCTCTGCTCGGTTCGACCTCCTGGCACTGGTCGAACCTCTCCTGGCTTTGGTCGAACCACCCTTTTAAGCTTCCAAACTGAGTGTTCTTCAATTACCATACACTTCAAACTTCAATACGAATCATTAGGTACCAACTAGAGCACAACTTCATCCAAAATTTGTTCCACAAAATATCATTCATGAGTAACTCTGTAAAAGAAAACACAATCAAAACCCACTAAACATTAGGCAAGTTGTAAAAAATCATCACATCAAAATCGATTAAAATTTTAATATGGCGCAAAAACCAACTCCCCTAACAAACATCACAAAAAAAAGATTATACTATCGGTGCTTGTTGAGGTAAGTACAACACACCCCCCCTCAAACTTAGTAAAAACCATAGGTGAAACTAAGTTTGCAAAGAGATGTAATTGCCGATAAGTAAGCACTTCAAATATAAAAATTTCTTACTCACACGAAAGAAATAAAATAATAAAACGGGAGGGAAAGCCCCCAACAAGCGCTCAAATTTAACGTCGGAGAGTCACGACGGTACCAAATCAGATCAAGGTATCCACAAAGATGACACAAACATCATTCGGCGACTTGTAATGCTTCAAGCGATGTCCATTCGCCGCAAAAATGTCTCCATCCTTGTCAATAAGCTCAAAACTCCCCCCTCCTAAGACTCGATGAATCATGAACGGTCCCGTCCACTTAGACTTCAACTTGCCTGCAAAAAGCTTTAAACGAGAGTTAAAAAGTAATACCTCATCTCCTTGCTTGAACTCCTTGTACGAGATCTTCGAATCATGCCACCTCTTAATCCTTTCCTTATAGATCTCTGAATTCTTGTACGCACGACTCCGAAACTCATCCAAAAGATTGATGTGAGTAATCCTCAACTCCTTCACATCCTTGAGAGTCAAGTTCAAGCTTCGCAAAGCCCAAAATGCTTTGTGTTGAATCTCTACAGGTAAGTGGCACGGCTTCCCATAAACAATCTGATATGGTGACATATCTAACACCGTCTTGTACGCGGTCCAGAACCCCACACGACATCATCGAGCTTCAAAGCCCAATCATTTCTATTGGTTACGACCACCTTCTCTAAAATCTATTTGACTTGACGGTTAGAGACCTCCGCTTGCCCATTCTCTTGAGGATGATAGGGTGTAGTGACCCTATGCTTAACACCATACCCTTTAAGCACCTTCTCAAGAAATTTATTTACGAAATGCGTACCTCCATCACTAACAAGTGTCTAGGGACTCCAAAATGGGCAAAGATATGCTTCTTCAAGAAAGATATAACAGTTTTCGAATCATTCAAGTGAGTAGGAATCGCTTCCACCCACTTAGAAACATAATCCACCGCAAGTAGAATGTAGAGAAATCCATTAGTTGGGGGAAAAGGCCCCATAAAATCGATACCCCACACATCAAAAATCTCGACCACTATGCTTGGCTGAAGCGACATCTCGTCTCTCCTACCGATGTTCCCCATGCATTGACATCTATCGCAAGATGCCACATAGGTCTCACAATCCTTGAACAAGGTAGGCCAATAAAGAGCGGACTGAAGTACCTTGGCTGCTGTCTTTTGAGCGCCGAAGTGCTCCCCGTTAGGTTGTGCATGGCAAAACTCGAGAACACTCTCCATCTCCATCTCGAGCACATACCTACGGATGATAAAATCCGTGCAAATTTTGTACACAAACGGATCATACCATATGAAAGTCTCAACATCCCTTTTGAATTTAGCAAGTTGATATCGGTTGAGATCCCTTGGAATTTCTCCCACAGCAATATAATTAACATAATCTGCATACCATGGATCAACTCCCTGCGCAGCAACCACACACGCTCGCTCAGCCCCTTCAACAAACACGGCCATGATCTTTTCATCCGGAAACATTTCCTCAATATACTCGAAAGAATTATCACAATGTTCCCTAGTCTCCAACCTCGAAAGATGATCCGCTAGCACATTATCAGAACCTTTCTTATCCCGGATCTCCATGTCAAACTCTTGAAGTAAAAGAATCCACCTTATTATCCTAGGCTTCGTCTCCTTCTTTTCCATCAAGTACCGAATCACAGAATGATCCGTGTACACAATAGTCTTCATGCCAACCAAATACTGACGAAACTTGTCGAATGCGTACACAACCGCCAAAAACTCCTTTTTAGTCACCGTGTAATTCTTTTGTGCCGCATCGAAAGTCTTACTTGCGTAGTAAATGGCGCAAAACTTCTTTTCTTTCAGCTGTCCAAGCACCACTCCAAGTGCTACATCACTTGCATCACACATTAGTACAAACAGTTGAGTCCAATCCGGTGTGATCAAGATAGGTGCATAAATAAGCACCTCCTTCAAAACTTGAAAAGCTGTTAGACAATCATCATCAAACACAAAAGGAACATCCTTTTCAAGTAAGCGAGATAAGGGCTTAGAGTATTTTGAAAAGTCTTTTATAAATCTCCTGTAAAAACCGGCGTGTCCAAGGAAGGACCGCACTCCTCTTTCATTGGTCGGTGGTGGAAGCTTCTCAATCGCCACCACTTTAGCACGATCTACCTGCAACCCTTTAGCCGAGACATGATGCCCAAGAACAATCCCATCCTTCACCATGAAGTGGCACTTCTCCCAATTCAAGACAAGATTAGTCACTTGGCATCTCTTCAAAACAGTAGCTAGGTTAGACAAACAAATATCAAAGGAGGAACCAAAAATAGAAAAATCATCCATGAACACCTCCATGATCTTCTCTATCAACCCATTGAATATTGCCATCATGCATCTCTGAAAAGTAGCAGGCGCATTACATAACCCAAATGGCATTTTTCGAAAAGCAAAGGTCCCGTAGGGGCAAGTAAAAGTGGTCTTTTCTTGATCCTCGGGGGCAATCATAATTTGGTTGTACCCCGAGTATCCATCCAAGAAATAATAAAACTCATACCCTGCAAGACGATCTAACATTTGATCCATGAAAGGAAGAGGAAAATGATCATTACACGTGTTTTCATTCAACTTCCTATAATCTACACATGTATGCCATCCCGTAGGAATCCTTGTGGCTATCGTTTCTCCATTCTCAGCTTTCACGACAGTCATATCCCCTTTTTAGCAACTACATGCAATGGACTCATATGGGGACTATCACTAATAGGATATATGATTTCGACATCCAACCACGTAAGGATTTGCTTCCTAATTACCTCTTGAATCGTGGGATTAACCCTCCGCTGATTCTGAACACTTGTCCATGCCTCGTCTAATAATCTTATTCTATGCATACAATACGAAGGACTAATTCCTTTCAAATCCTCAAGAGACCAACCAATCGCAGATTTATACTTCCTAAGAACGTTCAATAACTCCTCAAGTTGATCATCATCAAGAGAAGAAGATACAATTACCGGATATTTTTCATTGTCGCCAAGAAAGGCGTACTTCAAGTGTTCCGACAAAAGTTTCAACTCCTCTTTCCTCACCTCCATCGGAGGGCTCTCGTTATCCAAAGGCAAGTACTTCCTAGTCCACTTGACTTCTTCCACCTTAGTTCTTCCCGATTCAAACCTGTCATCACCCAAAGCAAGTAAATTTTCAAGAAAGTCAATACATACCTCATTGGAGAGTCCGTCAAGCTCCGTAGTGGGATAAGTAAGAGATTCCATCAAACATGTCTCAAGAGGATCCTTTGACAGGATCAGAGACATGTCCTCCTTCACAATCTCCTCCACCACGTCAATACTATGACACTGCGACTCCATGGGCATCTTCATTGCTTTGTCTAAGTTGAAAAGAACTTCTTCTTTGTCTATCCGCAATCTAAGCTCTCCTTTCTGAACATCAATCATAGCTCCAGCAGTAGCAAGGAAAGGTCTCCCCAAGATTAAAGGGATATTATCCTTGTCTTCTTCCATCTCTAGCATAAGAAAGACCACAGGAAAGACTAGTTTCTCCACTTTGACGAGAACGTCTTCAATTATACCTTTTGGAAACGTCATCGACCTGTCCGCCAATTGGAGAACCACTGTTGTAGGGGTCAACTCCCCCAAACCAAGCCTCTGAAAGATGGACAAAGGCATCAAATTTATGCTCGCCCCTAGATCGCACAAAGCTCGCCGTGCCGGCCCCTTTCCGATTTCACATAGAATAGTGAAGCTCCCCGGATCCTTCATCTTTTGCGGTAGCTTCCTTTGGATGATTGAGCTGTAATTCTTAGATAAATTCACTGTTTCAATTCCGGTTAAGCTCCGCTTCTTCAACAATATGTCCTTTAGAAATCGGGCATAGTACGGCATCTCCATGATTGCCTCTGAGAAAGGAATGCTCAAGCTTATTTTGTTCATTATCTCTGAAAACTTCTTGAACTTCTCTTCCAATCCCTTCTTCACAAGCTTGTAAGGAAACGGCGGAGGTATCTTTGTTTTGGGAATCCCCCATTCATCATGATCAACCTTCTCCGCTTTCTCCTTTTTGGCTCTCAAACGCTTGGCTCTCTCCCACTTTTTCTCATCTATTATCTCAGTACTTTGTTCATTCCAAACCACTGAGTAGCATCAACATCATCGAGAGTGTTCAGAGTGGCAACGGGCAATTTCTGGTGGGGTTCGACCAAGGTTCGACCTGTGGAACAGGTCGAACCATGTACGTACTAGTCGAACCTACCTTCTGTACAACGGCTCTCTTTTTGAATTTGAGGTTCGACCTGGGTTCGACCTGTGAAACAGGTCGAACCATGGGTACCTAGGTCGAACCGGCCTACTGTACTCCTTCTGCCATCCGGTTCGACCAAGGTTCGACCTATTTGATAGGTCGAACCATGACCGTCGTGGTTGAACCGTTGCTGTGACAAAACAGAGTGCTCCAAGTGGTGCGGTTCGACCTGGGTTCGACCTGTTGGATAGGTCGAACCAAGATTGGTTTGGTCGAACCAGTGTTCTGGAAAAATAGAGTGTTCCGAGTTGTGGGGTTCGACCATGGTTCAACCTATGGGACAAGTCGAACCATATGTAGTTTGGTCGAACCGATGCTGCAATCTCTCCTGATCATGTCCAGTGTGTTGGTTCGACCTCCCCTGTATGGTTCGACCTTCAATATTGGTCGAACCATGTTCGAACCTCGCCCTAGACATGTCCAAATTTGATTCTGGCCTCATAGGTCCCTCGTACTGTGTTCCCGACCTTAATGTGATGGCGTTGCAGGACCTTGGATTCTCAATACTTTGAGACAGGAACTTCCCTTTCTCAAGAGTTTGAGTAAGCTTGTTAACACTTCCTGCCATCTCCACCATCAGTAACGTAAGGTCCTTCACCTGCTTAGATATAACCTCATGGTTTGCATCGATTTTCTTTTCAAGTTTGGCCTCAAGGCGGTTAACTCTTTCATCATTCTTGGCCATATACCTGTTCACAGTATCTTCAAGACCCGGTATCCCTTCTTCCAACTTAGCACCCGGTTCAACACCCATCGGAGGTTGAATCGCATTATTCGGATTGCTCCATGAGAACTCCGGCCTCCTAGGCTGTTGATAACCACCCGGGGGACCACGATTATTAAAGTTTTCTCGATAGTTCCCTTGGTAATTCCGGTTTCCTTGATCTGAATACCTAGTCCCTTGAATACTTTGACCCATGGCATAGTGTGACTCTTCCAACTCCTCTTGGATTGGTCCCTGATGAGAGTGAAAATAAGCATGTTTTAATATCCAATTTAACACCTTTTTGATTGATATTGTAGTCTTATATGAGCAAAAGTGTCTTATATTCGATATATATGAGAATAAGGTGCACTTGAGGTGTTTTGTTGTGTTTTAGGTGGAAAAAGGATCAAAAGAGCCAAGTTTGAGAAAAGGTGCAATTTGTGCAAGAATGATGAAAACGCACGTCCAACTTTCATAATTATTCTGTGTTGATATGGAGCTCTGAACGGGAAGTGCGAGACATGGTTGGAAAGCCACTGAAGATAGGGTCGTTTTGGCGTAAAGAACATCCCATTCGGAGTCCGAACGAGGAAGTTATGAGCAAAGTGGTGACGCCGCGCGAGCTGTGCCAAACAGAATTGAAGTGCTATTTTCCATGGCCTATTACATATATAATTCTTGGATTTTTTGTGATTTCTTTATATGGATAGAAAGCCCAGGAAGAGAGGATCGCGTGAGCACAAAAATCACTCAATTCGGAGGTCGGATGTGAAAGTTATACACGAAACGGAGAGACTGCGCAAATCGGTTCGACCTGATTGAGGTCGAACCGAGGTCGAACCCGACGGAAAAACGACCGATTCGACCACGACATTTCGATTCGACCTGGAATCTGGTCGAATCGACTACCTGGGACATCCAGAAGGGTGATTCGACCATGGTTCGACCTGTTTGGGAGGTCGAACCACGCTTCGGGAACTTACCAAATTCGTATTTTCGAGGCCTAAACGCGTGTGATCACTTGAAAAGCTCATTCCAAGCCTAGGAGACGTGATTACAAGTATAAAAGGAGGTCTATACAGCCCCAAAGAGAGAGAGAACACAATACAAGAGAGGAGAAGAAAGGCCACAACCATACAACACCCCACAAGGGGGGATCACCCCCCATCCATCATCCACTTCCTTTCCTTCATCTATCCATCACTTTGAAGATTCGTTTGTGGAATCAAGAGGAGAACCAAGAGGAGGATTCAAGACGGAGAAGGACATGAAGACGCCATATCTAGGGTTTATTCGTTTCCTAATTTATCTTGTATTTTCCGGACATCCGGGTAAGATCTATCCAACCCCCATGTGCGTTTCCTACAACACCATGGGCTAGAGCCTTTTTGGTAGATCTAGGAGTTTTGATGGTTTTATGAATTAATTGATCTTTTATGTGTAAACTCCGTACAACACTACTTGTGGATATAGTTTATATATGATTGTGCTTTATTAATTCATACTCATAGTCGTTTTGTGCATCAATAATCGTTGTGTAGAGTCTGAATACATAACATGGTTATTGGTTGAGTGCGTTCACTGTTGAGCAGGGTTTTATGTTATGATTCTAAGTGAGGGGACTCCGAAGCTTCATTAGAACTATCATATATGAATACTTATTAATTGAATTGAATTCGGGTTATTAAGTAGGATAAAGAGGGTAATTTTATAGTACCTATAAAGGGAGATCATATCGGGTTAGAGTACCAATCCTAGGGGAAAATAATTGATACTGATAGTACCTAGAAAGGGGGGTAAAATTACGTCTCTTGCTCTGAGGTTATTCACACGTGTTACACGCATGTTTACTTGTGTCTATAGAGTAGATATGCATGGTTTAGTGATGCGTCCATATTCCACAAGGCAGAGTCGGACATTGACACATGGAAGAGAAGTTAAGTAGTGAAACTGGATTATCCTAGAGCTACCTATTCTCCTACTTGATCCACTTTCGTATTCTTCAAGTGATGTTTATTTTATTTGTTATTTTAATTACTTGTTTATTAGTTTAATCATCCTAAACCTCCAACTTAATTGTGAACTTGTCTTAATTAATTTAGTAAATAATTAAATTGATAATACGCCGTCCTTTGGGTTTGATATTCACTTGGTCGCTTGCTTAAGCTGCAATTGATATCCTTAATACTTGGGGATTAATTTTACGTGCAAAGAAAACGCGCATCAAGTTCTTGGCGCCATTGCCGGGGACGGCTATTATTATTGATTTTATTATTTCTAGTTGATTAAGATTTATTTTTTCTTTTTCTATTATTTGTGATTATTTATTTTTATCTAACCTTAAATTTTTCCGAGTTACTTGTGCGCTTGTAAAAGGAGAGGAAGGAAAAGAAGGAATAACACATTGAGCTAAACATGGCCGGAGCAAGGCAGAATCCGGATAATGTTGCCATACGTAAAATTTTCACGAACTATGGAATTGGTAACATGGGGTTGATAGGAGCAAGGGGGGAAGATGATGATTTTGAGATACATCCCGCTCTTATTAACATGGTAGAGAAGAATTCCTTTTCTGGAGGTTGTTTTGAAGATCCATATCAACATCTCCGAAGATTTCTTGGTTATGCAAACACTCAAAAGGGAGCTGGAGCTAATGATCATGCTAGACGGATTGCCCTATTCAAGTTCTCATTGATTGATAAGGCGGAAGCTTGGTATGAGACTCTTGATGCCACAGATTGCACTACATGGGACCAACTGCAGCAGAAGTTCTTGGAAAGATACATGCCACCCTCAAGGATCTTAAGAATGAAGCAAGAGATCACTCGATTTGTTATGAATCAGGGTGAAAAATTTTATGAGGCGTGGGACAGATTTAAAGACATGCTCAGGAGGTGTCCACAACTGGAATGTCTAAGGCTGAATACATAAGTATCTTCTACTATGGATTGAATTGTGAGTCGCGTATTTTTATTGATGCATCATCAGGAGGAGCGTTGTTATCTAAGACAGCACTTGAAGCGGAAAAGTTATTCGAAGACATCTCTATGAATACACGTGACTGGCCTACGGAGAGAGATAGAGGATCATATGTACTTGGCAAGGTAGCGCAGGTTGAACATCAAGTGAAGCCTAGTAGGGATGATGAGATCGTCTCTAGTCTAGCTAACATCAACAAGCTACTAGAATCCCAGCAAAGGCAGATCACAGAGTTGACACAAAGGGAACCTAGTATGCGGCAGCACGAAGTGAAGAGTGTTGAAGATACCTTCAATCGATACATGGCTGAGAATGATGCAAGGATTGATTGTCTTGAGGATACCATGAATGTTGAGCATGTAGATTTATCTAAGCAGTTGAAGGAGCTTACCTTGATTATGGGGCAAATGACCGTAAATGTGAATCAATTGACACAAACATTGGAGAATAATGCCATCACATTGAGGTATGAAACACAGTACGAAAGATCGACGGAGCCAGAATCAAAATCTGAAGCAAAAGGAGCCCGATTCGACCAGGATCAAGAGGGTTCGACCAAATCTGTTGGTCGAACCAAGGTCGAACTAACCTGTTCGCGACCCTCTGTTTTGATGGAAGTGAGGTTCGACCACGACTCCCCTGGTTCGACCAAATCACCAGGTCGAACCCAAGTCGAACCACATATCCTGGAGCACTCTGTTTTGTCACAGCAATGGTTCGACCACGGCCGTAATGGTTCGACCAACCCAGCAGGTCGAACCCAGGTCGAACCGGAGGATATAAACTATACAGTGAGGTAGTTCGACCTAGGGGGCAGTGGTTCGACCTCTAACACTGGTCGAACCCTAGTCGAACCTCAAGAGCAGAAAGAGAGCAGTCTTCCAGGAGATATGTTCGACCATTACGTACCTGGTTCGACCTCTCAAACAGGTCGAACCCAGGTCGAACCTCAAATTCAAAAAAAGAGCCATTGTCCAGAAGGTAGGTTTGACCAGTACGTACTTGGTTCGACCTGTTCCACAGGTCGAACCCTGGTCGAACCCATCCAGAAGTTGCCCGTTTCTACGCCAAATGTTCCGCATGATGTTGATGTTACTCCAGTACCTTTACATGAGCAGAATACTGAGCTTACAATGAAGAAGAAATGGGAAGAAGCAAAGAGATTGAGAGCCAAGAAGGATAAAGCGAAGGAGGTTGAACGTGATGAATGGGGAAGACCAAAGACCAAGATACCTCCTCCGTTTCCTTCGAGATTGGCCGAGAAGGGATTGGAAGAAAAGTTCAAGAGGTTTCACGATGTCATGAGCAAAGTAAGCTTGAACATTCCTTTCTCTGAAGCAATCATGGAGATGCCATACTATGCCCGATTCCTCAAGAATATTATATCCAAGAAGAGAAGCTTGAACGGTGTGGAGACGGTGAACCTATCAGAGAATTGCAGCTCGATACTTCAAAGGAAGCTGCCTGTAAAGTTAAAGGATCCGGGAAGCTTCACCATTTTTTGTGACATTGGAAAAGGGTCGGCACATAAAGCCTTGTGTGATTTGGGGGCAAGCGTTAACTTGATGCCTTTGTCCATATTTAAAAGGTTTAGTTTGGGGGATCTTAAACCCACGAATATTGCTCTTCAATTGGTGGATAGATCCATGACTTGTCCGAAGGGTTTAATTGAAGATGTTTTAGTGAGAGTGGATAAGTTAGTTTTTCCCGTGGATTTTCTTGTACTTGAGATGGAAGATGATAAGGGTGACATTCCCCTTATTTTGGGACGACCGTTCCTTGCCACAGCTGGAGCTATGATAGATGTTAAGGAAGGAAAGCTTAGACTGCGAATGGATAATGAAGATGTGATTTTCTCTCTTGATCATGCAATGAAGATGCCCATGGAGACTCAATCGTGCAAGAGCATTGATGTGGTTTCTAACTTGTTTAATCTTGATTTTTCTAAGACAGGTGATTCTGAATTTAAGTGGAAGGTTGATAAGGAGGAGTCTAGACAGCCATGGGAGGAAGAAAATTTCAATGATCATATACTTGTGACCAAGAAAGGTGAGGTGTTGAGTGTAGACAAGAAGAGGGAAAGAAAGTATTTGAAGGTGAGGATGCGAGAAGACCGTCCTCTACCGTCGTGACTCTATGACGTTAAACATGAGCGCCTGTTGGGGGCTTGCCCTTCCGTTTTATTGCTTTATTTCTTTCGTGTGAGTAAGAAATTTTTATATTTAAGATGCTTACTAATCAGCAATTACATCTCTTTTCAAACTTAGTTTCGACTTACGTTTTTACTAAGTTTGGGGGGGGGGTGTGATGTTATTACCTCATTGAAGCACCAAGAATATAATATTTTCTTTGTAATGTTTGCTAGGGGAGTTGATTTTTTGCGGTATATTGAAACTTTAATCGGTTTTGATGTGTCGATTTTTTGTAATTTGCCTAGTGTTCAGTGGTGTTTCTAGTGTGTGGAGTCGATTACATAGTCAATTAATTCTTTCGTGTAGTTCTCCTATTTTATTATTGATGAATCCTGTGATGATGAGTTTGTTTGAGCTTTGATGATAGAAAAGGTAACTAGGTGGCAAGACGAGTTCTACATTGAGGCGTTGACTCGAGGAGCTCGTGCATACATTGAAGAAAAATCAGGTGCCCTCGTTTCCTTTTTCTAATTTTTATGTGTGCTTATAATTCATGGAGTGAAGGATTGAGTTTTTGGTGGTGATCCATATGAGCTTATATTTGAAATTCATATGCTCTTGAAATAGATGAAGGAAGTGTGCTTGAGTTATATTGTGGTATGAAGTTCTATGTGTACTTGTGGGATATTACCTACCATGAAAAGTGCTCTGTTACTTGTTAAAAACCCATGTGAGATTTTGAGCCTCGTTGATCATGATACATAATCACATGATATTTCTTTTCTAGTGAGTATCGTTCTTATGTGTGTATTCTAGAACTTGCCTCTTGTCTTACTTGAGACTACATGTTATGTTAGATAATGGGAAATGATCTAAGGCCATCCTTGAATTTATGAGTCACTTAGCCAAATAATTCCCTACCGAATAATTATATATCCGTAGTTAGCCCTTTTGAGCCTGAAAGTCTTATTTCTTTGGCAACCTACGAAGATAGCCACTTTGATATCCTATTTGAGCCTTAAATTCCTATATCTAGTTGAGAAATAAATGCTGTCAAAGCGTGTGAATTGATTTTCATGGAGTTTGGAAGAAATAAAATATTTGAAGCTGTACAAGTGATTATGAGCTTAAAAATAAGTTGCTTAGGGGTAGTGCCCAAAACTGGTACCCCAAGATGTTAGAGGTAGTGCCCGAAACTGGTACCTTAAGAAAGGAAAAAAAAAGGAAATGAGACAAGAAAAAGTATGTTGAGCTTGAAGGAAATGAGAGAAAAGAAAATTAGAAGAGCATGAAGCTGGATAGCCTTGAAGTGTAAAAATCTGCAGTACATAAGATCTCCGGTTTTGATTCTCTACTAATTGAGTCGCTTTATCCATATGTTTCCTATCCTTACCAAAGAGCCAACATTACATCCAAAAGAAAAGTCCTTTTTGATCCCATTGTTGAATCATACTTTTAGTGGTGAAGAGCTTGAGACGTTTGGCAAGCTTATAGTTACGCATGCACTTGAATTGAATCTGAGCGTAAACACCTTAACCCATAAGTGTACATCTTTTACACTTGAGTGAGAGATTATATATATACTTCCCATGAGAACATGTTGATGGAGCATTTGAATTGGTGGTGATTGTCTTAACTTGTATGCTATGAATTGATTATTATATGTAATGAGAGTTGCATAACCTAAGTTGATGACAATTGTATTTTGAATGGGGTATTGGTCATAGTTCTTGTTTTCCCGCTAATTTTCATACTCTCTCTCTCTTTTTATGTTATTTTGTTGCCTCGGGACGAGCAACGGGTAAGTTTGGGGGTTTGATGAGAGTGAAAATAAGCGTGTTTTAATATCCAATTTAACACCTTTTTGATTGATATTGTAGTCTTATATGAGCAAAAGTGTCTTATATTCGATATATATGAGAATAAGGTGCACTTGAGGTGTTTTGTTGTGTTTTAGGTGGAAAAAAGATCAAAAGAGCCAAGTTTGAGAAAAGGTGCAATTTGTGCAAGAATGATGAAAACGCACGTCCAACTTTCATAATTATTCTGTGTTGATATGGAGCTCTGAACGGGAAGTGCGATACATGGTTGGAAAGCCACTGAAGATAGGGTCGTTTTAGCGTAAAGAAAATCCCATTTGGAGTCCGAACGAGGAAGTTATGAGCAAAGTGGTGACGCCGCGCGAGCTGTGCTAAACAGAATTGTAGTGCTACTTTCCATGGCCTGTTACATATCCAATTCTTGGAGTTTTTGTGATTTCTTTATATGGATAGAAAGCCCAGGAAGAGAGGATCGCGTGAGCACAAAAATCACTCAATTCGGAGGTCGGATGTGGAAGTTATACACGAAACGGAGAGACTGCGCAAATCGGTTCGACCTGATTGAGGTCGAACCGAGGTCGAACCCGACGGAAAAACGACCGATTCGACCACGACATTTCGATTCGACCTGGAATCTGGTCAAATCGACTACCTGGGACATCCAGAAGGGTGGTTCGACCATGGTTCGACCTGTAGGGATTTGTTCGACCTGTTTGGGAGGTCGAACCACGCTTCGGGAACTTACCAAATTCGTATTTTCGAGGCCTAAACGCGTGTGATCACTTGAAAAGCCCATTTCAAGCCTAGGAGACGTGATTACAAGTATAAAAGGAGGTCTATACAGCCCCAAAGAGAGAGAGAACACAATACAAGAGAGGAGAAGAAAGGCCACAACCATACAACACCCCACAAGGGGGGATCACCCCCCATCCATCATCCACTTCCTTTCCTTCATCTATCCATCACTTTGAAGATTCGTTTGTGGAATCAAGAGAAGAACCAAGAGGAGGATTCAAGACGGAGAAGGACATGAAGACGCCATATCTAGGGTTTATTCGTTTCCTAATTTATCTTGTATTTTCCGGACATCCGGGTAAGATCTATCCAACCCCCATGTGTGTTTCCTACAACACCATGGGCTAGAGCCTTTTTGGTAGATCTAGGAGTTTTGATGGTTTTATGAATTAATTGATCTTTTATGTGTAAACTCCGTACAACACTACTTGTGGATATAGTTTATATATGATTGTGCTTTATTAATCCATACTCATAGTCGTTTTGTGCATCAATAATCGTTGTGTAGAGTCTGAATACATAACATGGTTATTGGTTGAGTGCGTTCACTGTTGAGCAGGGTTTTATGTTATAATTCTAAGTGAGGGGACTCCGAAGCTTCATTAGAACTATCATATATGAATACTTATTAATTGAATTGAATTCGGGTTATTAAGTAGGATAAAGAGGGTAATTTTATAGTACCTATAAAGGGAGATCATATCGGGTTAGAGTACCAATCCTAGGGGGAAATAATTGATACTGATAGTACCTAGAAAGGGGGGTAAAATTACGTCTCTTGCTCTGAGGTTATTCACACGTGTTACACGCATGTTTACTTGTGTCTATAGAGTAGATATGCATGGTTTAGTGATGCGTCCATATTCCACAAGGCAGAGTCGGACATTGACACATGGAAGAGAAGTTAAGTAGTGAAACTGGATTATCCTAGAGCTACCTATTCTCCTACTTGATCCACTTTCGTATTCTTCAAGTGATGTTTATTTTATTTGTTATTTTAATTACTTGTTTATTAGTTTAATCATCCTAAACCTCCAACTTAATTGTCAACTTGTCTTAATTAATTTAGTAAATAATTAAATTGATAATACGCCGTCATTTGGGTTCGATATTCACTTGGTCGCTTGCTTAAGCTGCAATTGATATCCTTAATACTTGGGGATTAATTTTGCGTGCAAAGAAAACACGCATCAGTCCCTCATTCTTTAACTCCTGCTGCATGATTGGTACGCGCTGAGATAATTCGCTGATTTGCTTCTGTTGGGATTCAAGTAGCTTGTTGATATTGGACAAGCTAGAGACGATCTCATCCTCTCTACTTGTTTTAACCATTGCTTGTTCAACCTTAGCTACCTTACCAAGGACATAAGTACCTCTAACTCTATCAGTTGGCCAATCCCTCGAATTCATCGAAATATCTTCAAACAACTTTTCGGCTTCTATTGATGACTTTGTAAGCAATGCTCCATTAAAGGAAGCATCCAATAAAACTCGTGAATCACAGTCCAATCCATTGTAGAATATACTGATATATTGAGCTTTAGATAGCCCATGTTCAGGACACTTCCTAAGCATGTCCTTGAATATATCCCATGCTTCATGAAATTTTTCTCCTCCACCCATAGCGAATTGGTTAATGTCTTGCTTCATCTTAAACACCTTTGAAGGTGGCATATACCTCTCCAAGAACCTTAACTTCAGTTTCTCCCAAGTGGTGCACTCAGCTGCGTTGATAGTGTCGTACCAATCTCTCGCCTTTTCAGTAAGCGAGAATTTGAACAAAAGGATCTTCCTTGCATCTTCATATTCTCCTGCGTCTTTTTGAGTACTTGCATAGCCCAAGAACTTGTTCAGATGCTGCTGCAGATCCTCGAAAGACCCTCCTGAAAAGGAGTTCCTTTCTATCATGCTAATAAGAGTGGGATGAAGATCAAACGCTGAATTAGTTTCCCTTGCTCCTAGAAGCCCAAAATTTCCAGCCCCATTGTTTCTGAAAACCTCTCGGATGGCTAGATTATCCGGATTTGCTACCATGTTGACTGTCCTTACTCCCGAATTAACTTCAGTTGTAGCTTCAATCGTCTGCGAATTCTGCTCGTCAACTTTAACTCCAAAATTCAGAGCTTCAGTTGGATCAATAGTCTTTGCCTTGCTCTTCTTCTTCTTCTTCTTTCTTGACGATGCTCCGATTTCAAGATTGTAGGGTTCAAGTTCACCTTTCTTTGATCTCGTAAGCATGCACCTAAAAAGAACTAGAATTAAAACAACAAAACAAGAAAAATAGCCTTAACAAACTAAAAATAACAAAAAGATATTTTAAGCCGTCCCCGGCAACGGCGCCAAAAACTTGATGAGCGTTTTCTCAACACACAATTAATCCCCAAGTATGAAGGATATCAATTGTAGTTTCGAAGGTGACCAAGTTAAATATCAAATCCACAGGACGGATAAATATCACTTTAGTTATTTTCTAGCAATTATGACTATGTTGAGAATTGTAATTTTGGTTTGTAAATTAAGTAATAATTGAAATAGCAATTAAATAACAAGAACAAGAAAATAGTAGTTGTGATCAAATAAGATAATAGGTAGTTCGTCAAGTCATCCAGTTTCATTCGTTAATTCATACTTTCATGTGTCGATGTCCAACTCTGCCTTGTGGTTTATGGACGCATCGCTAGACCATACAAATCTATTCTATAGACACAAATAGATAAGCTTTTGACACGTGTAAATATCCTCAGAGTAAGACGTATAATTTACCTCCCTTTCTAGGTACTATCATAATCAATTATTTCCCGTGCACTTAGTACTCTAACCCGATTTGATCTCCCTTTTTAGGTATTATAAAGTTATACTCTTAATCCTACTTGTTAACCCGAATTCAATTCAATTAACAAACATTCACATAAGACGGTTCTAATAAAACCTCGGAATTCCTTCACTTAGAATTATAACAATAAACCCTGCTCCTTAGTGAACGCACTCAACCAATAACCATGTTATGCATTCAGACTCTACACAACGATTATTGATACACAAAACAACTATGAGTATGGATTAAAAACGTGAAATCTTATATAAAATAAACCACAAGTAGTGTTGTACGGAGTATACACACAAAATATAAATTAACTCATGAAACCTTCATAACCCTAGAACTACCGAAGTGGCTCTAGCCCATGATTGATCTAAGAATAATCATGGTTAGTTGGACCAATCTTACTTGATTCTCCAACTACACCTCTGTCACCACCCTCCGGATGGATCACCAATCTCTTCTCTTGTCTCCTCTTATGATTCTCGCGTCGTCGTTGTTTTCTTGACTGCATGAGCCTCCTTTTATACTTGTAATCACGTCTCTAGGGCTTGGAATGGGCTTTTCAAGTGATCCCACGCGTTTTGGCCTCAAAAATCCGGATAAGGTAAGTTTCCGCGTTTTGGTTCGACCTCGTCAAAGAGGTCGAACCATCGGCCACAAGTCGAACCACAGGTCGAACCCTGCTACTGGACACATTCTGCACTTGGTTCGACCAACTGTACAGGTCGGACCACTCCCTCTTTGGTCGAACCCCAGGTCGAACCTCACCACTGGACAATTTCCGCTCCTAGTTCGACCAACTGTCAGGTCGAATCCCACCATCGTGGTCGAATCCATCTTCTCACGAACTGGTTCGACCATGGTTTGACCTGATGAATAGGTCGAACCCCTTGAGTCGTGGTCGAACCTTCCTTCTGCAACTTTTCAATGCTGGTTCGACCTGTAGGAGAAGTCGAACCCTCCTCCATCAGGTCAAACCCTACTCTTTCCTTGGCGGTTCGCGTGGTCTCAACTTCGTCTCTTCGATTCTTGGCACTTCCACTCCATTTTTGCTATGAAAACCACTTAAATAGCTCCACTAACACTTGATTCATGCTAATTCACAATATATATAGGTTTTCCACCTATTTCCACCTCAAAACTCTCTAAAACTAGTACAAAACATGACGTCAAACTTGTGAATTTACACACTCATCAGCTATATCAACCTTTACTGCCATTCTGGGAGAAATATTTCTAGCACCTATGCCATATCCACGGAATACTTCCTCTGCCAATAGAATGCAGTCCCGCATCTTCCTTCCTTTTACAAACTCAAACTGTGCAGGATTAATTATGCTAGGAAGATAGATCCTCAACCTTGCTGCAAATGCTTTTGCAATCACCTTATAGGTCGTATTGCAACAAGATATTGGCCTAAAATCCTTCACTCCAGGTTCATGCGTGGATTTCAGGATAAAAGTGGTATTAATTTGTTTGAGAATTTTTCCTTTCCTGAAAAATTCCTGCACCACCTCGGTTAAATCCGACCCTACCACACTCCATGCTTCTTGGAAAAACGCTGATGTATAGCCATCTGGCCCAGGAGATTTTTCTTTATTAATCATCCATAGAGCATTTTTCACCTCATCTGTTGTCACATTATCCTCCATCCCTTTCTAAGGTCAAGTGAGTCTTGGCTTGGGTCCCCTCATCATTTCAAATACTTTTACAAGTAATTATCAACAATGTCCTATCATGAGATTCTAAGCACATGAAGATTATGACCAAACTCCACACATACTAATATAGTCATCTCATGCAATCAATGATTCAATTAAACCACTAAGCATAATATTGGAATGGTCATCCTAACTTTATGAATAGGAAATTTAATCATACAAATCATACATAAAATGAGAATAAGCATTCATGATAGAAAATATTCATAACAATTATTTCATCAAACATGTGGTGTGCAAAATCTACATAATCCCTAACCAATCATATTGCTAGCCTCATATGAGGACTAGCCACTACAAATCATGATAAAATCTATACAATCCATGGCATGCTCTAATTGAGCCAAATTATGAAGGAAATAACAAAATAAAGGTAAGTTGGCTCCCCTTTGATGGTGAACTTTCTCCTCCTTGATCATGCTATAATCTTCAACCAATGATGAATTATATTGGTGGATTGATAGAATGGTGGATGAATTTGAGGAGATCAAGTGGATTGGATGGATGAAGGGTATGGAGATGGATGGAATGGAGTTAGTGTGCGAAAATGTGGTGTAAAATATATGTGGAACTGATCCAAAATGATTCCTCCCGTAATTTGTTATCAAAACTTGTATTTATACCCCATGGAAGCTTCTAGAACACGTTCTGGATTTAAAACTGACTTTCGACCGGACTCGACTCGAGTAGGCATAGCTCGAGTCGAGCTGGAATGTGTTACGATAGTTTTTTTGACTTTTTACAGAGCTTGGGTCGAGTTGTTACAGCTCGGGTCGAGTTGGTGAAGTGCCTGCAGCGCAGTCTCACCGTTTTGTGCATAACTTTCTCGTTTGGACCCCGATTGAGGTGTTTCTTATGCCAAAATGATTCTCTCTTCTGTGGCTTTCCAACCACGTATCACACTTCCAATTTTGAGCTCTACATGAATACAAAAAATTATACAAGTTGGAAGTATGTTTTTTAGCATTTTATTTTGGTTCGTTCTCCCTCGTTTCAACTCCGAATTGAGCTCCAATTTTTTCCACATCTTTCTTATCACATCTAGAATCCATTTTTACCTAAAAATCACACAAATTATACCAAAATACCAATTCTCTAAATATTTACAAATACTGCGCAATTTAAGATACTTAATCATAAAAATCACATATTTATCATTTCAAAATACATATCTCCATATCTTCATATAACACCACCAAATGATATACAAAATGAATAAAAACACAGAAAAATAAATAATAAGAAGACACTAAAATTTAGGTGAAAATGACACTGATCAACCTTTCAAACTTAAAGTGTTGCTCGTCCTCGAGCAATGAAAATGAAAAAACGAGAGGGAGGATTTTCACCTAGAGAAAGACCTAAAGAACATAAGTAACAACACATCATAAGTAACAAGGACTACAAACTAAATCAAGTCACACTACGACATTAAAATCATGACCTGAAAAATTAACAAGTTCAAATCTAAGAGAATAAAGGGCAATCAAGTTCCTTCTGGTCCAAGCCTCACATCGAGTTCAAATCACTCAACACTCTATGAGGTAAGATATATCAATACTCATCAAACGATCGAACTTGATGCACCATAGGCTTGCTCACGGACTATATTCATCAGCCACCGCAGCTTCAATTAGTGATTAAAAAGGTCTTTATCTTTGGATGTATTGTTAGGCTCTTTGGTAAAGTTGAAAATTTTGGATAAAAGTGACTATTCAAGTGTAGATAATCGAAGAGATGATCAGCTTCTTCAACTTCTTCACATTTCTATCTTTCTTTCTTTTCTTTTTTAATCACAAGCACTAATCATTATTATTCCTTGAATTTTCTTGAGCTTCTTTTGACTTGCATGCTTCCTTTCTTTGACTTTGGAATTCCTTAAACATATTTTTGTTAATTTACTCTTTTTTTCCTTATGTTGAGGTTGCATGTTCATTTTGCTTGAACTCTTTTCATCCTTTTCTTGCTTATTTACCATTTCCTTCTTTCTCTTACACATTTCTCACATCAACCTTATGAACCATCATCTCCTCAATCACCCACACAAAGGGTATATATATAAGGCTCAAGTGGGTATTCAAGGCTTGTAATGTGCTCAAATCACAAGAAATAGGCTTAAAGGCTCAATAGGGCTTACTAAGGATGATGTTTGGGTAAGGAAATTTATGGTTATGACTTTAAATAACAAGGACGGTCTAAGATCATTTCACAAATCTCTACTACTCGGGTTCATTCCTATAGTCCGTGAGCAAATTCTAGCTTGTTTAAAGTTCAATCGGTCCACTCATAAAGAATAACCATGGAGGCATGGTTTAGGCTCAAATGCTCACAAGCTTTTATTTAGACCTCAAGGAACTAATTACACCTCAATTCATCTCAAAATTGAACAAGTTAAATAGAATATATCATAATTTCAAAGACTAAAGATACTCAACATAATTAGTCATCACTTATCACAAACAACATGCCATTACTACCATTCAAAAAATGTCTCAAAACTTCCCGAAAAAACCACCCAACAACCCTAAACAAGAATAAAAATACAACACAACATATAAATAAAGACTCACCAAACAAGAAATAATACAAACACACATAACATGCAAAAACGGAAATTCCATCCATCAAAAGAAAACTAAGCACATATCCTCATCATCCAATAATATATAAGCTCAAGATTTTACCACCTTATTCAAAAATGAGAAAAACTAATAAAGCAAGTAAACCTCCTAGACTCGAGTAGGTCACTCGACTCATGCTTCATGCATGGACTCGACTCGTGTGCTACACTCACCAATGGCATAGGTGAGCAAACGTATCAGGTGTTGGCACACGGCCTTGCTTACAAGCTCATGTTTGGCATACGGGTCGAGCTCTGACACAGAACTCAACTCGAGTTTAGAACTCGACCACAGCCTGGGCGAGCAGTTGCTTCTGGTGTTGGAGCTCGGCCTCTCTTACAGGCTCGAGTTCAGGACTCGACTCGAGCTCTGATAGGCATTTTTGAAAATTTTTAAACTTCGAGCCCTATTTTGCCCTATTTTTATGCTTCCGATATACCTCACATATGCTCAAAATCTCATCAAAAATCATCAGCTCAACAATTATAACCAAAATATGAACTATCATACACTTCAACACAACCAATCATACCAAAAATCAAATCAATACTCATCAAAAAAATTTAAAATTTGTCCCATTTTACAAGAAAACCTCTCACTCAACATAATAAGCACACTCAAGTGGTGAGTCACACCATGCACTCTCCCCCAAACTTAAATCGAAACAAGTTGAGAATTAAGTTTGCAAAAAGTAGTGGGATTTATCCTTATAGTTTCCAATAATGAGATCTTCTTTTAGAGAAGCATATCCCCCCAAACTTAAATTGAAACAAAAGTCAAAATTTAAGTTTGCAACAAGTGGTTAGACGTCCCTTCATATTTCAACTCAAGCACTTCTCGTATTTTCAATGCGCATTCTCCTCCATAAGCACAATCAACCTACATACAAAAATTGCAAGAAAACTAAATCAAAGCAATTAAATAAAAGTAATAAAAATGATGGGTTGCCTCCCATCCAGCGCTAAGTTTAACGTCTTCAAGCCGGACGGACTATGGAAAACTCATCAGAATGGTTAAGGATATCGTTCATTATTGCCATCAAAGAATATCGTTCATTCTTACCATCAAATTTTAATCTCTGCGCTTCTTCCTCTATTAGGAATTTGTGGCAAGTAATGACCATTGTAGCATCCTTCAAGATTGGCTTTAAAACTCAACTCGCTTGAGCTTGCATTCCATTGACCGCTCCTTTCGAGACCACCACTTATCAAATATGTCCCCAATATCTCTTCAAACTCTCTTTTGTACCTAAGGCATTGAGAAGAATCAATAGGTAATATAAAGTTAATATAAACAATATTATGAAATTCATTGCAACTTGAAGAGTTAAAAGGTTTAGAAATGCTCATTTCACTCTCGAACTCATCTTCAAGTGCTTTTAAACCTTATTTCTCTTCATCAAATTCATAATCCTCTCTTGATTCTTCATCTTCACTTGAAATTTCCATATCAACAAGGGACAAGAAACCATATATAATCTCTTCCTCCTCTAAGCTTTCTTCTACCTTAGGCTCTTTACCCTTTTCACTTGAATTTTCCTCCTCCAAGTTTCTTCTTCCTTATATTCCTTATTCTCAATAAGCTCATCATCTCTTGAGTTTTCATTATCCCCCGAACACTTTTCTACCTCTAACTCTTCTTCAATTTTTTTATCAAAAATTTTCATGGCGTGGAGAGTGTTCCGTTCACTTATCATTTGACTCATTTGATGTTCAAGGGCCTCAAATCTCCTCTCATTTTCTTCTTCCTCTTTCTTCATTTCTTCTCTTCTTTCTTCAAGCATTTTCATCATTTGACTTAATTGATCTTGCAAGGAAGGTCTCCCATCATCGTATGGTGGACACTCTTCTTGAAAATTCCCTTGGACATACCCGTTTTGCATACATATTACATTCCTCATTTGGTAATTGGGCAAGTTCCATACTTATCCCCCATTAAAGTTGGAAGTAAGCATTGAGTAGGCATTTTGAGGCTAAAAGCTTGAAAGACTTGGTTGAAAACTTTACCTTGTATCACTTCTATAAGCATATCTTCTAAGCAACTCCATCAAGGCATTATTTTCGGATAGAGGAGTAAACGTAGGAACTAGATTGTTGTAAGAACTTGGTACGGAATTAATAAGTGTTTCCTTGATACGGTTGGAATATATTCTCATTATAAGCTCCTTGTCATCCCTCGTATATTCTATTATTGTAATATTGATCCATAATATGCTCTTCTTCTTAAGATCTACTACAATCTCCTCACTTACTATTTTTGTCTTGTTCCTTCTCCCCTTATTTCAAGGTTGTCGTACCTATCAAGAAGAACAAGTGAGAACAAATTTTTCAAAATAAATAAAGATGCAAAAATAAAAAGAAAAAAATATCCTAAGTAGAGCTAACAAATTCAAGCACATTACACCGAAGGCTTTCGCCCCGACAACGGCGCCATGAACTTAGTCTCAATTTTGGTTAAATTGATTAGAGCAAGCATACTCTATCGCGTAGTAGACCTTAGTGACCAAGTGCAAAATTTAGAATATCGAACCCAAGGGCAAAAGTCAATGTATCCCGTTTGAGAAATGTTTCACTCTAGAAGGACTAATCAATAAAGGAGGGGGTTGTTTAACACTACAAACTAACTAAGAAAGCAATTAAAAATAGAAAATGTGCAAATGAAATGGAAGATGGATGAAGGTGAACAATCTAAGAAGTGTGTAAGGCAAGTAACATCATGGAAAAGGCTTACGTAGACTCACACACACACATGCATTGAAGGTCATCATGTTATGATATTAAGGGCACTCATAAAGAGTGTCTCCAATCCTCGCTCTTCTCATAGGTACTTACGGATATTAATATACCATTATAAAGATATTATCACGAAAAAATTTCTCTAGTAGGCAGGGACATTTTCCTAGTGTTCCCTTTCTAAGGTCAAGTGAGTCATGGCTTGGGTCCTCTCATCATTTCAAACACTTTCACAAGTAATTATCAATAATGTCCTATCATGAGATTCTAAGTACATGAAGGTTATGGCCAAACTCCCCACATACTAATATAGTCACCTCATGCAATCAATAATTCAATTAAACCACTAAGCATAATATTGGAATGGTCATCCTAACACTATGAATAGGGAATTTAATCACACAAATCATACATAAAATGAGAATAAGCATTCATAATAGAAAATATTCATAACAATCATTTCATCAAACATGTGGTGTGCAAAATCTACATAATCCCTAACCAATCATATTGATAGTCTCACATGAGGACTAGCCACAAATCATGATAAAATCTATACAATCCATGGCATATTCCAATTGAGCCAAATTATGAAGAAAATAACAAAATAAAGGTAAGTTGACTCCCCTTTGATAGTGAACTTTCTCCTCCTTGATCATGCTATAATCTTCAACCAATGATGAATTCATCTTCTTAGATTGGTGGATTGATGGAATGGTGGATGGATTTGAGGAGATCAAGTGGATTGGATTGATGAAGGGTATGGAGATGGATGGAATGGAGTTAGTGTGTGAAAATGTGGTGTAAAATGTGTGTGGAACTGATCCAGAATGATTCATCCCGTAATTTGTAATCAAAACTTGCATTTATACCCGATGGAAGCTTCTAGAACACGTTCTGGACTTAAAATTGACTTTAGGCCGGACTCAACTCGAGCAGCCACAGCTTGAGTCAAGCTGGAACGTGTTACGGTAGTTTTTTTTACTTTTTACAGAGCTTGGGTCGAGTTGGCACAGCTCGGGTCGAGTTGGTGTAGTGTCTGCAGCGCAGTCTCACCGCTTCGTGCATAACTTTCTCGTTTGGACCCCAATAGAGGTGTTTCTTACGCCAAAACGATCCTCTCTTCTCTTCTGTGGCTTTCCAACCATGTATCACACTTTCAATTTTGAGCTTTATACAAATACAGAAAAATTACATAAATTGGAAGTGCGTTTTTCAGCATTTTGTTTTGGCTCGTTCTCCCTCGTTTCAACTCCGAATTGAGCTTCGATTTTTCCCACATCTTTCTTATCGCGTCTAGAATCTATTTTTACCTGAAAATCACATAAATTACACCAAAGTACTAATTCTCTAAATATTTACAAATACTGTGCAATTTAAGGCACTTAATCATGAAAATCACACATTTATCATTTCAAATCACACATCTCCATATCTTCATATAACACCACCAAATAATATACAAAATGAATAAAAACACACAAAAATACATAATAAAAAGACACTAAAATTTAGGTGAAAATGACACTGATCATATATGTATATTGTAACTTCATCCGTCCATTACTAAGGTATCCATTTTGTCATTTTTGTCCGTCCACATTTAACGTATCCATTTCACCTTTTAGCAAAAGGGTCCACACATGGTCCACCACTCACCACTAATACAACTATCTACTTTATATAAAATAGTAATACTCATTAATCCATGTGCAAAAAATAAATGAATAGCTTTGTGATGGACGGATAGAGTATTACAAATACACGTGCATTACAATTGATCTCTTACACTTGAGGGTGAAATTATATTCCTTAAGAAAATTAGTGAACATTGGATAAAGTAATTTTTCCTTTTTTTTGAGTGTGAAGGGTTATGTGGAGCAAACAAATAAGGAAAATGCGAAGGGAGAGTAATAATTTTCTTAGGACAAAGACTTGTGTGAGACTATCTTACGTAAGCCCTTATGTGAGATGGATAAAAAGTGATAACATCATTAGTGAAAAGTGATGCTCAATCAATGAAAAGTGAAAATAAGGGACCCATTTAAAAAAAATAAAGTCCCTCCGTCCGCTGATAAGGTATCTATTTTATCATTTTTGTCGTCAACTATAAAGGTATCCATTTTCCCTTTTTAGTAAAAGAGTCTCACACTTACCAAGTGTCAACCACTCACCACTAATACAACTACTCACTTTATATAAAATAATAATACTCCTTAATCTACATGCAAAGAACAAATGGATACGTTAATAGCGAAGGGAATATATGTAATAAAAATGTCTAGAAAATTTAATTTTTAGAAAATTTGAGATATTTTTATCTTTTAGTAAATTTCTCCATTTATATATCTCTAGGTTTAATATTTTATTATACTCCATCAGTCCGCCCCAAAAAATCTCATTTTTCAATTTTAGGCATCCGCCTCCAAGAGTCTCATTCTCTTTATACACATATGAGACTCACACACACCCACTAACACAATTAAAATATGGGACTAACACCCATTAATACAACTATCCACTATACATTAAATAATAATACTCCTTAAAAGCAAATAATTCCTTTGAGGCGGACAGAGGTAGTATATGTTATCTCAAATTTTAAAATCATGTATTATTCTACAATCTTTATTATCTAAAATATTTTATTAATTTTATAGGTTAATTATCTTTCAAGTTCATATTTTTTGACATTATTTGGAAATGCATATTTTAACTACAGAATTTCACATAAGCAACATAAAGTATCCAAACAGTGTAGCAATCTGATTATACTATTAGATTTCAGGAGGTTTTGTAGCCACTATTTTTGCAACTCTAAGCGTCCCACCAAGCTCAACAGGCACAAGAGGCAAGAGAGAATGCAATATATCTGTAATCAATGGTCGATAGCTTGGTTCTGATTGTACACAGAGCATTGCCACAGCGGCTACCTACATTTAGAGATGTTCATGAAGTGAATTTGACCAGAATAAAGTTAACATGGAAAACAAATGCAATTTCAGATAAAAATAAACTAGGTGCTTTTGTTCTTGGCTTCTCTCTGTTTTCTTGTTCACAAATGAGTTCAAGTTGCTTTAGTAATCGACATTTATCTTTATCGTTGGAAAAGCTAGCACATCATATATGCCTTAGCTTCACTAACCTGGTACAAGTGCTTCAAATCCATTGTCTGTCTAATCACAGGATCCACAATGTCGGGACGCTTCGTTCTATCCATGAGCTGAGGCATGGCCTAAATTGCATTGATAGACTACTAAGTACAACAACGAGCTTCCATTCAAGACTTTGGACTGAATGCCCAATAAACAAATAGGCCTACCCATGTTCCAATCAAAAAAAAAAAAAGAAAAAAGGCCTACCCATGTAACGATGGACTGGCACTGAACTGGTGCCGATCTTTCCACAGGCTTTCTTCCGAGCAGAAGCTCCAGCATTACAACTCCAAAGGCATAAACATCACTTTTATCTGTTAAATTACCTATTTGGAGATAAAGAGCATTAATGGAAACTCAAAAATTGCATCAAGATACAAGGGAGATATCAAAACCGATACTTTAGTGCTTTTTAACAGTGAAATTATTTTAAGACATTATGGCTATGGGACTGCTCAAGAAATTGATTGTTGTCACTTGTCAGTTGAAGTTGAGGTTGCATAGCACATAGGATGTGTCTAAACCCTAAATCAGAGACGATGACTCCAAAAATAGTTGGAGCCAAAAACTTCTTGTGGAGAAATCTAGGAAAGCCAAAATAGATTAGTATTGAGGGAATAGGGAATCTGGATCTGATTTGCTATTATCTACTTCGTAAAATAACATGTCCACAGCCAGCAAATGAGCAATTGGCAAAGATAATATATCTTTTCCCAGTAAAAAAGAAGAATGAAAGAAAAGTATGTCCTAACCATCTAATAGGTATTCAGGAGCTACATAACCCAGGGTTCCTGAAAGCTTGATGTGCTTTTTGTTCTGAGCTCCATCAATTATTGCAAGGACAAAATCTGAAAGCTGAATTGATTCCAAAAGGAGGAAACATGGTAAACTGTCATGTATTGGTAACTGATGCATACAATATGTAACATTTCATTATGGGAGGTATATCATAATTGATCTTACCTTGGCGTTGAAATTGGAATCTAGAAGGATATTAGATGCTTTCAGATCTCTATGAATAACTGGTGGATGGCAATGATCATGTAAATATTCCAATCCTCTGGTCAACAGTTGCAATGTGTTAAGATCCAATATCAATGACAATGATGAAGAATTATAATATCCACATGTGACATGACAATGTGTATTGGCAATTTGTCATGCTCACCCACCTAGCTATATCGAGGGCAATTTTCAGCCGTAAAAGCCATGTTAATGCTGAACCCCTTGAAGGTCCTAAAAGTATAGATCAAATGCGGAAAATAGTCTGAATTAGGAACATAACTACTATTACTTTGATTAGCAGAATCTTGATCAAGAAAAAAAAAACTTGATTTATTAACCATGTAATTGAGTTTCCAGAGATCCATATTGCATCAGTTCGTAAACAAGAAGTCTTGTTTCAGCATGAGCACAATAACCCACTAAAGTAACTATATTTGGATGGTGAATTTTACTCAATAACTCCACTTCGGTCTGCAATTTCAAGATCAAGAGCAAATGTAACCAAACAAATTCATGAAGCCAGAATATACACTCGAGTTTAAAAAACAGAGACGATGGAGGCAACGAAACCTGAAATTCTCTTATAGCATCTTCATTCCACCCGAAAAGTTTCTTCACAGCAACACAAGAGTTCCCTTCCAACTTGCCTTGGTAAACGCATCCGAATCCGCCCTCACCCAAGATATTGCTCTCTCTAAAATTATCTGTGGCTAATTCTAATGTCCTGTACTCCATTACGCTAACACGCCTCTTTCTGCTTGTCCAATCAGAAGAACTGTGTATCATCCACAGCTTAGTCATTGGCCATAATAAACGAAAGAACTGAGGATAGTGACCTATGAGGGAGTATCTGACCTCTGACCATCTTTTTTACGCGATTTCTTTCCGTATTTGTTGTAATAAACACAAAAAAGAAACAAACTGAGAACTACCATCGCAGCGGAAGCAACAGTAAGAGCTATCAACAATTTCCGGTTAGAACCAATGTGTGGTTCTCCAGTTCCATCTTGAATCCCTAATCCAAATGAGGACAAAAATTCGGAGTCAGTACATAACAAATTTACACGAGATTCATATAATCACTCAAATTAAGTAAAATCAAGATAGGCGTAGGATGTGAAATGGGAATGGGAGCACCTGGAGAAAGAGCTTCGGCGGCTGAAGAAATGGGTGCAGCAGCCAATAAAGTTGTAATTAGAAGAAGACTATTCATTGAAGACCTCTAACAATATTCTTGCAACGGTCATCAAGAAGGAAGGGTGTTGGGGTAGTTTGAGTAGCCTATCGTATAAGAGGGTAAGAGACACGGACAGAAGAAGAAACAAGAACAACAATGACGTCGGTGGCCAATACTAAACTGCGTAAAATCGTACGCAAAACATTACTCAGTCTCAACTCTCAACAGAGTTACCGTAGTTATTTTATCAATTTTTTAAACAAATTTATTGATGAGGTATGTATGTGGCACTAGTACACGTGTATGAGTATTTTTATAAATAGGATAAATTTGCAAATATAATGGAGTGGGCGACCTGCCTGTACCCACTCAATCAACTGCTTCTCGCACTCAAATCTCAACTGCTTTAAGTTCTAAATTAGTCGTGAGCATAAATGATAAAGTATGTTATGTCGGTGAGATAAAGATAATACATTTATAAATGAAATGTTCGAAGGTGGTTAATTGTTTTTGATTTTACCATTTTAAGAGTGACAAAAATTTTATGAGTCCGATAAGTCTTATCTAAAGACATTTATTTGCCAATTTTTTTTGCTGATTTTGCATGCATCTCCTTCCTCCTTGATGATATGGCATCATGAGGGTGTTTGGAGCTCTTTCTATATATAATCTTTATTTTTTTTATAACGTCTTTTCCTTCTGTTTTCATTTTCTGTTTTACTGTTTCATTTTTCTTACTTTACGTTTCTTCTCTTTATTAATTTTGTGCTTTCATTATCTCTCCATTCTCTTTCTTACGTTACGTTTCTTCTCTTTATTAATTTTGTGCTTTTATTCTCTCTCTCTTCTTTATATAGATCGAACAAACTTCTCTATTAAATTGTGTGCTTTCATTCTCTCTCCCTTTCTCATTCAATCGTAGATCTATATCGTCGAAGGACGATCCATTTTATGGGATTGAGTGGTGGATAACGAATGAGAACAGGTGTTAACATGAGTTTGGGGTAAGGAATGTCTACATACAAGATCATTTGTATTTCATGCTTTCCTTTTAAAAAAATTCATGTGTTTTAATTTTGTGCTTCTATTCTGCAATTTTGTGGTTTAGGGCTTTGGTAGGGGTGGTGAGGGTGGGTAGTTCTAGAACGTGATCATGACTCCAAAGAGTAAATTAAATAACTCTGCTTTTACTTTGCACATATTGGAGGGATTGTTGTAATAATGAAGAATCCTGATAAGGATTGTAGGCTTCTAGAGGTAAATATCCTTTTTTTATCACTGTGAGATTTTTCCTTCTCTCTTCCTCCTATGGTCAATTCATCTATATTTCCTGGATTTATTGATTTTATTAGTTTATTCCCTCTAAGGAACCCACTGATTAAAAATCTTAAACCATTATAATTAGCTTTTGTAAATTAAAAATAAGTTGTTTTTTTTGTGTTTGGATGTCAAAATATGTTTCTTTTTTATAATTTATTGCATTCTACTGATTACAGAAGTGTGAAAGAGAAAAATTAATTTGATGCATAGGAACAAATTATTATTTTTTTTCTCTTCCTAGCATATTGCAATGTATTGAATAATATAAAATCTGAGATATTTCTTAACTATTTTATGAAGAAAAAAAATTCTTTCTAGCATGTTGCAGTATACTCCCTCCATCCCGAAATTTTTTGCAAACTTCCTTTGTAATTTACAAAGAAAGTGTGCAAAAATTTTGGGACGGATGAAGTATTAAATAATGTAAATATGGTTTCTGTTAGGATACTTTTTTACATTAAAATAAATTATCAATTCTGTATTTCCAATATGTTACAATTATTGGAAACATAGTATTTAATTTAAAATTTTTAGAAGTACTTTTAGAGCACGTTTATTAATTGGAGTGGTGTAAAATATAATTGAGCCTCTTATTTATTGATTCATAATATACTTAAAATTAAATAATTGAAATTAAAATTGAACCATTAAAATTGATAATTTTAGTATTTTATTTTTTTTTAATTTGACTCATTAAAATTGATTAATGATAGAAATTTATATGTATACAATTTTTATAATAATTATAAATTTATTATTGGATTTATTAATTAGGGTCACTTACTATTGAATACATAAAATAATGCATAATTACTGTAAACTACATGACTCAAAGTAGTATTACTCATAACTACATAATTATGATTGTGATACCATAAATACCCCTATGTATTTGCATAATTTGTTTGTACAATTTGGTTTTGCACAATTTGCTTTGCACAAATTTATTTTTGCATATTTTGTTTGCACATTTTAAATTCGGCAGCAGGCGGCGGCAGTCAGCGGCTGTCCGACAACGGTCAACGTCGGTCCGGCAGGCGGTCAACGCCGATCAACGGCTGCCCGGTCAACACCGATCCGTGCGGGTGGGTGGTGAGGGGTAGGGTTGGTGGTTTAAAAGTTTATGGGATTATAAGGTTATATTAGGTATTTTACATTAATATTTTGTATGTGAGAGTAATTATTTGAATTCCTTATATTTCATAGTAATTTAGGTTAAAAGTGTGTATCTATTAGTGATTTTTCCTATTAATTATAGGTATGTATATTTACAACCTAATTATTAATAAATACATTAATCTAATATAATTAATTCGGGATAAATAATAATATTTTTTTCTCCCAGCATTACCCTTATTCACAACGTTTAATATTCAACGTTTATACAGAACACTAATTTCGTTGAACACTAATGTATACTACATCAAAACTAATATTCAACGTTTAATATTAGTGTACACTAATGTACACTAATATTCAACGTTTATGCAGAACTAACCTTTCTTTTATCAATGTACACCAATGTATACTATTATTATACTTATCAATCGAGATTTTAGGAGAGGGAATTTAGGAAAAATTTATTTTCCTAATTCTCTATGTGATCACTTTCTTTTATTCATCTCTCTAAATGCACACTGATGTATAGATTTTGCAAGAAGTAATTTAGGAAAAATCATTTTCGTAATTATCTCTGCGGTCTCTTTCTTTATTCCTCTCTCTAAAAATGCACATTGATGTACAGATTTTGAAAGAAATAATTTAGAAAAAAATTATTTTTCTAATTCTCTCTACGGTCACTTTCTATTATTTCTCTCCTTAAATGCACGTCAATGTACATATTCGTCTTCGTTCTTCTAATTGTGACTTCATTCTTCATTTTGTGATAAGTTTTCGATTAATTAGTCAAAATTCAGATTGATTAAGTACATTGTGCACACGTATGTACAAATTAAGGTTGTATTCAATGACTCTATATTCCACAATTATTTATCTTACCTAAATGTACACTGATGTATATTCATGTAAATAGTTTATTCATTTTTTTCTCCCCAAAAATTATTTATCTCAACTGAGTGCATAGTGATGTATATACATATGAATACTTATCGTTTTTTTTAATTTGCTTCACATGTTGCACACTGATGTTCAGTAAGTATGGGTAATATAGGAAAAATAAAATTAAATTTTGTATATGTGTGTAATTTTCTATAGCGAATCTATGAATTAGTAATATCTAAATACGTTTTGTACCTAATATTTATTGACCCTTTATTATTTTGAAGGTACTTAATTAATTGATTAATCATGAATTAATAGTAATGACGATATAATTAGTTAACATATCATTTTACTTATTGATTTATTATTATTACTTTTTGATCCTCAAGTTAATCCAAACCATAATTATTACTTTTTTTTAAAATTAATGATGATAGAAATATATAAATTGCACAATCAAAGATAGAGAGTTGATAATTAACAATTAATACTCAATAATAAAATATAATTTAAAGGAATAAAATACTTCCTCCGTCCGCCCGAAAGGTGGACATTTTGCCATTTTGGACGTCCGCACCAAAGGTTCATATTTTCCTTTTTAAACACATGGGACCCACACACATCACTAATACAATAAATTTATGGGACTCATACACCCCACTAATACAACTACCAACTACACATTAAATAATAATACTCCTTAATCCATGTGCAAAAGACAAATATCCACCTTTGGGGCTGACGGAGGGAGTAAATAAATAAAATCAATAATTAAGTATAGACAGATTATCAATTTGAAACAATTGTTATAACCAACCTATTTAAAATGTTTGATTTAAATGAAGCTCAATAATAAAACCAATGCACCCTCGATCAATAAAGAATAAAATATCAACAAAAAAAATAAATTATACAAAATTCTTAGTTCAATATCTTATTGATATACGTCATGCAAACTCAAAGTCGCGTACAGATGTCAAGATGGCCCGAAGTTCACTTTTATAGTGGGATCCGCATGCAAACCCTTCTTTGAATCTTCAATGAAGCTTGTAAATTAATTATAATCTGGAAAGTAGAAAATAAAAAATGAAAAAAAAAATGAGCAGATCTAATTTCACAAAACATAAAATAGGGAATAAATTTTAGGGAATAAAGAGAAAAAAATTATTCACAAACATTAATATATATATTACTGAACATTGGAAAAAAAAATTAGAACAACTATTTAAATGTAAGTAGTTTTCAACATATACTTAGTGCATCGAGTCAAAATGATCAAATAGGATCAAATATTACGAAGAAAATTTGCATAAAATTATATTACTATGTTTAAAAACGAAATTAAAAAGAAAAATGGAAAGAAGAGAAGAGAAGAGTAACTTATAGAGAGAGATGAGAAATGAAATATTAAAGTGAATTTTCATCTCGTATACATACATACAAAAATTAAATACCATTAAATTACAATAAATCAGCATTAAATTTAAATAACAACATGTTCAAATCAACAATTTATAAATAATAAATTAATTAAGAAGAAAAAAACTGCCACATAAAGGCGGTATGATATACCAAAGATTTTGAGCTATACCGTATATCATACCTAAAATATTGGTATTTGAAAATTCATACCTTTACCATACCCAAAGTTTCGGTATGCCAAAGTTCGATATACCGAAATTCTGGTATAGAAAAATTGTACACATTTTTGCTTACCGATATTTAGGTATATCTTACCATATAGATTATTTCGGTAAATACCTTCTGTATTGGGTCGATATATCGTTTTACATGTACTTATCTAATATATCATTGAAAAACATCATAAATTTACAGAAAACAACAATAAAATCCTAATAATCCACCATATACCACAATAAAATTGATTAAAATAAAAATGTACATAATTCACATTACAAACAATATGAGAAATAAATACAATTCAAATTTAATAACATTAATAAAATATATTAATTTAAAAGTCTAATCAAAGTGCACTGGGTGTACCTGAGAACCTATAAAACATAAACCACTAATTTCTTGGTTAATAAATAATACATGCCCTTACATTAAATTTTTAAATAGTATAAATATAAATATACCCTAAATTTAAAACTATAAATCTTATATGTATTCATGAATCGAATGCGCTCTAAAATTACCCTAAATTTATTAATTTGGCCAATATTCTCAAAACATTAGAGTTATATATATATATATATATATATATATATATATATATATATATATATATATATATATATATACATACCTTACTAATATAATTTTTGGTATTTCGGTATATACCAAAATACCGCGATTTTGCAAATTTGCATACCTTTATCGTACCAAAATATTCAATACGGTATCATACCTTGCCAAAAGTTTCGGTATACCTAAAATTTTGATAAATTTGATATTTTTCGATATGTGAAGTGTGGTATACCTAAATTTTTATATTTTTCTCCAGCCCTACATATAATATATTAACTTGAATTAGGAAAGAAGAATAATAAAATAGAAAGAACTTGAATCACTCCCATATTGCCAAGTCATCGAGGGAAAAGGAGAGACTATCCACGTTAGCAAAAGAAAACTGCCATATGTCACTAAATAGGTTGGGATGAAGATTTTACAGCCTGTTTTGAAGCAGACTTAAACATGCTAGCACAAAAGATCGCGTGTCTAAATATTATTTCATTTAAAATCTTTAAGAATTATGATTAATACATAAATTTTTTATAGTATTTGATTTGTGATTTTTTTTATTGTTAATCATTTAGTTCATAAGACTATTTTGTAAATTTTATATTTATGTTTTATATTTTCCATCATATAATTTGTAATTTTAATAATATATTTCTAATTGAAAAAAAAATGAGTTGATCCGCCACTATCCACAATTCATTATTGGATGGGTTTGACAGAGTATTTATAGCCATTAGCCAGTAACCCGCCTGGCATACCCCGCCCGCCAGCCGGCCCAGCCCCAGGCCCGACGATCCTAGGACAAATATTGTAATTTGTATCTCTACCCATGCAGGAATTTATTTAGGGCGGCGCTATTGTTACTCGAAATTTTGCTTAAGGCACCTGAATAGCATACAAAAAACATGTGAAATTCTAATAATATCCCTACCCCATGCCAATTTTTTTCCTTAGAACACCCACACTTAAAACACACACTAAAATCACACACCTACACGTAACATCAAAAACACATACGGGACATACTCAAGCTCCACAACACTCTTTCACACACTCACACCCAAACACACACTAACAAACTCACGCACTACATACACAAAAGTTAACATGGATGAGAAGAAGAAATGATTAGTTTTGATAGCAAAATTCAAATATTTATTAAATCTAAAATATGAAACCCATTAAAATAGTCAAATAAATTTTATATATATTAAAGAAGAAGTAATTTCATATTTTTTCTTGAATTCATATGTTTACATTTTTTAAAATCTTGCTTTAAAATTTAGAATATAATAGTTAGTTTTGTATTATATTATAAAATTATTAAGGGTTAATTACACTAAAAATTTTAACTTTTTCGCGAATTACGAATTAGTTTAAATTTTTCAATATTTATAAATAAGTTTTCGACCTTTAGCATGTTTTTGCAAATTAAACTTTCTGGAAGCTATATGATGCTCCAATGCTGACATGTCGACAGATCATTTATCCAACTAAGCAAACCATAAATTAAATTAAATACAATAAAGGGGTGAATCTTAATTAATATAATTTAAAAAAATAAATTGAAGAGAATGCCCAGCCCCGTTAACTCCGTGCCACCGCCGCTGCAAGGAGTGCCTGAAGTGTGCCGCCTGCAATTCCACCGCAAGGTGAACGAGTCTTGCGTCGGTGCGTTCTCGTTCCACCAGCAGCTGCAGCAGCTGCTGACCCACTACCCGCACGGCATTTCGGGTACCGCATCCCGACGTGGTAGCTCAATGTGGCGCCACTGGCACTGCCGTCGAGCTCCGACGACAGCGGGAGCAAATTGAGGGAGGATTAATACTCCGGGCGAGCGGTGGCGACGGGAAAAAAGATTCTGGGAGCTGTGCACCACCACCTGCGGCGGTGAAGCAACACCGTCCTCTGCCGCCCTCTCTCCTTCCACCGCATCGCCCTCCGGCGTAGCAACAACGCTACTACTTAGATTCTCCGGCGATTCCCGAACACCGGCGATAGTTTCGAGTTTCCGAGCGCGAGCCAGCTTGTCATTTCTCTTACTCTTTCCGGTGGTCTTGTGGAGGGGTCGCCATTGTTTAGGTGGTCCTCGAAAGCTCCGATGGCTTGGTGGATGAGCTCCCTGAGGCATGTCCGGAGAGGCGACGGCCGGGGCCCCCAATTTTGAGGGGCCCCACAAAAAAAAATATATAAAATAATGTATTTTAATAATTAGTTTATTGATTTTAACAAGTTTATTATAAAATAAAATGTAATTAAAAAAATCTTTTATAATACTCTCTAGTTCTAATATTGTATAAATATTTTTGTGTGTGGAAATTAAGAAAAAAAAGTGTTTAAACTAAGATAATGAAGAGCATTTTGTTGAGAAAAGTAAGTAAAATTATAATTAGAGTAAAATAAAAATGATTTATTATAGTATTGCGAGAGTATTTGTATTATATGAATTGCTAATTTAGAAGTATATTGTGTTTTTCACTAATATTAAGAAAAAATTGAATTTTTTTTCTAGTTATATTTTTTTTAAAAAAAATTGAGGTAATTTGATATTTTTATATAATAAATATTTTTAAAATAAATTATACTCCCTCCGTCCCGGTGAAATGCGGACAATTACCTATAGTTTATAATAAGGTAGTGTTCGCATTTCACTGGGACGGAGGGAGTAGTATTTTTAGAAATGTTTGCTAATTCTTAAACTAAAGTATATTTTTAAGATTATGATATTGAGTGTCATTTATTTTGAGTTGATATCCGGTGCATCCATATATGTATAATTTTTTATTTTTTATTGTAAACATGTTTTTAATAATTGTATACTTTTTCACATACAATTTTTCATTAAAAAAACTAGCATCCATATGTGTATAAGTGTTTATTCAATAGTGTATACATGTTTTTTAATAATTATATATTTTTTACACTCAATTTTTCATTAAAAAAACTAACAAAAAAATCACTAACAAAGTGTATACATTTTTATTCATAATTATATATATTTTTGTTCATAATTGTATACATTTTGAAGGTGGGTGCACCGTATCCTAGGGTGCACCTAGGTTCACAATACTATTAGCCTTTTATTTTTGTAGTATGAACATATGAAACTGACGAAAAAGAAAGAAAAGAATAATCATATGAAAAGGAGGAAGTATATAAGTAAAAAAATTTAAAGGATAGTACAGGACCTCAATTTCTTTGTTCGTCTAGAGCCCCGAAATGTCAGGGCCGGCCATGAGTGGAAGCTAGTGTAACAGTGAAAGCAGTCACAGTTGAAGAGGGCGTGTGGGTTGTGGCGGTGACCGAGGTCTTCTTCAAAAGTAAAAGTAATGTTTGTTGAGGTGGAATTTTAATTAATTATACATGTGGCATGTCGTTAGCCACCGGGCAGGCCCCCAACTGCCCGGTGACTTTATTTGCAAAACGAGCTTAAGGTCGAGAACTTATATATAAATATTGAAAAGTTTGAACTAATTCGTAATTCGCGAAAATGTTGGGACTTAATTATTAATGAGTTAATGAAACTACGAATGGATTCTGAGTTTAAAAAAGTAGAACCATGAATTCGAATTTTATGTGTTTGGATTTTAAAAATTCGACATCTCAATATTCATTATTGGTTTGCCGAAATTTTGAAAGAATTTCGGCTAGGGGTGGCTGAAATTTTTTATCTAAACTCAACCACCTCTTGATGAAAAACTTCCAAAATTATGGCTACATGTGGCCGAAAATTCTAAAAAAAAATAAATTAAGTTGAGGCTTCAAAAAAGGAATGATGATAGAGCCACACTATTGCCAGTCAAATATTTATTGAAGGCACCCAACTTTAAAAATAAATAGTAGTAAAATTACCATTATACCCCACCTTATAAATATTTTACTTAATCAATTCATTAATTATCAAGCACCGTCATTTAGGGATGGCAATTTGGGCCCGCCCCGGTTCGGCCGTCCCGATTGGGCCGGGTCCGCCCCGCCCCGCACAGAGAATGGGGCGGGTCCGCCCCGCCCCGTGTACGGGCCAGGTCGGATCTGGGTCCTAGCCTCGCCCCGGCCCGCCCCGCCCCTAAAATATAAATTTTTTATTTAAAATATTTATTATATAATATAATTTATTAATTTATATTAAATATTATACATACATTTTTATTTAACTTAAATAAAAAAATCATATATAGGAATTATATATAACTATTACAAAATATTTTATTACAATATTATATATATCATTGAATATATAATGTAATAAAATAATTTTAAAAATGAAAATAAAGTTTAATTATTTAATTTAAAATTTAAATTTACTTCATTTTATTTTAATTTAAAATTTTCTATTTGAATTTATTATAATTTAAAAAAAAAAAAAAAAAAACGGGGCGGGGCGGGGCGGACCCGCTCCGCATAGGGACGGGCACGGGTCCTCAATAGCCGACCCGTACCGGGGCACGGGGTGGGGCGGGGAAAAAGGGGCACGGGGCGGGCCACCTAGGTACCCGGCCCGATCCGCCCCATTGCCATGCCTACCGTCATTTATTGCCGGCCGCCGTAGTTTCTCCGGCATCTTCTCAGATCCACAATAAATTATCGTTAGTTATTCCACAAGAGTATAATCAGGGGAATATAATTAAAATTGAAATGAAGCACTAAGAGGGAGGATGACTGGTATGTGAAGAGGGTGGGAGAGGTAATATGGTAAAATAATGATGCTTTTCTTGACGAGATGGAAAAGCTCCGGAGGAATATCAGCTCCAGAAATCATATGTCAGAATATCAAAGTCTGAAGTTCTTCATTTCTAAGAAATTAAGAATGTAAAAGTATAGAATTAACGAAGCTAAAAATTCAAAAAACTTATCAAAACTTTCTGAAACACTATTGCTACTGCCTACTATGTCCAACAGCAATTAGGGAGAGAGAGGGGCCTTGAAGTTGGTAGCAGAGGACAAGGTTGAGTGATCATAAAAGAATGCAGACAGATGGCTTTTTGGTTAAAAGGAAAACAATTGGAGTGTATAATAGTAGTGCCGTAGTGGTGGTGGTTTGGGGGTGGAATTTAGGAGGAGTCGTGGTTTGTTTTTGGGGAGGCAATGGTGTGGTGCGGTGCGGCTAGAATGGGTGGGTGGGTTAAGTAAAAAGGATTACGGGCTTAAATTGTGAGGTCGAAATTATTTTCCAGTCACTTCGTTTTCTCCGATGTCAGTAACTTCGCAGGCTCTACGCTGCTTTACCCCCCTCTCATCGTCTTCGTCTTCTTCTTGTTTTTCTTCTAATTATGGATGTCGTGGCGTCCCTATTCGCATCGCTCGCTGGCCTCGCTCTGCCTCAGTGCAGGAAGCTCTTCCATCACAAACTAAGCCTCCTCGGCGTCCTACAACCACCTTTGATGAAGATGAGCGTGTCAGTGGAAACGAAGCACACTGCTCTGGAATTCAGGTATCGAGGCAAAAATACATATCCATTTCCAAGTCGGAGTTGCTTGATGCCATTATCTCCGCCATGTTCCCATCGCAAGAGGAGGCCCGTCAATTTCTTTCTCTCTCAGAGTAATTCTGCGTTTACTTTTAAATCATGTCTTGTCATCATAGCTGTTGTTTATTTATCAGTTGTGAGGTTTTTGAAGAATAAGGTGCCACGCTATGCACACGTATATTTTTATCCGATGATAGTGCAATTGCAGATTATTGGATTCGATTCTTCATGCTGAACACAAAACCATTTTAGAGGAAATGAGGAGTGACTTTGATCTTACTCTTTCCCCTGAGTACAAGACAGTTAGTCTTGATCATTTTTTATCGCTCAGTAGAAATGATGTGGCAGATCAGGCTGCTTTCGTGAATAAATCTTTGGAATGTGAAGATGTGGACAAGAAATGTGATGGTGGTGCTGACTCCAAGATACAACTGCCCTTTGGTTTTACCCTAGATTCGAATTTAGTATTAGATTTTCCGTGGAAAAATGCCAAGAGATAACCTCTCATGAATTCCAGGTATCTTGAATTCTCCTATATTTATTAGAGATATTGAGATTTTAGACTAAATTAAATAAAAGTTGACAGAAATTTTCCCAACTGCTTAATAGCATACTTTTTTAACTTTTGAGTATATGTATGGCCCGGCCTTGTGTAGGATCATGTCACAATGCTTCGTTCTGTTTGGGGGGGGGGGGGGGGGGGGGGGTAATTTGGTGGTTTGGCAATGGTGGCTGATTGAATGTAGTTAGGAGATTGAACAAACGTTTGTATAGCTATAGGAGAAAGAATTATTCAGACTCCTCAAATATTTCTTTTGCTGTAGAACTTTAGTGCTTTTTTATTGGTTCCTTGAAAGAAACAACTTTGCTGGCAATTACATATTTTTTATTTTCGTCCCTTATTGGGCGCTTGAGGTCAAGTAGCCTCCGTTGACCTGTACTGATGAGAATTTGACTCCACGAGAAATTGAACAAAAAGCCGCGGAATTCCCCATGTGACCGTGAGAATCCCTTCTTTTTTTTCGGTGATACTGCTGAATGATGAATGCATCAAGGTTGAAGTTATTTGGCATTTGTGTGTGCATGGCTTAAGTTATAAAAACATCATCATGTCATCATGTGTCGAAACAAATTAATACTTGTATGATTTCTCATGATTTTTGAAGTTGAGACTCTTTCGTCAAGTGTAACCTAGCAGTCTGGGAAGAAGATTATAGTTGTATAACATTTAACTTTTCTTATGAAACTCAAGAAAAAATTAATAACTATGCGTTGGCCATTGTTTTCCTGAAACGGATCATTCACATGGTGTTGATGTTTTATACAATCTACGTTCTGTTCCTTTCGGCATCTTTAAAAATTTTAGGGTTTAGAGTTGGATGAACTGAATGCGTATTGAATTCATGCGGTGAACTGCTTACTTGTACTCTGTATGTGGATTAACTTTCTTAGTATGCAAATAAAAACTGATAAAATATGTCACCATAAAATCTATCTGCACTTTACAAATGCAATGCATCAGCATCAGTTTAACGATTTCTCATGGAAGCATAAGTGATCACTAATTTACCAGCTCCAAGGCACTGTGTTTTATGTCCAGGCTGGATTTAGTAACGCAAACATATGATACCATTTTTTTCATTAATACTCTTATATTTCTTTATTCGGGTTTTTGGTGTTTTAGCATATTGAATGCAGCACTAGTGTTAGTTTGTTTAGATGATTGAATTAACAAATTGCTGTACTCTCTTGTATATTTACGTCAGTGAGTTGAGGTAGCTCTTCTTTTTTTTTTCTTTTTTTTTTGGGTATGTGTGTGTGTGTGTGTGTGTGTGTATCAGGCATAGTTGGGGATTGGAGTTTTTGCTTCTATGTTGGATAACTCATCCCTAACAACAAACAACAATAATAAAAATATATAATCATAATTAAAATTATGATTATGATTATCATTATAATTAATAGAGTTTTAACTTTCAGTAAGGGGCCTCATTGTTTTCTGTAGACTTTTTTTGCCATTAAAGCTTTTCCAAATTTAACTTATTGCTTAAACTGCGTTTAGAGTTGCCATCCCAGGCCGTTTTCAGCGTGCTTTCGTGAAACTGCTAAAAAATGCGGAGTTTGAGGAGTTATCTCCCAGGGATTTGATGTTAACATCAGCATTAAATACTGATTATCTCCTCACATTGCCAATTTATGTTGACTGGAAAAGAGCATCTGAGTCTAGTGCTATCATTTTCAGGTAAATAAATTCACCAAATATCTGTCTGTTTTCATTTTTATCTCAGAAGCCAGAACTAGTTAACCCTGTGTTCTTTTACATTCTGATTCAATTTGATTTTTAGGAATTATGACACATACAGTGGTTTAATGGAGAATGCTATATCTACTAGGGTTGAAGCAAGAGTCATAGCACCTTTTAACTTCTTATATATTTCGTTTTATGTAAATCACTCAAGAAAAAGAAATTCTAATAACCTAAAAACAGCTTTGTTTTTGTGCTGAAAAAAATTGGTGATTCTGGATTTAGCGTGGCACAAACATATTAATTCATATTGCCTGTTTTCCTGTTGGTTATATTTCCACTGGTTCCCTTAAGTTCTATCTGGGGACTGTCCTTTACACATTCCTAACTTTTGTTTTCTCACATCAGACTCATCTATTATAGATCTTGCTTGATGTAATATGGCAGGTCATTCACTCTTCCAACGTGATAATTTTTCTATACAGGCAGGGATATACAACTGAGAGGCAGAAGGGCTTTCTAATTGTTGAGAAATTGGATTACTTACAGTCAAAGTTGTTGCAGAATATTTTTTTGTTTATTGCCAGACCTTTGGGGAGATTAGGTGTTTGGGTACATGAGGTAACTGGCATAACTTGAGATAGTTTTAGTTTTCATTTATACTGGTCTAATAATCTCTATATTTAGGTCTCTTTGGTTAGAATAGTTATGCCTTTGGCTTATAAGGTATTATGATAATGCTGTGCTATCAACTTTGAAAATATTAGATTATCAGGAAACAAAACGTTCATGTGATTAGGTTCAATGCTGATCAATGACCTTTTGGGATGAAAATATATAATTATTCTTGATTCTATAGGCCTAATTAATTGGAATTCTTATTTCCTTGAAAGGGAGATCCATAAATAAAGCATTCCATTTTCTTTGCATAATAAATAAATTTATATGATAAATTATCATATCTGTCTTTTTCTGTACTCTAGCTAGGGTGTCATATCTCCTATTGCGTGTATCGATGCCAACTGGAAGGATTACATGCTAAGGGATACACCATAAACTGTCAAATAATAGTTATCTGAATGTCATGATATTCATTGCAAATGGAATGCTTTTAACATGACAATAGATTACAATGAAATCGGAGGAGTAATCAACTAGCACAAAATGTAGGTGTAGCCACTGATACGGTGGGGTGTTACAAGGTGAAGTTAGTGAAAAATCTAATAACTGAATGGAAAAAGATTGTGGATATCTTGGGAAGCCCACTTGAGAGCTTTCCTAAAGAAAGGTTTTTACCTTGAATTTTTTTATTATTTATTGTATTCCTAATTTATTAGCTTTTGCTATTGCATCCTTTTCTTATTCTTAATGCTTATCTGTTGCGTTCTTATAATTTTAGCACATGCAGAGTCCTACTACATTCTTAGATTTAATATGCAAATTTCTTTTTTAATTTCCCATGCTCAACAATTCAATATTTCCAATAATCTGAATTCTGAAATGTTTTTCTCACTGTATCACCTACAAAGTCCTTTACTTCCATTATTATGAAGTCATTTATTTGATATTGTACTCGGCCAGAAAACCTTCTTAATCATCCAGATAACAAGCATTTCCATGCATAACTTGTTTACTATTAGATAATCTTTGATTTGTTTGTCATAAATCCCATCATCATGCTTAAATCAAGGAATTATTAAAATTATCTGATGGAGTCCAGGGACTTTGAAGTGATTCCTTTTTGAAATCTCTTATGTCATATGTTGGCAATTTCTTTCTTTAGTTATATGTTTCATCTTTTGACATATTCTATATGTTTTTCTGAAGCAGGTATTCAAGAGCGTTGTACAACAACAAGATTCAGAATTTTTAGTTTACAATATTAAGCGGTGGCTGGAGGAGCTTTCCGTTCGTTCCTATGATGAAAAATTATATGATGGCCTTAAAGGAATTGAGATTTTATCTAGTGATCTTCCAATTTGGGTGGCTGCACAGAAAGCTGTAACTCGTTATGAAGGAATCCTGTCAGGAGTTGGGCCACGTGAGAGGCTCTTAAGGAAGTTTCTAGCATGGATTGGCCTAATACCATCAACTCCTGAGCAAGCGTTAGACCTTCACTCGGAGATTAGTAGTTCTGATTCTAATTTAAGGTTCGCTGTGAATTGAGTATTATATCACTTAAATTCTGCTAATTTTTTAATTCAATGTGTAAAGTGTTCCTGTTAATTGAGCTATGTACAGAGGCTAGGTTTATATGACTATTTTGGAATAACTTGCTTGGTGGTGCAGTGGCAACCCCTGCAGAAAGGAAGTTAGACCTTCTCTAGATGAGTTGCTTTTAGTATCTCTGAATTCTTGACACAACTCTTTCTATAATTAAACAATTTTCAAATATTTGATCAGTTCTGTTTCCTGTTCAGATAATTATAAGTAATTTATTTGCACAGCCCAAGTTTCTTATCAAGGATATCACTTATTGACATATGGAAACCTGCATCACCTAAATCTTGTGGACATAACTTCAGGAAGATGTTAAAAACTGCCATTTCAATTCTATCTTCACAGTCACTTCTTCAGGTATGTTTATATGCATGGTATGTCCACTTACTCTTATGTTTAAATTTTGGTGCTTCTTTTTAGCTTGTGTCTGAAATAACTGTATCAACTGTTTATCATTAGCACAATGACAATATCAGCTTCAGCTATGCAGTTATGTCTTGTGAGACTTGCAATTAATTCAGGAATATTTGGTAGAATTGTGCGCATTGTGAGGTTTGGAATTAATAATGTTTTTAGATGTACTATGGAAATCATAATGTTGTTATGAAGGATGCAAAAATAAGAGTGGATTAGGTTTTCTTCATGCTGCAATCTATGGAGAGGCGGAAAGTTTTGATGGCATTAGGAAGTTAAAAATGCCTACTCTTTCAATCATAATCAATCTGCAAGCCTTTGTTACATTAAAACAGCAAAGGAAAGCATATCCATCACCTACCACATAGTTTCTTCAAATTTATTCGACATTGTGATGATAGATTTAAGAGGCTGATCTACTATGCAAGACATTTCTTCATATCAACAGTACTGAGCTATTTAAAGATCACTTCTATGTTGAATAAAGATTTCTTCATCTAGGAGCCAGCATTCCAAGAATTAATCTTGCTTTATGCTGAAGATGTTGGAGTAAAAGAAACTACAGACCAAGTTGAGGTGCCTTTGTTGCAAATGAAAATCTATGAGAGAGTTCCTATTCCGGATTTGCCAGTAAATGCTTCAGTCCTAGAAATTCTTCTTCTAAGCAAATATTTATGTCCATGAAATAATTTTCTTTTCATTCATTTTATTTTTTGTAGGTTGTTTTTCCTCACAAGAAGCTGTCCTTCCGTATAATTGACGCGGTATGCATAATATGAACTCATCTAATATGCAATAACTGAATAACCCGAGTTGTTTCTTTTCTTTGCTTGAGAGTATCTTATGTATCTTAACTTGTTATCCTAAAATAATTGTGATACCTGAAATGGACTTTGGGAGAAAATTTGATTGGTTTATGATGGTGTGAAGGAAACTTCTTGAGTAACTTGGGTTAATAATTTATAATATGAGAAAAGGTACCAAGTAGTTGCTGCTAAAGCATATTGCCTGGACTTGGAAGGAGCAAGACAAAGGCATTGAATTTCCAATCAGAAGTCAATGTGATATTCCACACGCAGTCTGGGAGTTATGGTTGTTCCATGAATAGGTTAAATGATTTGGGTTATTCATTTTCCAAAGATATGGACTAGTGCGAACTAGTTGCTGGTTGAGCTTATTTCCTCTTTGTCCCAACAGGAGTAGGTGTGCTGGGTTACGAGAAACATATTATCTCAACCTTTTGACAGAAGTTTACATCAGAGTGATTCTAGCATTCTTTTCATTGTTGGAAGACGTGTTTTTGCTTAGAAGTAATGCTATCACTGATCTTGCCAAACTTGTGTGCACATGGTGTACCGGTGCACCTCATTAATATGAACCATTAGATCAAAATACTGATCATAACCGCCTTTGGATCAAAGTAAAATAATTTAAAATTTTAAAAATAAAATAACTATACCCCTAAAAGTAACCTATAAACCCTAATCGCTCCGGCGTACCCGGTGCACCACAGAATAACCCGAGGTGTTGCAATGTTGGGCCAGTTACCTCATTTCAGGATTCTATGAAATTGAAAGTAAAGGATGTACGGCAAAATAAAATTCGAGTAGATACCTGAAGCACATTCTAAGTATCTTGGAGGAGATTAAGCTGTAGGTATTCCATGTACACGGACTGCATCACATGAGGAATTCCCTAAATGGGGCCTTGGAAATGTCTTCTATGCAGGATTGTATTGTGATTTTCTTGCATAACCTTTCGAATACACAAAAACAAAGAACAGTGATGGGAAGAAATACAGATTTATTAAAACTTTTGCCAGATATGCTCGAAATCATTCAAGGATCTATCTGAGCTTCTGCAGATACTCCAGTATCATAATGTTATAATTCAAAAGTAACTTGTAATTTAAGATTTTATATAAATCTAGCACTTTCGTGTAGCCCCGGAAGATGCCTTGTATCTTGATACAAGGCATTTCTGATTCATTTTAGAGTTATCACTCATCAACATGTAAATAAGTACTTTCGTAAAATGTATTGTTGTTGTTCCTTGAACAAAATAGCTGCTAATCTGTTAGACATATTTGAATCTTAATGGAAAATTTTGGGTGTCATATGCAGGTACGGCTAGATATTGCAACAATATTGGGACTTCTGGCATACTTCTTCAGCTATAAATTTGAAGACATTTTATCTTCCCCGTATGTACTCGTATGATCATAATTGCTTGTTTCAGAAGCTTTTTCTCCATTTGTGGTTAACTCTTGCCCCGTGATTGATGCGGACACTTATATAGTTTAGGTCTGTGATCAATTCACTTAAAAAGCCACCCATTTGTAGGACAGTCAGATATTTTCATCACTTATTTGACCATAAGTAATCAGTCCTTTAGGAAGTTAGGTTTTTCTCTTGGTGGAGAACCAGAGAAGAGATCAAAGAAATTTTGTCAAGAATTACAGATTTTCTTTGAGCTAGAAACATGAGTATAGATTAGAATTAAAAAAAAATTAGAAATCAATACCTAGACTCTTCAGCACCACTCTTAGAGGAAGCTGCTTCAGAAATAGAAGAGGGTTAAATAAGCGTGAGTACCTCCAATGAGCTTAAGAAGACCAATAATGGATCTTATATGGAATTCTAGAGAAGAAACAGGAGAGAAAACAAGAGGGTGTCTCTCTGTGAGAGAGAGAGAGAGAGAGTAGTATTGTGAAGAGGGTCATAAGACTTGATGAAATTTGTTGTTTGATTTTGTTTGTTTATTATGCTTCTGCAGGTCTGCAATACTTTTAGATGTGATTGCAGCAAGTGCACTCATGATATATGTGACTCGGGTACTTTTGGGCTACAAACAAACGAGGGATAGATATGAAGTAATCTGAGCAAATTCTTTTTTATCTAATTATTATATTTTTTTTAAAAGAAGTGTGAATCTTGGGTCAAGCTTACCTATTTAAATATCATTTTCAGCTTCTGGTCAACAGGACACTTTACGAGAAAACAGTGGCCAGCGGCTTTGGTTCTGTTCATTTTCTTCTTGATGCTTCTGAACAGCAGCAAGTGAGCTATCTAATTTGTTTATTTTGGTGTTGACTTCTTTCCAGTCATGGGATCATAAATGGTCTTAATTAATATACACTCGTTGCTTTCCTTTTAGGCATTTTATGCAGTATAAAGAAGCCATTTTGGTATATGCAACCATACTCCGATCACAGAGTGGACAGGTTAATTTTGTTCCGTATTTTTGAGTTCGGGTATTTGTTTCTCAAGAGTTATGCTTGCTACAGGTGGTTTTTTCTCATTGAAAAACAAGAGTTTATTTGTTGCGTACAAGCTAGATATCTACACAGGCAGAAATATCTTAAATTTGCACAGTTATTCTTGGTTACATATTTACTGTTCCAAAAGCGATGTGCTTCCGTTGCTTCATCATAATCATTTTGTGTTGTTTTCCCTTATTCGTCATGTAATGTTTAGACATGGTTTTCATCTATAAATTTGATTAATTAGTTCACTACCAAAGAATTTCTCAAACAATTTGTAACATATGTTGTTTTTGCACGAAACCAAACCCCCCCGCCCGGGGGCGAGCAGGATCGAAAGAGCGAGCCGCCAATACAGCAGTTTATAACAGCTCTGGTGCACGGAACCATAAAAAGAGTGGTAAAAACTGCCTTGTTATTCTGAGTAAAAATTTGGTTGAATGCTGCAGGCAATGAGCACAAAAAGCATTGGACATAAATGTGAAACATTTGTTTATAATGTTTTCCTGGAGAAGGTAATAGAGAATTATAGTATTACTTTTAATGATTGTGAAAGTTTTAGTGTGTGTCGGTGTGAGAGGTGATAGTACGTATATCTCTGTAAGATGTGGATTCAATGCAGGTTGAAATGGGAGTTGATAAAGCCGTAGAGACTTTATTGAGGCTGGGTATTGTAAGAAAGATGATTGTTGATGGAGAAGTGAGTGTGCAAGCTATGCCTTGTAGCAGAGCGTACTTTGTTCTCCGGAATCATTGGAATACTCTTATCAACTAAGCGTCCCTCCCTCTCTTGTTGCAGTTCTTTATTTTTAGTAATATTGATTTATTCGCCATATGGAGACATTTATTGTGATACAAAATTGTACGATAGACATTCCCTTCCACGTTGGAATTAGCTGTCTCCAGTCCACCTCAAACTTCGGGTATGCAAGTCCATAAGTAAGAAAGATTGAGACTTCATAGAACGCTTCTAGTAAAGACCAAAGTCTTATCTATTCTCAATATAGCGCATATCATATCGGTTGTTCTTGTGCTGAAATACTATATGAGGGGAAATCAAAATATTGGTATTTTTATATCATTTCAAATAAAAAAAAGTCTTTTTTTTAATGCACGGATTAATTTTGGGGAGACTAACCAGAGCTTTACGCTCTGTATGGATTAGTCCCACTTTTGTTGTTTGACTCATTTTTAGTTGATCACATGTAATGAAAATCTAACACTATGTTATAATTATCAATAAACTACCGTCAATTAATTTTAGAGTCTTACTAAGATGTGTCTGCAGTACTGTGCACTGGTAAGATCTAAATTGCTGGATTTCACAATAATTACTAACTAAACTTATAAACTCTGGAGTGCGGGTGCACCCCAAAATTAAACATAATTTTATTAGACAAGTCTTGCGTGAGTATGATCATTTTACATTTTTTAAATTAGTTATCGCTCTCACAATAAAATGTTGAGTTTAACCATTAAATCGTATTCTTATTTAATATTGTCTAAAATAATTAAAAATAAAATTAATAAATCTGGAGTGCAGTGACATTAGGTGCACCCCAAAATGGATTGGGATTTTGAAAACGGTCTATTAAACCGGGAATAGCTAGGGTCTCAGACCCACGAACCATCAAAGGAGCACTGTCTTCTTGAACGACTGTGTTGCGTGAAATCCTAAACGTTCATGCATTTGAATTTTGAACCCCTTCACTGAGCATCCACAGATTTTTTTAGTTTCGGGTATGGAGGCAGTGGTTGTAGACGCTGGTACCAAGCTTCTCAAAGCTGGGTTTGCTGTTCCCGATCAGCCTCCTTCCATGGTAACTTTTTTTTCCTACGGCTTATGTATTTCTGCTGTTTGTTTTTGTAACTGAGTGAAGTAACAACTGCTAAGGTTCGTTCAAATTTAAACAATTCTCCTCATTCTCATCCTGGTTTAACTAAAATTGTTATTTTTTATTCACGGTAGTGTTTGTGACGCCGATTATATCTTTTCTGTTGTATAAGACGACATAAACCTTTACATAAGAAATGGAGATTAGTTTTTCGGATTCTTATCTCAGTTACTTGTTCCCTTAACTTGCTCCGAACAAATATAATCAATCTTTTATGTATTCTCACACTTAAAAAAGACTTATATATGTATATGTGTTGATTAGGTTCAGAATCTTTTCTAACTTGAGGAACTAAATATTGATATTCTCCGTTTTGAAAGTCTTTGTTGGGTGAGAGAATCTGCAAAAATTCCATAATGATTAGTCTTTGATTAACTGAACGGGTGTAAAATAACATCCGAAAGGGGATTTCTGGTTTAGATTGGTATCCTTAAATCTATCCCCATTGACGTCGAATTAAAGGGATCTGTTGAGGTTAGACAATATTGTTATCTACAATGTCATTTTCATGGTACTAAAAAAATGTACTCTCCATAGGAAGCAGGAGCAGAAGATGTTGGGCTTTTTTGGTGTCTCGCTTATTAACTAGACGATATAAGCACATAGTTTCTCTGTGGTATATGATTGACTTTAGTAGAAATGCCAACTTAGAAGAACTGCTGTAATAGGAACACTGGAAGAATGGTTGTTTTGACTGCCTTCTGTATTTTTATTACAGTGATTGCTGGTGATTTTAAATTACCTTTCTGCATTTGGGAATAAAGGTAGTTAGCTACCACATGAAACATAACAGGTTCATTTAGGATTCCATGCAATTCTTTAGCACATACCATATGGATGCATAATTTGTAGTTGGCTATCATAATTGCAAATGATTTTCTCTTTCTGGTTATCTTATATGCTTTTCAAGATGATTCTGATGTCTAGAGTATTTCAAAATTATTATCTATATTTTCACATTCAGGTTGCTTTTTGTTAATTTAGCATGTACTTCTTTTCTTATTTAATGATTTGGGTTAGCGTAAATGGAAGGCGTGCGTGGCTACGTGCGGGATTGAATGGATGCATATCTTTACTGCCTAGCTCATTATTGTCAAACAGAACAAAGATATCACCTGGCAATTCTTTTTGACTATTGAAATGTTGACATGAGCCTTCAATCTCAATGCGCCGTCCTTGCTGCATAGACTGGAAAGGCATTTGGGGAAAAGGCATCACTATATTTGTATTGACTGCTATTAAATTTAATTTGCTTGGAAAATATTATGGCTGCTGTGATGGCCAAGGACGTGGATTCTAATATATTGGGTGTGAACGCATAGGGTAGCTCCAGTGGACAACAACTTTCTTCTTACAGGGAGGAAGGATACACAGAATATTATTCTTTTATGACAGCTTAAAGAGTTCAGTTAAAATGCTATTTATTCACATTAATTAGGTTCAAAATTCTATATCTGAATATATTTTATTGGATTCGAAGGGTTATTATTGACTTTTATCTCTGGCACGTGATCTTCCGAAAGTGCCATCAGATAAATGGTATTTTAGTCCTTTTGTTTTGCCTGTAATAGAACATTTTCTCAGTTGGGTAACCCTATTTTACTCTTATCATCAAATTTCCTATACCTAATCAAATTGGGTGGCTGCCACTGTTGCTCTAAAACTCAAGTTTGAGCATGGAGCCGGCTGTGGTTGATCCTGGTTCCAAACTTATCAAATTTAATCACGCCCTTCCTGATATTTGCCCAGAGGTAACATCTCTTTTCTGAAATAGGGAAATCAATGATTTTAATGGAAATGTAATAAGAAAGTGAAGTTGCCACGGATTAGGTGTGTTTTGATTTTAAGGTGCTTTTTTAAATTTTGATAATGTTGTAATTGTGGGTTTCAGTTCGATGCTGACTTGGTTTTTAGTCTGTGTTTGATATGATAAAGGAATTTCAAGTCTGACATATATGTGGCAATGCTGCTGCTTCAGAAGATTACAAACTAAAGTAAAAGAATTGTTCTAGATCAGTTACAAAGTCCATCCACACTTATAATTACTTAATTGCTGGAGGAATTTGAATTCTACTTGAATCATTAGCCAATAATAAGGGAGAGGAAATTGTACAGTAGCCCAATATTTAATGTGAGATTGAAAAACCTCATGTTATCATTAACTATTAAAAGTATTTATGTTTCAATTGCTTTGTCTGGTGTTAGGGCAATTGAAGCTCATTTTTCTTATTTTGTGTATAAAGCACATCTACCCAAGTTAAGTTATTTCTTTTTATGGGTTCAAGGTTATTTCATTAAGTCTGTTTATGCTTCCTGATTATTTATATATTTTTAAAATAGATTCATCGTATAATATCGACTATCTCATATATTGTATTTTGTTCTATATTACACGCTCAGTATCATGTCAGCATGTCTGCACTTGATGAAATCATAATTTACCATGCCGCATCTGGAATGTAGGTAATACCAACACAAATGAAACAAGTAGCTGAAGATGAGTCCTTGACCGATGCTTCCTTGCTTGAAAATTTGACTGTTGATCCAGTTGTCCGAGGCTTTATTAGAGATTGGGATGCCATGGAAGATCTGTTAAGCCATGTACTTTATACTGGGCTGGGTTGGGAGATTGGGAATGAGGGACAGATACTTTTTACTGATCCGCTGGCAACTCCCAAGGTTAGTTACAGTCTTTCATTGGCAACTTAATTCTTGATTGATGTTTCTCATTCTCTTCTTTATCATCCTTTAAGGTATCATTTATGTGCATGTGTATATATTGCCAGTGCACTTGAAAGGGTTGATACTGGGGTTTTGCTCCTAAAATAGTTTATAATGAGACAAGTGGAGATGAACGGATGAATTATGTCCATGGAGATTATGCACAGTTATACATAACCATGATTTTTCTTTGAGAGGGATCACTAGTCCATTGTATTGCACCTCTTAATAATAAAATTTCATTTTCTATTTCCTATATATGTGTGTAGCATGGAGCTTATGGCATTTGAATTTGGATTCAATTTAACTATGCAGACTCTTATTCTCAAGTGACAATCAATGATGCGACATAAGAATATTTATTGTTGACTCGAGTGACACTTGACTCTTCTTTTCTAAATTATATCATTAACTCTTAGTACTTGTGGAACAGGCAGTTAGAGAGCAACTGGTGCAATTAATGTTTGAAAAGTTCAATATCTCAGGCTTTTATGCATCTGAGCAAGCAGTACTATCTCTTTATGCAGTAGGCCGCATCTCAGGATGCACTGTGGATATTGGCCATGGAAAGATGGGTATTTGTCACTACATTTTTTTGTTATATATAATCAGTTCATCCTGCAAATATCTGGTATTGAAATAGCATGTGGGCTTTGATTGGCCTAAAATTCTATATTATTCAATCTTAAAACCATTTAGTTCTCTCATTCTTACATCTGATAACAATGTACTATTAGCTACAAATATATTGATCAGAAAGTATTTTTTCCACTTTTTGACATATGTAGCCTGCCTCCAGGGGTACAAGTTTGGTAAGATATGTTCTATTTTCTCATATTCTCAGATATTGCGTCAGTAATTGAAGGTGCTGTTCAGCATATATCTTCAAGAAGATTTGAAATAGGGGGGTTGGATTTGAACAACTTACTTGCAAAAGAACTCAGGAAATCTAATCCACATGTGAACTTTAGCATGTCTGATGTTGAAAAGTTGAAGGAGCAATATGCATGCTGTACTGAGGATGATGCTGCTTATGAAAAAGTCCAGCAGGCATTCCCTGAGGAGCAGCACACGCTGCCTGATGGACAGGTAATCCTATTTCTTACTTGGTAAGTGAACTGTGGTTTCAAATTACAGGGAGTAGTCATTTTGTTTTTTCCAATTACTTCATCACTTTATTAACAGTTTTGAAGATTGACTCCTAACTATTAGAATTACTTTAAGTTGTTTGATCATATCTTTAAATCAATCTTATCTGTTAGATGTCTAGATTTTCTCTTTTCTTGCCACTTGTGTGTGTGTGTTCATACATGTAGGTTTGCTTATTAGGCAGTGCTTCTTGCATTGTGCTTAAAGTAGACAGTTTTTCTACTTGTGCAAATGCTTTGGAACAATAAATTAAAGAGTTCGTCTCTTGTAAACCAGGTTTACATCATAAACCCTTGTAAACTCTGTGGTCCCCCTTAATTTAAACACCCTAACAATACATAGGGTATATATGATTGGAAGAGGGGACCACAGGGTTTACACCGTGAACCCGGTTTACACAAGTGTTTGTGTAAATTAAATGCTCTTATACACACCTGTAACTCAAGGTGGAGTTGAATTTCTTGATATACTTATGTTCTCAGAATACATATCTGTGAGATCAATATTTTTTAGTCCTCGGAATCAACTTATCAGCATATTTAAATTTTTGTTTGTAAAATATGTGACCCTGCCTTTTCTGCTCTCAATTTTTTTTTCTGTTACCTTATTTTTTCAAGAGGTATGATCAGAAATCAATGTTTTCCTGTTGTTTATTATTACAGGTGATAAAAATTGGAAAAGAGAAGTATACTGTTGGTGAGGCCCTATTTCAACCATCGATTTTGGGTCAAGAGTCACATGGAATAGTTGAGCAGCTTGTTCGTTGTATATCGACTGTCTCATCTGAGAATCACCGCCAGCTTCTAGAAAATACTGTTGTGTGTGGTGGAACTGCTTCTATGACTGGTAATCTTAAATGAAATAATCTGAGCAAATGACAGACATAGTTATCACTGATTTCTTTATTCATCAAACATTTCATATTACCATCTACAATCTTCATACTTGCAAAAGAAGTATGCACAACTGTTACAAAACTGTTTTACGGCTAATATTTAGGGAAACAAGTTGCTTTTGCTAAGAGGGGTTCTCTATGTTTATTTGTCTTTCTCGAATTATGGGAGGAGTTTTTTCATTATTCTGCAATATCTGATGCCCCATCATGTGTCGATTTCTGCTATAGGTTTTGAAGATAGGTTTCAGAAGGAATCCACCCTTTGCTCATCAGCTATCCGGCCATGCCTGGTGAAGGTAAATTTGACTCGATCACTTATCTATTTGCTCAAATTCTGGTTTGTTTTAATTTTCTCGTAATTGCAACTCAACTTTTCTCTTTCCTTCTCATGACAGCCCCCGGAATATATGCCCGAGAATTTGGGAAATTTCTCAGCATGGGTGGGAGGTGCTATACTAGCCAAAGTGGTGTTTCCTCAAAATCAACACATAACAAAAGCTGACTATGATGAAACTGGTCCTTCTATTGTCCATCGTAAGTGTTTCTAAGGATGAACATGAAGCGCTTGTCATGTGGAACATAAATGCAAAACTATTGATTAAGTAGGATTGATATGATTTGACTAACTAACTAATGTGTAGTGTTTTGCGGAATATGGATTTTGGCTTTGCTCAATGGTCAGTTGTGACTTGTATGATGTCTCTGCTTGCTGGATGGTGGTGTATATTTGTTTCTCTGTCTTTGATGCTGCAAATTGACAATTGGTGGGTTTGAGTTGATATTGGAATTTTACAAAATTTCTACTTTTTCAAAAAACAAATTTGTAAATCCAAATCGACCAAATCCAGGAAGGCAGGAAACTAATCTTTATGTGCCAATAAATAAATTAATATTTTAAAAATAATTTTATTGATTTTTAACATTGAAAATGTAATTTCTTAGCTGATAAATTACTGGAGTACATTAATACTCTTGATATTAACTAGGCTCTTTTCTATAAAAAATAATATCTTTATTTATTTTAATAAATATTTTTAGAATATAATATGTGATACGAACTTAATGCGAATTCCTATTTCTCAATGATATTCCACAATCAAGACAATTGGCTGAATCCCGTGAAACCATTTCATAGAAGTTTATTGATATCTTCTTTTTATAAAGCAAATCGACTTCGATTCTTGAATAATCCACATTACTTCTGCTCCTATTTCGCTCGCCGCTACTATGGGAATTGCTTTTGCTTTCTTTTTCTCTGGCTACTAAGATGTTTCAGTTCGCCAGGTAGTTCCGGGTTCGAATCCCGGGCAACCCACTGCCATATAGAAATTCTATGTATAGCAATTCTTTGATACTCAGCTCACCTCCCCTCTTCCACAATTAGGTGAAGACCTGGGATGCCGGTAATCTTGTTTCCCCGCAAGTTTTGAATTCGCCGCTGGGGAATTCACACGAAAGGGAACGAGTAATTCTCAACGAAAAAAGTGCTCTCTGAACCGAACGTGAAAGTCGTTTTCCATGAAAGCAGAATTCGTTCGGATCCTCCCACATTTTCAATCTTTTTTTACAAAAATACTTGTATGCATAAAAAACCCCAGTTTCGGCGGGGTAAATACATTAAAAAGGGACAAATTTTAGCAGATGGTGCTGCTACGGTTGGTGGCAAACTTGCTTTGGGAAAAAACATATTAGTAGCTTATATGCCGTGGGTTGGTTCACCAAACTCCGATCCAGCGTCACACGTTCTCCAGGTCCGAAGGGATCCAGTGCCCAACTACCGCATATCGAAGTTCTGTTCAAAAACCTCGTCCGAGAACTTGTATAGAGAAGGATTTCCCGCTGCGTAGCAGTTCTTCCATACCAACTTAGCTGCCACAAGTACCAGCCGAGGACCAGGAAACCACCCGACCCTGTACATCTGTAACCGTGACAAAGGTACATTGGAATCTCCTTAATTACTATAAGATACAAAGTTAAAAAAAAATATTACTACTAACTACATAAATATATAGTGATATTCTAATTTTACCCTTACTATGAAAAAATTTTTATGTGCAGCAAAAATTATACGTCCAACAATAAATATTATGTGCAGCAAAAAATATCGTAAGTGTTATATGTAGCAAAAAAGTCGTAAATGTTATGTGCAGCAAAAATATGTATGTGCAGCAAAAAAGTTGTTAAGTCACATTAAGTTGGGGGTATATTGGGTAATTGATCTTAATATTTTGTATCTAGTAGTAATTATTTTAAATTGATGTATTTCATAGTAATCATAGGTATTGAATGTGTACCTAGTAGTAATTATTCCATATAAGGGATATAAAATACTTTGAAATTTTGGATAATTTCAATCAAGAATATTACTCCACTTCTTTATCTTATATATTTTACCCACTTTTCATTTTGAATTGTCACGTTTTCATTAATGGTAAAAATATATACTCCCTCCGTCCCAGGCTAAGAGGACCATTTTTTTATTTTGGTCGTCCCACCCATAGAGTCTCATTTCCTTTTTAGACACATGGGACCCACACACCCCCTCTAATACAATTAAAATATAGACCCATACTCCCTCTAATACAACTACCCACTACACATTAAATAATAATACTCCTTAATCTACGTGCAAAAAAGCAAATGACCCTCTTAAGCCGGGACAGAGGGAGTATATATTTATTGTAATTCATCAATTTCAATAACTTTATTTATTTTTTTACACTTTATACATTATTCTCAATAATTTTATTTACTTTTTCTCTTAAAATTTTCAATTTATCCCTATTTTTTCTTACATTATATATTTTTTTTTAATTTTTGTGTTTTTACAAATGGATAAAAATATCTGAGACGGAGGGAGTATAAATGACATGAATAAACGACATATTAATAAGAATAATTCATTAACAAATGAGTAATTCCTTGTACTACTATTTGTATGAGAGAAGTGATATGTAAGTGGCAAAATAAAATCTTACCTCCGCTAAGGCTTGTGTTTTCTTAAAAATAAAAGATTAAAATATAAAGAGAATGAAATAATGAAAGTTGGTATAAAAGTACCAAAGTAAAGATGGGTATAGATATTTGATTATGCTCCATTTAGCAATGTATGCACATATTGTCTTCCGTATTTTCATAAAGTGAATAAATAAAGAGTTTTTTTTTTTTTTAAAAAACTCTTAATTGATGAGGATGTGAACTTACATATATCATATAAAGACTTTTTAAAATCGACTTTGGGAAAGTGAATTGTGAAATGATTGGAATATTTTAATTACACGTTGATTTCTCAAAGCTTCGATGGCTGTACGTTTTCACATTGTAATGCGTAACACTACTAATAAGTAAAATTTGGTTTGGGTGGGCAATTAAAGTCTCATGTTAGTTAGAAGTGGAAATGATTTTGAATTTATAAGTGTATAATATATTTTCCTTAGTATATGAGACTTTTAAGCCCAAGAGCAAAACCGTGCAATTCTGTGGTCCCTCAAAATAGACAATATCATTATGTTGGATCGAGTGGTCCATTAAACCCAATGCCCATTGTGGGCCTATAAATCCAACAGTGGTATCAGAGTTGTTTTCTCCTCTCGTGGCTCAGTGGTCCATTAGACCCTTCGTTGGGTGGCTCAGTAGAATTTTTACCTAATAGTGGTATCTGAGATGTTTTCTTCCCTCAAATTGTGGTCTAGTCCATGCGTTAGATGACTCAGTGGACTTTGTTTAAGGCAAAAATGTGGGTTGTTATGAGTATTATATCCCCTATGCTTAGTAGGCCCAAAGCACAATAACCTTTAAATACTCGAAGAAGGAGGCCCAACCTTCTTGTGGCCCAATTCAAAGAGGAGTGCTGAATGGATAGCTAGGGCAGCCTAAAGGGATCACTACCAGCCCAAAGGCCCAATTAAGAAAAAGGCAGAGAAAGAACCCGTTAAGGAGACAGAGACCCAAAGCACCCTCGACAAGGAACCTCGGTGGAACCCTTTTTCCCCATCCGGGGGCTCGGACGAACATCACAACATTGGAAGTCAACCTATCTGAGGACCAGATGAATAACAAAAATAGTGGGATAAAGCACATGCACCATCATGGAGACTGACAAGTGCAGCAGGCTAGAAGACAAGGCTAACGGGAAGAAGGGATATCCTGGACAACAATCCTAACTAGAAGACAAAAAACAACTGGCACATCCTCCCCTAACTACCAATGGAAAGCCAGCAAAGGATAGAAACAGTCGGTGGAACCCTGCAAAAGCAACTCGCAGCATCCAGACTCCTCCCCAGGCTGGTCGGCATACCAGACAGCTTCATTAAAGACGACTTGTCTTCATACAAGTGGCGCAAGACGATTGGCTCCAAATTAGGGTTTGTAGACAATATAAATAGCCTCTCTCACATAAGAGAGATAGGTTACTCATACTCACTTAAGATATTACACTTGTAAAAAAGGCGAATTTTATGAGTGTTGTTCTAAGGGAGAGTAATAAAATCGGATATAGTTCTTTGGTGGAAATTCGGTTCTCTATCATTTGTGATCTCTTGCTTATGGTGGTTTCATGTTTGATTGTGATCATTCTTGGTTTCATTATGCAATAATCCATTTTTATTAAATGTAAGTTAACGAGCCAAGAACACGCATCAACATCTGGCGCCGTCTGTGGGAAACACTACGATTAGCTACTACTGTTCTGTTTTTCTTAAGTTCTTGGTTTAATTCGGTGAGAAAAATCCTTGGGTTCTTGTTCTGTTTCTTGATTTGGAGATGGGAGGTGAAGGATTTACAACCCATGGGAACGAAAAGAGGGGAGAGTGTTCCAGAGCCTAGCGAAATGTGACGAAGAGTGGAAATAATGTCCAAATTAACACACTGGTCATGGAGGTGCCCACTCCGGCGAGGTCCATTCCTGTCCTGAATCTGTGCGACCCTCAGAAAACGAAAGAAATGAATGAAAAATTTCGAAGGGTGATTGATGAGTACGCTGCGGAAGCTCCTCCGGTTCAGCCGGTGAGGTTGAGCTTTAGCGGCCCTCACGCGGGAAGCCGTGGCGATCTGCAGAAAAATCTCGAGAGGAGAAAGGAGGCCAGAAAAGAACATAGTGGAGGAGATGCGAGAGAAACTATCAACTTTATACGACGGAGGAACGTTGGAGAAAGAGAAAGTATGAATGAAACCCCGACAGAAGAAAGGCACAGTGAGTGCCTCCGCTGATCGATAATGGGAGCTCAAAGGCAACCACAACTAGGGGAATCAAGGGATGAGGAATCCCCCATCCCCGGAGGTATCCGTGGGGGACGAAGCCTCCACCGAGGGAAATGCTGAGAGAAGGAGGATCTCACCAACCTCATTCGCAGTACCAAAGGAAGGGCTGACCCGAAATTAGGGAAGTGTTGGCGGAGGACGAAGCCCCATGTAGAACCCCATCTGTCTCTCAAAGGAGGCACAACAGATGCAGAAAGCCAAGGAACTAAAGATCCCATTCGTCTTCGGCACCATACCCGCAGGAGAGTCGAGATCCCTCATGGAAAGATCTACCCACGACTGAGCTATCTTTACCATGGAAGAGGAGAAACGGAAGGCCCACCTCACGAAGAGGGACGAGACGGAGGGAGACCTAGGCAGAAATGTGGTTGGAGAATAAATAGGCACGCCCGAATGCCCCAACCAGAGATCTACAGGCCCTGATAAACAAAGAAGTGAACAATCACTTTGCGGATCTAGAAAGGAAGATGTCTAGAATAGGAGGAGCCCTCCAATCCTTGGTGGCTCCCTCACCCTTCACGGTGGAAATCAGCAATGGACATCGGCAACAAGGAATCAAGTTTCCCTCTACTTAATTTTCGATTGTGATTATGATCCTTATTCCCACATTGAAAAATACCTAATGTGGATGAGGGCACAAGGTGCAAACGAGATCACGTTATGCAGAATGTTCCCGCTGACTCTGGGAAATAAGACTCACGCCTAGTTTAGAGCGGTCCCAGCGGCATCCATCAAAAGCTGGGGAAGAACTGATGGAGGTCTTTCTAATGCAATACTCATATCTTGGGGCACCGAAGGAATCGAAGCACAAACTGGCTAACATCCGCCAGGGTTCGACAGAAAGCTTGCGAGATTTTCTGAAAAGGTTCAACAAGCAGAGGTCAATGGGGGAGTCATGGGGTATGAAGCTTGCCTCATCATGGTGATGGGAGCACTTCACCCAGAGACTAGCTTGTGGAAAGTGGTACAACTTAAACCGCCCACGTCCTACGCGGCCTTCTTGGTCATGGCGAATGAATACATCCAAGCCGAAGACATTTTCAAGATAACAAAGAAGGCAAGCAACCAAAACACCTCGGCAGAATCGAGCAAGAAGAAGGTCAGCACCGGAGAGACAAAGGAATACAAAACACCCACCACTTTCAAACCTTTCACGGAGGATACAGAGGTACAGCAAATGTACGAGGAACTAAAGTCGGGAACCAACCTAAACATTGCCGAGGTCTTTTACTATGTTAAGGATCAGCAGGTTCTTCGGACGCCAAGACCAGTCTTGCGAACCTCGGAGCTCACCAACCCTCGAAAGTACTGCATGTACCATCAGACACACGGGCATAATACTGATCAATGCCGAGATTTAATCACTGAATTTTGGAAGTTGTTTAAGGAGGAAAAGTTAAGAGGAATGCTGCAGGCTCTGAGGCCGAGGGTGTATCAGAGAGATGCTAATCTTCCTTCCCCCTCCTCCGGGTCGACAGTGGTCCCTGGACAGAGGACGGAATAGAGAAGCAATTCCTCTACCCCCTCCGCCTCTCGGACGACCACCAGTGTTCAACAGGATTGAAGGGCAAGCCCCTAGGGGAGACAGGCCAAGAAAAATACACATAATGGAGCCGGCAGAAGAAATTCCTTATATTGGAACATCTCAGACACTGACCACTACATCAAAAAGGAGGAGAAAGGCGGAGCTGAGGGGTTTAGACCAACAAATTCCTCAAGTATGGTCGCTAACCTCGCCAACGCAGGGGGTAACGGAGGCCGATATCATCTTCACAGAAGCGAACTTCTACGGGGTAAGTATTCCTCATTCTGACCCTTTAGTCATTTCGCCTGTGCTGTCGGGAGTCAAAGTTTATAGATGTTTGGTAGATACCGGGGCATATGCCAATATAATTTTTGAAGAGGTATTTAAAAATCTGGGGGGGATCGTCATCACAAGGTGAGACCTTGTAGTGACGAGATCAAAGGATTCAGTAACGCGTTGACTGAACTTAGTCGCATTTTTAGTAAAATGTCAAGAGCAAGTGCACTCTATAATTGTTGTATACGCGTGACCAAGTACAAAATTTATAAGATTGTCGTCCGAAGGGAAAATAAATATTGGATAGTATCCGAATTGTTCATCGATTTATGCTTTGTAAAGATAATATGTTTGAAGGTTTAGTATTAAAACTAATGCTTAAGATTCTACTCAAATAACTAGAATGTAAACTAGCTAAGTAAATGATCAAATAACGAGCAAATGACTAATGGAATGGATGTAGAATACACTTGAGAAGAGAGCAAGGCTAATCATACTTATGGTTAAGATTTGAGCTAGATATGCAAAACCATTGATAGTAATTCTCATTCACTTGTGGATTAAAAGCAATCACAAATTTACCCCTAGTCCCTATGGCCAAGACAACTAGGTTCTCGACTCTTTTACAAGCCTAAGTCTCCTAAGATTGGTCTTAATCTCAATTCCCTTAAGGTAATATGATCATAAGTTGATTTTTTTCACTTAATTACTTAAGTGTCCCTCTATGAATGTTCTAAGCCTAAGGAGGGTATGACTTACCTCCCCTTATACTAACATGCATGCACAATTCAATGTATGATTCAATTAAACATCCACTCACAACATTGGAATGACCATCCTAATATTTTGAATAGAAGATTTAATCACACAAGCATTGAAATGAAACATGATTGATATATCATAGAAGAAAATCCACAAATCAATTCAAATCACTACTCAAGTTTTATATATCTAACTCTTCACCTCAACCACTCATATGACTAGCCCTACTATAAAACTAGCCACTAAACATGGTAATTAATTCAATACAAATCAAGCTTTGCTCAATTTGAGCCATAATAAAAAGAAAATTAACAATTGAAAAATAGATTTGCTTCCCTTACATAAGAAAAGCCTTCCTCCTCTTCAATTGGTCAACTTCTTCAACAATTGATGCTCCAATTCTTCTCAAATGGTGGTAGGTTGGTTGGAATGAAGGTTTTATGGATTGAAAATGTAGATCAAAATGGTGATTTGATGGATCTAGATAGTAGAGATGGAAGATAGATCTACTATGTGAGGAAATGTGGTGTTTTAGTGTGTATAACTGCTCTAATCTGATCTCTAATGAATTCCCCCTTTAAATTTCGCATAAGTCATGGTTTTATACCACTTATAGACCTTCTAGAAGCTTCCGGAACATTCTGAAAATTACACAGGATTTTGTTGGGTACAGGGCCGTGTTCCGCACACGGCCCGTGTACCAACATTCCCTGTTCTTCTATTTTCTTTTCGCTCCCGACTCCGTTTTTGTCCATTTCTTGACCTGTTTTACATATATTTAAGCTCATTTACACAATTCTATCAATTTATACCACATTCCTCAAAATAACAACAACTTCACCAAAAGTAACACAAATACGGATAAAAATACCCGAAAATACACAAATAAAGACACTAAAATTTAGGTGAAAATGACTACGATCAACCCCCCAAACTTAAAGTATTGTTCGTCCTCGAACAATGAAAAATGATAAACAAGAGGAGTAATTTTCACCTAGGAAAACACTAAAGAAACATAGGCAACAACACATCATAAGTAACAAAGACTACAAATTCATATTAAGTATCTCTACATCATTAAATTTATAACATGAAAAATTAACAAGTTCAATCCTAAGAATGACAATAAAGTACTCAAATCCCTTTCAATTCAAGCCTCTCATAGATTATAAATTTCACTCAACACTCTTTAGGGTAGGGTGTTTAACATCACTCATCAACCGGTTAAAATCAACTCACCATAGGCTTGCTCATGGACTATGTTCACAAGCCACCCTAGTTTCAATAAGTGATCAAAAAGGTCTTTACTTTTGGATGTAATGTTTAGGCTCTTTGGTAGGATAGAAAACTTTGGATAATAGTGACTATTCAAGTGTAAGCAATTGGAGAGATGATTCCTTTCTTCAACTTCTTCACTTTCAAGCTTCCTTGAATTTCTTATTTAATCAAAAGCACTAAACATTATTATTCCTTGGATTTCTCGAGCTCAATTTGATTTGCATGCTTCCTTTCTTTCAACTTTTGAACTTCATGAGCACATTTTTGTTGATTTACTCCTTTTTCTTGTTTTAGGTCGCATGTACATTTTGTTTAGCTCCTTTACGTCCTTTTCTTATTTGTTAATCCTTTTCTTTCTTTTCAAGCACAATTCTCACATCGAACATTGTAAACCACCATCTCCTCAATCACCCACACTTAGGTTATATATATAAGGCCTAAGAGGGTTTTAAAGGTTTGTATTGTGCTTTAATCACAAAGAAGAAAGCTTATAGGCTCAAAGTGGTTTACTAGGGATAATGTTTTTGGTAAGAAAATTTATGGCTATGACTCATTCATCAAGGATGGCCTAAGATCATTTCACAAATTTTAACCATTCGGCCTTCATTCCTATAGTCCATGAGCAAGTTCTAGTTTATCTAAGTTCAACCGGTCCTCTCAATAAGAATTAACCATGGAGGCATGGTTGAGGCTCAAGTTTCACAAGCTTTTGCTTGGACCAAAAGAAACCTAATTACCCTTCATGCTTCTCAAAATTGAACAAATTATGTAATTCATGTCACAATTTTAACAAGTAAAAAACCATTAACATGCTTGTCATCACTCATCACACACAATGCATCATAGCTTATATTCAAAAATAATCAACACCTTCCCAAAAACATACCACCAAACCTTCCCTATAAGAATAAAATCAATAACACAACACAATGGTCAAAGAATAACCAAACAACACAAAAACATATAACATGCATAAACTAAATCACCCATCTCAAAGTATCAAAATATCAATTCACATCCATAACAATGAAAATCAAATTCCCATCACATCCGAACAATTGAAATCAAACCAAAATACCAAAATAACTAAAAGAGAAACGCATAAAACTAAAAATAAAATAATCCCAAAATACGAAACCTCCCAAAAACAAACAATCTAAGTACAATCCAGTCGAATCAAATCAAATCAATCCAAAAATTCTTCCAAAAGTCTAACAATAACTAAGATGAATGGACAAAAGTGCTAAGCACTCAAAATACTCCCTTCATTGCTCTGGAGGTGAATGTGGATGATAGGCATTCCATGGAATGTATGCACGAGGCGATCTGGGGAACTGGAAGTTGAACATCATCGTTAGCATCTCTTCTATGTTGTTGGCATGCACTCGTGATCGCTCCTTATAATACTCCCTCCGATGTTGTTCAGCTCTCAACTCTTCAATATGCCTTCCATGCTCTTGCTGAACCTCTCGGATCTCCCTAATCTATGCCCCATACGTCTGCTGCACATGCCTCATGTCTCGCACCTCATCCATCATATAATTCCAATGATAATTCCCTTGCTCAGGTCCCACTGGTGGCTGTGCCCCTTCTTCCTCAAACTGTGGTGGATCAGGGCCCTGCTCCTCAAACTCTACCTGCTCCGGTTGTCCTCCTTGCTCATCTCCTTCCATTGGCACTGGCTCGGCTCTCAAGTTATCTAGCTCGAGGTTCTCTTCCACTCTCAACTGTCTTAGAACCTCTTCCACTTCATCACGATTTCTCCTATAGAAAGCTCTCACGACTCTTGAGTGATTAGCACTCGCCATTGCCAAGTTGGCATACTTCCTTCGAGCGTAGACCGTAGTGAACTCCGGAGTTGGCAAGGGAAATGGAGCTCCCTTTTCCTGTCTCAGACAATATTGGTTCCCAACCGTGGTCAAGAACTCCATCCGCATCAATTGTTGGTAGTTCAGCCCTTCACTCACCATTCGATTCTCCATACCTGCCACATTAACTCCCAATCCTTGAGCTATCATAGTGATCATCCCTCCTAGCATTAGACCTTGAGATGATTGTCTTTTAGAAACTCTTTCCGTATGCTGCACAAAGTGTGCTGCAACGTTCAACGGTCGCTCATTGTAGATGCAAAACATGATGTAAAGTTGCTTCTCTCCAACAGCTCCACCTTCAAACCTCCTTAAGATGGTGTTTGAGATAATTTTCTCCAAGTATCTCATCACTGGGTTCCGGATTGCGGTCCCTTTTGAAGCACTAGGGACGTATCCTGTTCTTTCTGTCCCATTGTTCACTAAGCTCTTCCACCATTCTTGTTGGTTAAAACCACCTCCTTCATAAAAACTTTGATAGTTCAGACATGGTGGGCAACCAAAACACTCATTCAAGAACGCCAACGGGACCTTTTCCCTCAACACATTATTCAATTGAAAAGTAACCCAAAGAGGAAATCTATTTCTATCATTCTTTACCTGCAAAGTGCTCATAAACTCGGAAGTGAGGTAGTAAGTTGGTGGCCTCTTATCGAAGAAAGCTTCCATCTCAGCAAAGCGAAATAGCTTCCTTAAATCCTCCTATAATCCTAATCCTCTCATAGTCTCCGTGTCTTGGAAACGAGTGGGCTTGATCTTTGGAGCTAAAGTTTGCCAACGAAGCACGTACTTTCCCCAATAATCCTCAAACTCAACCCCAAACTCATCCGGATGTATTCCTTCTATAATCAACTACGCATCCAAATTAGCCAGCTCTGCAGGGTCAGTTATCACAATGAAGTCCTCATTCCTGGGTCGAACTCTTCTCTCGGCCATCTACAAAACAACAATGCTCAAGTTATAACTAATTAACTAAATAAGATTGTTAATGCATCGTATAAATTCTACCCTAGTTATACAACTTGGTATAGAACCTACTGTGCATCAACATACCCATTCATAGCATTAGAACTTCAACCTTAGACATAATATGCACTTCACCATCATTCATCTCAACTAATAATCATTTATAACTCCATTCTTATTCATACTTCCACACATGAATTCCAAATTATATCATCATCAAACCGTATTCACATATGTTCTTTAAATTCCAACAAAATTCTCTCTTAGACATTTCATCAAACAATTGGCATGCACAAAATTTAAACATCTTTTCAACATACAATTTGCATATCCTCATGCCCAATTCCTCAATATCTAAATCTAATTCCTCATAAATAAACACTATACTCATGTAATTCATCAATTAGCACAACATAATTATTCAAACTCATGATTCTCACACACTCCCCAAATTATTCCTCATGAACCCTAATTCAACTTAATTCAAAAATCAAATTGAAACATGTATGTTACTCACTTCAATAAGGCATACCATTCACATTTTAACAAAGCCCATACATCAATTCAATCAATTCATAACAAAATTCACAAGTTAGGGTTCAAGAAATTCATACCTTTTGACAATTGGATATGGAGAAGTGTGTTGGATGTGCACAATTGACAAACTTCACTCATAATCACTCCAAACTAACCTTGGTGAATGATTCGGTTGCGTGAAACAGTGAATTGGGTGCTTACGGAGTGTTCGAATGGGAGAAGATGTGTGAATGAGTACGGAACGGCCTTTAAAAAGGAAACTAGAACGAACCCTGCACGGCCCGTGCTGTGATGCACGGCCTCAAGTGAGGCCGTGTAGCATTTTCTGATCCCACTACACGACTAAGTGTTACAGGGCCGTGTTCGGAACACGGCCCGTGTACCTTTTCTTCTACACGGCTTGAGCTGCGGATCTCGGCCTTCCTCCTGGCTGTGTAGCATTTTCTGATGACGCTACACGGCTAATTGCTACAGGGCCATATGCGGAGCATGGCCCGTGTAGCAATTTGCCCTGTTTCTCCATTTTTTATACTTCACTTTATTCTTGCCCTGTTTTTCCACTTTTCACATACCCTATTCATGCTCAAACACTTCTCAATATCATTCTCGCTACACTCATGATAAAAAATGGATCGAAATGAACTCAAAACACCACCAAACATACCAAAACTCAACTAACTCATGAGAAAATTTTCAAAATTGACCCATTTTCTATTTTGCAAGACAACACAGGACACATGATTCATCACACACTCAAGCATAAACAAGGTATAAATCATTCATCACATACTCAAGCATAAACAAGGTATAAGTCACACTCAAGCATAAACAAGGTATAAATCACACCACGCACTCTTTCCCCAAACTTAAATCGAAACAAGTTGAGAATTAAGTTTGCAAAAAGTGGTGAGACATACCCTTGTTGTTTCCATTAATGCTTTTCATGAACCTTCTTCTTGTAATTTGAATGATCAAGTATGACCATCACACAACCTCCCCCCAAACTTAAATTAATACAAGTGTTAAAATTTAAGTTTGTAAAGAGTGGTGGGACATACATCATCATTTTCATTTTTAGCTTCCTTGTCTTCCATCTTATGCATATTTCTCACGAGCTTAACCACATTCTCACCAAATCTACAAAAAAACTAACAAACACAACAAAAAGAAAATAAAATATACACTACTCTACAAACGAACAAAGAAGTTTAAGAAGAGAGAGTATCCACATACACTATCTCCTTTTGAGAAGAAGATAGGTAATGCTTCACTCTATGACCATTTACCACAAACTCATTATTCGGACCCTTGAGCTTCAATGTATGTCCATTCAACACTTCAAGCACTTCATATGACCCCATCCATTTAGACTTGAGCTTTCTGGGAAACAACTTAAGCCTCAAATTGAATACAAGAACTTTATCTCCCGGAGCAAAAGTCTTTTCCTTCACTTTAGTATCATGCCATCTCTTCATATTTTTCTTGTAGATGATTAAGTTATCAAATGCTCTTCCTCTAAACTCCTCTAATTCCACTAACTTCAACAACCTCGCTTGACCACTCTCTCTTTCATCCATATTGAGGCATTTGATAGCCAACAATGCTCGATGTTCCAACTCCACGGGGAGGTGACAAGCTTTACCATAAACCAATTGATACAGTGATACACAAAGGATAGTCTTAAAAGCCATCCGATAAGCCCATAAGGCATCATCAAGCTTGTCCGACCAATCCTTCCTCCCTCCATTGATGGTCTTCTCCAAAACTAACTTGATTTGGCAGTTTGAAACCTCCGCCAAACCATTTGCTTGAGGGTGGTATGGTGTAGCCACTCGATGCTTCACTCCATATCTCTTTAACAAACTTTCCATCAACTTGTTGACAAAGTGTGACCCTCCATCACTCATTAAAGCCCTTGGAACTCCAAACCTCGCAAAAATATTATTTTTTAAGAACCTTTGCACAATCAAAGCATCATTTGTCTTAGTGGGGATTGCCTCCACCCACTTTGACACATAATCCATGGCTAGCAAGATGTATACATATCCTTTTGACGAGGGAAATGGTCCCATAAAATCAATGCCCCATACATCAAATATATCCACATCAATTCTCAAGGTCATGAACATTTCATCTCTCTTACCTATTCCCCATATCCTTTGGCATCGATCACACTTAGCCACAAACTTCTTTGCATCCTTAAATAATGTTGGCCAATAGAACCCCGATTGCAAAACTTTAGCCCCCGTCTTTTGATGAGCGAAGTGACCTCCATACAAAGACAAATGACAAAGTTCAAGAATCCCCATAACTTCTTCTTCGGCCATAAATCTTCTTATCACTCCATCATTACAAATCTTAAACAAGTAAGGTTCATCCCACAAGTACTTCTTCACTTCAACATGAAACTTCTTCTCCTTGTACTCATTAAGCAATGTAGGCTCAATTCCACAAACGATGAAGTTAACATAGTCGGCATACCAAGGCGGAACATTCACAATGAGAGAACATACTTTCCCAACTTCTAATAGAAAAATTTCTTCATCCGGAAACTCATCCTCAATTGGCTTTACATTCTCATTCTCACCTCCATTTTCCAATCTAGGCAAATGGTCTGCTATCACATTCTCCACACCTCTCTTATCCTTGATCACCACATCAAATTCCTGCAAAAGTAATACCCAATGGATTAAACGAGGTTTATCATCTTTCTTGTTCATAAGGTATTTTATAGCCGCGTGATCCGTGTAAACAATTGTTTGTGTTCCAAACAAGTATGGTCGAAACTTTTCAAAAGCATACACTACGGCTAAAAATTCCTTCTCCGTGGTGGTATAATTGACTTGGCATGCATTCAAGGTCTTTGAGGCATAATAGATTGCTCTAAACTTCTTCTCCCTTGTTTGGCCCAACACCACTCCGATGGATTGATCACTAGCATCACAATGCAATTCAAATTGCAAGCTCCAATCTGGGATGACGAGTATTGGCGATAAAGTGAGAGCATCTTTTAGCACCTGAAATGATACACGACATTCATCATCAAAGTTAAATGGGCAATCTTTTTCTAGCAATTTACAAAGAGGTTTAGCAATTTTGGAAAAATCCTTAATGAAGAGTCTATAGAAGCCCGCATGGCCTAAGAATGATCTCACCCGCTTCTCACTAGTAGGAGGAGAAAGACGTTCTATGGCTATCACTTTAACTCTATCAACTTTTAAACCATGCTTTGAGATATGATGCCCTAAGACAATTCCATCTGTCACTATAAAATGGCACTTTTCCCAATTGAGCACAAGATTCGATTCTTCACACCTCTACAACACCACAGTGAGATTAGTCAAGCATATATCATAAGAAGCACCATACACAGAAAAGTCATCCATGAGTACCTCCATAATATTTTCAATCAAACCATCGAAGATAGCCATCATACAACGATGAAAAGTGGCGGGAGCATTACATAGACCAAACGACATCATTCTAAATGCAAATGTACCATAGGGACATGTGAAAGTTGTCTTCTCCTGGTCTTCCAGTGCAATCAATATTTGATTGTACCCAAAGTAACCATCAAGAAAATAATAGTACTCATGCCCCGCAAGACGATCCAACATTTGGTCTATGAATGGCAATGAAAAATGATCTTTACGAGTGTTTTCATTCAATTTACGATAATCAACACACACTCTCCAACCCGTAATAGTTCTAGTAGCAATGGTTTCATTTGTATCGGATCTAACAATTGTCATACTACCCTTTTTCGCTACTACATGTAAAGGACTTACATATTGACTATCACTTATTGGAAAGATTATTCCCGCATCAAGCCATTTTAATACCTCATTTCTTGCCACTTCTTGCATTATAGGATTCAATCTACGTTGGTTTTGAACACAAGACTTCTCATCATCAATCAAATGAATCTTATGCATGCACATAGATGACTAATGCCTTTCAAATCTTTAATGCTCCAACCAATAGAGGATTTATGCTCTCTTAAGACTCTTAGCAATTTTTCTAATTCTAGATCATTAAGGGAAGAAGATACAATTACCGGATAGGTTTCATCTTTTTCCAAGTAAACATATTTTAAATGCTCCGGCAATGGTTTCAACTCCACATTCTTCTTCTCTTGCACTTCCTCCTTTGGTCCTTCATCAAGTGTTTCAACCTTTACTTCCTTTGCTTCCTCATTCGTGAGTGCCCTACAAGCATTTAAACCATGCAATTCATCAATCATTTCATCATTTTCCAAACAAAAAGGAGATTTAGATTTAAGAGATTCAATAGAGTAAGAATGACTTATGATTAGTTCCAACGGATCCTTGGAGAGAAGATGATACATATGTTCTTCAACAATGTTATCCACAACCTCCAATCTTCCACATTCCTCCTTATTCTTGGGATACCTCATAGCCTCTCTCAATGAAAATATCACCTCTTCGTCACTCACCCTCAAAGTAAGCTCTTCCTTCTCCACATCAATCAACGTTTTACCCGTGGCAAGGAATGGACGACCAAGTATTAAAGGAACATTTGAATCTACATCATATCTAATACTATAAAATCAACGGGAAATACAAACTTGCCAACTTTGATCAACACATCTTCCACAATTTCTTTCGGATACGTCCACGATCAATCGGCTAATTGAAGCGTAACCAACGTCGGCTTGACCTCACCAATATCCAACTTCTTGAAGATTGACAACGGCATCAAGTTAATGCTAGCTCCCAAATCACATAAGGCTTTGTAGTTCTCATGCTCTCCCATCTCACATGGAATAGTGAAACTCCCCGGATCTTTCAATTTAGTGGGAAGTTTCTTTTGCAATATTGCACTACATTCCTCCGTAAGGTTCAACATTTCAAATTCTCCCAAGCTTCTTTTCTTTGACAATATATCCTTCAAGAACTTTGAGTAGTTGAGCATTTGTAATAAAGCCTCCGCAAAAGGAATATTCACATGTATCTTCTTCAACATTTCAACAAACTTAGCAAATTTCTCTTCTAATCCTTTTTTCAAGCACCTTCGTGGAAATGGAATTGCAACGGGCAACTTTGGAATTCTCCATTCATCCCTTTCAAACTTCTCCTCTCTCTCTTTTCGTTTTGCTTCTCTACATCTTTCCCACTTCTTTGGAGACTTCACTCTTTCTTCTTCAAGTATAGGGGTACTTTCATCTTTTTCAACAATTTCAACTTCTTTCTCTTTCCCTTCTTCATCCAAACTTTCCATAGGCTCAACTGTACACTCCACATCCTCTACTTCCGTCGGCATAGAAGGCCCTTCGTATTTTATTCCACTACGAAGTTCAATAGCCTTGCATTGCTCCTTTGGATTAGTAATGGTTGTAGATGGAAATTTCCCTTGCCGATGAATATCCCCCCTTTCACTTGCCATTTGACTCATTTATGTCTCCAAGACTTTGCTTCTCTTATCATTCACTTCATCTCTTTGCTTTCTTTCTTCTTTCTCTAACAACCTCTCATCCCTTTCATGCTTCATGAGCTCAAATATTTTTCCCATTTGATCCTCCACCGTAGGCTTCCCTTCACTATTTTGAGCTTTCTCCCCCGGATTAATGCCCGGTGGAAGAGTGAGGGCATTCCCTTAATTTCCATACGACAAATTTTCATACCTATGGGTTGATTAAAATTCCCTTGAAAATTACCTTGCCCCAATCCTCCTTGTCTTTGTGGATATCCTCCTCCATGATTTCCAAAATTACCACCATAATTTCCTTGGAAGTTCCTTCCTTGCATGAAGGCAACTTCCTCAAAAGTCATCTCCAGTGGACACCATGTATTTTGACTTCCAAAATTAGAGGACATACCTTGTTGAGGCATAGAGGTAGACATTTGACAACTTTGAGAAGATTGACCCAAATTAGGCATAGTCATGCCTTGTTGAGGATTAGGACACACTTGTTGATTCATCAAAGGCAATGACATACCTTATTGAGGGCTAGCAAACACTTTTTTATTCACACCCGGTGTAGAATTCGGAGATATTTGCATATTAGCATTCATCCTCTTTAATATCTCCGTAATTGCTTTGTCGGTCACATCTTCCTTAGGCATCTCTACCTTTTTCACTTGTTGCAAGCACACTTCTTCCATCTTAGCAATTCTTTCCCTTTCATACATCCCCGGTGCACGATCCATAGGTCATTGACCCGTATTCAAAGCTACTTCCTCACATATAGCAATTGCTCTTTCCGGAGTTTGCCCCAAAATCAAACCTCCCGCCGAAGCATCAATGAACATCCTCTCACTTCCATGCAAACCGGCATAGAAGAATCTTATTTGTTGCTCTTCGGGGAATCCGTATTGTGGACACTTCCTTAGCATCTCTTTGAATCGGTCCCATGCCTCACTAAATGTCTCAAGTGGCAATTGCTTGAATTGAAAATTTTGCCCTTTAAGATGCAACATCTTGGATGGTGGAAAATATTTGCTCAAAAATCTTTGTGCTAACTCTCTCCATGTGGTGTATGATCCCGGTGGTAGAGTATGATACCAAGCCTTATCTCTATCTCGTAATGAAAATGAGAAAAGCTTTATTTTAACAACATCCTCACTTACCCCATTTATCTTTATCGTGTTTGCCAATTCCGTAAATTGAGCTAAGTGAGCATTTGGGTCCTCTATAGTACCACTACCAAATTGATTTGCTTGCATCATGTTGATTAACCCTGTCTTGATCTCAAAATTATTCACATTCAATGGCAGACCCATTCTATAATTCCCATATTGTGGTTGAAAATGATCATGGACATTCATTCCCACTCCATTGTTTCCATTTCCACGGGATTGATTTTGCACCACCGGAGGATTATTCCTTGCTTTTTGTTGTGCCAACAAGTTTTGAATAATAGCTTGCATTTGTTGGTTTTGCAAGTGCATTTGTTGAGCATAAACTTGTGGCACATATTCTTGATTACCATAACCTCCTCTAGCATTATCACCACCTTGAAAATTTCTCAAATTACCTTCTTCATCAACCATGTTTGCATTATCCCTTACTTCTTCCATATTTTCTTCCGTAGGTTCCAATACTCCTCTTCTTTATCTTCTCAAAGTAGCTTCCAATTCCAAGTTCAAAGGTTCAATAGATTGAGACCTAGAACGAGTTTGCATGTACCTACAAAAATTTTCAAATTAGCTCTCAAACAACCAAGACAAGTAAACAAGTAACAAAATAAAAGCAATATCCTTATCAAAACTAATCAACTTCAAACTCGTTACAAACAAATATTTAACATTTTCCCGGCAAGCGGCGCCATGAACTTAGTCGCATTTTTAGTAAATGTCAAGAGCAAGTGTACTCTATCGTTGTTGTATACGCGTGACCAAGTACAAAATTTATAAGATTGTCGTCCCAAGGGAAAGCAAACATTGGCTAGTATCCAAATTGTTCATCGATGTATGCTTTGTAAAGATAATATGTTTGAAGGTTTAGTATTAAAACTAATGCTTAAGATTCTACTCAAATGACTAGAATATAAACTATCTAAGTAAATGATCAAATAACGAGCATATGACTAATGGAATGGATGTAGAATACACTTGAGAAGAGAGCAAGGCTAATCATACTTATGGTTAAGATTTGAGCTAGATATGCAAAACCATTGATAGTAATTCTCATTCACTTGTGGATTAAAAGCAATCACAAATTTACCCCTAGTCCCTATGGCCAAGGCAACTAGGTTCTCGACTCTTTTACAAGCCTAAGTCTCGTAAGATTGGTCTTAATCTCAATTCCATTAAGGTACTATGATCATAAGTTGGTTCTTTTCACTCAATTACTTAAGTGTCACTCTATGAATGTTCTAAGCCTAAGGAGTGCATGGCTTACCTCCCCTTATACTAACATGCATGCACAATTAAATGTATGATTCAATTAAACATCCACTCACAACATTGGAATGACCATCCTAATACTATGAATAGAAGATGTAATCACACAAGCATTGAAATGAAACATGATTGATATATCATAGAAGAAAATCCACAAATCAATTCAAATCACTACTCAAGTTTTACATATCTAACTTTTCACCTCAACCACTCATATGACTAGCCCTACTATAAAACTAGCCACTAAACATGGTAATTAATTCAATATAAATCCAACTTTGCTCCATTTGAGCCATAATAAGAAGAAAATTAACAATTGGAAAGTAGATTTACTTCCCTTGCATAAGAAAAGCCTTCCTCCTCTTCAATTGGTCAACTTCTTCAACAATTGATGCTCCAATTCTTCTCAAATGGTGGTAGGATGGTTGGAATGAAGGTTTTATGGATTGAAAATGTAGATGAAAATGGTGATTTGATGGATCTAGATGGTAGAGATGGAAGATAGATCTACTATATGAGGAAATGTGGTGTTTTGGTGTGTGTAACTGCTCTAATCTGATCTCTAATGAATTCCCCCTTTAAATTTCACACAAGTCATGGTTTTATACTACTTATGGACCTTCTAGAAGCTTCCGAAATATTTTAAAAATTACACAGGATTTTGCACCTACACGGCCCGTGCAGCAGCACACGGCCCGTGTAGGGCACACCTACTTTGGCGTGTTGTGCATGCTCCGGACATGGCTCGAGCTGCTCTGCATGGCCATGGTCATGGCCGTGTAGCATTTTCTGACGACAATGCATGGCTTCTTCTTACAGGGCCGTGCTCCACACACGGGGTGTGCAGCAGTGCACGGCCCGTGCACCAGCGCACGGCCATTCTCCTGGGCGAGCAGCGAGTTCTGATGATACTACATGGCTGTTGGGTATAGGGCCGTGTTTTGCACATGGCCCGTGTACCAACATTCTCTGTTCTTCCGTCTCCTTTTTGCTCCCGACTCCATTTTTGTCCATTTCTCTACTTGTTTTACATATATTTAAGCTCATTTACACAATTCTAATCAATTTATACCACATTCCTCAAAATAAAAATAACTCCACCAAAAGTAACACAAATATGGACGAAAATACACAAATAAAGACACTAAAATCTAGGTGAAAATGACTACGATCATTGACTAGGTCGACCATGGAAGTTGATTTATCGGTCCAGATGGAAGGTTCAGATGGGAAGACCCGGATGCAAAAGCAGCTAACATTCAAAGTTGTAGACCAAACCTCTACTTACAACTGTATACTGGGGAGCACGAGGGGAACGAACCTGATGTGATCATGGTAGTTGTCGGAGGAGAAGAAATAGAAGAACGAGGAAAAAACATGCTCCTCGCGATAACCAAAGTAATCCAGATTTAGTTGGTCAGAAAATAGAAAAGAAGGAGGCAACGGCATGGGAACCAAGACGGAAGCCAGTGACACCGGATGAGGATCCAAGGATGAAACTAAAGGAATGAGCCTCGGCGGCAGGAAAAATAGAGATAGTACAGTTGAACCAGGAGAACGCTGAAATCAAAGTTAAGATTGGGACAGAATGGGAAAGCGAATTCAAGGAAGAGCTAACCCAATTACTAAAAGAGAATCTGGATGTGTTCGCCTGGAATCCAAATGAAACACCCGGAGTGCACCCAAAGTACGCCTGTCACAGATTGAACATCGACCCCGGTATCCCACCATTCCACCAGATAAAGAGGAAATTTAGCCCAGAGAAGAATGCGACTATGGAATTGGAAGTGCATAAGCTTATGGTAAGCGGAAAAATTAGCGAATGCAAATACCCGATAGGAGTCACTGAAAATCCTACTACTCGAAAAAAGAGTAAAAATACAAAGAATGTTCATAATAAACTTTAATAAGGAAGATACATTCGATTCAACACTAGGGGCTTGGTAAGACTTCATCGATCAGCCAAGAGGGTTTCAGAATCAGCAGCATCTGTGGACTTTGAGCCCCCACTTTTAGGCGGCACATCCTCGGAGACACCTGAGAGAGTGTAAATTCACGTATTTTGAGCCCTGATTTGCGTGAAAATTGAGTATGATTGAGTCTTTTATTGAGACGAATCGGTACATTTATGGAAAGTCACGAATCAGAGGGTAAAAGGGCTTTTTGAGCATATTTGTACAGGAAAACAGCTAGAAAGGGCTCGGAATTGGAAGACAATTTTTGAAGCAATTTTCGAAGGCCGTTCGAATTCAAGACCTTGTTCGACCATTATCACGTAGGTCGAACAAGATGGTCAAGTCAAGCAAAATATGCATATTCATCCAGAGCTTGCTCGACTTGGAGAGGTTGCTAGACCAGAATCATCTTGGTCGAGCATATGAGGAAAGTCGAACAAAATGTGTGAAAACTTACAGAGAGCTTGCTCGACCATTGCTCAAGTTGGAGGCCTTGGTCGACCAGTCCAAGCTTGGTCGAATGGATTCTCGCTGATGCTATTTATGGTAATTCAGGATGTCTTTTATCAAATTTGACGTGTGCTTCAAGTAAAAGCCCATCCTAAGCCCATAAGGAGGTTCCACCACTATAAAAGAAGAGCTTTCGCAGAAGAAAGGACACACATCATTCATCATCCATCCACCACCGAAACCCTACCATCATCCGGAAGGGTCATGAAGAGAGGTTCGTCTGGCGCGTCAAGTAAGATCATACCAAACAACCATGATTGTTCCTAGATCAATCATGGGCTAGAATCGCTCCGGTGTTCTAGGGCTATGAAAGTTTTATGAGTTAATTGAATTTTCATGTGTAAACTCTGTACAACACTACTTTTGGTTTATTTTATATAAGATTGTGCCTTTTCAATTCATACTCACAGTCGTTTTGTGCATCATTAACTGTTATGTAGAGTCTGAATGCATATCTTGGTTAATGATTGAGTGCGTTCACCGCTGAGCAGGATTACATGTTATAATTCTAAGTGAAGGGATTCCGAAGTCTTATTGGAACTATCTTATATAGATACTTGTTAATTGAATATTATTTGGGTTAATAAGTAGGATTAAGAGTACAACGTCATAGTACCTATAAAGGGAGATCATATCGGGTTTGAGTACTTAGTGCACGGGAAATAATTGATAATGATTGTACCTAGAAAGGGGAATGAATTATATCTCTTGCTCTGAGGATATTCACACGTGTCAAATGCATGTTTACTTGTGTCTATAGAGTGAACTTGCATGGTTTAGTGATGCGTCCATAAACCACAAGGCAGAGTCAGACAATAACGCATGGAAAGGAAATTAATAAGTAAAACCGAATGCCCGAAGAACTACCTAATCTCTTACTTGATCACAACCGTATTTTCTATTGCTTGTTTGTTTATTTGATTTTCTATTTAAGTCAATTTCTATTTAATTTCGTAACAATTCAAAACCAATTTGCCAAACATAATCTTAATAAATTAGAGCATAATAAAACTAATAATAATCCGTTTCATGGGTACGATAATCACTTGGTCACCTATCAAAACTACAATTGATATTCTTATACTTGAGGATTAATTTTGTGTGTTGAGAAAATGCCCATCAACACCTAAAGGGGCCTCGGAGATCGTCGGCCCTGATGAGATATAGACTACCCCGGTACTACCCGAAGGGAGAGTAGTCTCCGGGACCGAAGGAACTTGGAGAGCCACAGCAGTCTCGAAAGGCAGAGATTCGGAGGCCTTAATAATAGCAACCTGACTAGAGGCACGCGCATCACCAGATTTGTAGAGTTCAGCCTCAACGAATGCCTCTCGAACAGATACCTCTAGAGAGTCGGTGAGAGGTTCGGCAAGAGGGTGAATCAACCGCAGTGAGATCCAAGACACCATCGACAAATTCTTCATCGGATCCGTGCTCCCCAGACTCTTCAGAAGATTCCTTGGGAATATCAGTAATAAAGTCGGAATACTCACCAAGTACTCCAAAATCAAGATAACTTCTTAAAGACTCCCCCGGAGGCATTTTCTCTTCGATAAGGGCTCGATGAAGAATGCCACGATGTCATCAAGATAGCCGGGATAGGGTTTCTTGGAAGAGGCCTTGGCCAGAGCGGCAGCAAAAGAGCAGAAACAGAAAATTTTAGCTTTCGGAACAATGACTTTTCTATAACAGAGGTTATCAGCCTCTGATGATTTAATTCGGCCATGACCTCATCACGTTCCTTGAGGACCTCGGTGATTACTTCCTCAGCGGCCCTAATCTTCTGAGTAGCGAAGCCTCCAATGCTTCTTTTTCCTGCTGTACTCTCTCAAGCTCTTGTTCAGAGGAGATCTGGAGGGAATGAAGACTGTTCTGAACTCGGGATAGATTGGCTCGGAATTGGTTTTCCTTTGCCTTGATCTCTTCTTGATATTTCACCTCCAAAGTCACGACCTTGTCTGAAAGTACCTTATTCTAAAGCTCCAGAGTACTCTTCTCCTTTTCAGAATTAGCCAACAGACTGTCATACCGAGCACGGAGGGTCTCAAAATTTTTCTGGAGCTCAGTCTTCTTATTCTGCTCAACCCTCAACTGACCTCGAATCAAAGCCTCGGCAGTTCTTGCCTCAAATGCTTTCTTCTCTTGATCCATCGCCTTTTGAATGAGAGAAGCAACCTCATCTTGCAAATGAGAGTCACGTTGTTCCAACTTGGAAATACAATGCAGGGCATTAATGGCGTGAAGCGCTTGTCGACCAATATAGCTAGAGATGTGATCGTAGTCATTTTCACCTAGATTTTAGTGTCGTTATGTGTGTATTTTCGGATGTTTTTATCCGTATTTGTGTAACTTTTGGTGGAGTTTTGTGTTAATTAGGAGAGATGTGTACAAGTTGATAAATATGTGAAAATGAGCTTAAATGTATATGAAACAGGTCAAAAATAGAGCAAAACAGAGTCGGAAGATGAAACGGGCTGGAAAATACCCAACTCGAGTTGCAAGGTCTTACTCGACTTGCAACTCGAGTCGAGTAGAAGCTCGAGCAGATGCAAGAATTGTCCAGCAGCATAACTCGAGTTGCAAGGTCCAACTCGACTTGCAACTCGAGTCGAGCTAGGTGCCGAATAAAGCTTTGCTTCTGACACAAGTAGACAGGCGAAAGCTCGAGTTATCTTACTCGAGTCGGGCTAGGTTCAGGGCAAGTCGAGCCACAAGTCGAGCTGGGGCAGAGCAGCGTCCAAAATCATCCAGTGAGCTAACTCGAGTTGCTGGATGCAACTCGAGTTGCAGCTCGAGTCGAGCTAGCTCCAAAAAACTGTCCAGAATGTAGAGCCACGCAACTCGACTTGACAGGCGAGAGCTCGAGTTAGCTACTCGAGTCGAGCTTGGTAAAAAGCTAAAAAAAATAAAAAAATTCCAGAAGCTTCTAGAAGGTCCCCAAGGGGTATAAATACATTATTGGTGCGAAAATTAGAGGAGAGGACCTCATTTTGACAGTTATTTTGGAGATCAACACACACTCTCTCACCACCATTTCATACACTCCATCCGATCCATCTCTTCCACCCTTCAAATCATCCATCAACTAACTTGATCTTAAAAAGTTCATCCATATCCATCCACACATCTAAGAGGAGGAAATCACATTTGCTTGAAGAATTTGGCATGATCAAGGAGGAAGGAGTCAACTTTCAAAGGGAAGCTCAATCACCTTCATTTTGCTATTTTCTTCATTATCTAGCTCATATGGAGCATGCACTGGATAATAGTCAATTTGTAATGAATATTTGTGGCTAGTCCTCAAGTGAGGCTAGCAATATGATTGGTTAGGAATTATGTAGATTTTGCACACTAAAGGCTTGATGAATTGATTGTTATGAATATTTTCTATCATGAATGCTTATTCTCATTTGCTGTATGATTTGTATGATTAAATTCTCATTCTAGCAAATGTTTGTTTTCCCTTGGGACGACAATCTTATAAATTTTGCACTTGGTCAAGCGTATACAACAGCGATAGAGTACACTTGCTCTTATCATTTTACTAAAAATACGACTAAGTTCATAGCACCACTTGCCGGGGAAATATTAAACATTTGGCTGTAACGAGTTTGAAGTTGATTAGTTTTGATAAGAATTTCTTTTATTTGTTATTTGTTTACTTGTCTTGGTTGTTTTGGGAGCTAACTTGGAATTTCTTGTAGGTACATGCAAACTCGTTCTAGGTCTCAATATATTGAACCTTTGAACTTGGAATTGGAAGCTACTTTGAGAAGACAAAGAAGAGGAGTATTGGAACCTACGGAAGAAATTATGGAAGAAGTAAGGGATAATGCAAACATGATTGATGAAGAAGGTAATTTGAGAAATTTTCAAGGTGGTGATAATGCTAGAGGAGGTTATGGTAATCAAGAATATGTGCCACAAGTTTATGCTCAACAAATGCACTTGCAAAATCAACAAATGCAAGCTATTATTCAAAACTTGTTGGCACAACAAGAAGCAAGAAATAATCCTCCGGTGGTGCAAAATCCGTGGAAATGGAAACAATGGAGTGGGAATGAATGTCCGTGATCATTTTCAACCGCAATATGGGAATTACGGAATGGGCCCGCCATTAAATGTGAATAATTTTGAGATCAAGACGGGGTTGATCAACATGGGGCAAGCGAATCAATTTGGTGGTGGTACTATAGAGGATCCAAATGCTCACTTAGCCCAATTTACGGAGTTGGCAAACACGATAAAGATAAATGGGGTAAGTGAGGATGTTGTAAAAATAAAACTTTTCTCGTTTTCATTTCAAGATAGAGCTAAGGCTTGGTATCATACTCTACCACCGGGATCATACACCACATGGAGAGAGTTGGCACAAAGATTCTTGAGCAAGTATTTTCCACCATCGAAGATGTTGCATCTTAAAGGGCAAATCTTCCAATTCAAGCAATTGCCACTTGAGACATTTAGTGAGGCATGGGACCGATTCAAAGAGATGCTAAGGAAGTGTCTGCAACATGTATTCCCTGAAGAGCAACAAATAAGATTCTTCTATGCCGGTTTGCATGGAAGTGAGAGGATGCTCATTGATGCTTCAGCGGGAGGTTCGATTTTAGGGCAAACTCCAGAGAGAGCAATTGCTATATGTGAAGAAATAGCTTTGAATACGGGTCAATGGCCCATGGATCGTGCAACGGGAATGTATGAAAGGGAAAGAATTGCTAAAATGGAAGAAGTTTGCTTGCAACAAGTGAAAAAGGTAGAGATGCCTAAGGAAGATATGACCGACAAAGCAATCACGGAGATACTAAAGAGGATGAATGCAAATATGCAAATATCTCCGAATTCTACACCGGGTATGAATCAACAAGTGTTTGCTAGCCCTCAACAAGGTATGTCATTGCCTTTGATGAATCAACAAGTGTATCCTAATCCTCAACAAGGCATGACTATACCTAATTTGGGTCAATCTTCTCAAAGCTTTCAAATACCTACCTCTATGCCTCAACAAGGTATGTCCTCTAATTTTGGAATTCAAGTTGCATGGTGTCCACTGGAGATGACTCTTGAGGAAGTTGCCTTTATGAAAGGAAGGAACTTCCAAGGAAATTATGATGGTAATTTTGGAAATCATGGAGGAGGATATCCACAAAGACAAGGAGGATGGGGGCAAGGTAATTTTCAAGAGAATTTTAACCAACCCCGTAGGTATGAAAATTTATCGTATGGAAATCAAGGGAATGCCCTCACTCTTCCACCGGGCATTAATCCGGGGGAGAAAACTCAAAATGGTGAAGGGAAGCCTACGGTGGAGGATCAAGTTGCTAAAATGTTTGAGTTTATGAAACAAGAAAAAGAAGTGAATGATAAAAGATTTGATTTCATGAAACAAGAGAAGGAGTTGAATGATAATCGATTCAAAGCTTTGGAGACACAAATGAGTCAAATGGCAAGTGAAAGGGGGGATATTCATCGGCAAGGAAAATTTTCATCTACAACCATTACTAATCCGAAGGAGCAATGCAAGGCTATTGAACTTCGTAGTGGAACAAAATATGAAGGGCCTTCTATGCCAACGGAATTAGAGGGGGTAGAGTGTGAAGTTGAGCCAATAGAAAGCTTGGATGAAGAAGGGAAAGAGAAAGAAGTTGAAATTGTTGAAAAAGATAAAAGTACCCCTATACTTGAAGAAGAAAAAGTGACGTCTCCAAAGAAGTGGGAAAGATGTAGAGAAGCAAAACGAAAAAAGAGAGAGGAGATGTTTGAAAGGGATGAATGGGAAATTCCAAAGTTGCCCGTTGCAATTTCGTTTCAAAAAGATGCTTGAAAAAGGGATTAGAAGAGAAATTTGCTAAGTCTGTTGAAATGTTGAAGAAGATACATGTGAATATTCCTTTTGCGGAAGCTTTATTACAAATGCCCAACTACTCAAAGTTCTTGAAGGATATATTGTCAAAGAAAAGAAGCTTGGAAGAATTTAAAATGGTGAACCTTACGGAGGAACGTAGTGCAATATTGCAAAAGAAACTTCCCCTTAAATTGAAAGATTTGGGGAGTTTCACTATTCCATGTGAGATCGGAGAGCATGGAAACTACAAAGCCTTATGTGATTTGGGAGCTAGCATTAACTTGATGCCGTTGTCAATCATCAAGAAATTGGGTATTGGTGAGGTCAAGCCGACGTCGGTTACGCTTCAATTAGCTGATCGATCGTTGACATATCCGAAAGGAATTGTGGAAGATGTGTTAATCAAAGTTGGCAAATTTTTATTTCCCGTTGATTTTGTGGTATTAGATATGGATGAAGATTCAAATGTTCCATTAATATTTAGCCGTCCATTCCTTGCCACGGGAAAAGCATTGATTGATGTGGAGAAGGGAGAGCTTACTTTGAGGGTAAATAAATAAGAGGTGATATTTTCATTGAGAGATGCTATGAGGTATCCCAAGAACAAGGAAGAATGTAGAAGATTGGAGGTTGTGGATAATATTGTTGAAGAACATATGCACCATCTTCACTCCAAGGATCCGTTGGAAATTATCATAAGCCATTCTTACTCAATTGAATCTTTAAAATCTAAATCCTCTTTTTGTTTGGAAAATGATGAAATGATTGATGATTTACATGGTTTAAATGCTTGTAGGGCACTCACGAATGAGGAAGCAAAGGAAGCAAAGGTTGAAAAACTTGATGAAGGACCAAAGGAGGAAGTACAAGAGAAGAAGAAGGTAGAATTAAATCCATTGCTGGAGCATTTAAAGTATGCTTACTTGAAAAAGATGAAATATATCTGGTAATCGTATCCTCTTCCCTTAATGATCTAGAATTAGAAAAATTTCTAAGAGTCTTAAGAGAGCATAAATCCTCTCTTGGTTGGAGCATTAAAGATTTGAAAGGTATTAGTCCATCTATGTGCATGCATAAGATTCATTTGATTGATGATGAGAAGTCTTGTGTTCAAAACCAATGTAGATTGAATCCTATAATGCAAGAAGTGGTAAGAAAAGAGGTATTAAAATGGCTTGATGCGGGAATAATCTTTCCAATAAGTGATAGTCAATATGCAAGTCCTTTACATGTAGTGGCAAAAAAAGGTAGTATGACAATTGTGAGATCCGATACAAATAAGACCATTGCCACTAGAACTATTACGGGTTGGAGAGTGTGTTGATTATCGTAAATTGAATGAAAACACTCGTAAAGATCATTTCTCATTGCCATTCATAGACCAAATATTGGATCGTCTTGCGGGGCATGAGTACTATTATTTTCTTGATGGTTACTCCGGGTACAATCAAATATTGATTGCATCGGAAGACCAAGAGTAGACAACTTTCACATGTCCCTATGGTACATTAGTATTTAGAATGATGCCGTTTGGTCTATGTAATGTCCCTGTCAATTTCAGCATTGTATGATGGCTATCTTCGATGGTTTGATTGAAAATATTATGGAGGTATTCATGGATGACTTTTCTGTGTATGGTGCTTCTTATGATATATGCTTGACTAATCTCACTGTGGTGTTGCAGAGGTGTGAAGAATCGAATCTTGTGTTAAATTGGAAAAAGTGCCATTTTATGGTGACAGATGGAATTGTCTTAGGGCATCATATCTCAAAGCATGGTTTAAAAGTTGATAGAGCTAAAGTGATAGCCATAGAACGTCTTCCCCCTCCTACTAGTGAGATGGGGGTGAGATCGTTCTTAGGCAATGCGGGCTTCTATAGACGCTTCATTAAGGATTTTTCCAAAATAGCTAAACCTCTTTGTAAATTGCTAGAAAAAGATTTCCCATTTAACTTTGATGATGAATGTCATGTATCATTTCTGGTGCTAAAAGATGCTCTCACTTCATCACCAATACTCGTCACCCCAGAGTGGAACTTGCAATTAGAATTGCATTGTGATGCTAGTGATCAATCCATCAGAGTGGTGTTGGGCCAAACAAGGAAGAAGAAGTTTCGAGCAATCTATTATGCCTCAAAAACCTTGAATGCATGTCAAGTCAATTATACCACCACGGAGAAGGAATTTTTAGCCGTAGTGTATGCTTTTGAGAAGTTTTGACCATACTTGGTTAGAACACAAACGATTGTTTACACGGATCATGCGGCTATAAAATACCTTATGAACAAGAAAGATGCTAAATCTCGTTTAATCAGTTGGGTGTTGCTTTTGCAGGAATTTGATGTGGTGATCAAGGATAAGAAAGGCGTGGAGAATGTGATCGCGGACCATTTGTCTAGATTGGAAAATGGAGGTGAGAATGAGGATGTAAAGCCAATTGGGGATGAGTTTCCGGATAAGGAAATTTTGCTCTTAGAGGTTGAACAAGTGTGTTCTCTCATTGTGAATGTGCCGCCTTGGTATGCCGACTATGTCAATATCATTGTTTGTGAAATTGAGCCTACATTGCTTAATGAGTATAAGGAGAAGAAGTTTCATATTGAAGTGAAGAAGTATTTGTGGGATGAGCCTTACTTGTTCAAGATTTGTAAGGATGGAGTGATAAGAAGATGTGTGGCCGAAGAAGAAGTTATAGGGATTTTTGAACTTTGTCATTCGTCTTTGTGTGGAGGTCACTTCGCTCATCAAAATACGGGGGCTAAAGTTTTACAATCAGGGTTCTATTGGCCAACATGTTTAAGGATGCAAAGAAGTTTGTGGCTAAGTGTGATCGATGCCAAAGGATAGGGGGCATAGGTAAGAGAGATGAAATGCCCATGACCTTGAGAATTGATGTGGATATATTTGATGTATGGGGCATGGATTTTATGGGACCATTTCCCTCATCGAAAGGATATGTGTACATCTTGCTAGCCGTGAATTATGTGTCAAAGTGGGTGGAGGCAATCCCCACTAAGATAAATGATGCTTTGATTGTGCAAAGGTTCTTGAAAAAGAATATATTTGCTAGGTTTGGAGTTCCACGGGCTTTAGTGAGTGATGGAGGATCACACTTTGTCAACAAGTTTATGGAGAGTTTGTTGAAGAGATATGGAGTGAAGCATCGAGTGGCTACACCATACCACCCTCAAGCAAATGGTTTGGCGGAGGTTTCAAACAACCAAATCAAGTTAGTTTTGGAGAAGACAATCAATGGAGGGAGGAAGGATTGGTCGGACAAGCTTAATGATGCTTTATGGGCTTATATGACGGCTTTTAAGACCATCCTTGGTGTATTACCGTACCAATTGGTTTATGGCAAAGCTTGTCACCTCCCCGTGGAGTTAGAACACCGTACATTGTGGGCAATCAAACGCCTCAATATGGATGAAAGGGAGAGTGGTCAAGCAAGGTTGTTGAAGTTAGTTGAGCTTGAGGAGTTTATAGGAAGAGCATTTGATAATTCATCATTTATAAAGAGAATATGAAGAGATGGCATGATGCTAAAGTGAAGAAGAAGACGTTTGCTCCTGGGGACAAAGTTCTTGTATTCAATTCGAGGCTTAAGTTGTTCCCCAGAAAGCTTTAGTCTAAATGGATGGGGCCATATGAGGTGCTTGAAATGTTGAGTGAAAATACATTGAAGCTAAAGGGTCCCAACAATGAGTTTGTAGTGAATGGTCATAGAGTGAAACATTACCTATCTCCTTCTCAAAAGGAGATAGTGTATGTGGATACTCTCTCTTCTTGAAACACTTTGAATACTTAGTAGAGTAGGTTTTATTTTATGTTTGTTTTTAATTATTTTTCTTGTAGTTCGGTATGTAGGTGGATTGTGCTCATGACGAAAGATATGTATGGAGAAGACAAGGTGTGCTTGATAAGGAATGGAGATGTATGTCACACCACTTTGTTCAAACTTAAATTTAACACTTGTGTTAATTTAAGTTTGGGGGGAGAGTGCGGTGGTCATACTTACTTGAATAATGGAAATGCACATATGTCATCACAAGGTAACTTCATAAAGATCATTGGAAACTAAAAGGGTAAGTCCCACCACTTTTTGTAAACTTAATTCTTAACTCTTGTTTCGATTTAAGTTTGGGGGGAGAGTGCGTGGTGTGACTTACCACTTGAGTGTGTTATAGATCATGATTAATGGTTGATTGAGGGATTACTACTTTGTGTAAAATTAGGTCAATTTTAAATTTTTCTCATGAGTTTAGTTATAATTTTGGTTTGTTTGGTTGCGTTGGAGTGCATGATAGTCTTTATTTTTATTGCAGTTGTTGAGATAATGGTTTTTGATAAGTTGTTGAGCATAAATGGAGTATAGTGGAAGCATGAATTGAGCCCGAAGATCAAATCGAGAAAACATTGTGGATGCAAGGCGGAAGCTCATGCCAACCATTTCTATTCTCAAATGTTTAAAGGGAGTTTACTCTACATCTTATCACTTCTAATTGCTTGACGTGAATTGATATTGATTATGATTGTATTGGATTAGCATGATACTTCATGTGTTATGTTTGTGGGAGGTTTACTTTTGTAATCTAGGTTTTCATTTTCAATTAAGGATGGGATGTTTGTTGAGCTTATTTGTTATGGATGATGAAGTGATATGCTTTGATTTCTAGTGATGGATGATTTGGTTTATGCATGTTATATATTTTTGTATTGTTTGGTGATGTTTCTTTAATCATTGTGGTGTTTGTTGTTATTTTTATTTTTGTATAGGGATGGTTTGGTGGTATGTTTTTGGGAATGTTGTGAGTCATTTTTGAATGTTAGCTATGATGCATTATTTGTGATGAGTGATGGCAAGCATGTTAATGGTTTCTACTTGTTAAAATTGTGACATGAATTATATAATTTGTTCAATTTTGAGAAGTATGATGGGTAATTAGGTTTTTTTTGGTCCAAGCAAAAGTTTGTGAGACTTGAGCCTCAACCGTGCCTCCATGGTTAATTCTTGATGAGAGGACCGATTGAACTTAGACAAACTAGAACTTGCTCTTGGACTATAGGAACGAAGCCCGAATGGTTGAAATTTGTGACATGATCTTAGGCCATCCTTGTTACATGAAGTCATAGCCATAAAACTCCTTACCAAAAAACATTATTCCTAGTGAGCCATTTTGAGCCTATAAGCCTTTTTCTTTGTGATTAAAGCACAATACAAGCCTTTAAAACCCATTTGAGCCGTATATATATAACCTAAGTGTAGGTGATTGAAGAAATAATGGTATACAAGGTTGATGTGAGGATTATGCTAGAGAAGAAAAGAAATGGTAAACAAGCAAGAAAAGAATGGCAAGAGCTCAAGCAAAAGTGTACATGCAACCTTAAAGCAAGAAAAAGGGGCAAATCAATAAAAATGTGCTTATGAAATTCAAAAGTCAAAAGAAAAGAAGCATGCAAAATCAAGAGAAGCTCAAGAAATCCAAGGAATGATAATGATTAGTGCTTGTGATTAAAGAAGAAAGTAAAGGAAGCTTGAAAGTGAGGAAGTTGGAGAAAGGAATCATCTCTTCAATTACTTACACTTGATTAGTCACTATTATCCAAAAGTTTCATACCTTACCAAAGAGCCCAAACATTACCTCCTAAGATAAAGACCTTTCTGATCACTTATTGAAACTAGGGTGACTTGTGAACATAGTCCATAAGCAAACCTATGGTGAGTCGGTTCTAATCGGTTGATGAGTGATATTCAAAACCTTACCTAATAGAGTGTTGAATGAATGTGATATCCTATGAGAGGTTTGGATCGAAAGGAATTTGATTACTCTTTTGTCATTCTTAAGATTGAACTTGTTAATCTTTTATGTTATAAGTTTGATGATGTAGAAATACTTAATTTGATTTTGTAGTCCTTATCACTTGTTATGTGTTGTGGTTTATGTTCGATTGGTATTTCTAGGTGAAAATTACTCCTCTTGTTTATCATTTTTTATTGTTCGAGGATGAACAATACTTTAAGTTTGGGAAGTTGATCATAGTCATTTTCACCTAGATTTTAGTGTCGTTATGTGTGTATTTTCTGATTTTTTTCCATATTTGTGTAACTGTTGGTGGAGTTTTATATTAATTAGGAGAGATGTGTACAAGTTGATAAATGTGTGAAAATGAGCTTAAATATATATGAAACAGGTCAAAAATAGAGCAAAATAGAGTCGGGAGATGAAACGGACTAAAAAATACCCAACTCGAGTTGCAAGGTCTTACTCGACTTGCAACTTGAGTCGAGTAGAAGCTCGAGCAGATGCAAGAATTGTCCAGTAGCTCAACTCGAGTTGCATGGTCCAACTCGGCTTGCAACTCGAGTCGAGCTAGGTGCCGAATGAAGCTCAGCTTCTGACACGAGTAGACAGGCAAAAGCTCGAGTTATCTTACTCGAGTCGAGCTAGGTTCAAGGCAAGTCGAGCCACAAGTCGAGCTGGGGCAGAGCAGCGTCCAAAATCATCTAGTGAGCTAACTCGAGTTGTTGAATGCAACTCGAGTTGTAGCTCGAGTCGAGCTAGCTCCGAAAAACCATCCAGAATGCAGAGCCACGCAACTCGACTTGACAGGCAAGAGCTCGAGTTAGCTACTCGAATTGAGCTGGGTAAAAAGCTGAAAAAAATCAGAAAATTCCAGAAGCTTCTAGAAGGTCCCCAAGGGGTATAAATACATTATTGGTGCGAAAATTAGAGGAGAGGGCCTCATTTTGACAGTTATTTTGGAGATCAACACACACTCTCTCACCACCATTTCACACACTCCATCCGATCCATCTCTTCCACCCTTCAAATCATCCATCAACTAACTTGATCTTAAAAAGTTCATCCATACATCCATCCATCCACACATCTAAGAGGAGGAAATCACATTTGATTGAAGAATTTGGCATGATCAAGGAGGAAGGAGTCAACTTTCAAAGGGAAGCTCAATCACCTTCATTTTGCTATTTTCTTCATTATCTAGCTCATATGGAGCATGCATTGGATTATAGTCAATTTGTAATGAATATTTGTGGCTAGTCCTCAAGTGAGGCTAGCAATATGATTGATTAGGAATTATGTAGATTTTGCACACCAAAGGCTTTATGAATTGATTGTTATGAATATTTTCTATCATGAATGCTTATTCTCATTTGATGTATGATTTGTGTGATTAAATTCTAGGATGGTCATTCCAATGTTATGTATAGTGGTTTAATTGAATCATTGATTACATAAGATGACTTAGTTAGTATGAGGAGAGGAAAGACATTCCCTTCAAGTGCTTAGAACCTCATGATAGGACATTAGTGATGAACTAGTGAGGGGAACCCAACTTATGATCATAGTACCTTCATGGGAATTGAGAGTAAGAACAATTCTAGGAGATTTAAACTTGTAAAAGAGTTGAGAACCTAATCACCTTGGCCATAGGGGTTGGGGGTACAATTGTGATTGTCCTTAATATCATAACATGAAATCATCAATGCATGAGTGTGTGTGAAGTCTACATAAGACCTTATCCATGATGTTGCTAGCCTTGCTCTCTTCTCTTAGATACATTTCATCCACTCATTTCATCTTGTCACTTGATTGGTAGTTGTTATAATTAGTTTCTAGTTAAGTTCGATAGTTAATTGATAGAGTAATCATTAGTTTTAAACCAAACCTTCAAACATATTATCTTTACAAAGCATAAATCAATGAACAATTCGGATAATAGCCAATGTTTGCTTTCCTTTGGGATGATAATCTTATAAATTTTGCACTTGGTCACGTGTATACAACAGCGATAGAGTACACTTGCTCTTGTCATTTTACTAAAAATGTGACTAAGTTCAAGATGCTATAGAGAGAATCCTCAGCAGACATACTCTCCATGTGACCAAGAAGCTCTTAGGTACAACCTTTGAAAGGAAAAGTGGCTTCACGAGCCAGACATGCTGGAGCGTCAAAATCAAACAGAAGCTCCTGAGTACGAAGGAAGGTTTTTCCAGCCTCATCCAAGTGTACATACCTCTGGAGAAGTTCTCGGTCGTTTATCAAATCTATTGAAAGAAATAGAGTAGCATCATCCGACAAGGGCAGAGCAGAAGAAGCACCCTCAGTAGAAGATCCACCGTGTTTCCAAAAATGCAAGGGAGTCTTCCTCTGATAATATCACCACATCTCAGTGGGAGAACAACGAGAGGCTAGGCCAATGGAAGTATCGCCCAGAGTCTGCTGAAGGTTGGACGGGGTAGAGCCACTTGGTTGCCCGAGAATGACGAAAGGAGACCGAGCAAAGACTTTATGAGAGGGAGAAGAGCTGATGTAGCAAATGTCTACAGCCTCCCGAGATGTGGTGCTATGCGCAATGGAGGAGTGATGAGAGTGAAAATAAGCGTATTTTAATATCCAATTTAACACCTTTTTGATTGATATTGTAGTCTTATATGAGCACAAATGTCTTATATTTGATATATGTGAGAATTATGTGCACTTGAGGTGTTTTATTGTGTTTTAGGTGGAAAAAGGATCAAAAGAGCCAAGTTGGAGAAAAGGTGCAATTTGTGCAAGAATGCTGAAAACGCACGTCCAACTTGTGTAATTATTCTGTATTAATGTGGAGCTCGAAACTATTGGTGTGATATATGGTTGGAAAGCCACTGAAGATAGGGTCGTTTTGGCGTAAAGAACATCCCATTCGGAGTCCGAACGAGAAAGTTATGAGCAAAGTGGTGACGCCGCGCGAGCTGTGCCGAACAGAATTGCAGTGCTATATTCCATGGCCTGTTACATATTCAATTCTTGGAGTTTTTGTGATTTCTTTATATGGATAGAAATCCAAGGAAGAGAGGATCTCGTGAGCGCAAAAATCACTCAATTCGGAGGTCGGATGTGAAAGTTATACGCGAAACGGAGAGACTGCGCAAATCGGTTCGACCTGCTTGAGGTCGAACCGAGGTCGAACCCGACGGAAAAATAACCGATTCGACCACGACATTTTGATTCGACCTGGCATCTGGTCGAATCGACTACCTGGGACATCCAGAAGGGTGGTTCGACCATGGTTCGACCTGTAGGGGTTTGTTCGACCTGTTTGGGAGGTCGAACCACGCTTCGGGAACTTACCAAATCCGTATTTTCGAGGCCTAAACGCGTGTGATCACTTGAAAAGCCCATCCCAAGCCCTAGAGACGTGATTACAAGTATAAAAGGAGGCTCATGCAGTCAAGAAAGACGTCCAATAATAGAAGAACACAATACAAGAGAGGAGAAGAGAGGCCACAACCATACAACACCCCACAAGGGGGGATCACCCCCCATCCATCATCCACTTCCTTTCCTCCATCCATCCATCACTTTGAAGATTCTTTTGTGGAATCAAGAGGAGAACCAAGAGGAGGATTCAAGATGGAGAAGGGCATGAAGACGCCATATCAAGGGTTTATTCGTTTCCTAATTTATCTTGTATTTTCTGGACATCCGGGTAAGATCTATCCAACACCCATAATTGTTTTTCGAAACATCATGGGCTATAGCCTTTTTGGTAGATCTAGGAGTTTTGATGGTTTTATGAATTAATTGATCTTCTATGTGTAAACTCCGTACAACACTACTTGTGAATTTATTTTATATATGATTGTGCTTTCTTAATCCATATTCACTGTCGTTTTGTGCATCTTCAATTGGTATATAGAGTCTGAATATATATCTTGGTTGTAGATTGAGTGCGTTCACCGCTGAACAGAATTCCATGTTATGATTCTAAGTGAGGGGACTCCGAAGCTTCATTAGAACTACCATATATGAATACTTATTAATTGAATTGAATTCAGATTATTAAGTAGGATAAAGAGGATAACTTTATAGTACCTATAAAGGGAGATCATATCGGGTTAGAGTACCAATCCTAGGGGGAAATAATTGATACTGATAGTACCTAGAAAGGGGGGTGGAATTATATCTCTTGCTCCGAGGTTATTCACACGTGTTATACGCATGTTTGCTTGTGTCTATAGAGTAAATATGTATGGCTTAGTGATGCGTCCATATTCCACAAGGCAGAGTCAGACATCAACGCATGAAAGGGAAATTAAGTAGTAAAACTGGATTACCCTAGAGCTACCTATTCTCTTACTTGATCCACTTTCGTATTCTTCGAGTGATATTTTATATTATTTGTTATTTTAATTACTTGCTTAGTAGATTAATAATTCCATACCTCAAACTTTATTATCACTTGTCTTAATTAATTTAGATAATAATTAAATTGATAATACGCCGTTCTTTGGGTTCGATATTCACTTGGTCGCTTGCTTAAGCTGCAATTGATATCCTTAATACTTGGGGATTAATTTTGCGTGCAAAGAAAATGCGCATCAAGTTCTTGGCGCCGTTGCTGGGGACTGCTGTTATTATTGATTTTATTATTTCTAGTTGATTAAGATTTTTTTCTTTTTCTTTTATTTGTGATTATTTATTTCTATCTAACCTTGAATTTTTTCGAGTTACTTGTGAGCTTGTAAAAGGAGAGGAAGGAAAAGAAGGAATAACACATTGATCTAAACATGGCCGGAGCAAGGCAGAATCCGGATAATGTTGCCATACGTGAAAGTTTCACGAACTTTGGGAATGTCAACATGGGTTTGATAGGAGCAAGGGGGGAAGATGATGATTTTGAAATAAATTCCGCTCTTATTAACATGGTGGAAAAGAATCCCTTTTCTGGAGATTGGTTTGAAGATCCATATCAACATCTCCGAAGATTTCTTGGTTATGCAAACACTCAAAAAGGAGCTGGAGCTCATGATAATGCTAGGCGGATCGCCTTATTCAAGTTCTCTTTGATTGATGGAGCAGAAGCTTGGTATGACACTCTTGATGCAGCCGATTGCACTACATGGGTCCAACTGCAGCAGAAGTTCTTGGAGAGATACATGCCACCCTCAAGGATCTTAAGAATGAGGCAAGAGATCACCCAATTTGTTATGAATCAGGGTGAGAAATTTTATGAGGCTTGGGACAGATTTAAAGATATGCTCAGGAGGTGCCCACAACATGGAATGTCTAAGGCTGAATACATAAGTATCTTTTACTATGGATTGGATTGTGAGTCGCGTATTTTTATTGATGCATCATCAGGAGGAGCGTTGTTATCTAAGACAGCACTTGAAGTGGAAAAGTTGTTTGAAGACATCTCTATGAATTCACGTGACTGGCCAATAGAGAGAGATAGAGGATCATATGTACTTGGCGAGGTAGCGCAGGTTGAACATCAAGTGGTGAAGCCGAATAGGGATGATGAGATCGTCTCTAGTCTAGCTAACATCAACAAGCTACTAGAGTTCCAGCAGAGGCAGATCACAGAGTTGACACTAAGGGGGCCTAATATGAAGCAGCATGAAGTGAAGAGTGTTGAAGATACCTTCCATCGATACATGGCTGAGAATGATGCAAGGATTGATCGTCTTGAGGATACCATGAATGTTGATCGTGCAGATTTATCTAAGCAGTTGAAGGAGCTTACCTTGATTATGGGGCAGATGACCGTAAATGTGAATCAATTGACACAAACATTGGAGAATAATGCCATCACATTGAGGTATGAAACACAGTACGAAGGATCGATGGAGCCGGAATCGAAATCTGAAGCAAAAGGAGCTCGATTCGACCAGGATCAAGAGGGTTCGACCAAATATGTTGGTCGAACCAAGGTCGAACTAACCTGTTCGCGACCCTCTGTTTTGATGGAAGTGAGGTTCGACCACGACTCCCCTGGTTCGACCAAATCACCAGGTCGAACCCAGGTCGAACCACACATCCTGGAGCACCCTGTTTTGTTGCAGCAACGGTTCGACCACGACGGACATGGTTTGACCAGTCCATCTGGTCGAACCCTGGTCAAACCGAAGGGCAGAAATAGTACAGTAGGCCAGTTCGACCAAGGGAGAAGCGGTTCGACCTGTCCTGATGGTCGAATCCATGTCGAACCCCAAGTTCAAAGTCAGAGCAGCATGCCAGACGACTGGTTCGACCAAAGCATTGATAGTTCGACCAATCACCCAGGTCGAACCCACGTCGAACCCCAATTACAGAAAGAGAGCAGCCTTCCAGACGATTGGTTCGACCATTACACACCTAGTTCGACCAGCACCAGTGGTCGAACTGAGGTTGAACCTATTCGTTCTGCACTGTTTTCCACGCCGAATGTTCCCTATGATGTTGATGCTACTCCCATACCATCCCAAGGACAGAATACTGAGCTTACAATGGAAAAGAAGTGGGAAAGAGCAAAGAGGTTGAGATCCGAGAAGCTTAGACTGCAGAAGGTTAATGAAGATGTGGTTTTCTCTCTTGATCATGCAATGAAGATGCCCATGGGGACTCAATCGTGCAAGAGCATTGATGTGGTTTCTAACTTGTTTAATCTTGATTTTTCTAAGATAGGTGATTCTGAATTTAAGTGGAAGGTTGACAAGGAGGAGTCTAGACAGCCATGGGAGGAAGGAAATTTCAATGATCATATTTTTGTGACCAAGAAAGGTGAGGTGTTGAGTGTAGACAAGAAGAGGGAAAGAAAGTATTTGAAGGTGAGGATGCGAGAAGACCATCCTCTACCGTCGTGACTCTACGACGTTAAATATGAGCGCCTGTTGGGGGCTTGCCCTTCTGTTTTATTGCTTTATTTCTTTCGTGTGAGTAAGAAATTTTTATATTTAAGGTGCTTATTATTCGGCAATTACATCTTTGCAAACTTAGTTTCAACTTACGTTTTTACTAAGTTTGGGGGGGTGTGTGATGTACTTACCTCATTGAAGCACCAAGAATATAATCTTTTCTTTGTAATGTTTGCTAGGGGAGTTGATTTTTTGCAGTATATTGAAATTTTAATCGGTTTTGATGTGTCGATTTTTTGCAATTTGCCTAGTGTTCAGTGGTGTTTCTAGTGTGTAGAGTCGATTACATAGTCAATTAATTCTTTCGTATAGTTCTCCTATTTTATTATTGATGAATCCTGTGATGATGAGTTTGTTTGAGCTTTGATGATAGAAAAGGGTAACTAGGTGGCAAGACGAGTTCTACATTTAGGCTTTGACTCGCGGAGCTCGTGCGTACGTTGAAGAAAAATCAGGTGCCCTCGTTTCCTTTTTCTAATTTTTATGTGTGCTTATAATTCATGGAGTGAAGGATTGAGTTTTTGGTGGTGATCCATATGAGCTTATATTTGAAATTCATATGCTCTTGAAATTGATGAAGGAAGTGTACTTGAGTTATATTGTGATATGAAGTTCTATGTGTACTTGTGGGATATTGCTTACCATGAAAAGTGCTCTGTTACTTGTTAAAAACCCATGTGAGATTTTGAGCCTCGTTGATCATGTACATAATCACATGATATTTCTTTCTGGTAAGTATCGTTCTTGTGCGTGTATTCTAGAACTTGCCTTGAGTCTCCTTGAATATTCAAGATTAGTTTAGCGGATTATGGAAATGATATTAGGTCATCTTTGATATTTAACCCATATTTTCCCATATACTTTACCTGAATTCATTAAATCCCTAGTCAGCCCATTTGAGCCTTATTAAATCCATTCTTTGATAGCCAATAAAGCTTAATTGAAGAGAGTGGTGATTTGAGGGATGATAAGGATAATGAAAAAAGAGTCTTAAGGATCAAGAAGAAATTCGTGGAGTAGTGCTTAAATCTAGTACTCCATGGAATCAAACACCCTAGGGTAGTGCTTAAATCTAGTACCCTATGGAGGATGTGAGAGGTAGTGCCCGAAACTGGTACCTCGAAAGAGAAAGAAAAGAGAAAAAAAAGGGTGAAGAAAAGGAGAATGATGGAGTTGAAGAGCTAGGAAAAGTTAAAAAAGAAAATATGTTGTGCTTGAAGGAGAAAGATGGGAGAGTTTGGAGAGAATGTTGTGCTTGATTGAAGTGATGAGGAAGAATGAAAGATCGAGAGAGACTGCAGCTTGATTGATCCGAGTTTTGAGTCATTTATCCATATACTTCCCACCTATTCCAAAGAGCCTACATTACAACCTAATAAAAGACCTTTTTGATCTATGATTTACTAGCTACAAGTAAAAGGAGAGTTGAGACAATAGGCAAGCTTATGGTTACGCATGCACTTGAATTGAATCTGAGCGTAAACACCTTAACCCATAAGTGTACATCTTTTACACTTGAGTGAGAGATCATATATATAATTCTCTTGAGAACATGTTGATGGAGCATTTGAATTGGTGGTGATTGTCTTAACGTGTATGCTATGAATTGATTATTACATATAATGAGAGTTGCATGATCTAAGTTGAGGACAATTGTATTTTGAATGGGTATTGGTCATAGTCCTTGTTTCCCCGCTAATTTTCATACTATCTTTCTCTTTATCTTTATTTTGTTGCCTCGGGACGAGCAACGGGTAAGTTTGGGGGTTTGATGAGAGTGAAAATAAGCGTATCTTAATATCCAATTTAACACCTTTTTGATTGATATTGTAGTCTTATATGAGCAAAAATGTCTTATATTCGATATATGTGAGAATTATGTGCACTTAAGGTGTTTTATTGTGTTTTAGGTGGAAAAATGATCAAAAGAGCCAAGTTGGAGAAAAGGTGCAATTTGTGCAAGAATGCTAAAAACGCACGTCCAACTTGTGTAATTATTCTGTATTTATTTGGAGCTCGAAACTGTTGGTGTGATATATGGTTGGAAAGCCACTGAAGATAGGGTCGTTTTTGCGTAAAGAACATCCCATTCGGAGTCCGAACGAGGAAGTTATGAGCAAAGTGGTGACGCCGCGCGAGCTGTACCGAACAGAATTGCAGTGCTACATTCCATGGCCTGTTACATATTCAATTCTTGGAGTTTTTGTGATTTCTTTATATGGATAGAAATCCAAGGAAGAGAGGATCGCGTGAGCGCAAAAATCACTCAATTCGGAGGTCGGATGTGAAAGTTATACGCGAAACGGAGAGACTGCGCAAATCGGTTCGACCTGCTTGAGGTCGAACCCGACGGAAAAATAACCGATTCGACCACGACATTTCGATTCGACCTGGCATCTGGTCGAATCGACTACCTGGGACATCCAGAAGGGTGGTTTGACCATGGTTTGACCTGTAGGGGTTTGTTCGACCTGTTTGGGAGGTCGAACCACGCTTCGGGAACTTACCAAATCCGTATTTTCGAGGCCTAAACGCGTGTGATCACTTGAAAAGCCCATTCCAAGCCCTAGAGACGTGATTACAAGTATAAAAGGAGGCTCATGCAGTCAAAAAAGACGTCCAATAATAGAAGAACACAATACAAGAAAGGAAAAGAGAGGCCACAACCATACAACACCCCACAAAGGGGGATCACCCCCATCCATCATCCACTTCCTTTCCTCCATCCATCCATCACTTTGAAGATTCTTTTGTGGAATCAAGAGGAGAACCAAGAGGAGGATTCAAGATGGAGAAGGGCATGAAGACGCCATATCAAGGGTTTATTCGTTTCCTAATTTATCTTGTATTTTCCGGACATCCGGGTAAGATCTATCCAACACCCATGATTGTTCTTCGAAACATCATGGGCTAGAGCCTTTTTGGTAGATCTAGGAGTTTTGATGGTTTTATGAATTAATTGATCTTCTATGTGTAAACTCCGTACAACACTACTTGTGGATTTATTTTATATATGATTGTACTTTCTTAATCCATATTCACGGTCGTTTTGTGCATCTTCAATTGGTATATAGAGTCTGAATATATATCTTGGTTGTAGATTGAGTGCGTTTACCGCTGAACAGGATTCCATGTTATGATTCTAAGTGAGGGGACTCCGAATCTTCATTAGAACTATCATATATGAATACTTATTAATTGAATTGAATTCGGATTATTAAGTAAGATAAAGAGGATAACTTTATAGTACCTATAAAGGGAGATCATATCGGGTTAGAGTACCAATCCTAGGGGGAAATAATTGATACTGATAGTACCTAGAAAGAGGGGTGGAATTATATCTCTTGCTCCGAGGTTATTCACACGTGTTATACGCATGTTTGCTTGTGTCTATAGAGTAAATATGCATGGCTTAGTGATGCGTCCATATTCCACAAGGCAGAGTCGGACATCAACGCATGAAAGGAAAATTAAGTAGTAAAACTGGATTACCCTAGAGCTACCTATTCTCCTACTTGATCCACTTTCGTATTCTTCGAGTGATATTTTATATTATTTGTTATTTTAATTACTTGCTTAGTAGATTAATAATTCCATACCTCAAACTTTATTATCACTTGTCTTAATTAATTTAGATAATAATTAAATTGATAATACGCCGTCCTTTGGGTTCGATATTCACTTGGTCGCTTGCTTAAGCTGCAATTGATATCCTTAATACTTGGGGATTAATTTTGCGTGCAAAGAAAACGCACATCAAGGAGCCACCAGCAGCTACACCAACATCATCACCCCTGACCTTCTTCGAGGGACGTACGATGAGAGCAGTACTATCGTGGGTACCTTTCTCGAAACTCTCATCTAGCAACTTATACTTCCGTTTAGGGGCAACAGACTTGGCAGCAATGACCTCGGAACCCCCATTCTTTGACTTCGGGGCTCGAGGGGTCTTTTTTGGAGATCTTCTCTCTAAGACCCATAGCCGACCCCCGGATGATATCGGCATCCAATCTCAAAGAAATGGGATCCGAAGGCTCTTCAATCCTGACAGATGTAAGGAGCTGAATGGCAAGAGGGGCTCCAGAAAGCTTCTGGGAAGAAGTTTCAGAAACCTTCTTCTTCCTCTTGTGGAGTGCAGCCTGCTGACGGGCAGAGGGGAGAGTAGCAATACGAGCAATATCGGGTATAAGGCGCTTCTCTTCCCTTAAGCATAAAAGAAAGGAAGAAAGGTTAATACGAAAGGGAGAGATATATAGAATAAAGAAATACACTGTGAATGTCGCAAGAGAGAAAATAACAACAGAAAATCACCTGGCATAGCTATAGCTAAAGAAGTTAAACCAGCTCGGAAAAGATTCTTTCCAGTAAGAACATGTTGGTAGTGATGTTTTTTCTCTAAAAGCTTACAAATGTGACAGAATGCATCCTGAAATCCTACCGGCAACGTCTCGAGAGTATTGGTATTCGATCGTTTAGTTAACGTGATCCGTTAGGGTTCCATATGTTTCTAACATACAGTGGAAGCATGAAAACAAGAAACGTATTACCTTTCACCAGGGTATGTTGGAGAAGACGAATTCTCGCCATCAGCATGCGCTGTCTCACGAGAATGGCCATAACTTCCTCATCCAATCTCCGATTTGAGTGATCTACACGGCAAATCGATCTTCTCTTCGGCGGCTTTCCGTCAGTATATCACATGTCTAATTATGAAGTCTGAACATCCATAATAACTGAGATCAAGTTCTCCTATAAGTCAGTATAAGTCAAAATCTCAAGCGGTCTTGCTCAATACACACAAAGTGCACTAATGTGATTCTATAGCCAAGACAAGCTAATATCAAACCACACTACAATCATCCTGATAGAGAGCCCCGTCTATCTCGGTTGTGAACATCTGTTTATACTTTATAAGGAAACCGATAAAATAATCTTTCACGTGTTGTCGCACAACATATTATCTATAGTATAAAGCAAGCGAACTATTGCATCGGACATATAAATAAATTATAAGACGCAATCATTTGATCATATGATTCTCATTTTAAATAAATTATTATAATATTGTTCATACTAAAGCTAGACTTTTAGTATACAGTCCAACAATCTCCCACTTATACTAAAAGACTATGATGTCATGTATTCTGCCATACATCTGATTCCTACTCCCACTACACGACCATCAAAAGCTCTCGCTTTAAGGTCCTTGTAAATGAATTTACTAGGTTATCATCCGATGCAATCTAGGCAACAATAACCTTCCCCTCATCATACGATTTCTCGTAACTGGTGGTACTCGCGCTCCATATATTTAATTGCCTTATGGGCTCGTGATTCCTTCAAGTTTGCAACTGCACTATTATCATCAAAATAAATTATTATAACCTTGGGCAAACTTAGAACCACTTCAAAGTTCATCATGAAGTTTCTAGAGTCACACAGATACTTTGGCTGCCTCATAGGCTCCACTTTATCATCTTTCCATGATGGAGTCCGGAGTCTGAAATATATTTCTATATTACCCTCCTCCACATCATGCCTCTACTTTCTAAAATTAAACACATAACCTTTGAGGTGGATCTACTGCCGTCCATATCTGATTTAAAAAATCCAAATCTATGTAACCTATAAGAAGCAGTGAATCTGTTCGGTAAACCCACATATAGTTTCTAGTCCTTTTCAGGTACTTCAAAATTATGTGTTACCACAGTTCATCATTATTTTTTCGGGTTACCTTGATACCCACTGTTCATGCCATTGGCAATACAGTTATCCATTCTCGTGCATAGCATTCCTTAGATTAAGCTTCCTTATTCGTCGAAGCATAAGGAACCGCTTTCATCACCTTTATCTTCTTTTGTGTCTCAAGACACATTTCCTTAGATAAATTCATATGCTAAACGAGTAAGAATCGTATCATTTTATGAAACTTGAGATAAGCATAACATCATTTCTTGTGATCCGTATTACCATGATCAAAAAGATATATTTTGCTTTTTTTAAGTCTTTCATTTCATGCTGCTTTATCAACCATACCCATACGCCCAACAATACTCTTTCAGTGTCTCCAATGAGCAATATATCGTCTACGTATAGTACAAAAAATACCACCACGTTTTCGTCACTCTTTTCAATACACAAGACATATCCGAACATTGATTAAATCCATATCATTAGATTTCCTCATCAAAATGGATGTTCTATAATCTTGAAGCTTGATTTAGTCCATTGATGGACACCTTTAAGCTTACACTCAAAATGCTCTTAGCCCTTTGCAATGAATGACTTTGGTTTCTTCACATAGATGTTTTCCTCAAGACTTCCAATCAGGAAAGTTGTCTTGACATCTATTTGCTATCCTTCATATTCCATATGAGTAGCAACAAATAAAAGAATCTGGATCGACTTAGGCATAGCTACTGGCGAACAGATTTTCTCATAATCGAACCCTTTCTTTCTGAGTATACTTTTTTGCAATAAGCTTTGCTTCCAAGGTTTTCACTTTGCCATATGATCTTCTTTTATTTCGTATGACCATTTCCAATGGCTTTTACACCATATAGTGGTTCTACAAGCTCCCAGATCTAAGTTATAATTCATCGATTATATTTCAACATTCATTGCACTTTGCTAAGATTCTGCATTTCTATTTTGTAGTGCTTCATCGTATCCATGGGTCGATTCAATATTTACTAGGGACCAAGTCTCACGACTCTCCCAAAACATATATCTTACGGGTTGTCAAACAACCCTCCCACTACGATGAGGCACTACTCACAATTGTGTATCAGACGTAACACGCGTTGCAGTTTACCCTATGGTATATCCTCTTGTACACTTGGTACTAATACTTTGTGTTTTCCCTCTCACTACCTTTAGAACAATTTATACATGGCTTTATGATTTAATACATAGCCCTTTTCCAAAAATCTAGTGTTTGTGTTAACAATCACCCTTCGATCTTTTGGACTAAATAAATCATCATTCTTCATTTTTCTAGGATATCCCACAAACAGACAAACATTCATATGAATTACTGTTTCTAGGGCATATCCATAAAATGAATTTAATAATTCCAAATAACTCATCATCTATCTAATCATTTCCAAAAAAGTCTTTCTCTTATTAAGATTAGAAGACTCGTTATTAATTACTATTTGTTGCACCCATAGGATAAACATTATTTAAGAGTTTATAAATTGTCACTAACGTACCACAACAGATTATAACTCCATCCCTCATCACTATGACCATGTCATTTAAATGAAATGGAGTATCTATCCGTAAATACATAGAAACTGAAATAAAATTCTTTCTATGAAAAAGTACGTAAAGACAATTTCTCATAACCAAACATTTATTCATATCATAAGATAAATACACAACTCCCACTGCAACAGCCACTACTCTCATAGTATTACCCATGTCCATAATAATCTCATCATCACTAAGTTACACGCTTTTAGTGATTTCAGTATCTACACACAACGTGTCAGTAGATGCCATCAGTATTCATGCTTCAACAACTAGTGAATGAGATACTAACTTTGTTCATATCTTGATGAAATTGGATTTCCTTTGCCACATGTTTTGTCAGAAATTCCCCACCATATACAACCTCTTTGTAATTCAGGTGGAACTTGCTTAAAACATTTAGGAAAACAATGAAGAATAAATTGACCTAGGTTTCCCCTTCAATTTCTATTCCAAGCATTTCCAATTGATTCATCAAGTTAACCATGACCTCTTGCCTTTTAACCTCACTTAAGTATCCGAAAAGTCGCATGATGGGACATCCTTAGTGAGAACACATATTTATATTTTCTTAAGCAGTAAAATCCGAAACCAAGATTCTTTTCTAATCATCTAATTTTGGACCAGTAAATATGTTTCTATTAGTATACAATAAGCGAGATAAAACCATTTGAAATTACAGAGAATCATAAATAAATACTCCGATCAAATCTTTGAATTTTATCCATTTATATTGGTTCCCTCAATACAATATAAAAATAAAATTCATCGTCATCTCAAGCACCGTGGTCTGCAAGCCACGTTAGTGTGGACATTTATAAACCCGAACATTTACAAGAGAAGGCTTTACCCATTAATTTCATTTGTCAACCTAACCTCATGACAAAATAATTAATAGTCGGTTCCTCTTTGGACATGCAAATAAAAGCAGTGACTCAGATGGGGAGGATACTTATTATTTACATCTAAGTGTACACCATTATTTGACCCCAAGTCTGCGGCCCAAGCTTATGTGCCTTACAGATGGAGAAATACACACGCGCTCGGATAACTTCCTACAGCCATCAATTATAAGTTTGTACAGTGATCCGCAAATAAACTCATCCGATGGGGAGGAAGGTCTATGCCAACACGCAAGTTCATGTGCATCACATTACAAACAATAATTATTTAATGAAGCATGTATCAATAATCCGTGAATAAACTCATCCGATGGGGAGGAAGGTCTATGCCAACACGCAAGTTTACTCACATCACTTACAAACCAATAATGAAGGCTGCGGGAATTTATAACCAATCTTCTCTCCCATTTAGTTGTTTAACACCGAGGGTTTTTACATGCATACAATATCCAAAATAATATACGCAACCTAGCATGCTCCTATTATGGAAAATAAGGCAGTAAATTACATAGTACATGCATACATATATAACAATAATTAGATAATTAAATCAAATTATAACAGTTATATATCATGGCGAATTTGATTGTTAGCCTCCTAGCACAAATGCGGGCAACGCTGACGGGGGATCGACCTCCTCCAGATTCCTTGCCCGCAGCCTACTCCACCGTATTCCTGACGCGTTTCACGCCATTCGCTCTGCCTACTCGCCCTTAAGCTCGAATCGAGTTGTGTGTCATGCCACCAGCTCGACACGAGCTTGGCAGCACATTTGGCCATCTGCATGCCTTTCCAACAGCCCGCCAACACAAGCAGCCCCAAGCGCAATACGCTTGCGGCAAAGCTTAGCCTCTCGCACAACTGCTGCTCTACCACACGACTGCCTAAAGCTCGACACAAGCAGTCGATGTACGCTAGCAAGCCCACCAGCGCGTAAGCTTGGCTGCCGCCATGCGGCCTTGCTGCCAAAATATGCACCCAGTAGTGGAAAACCGTGTGCCAAGCCGCCAAAAGCTTCTCACGGGCCAGCAACCGCGCGCCACATAGGGCCCAGTCATACATGGCCACCAACCACCCTGTCTTGATGATGCATACCCGTCGGCATAACTCATCCCAGCTAGTTCTTCTGATCGGGTCGACCAAGTCCTGCAGGTCATGCCGGTGCTGCTTGCCTGCAACAGTACAGGGGAATCACTCGAAAGCTCCAGACCCGATCAAAACTCTTTCAGACTTGCTCGAAAGTAAGTGTACCCATTCAGAATACTGGTCTGATTCGCCCACGCTGGTGCTCAGTCAGAGATGTTTCCAGTCGTAGGTTCTCGCCATACTCGTACCGGAGGAATCAACGCTATCACCTAGCCGAATTTGTAGAACTGATTGGAATCCATGGCAGACCCACTTGGGAAAAAGGTGAAGACTCGCTCGTACACTCAATAGACCCGCCCTAGCCTGCTGTAGGACTCGATCAGGACACTATCAGACTTGCTCAGAGAAGCTATCTGACTCGCTCGAAATGTCGGTCAGAAGTGCCCAGGAATGCCGGTCAGACGCGCCGCTGCGCCAACCACCTGCGAGTCCAGCCATCATTATCCGTTTGGCTTGCGGCACATGCCAATAATTTGCCCTCCATCGATAAAGCCCACCTAGACAACACCGTTCATTGTGATGTAAATCATGTTCATGCCGCTGCTGCCCAACTGCACTTGTTGGCCATCGAGCCACTGTGCGCTGTCGCCACCGCTGCACATCATCCAGACCCAGTCATCGTGCCTCCAGCCATCGACCTCTTCATAAGTGCCGATGGCATACATCACATGTGCCAACAAAAGCCTTCAAAACTAGCTGCCGATTCTAACTCTGCCTTCGAACACGCTATTGTTGCTCTAGCCTTGCCATGCATGTCTTACATCACACACAGCTTGCCACCATGTACAGTCCCGCGCACGCCTCTGTGCATGCAATCATGCCCACCACGCTTGGCACCAGCCCTTATTCTTGCACCGTGTTGTGCGTGGATCACACACAATCATGCCAACGTTCATCAAGCCGTTCACCATGAGCAGCACTGTGTGGTAAATGTGTGCGATGTGTACAGTTTACGGTTCCATCAAGAAAATAATTTCTAAACCCTAAAATCACACAAGGCAAATAAACCCTAGCCTAACGTTTCACGCTTCACTACGAAACCAAAGCTCTGATACCAATTGTTGATGTTCGATCATTTGGTTAACATGACCCATTAGGGTTCTATATATTTCTAACATACAGCGGAAGCATGAAGACAAGAAACATATTACCTTTCACCAGGGTATGTTGGAGAAGATGAATTCTCGCCATCAGCCTGCGTTGTCTCACGAGAATGGCCATAACTTCCTCATCCAATCTCCGATTTGAGTGATCTATGCGGCAAATCGATCCTCTCTTCGATGAATTTCCATCAGTATATCACATGTCTAATTATAAAGTCTGTAAAATTTTACAAAAATCGTAGAAGGTGGTGGGCAGCAGCAGTAAACAACCTTCCAGTCTTCTGCTGTATTCCCAAGTCCAATCTCGACTTCGTGTGGGCGACGATCTTCGAGATCTTCTCAATCTGCTGTTCCCAAACCCCCTTCACAGTGTTAGGCATGAATTATCAATTGATTAGGATTTCTGGACAGCTGAGATGACTTATATATGGGCTACAGCATGGACCAGGAGGAGAAATTAGAGTTGGGCCTCCATTGGGCTTAAGTCTCCAAACTTAGCCCAAAGCTTATACTTAAGTCCAATAATAATAATAATATATACCACTAAAATATTATTACTGCACTACCGTTCTAATCCCATAATTATGTTATGGGCCCCTTCTTATTATGAGCACGTTAGTCTCCCCATGTTTAAGATGTACAATGTCCATTAATTAATTAAGTTACTGACAACTCCATTAATTAATATCTCATCTGAGAGTAGTACCACTCAACCTCATTATTATGCCGGAATAAATCCATCTGTAGGGTTTACATGATAATCCTTATGAGCTCCTTAAGGAGACATCATCAACCTATGATGGACACGGATTCCTTCTACAATCAACAGCACACCATAGAGACAGCACTACTTCCCAACTCACCGAGTTTATTGATTTAATTACATGTAAATCTCACCCATTGATGAATCAAAGAAATACATACTGCCTTATGTATCGAGGTTATTATATAGGGATTAAGAGCACGAACATCCATAATAACTGAGATCAAGTTCTCCTATAAGTCAGTATAAGTCGAACGATCTCAAGTGGTCCTGCTCAATACACACAAAGTGTACTAATGTGATTCTATAGCCAAGTGTTTGCCTTTCTTTGTAGCACTCACGAGCAAGAATACTCGATCGTTGTAGTAGTATATCCCAAGAAAAATTATCAATCCACAAAGGAGTTATGTTCGAACTAGCAAAATACGTGAGCTCATGTTCATGTTATTTTTGTAAAGATGATCAGGGGGTTTTGAGATGATTAACAACTAAAGCAAGGAGCAAGTAAATAAGAATAACAAATAAGAGAAATTACAAGTAAAGAAAATAGGTGCTAAAGTTCAAGTATGGAAAAACATGGGATTAAAAACATCCAAGCACACTCGATTCATATTATCATGCAAAAGGAATTCAACTCAATTGATGTAGACTAAGGGTGATCACGATTGTATCCTAAGCTCCCTTTCGGGTTACAAAGGTTGTTGATCCATTTTAGACTCCCAAAAGCACTTAAGATCAAAGCCCAATATTAACCCCTTCCATCTAGGTACTAGTTAGATTAAACTCTCCCTTTTTGTGTACTAAGGCCAACGAATGGATTGGTTCCCCTCATTGAATTCAAATATCCTTTCGGTCAAACTCAAACTCAATGTCTATTCATGCCTTCCTAATACTATAGATGGTCGTTTCCGTCTCACTCCAAGCAATACATACATGAACATCATGATAGCATTTAATCACCATAAATCAATTCATTGATCAACAATCCATTAAACCAATAATCAATTATGAATAACAAACCATTCCATCACAACATCAAGACAATTAAACTCCATGAATAGAAATCAACATCAATTAAATCAAAAAACAATTTAATCCACATGATAATACAAATCTAATATGCTCTTCATGTTCCTAACCCCACTAGAGGGATTAGCCTAACATGATAAAGGTAACAAAACACATAAATGATTCATTACAAATATCCATAGTCTAAATCCAAAAGAAAATCAAAAGAGATGTGAATCTTCCCTAGCAATTTCTTGTAGAGAATCTTCAATACTCATGGATTTCCAACTCTAGCTCTTGATTTTGAAGTCTTTAGCACCAAAAATGGAAGATATGATGGGTGGATAAAGATGGATGAAGATGAAGGTGGAAAATGGAAGAAATGGTGTGTGATCTATGTGTAGGAGTGTGGAATTTCTGATCTTTTTCAAATGTTGAATAAATGGGCATTTATACCCCTATGGAGGCTTCTAGAAGGATCTGGAAATTTCAGCAGAATTTTACACGGCACGAGTCGTGCTTTGCAACACGGCCACAAGGTGGCCGTGTTGTGTCTTCTGATGCTACCGCATGGCCTCTCCTTACAGGGCCGTGTTACGCAACACGGCTCGTGTACTGCAACACGGCTCGTGTGTTGTAACACGGGCACAGGGTGGTCGTATTGGATCTTCTGATGTCGGCACACGGCCACTTCTTACAGGGCCGTGTTCCGTACACGGCCCGTGTTGGTACATGCCCCTGTTTTTCACATTTTGTTTCGGCTCGTTCTCCTTCGTTTCAACTCCGAATTTAGATCCATTTTTTCCTATATCTTCCTTATCATGTCTAGCATCCAATACAACCAAATAACATACAAATACGGATAAAATAATATGAAAATATATATAAAAAGACACTAAAATCTAGGTAAAAATAGCGACAATCAAATCCCCCAAACTTAAGGTGTTGCTCGTCCCCGAGCAACGAAAAAGATAAACCAAAAGGAGAAAATTTCACCTAGAAAAAAAACTAAATGAGCATAAGTAATAACACATCGTTAGCGATAACAACTACAAACTATGCTAAGTCATCCTACAACATTAAAATCATAACATGAAGAATTAGCAAGTTCAATCACAAGAGAATAAAATGTAATATAGTCCCTTTTTTGGTCCAAGCCTCACATAAGTTATAAATGTCTCTCAACACTCTTTAAAGTAGGGTAAAGCAACACTCATCAACCGATTGGCTTGACTCGCTATAAGCATGCTCGTGGACTACATTCACAAACCATCAAAGTTTCAATCAATGATCAAAAAGGTCTTTCATTAAGGATGTAATGATAGGCTTTTTGGTAGGGTAGGAAGTATATGGATAAGAGTGACTAATCATGTGTAAGTAATCAAAGAGATGGCCAATTTCCTCAACTTCTTCACTTTCTTTTCTTCCTTGCTTATCTTTACAAATCTCAAGCACTATTCATTAACTTCCCTAGGATTGAGTTTCTTTTGTTGCATGCTTCCTTTCTTTGAATTTTGTTCACTTGAGCATTTTGATGTTACTTTGCTCCTTCTCTTGCTTTATGGTTACATGTCCATTCTTGGTTTTGCTCTTTTCACCCTTTCTCTTGATTGTATACCATTTCCTTTTCTTCTTTTGTCAATCACTCAATCATTTCTAGCTACCATCTCTTCAATCACCCACACAAAAGGTATATATATATGGCTTAAGTGGGTAATCAAGGCTTGTAATGTGCTAAATTCACAAGAAATAGGCTTAAAGGCTCAAAATAGTTAACTAGTGATGATGTTCATGGTAGGGAAATATATGGCAATGACTATAAATAACAAGGATGGCCTTAAATCATATCACTAATCTCCACTAATCGGGCTCTTTCCTATAGTCCTTGAGCAAGTTCTAGCTTATCAAACACAACCGATCCACTCATGAAGAAATACCATGTGTGCATGGTTGAGGCTCAAATGCTCACAAGCTTGTGCTCGGACCTTAAGGAACTTATTACACCACATTCATCTCAAAATTGAACAAGTTAAGTAAAACATGTCACAATTTGAAAGTGTAGAGATTCTTAATCATAATTTGTCATCACTTATCACCACAACATATCATCACTCACGTTCAAAAATGACTCACGACATCCCTAAACAAACCACCAAACATCCCAAGACAAGAATGAAAATACACACAACATACAAATAAGGACTCAACAAACAAGACACAACAAAAACACAAAACATGCAAAAACACAAAATACCATCATCCATAAGAAAATTAAGCACACATTCATCCCAACCTTGATTGAAAAGGAAATCCTAATTTACAAAAGTAAACCTCCCACAAACATAACAAATGAAGTAGCATGCTAGTCACAACAATCCAAATCAAAATCAATTCATTTCAAGTAATAAAATGATAAGGTGTAGAGTACTCCCTCAATAGGCATTTGGTAAGGAAAGCGTTAGCTTCAAGCTCCATCATGCTTCCAATACCTCTCATTCATGCTCAAACACTCAACAAACACCATTAGTTCAACAATTTCATTATAAATATGGACTATCATGCACTTCAACACCACCAATCATGCCAAAATCAAACCAATACTCATGAGAAAAAATTTTAAAATTTGCCCAATCTTATAAGAATTATACTCAAGTGGTGAGTCACACCACACACTCTCCCCCCAAACTTAAATCGAAACAAGAGTTGAGACTTAAGTTTGCAAAAAGTAGTGAGACTTACCCTTGTAGTTTCCATTGATGATCTTCTTGTTGAGAACCATACGCATCCAAACGACTCAAGCTATGTCCACCACGCACTAGCACCCCCCAAACTTAACTCGAGACAAGAGTCGAGAATTAAGTTTGCAACAAGTGTTGGAACATATCAACTTGAATCCATGAAGCATTTCTCTTTTCTTCAATGTGCATTTTTCTCCATGAGCACAATCAACCTACAAGGCCAAAACAAACAAGCAACAAAAACAAAGCAATAAAGATAGTGATGGGGTGCCTCCCATCGAGCGCTAAGTTTAACGTCTTCAAACAGGACGAATGTAAGCTCTTAACAGCCGGAGAAATCCAAGACCCCATCGGGCCTCATCTTCACTTTGAGAAATTTCTTGGCTCTTTTCTTTTCCATCAACATGATTTCTCCATTCTTGCTTATAATTATCAAATCATCACGAAGAATTGTGGATGGAAATGCTTCGTCTCCATAAGGCCAATGAAATTCTCCTTTATCAACCTTCCATTCGATGTCCGAGTCCTCATTCCTATACATATCAAGCAAAGACAAGTTAAGATTAAAATCTTCAATATAATCATGAAAAAGAAAATTAGAATATTTAAAAGGGTAAGAATTTTCAAATCCATGAGGATCATCCGGAGGTAGGATTGGAGGCTTGAGGTAAGAATCATCCTTCTTTCTTGCATTGTTACATGAAAATGTAACACTCTCCGTATTTGAACTCAAAGAAAGTTCTCCTCTTTCCACATCAATATGAGCTTTTCCCGTGGCTAAGAATGGTCTTCCCAAGATCATAGGTGTTTGAGGATCAACCTTCATCTCCAAGATAACAAAATCCACCGGAAAAGTCAACTTCTTCACTTCAACCACTACATCCTCCACCACCCCTAAGGGCTTAATAGTTGATCCATCCGCCACTTGAAGGCATGTAGTGGAAGGCTTGAGCTCTCCAATATCCAATTCTTCAAAAAGAGAATGAGGCATAACATTCACACTAGCTCCCAAGTCATACAATGCATTGACAATCTTCTTTCCTTCAACTTCACAAGGGATAACGAACTTCCCCGGATCACCAACTTTCATAGAAGGCTCCTCATGCAATGGTTCATTTGTTTCAACTAGCTTCGCTTTCTTTCTCTCTTCAAATTTCTTCTTCAAAGTTTCAACAAACTTTCGAAATTCCTCCATCTTTTCTTTTTTAACAAATCTTTGAGGATAAGGGAGTAGATAAGGAGTAATCGGAATTCCCCAATAATCACGTTCATATTCCACTTCTTTTTCCCTTTTCTCCTTAGCCTTTTTCCACTTGGGCACATGTTCTTCTATCCATTTCTTCCTCTTTTCTTCTAACTCAATTTCTACTCTTTTTGCTTCTTCTTTTTCTTCATCCACCTTGCAATCCACCAACCCTTCTTCAACCAAGCTATCCTCTTTCACCTTTATGCACATGCAATGCTCTTTTGGATTTATTTCCGTGGTAGATGGGAATTTTCCTTGTTGGTGTTGTGATCCCACGGAAGAAGCAATTTGACCCATTTGATACTCAAAAGCTCTCATCCTATTATTGGATTTCTTCTCATTTTCCTCCATTCTAGCCTCAAGCTTTGCCTCCCACTTTTCCATTTGAGCTTCAAGCTTAGCATCTCTCTTTTCCATGTAAGCCCTTGTATCTTTCATGAATGCTAGCAATGTATCTTCCAATGATGACTTCCCTTCTCCATTCAATGGCTTGGCACTTGGATCGAATCCCGGAGGAAATGCCAATGCGGCTTGAGAATTAGAATAAGAAAGATTTTCATGCTTTCTCGGAGCTTGATAATTTCCTCCATGAAAATTTCCTTGATTCGAGGGATAATTACCTTGGAAATTCCCTTGATGTTGGAAATTCTCTTGGTAATTTCTCCTATCCAAATAAGCACATCCTCTACCCTTTGCATCACATTACTCTTCTCGTTCAAGGTAGTACTCGTACTTTCCCCTTGACTCACTCCTTGAGTGATCAAATTCAATTGCTTAGTTAAAGCATTGATGCTTTCATTAAATTCTTTCATGCCTTGGCTTTGAAACACATCGCTCTTCACTTTATGCACACTTTCCACTTGAGCTACCGTTCCAAATGCACAACTTCCCATTACTCGCTCGGAAGGCCATTGATAAGCATTCATTGCAATATCTTCAAAAATTTCCATTGCTTTCATAGCATCCACTCCAAATATAGACCCTCCGGATGAGGCATCTACATGCATCCGATTTTGTTGATTCAACCCTTGATAAAAGAAAGCCACTTGTTGATTCTCATGAAAATCATGTTGAGGACACTTTCGGAGGATCTCTTTGTAGCGTTCCCATGCTTCATAAAAATTTTCATCCGGGAGTTGCCTAAATTGAGTGATAAGGCTTTTCAATTGGAGAGTCTTTGAAGGAGAAAATTACTTGTTTAAGAACTTTTGCTCAAGATCTTCCCATGTATTATAACTTCCCAACGGAATTGTATTATACCATGCTTTAGCCTTGTCTCTTAAAGAAAAAGAGAACAACCTCATTCGAATAGCATCTTCCGACACTCCCTTCATCTTGACGGTATTCGCAACCTCCAAGAAAGTAGATAGATGAGTGTTCGGGTCTTCAAGAGGACCTCCCCCAAACTGATTTGCTTTGACCATGTTGATCAATCCGGTCTTAATTTCATAATCATTGGCTTGAACCGGAGGAACCATATTGCGCACGGCTCTCGGTTGGAAGTAATCCCGAATCTCTCTAGGCTTTTGCAACTCTTGTTGTATTTGCATATTTCCTTGCATAGCTCGGTTATTGAACATATTAACCATTTCTTGGACATTTCTACGAACATGTGGTTATGCCTCTTGTTGTTGGAGTATCCTTTGAGCTTCTTGATTTGCAAGCAATTGCATATATTCTTGATTTTGAGCCATTAAATTCCTAAACATCTCCACTTGATTCTCTTGCACTCCTTCTTGTACCCCCCTTTGATCTTGTAATGGATCTTGGGGTGGGTCATAATTAACATTGTCTCCACGTTGATTCTCCATATTTGTTCCTTTTTTAGCCCTCCATCTCCCTCGCTTCCTTTGTCGTGCGGTCTTTTCAATCTCCAAATTCAAAGGAATGATCGATTGATTTTCCTTTGATCTTGTGATCATAAAACACCTACGAAAATTCAAAGAGTGAGACCACAAACAACAATAGTAAACAAAGTAAAAATAAAATAAAAAGTATCCTTATCAAGAACAACTAAAACAATAACACAGTACTCGACTAGTCCATCAAACTCCCCTTTGGCAACGACGCCATTTTCTTGTTTGCCTTTCTTTGTAGCACTCACGAGAAAGAATACTCGATCATTGTAGTAGTATATCCCAAGAAAAATTATCAATCCACAAAGGAGTTATGTTCGGACTAGCAAAATACGTGAGCTCATGTTCATGTCGTTTTTGTAAAGATGATCGGGGGTTTTGAGATGATTAACAACTAAAGCAAGGAGCAAGTAAATAAGAATAACAAATAAGAGAAATGACAAGTAAAGAAAATTGGTGCTAAAGTTCAAGTATGGAAAAACATGGGATTAGAAACATCCAAGCACACTCGATTCATATTATCATGCAAAAGGAATTCAACTCAATTGATGTAGACTAAGGGTGATCACGATTGTATCCTAAGCTCCCTTTCGGGTTACAAAGGTTGTTGATCCATTTTAGACTCCCAAAAGCACTTAAGATCAAAGCCCAACATTAACCCCTTCCATCTAGGTACTAGTTAGATTAAACTCTCCTTTTTTGTGTACTAAGGCCAACGAATGGATTGGTTCCCCTCATTGAATTCAAATATCCTTTCGGTCAAACTCAAACTCAATGTCTATTCATGCCTTCCTAATACTATAGAGGGTCGTTTCCGTCTCACTCCAAGCAATACATACATGAACATCATGATAGCATTTAATCACCATAAATCAATTCATTGATCAACAATCCATTAAACCAATAATCAATTATGAATAACAAACCATGCCATCACAACATCAAGACAATTAAACTCCATGAATAGAAATCAACATCAATTAAATCAAAAATCAATTTAATCCACATGATAATACAAATCTAATATGCTCTTCATGTTCCTAACCCCACTAGAGGGATTAGCCTAACATGATAAAGGTAACAAAACACATAAATGATTCATTACAAATATCCATAGTCTAAATCCAAAAGAAAATCAAAAGAGATGTGAATTTTCCCTAGCAATTTCTTGTAGAGAATCTTCAATACTCATGGATCTCCAACTCTAGCTCTTGATTTTGAAGTCTTTAGCACCAAAAATGGAAGATATGATGGGTGGATGAAGATGGATGAAGATGAAGGTGGAAAATGGAAGAAATGGTGTGTGATCTATGTGTAGGAGTGTGGAATTTCGGATCTTTTTCAAATGTTGAATAAATGGGCATTTATACCCCTATGGAGGTTTCTAGAAGGATCTGGAAATTTCAGCAGGATTTTACACGGCATGAGTCGTGCTTTGCAACACGGCCACAAGGTGGCCGTGTTGTGTCTTCTGATGCTGCCGCACGGCCTCTCCTTACAGGGTCGTGTTACGCAACACGGCTCGTGTACTGCAACACGGCTCGTGTGTTGTAACACGGGCACAGGGTGGTCGTGTTGGATCTTCTGATGTCGGCACACGGCCACTTCTTACAGGGCCGTGTTCCGTACACGGCCCGTGTTGGTGCATGCCCCTGTTTTTCACATTTTGTTTCGGCTCGTTCTCCTTCGTTTCAACTCAGAATTTAGATCCGCTTTTTCCTATATCTTCCTTATCATGTCTAGCATCCAATAAAAAGTGAAAATCTTAGGTTTAAGCTCATTCACACACATTTCCATAAAAACACAAAACACAACCAAATAACATACAAATACGGATAAAATAATACGAAAACACATATAAAAAGACACTAAAATCTAGGTGAAAATAGCGACAATCACCAAGACAAGCTAATACCAAATCATACTACAACCATCCCGATAGAGATTTCCTGTCTATCTCGGTTGTGAGCATATGTTTATACTTTATAAGGAAATCGATAATATGATCTTCCGCGTGTTGTCGCACACATATTATCTACAGTATAAAATAAGCGGACTATTGCATCGGACATATAAATAAATTATAAGACGCAATTATTTAATCATATGATTCTCATTTTAAATAAATTGTTATAATATTGTTCATACTAAAGCTAGACTTTTAGTATACAATCCAACAGAGAGCACATGATTCACCTACTGCATAAAGCAAAGGAGATAAATATTAAAGTATTCCAAATGACAAAGGAGGGAGCCAAAAAACACATACACGCACTGAGAACAGGCTTGAAGAAGGAGCTTCTAGGAAGCACGGTGGGATTTCGAGGATCCTCAAGATCGTAGATGGAAGTTCCCCTCCATGGCCCGCGGACCCAGAACCAGGGATTCTTCCACCCTTTAACCGAACTGGGCAAAAAAGTGACAAGAGGGACATGACGAGGTACCAAATAGTAATATTCCTTTGTCCTATGGTTCGGGGTAAGTCGATACAAGAAATTAATCTCTGAAGTAGTCAAGAAGAAATATTTTTTCTTGCGAAAAAGAATCAAAACCCCCATCAAAGACGCCTAGCCGTTGGGAGCCAATTGAGCAGGGGATATACCCTAAAACTCGAAGATATGTCGGATACAAGGATGAAGAGAAAATCAAAGGCCGAGCTCAAGCTGCAGCTCATAGGCCGCAACAGCGTTCGGCGGAGCATAACACATCCAGCCATCGGAAGAGGGAAGGAAGAAATCAATGCCTTCCCCACACTGGAGTTTGTTGAGAGCAATGACAGTACTCTTCCTTAATCAAGAATCATCAATAGTAGAAGAGACCTCGGCGGCAGAAAAGAAAACCCCAGTCTTCCATCGCGGAAGTTCTCCGAGATGGGCCAATAACCCAGGACCAGCGTCAGCAATCTGAGGATTGTGCTCCAACTTAAAATTAGAAATAAAATCAGCAACCTTCTGATCAAAAGCGAGTCGGGAAGGAGAGTGGGAACTCGAACCTTCTTCCAAAAGGGGAGAAGATGATCCCAAACTCCCAAGGGAAGAATCAGTCGAACAAGAAGGAGATCTGGGAGATCTAGGAGAAGAAGTGGAACCCTCGCAAGCTATATCTGGCGAAATTATAACGGGAGGAGGATAGGATACTGAGAGAAAGAGGAAAGGAAACCCTATGCGACGACAGCAAAAAATTCAGAGACACGAAGCGATAGAAACAACAGAAGAAAGGAAAAGAGAGAAGAAGAATGATACCTGGAAGAAGAAAATGAGCGCACCATATAAGAGGAATGCCAACCGCCTACAGAATCAAGAGGAGAAAAAGAGGGAGAGGGGAAAAGAAAATTGACAAAGTGTTTAAATTTCAAATTTAAAATCGACAGTTACACTCAAATGCCAGAAATACCTCTGCCCTAGCGAAAATATCTCAAAGATATCTCGGAGACCCCGACAACCTAGGAACAAAGATAGCGAGTGAAAACAACAAGGAGCCAAGATAGAAGAATCCTGGCGTCGCAAGTACCGAAGCATGAGGGATATAACCTGTGAAGTATGATTCGACCCTGAACAATCTCAAATCATGATATTATTCAAGCTCGAGGGGCTAATGTTATGGGTATTATATCCCCCATGCTTAGTAGGTCCAAAGCCCAATAACTTTTAAATGCTCGAAGAAGGAGGTCCAACCTTCTTGTGGCCCAATTCGAAGAGGAGTGCTGAATGGACAGCTAGGGCAGCCTAAAGGGATCACTACCAGCCCAAAGGCCCAATTAAGGAAAAGGCAGAGAAAGAACCCGTTAAGGAGATAGAGACCCGAAGCACCCTCGGTAGGTAACCTCAGCGGAACCCTTTTCCCCCATCCGGGGGCTTGAACGAACATCACAATATTGGAAGTCAACCTATCCGAGGACCAGATGAATAACAGAAATAGTGGGATAAAGCACAGGCACCATCATGGAGACTGACAAGTGCAGTAGGCTAGAAGACAAGGCTAACGGGAAGAAGGGATATCCTGGACAGCAATCCTAACTAGAAGAAAATAAGTAACTGGCGTATCCTCCCCTTACTGCTAATGGAAAGCTAGCAAAGGACAGAAGCAGTTGGTGGAACCCTGCAAAAGCAACCCGCAGCACCCAGACTCCTCCCCAGGCTGGTCGGCGTACCAGACAGCTTTATTAAAGACGGCTTGTCTTCATACAAGTGGCGCAAGACGATTGGCTCTGAATTAGGGTTTGTAGATAATATAAACAGCCTCTCTCACATGAGAGAGACAGGTTACTCATACTCACTTAAGACATTACACTTGTAAAAAATGGGAATTTTATGAGTGTTGTTCTAAGGGAGAGTAATAAAATCGGATATAGTTCTTTGGTGGAAATTCGGTTCACTATCATTTGTGATCTCTTGCTTATAGTTGTTTCATATTTGATTGTGATCGTTCTTGGTTTTGTTATGCAATAATCCATTTTTATTAAACATAAGTTAACGAGCCAAGAACACGCATCAACATGAGTTAAGTGGATAACTAAAGTCTCACATTGGTTAGAAGTTGTGATGACTATGAGTTTATAAGTGTGGACTAAAATCTCTTTAGCATGAGGTTTTTTCGGTGAAAGAAAGTCCAAGAGAAAAACCGTTCAGGTTAGAGGTGGCATAAATCAGACAATATCATGCTAATTAGATCGAGTGATCTGCTGGGATGCGCCCTGGTTCTCCATAAGCCTATAAACCCAACTCTTGTATCAAAATTAGGCCCCAAACTTAACCGATGGGTGAGATATTTCTCGGCTCAAATTGTGTTCTGATCGTCGCTATTTTCACCTAAATGTTAGTGTCTTTTATGTGTATTATCGTATTATTTTATGCATTTTGTGTAGATTTTGGTGGTGTTTTATGTGATAGTGGTGGATTTGATGAAATTCACTAATTTGAGTTTGTATTAATGTTAAATAGGTGTTTTGAAAGGAGAATCGAGCAAACGAGGAGATGAAGTAAAAAATTCAAAAATTGACAAGAAACTCGATCGAATTTCTCAAACTCGGTCTAATTTCTCGTACCGCATGGATCTAAAAAAACATTGTATAAAAACTCGATCGAGTTTTTTCAAAAACTCGATCGAGTTTATCTGACAGCGCAGATTTGAAAACAGGAAAAATCACAAAAATTCGATCGAAGTGGAGAAACTCGATCGAATTTTCATACAAATTTTCAGCTGTCAAATTTGAAACTAGGGCTTTCCAAGGGGTATAAATACCCCAAATCTCACTCCTCCAAAAATTAGAAGATCAAATGGTTTGGCTGCTGCCTACACACTCCTCTCCATACATCCATCATCCATCATCCATCCATCATTCCATACCTCCATTCCACTTGATCTCCTCACATCCTTCATCCTTCATTCCATCCATCCACCAATCTAAGAAGGGAAGAACATCAAGAAGTGAAGATTTGAGCATGTTGAAGGAAGAATAGACCAACTTCAAAATGAAGGCTTCTCAATTTTTAATTTGTGATTTTCTTCATTATTTAGCTCAATTTGAGCAAGCCATGGATTATATTGATTTTGTAATGAATTGTAGTGGCTAGCCCTCATGTGAGGCTAGCAATGTGATTGGTTAGGGATAATGTAGATTTTGCACACCATATGTTTGATAAATTGATTGTATGAATATTTTCTATCATAAATGTTTATTCTCATTTCGTGCATGATTTGTGTGGTTAAATTTTCTATTCATTGTGTTAAGATGGTCATTCTAATATTATGCTTAGTGTTTTAATTGAATCATTGATTGCATGAGATGACTTAGTTAGTATGTGGAGAGTTAAGCCATAACCTTCTTGTACTTAGAAGCTCATGATAGAACATTAGTGATAATTGCTTGTAAAAGTATTTGAACTAGTTAGGGGAACCAAACTTATGATCATAGTACTTTAATGGAATTGAGAGTAAGAGACAGTCCTAGGAGATTTAAACTTGTAAAAGAGTTGAGAACCTAATTACCTTGGCCATAGAGATTAGGGGTACATAAATGATTGCCCTTAATATCATAATATGATGACCTTCGATGCATGTGTGTGTGAGTCTACATGAGTCTTTTTCATGATGTTGCCTGCCTTACATACTTCTTATATTGTTCACCTTCATCCATCTTCTATCACATATGTACATTTTTTATCTTTAATTGCTTTCTTAGGTTTGTAGTGTTAATTAACCTCTTCTTTATTGATTTGTCCTTTTAGAGTGAAATATCTTTCGAATACGGATACGCACTTTCTCCCTTGGGTTCGATATTATAAATTTTGTACTTGGTCACCACGTTCTACACAACGATAGAATACGCTTACTTTTATCAATTTGTACCAAAATTGAGATTAAAGTTCATGTTCTAGCCATTGAATAGCTCAACATGAGGCATTTAGAATGAGAGTCCAAGAGTAAAATCATACGGGTTTGTGATAGTACAAAGCGAACAATATTGTATTATTGATCAAATATTGGTTCACTAGACTCTTTGGTATGCCCCCACTATCGTGGGTCTAGATTAAATTGCATGCTGACTTATAAACACCTTCACACTTAACTAAACCTTTTAAAATCACTAACATCCAAAAGTCTTAAATCCACCGAAAAGGAGTGCAGATAGAGAAGGGTCAGCCTTTCACCAATTAGTCAAGATACATGTTATAGGTTTCCAATTTGGAATTCAAACACTTATTTGGGATTCTAACCTAAAAATATCTATTTACAGTTGGTGTAGTTGAAAGTGTCATTTTTTAGCTGGTCGCTCTTAGTCCAAAGTCCAAATTAATGAGTTAAAAAGACCCTTAGATATATTACATTCTAAAAATAAACATTAAATCATAAATGAAAAATGTATAATACAACTTAAACTACTAGGGTGCGTATAATTAATTAATGTGATTAGATATTTACGTTACCCGTATTTATTAATTTTTTGTGCATTTAATTTACTTTGTGAATTTGAGCCACTAAATTTGAATTGCACAAATTTTTTACAAATAAATATTCATAGATTCGGATTCTCTGTATTATTTTGTTACTTTGTAGCTTAAACTTTAGGCAATGTTCGAATTTCTTTCGCCTCTTACGTGTCAATCATATGACGTCTGATATAGAAGATGATATACAAAAAATAACCCAAAAGATCCAATGTGTTATAAACTAACATGGAACCCACGTTTTTTTAAAACTAGTTGGAAGAAACGAGAGAAACAAAAATATTGTTGATCCCACAAAGTGAAAGCAAGAGAAACAAAGTTTGATTTCCAAGTGATGTGGAAACATCAATACAACTCGTGAATGCACATAGAACAGTATTGATGTAATTATTCAATCTTATTGGTGGAAGACTTCGTCAATGTGGACCTAACCCATAACAAGTTGTTCGAAGCCATTCATCATCACTTTATATGCTACAACTACTGCAAGAAAGTGACCAATAATTAATTCAATCTGTAAGACAGATGATAATTTCACGGCGTGAATGTGTATCTCATATTTTCATTATATATAATTGTGAACACGTTACTATAAATAACTTTTAAAAATATGATGTGTCGCGACGTGGTTAATCGTTGTATTTTTTATATTTTTTTATTTTAATATTATATACATAATCTTTCTATTTTTATATTTTATTATTATATATTAAAATTTATTATTATATCACTATTTTATATCTCCAAAATATTTATTCTTATTTACAAAATATCTGATGAGTCTTTATTTAATTAATTATTTCAAGATAATAATTATCTAAATATTATAATATATTGAATAAAAAATAGATCCACCATTTAAAAAAATAAATTACACTCCTTTTATTTTATTATAAGACAATATTTAAAAATTAATTACTCTAAAAAAATTTATTTAAATACCATAAAGCTTCAACTAAAAAATGATATTTATAAAAATGTTCATTCAATATAAATATTTGGTTTATAAATATACCTAAAATAAAAATAATGAATATACACGGGCACAAAAACAATTATATAAATTATTAATTTAATTAAAGTACTTAATTAACATAAATATTTTGTTTATAATAATAATAAAATATATTAAACTAATTTATTTATTAATTTAAGATAAAGTATATTTAATTAATCCGTGTAATACACTATATATATATATATATATATATATATATATGAAAGAATCAAAATAAATATGTAAGAATATCTTGTACAAGATATTGAGATTGAAAAATTGATGCTATAATTGAAAGACTTGATTGTCTATCCCATATAACTATCATCACCTGCTTATTCAAACCATATCCATGGATCCATCCATATGTAGGTAGAGAGAGAATGTTTGGTTAGTTTAATTAAAAGAAGAAAAGATTAGTGATTAGTTAGTAATAGCATAAGATCAATGGGGGGAGTGGTGGTGAAGGATCATCTATAGAGTATACGCCGACGTGGGTGCTGGCGTTGGTATGCACCGTGATTGTCGCCATCTCATTTGCAGCTGAAAGAGTCCTTCACCATGCCGGCAAGGTGCACCATCACTCTCTCTCTCTCTCACTAATCTGGCTGTATTATGAATAGTATTTTGCTCATCTACCAACTCTAATTAATGACCAAAATAACTGCCTGCAGTTGTTGGTGAGGAAAAAACAGTGGCCTCTTTTCGAGGCCTTGCTAAAGATTAAGGAAGGTAAAAAATTATACATGGTAATTTGCTGTATTTAGACATGACATAATCAGAAACTAGATTAATATGTATAACATGATTTGCAGAGCTGATGTTGCTGGGATTTATATCTCTGCTGCTGGCAGTGTTCCAAAAAAGAATAAGCACGATATGCATCCCCCAGCACCTTACCCACGACTGGCTACCTTGTCGCCTGGAATCAACAGATCATGGCGGACGACGACGCCTTCTTGCTGCTCCTGAAGGTCTCTGTGAGAAAGAGGTACCTCACCTCACAGTCACACTTATCATATCATAATTGTCCAGCTCATCAAATGTTGATTGTCAGGGTAAGGCGCCATTGTTGTCTCTGAAAGCATTGCACGATCTTCACATCTTCATATTTGTGCTGGCTGTAGTCCACGTCCTTTTCTCTGCTCTAACTATTCTCTTTGGAACCTTAAAGGTAACCAACCCATGGATCACTCCATCTTCATCAATGGATCTCATCACTCTTAACTACTGCAGATACGACAGTGGAGAAAATGGGAAGAATGTATCCAAAAAAAGGAAGAGGACCCCGAAAAGGGTGGGGAAGTGCCCACAGTTACACTTATCCACCAGCACAGTTTTATCAAGGCTAGGTTTCTGGGCATTGGAAAAGATTCTGCTCTATTGTCTTGGCTGGTAATGGTATTACTAACTCCATAATTCAACTACTTCTGATCACTCACTGACACATCCACACATGATCAGCATTCTTTCTGGAAGCAATTCTACACCTGTTAATGAACTGGATTACACCACTCTCCGACGTGGTTTCATCAATGTAACTACTTCATCTATCTCCTTTCCTTCTGCCATCAATTCATCTTGATATCATCAACCACTCTCTTTGCACTTTCAGAATCATTACAAGGACAATCCCAAATTCAACTTCTACAAGTACATGGTTCGCGCACTTGAAACTGATTTCAAGAAAGTCGTGGGGATTAGGTGAGAACAATCCCAAAAATCATGCCTTTCTTGTAATAAGACGAATTGACTTATCTCATGATATTTACAGTTGGTATCTATGGATAGTCGTGGCTCTTTTCTTGCTACTCAATGTTCATGGTACCTAGTTTCCTCCTTCCTTATCTTGTCCACATTTCATCTCCCCTTCTATTTTTCGGTTGATCATGATTTTCATTTGCAGGTTGGCATGCTTATTTCTGGATTGCATTCATCCCGTTGATAGTAAGCAATCAATTTATCCCTTCATTTTCATTTTCCTCCTTTTTAATTACTGATGATTGACTGAAATTCGAGATACAGCTTTTGCTTTTTGTGGGCACAAAACTAGAGCACATCATCACTGAATTGGCCCAAGAGGTTGCTCAGAGACATGTGGCTGTTCCTGGAGAACTTGTGATCAAGCCTTCAGATCATCATTTTTGGTTCAATAAACCACGCCTAGTCCTCTGTTTGATCCACATTATTCTTTTCCAAAATTCCTTCGAGATTGCAGTTTTCTTCTGGGTTTTGGTAAACCATGCATTTTCTTCTCCGTACATCCATCCATCTTATTTTTCTAACAGTTAATTCACAGGTTTTGTTTGGCTTCAACTCTTGCATCATGGGACAAATGAGTTTTATAATCCCCCGCCTCGTTATAGGGTACATTTTGCAGCAAAAGATTTCAAGTTCCATACATATTTACCTTTATTCATTTATAATTCCCATTTCCATTCAGGGTGTTGGTGCAGTTTCTTTGTAGTTATAGTACCCTGCCACTCTACGCTATCGTTGCTCAAGTATAACATAAATCCACTTCTTTCTTCTCTTCTCTTCTCTTCTCTTCTCTTGAGATATGCGCACCATCATTTCTTCCTTTCTAATTCTTTTTCTTGATTTTGAAATGAAGATGGGAAGCTCATTCAATAGGGCTATATTTGAAGAGCACATACAAAAGAAGCTCACAGTATGGGCTCACAAGGCAAAGATGAAAAAGGGGCAACCAAAACCTGCTGGCAGCTCAACCCAAGTTGGCAATACGGACTCTCTTTCCCCACTTCAATCTGCTCAGGAACCTACAAAGGATGAACAAAAAGGCATAGACATCGAGAAAACTATCATTACATCTTAAGATCCCAAATGAGCACTACTTTATAAAAGATTGTAACATGATTCCTAGAGAGCAAAATCAGGCTTCATTATGCTATAGCATCATAGTGGTTACTATGCTGTCTGCAATCCATAATAACACAGTTTTATAAACTATCTCTACGAAACTTTCAATATCGCCACCTCACAATAGCAGAAATTAACGATTGAACACCATAAACATCCTGATTTAAATGGAGGAATATTATGGATAATCAAAACAGATATGGTGGACACTAGTACGAACTCGTTATAGATGGGTTTATGCTTCACAGTGCCAACGTAATATGATTTCAAGTGATAATAATCAGAGTACAGAATGTCAGAAACTAAATAATACTGGAAAAATGATAATGAGAATTACACGTCAAAATTTCTACATAAACATTTTTTGGAAAATGAATTTTTAACTAATCAATCTGGAATTTTCTGCAGCTAGATTATTTTTCCAAGAAGAATTCTATTTACAACCTCAACTGGCAATGCATATGCTGGATCTATAGCTTTAAGTCCTGGATATTCAAGAAGTGAAAGACCTGCATTCACCAAACAAGAAAAACTTTGTCAAAGAATGATAACATTGAGAGCTGTGAAGTTGATTCTGTTTAGTTATCCTAAAGGATGAGGAATGTAAATTTCTATAATTATACAATAATACATAATACCAGGAACATAAACTTCAGTAAGAAATTCAGTTTCCGATCCAAATTATAACCTGACAATCCAAGATGAAGCTAACAAGCTTTTCCTTGTTGAACCAATGAACTCTATCTATCATGATTAAGCTAGAAAGAACCCACCATGAGTAGCAGACCTGGAGTTGGGAATGGTACTGAATGAGAACCGTGTTATGGAATATAATTCTTTAGTTTTTACTGGAGTGCAAGTTATAAACAAGAAACGTTCACCCACATCAGGAAGCTTCTCAGGACGCCCATTCAAACCTCCAGATTTTACTTGTCGCTCACATAGCCACCATCCAAGGAAATCTTTGTCAACATGATGTAGAGCTCCGGCAATTGCAAGAGCTCCCACACAACAGAAAACTGCAGTAACATGGAATAAAATAACTGAGCACTACAGGAGCTTACAATTCATATTTATTCATTCACAAATACAAAACCTTTTTATTTATCTTTAGAAAAGCACGGTCTCACAATATTAAACTGATTTTGATCAAGCTCCCAAATAATAAAAGCTGTAAAAGAGCACAAGATTTGCAACTAACCTGTCAAATTCCATGAGCTATATTTTACACTATTCCTAACTTATGATAGAGCAGGAAGGAAACATAAAGTCAATAAATTCTTTATTTAGATTATTTAGTTTCCTATTTCCTTGTTACCTTAGTTTCCTATTCTGCCATATTAGTACTTAGGATTAGGGTTTTGTTTGTGTTCAGCCTATTTAAACACCCATGTACTCTAGGTTTTATCATCAAGAAGAAATTATCTATTTTGCAACCTTATGGGTTTGTGGCAGAGTTCATCTCTGTGGCCCTCTTGGAGGGATTTCTTGGCAGAGCTAGTCACTGTGGCCCTCTTTTGAGGGATTATTTCAGTGTGTGTTTTATTTATTTTCTTTATCTTGTGTGCATCTCTATCAACTTAAACATCCACACAAAAGTTTCATGGTTGAATCGGACTCTAACATAGTAGGGGCCACAAGACTTTTCAAAAAATGCAAACAATAAATTTTGAGTCTCTGGATCACTACTTCTGTCCACATACTAACAAAAAAATCCTAGTTCTGTTAAGTTTATGACATCTACTAATATTTGTTTTCAATTTTCTGAAGTTATTGAGTAAGTACATTCATTTAAGATACTTACCATACGTTCCTTGCAAAAGTGAGGACATATGAAACTTTTGATATTCATTCAAGTCAACTACATGATTAGCTGTAAGTCAGAAGAAAAACCTAAAAAGCACAACACACAAAGAGGGAAACATACTTTGCCCTGCATGAGATTAAGCTCCTGGTGTGCATCCAAATCCACCATCTAAATTCTTGCAGCTAACAATATACGTCACAGCTGTATTTACATTTATTTTATCCAAGCGACGTAGTAATGCAAGGGAGCACATTGCAATATAAGAAAACCTAGAAATATCAATCAGCTTAGCAATTATGTTTTTTTCACAAAATAGATTATTTCCATGCAAAAAATTAGCAAGATAAAATGCATAAATCAATTTCAAAGGCACAAAACATACTAATAACAAGATGTGAAGTATAAGAAAGTGTACCTAGTATATATTTCAACCCAGATGCCACCAGAAAAAGATCCGTCTTCATTTTGTAGGCTTGCAATATCTATCAGGTTAAGTCTATCGACATACCAACTCTTCTGTTATGCTAAACTACATTAAGAAATGGATAACAAAAGAAGAAAAACTCCATGGTGAGAAGCTATGTTTAAGAGTCATAGCACATAACACCAGGTTTTGATAAATAGTAGGCACCACCATCTCACACTGTGATAGTATGTTCTACTCACAGAAGTCTCAAGTTCAAGAACTGTACTAAAGACTGAAAAGTAACTATAGAAGGATACAACTTGCAACCTTCTCAACATCAAGAACGTCTATTTTATCAAATACTGCTAGAACCTGAATTGCACTGAGTGTGTATAATAACTGGGGATCATGCCCTATATTACCACCAAAACCACCTGCATGAACAAAGGCATGCAAGGGATAATTTTTAAAAAAAAGAACCATCACTCAAAATCAGAAGGTCAACACCAAACATTAAACCAGTAACTGGGTAACCAACTAGAACAAGGTAGAACAAAAAGTAAATTCATAAATTATATGCTACACTCTTGAAAAGCATAAAATCCATGGCCAGAAGACAAACCAGATTCATGTTGACACTGCAAGACCATGAAACAACCTCATCTTGATCAACTGTATCAATCTTTCCTAAAACATCAAGAGTCAATAATCCCCAGTAAGCGCCATTAAGCCCTAAGTGCTCCATCACCACAGATTCAAAATCATCCTTTCTCTAGTACAATAGAGTGCTGATTATTAAGAAAAGGTAAAAGAAAATAATAAAAAACAGTAACAAAATGAAAACAAGTATCTCAAACATTTCGTAAATTACAAAGAAACATGGCCGAAAATTATTTTCTTTACTATAGCCAAACTTTTAAGATAATGAAGCTCTAACATTCAAACTCTATATGAACAAGATTTTAATATGAGTTTAGAAATATTTAACACATTACAAGGAAACATGACCAAATACTTTTTTTTTTACTATAACCAAACTTTTCTGATAATGAAGCTCTAACATCAGCCAAATTCTATATGAACAGGTTTCAATATGAGTTTAGAAATATTAAGCACTTTAAATAAAAACTGACCACATCATCTTAAAGTACAACAGGAAGATGATACGAGTCATGCCTGTTATGATTATCCTGATATCATTATTTATCATGATTTTATGTTTGATAAACAAAAGGATGAAAAACAATACATGAAAAAATCCACGGTCAACATAAGCGGTACCTTTTCAATTGATAGCACATAATTAACATGCTTTTCAATCTTGAGCTCACCCATTCTGCCAAAGATCAAGTAAATTGAGTTGGTTAAAACTCTTCATGATCTTCTACCATCTCTGAACAGTGAGACGTAATTTTTTTCTAATCTCTATGCACAGATGTGGGTGTTTTACAAATGACCAAAATTATGATTGCATATTTTCTTTCTTTCTTTATTTCCCTTTTTTTTTTTTTTTTTGGTTTGAAACTCTGGCTGATATTTTACAGATTAGGAAGAGATGCTGTCGACTAAGCTGCTGGAGATGAGCTACAACAAGAGGCAGGCATGGTTGATACATTGGCAGTATGTTTGTGCCTTGGGCTGGCTTCATTCTGTTATAGTTTTATTCTAGATGTGTAATTTCTAAATCCAATAATTATTTATTGAAGAGAATTATTTTAGAAAAGTATTAAACCTTTGGGTTTGATGTCTCAGATTTCTAAGTTTGCATTAGATTTAGCAGCTAAGCTAAATTTTGCATGACCTACAAACAAGATTAGAGACACTCCCTCCCATCGTCTACTTAATATACTCCCTCCGTTCCAATATTTTATGCACACTTTCTGTTTTCATCCGTACCAATATTTTATGCACACATCAGATAAGGAAATGACATTCAATATCACAATTTCACAATACACTTTATTTTCAAAATTGCAATTACTACCTAATACACATAGCCTGCTTCACACTTTATTTATGACCTGAACAGACTAACGCTCAAAAAGTCAACAGAATAAGTTTTCTTAATGTCTATATCAACAGTAAACGTGCACAAAATACAGGGACGAAGAGAGTATAAGACAATCCATCGGCTATTCAAATCTCAAACTGAGCATAATATGAGAAAACCTTTAACATTTTTTACATCATAAATGAAGCGTGGCAATGATTTATATATATATATATATATATATATATATATATATATATATATATATATATATATATATATATATATATATATATATATGTGTGTGTTTGTGTGTGTGTGTGTGTGTGTGTGTGTGTGTATATACCATCCAGTTTCAATCTTTGCGCAGAGATTAAGGAATATAGTATATTAATGTGTAATGGGTTCAAAGATATAATATTTATGTAAAGTGGGTAGTTGTATTAGTGTTGTGTGTGTCCCATGGAGATATATTAATTGTTTTGTGTGGGTCCCATCTACCAAAAAGGAAAATGTAAAGATTGAAATGGGACGCCCATATTGAAAATATGTAAAGATTGAAATGGGACGGAGGGAGTATATATATATATTCATTTGTCTTAATTGAGTATTTTATTTTCTATGATTCACTAATCCTAAATCTCGAATATAAAATGTAATTATCTTTTGAGTATGCATTGTGTGGAACATGACGCGGTGGAACCTCCTTAATTATGAGTTGAAAAGAGATTTGTACCGTATGAATTAACACTATACCGTGAGGGTAAACCCTAAACTCTAAGGGTAAAATAGGTCATGAATCACAAAGGTGCAATTACAATTATGTCTTAGAATTATGACCAAACCTAAGGATATAGAAAGAGTGAACAAGTCAGAAATGAATTAGATATAGGAATTGATTGATGATGAACCAACACTTTAGTCCTATAACATGAATCAAACAACGGAGTCAGTCAGTCATATGATTTCAGAGCACAACTACATTGAAGCTGAAAAACAGACTTCACAACAAAACATAATTCCAAAACGATTCAACATTAATCAGAATGAATCCCCAGAACCACATCTAATTGTAAGAGGGAGCTAGGTAGGGATTTTAAGTCCCCGAAATTTGACACTAACTTCTTAGCATTTCAATTCAACTTCCCACAAATTCACTCCTCACCTTCATTTCCCATTACATTTTAATGTAAAAAATCAGGAACATAGATCGAGAACCCAAAATCTGATGCACGCCTCTAGATTCAAATCAAGAGATAAAAAAGAAAATCTGATCCATGTATACGAATTCATCAGCAAATGAGCCAGAAAATAAAATAAAATCATTGACCTGTGGAGAACAGATAGGGGAGGAAGCAGTAATTCTGTGGGGATATGGAACAGGAATACACAAAATTCCTTGTAAATCCACTGCAAAACGCGGCCTATCTGATCAACCAAAGCTCTCAAGTCTCAACACACAGCACAACCTTTCTTTTCTTTCCTTTTTCTCTACTTCCTATTTTTAATTTGAATTTTAACTATCTTTATAATAATTTTAATGAATTTTTTATATATTTAAAATTACCACAATATTCTTTAAAATTAATAAAATTAGTAAAAAAAATCTTAAATTTAGTCAAGTGTAACAGGAGAGGCATTCAGGATGGAAGGAGCATTTACAAATAAAAAATGAGTGGATATTAGGTGCTGTAAGCGGGATGTAAGAGTGCACTTATATGTGTATAATTTTTTATTTTATTTTGTATATATATTATTCTATTTTGTATATATATGTTTTTTAATAGTTGTATATTTTTTTTACACTAAGTTTTTCATTAAAAAAACTAACATCCATATGTGTATAACTTTTTATTCAATAATATATACATATTTTTTAATAATTGTATATTTTTTTACACTCAATTTTTATTAAAAAAAATTAACAATTAAATTGTATATATTTTTATTCATAATTATATATATTATTATTTATATTTGTATATATTTTTGAAAATAGGTGCACTTATCTTAGAATGCATAGTATAATTAGCCATAAAAAATAGGGTGAGCACCCAGACAGTATAATTAGCCATAAAAAATACTACTCCTTTGGTAACAATTACCATTCACATATCGACGGTAAAACACAAGCTAAACTATTTTGTGATATTCAATTGCTGTTCTCTGGTTACCACCGATAATATCAGAAGAAGAAGAAGCAAGGATACTGGATACTTAGATATACTTATAGCTCTACTAATTTAGACCACTTCTTTCTTTCAATTTTGTTCAAAAGTAAGTTTTTCACTCTGGGTATATCTCTAATTTTCATGCCTTTTGTGCTTTATTATCTCTTTTCCTCTTCTTATTATGGTGGGATATATAGGAGCTGTTGTGTTATGGGTTCGACTTATTTCTCTATTATGTACTCTAATTTTTGAGATTCTAGACAGTATCTAGAGGTGTTGATGATTGACAGTTGATACCCAGCTTTCATAAAGAGGAAAAAAAAACTTTATGTTAAAATCATAGTGCGAAGCATAAACTATGTTTGAAAAATCACTTTTTTTGTTCTTAAATTTATTTTTTATTTTTTCCTTTTTTTTGCTTGGTGGATTACTCTTGGGGTTTCAGATTGTATGAGCCCAATTCATTCCTGAATGACTTTGCCGGGAATGGACCTACTTCAGCAGCGAATTTTTTTAGCACCTTTGAAGGAGAAACGTGTAATGAGATTCCACCCCTTTTCTGGGATTTCTATGATGCGACGAAAGGATCATCATGGGGTTATAAGGTCCTCCAATATGATGCTTTTTCTCCTCTTTCATGGAATAGCCTCACCTCCAATTCTAAAGGTACTTGTTAAAAGCTAATCCATATTTTCTTAGTCATTGGCCAATATAATATAGTATTGAAATGTGTGACAGGTTTATACTAGAACGTCAGGCCGCCGGATAAATGTTTCCAAAGTAGAAGAATTACTAAAGATAGGTGATGGGAATGACAGGGATGAAGAGGAATCCAGTGGGAGTGAGGGGAAGGCTAGAAGTGAGGATTCATTTATTATGGACGCAGAGGAGAGGAAGGAATGGAGGCGAAAGATTAGAGAAGTGCTGAATAGAACTTTGGATGTTGAAGAAGAGATGGACCTTCTTGAGAAAAGGAAGAGGATGCAAAAGCTTTTAGCTGAATACCCCCTTATAGTTGAGGAGGAGGATCCTGATTGGCCTGAGGATGCCGATGGGTGGGGTTTTAATATGGGTCAGTTCTTCAACAAAATCAGCATTAAGAATGTGAAAAAAGACGACGATGAGAATTATGACAGCGAAAATGAAATAGTATGGCAGGATGATGATTATATTCGCCCGGTTAAAGACATCACCACTGCAGAATGGGAGGAGGCTATCTTCAAGGACATCAGTCCTTTAGTTGTTCTGGTTCATAATCGTTATAAAAGGTGCTTTTGTGTTTTATATTCTCTTCAAAAAAATTTGTTCCAACTGCTTAGTAACCTGATAGCATTTCTCCCTTGTCCTGTATGGCTATGAACGTCCAAAGATGACACATGCATGTTTGTCTTCAAAATGCTTCGGCCTTAACTCACATTTAGTTAGTACTTCTTATTTTACGTAGGACTTAAACATTTGCCACACATTTTTTTCCAACACTTGGCTTGACTTTCTAAAGGTATTGAAAGCAAATAAATGGTGTGATCATTGATCACCTTACTTTAATGAGTAGTTAAATTTCTTGTTCTCTACAGTTTAGATTGTGCAGATGTTTCTTTTTGCAACATTTGAGCCATTTTTAAAACATTCCTTGGTAAACCCATTGTTTATTATTTTGCATTTGTGAATGATGGTTCTAGCTCATAGGTTTTTATAATAAGATTATTGAACTTGATGTATTACAACATTCTAGATGTTACTCTTAATACCACGGTGTTTCTCTACTGAGTGAACGACCTGTAAAAGTGTGAAACACCTGCTCAATAGCTGAGGAATTCTTTGGAAATGTTGGTAGTTATGAGCTCTGTGCAGCTTCTCATGTGTTGTTTCTTCCTTTTAGAAATGCTCTCTTGTCTCTTAAATTAGTTTCCAAGTCTTTCTCACGAAATTTTTTAAATATTAGTAATGAAAGTTTGAATTTAACTTACACATTCTTTCTATTAATCTAAAAACTTTCCAAAGAGACTAATCCTTATATGAAGGCACCCTAATGAAACCTTCCCAGACAAACTGCCACCTGCTTCTCCAAGTTCAAAAAAAAAAAAGAGAAAAACGCCAATCAACTTAATCAGTTGTAATTAACGTTCTGGATCAAAGGATCTTTTGCTTAAACTCCTTGTTGATTTGTTTTAACCATATTAACATGCACAAATGCAATTGTATATTTTATGTAGACCAAAGGTGAATGAAAACGTTCACGATGAATTAGAGAAAGCTGTACATATTATATGGAATTGCAGGTTGCCATCACCAAGAGTAAGAAAAGCTTCTTCATTTTATCTATTTATATATATCTTCAATTTGAGGCACTACTGATGGGCATCAAAAACAGTGTGTCGCGATAGATGCTAATTGCGAGCCTGATTTGGTCTCTGCTCTACAAGTCTCCGATTTCCCAGAGCTCATCTTCACTAAGGCAGGGAAAATTTTATACCGAGAGAAAGGTGAAGTTCCTTACTGTATTCTCTTAACCAGTCACCATGAGATCTTAAACCTTTTCATCTGGGTAATTTTTTTTATGTATTTCAGAAATGCGAACAGCTGATGAGTTGTCCAAGATAATGGCATTTTTTTACTATGGAGCAGCCAAACCTTCTTGTCTAAGTGGGATTAAGAGCTTGGAAGAAGCAATTCCTACTGTTCAAAATAGAATTGAACATCTATAAATTCCTTTGCATAGACATATAGTATCTGTGGCAATGTATTTCTGAAAGTCATTCAAATTGATCTAAACCATGCTCAGGGCAGTTAGTTGGTTTTGAAATTTAGTTTGTTACAAGTGTTGAAAGTTCGTGCAATAGTTAGGCATGCCTAGTGTGGAGAAAGCTATCATTTTTTTCCGAATGCCCTGTTGTAATTCTTCAGGCAATTAGCCTTTATTAAGTGTTCTAATGAATTGTTTAATCCATAATAATTTCTGGAACAGTCTGATCAATTGCCTTATTGCAAACTCGAACCCACAGCTAAGTTGACTGGAGTTATGAACATGTTCTCTCGTAAACTGTTTGTGAAATCTTTCTTGATGACAAATAGAGTTTATACTGTCTAGGTTTGATAACCTGTATGCTGTGCCTTCTATCCTGTGCTTGATACTTCATGTATGTGAATGATTTGAAATTGATTTTTATACTTGTGTTAAGAACCCCTTTGTAAATAATGGCTAATAATTAATCTTATCTTGAGCATGAGTTCCATACCTGTATGTCATCTGAAGTACAGGTTTATTTCATAAAGGGTACATTATATCGCTATAACTTCACTTATCAGGGCGGACATGCACATGAAAACTGTGTGGATGAGTTGGACATAATTTGACGTCTCTTTGTCAAATTTTTTTATCCACTTTGAATACGCAGTACAAAAGATATTGTTCTTCTTTTGTACAGCAACCGCTTAATTGTTTAGAACCTGTAGAATCTAATTGTTTTTGCTTCTTAAGTCTCAGTTAAAGCATGCAGATCGAATTTTATTAACATTTGTGTGTGATACATGCTAAAAGTTGATGCTGCTAGAGTCCATCTTCATTTATCTGTCAAGATTATTTTTTCATTAAATTGTAAGAAAAAAAAAAAAAAAAAACTTTCATTTTACATGTTCAGCAACCTGATCATTGCAGATGCCTTATTCACCAAGAATGTTATCTCATTCTGTACTCGAGTTACAGGGGCAAATTCAAAATCTGAGATTTACCAATTAATCAGGCATTATACAGTCCACAACAGCAGAAAGCTTTGTGGTAATGGAAGCAGAATGCAAATAGCTGGAGTGGATTTGAGCCGTCAAATTTACAATCAGCGACACCTACGGTACGTATATCTCTCTTCCCCTCTATAACAGTAAGACATAATCCTGTACTATGAGAGATCCAAAATCTAAATTCCCGATGGTTCAGCTTCTTTGGTGGACTTGCTGATTTCCAGTCTGCATCTGCCAAGTTATTGAGTTTTCCCAATGCTCAAAGTTTCACGTTACCATGCTTGTCAACTGTAAGATAGCTCTCGTCTGAGCATTTGTCCATGTAGTTCCTGAATCTGTTTATCAGTGAATAAATTATTTATAAGCTCAGTTTTGTGTGATTATATGTGTATTATCTGTGACAGCCAGAAGTTGAGCTATTGTAAGTGTCCCTAAATTGCAATTTTCCCACGGTTGTATTGTATTAAAGTAAATCATTACGCTCCGTTTTGCTAGTACTAAAGTAAATTAGGCATTACCTATGATAGCCAGAAGCTGAGCCAGAGGTTGATTCCCAACCAAAATAGGTATTATTTTTTGTCTTAAAATTGGGCACGGAGTAAACACCTCTGTCCGTTGAGCTCACATAATCAGACTGCAAAGCTCCGGCAATGAGACTATCATCAAATGCAGTCATGTGGGGATATGCATCACTGGGAGGACATTTGTCCACATCACATGCTCTACATTGGCTGCAAAGGCGATGGCTCTTCATATGTATTACCGTGCCACCCATTATGGCTGCTTGAGCAACAACCAGGATAATAGCAAGAGAAAGACGGTAACTCTCCATTTCTCACATCTACATCTTTTGGGTTCTCACTTTTATGCTGCACTGCACTGCACAGCACACTCCTCGTTTTCATCAAATTTTGTCGTGATGATTTGAATGACATTAAGATCACCGGCTGAGGGTTATATAAATGATTGCACTTGTTTTTGTCATTACATTGAAGTTAACTACATTGTTGTCTTATTCTATTTTGCCCATTACATCTTTGGTTTGTTCTGGAATTAGAGAGATTTCGTCAAATTATCTGAGGTGACAATTTCATTACCAGAATGTATGAATATAGCCATCTGTCTTTGTCTCTGACACTGTCCGCATTCCAAACTGTACATGTGTTGGTCTCGTGATAACATCAATAAACAAACATTGAAATATTTGGAATGGAAGATGAAATGCAGATATTCTAAATAAAAGAGGTGTTAAAAATTATAGTTAAACAAGGAGTATAGGATGGGAGTGTTGCCTAACAAACAAAGAGAGGCAAGTTTAGGATGATTACAAATTGGAGTTTGGTTTGAGCAGAGGATAAACAGAGTTTAATAAAAAAGGATTTAAGCCAAATAATGTATATATAAGCCTGTAGAAAAGCCAAGGTATGTGATGTGAGTCGTGTGATTCCAATTATTGTATTGTATGAGCATCTTTTGATTTATTGGTAACTTAAATTGCAATTGCATTTACATTTCACAAGAGGTTGGCTTTGTTTTCTTTTATTTTCTTTTCTTTGTCCTATAATAATAGGAATACTGATTTCCAACACCTAATAGTATAAATGTACATGCACACAATAAAGAAACAGAGATTATGCAGTACCCCCCAGTCCCACACATGAGAACATCCTGTGACTTCTGAATCTGACTAGTTGCATCTTGTTGTTTTCCCCGACCGGAATCTCTGAGTTGTAGCGGCGGTGGCGGGGTTCGGAGTAGTGATGATCATCTTGTCACATGAGAACATCCTGTGACTTCTGAATCTGACTAGTTGCATCTTGTTGTTTTCCCCGACCGGAATCTCTGAGTTGTAGCGGCGGTGGCGGGGTTCGGAGTAGTGATGATGATCATCTTGTTTAGTGTAGAAATCTGCTCTACCGGAAGAAAGGCATTCATATTTGCGACGAGTTCTGCTCTTCTTCAAACACTTGTACACCATTGGAATCAATCCTTCCATGCTCGTTACTACCTCCTCTCTTTTGGCGCGCACACACACACGCACTAATGAAGAACCTCTAGTTTATGTTATGTATGTGGGTTTGGTGGGAATTCCATTTATTAATTGGCTTTTTCCCAATGACTAATTACAACTTGCAAAGCAGCTGGATGTAAACTGCACGCCACAGTTACTATCACAAAATTAAACAACAACGCTAACTTATTATTACTTTTACTTAAAATTCATTTTAACTGAATTTATTTTCCACCTTTGGATAATTTATTTGATACTCTCTTTGTCCATCGGTATCTATTTGTTTTTTGCACATGGATTAAGGAGTATTATTATTTTATATAAAGTGGGTAGGTGTATTAGTAGTGAGTGGTTTGTATGAAGGAGTATTATTATATATAAAGTGGGTATGTGTATTAGTAGTGAGTGGTTTGTATGTGTGGGGCCTCTTTGCTTAAAAAATGAAAATAAATACCTTTAAAATGGACGACCAAAATAGTTAAATTGATATTTTATCAACGGATGGATAGAGTATTTAGTTTGATAACCGGTTTATGGAGTATTATTTTTAAAATTGGATCTTATACTAAGTTTGACCCACCCTCGTAGTTAATTATTACTAATTTTGAGATTAGCAGTTGCGAATGAGGAGTTTCAGGATAAAGTTACTCTAGGTACTTTAAGGTGAAATTTCATGGGATCTCAAGTCACTATAGCTTGACTTGATGTAAGGGATTGATGTCAATTCTTTAGCGTGTGATTGTTTTTTCAATATTATAGTTAATGTATTATTTTAGTATCTATTTTATCTCTAAAGTTTAATCTTACCTTTAGGGTAAATATTATGTAGGATCCAAAGTTTAATCTCTAAAGTGATACATAATAACTTTCATATATATTGAAGGGGATTAATATAATCAAGGTTGTATATGGATGGTATACTTTGTCAACAAAAAATAAAATAATATCAAGAGGCCAGATTCGCTTGAAACAATAGAAAAAAGCATTGCAAACGTGTGGGGATAACTTGTATTGACTTGGGCTAATGTTTATCTCAACAAAAATAAATTTAACGTTATCAATTAATTAGGTGGAGTATATATATTATAGAAGCTATAATATACGAAAAGGAATTAAGTGCATTACTTGAACAAAAGTTGTTCTATTTCTTTAACAAAAAATTAAACAATGATTGATTTGGTCACAAGAATAAGATTGGCGAACAGATTGTTTAATTGTCAATAAGAAAAGGTGAGTTAGAGGAAGTCTTCCCCGTCTCTTTCAATAAATAAAATAAAATTCATTCTTTTGGGTTTGTTGGTCTTTCTTGAACAAATGGTTGCTAGTAAGAGAAGTCCAATTTGACCCTCCCGAGCAGCCATAACCCCCTGCAAACCCAAATAGATCACCAATTTCATTTAAATGTTTCATTGTTATTTCACTTATTATAGACTTTTGTTATAGATTATAATCCATATTTAAATTATCGCAAAGTGTGCAAGGATTTAATTATTCTTTGAGTATGATGTTTTAATTAAAAAAATTACTCCCTTCGTCTCATCCAAAGAGCAGCTTTTGTTTTTTACACGTAGATTAAGAAATATTATTATTTAATGTGTAGTAAATAATTGTATTAGTGGGAGTGTGGATTCCATATTTTAATTGTGTTAACGAGTATGAGTGGGTTCCATGTGTTTAAAAAATGAAAGTGAATTCTTTGATTGAGACTCCCAAAATATAAAAAATGGATTCTTTGAGTGAGACGGAGGAAGTATGGAATAGGAGATGAAATTATCCAAACATTTGCATCTACCCCACCATTAGCTTCTCTCATAAATAAAATACATACATGCTCCCTGGGCATAGCTCAAATGATAGAGAGGATGGTGGAAATGTCTTTCAACTGAGCTTGGTTGCTGCAGGGTGGGGTTTTGAATCCTGCCTTTGGCATGAATTTGGTCCCTTGCAAGCACAAGTTAAACAGTGAGCCCTTTTTATAAGCCACTTGAGGCACATCCTACGATTTACCTCCTCCACCAATTCAGGACGGTTGGGCCCTAATGTGAGGGTAAATCATAAATAAAATACATTACATAATTTTCAACTGATTTTGCTTGTTTACTCAATACACCTTTTCCAGTAATTATTGCATTGAAAGACAACGCGAAAGGGTCCCACAAAATGAAATGAACAAATCCATTTGCTTTTCTATTCAAAAAAAAATATTTAAACAACGTCTTACAAACTCCCACAAGTGTACGCCACGTCCCATTCATTTAATAATCTAAATATTAATTTAAGAAAATGAAGAAAGATAGTAGGTGAAAACAACTACAACTCTCGTGGAATTATAATGATCAAGAGAGCCGCATAATATACACATGTCTGCTTGAGATTAAATCCAAAAAATTTCACACTGAACACTTTAACAATTGAGGAATGGATCAAGAAAGGTTGGGGGGAGATAAATGGATGGAGTAATTATTTTACCACCGTTAGTTTACAAATAAACAAGGAAAAAACAATCATTAACTTGATGATAATTAGCAAACATAAAACAAGTGTATAAATTACAAAACCAATTATCTTGACTTCGGAATAGAGTTTATTTAACATACGTAGAGTGGGTTATAACAAGTCCAAAACCAAATATATATTGAAGATCGAAACTATTTAAAATGAAGTTAAAGTGTGTATCGTCAACCAGATTAGAATCACATATTAATTGACCACTAGTATATCATATCATATGAGGCCAGTAAACTAAAGCTTTGTTTGTTGATAAATTAAATAAATCTGACTTATTGCTTTATATTATACCTGCAGTCTTATGCTTATTTTTTTTATTTTTTTTTTGTCTTATCCTTATTAATTTTTAGAGTATAACTTTATTTTTATGAAATAATTGTATTTTAAGAGTGTAAATAAGCCGGACAAACTAGAGCTCATATATTTACAGAATTAGAAATAGACATAGTAAATTTTATTTGCGCGACACTATTATCACCTGAAAAAATATTAATGGCAATCGAATTCAATAATACTATATCGTATTATTTTTCAATGAAGGCAATAAAACTATATGATATTAATTTATTTTTATAATATAATTATCTTATAACACAACATTTTATTAACTAAAGTGGTAGGTTTATTTAAGATTTAATATGATAACAATGAAGGTAATTAGGTACTTTTAAGTATATTATTGTTCATCGCATATATCAATTAATGCTCACATGACATTGTAGAAAGAAAGGGAGGATCCATGCTCAAGATTTAGGATCTTTGGACACTAACTTTGTGTTTCATCTCACATTTCATTTTTTAATATCAATTTCAGTCCCATAATTTTGGTTGAATCCAATTTTTATTTTTTAAATTTTTTCTTTTTCAATTTTTTTTTATCAATTTCAGTTCTTTAACTTCCTTTCTCTTTTCAATTTTAGTTCTTATACAAAATATCTGCAAATTTTAAAGAATTAAAAAATCCTGTAAGTTAAATTTTATTTTTTTTCTTAAAGGACTTCAATTGAAAAAGTTCAAAGCTCTTGTGAGACGTTAGTAAAATATGGTTAATGGTGGTTAAGTATGCTTTTTAAAGTTTGGAAAATTATGCATTAAAATATGATTTTAATGTGTTATAATATGATCTATTATTAACATACATTAACTACAAATAAATATACTTTATCTACATAATAAGCCTACTTTAGTTATGGATCGACCCGTCTCACGAGGGAGTGTCTCTTCTTCAAAGTCTCACAAGGGGGGTGTCTCTTCTTCAAATTCTTACTATATTTTAGTATCATAATGTCTATGCCATCCCCCAATGTATCTAACTTGAGCTCAGGCTCTTTGCTCTTATTAATCCAATCCAGGAGTAAAATTTATTTAATGCGTCCACCATGACGTAGATTTGTAGTGCAAGCAAAATAATTTGAAATCATGGAAAATACTTTTATCTTGGCACTCGATAGTTTGCATGTATATAGAAGTGCAGGGGAGGGGGAATCCGGTGGTTATATCACTATATTATGTATGTATATATACAGTGAGAATGGAGCCCCTTAGCCGTATACCATACTCATCAGGCTCACAGGTTTTCCAACTTCCACCATTTTATCACCTATATTACCGACTCACACAGCTTGTAAACACCAACCCCCTCAACCATCTTTTACAGCCACCGGCTTTCCTCGACCCATCGAGAATCCCTTTGTGCCGTCTGGCATACGAGGAACCGGATGTGTTCTGCTTACACTAAGCCTCTCGGTATTCTCAGAAACCTCCATGGGTGTATACTCTGAATTGCTACCCCCGTTTATATGATGCTGACCTCGTCCTCCACGTCCATGCCCTTGTTTCTGCCCCTTCCCCCTGCCCTTTCCCTTCCCACTCCCACTGTAATTGCGCCCTCTTCTTTGTGCGTTGCTGCCTCCATTATCTTCCAACTGAAAATTTCATCAAGTAGGTGTATAGTTTAATTAAAAATACAACCCAAAGGAGCATGTATCAAACATTATACCCGAGGTTCCAGTTAACAAGAACATATGCAGGAAATTTCAAAAAAGCAATCCAATAGTCTACTGATCCAATTTTTGTTTGGGGGGCTTCGTAATAGAGACATGAACAGAGGTTGTGTTTGAATAGAGTAGTTCATAATTCAGGAACCTGAATAGGATCTCGATTTTAAATCCACCCAAATTACTCATCCATTCTACAAATCCTTCCATCCAAACAACACAATTGGCCCGTTATTATGTTTCATAATCATAAGTTACCTCAGTATATTGATTTTAAATATAGAACCTGAAATGGCCTTACTTGTTGCTCATGAAAATGGGAATCGGATAGCAGAATCGAATCTTCCAAGTGATTCTCTTTGGCAAACTGCATCTCAGGATTAGTTGTCTCATCTTTCCTGCCATTTGAATGGCCCTCATTACCAGCTTTCTTCGCTTTTGCTTGTGCAGATTTTATCTGCAATAGAGCATCACAAACATCGATTTTGAGACATAAAACTCACAATCATTACAGTTCAAAAGTCATCAAAGCCCAACTGTTCTTTCACCAAAATGTAGGAGGTTCTTTCCCCACTATCCATTTCTTTGTTAATGATCCAATAAGGAACTGTCAAAAACTATTAATAATACACTAAAGTTCTTTATCGCAAATATAAATTGCGGCAGTTACTTTTGATATTCAAATATGATTTGTAGACGATATCAATTTTCTAAGAATCTAAAAGTAGTACATACGGCAATTTTGAGAAGCAAACGAAGCTTTAGACCGTTCCTCCAATTGCCCTCATCTGTCAATTCAACAACCTAACAAGAGAACCAATATATGAGTATCAAGTCATAAGGAAGACCAAACGAACCATGTCCAAAGGAGGGTACACTGGGGATTAGGGGCTTGGAAAATCCGATTATATAAATGGAGAAAAGTACAATACCGCTTTCTCTGCTAGTTCAATGGATTCATACTCCACGTATGCATGGAACTATAAAAAAATAGCAATTGCACAGGTTAAGGATGAGCTGTCTAGCAAAGAATGAGTACAAAGAAAAGTTTCCCTATCAGCTGATGAAAATTTTAGTAGAAATAGATTAGAGTCAACAAATTAACAAATAATCCACGATTGTATTCAAACAAAATATTCCACACGCAGTTGTCAGGATACCAAATTTGCAAGCATGCAACAACAGTTCATAAATATATATATCTAAACCTTGTAAACATAGCATAAAATCTTTTTTAATGCAATGTACAATTAAAGTACCATGAGTTTCTTCAGGTGCAATTTAAACCCCACTCGTCAAAGAAGAATATCCAATTTGTTACAATTGCTAATCACTAAATTTGGCTTTCCTTTCTACTTTCTCCTTGGTGTGGTACATATAACATGGAAAATGTGCAAAAGATTAATGCGCATCTGTTTTAGCAGGGTTGGCAAATTCTAACAAAAACTACTAAAACAAAAAAACCTTATTCACTAGAAAATTCAAGTCTAGAATTTCAATATGCAATAAGAAAAGGTGAATAATTAGGCAATAGAAAGTTTTTTTTTTAATCCCATAATTTTTTATCTAATGCCACAGTATGTTAGAATTACTGAATGAACTCCATAGATTTGGTTTATGCTCCTTCCAAAGGTGCTTTTGAAATGATAAACAGATCGGGTATTAGCTTCATCTCACGTGATACTTTGATGAAAAAGTTTAAGCAAACAAAAAGGACCAGATCTTGGTTATCAAAAAAACATATTTAAGTGTTGATGTCCCCCTCATCTAAAAGCTTTATCTTAAGAAAGGAGGATTATTTTGATTACTACAAGCAGGCAAATTATTTTGTGGAAAGTTTTTGATGAATGGGTGGCGGTGAAATTTGGGCACATGACCTTTCATTTGGTCATGGCTTTGATCCTATGTCAAATGACCACCACCCCACCCCACCCCCCAAACCCCCAAATCTAAATGCTTACACCAATAAAGAGAAATACCATTTTAAATTTTTAATTCATTCTCTATAAACCTACACATCAACCATCATGTACTTCAAACATTTTTGCTGTCATCCAATATAACCACTAGAAAACAAAATAATTTTTTGATTTCATGTGAAATAACTAGATTATATCTTAATAGAATCGCAAGCCAAGCTCAGAGTTGCTTTACAGATGCACAAACTTGCTTGATCAAATATATACCTTGCCACTGAGATGTGTCGCATCCCCTTTTCCTGTTTTAGATACAGACGATGTGCCATTGTTCGACATCTGAGGTGGGCAGGTACGAATTGACTTCACACTGAGAAAAATTCAAAAGTCAAGAGAAAGAAAAATCATAAATTCTTAAGTTTTGTTGAAAATACACACGCATTTTGTTATTCAAGAACTGAACAACAGGTATGTCACATCCACCATATTTACATACTTGTTAATCACTCAATAATTATATCACATCCTCTTAATTATTCCATCTTATAATTTAAGCCCATTATCCTAATCAATTCTCATAAGGATTTTTTAAAATTGTTAAATCAAATCCAAGCCCATGCCCTACTCTTTCATACATATAAAATGAAATTTTTGACTCATTCCCTGCTATTCATAGATACTACTCCCTCTGTCCCATACTAAATATCACACTTTCCATTTTCGTCTTGTCTGTCCAGCCTTACAAGTTCATTTCATTTACTACCATTCTCTCCACAAACACATAACACCTTTTATGATTAATTTATTACCTAAAAATATTACATTACCCTTCAAAACCAATAAAGTTGGTCAAAAAACAATTTTTCTTAAACTCCGTATTTACAGCAACGGTGCAGTTTAACTTGGGATGGAGGGAGTACATCGGCTTTTTTTCTTTTTCTTTATTTATGTTTTTTTCTTAAAGGTCTATAATTGTAATTTCACCCTTATGGTTTAAGGTACACTTTACCCTAATGGTTTAGGACATTACCCCTAGGGTTTATTATTTATCCCTATAGTAACGGTTTAAGGCATATTTTTACTCTTGTAGTTTAAGGTATAATATTCATTTAAATATAATAAAAGTTAAAAACAAAAGATACCACTAATTAGGGAGGCTGCATACAAACAAAAGATAACATTAATTAGGGGGGCCGCATGTTAATTAATTATGGGGTGGGAAACTAAAGATCCTACATATGGCAAAACAAAAATAAGGTAAAACTGATCCTATGGTAATAACTCCAAAGTTTTAAATAAGGTTTAGTAAAGAAAGTAAAGAAGAGAACGTAATTTCTCCATCCAAAATCTCAAATCTATATCTATTTATATTCAATAGTCACGTAAATTTAGTATTTTGTTTATTGATTAGGACACTCTTTTGCAAGACAAATATATGTGAGATAGATTGTGAGACAAGTACCCATTATTATGTTTAATTTATAAGTAAAATATGCTTATTGCTAGTTAAAGTATGTTCATAATCAATCATACTATAACACTCTAGAATTATAATTTAATTCATTATACTTTAAAATACATACTGTAATAATTATCAAAAAGCATACTTTACTTAAACTTTTATACGTCTCACAAACCGTCTCATATAAGAATCATCTCATAAGAGACTTTGCATTGTTGATTAATTTAAGACTTGTAGCTAATATTTTCATGATTTTTAGAGTATTATTTATTTAATACAAATTTTATACTTCTTTCCTAGAGAATTTGAATTGTTATACTTACCTGATTCAAAAATCCTAATTATACAGGGAGTATCACATTTTGATATGATATGTATATAGCAGTATATTTTGTGAATTGGTTTCTTGGTTTCTTGTGCTTCAGGATATTATATTTTATTCTAAAAGGTATTTATTTTAATTAACAAAAGTATTATTTTTTTTATAGAGAGGGTGGGTTGAAATATCAATGGTATTATTGAAATAATTTTTCATTGACTACAAAAATTAATTTTTTTTAATTTAAAAAAGTCAAGGATAATAATTTATATGCTAAAGAATACTCTACTTTCATCATTTGTTTGTCCCACAATAACTTTCACACCCCAAAAAAATGAAGTAAAACTTTACCCAATAACCTCGAAAGGTTACTTTAATTTCAAATTTGTCACTCATTTTTCACACTTATAACATTACTTTACACTTAATTTATTACCTAAAAATACTAAAATACCCTTAAAAGTCAATAAAGTTGGTCAAAAAATAACTTTTCTTAAACAACATCAAACAGTAAACGTGAAGTTATTGTACGGAGGGAGTATTAAATTTAAGCAACAAGAGTAGGGTTGGATCTAGGCCCATAGATCTAGATATGAGTGTTGAGGTGTACAGAGACTTTGCCATATTTTGTATTTTTATAACTTAAGTGATTGAAGCTGGAAATTCAATTATGCTGTGATAAAAATCAAATATCTTAAAAGATAAGTTACGAAATTCTTTAAAAATTTTATATAATGTAATGAACATAATAATATTAAACATTAAACAAATACAAAAATCAGAATATTTTAAATCATTAATTATAGTTTTAATATTTCTATATAAGGAAAAAAGGATTTCTTTAATCTGCTACAAACTTGACAAAATTTTGATTATAAACAATATAAAATTAATATTAACGCGACAATTTTATTTAATATCTAAAATCTTATAATATCTTACATATAAAAAAAAAAAAGAATATTTCAAATCAGCAATAAACCAAAAATCAAAACAGGATATCCTGATAACATAAAATTTATATTAAATCATGAGTTACCCCAAATAACTTGAAATTATTCCAAAACCTTAAAAAACAACTATGACATATTTATGTTTGTTTTCGTTTTGGGTTTTTAAGTATGGTATGTTTTAAACCTATGTCAAATCAAAAAGTAAGAGATGAGTAGTTATGTGTAGGATTAATAATTAATATATTTATAGAGATTGATAGATAGATAGATAGATAGGTGTGGTTTATAATATCTGGTTTTTCAAAACCCAAATAGAAACAAAATTAGATTTTCAAAACCAAAATCTGGACTTTAAAACGGTAAACAAACATAGTACATACATAAAATTTCGTGCTATTATCATTATTTATTTGCTACTTATAAATTATTTAAACTACTGTGTTTGTGTATATTTAATACTCTATTTCACTGTTTTCATAATCGAACCGGACCGACCGAATGAACAGGGAACCGGTTCGATTACCCAATAAAAATCGTTTTTGGAGTAAAATAGAAAAAAAATGTTTTGGACCGGCCAAAACCGGTTGGACCGGCAGAACGGGAAACCGCCGTTTTTTTTTTTTTTTAAATTAGATTCACTCTCTTAAAATCGTTAGACCCAAATAAAGAAAATCAAAGATTAGCAATTTGATTATCAATTAGCTATTTTGTTTCCAAATTTATTTCAATTCAATATTCGATCAATTTTTCTTTTCAAATTTATTTCGAATTTGAATTCAATAGGAGTATTTATTATTGAAACGGATTAGAGATAACTACTAATATATTTCTTTTCAATTTTCTTTATTCGAAGTAATTAACTATTAGCATAAATTAAAATTCAAAAATTATTTTACTTCACATTTAACTTTTCTCTTCCAACCTATTTTTTTTAACTAGGTGTTTATTCACATGTACATTATGTAAGTTAATATAAAATCATACATAAAATAATAAAATATTATTAAAAATATGTAATTTTTGTTTTTCCGGTTGAATCGCCAGTCCAACAGTGAACCGTTAGGATCTTCGATAAGAGCTCTGGTCCGATTATGACAACACTGCTCCATTTCATTACAATTTTTATTTCTTTCAATTCAACTCTCATTCTTTAAAACTTATAAAATTTCAATGTCCATAACTCAAATAGTTTTATTACATTTATTTCAAACTCAAATGACATTAATAAAATATCTAAAAGTAGTTCCTTTAATGTTAGACGATGAACATTACTAGGATTAAAGCTAAATCGATTGAATCCATTTGTATCCACGACATTCATTCCAATTGGGGATTTCTTTTACGTTTAAATGTGAGCTGTGGTATTGTCGAGTTTGTGTGATGCACATTTACAATGGGTCTCATGAACTTTATAAACGAAATAAGTCTAATGACTATTATAAATAAGGATAGGCCTATTGACACTTAGGGAGGATAGGTCTCATACCTTTTATTACGAAGCATTTATCAATTGTATAATTGAGAAATCAGACACTCAATTCATTGCATTTACATGATGTTTCATGACTTGAATGATATTGCACGTTATATAGCTTTGACAAACGAGTCTCTTTACTCATCCTTTCATCATTTCATAATATTTTCAGAGCGGAGAGAGGCAATAGGTGATGATTACCTTGATGGTTAATTAAGAATATTAAATAAATTAATAAATATAAATGAATTGGTTATTATTATGCAAATTAATGTTAAATTCAGTTAAAATTATCAATTGTTTAACTATTAATAAATTTATTTTACTCCTAAGTGATGATTATTGTCTTTCCTCATTGGTTTTTAAAATTATATGGAGTATTCTTAATTCCATTCCTACTCTTACAATTGGTATATTGAAAAAATTAGAATTTCAATTTCATTTGAAATAATCATTCCTCATATTCCCATGATATTACCTATTTCACACTTTAATGAATCAATTTTTTTCTTTTTTAAAATCTATATATCATAAGATTAATAAAAAGTTATAAATAATGTCCTTTTAATTTATATATACATCTATATATACAACTACAAAAATTATAAATAAATTAATATTTTTCTGTTTTACATGTAATATTAATTAAAAATTTTAGTATTAAATTATTTATTAAAAAATAAAATATTGAATCATTTAAAAATTAATATATTTTTGTATACTCATCTCAGTAAAAAAATACAAAATAATATTAAATTCTTTAAAATTTTAATAAAAATTTAATAAATATGTATATAATTAATTTAATATTAATTCAAAATTAAAATTAGTAAATTAAATATAGAAGTAATATTATTAATGAAATTGAAATATATACGTAATATTAAATATAAATATAATTTTTTATAGATAGTTTACTATATTTTCAATATATATATATTTTTTATTATTATTTATATTTTAAAATATTTATTTTATTTTTAATTTAATGTTTTTATAATATTATAATTATTAAAATATATAAAATCTTCATTAAAATTTTAATTAATTTAACATTTTTATATAATTTTAAATTTTAATAATATTATAAAAATATTATTAATTAGATTGAAACCAATTAAGGAATACATTTTTTCATTACTTGAGTTATTCCTAAACAATAATAAATATAATTTTTAATCATTCATTTCCATCTCTATTTCATTCATGACTTGATTGATTCTATTCATGTCTTTACTTTTCAAAGTTCCGCTACTTTAAAGATTTCATATTTGAGTAAAATTAATATTTAGCTGTGTCCTAAACAATTAAAAAATTTAATATTAATATACATAGAATTTTGGGATGTGACGATATACCTCCCCACAGATGAGAAGATCTTCATAAGATTTTGGTGTGAATGATCCTCTGGTAAATTTTCGGCAATGACTATACGAGACTACAAAAAAAAAAACAAACCAATCAAGCAAGCGATTAGGGTAAAGAATATATTTCCAGTGTAACAACACAAGCATGTCAGTTAACATTAACAAGTGGAGAACATAAAAGAAGATGGTCCGATAGGCAACAGGATTGATCTCAGATTTTAAAAATATATACACAGAAAAGCAATGTGTAACCTACTTGCAATTCTTCCATATCTGACTCAGTCAATTGATTTTGGCGTTTAACCTTTTTTCCATCTTCACTGATCAACTAAAGAAAAGAACACATATAAAAGTGTATAAGCATGTATAAAAGCCAAATGCACATCAGTCTTGAAACATGGTTACAAATTTCCAGCTTTAATTACAAGTCTTTTCGAGCTCTGCAAGATAGTAACAAGCTGTGTGCTGCTACTGATAGCACTTTTGATTTTCTTGAATGATGCAACAACAGAGAGGGGCACTGCATGACAGAAAAGCGGAGAATCCATTAATGTCGGTAACTCGGTATACGAGAATATCTTCGAACTATTGATTCATTGAATGTCAATGGACAAATTATCTCATAAAAACATCAAAGGACAAATGCTTCCTTAAATATGGAGTATAATTACACAAACTTCCTAAAAATCAATTTTCCACAAAACCAAACTTCAAATAAATTTCCTAATTTTTATTTGAACAGACACTGGGAAGGCATTATAACTTTCATCAGACACAACCAAATCCAAATACCATTCACCCTTGAGACAATAGAACTTTAATTAGCATGAAACTAAATACAGATCCTAACCTATGTCCTTCTACTTCTTCTTTTCTCTAACCGATATCATGACAAATGGAAAGATAGGAGATAAGAGAAGTGATAGAACCCAGTGATATAAGATATGCAAAAAAATTATAATCACAGAGTTTAATTCTGCAAAATGGGCCTATATTAAATGCAGCAGCAAGATGCTCTATCATTAAGTAGAGGAATGTCTAATGGATAATACATATCTGAACACCATAAGCCGCCTATATTCAATATGGGCAAACTTTGATTAAATAAAGACTATGAAGTACAATACAGTCACTCTCACTCATCAAATACTCTCACCTACAATGACATCAATAGAAACAGAAATTTCTAGCTTGTTAACATAGATGACAACTTTTTTTAACTAGTCCATATAGTTTGTTAAGATAGAACACAATAGAATCGTTCTCACCATATCCTTCAGGATCTTTGCTCATATATTTAAATAGCTGATCAGTTGTAGCCAGATTTATATCACTGAAATAAAACTCGACCTGCAGAGCATAACAACATCCAAATTACCAAATAAAGGATTCATGTTTAATTGTTTATAAAGATAAAGAGTAGATAATGTGACATATGTTATACAAGAGAATAACACTATTTAGAGGGAATCTCCAGATCAGAGACCGTACGTGTTGTTTGAAAAAATATTTCTCAACCTGTCACATACGTGCTTCATCCAACAATTAGAATAGGCATGGTTGCTCATTAAATTATGACAGACACTCCCCTAATTTCTCTAGCTGCCACTAGATCTCAAAACTAAAGTATGTTTTAAGATAATAATAACATTCAGAAGTACACTAAGTGCCTAAATCTCAGTATACTTTATCAAAAGCACAATCCCATATAAATGTCAGATTAGTAAAAGAAGTGAGCAGAAAAGCCCTTCAATGTGAGAAAAGTTAGTAAAAGCCACTATGTGCCACCTATGGTCCATATCTATATATCAACCAAAGACTGATGAAAGCAAAACCAAACTAAGCACAAAGATCTCCTTTCTGCGGCATCCACTCAAACGGAAACCAAGAGGAATATAAAAGAAACAATTAACAAGTCCAGTCCTAAATAAAACACATTGATTTCCTTTCTGACCATATTTCCCTAACCACCCATGCTAAAAAAATATGAAAATATCACCCGAGAAATATATTTTAACAAAGTGAGCATCAGAATGTCAATAAAGAAAGCAACCTGCAAGCATACAAACAGGCATACAGCTCTAAATGAATTGCTCTTCTTCTCGTATAATCAATGAAGGAAAATACATGCAAACCAATTGCCATTGTAATGGCATTGTGAGTCCAGAGTTGTATTGATACATGAGTTCATGCTGTGACTATCTAAAGAAGTTTACCGTACATGAGAAGTAAAATTTTTAAGAATCAATAAAACTTATCTAGACTCAAAATTATCCTGCAATAGCAAGTGTTTTAGGCGAGACTATGCTATCATATAACGCTTTCTCAACTCATAAGAACCAGGATCAGATAAAGCGAACCTAACAACCACATATAAAGGCTTTTAACAATTAGCATTACTCCACTTATCTCCGTACAGCACATCAGAAGCAGTAACAGCAATCGTCTAAAAGTAAAAGATCAATAAATATGCAATACGATTCAACCATACTTGATTGAGTATCTTGAGATGAGCATCTGACAGTCCACTTTTTGTAGAAGTGGCAGCAACAGCTGCAATGCCGCCATTGCTTGGATCTGTCCCCAACTCCACGGGACTCGCTGGATTAACTTTATACCCGTAAAAGGGCATCGTATTTTGGTGGTAATAGTTATCGTATCCATAGTAAGCAGGTGGCAGAGGGGGCACAAACGGCGGCGGCATGGCATAAACGTGTTGCACCTTTAATGGCGGCGGCGGAGCGGAGGATCGGGGGACAAATTCAGGTGCCCCGGCGCTGAGCTTCTTGGGGCTGAACGGCGCGGACTGGTTTAGGGCTTCGGAGGGCTGCTCCTGATCCATCGATTAAAAGTTAATTAAGTGATCAATTCGACGAATTGGTAACCGGCAGTTCAATATTTTGTATGTCTAAAGTGAAAGGAATTGAAGTCTCTCCGCAGTCAGAGATGAGAGTGGAGAGTGAAGTGGAGAGAGAAGCTGAGAGGGCTCCGAGTCTCCAGCAATGGCGACTCTTATATATGCACACATATGGATATCTTGAACGATCGAACCCATTGAAATCGAACACATGGCTATAATCAATGTGTACTGAAGGTCCCACCCCCATTTTTTATGCGTTCGATTCGATAAGAAATTACTAACATTATACTCACAGAGTTGATATTAGGTGCGCTAGCCAAGGTGCACCAATATAATATATATAATTTTTTATTTTATTTTATATACATATTATTCTATGTACCAATATAGTATGTATAACTTTTTATTATATTTTATATACATGTTGTTCTATTTTGTATACTTATTTTTAATAATTGTATACTTTTTTCATACTAAATTTTTCATTAAAAAAACTAGTATACATATGTATATAATTTTTTATTCAATAGTAGTATATACATGTTTTTTAATAATTGTATATTTTTTACCCTCAATTTTTCATTAAAAAAATTAACAATTAAATTGTATACATTTTTATTCATAATTGTATATGTTTTTGTTTATATTTATATACATTTTTTGAAAATGGGTGCACCATATCTTAGGGTGCACTCGAGTGTACAGTATAATTAGCTATACACATATTATCAATATTTACTTTTACAAAATATATATCTTATATATACTAATTGAGAATACACTGCTATAAATAATTTTTTTAAAGTATGAGGTGTCGCGACGTGGTTAATTGTTGTATTTTTTATTTTAGTTTTAGCCAAAGACAATAGATAAAAAAAAATTCCTTACCTTATTTTTATATAGTTTCTTTTTAAACATATGATCCACAAAATTCACTCAATTAATATATGAAACTTACACCCTCCATTAATACAACTACTCATTACACATTAAATAATAATACTTCTTAATCCACATGAAAAATAAAATGTGTACACGGAGGAAATATTATTCTCGTAAGAATTAATATTCTTATAAGTTTTATAATGTCATCAATTCAACTATACTTGTACAAATGTAAAAGTACAACAAAAATCTACTTACTAAACTAGTGATATTGTATTTTTAAATTTACATATAAAAAATAAACAACAAAGACTGGCATGAAATCGTTGAAATGAATTTTTTTACTGGAAAAAAGAATTATATTATTGAATATAGTAGATGTAGGAGAATAATCCTTGTGTATTGTATAGATCTCAACCATATTTATACAAGATTACAAGTATGGTAACCCTTGACTATATATCTAAAGATATTCACAAAATATATGTCTATCTATATATACTATCATACCCCCGCAGTCGAAGCGGGCGGTGGTAAGACGCTGAGACTGGACCTAAAATCATCAAACAAGACTCGAGGTAGGCACTTTGTGAAAATGCCAGCAACCTGATTGCGTGTAGAAACATGAAGTACTCGCACTTCGCCTCGTGCAACTTTCTCCCTTATAAATAGAATGTCCATCTCAATGTGCTTTGTACGTTGATGGTGCACTGGGTTGCCAGATAAGTAAATGGCACTTACATTATCATAGTAGACTATGGTTGCTTTACGCAGTGAGACCTGAAGTTCTAGAAGTAAATTCCTGAGCCAGCAAGTTTCAGAAACTGCATTAGCAACGCCTCGATATTCAGCCTCAGCACTGGATCGAGATAAAGTTGGCTATCGTTTGGAAGACCAAGAGACAAGATTGGGCCAAAGATACACACGATAACCAGACATTGATCGGCGGGTTTCAGGACATCCTCTCCAATCAGCATCAGAATAATAGGTAAGTGAGGAGATGGAGCCTCGAGAAAGGTGAAGGCCGAACTGCATAGTACCTTGGATATACCGCAATATATGCTTTAAAGCACCCACATGTGCTGTGGAAGGATTACGCATGTGCAAACAGACCTGTTGTACTGCATATGAGATATCCGGGCGAGTAAAGGTTAGATACTGTAAAGCTCCAGCGAGACTACGGTAAAATATTAGGTCATCAAACGGAGGTGCTCCAGTAGAACTAAGCTTCGTATTCGTGTCTACTGGAGTGGCAGCGGGCCATCTGCGGGGTGGGCTATCTGCGGGGCGGGCCATCCACGGGCAGGCCACGGTGGGGCAGCACGCGTTTTTTTTTGTGTGTGAGTAATTTGTTTTTCTTTTTGAGTATGGAATCCAATTGTGGACTTATATTGTTCGTACTGAATATACCATTATCTTGTGCATAAATATGGATCTGTCGTGGCTTATAATCCGCTTCTTGGCTATGAAATGAAAGACAAACAGATACTTCCCTGTGGCTTATCAGTTATCAGATCTGTAACAACTGACTAGATTATAGAAACCAGAATGCAATGAGATTAAAATTATTAGTCCAAATTAAAATAGAATTCAGGAAGTCTTCAACTATATCCTAATCAATCAAGTTCATCACATCCAACAGCAAAACTAAAGTTCTAACTAGATTATAGAAACTAAAATGCAATGAGATTCCAGAAGCTCAAAGAAAGGAGTATAAAATTCAGGAGAGATTCAAAAATATCTAATCATCATCCCAAAATACAATAAAGATTAACAGAAACTCATCATATTTCATAAGGGCCTTCATTCATCTTTCATTACATCATCATCTTGTTCGTCATCACTACTCTCCACAAGATTAGATACTTCTTCACCTGATTCACTTCTCTCGACTTCTGTACAATTCTCATCTACACATGATGACATAAAATACGATAATAAAATACTTATTGACACTTCAAATAAAATAAGGTGTAACTGAAATTACTATAATAAAATTTAACTTACCATTAGAGACAAACCCATGCAGCCAATTACGGGCACAAATAAGTGCTTGAAAATTCTATGGAATCATAGAACTTCAATACTTTGTGAGCACATGAGCATCAATCGAAAAGCTCGACTCTGAGGCGACAGTAATAGGAATGGCCAAAATATCATACGCCATCAAAGCAAGATCTGGTAGACGATTTCTCTGACCATTCCAAAACTCCAACACATCCAAATTTTAAAATTGACTATGGTCAAGCTTCGGTTCCTCTAGATATAAATCTAACTGAGATTTTTCAGCTTTTGTTAGAATTTGACTCTCATATGCAGCCATTTCCTGCATTCATTGAAACCATAAATGAGAAAAGTTGTGTATAAACATATAACTTGCAAATAATGAGTGCTGAAAAAAGAAGAAAAAATTACTCACATAAAAAATCTGTTGGCTCTTAGTTGTAATCCCTTGATTTTCGTAAGAAGCACATAGAGGAGATGATTTGGATGGTAACACCACTGGACTTGACATGGTAGCATTGTTATAGCATTCAAAGAGTGTATATAACTTGCTTTTAACAAGTGCCATCTTTTCTTGACATTTACTAGAGTCACTTTATACATTAGAATAGAAATACTCAAACATTCTAAATTTGAATCGAGGGTCAAGTATTGCTCCAAATGAAAGCACAGTGTTGTATTCGCCCCAATATTTATCAAATTTCTTGAACATCTCCTTGCACATGCCACTAAAATTTGGATCTTTATTTAAAAAATTTTCCTTCAACAAACATTCAATTCACCACACTTGCATAAAGTACAAATTTGACGTGGGATAAGAAGAACCAGAAAATAAGTTGGTGATTACATAAAATGGCTCAAGAAACTCACATAACTTCTCTCCCATTATCCACTCGTCACTTGAAAGACTACATACATAGTTCTTATCGAATACGTGGAGTGAATTAAAGGCCCTTTTGTATTTGAGAGCACTAACTAGCATCAAATAAGTTGAATTCCAATGAGTGCAAACATCCAATCTTAAACCAATTCTAGTGTCAATATTAGGAATTGATTTCACACACTCTTCAAATTTTTTCATCCTACCTTCAAAACTTTTCACGTACTTTACAGACTCTCTAATCTTGCTCAAAGCTTTATCACCAAACTTTATGCCTTCCTGAACGATAAGATTTAGTACATGAGCAGTACATCTAATATGAAAAAACTCTCCCCCACAAATCAAACCACCATGCATTATAAGTCGGTCTTTCAAAATATTCTGCATAGCGTCATTGCTAGAGGCATTATCTAATGTCAAAGAAAAAACTTTTTTGTCAATTTTCCATTCTTTCAAAAACTCCAAAACCTTTGCAGCCAACTCAGGTCCAGAGTGTGGAGGGGGAAGTGATCAAAGTTTAGTATCTTACTATTGAGTTTCCAATTATAATCAACAAAATGACACGTTAAGCATATATATCCCTCGCCTGTGCATGCAGTCCATACATCAGATGTCAAACAAACTCTATGATGGATATTAGCCAAAACATTCTGAAGCTTAACCTTTTTCCTTCAAATATAACTTAGTTATATTAGAAACAAGCGTGTTCCTAGATATGCATGAGAGACTAGGATTGATGTATTTGAGGAAAGCTCTAATTCCATCATATTCAACAAAAGAAAATGACAAATCATGTTTAATGACTGCAGCTGCTAATAATTCACGTGCAATTTTGGGCTGACTCTCTGCCCTACATTACCAAGTTTCAACTCTGGGCATTTAAAAATATGATGCCTTAATGTAGAAGTTCCATACTTCCTACCCCCAGTTTTATATTCTTTCCCACACGCTTTGCATTTAGCAATCTCTCTAGGACCAACCCCTACTTTTTAAAAGTAAATCCAAACCTCTGAATATTCTTTACTCTTTTTTTTACTTTGACTTTGTCCAGTATTACTTTCACTTTGTCCAATAGATTCCATGTTTTTTTCTTTAAACCTGCAAATCACAAATAATTTAACTCTATTAATTACAAGAAAATCAGTAGTTGGATCTATGAATATTTATTTGAAAAGGAAAAGGACATAAAAAAAGAATTGCATTCATCATCCAGTTATGCAAGCTAAACAGAGCATCCATAAAAATGCAGTGATATCAAGGACAATCTGATCCTTTATTAATTAGCCTTAGATTCTACATTATAGTTATTAACTTTATTACTCTATATCATATCAGTGATGCCAAACATTGTTTTATCTGCACCATTCAGAAATTCAGGTTATTCTGCAAAATCGAGCTGTTTCATGCTCTTCTCAATCTATATTGATCAATAAAGTCTCTTTTAAAAAAATTAGATAGATTCTACAGGGGTTAACATGTGTAGATATCCATATGATGTCAGATTTCAACTTAACTGAAGTCTTCCTGAACCTAAAATCTCTAAGTTAATCAAGTCTCTTTGTCAAAAACCAGTAAGATAAGCGTCAATGCCATAAAATTTAATCCTAAACTACAAACTATCATCAAAATACATCAGGCAGCTCTTATCCACTGGGAAGTGTTTCCACAAAAAAATCCTGCCAAACTGTGCAGAGACTTCTCTTTCCAGGTACATTGAAGGTTTTCTAAGTCTATGGGATGACTAACAAAATTATTCATTTATATTATATTAATATTTGAGAATAAATATTTCCTAGAAGAAATGCAGCTAATTAGCAGTGCATTTAACAGCCATGAGCCACCTCAATATCAGCAGAATACTAAAAATCAATAGTCAAGATCAACATGAACACCTTATTCGAAAAATAACTCTGAGCTGATTATTTTCACTCAGTGAATAATTTTTCTAAAACCTCAAATTTTCAATCGAAAAACAAATCCCACATAAATGCAAAAACTCAAAACGCATATCGCTCAAACATAAAAAATTGTCAATCAACAGCCATAAATTAAAAGCAGCATACAACGGATTTAAAAGATGAATAATTCATAATTCACAAACATGATAAAAATCAGTTACCAATTTCTTAGAGTCGACACCCTTCTGGAAATGAATCTTCAATTCGTCAACGGAGGCAGCATTTAGATTAACTTACAAGATATCAAAATTATTGTTGGGTAGAGAGTAGAGACTAGAGAGAAATCAAATAAATTTGATTGAGAGAGAGAGAGGGGTTAAGAGGAGAGAGAATTAGGGATATGCCGCATCTGCACTCATATGCGTATGAAGCTTTGCCCATCGCTCTTACTCAATCTCCCAAAAGGTAAGGAACAATCTGGTTTTAGGTTTTGCGATTTTCTCTTGGATTTCTAGTTTTTGATTGAGAGAGAGAGGGGGTTACAAGGAGAGAGAAGACAGGCTGAAATTGAGGAGTGAGAAATAACCTAATCCTAAATTTTTTTTAAAATTATTTTTCCAATATATTTTAAAATTTAATGTATAAAAGAAGTTGATGTTGGGTTGGTGGGGCGGTGCGAGTTAGCCCGCAACCCACCACAGCCCACATTTTGGTGGGTTTAAGTGGGGCGGGTTATTTTTTGGGTGGGCTTTTATAGGGCGGATCAATTTTGGATTGAGTAATTGTTGGGTTTTGATGGGTTGGGGCGGGTTGGCCCAATGAGCCCAGCCTATTTTGACAGTACTAGACATGATCAGGGCAAGAGAGATCTCTAAATCCAGGTGGCTGATGCATAAACATAGTTTCATTGAGATGGCTATGAAGAAAGGCGTTCTTAACGTCCAATTGATTAATGGACCAAGAACGAGATATCGCCAAAGTTAGTACTGTTCGGGTTGTAGCTGGCTTGACAACTAGGCTAAATGTTTTATCACAATCAATCCCAACCTGTTGAGACCTGCCATTACAAACAAGACGAGCCTTATGCCGCTCAAAAGAACCATCAGCCTTAGTTTTATGACAAAACACCCACATGCAATGTATAACATTCACATTAGGGGGTGGGGCACTAATTCCCACATATTATTAGAAATGAGAGCATCAAATTCTTGTTGCATGGCCAACTTCCAGTTAGGATCAACTAAGGCGACCTTAGGATTGGGTGGAAGTGAAGAAGGGAAGAAAGACGAGGCAGTGAGATTGAAGATTTGTTTTGGCTTGTGAATGCCTCGCATAGCACGAGTTGTCATGGTTCAAGCTGGTAGGTTAGGAGATGGGGCACGAGGAGGAGTGGTGGTAGGGGTAGCGGGCTCTTGGGTTGGTGATGGGATATGAGGAGGAGTGGTGGTATGGGTAGTAGGCACTTGGGTCTGTGTTTGTTGGAGTTGAGAGTGAAGTATAGAGTTTAGGGGAAATGTCTGAATATTTTTGGAGGGAGACGCTGCAGGATTTTGGAATTGAGAGAAGGAAAATATTTTTTCTTGGAAGGTAACATGTCTCGAGATAATAATTTGTTTAGTAGATAAATCATAGCATTTGTACCCTCGATGATTGGAGGGGTAGCCAAGAAAAACACAAGGGCGGGATTTGGGTTGGAGATTATTTATTGTGGAAGAGGAAAAAAGTGGGTAGCACAAGTACCCAAATATGCATAAGTTAGCGTAAGAGGATCTGCATCTACATAGGACTTGGTAGGAGACTGGTCATGTAGGTTTTTGTGAGGAATGATATTCAGTAGGTAAGTGGCCATATGAAGTGCATGATGCTAAAAGGAGAGAGGAAGAGACGCATGAGCAAGGAGGGTGCGAACCAAATTGTTAATTGTGCGAATAGTTCTTTCTGCTTTGCCATTTTGAGAGGAGATGTAAGGACAGGAGAATCAGAAGTGGATGCCTTTTTATGCACAAAAGGTATGGAACAAGCTATTGTTATATTCCCTGCCATTGTCACACTGAAGATATTTAATATGAAGATTAAACTGAGTGTTGATCATAGTGTGAAGATCGACAAAGACACTATAAACTTGAGATTTCGCACCCAAGGGAAAAATCCATAAGAAATCACTAAAATCGTCAACAAATAGAACATAATATTTATAACCAGCTATACTAAGAATGGGAGATGTCCAAATATCAGTGTGAATAATATTAAAAGGCAAATAAGTTGGAGTATAAGAAGAAGAGAACAGTAAAGAGACATGTTTCCCCAAAATACACGAGGAGCAATGAGTTTTAGACAAATTCAAAATATTATTATCATTATTCCTAACTATGGAACGATAAATAGAAGGTTCCGGGTGACCAAGGCGGTCATGCCATGTATATGGGGTGACAGCAGAGAGTGCAGTAGAAGAGGTAGCAAAAGTAACTGGATATAGGTTTTCAGTACTATCACATCGCATAAGAATTGTTCCTGTCCGTTTGTCCTTCATAGAAAAGCCACAAGAATCAAACTCCACACATACGCTATTATCTTTTGTAAATTTACGGACAGAAACCAGATTTTTAACAATATGTGGAGCATGTAAAATATTAGAAAGAGAGAAAGAAATTTTTGAATGGGGTAGGGTGCCGTGACCATATCCTAGAACTGGAATCTGTTGACCATTACCAACAATAATAATAGAATTCTTATCTTTCAAATTAAAATACGGAGAAATAGTACCTGACGCCGCCGTCATGTGAGAAGAAGCTCCAGTGTCCATGTACCACTGGTCATCTGGTACATTCAAGGACATTGTTTGCATCGCTGTATCAATCTCTGTTGGAGCATAAGAGGAAGCATCATGGTAGGTGGCTGTTAATGCCGAAGTTGGTCTCGCACCAAGAAGACCCTGTGTTGGTGAAGGAGGTGGGGTACCACGCCACTGTGTTGTCTGTGTTGTCAGGAATGGACATGGTGGTACCTGCCAAGGGGCCGGGCACCACATCTGCTGCAATGGAGAAGTCCACCATGGAGGTTGGTTCCATGGCCGAAAGGATGAGGATGATCCACGACCTCTTTCTCTCAAGCCACGACCATGGTTCCCCCGTCCGTGGCTGTTAGAATTACCATGACCCTTGTCTGTTGGAGTATGGGTTTGAGCAGCCGACCTCGATGAGTTCTTCGATTCCTCATTGGTGAATGCGGCGGCAGGTGTAGGAGATATAGCCGCTGCAATTTTTGACTTCTGTGTTTCCTCAAGGATGAGTTTTGACCTGGCTTCATAAAATAAAGGCAAAGGATCAGATTGTTGAAGAATTGTTGCGATTCCATCATAGTTCGCATTGAGTCCCGTGATTAACTGATGCACCATGCGATCATTCGAAACTGGGGCACCCACATTCGCAAGTTGATCGCTAATCATTTTAATTTCTTGGCAATGTGCAGAAACATTAGCAAAATTGTCAAGGCTACTCTGCGAGAATTATTGTTCAAGGTGAACTACAAGAGAATGTTTATTGTCTTGGAAGATGTTTTTCAGGCAACTCTAGGCGTGCGCAGCAGTAGAATCTGGTTGAAGAATGATATGTAAAATATCTATGGAAATCGTTCCATAAATCCACTAGAGAACGATCGCATCTAATCGCGATCATAAATCTAAATATGTGCTATCCATTGTTGTAATAACATATTCATCAGAAGAGGTGGCTGTAGGCGTAGAAGACTATACCGTTGTTTTTGAGAAAGAAGTATTCGGCGGCTATATATGATCCAAAACCTGGTATGCCCGACAATGAATCTTGAAGAGCTCCGCTCACGAGGTGTATTGTGATTTTTCCATCTCAAGAGTGATTGGGATGAATGTTTTGATGTTAGAGAGTGCAAGAACAGGGTGGAAAGTGATCTTTTCAGGCGCCATTAGAGAAGGAAGTGAGATTACCGAAGAGAAAAAAAAAGATAGCAGTGTTAACGGTGGGCGGCACTGGGGTTTTAGGAAGGGAAGAGAGGATTGGTGTTTTGGACAGCTGATACAATGTAGGAGAATAATCCTTGTGTATTGTATTGATCTTAATCATATTTATGCAAGATTACAAGTATGGTAACCCTTAACTATATATTTAAAGATATTCACATAATATATGTCTATCTATATACACTATTAGTAGAGTTATAAAAAAAATACACAAGAGTAGAAGGAAGGACTAGTCTACAGTTTTAATGGATTTGATGTGGCGAGTTATGTGACAAATAACATTCTTTAAATATATTACCCTTTGGGAGTGTGACCCGAAATTAATTAGGACTATACTTGAGCCCTTTTGTTGTGGATTGCCTTTTGGGATATATCAAAGCCTTTATTTTGTGGACTTCGCATTGGCACGTAACCTTGTTCAAATATAGAGTTGAATTCACTTTTGTTTATTATGATATTTTTTATTTTGTTTTAAAAAGTATATTGTTTTCAATTCAATTTAATAATTTTTAACATTGGCTATTTTGAACTCAAAATCGCAGAAAATTGAGTTTTTCATTGGGATTTTGTACGTGCGACACACACGACCCCTTAATTTGGGGCTTTCCGGCCATTTGTGGTTAAAGTCGGCCAATGTCGGAAGTTACGAAACTAAATTGAAAATGATATTTATTTAACATAATAAAAGATACCTAGTTGATGAGTGTAAAAATCTACTTGTTTTAAAGTCCGATTTAACACCGTTTTGTGAAATTTATATTCGTATTTGAGATATTAGTCTATATGAACGATTTAAATTTTGAATATTTTCAATTTTAAATGAGAAAAAATTAATCATAAACTAATAATTTGAGTTTTTTTTTAATTATGGAGATCTAAAATATATAAAACTATTAATTTAGGCTTTGAAATCATAAAATTATTTTAAATAATTTAATAATAATTATATAATTTTCCAAGTCATTCAAATATAATTTTAACTATACTTCCTCCATCCTTAAAGATCGTTCATTATTTCCTTATTGTTTTTCCCACATAATTATTCACTCCCAAAAATGAATCATTTTAATTTAACGCCTCAAAAGTACACATTAATTTAAAAAAAATGTCATCCCTTCTTTTCACACATAACATACTTTATACTTTATTTATTACCTAAAAATACCACGTTAACCCTAAAAGTCAATAAAATTGGTCAAAAAATATTTTTTTCTTAATCAGAAACACTTATGTAAATTGAGTTTACATAAGTTTATACGTAAATCCTGTTACTCTTTAGTACATGAAAAATTACTCTTTAGACATATAAATTGTTACTCTTCTAAATTTAAAAAATTACTATTCAAATTTTTGTAAACCCTGATTTATCGATTACTGTTTAATACATGAAAAATTACTCTTTAGAGAAACATAAATTATTATTCTTTCAAAGAGTTATTTTTATATACTAAAAATTAATTTTAAAAATAGGGTTTACTCGGTCTACATAAGACTCATTATGTCCAAATTTTTAATAAATGATCGAAGCAAAACTGCAACCAAATTATGTGACCAAATTAAACCATCTGGATTTCTCTCTACAATACAATAGAACTAAATTGCTATATATATACTAGTACAATATATTCCTAATTCACAGTAAAACTGATCTTTTCTGTGACTTCAAATATTAAACAATATATATATATATAAACCTTAAAAAAATAAAAATAAAAATAAAATATATATGATCAAATATGGAATTAGGAGGCATAAAATTAAAATGGCTTTTTGGTGTGTAAACTAATTAGCTCGAGGATTTAAACAAATAATAATATATACGTACATAAATACATGCATATATGGGTATAGACATGGAAATATTAAAGTTTTAGCCTCACATTAGGAAGCTGCAAATTGGTTGGCAAGTGAGATAAAATAGTTGGTAAGTTTATAAATCACAAAAAAGTGTAGTATGCCGAATTGGAAGTTAGGTAGTGTGAGTTTATGATATGATCCCATAATAAAATTTAGGTTAATGTCAAGAAATTAATGTGTGGTTAAGTGAATTAAGTTAGCAGATGTTAATGAATAATTAACTGCGTTAATTATTTTAGGCCAAGCATTGAGGTCCAATTGCCACTACGCAACTACTTGGGGTTCAACTATAAATAAGTCTCCATGGGCATCTTAATTGCATGATCAAGAGGGAAAACCACATCTTCATTATCCATCTACAGTCTAAGCTTCTCGGCTCTCAACCTCTTTACTCTTTCCCACTTATTTTCCACTATAAGCTCAGTATTTTGCTCTTGGGATGGCATTGGAGTACTCTGAACAGCAGGTGTAGCATTTGGTATCGAATCGGACATTGAACTGTGTTGCTCAACCTCTGCTCGACCAAAAAGGACTAGTCGAGCAGATGCAGTTTGGTCGAGCAACGTGCCTGATCGCGAGCTTTCGTTCGCCATGTGTTGCTTGACCTCCGTTCGACTTGGGTAGTAAGGTCGAACGGATGGATTCTGGTTGAGCAAGCTGCCCGATCGCGAACTTTCGTCTCCCATACATTATTCGATCTCCGTTCGACCAAGATGGTCAGGTCAAATAGATGTCCTTTGATCGAACAACATCTTTGATCGTGATTCCTTCACCCCCAGTTGTTGTTCGACCATCGTTCGACCAAGGTAGTCTGGTCGAATGGTAGTGCTCTGGTCGAACGGCTGGGCATAAAATAGAGCATCAAAATTCTGTTTTTTTAAAAACTGTTCAGCCACCGTTCGACCATTAGTTATGGTCGAACGACATAAGCTTGGTCGAATGGGAGCCCTGCCTTTGTCGTTTTTGTCCACCAACTTTATTGGACCTTCGTACTGCATCCCAAACCTCAATGTGATTGCATTATTCTCCTATGTTTGTGTCAATTGATTCACATTCGCGGCCATCTGCCCCATAATCGAAGTAAGGTCCTTCAACTGCTTAGATAAATCTGCATTATCAACATTTATGGTATCCTCAAGACAATCCCTTGGATCATTCTCAGCCATGTAACGATTGAAGGTATCTTCAATACTCTTCACTTCGTGATGCTGCATACTAGGCCCCCTTAGTGTCAACTCTGTAATCTACTTCTGCTGAGACTCTAGTAGCTTGTTGATGTTAGCTAGACTAGAGACGATCTTATCATCCCTATTTGGCTTCACCACTTGATGTTCAACCTGTGCTATCTAGCCAAGTACATATGATCCTCTATCTCTCTCTACAAGCCAGTCACATAAATTCATAGCGATGTCTTCAAACAACTTTTCTGCTTCAAATGCTGTCTTAGATAACAGCGCTCCACCTGATGATGCATCATTAAAAACACGCGACTCACAATCCAATCCATAGTAGAAGATACTTAAGTATTCAGCCTTAGACATTCCATGTTGTAGGCACCTCCTGAGTATGTCTTTAAACCTATCCCACGCCTCATAAAATTTCTCACCCTGATTCATAACAAATTGGGTGATTTCTTGCTTCATTCTTAAGATCCTTGAGGGTGGCATGTATCTCTCTAAGAACTTCTGCTGCAGTTGGTCCCATGTAGTGCAGTCCGTGGCATCAAGAGTCTCATACCAAGCTTATGCTCCATCAATTAATGAAAATTTGAATAGGGCGATCCGTCTAGCATGATCATTAGCTCCAGCACCTTTCTGAGTATTTGCATAACCAAGAAAATTTCGGAGATGCTGATATGGATCTTCAAAACAATCTCCAGGAAAGAAATTCTTTTCTACCATGTTAATAAGAGCGGGATGTATCTCAAAATCATCATCTTCCCCCTTACTTCTATCAACCCCATGTTACCAATTCCATAGTTCATAAAAATTTCACGTATGGCAACATCATCCGGATTCTGCCTTGCTCCGGCCATGTTTAGCTCTGTGCGTTATTCTTCCTTTCCTTCCTTTCCTTTTCCTAGTGCCAAAGTACCTCAGAAAAATCTAAGGTTAGATAGAAATAAATAATCACAAATAAAAGTTTTAATCAAATTAAAACAAATAATAACAGCCGTCCCCGGCAACGGCGCCAAGAACTTGATGCACGTTTTCTTTGCACGCAAAATTAATCCCCAAGTATTAAGGATATCAATTGCAGCTTAAGCAAGCGACCAAGTGAATATCGAACCCAAAGGACGGCGTATTATTAATTTAATTATTTACTAAATTAATTAGCAAAAGTGTGGCAATATAGTTTTTAGAATTTAATTATAATCTACTAAATAATTAATTAAAATAATGAATAAAATAAAATATCACTAGAAGAATATGAAAGTGGATCAAGTAGGAGAATATGTAGCTCTAGGATAATTCAGTTTCACTCATTAATCTCTCTTTTGTGTGTTGATGTCCGACTCTGCCTTGTGGAATATGGACGTATCACTAAACCATGCATATCTACTCTATAGACACAAGTAAACATGCATGTAACACGTGTGAATAACCTCGGAACAAGAGATATAACTTCATCTCCCCTTCCTAGGTACTATCAGTATCAATTATTTTCCTGGCAAATTGGTACTCTAACCCGATATGATCTTCTTTTATAGGTACTATAAAATTATTCTCTTTATCCTACTTAATAACCCGAATTCAATTCACTTAATAAGTATTCATATATGATAGTTCTAATGAAGCTTCGGAGTCCCCTCACTTAGAATCATAACATGGAATCCTGCTCAGTAGTGAACGCACTCAATCAATAACCAAGATATGTATTCAGACTCTACATAACAATTAATGATGCACAAAACGATCGTGAGTATGAATTAAAAAGGCACAATCATATATAAAATAAATCTATAAGTAGTTTACACACAAAAGTTTAATTAATTGGTAAAAAACTTCATAGCCCTAGTTCTACCAAAAAGGTTCTAGCCCATGATGTTATGAAGAACAATCATGGGTGTTGGATAGATCTTACCCGGATGTCCAGAAAATACAAGATAAATTAGAAAATGAATAAAACCCTAGATGTGGGAGTCGTCGCGTCCTTCTCCATCTTGAATTCTCCTCTTAGTTCTCCTCTTGATTCCATGAACGAATCTTCAAAGTGATGGATGGATGGAGGAAAGGATGTGGATGATGGTTGGGGGGTGATCCTCCTTGTGGGGGTATAGTATTGTTGTGGCCTCTCTCCACTCTTTTAATCTCCCCCAATTTATGAATAATGATGTGAAATATATATAGGTGTGAGAAGGGAATTAAATAAGAAAAGAAATATATAGGGGTGAAACATGGAGGATTATGTGATAAGAAGATAAATTTGGCAATTTTCGTGAATTTTCGGAAATTCTCGGAAATTCTCACTGGCAGCTGCGCGACTTCACGATTTTAAGCATAACTTCCTCGTCCCATCTCCGATTTTAGTGATTCTTATGCTCACACGATCTTCTTTTCCTTTATTTTCTCTGAATATAAAGAAGTCTCAGAAACTCTAAGATTTGAATCTGTAACAAGCCATGGAAAATAGCACAGCCGTTCTATTCGGCACAGCTCGCGCGACGTTACCATTTTGATTATAACTCTCTCATTTGGAATTCAATTGAGGTGTTCTTTACGCCAAAATGATCCTCTTTTTAGTGGCTTTCCAACCATATATCACACTGCCAGTTTTGATTTCCAAATGAACACAAAAATATCGCACAAATTGGATATGCATTTTTCAGCATTCATTGCATAAGTTGCACATTTTCTCCAACTTTGCATTTTTGATCCTTTTTCCACCTAAAACACCTCAAGTGCACCTTTTTATCACATATACTGAATATAAGACTCTTGTGCTAATATATGACAACAATATCAATCAAAAAGTTATTCAATTGGACACTAAAATACGCTAATTTCCACTCTCATCACCCGACGGATTTGAATCTCCTAATCCAATAAATGATGATGTCCTAAGGCGGGAAGATCCCGATAGGAGGCATGTTGGGAAGGTTGTTATCAATGACGAAAACATAGAAAGAGGTGTTAGAGCGGATGGGGATGACACAGATGATTTGCTTCGAACACCAATTGGAGATGAATGTGGGTCATCTGACGAGCATACGTCGGATGCATTTCCTGGCTCTGATTCATCTGATAGTGATGGCGATCACCGAAATAACTCTAATGTGCAAATCAATAGGCCTAAAAGTGTGAAAAAATTGAGTGTCCCATGTATGCCGGATTCATTTAGTGTTGAGAAAGAAACGTTTAGTTCTTTGGATGAAAGCATGGATGGTGTAGCAAAGGATGCGACCTATGGAAGTAAAAAGGAAATGAAGTTGGCAGTTGCTATATATAATTTGAAGTGCCGAGCTGGCTTTCGGGTGTATAGGTCCAAAAAGTGCAGGTGGTATGTGAAATACAAAGGCAAGTCGCCTTGCGAATTTGTCTTTCGCTCCACCGGGTGGGATGATTTTTGGAGATGCACCCCCTTTGTTGGACACACATGCATTAAAGACTTGAATAGGGTGGGAACAGAGACTGTGTCATCTAAGTTTCTTGGGACTTTATACGCTAACCATCAAACGAAGAAGTGTACGTCGATGTCTCCTTCATTAATCATTGAAGATCTAAAGACAAGATATGATGTCTCAATACTGTATGATCATGCTCTTTCTGTGAAGAAATGGGCGACCAATCTAATGTACGGTGATGATTTGGAGTCTTTTAAGCTGCTGCCCGCGTACCTGAGAGCATTGGGAAGGGAGAATCCAGGAAGTCATGTAGCACTACGCACATCAGACGGAGATCACGTCTTCCAAAATATATTTGTTGTACTCTCCACCACCATATCCGAATTTAAGTGATATGGAAGGCCTATGATTGTGGTAGATGGTGCTCATTTGAAGGGTAGGTACAAGGGAGTGGCGTTCGTTGCAGTAACTCAGGATGCAAACCAACAAATATTCCCTCTTGCAGTAGGAGTGGGTTCTACAGAGAATAATGAAGATTGGTCATGGTTTATGATGCAGTTGCGGGAGGCTTTTGGATGGCCAGATGAGTTGTTGATTATTTCGGATCAGCACAAAAGATTATGCCATGCAGTGAGGGTGGTATACCCAGGTGCGACACATGCATTTTGCTATTACCATTTGCGCAAGCAGGTCATGATGTACAACAAAGGCATTGTGTACTTGTTCAAGACTGCTACTAGAACTTACAGTAGATCCGAGTTTGAGCGGTGAGTCTAAAAATGTGTACATCTAAGTATAAATGAACAGTTGTGAAAGGAATTAACGTGTTGTGTATACTATTGACTTATTCAATTTACTTGTTGAGCAGGACTATGAAAACGTTAAGCAGAATATGAAAATTTGAAAATCTGTATTTGAAGTTGAATGAAATAAGAGCGGAGAGATGGTCTCGTGTGCTATGCCTATTAGGAAATATGAATTCGTCACGAATAATACTGTAGAGAGTTGAAATAGGTGTATTTCCTGGGCTCGTTCGCTCCCAGTGGTTTATTTTTTAGAAACAGTGAGGCACATTATCGGTGGTTGGTTCACGAGTCGTCTTGAAGAGGCAGAAACAAAGACTGGGCCTCTATGTCGAATCGTTTCTAGTGAGTTATCCCGTGTAGTTGAAGCTAGCATGGGATTGAAAGTCATTTTGATTGGAGATGAGACCTACACGGTGAAGAGCACCACAAATAGTTGCATAGTAGATTTGGAAAATCGGTTATGTGATTGTGGAGTATTTCAAGCCGATATGATTTCATGCGTCCATGCAGCGGCAACAATCAGGTTGGAGTTATTCCTTGATTTATAAATACTACTTTCAGTTTTCTTTACATAGAGGAATATAGTTATGATATTTTAATTACGGCATTAAAGTAAATGGTGTTATATTTATCTAGGTTTGCAAAGTATGATGTGAATTCCTTTGTTGGTGATTACTACTTGAATGAGAAGGTGAAGGAAATGTGGGGTGGTTTAGTGCTCTCTGTTCCCGACCAATCTCAATGGCAGAGTTTGGAATTACATGGAGATGATGTTTGTAACCTACCTAATTGCCCGAAACAAGCTGGCAGGCCTAAAAGATCTCAGATAAAGTCAGCAAAGGAGAAGCATTTTAAGAAGCGGAGGACTCAGCGCTGCAGTAGATGCAATGACAGCAGTCACAACATGAGTACCTATACTTTCCACCGGTTAATGAAAAGCAACTCAACGACCAATATGTGAGGGTAGCTGGACATATAAGTGACATCATGAAAAATTTAAGTTACAATTATTTTTTATAAGATGGCGAACATGTTGATTAGATTGGGGTCCGTAGAGTGCGATTCTTGATGAGTTGTTCATATTGATTGGTTGTTGTGCATCACTTGGTGATGTTATTTTGATGTGATTTTTATTTGTTAAGTTGTTTCAATTGAGATTGTTTAATGAAGTTATTTTAGGGTTTGTATACTTATGCTGGAGTAGAACTACATGTAGGGGTTATACATGGAGGTTTCCAATTTTAATTAATATAGGGTTTTAGATAAAGTACATGTAGTATTCAATGTCTTTATCTCCACTTAAATTAATATAGGTTGTTATGTTTGTTTATTGTCAAAACGGTGAAAACCATGAAGTAGGTCCTCCTACATTCATACATTATCCATTATATATTGGGAACAGAAGCCCTACATTGGGTATGAAATACTAATGAATATTAGTGCAAAATAAACAATTCAATAAAAATGTTGGATCTAGAGCAACCATCATTCAACAAAACAACCTCCATTTAAGAGCTTAATTACCCTACTCCATTTAACAACTCCAGCACCCTAAACCACTAAAAAACAGAGCCCGTAAATCCCAACATCATACATCAAAACAACCTCCATTACCCATTCCGTTTCCCAAATCCATTTACTCCAACAAGTCATCAGTGCATCATCTTTGTAGAATACAAGATAGCCACAAATAAAGCCCAAGATCCAATAAGTGCAATCATCATATACTTTCCATATCTCTCGATGTTTTTTTGTTCGTTAGTCATTTCATGTTTCTCCTTCAATAGAAGGAGAATTATAGACTTTACTCTTAGAGGCACAGGAGGATCGATCCATTCGAAATAATTATATCCACCACCGTTTCGCTGCAATGCAAGAGTGATTAACATTAACACATCCAACATTGTACGTATATATCTTATGCTTTCGAATTATACTTATATAACTATTAAATTTGTAACCTGCCATGCTCGACACCGGTAGAATCGTCGACCTGGATTCGCTTCAGTTCAAGAAGTTCGCAACTTTGCATTTGTACCACAATAGCAGGCCATAAACCTTATCCCTCCTGATGCAAACGACGATGAATCCGTAGATGACATCCCCTCCTGATGTAAATTGACGAATTGAGTGAGTTATTGGTGGATAAGAGAGTTAGGGTTCATAGCGGGTATCTTATTTCTGATTTTTGGGTTACACATTTAGGAAAAATATCTGTTTGTATCCCCTATTATACACACACGTCCTTTCCCACGTGGGTATACCAATTATTTATTATTATTATTATTATAATTATAATATTATTTTCCTATTATACTTGTCTGTTCTTTTTTTTCTTTTATTATACTTCAAATCTGTAAGGTAATATGCAGTGTATAATTATCATTAATTATAACATTGTTTAAATATTTTAATTTTTCAAAAATATATTATAAGAGATTTCTCAATATCTTTTTACATGAATTAAATATAATTAAGTTTATTAAAAACGGTAACAAATGTGTTGATTTATCCATATATTTATTGTTAATTAGTTAAACAATAAATAAAATAAAATAAAATACAAATTTTAGTACTATTTTAATTTTTGGTGCATGGTTATATGTGTAGAAATATAAGGAATTTTATTTTTGACCCGATTGAAACTGTTTTAAAATTTTATTTTAAAAAAATAAAAATAAAAATAAAAATAAAATATTCAACGGTTAAGATTACTTATATTTCAATGTGATAGTTTGAATTATTTGGGTGCACCGAGGTCACATGTTCACCCCTAGTATGACAATTGGAATATTTATATACAAAGGTGAATGTAGGAATATTAATTAATCACATGACAAAGGATTATATTGACTAACATACTAATCCCTTTTGGCTACAAAGCCACCTTTTACTATTACCAAATTCTATTTTTGTTACTAGCAAACTACCCCTTTTGATTAAACATAATTTAATATTATTAATTAATACGTGAAATATTAATCAAGGCATATAAATGAACCCCATTTACTATAATATTTATTACTAACAAACTACCCTTTTTACTATAACTATATACATTCTAATTATTATAACATTTACAAAAGCTTCAAAATATAAATAATTATTAACATTATTAAAATAAATTCGTAAAAAAATTTATTATAGAAATGTGTAACTAATTTAATTGAAAATAATATAAAATTTTTTTCATCAATTTTTTTCAAGTATATAAATGTATATATAATAGTATGTTACTTAAATACATTAATAAAATAATTAAGTTTACAAATGAATATATGTATATTATATTTTGAAGAAAAAAAGAAATATTTAATTTTGAACAATACATAAAATAATAATATTATTTATAATGAAAATTTATATAAATAATTAAGATGACTTTTATTAGTTATAATATTTTCAACAATGAAAATCTATAACATTTTACACTTTTTTAATGATCCGAGATTAACTTAAATTAAGGAATTATTACTTAGAGGTACAAAGTATATGATAGTATTACTGCTAGATACAATGGATAAATTTAATTATTTTTACGTATAAAAGTATGCAATATAAAGTCTTAATTATCCTTTATAATAAGTTGAATACATAATTTAAAGATTAGTTAGTTAGAAATTCACGTAAACTTGTTTTATCTCTCCAGGAACGGTTCTATTTATGTTATCTTTCCTAAAATCAATGTATTTCTGGAATTCTTTTTTTTTTGCTGTGATTACATATCAGAGTCGGATTTTTGGTCGCGATACTCATTCCAATTTGAAATCACAAATCTGTAAGAATTTGTTTAATTTTGAAGATTTATTTTATTTTGCTAAACTGAATCCAACGTGAGATAGGATTTAAGTTGAATACACCTTGTCGACCATTTGTTTATTCATCTGAATACCATCGGTATATTTTCTGCGTTGCGTTCTCTGTGTTCTTATGATTTTCCATAAAACTAGTATAATATTTTCTGAATACCATTGTTGTTCGACCATTTGTTTATTCATCTGAATACCATCGGTTTGTTTTCTGCTGTGCGTTCTCTGTCTTCTTATGATTTTTCATAAAACCAGTATAATATTTTCTGAATATCATTGTTGTTCTAATTGGTGCATTTTATGGGTTTACGATCATGAGTAATTTTCTGAACAACAGCAGTTGTTTTTCTAATGAAATTAAATCAATATACTTTGTTGTTCAGGCACATAAGTTCATGGGTCATTTCCGTTCTTAGTGTTCTGCATAATGATGAGTGCAAATTAGTGTCTATATGTTCAACCACATCCTGGTCTGATATTCAATGTTAAATTCGTGAATGTTGGGTTGACTTGCAAAATGAGGAATTCAAGTGTCTTTGTAGTTTTGGCAAACATAGAAGGATTTGTTTTGCATCTGATATTGATTTGAAGAACTTGGCCTCTCTTTGTCATCGGTCATTGGTAAATACTGCTTCAGCAGAATTTTAGTTGTTGAAAAAAAAAATACTCTGGTAGTTAGAAGTTCATCTCATATTTGTGAAATGATCAGTTGTTGAAAAAAAAATACTCTGGTAGTTAGAAGTTCATCTCATATTTGTGAAATGATAGTGCCTGGAAAAGATTCAAGAAGAGGTTATGAAAATGATAGTGTATTCAAAGCCAACACCAGGTACAATTACTTGTTAATTACCAACTTTAGTATATTCAAATATAGCATGCACTCTGAATACTTGCCAGGTTTGGGTTTCAATCACAAGAATTCAAAACCTTCAGCCGTAAAAATGGTATTCAATGGTGGGCGAACAATGGAGGCCACCCCTCATGTGACTGTCATTATAAACCCCTCGGCGGAGGGTCAATTGAACTAAATAGTTAATTCAGTTTTTGGTGCGTTTCTCTCTCATAAAAACAAAAATTACAAAAGGAAGAGAGAAGTGCCCTCCTGTGACACATGTGGAATCATAAAACAATTTGGGTATTCAAAACAGTTAGGGATTATGAATAAATGCAACGTATCGGTGTCAATTACTTGAATACAGTGTATTCAGATCCAAAACCAGGGCCAATTACTTGTTAATTACCAGCTTTTGGATATTCAAATATAGAATGCATACTGAATACTTACCAGGTTTGGGTTTCAATCACAAGAATACAAAACCTTCAGCCGTTAAAAGGGTATTCAATGGTGGGAGAACAGTGGAGGCCACCCCTCATGCGTCTGAAATTATAAACCCCTCGTTGGATTCCCCTAATATCGCCCTCGTTGGATTCCCCCAAACACGCCGCCCGTTTTGAGATTCTTGTTTGGAATTGAACAGCATCATATGTGAATACCGTGCGCCTAATTCTAAACAATTATCCTAAATTAATGCTATTTTAATCCCTGAATACATTTAATTTTATGTAAGGTTAAAATAGGTATTTATTGGGTTTAATTTGTATCTAATAGTGTTTTAAATAGGATAATGTACCTATCAGTAATATATATTTATATTTTGTACCTAAGGGTAATGAACCCTTAAATTAATAATATCCCAATATTTCACTAATTAGTACCTAATTAATATTGTTCATATATAACAAACACATAATAACCATAAAATTAAAATAAAGACATATTAACCATAACATAATTACTTCGATTAACAGATCTAAGATTACGAAATTAAAATTTAAAAACTAATTAAAAGTAAATAAAACATATTAATGAAAAAAGCAACATAACATCCGATAATTTAGGTAAAAAAATTCCTTAATTGCAGAACCCCCATCTTCCTTCTCCAGCAGGCCAACTTCAACATCTTCACATCAATTTTCACCCACGGATGACTGAGTACCAGCGGCGGGTCCTGCCTCATCGCGTGCTAGCTCATGTTTGACACCCATTAGCAGACTGCCGCGGTTGGGTGCCTCCGTGAATAGCATTTCCAAGCGGTCGAACTCCGGCTCTCCATGATAATAGCACGAAGTGATCAATCTGTAATTTTTCCGATTCAATTTACATCAAAAGAGCACGATTTAATTTCATTCATTCTCAAGATTAGTCTGTTTAGAGTGAAAAAAACTACATACTTCTATTACCTCAATTACGGCTTCCCAGACATCATCGACAGCCATTACTCGATTCATTCTTCTGTCCCAGTAGACTCTCGACGATATCGACAACAGCCTTTTGAAACTGAAGTACCGGATCCTCAGTTTTGACAGCCTCTCAATGCAGTCCCTCCAAGTAAACGCGGTGTCAAACAAGGCATTGAGGACAATTATCGCCCGCCCACATGCCGCAAAGTTAAATTTCATTCATCAATTTTCTTACAATGTAACAAGTATTGATGAAGCATGCATTTCTCTCGGCTGTCCACTGCGTGCCCTCATAAAATATTTTGTAATGGCTGATTAACTCCATTGCAGATTGAAGACGGAGGAGGCTGAATTGAAGAAGTGAATAACTAAGAAGTAATTGGGCCACTTAAATAGGAAATTACATACTGGAGTAGGGAGGGTGTGGATTATGCGTATGTAAACAGTGGGAAATATAAAGGGTTGTAAATGGGTCAGACTATTGGCACGTTAATCTCAACCGTCGCATTGTTTACTGAGATATTCTCCACTGATAAATGGAAAACAGAGGGTCGCGTCTAATATCTATCTTTCTTCTTCTATTCATGATGACTGATGAGATGTATCAATAAAGTTGTAATACACACATATTGAATGGATACTTACACAAGGTAAATCAATTGCAGATTTTATTCTATCTAATTGTATTTTTTTACCAACACGTTTCCAACAAATCTATTGTAGATTTTATTCTATCTAATTGTATTTTAGATTTGAATCATTTAATTAAATATCTAGATATGCTTCTTTTTTTATTAATTTATCTTTATTAATATGTATGTAAACAATACAGAATTTTTTTATATCTTTTAATTGCAGATTTTGTTTGTCCAACACGGCCTCCAACAAATCTATTCACCTGTTGTACACAGAAAGAAGATATCGATAAATGAATTTTGAGAGGATAGTTCACAGTGTTTTAAAAATCCACACTTCAATTATAGCACATTTTACATGAAAAAAATTAAAATAAATATGTTGATGTGTAATATATATGTTGCCTTCATTATCTTATACATATATAAATCCTTGTGACAAATGGGAATTAATGTAAACCCTTTATCAAGATATATGAATGAATTTCATCCATATTTCATATTGATGTCTTAATTAAATTGACATGGCAAAGCTCTTTAAGTTACAACTTGAGTGAATCAATTGTTAGATTTGGCAAACCCTAAATCCTAAACCCTAAAACCCTAAAAATGAAAAGCCTTAACCACACAAAACACTATTGAATGGATACTTACACAAGGTAAATCAATTGCAGATTTTATTCTATATAAATGTATTTTAGGTTTGAATTATTTAATTAAATATGTAGATTTGAATCTTTTATATTTTTAATTTATTTTTATTAATATGTATCTAAACAATGCAGAATTCATTTTGTATGTCTTATAATTGTAGATTTTTTTCTGTCCAACACGGCCTCCAACAAATCTATGCACCTGTTGTATACAAAAAGAAGATCTCAAATTTGAGAGGATAGTTAACAGTGTTTTAAAAATCCACACTTCAATTATAACACACATTACAAGAAAAAAATTAAAATAAATAATTCATCTCCATTACGTGTCATATATATGTTGCCTTCATTATCTCATAGATATATAAACCCTTCTGATAAATGGGAATTAATATAAATCCTTTATCAAGATATATGAAAGAATTTCATCCATATTTCATAATGATTTCTCAATTAAATTGACGTAGCAAAGCTCTTTTAGTTACAACTTGAGTGAATCAATTGTTAAATTTGGCAAACCCTAAACCTTAAAACCCTAAACCATAAACATGACCCAAACCACATAAACCATGATCCCTAAACACACATACACTACAATAACAGTAAGATACCCACCTAAAATAGGTGAATACAAAAAGATTAAAAAAACCTTTTTATCACTGCCATAATGTAGTGCAGTTGTGCAGTGTTGAAGGATTCTCTATCAAGTGTCATGTATATCATGTTATATTTTCCTGTGAGGTATAATTAATTTCGTGATATACGTGACAGTTTATATGACTCATGTAACCCCTATTTAAAGGTAGAGAGGCCTGAAAGAAAATAAACACTAAATCCAGAATGAATCATAGGGGTAAGTCACGTTCATATGTAAATCTATAATAGGTTTTTCTTGTGGGCACTGATTATTCTTCTATTTAAATTTTTCTTTCGTATTTAACATCATCCAACTTTGGAAAGTTATTTGTAGTGACACTTTTTCATTTTATTTCACCAAAAATAGGATGCAACTCAAACAGAAGGATCGATCAGATGTTTGAGGACTATCACAAATGGACAACGATTGAAGAAAAGTGATTGCTGGAAATCATGTGGGAGTTTTGGATGGATAGAAAAGTTCTGGACTTGAGTCCCTCAGCCAAAATTCTCGAAGAAATTATGGGTGTTGCTCAGTACAGAATCGATCCACACATAGGGGCCAAGACTGTCTCCAAAAAGTTAACAGACTTGGCTAAGCGTTATCGACTCTGCCTTAAAATCTCGAAAGAACCGGGTGTATCATTCAACTCCAGATCTGATAAGTTCGAAGCCAACCAGAATACATGGGACCGTATAATTCAGGCATAATATTATAGTACTTTCTTTTTAAAATCTTATTTATTCAACTACGGCATTTCATAATTCCTTGTACATGTTTTCAGTTGGAACCCCACGCAGCCAAGTTCATCTCTGAACTTAAGCCACTCTGGTGGGACATGGACATTACATTCTCGATTATGGATCATTTCAAAATAGATGCCTACGATAGTGGTAGTGGATTGGGACGCTAGGAAAATAAACAAATTGTTGGAGTGGAGGGTAGTGATGCTGATGACGGGGTGGTTGAGGACGGTGATCCACTTGACAATATATAGGGAGTTACACTGAAAGTAAGACACTTGGTGAATATTTGGTGGAGAAGAAGCCCTTCTTACATAATAGATGCATATTTAAGACTTATTTTGCAATTTGTGTTGTTGTTGTAACTTGAAACAGAAGAATCTCGTGCCTATTTAATTTTCAAATCTCGGTGTAGTACCACCTCCATCTAGATGGTTTTTCCTTTCCCTATATGTCGATAATTATGTGACCTTTACGAATCTATTTTGTTTGGACCCTCTTTAATTAAAGCCCAAGTAGATATTTTCATAAGCAGTCTTAAGTTGCCGATTGGGTAGATATATAATTTACATATACTAAAGATGGGCCCGGGGTCAATATATACATCATGGATTGATAAAATTGACCACCTAATCTAAAAAGGGTTTTCCTTTCTACTAAGGTAACCCATGAACTAAACTTGGGCCAATATTCATCAATAAAAGCCTAAATACTAGGTTTAAGTTGCCAATTTGAGTTGGGATTTATGTTGCCACTAACGAAGATGACCCCGACTCAATCTTTTAAGCATTTTTTATTAAACTACATGACATTTTTAAGGTTTTTGAGGCGAATGAAGGAGAACTATAAATAATATTGGGCCCAGTTTCATCCGTCAAAGCCCAAGTACCAGGTTTTTGTTGCCGATTGGGTTAGATTTTATGTTGCCACTACCAAAGATGACATCAGTCCAATCTTTTAAGCACTCTTTATTAAACTACACGACATTTATAAGAATTTTGACCTGAATGAAGGAGAACTATAAATAACATTGGGCCCAGTTTCATCCGTCAAAGCCCAAGTACCAGGTTTTTGTTGGCGATTGGGTTGGGTTTTATGTTGCCACTACCAAAGATGATCCCGACCCAATCTTTAAGCACTCTATATTAAACTAGACGACATTTATAAGAATTTTGACTCGAATGAAGGAGAACTATAAATAACATTGGGCCCAATTTCATCCGTCAAAGCCCAAGCACCAGGTTTTTGTTGCCGATTGCATTGGGTTTTATGTTGCCACTACCAAAGATGGCACCGACCCAATCTTTTAAGCACTCTTTATTAAACTACACGACATTTATAAGAATTTTGACCCGAATGAAGGAGAACCATAAATAACATTGGGCCTAGTTTCATCCGTCAAAGCCCAAGTACCAGGTTTTTGTTGTCGATTGGGTTGAATTTTATGTTGCCTCTACCAAAGATGATCCCGGTCCAATCTTTTAAGCACTCTATATTAAACTAGACGACATTTATAAGAATTTTGACCCGAATGAAGGAGAACTATAAATAATATTGGACCCAATTTTATCCGTCAAAGCCCAAGTACCAGGTTTTTGTTGCTGATTGGGTTGGGTTTTATGTTGCCATTACTAAAGCTGACACCGGCCCAATCTTTTAAGCACTTTTTATTAAACTATACGACATTTATAAGAATTTTGACCTGAATGAAGGAGAACTATAAATAACATTGGGCCCAATTTCATCCGTCAAAGTCCAAGTACTAGGTTTCGGTTGCCGATTGAGTTCATATTTATGTTGCCAATACCATAGATGAGTCCGACCCAATATTCAAGTAGTAAAATGTTATTTCTTATTTGTGTTGAACTTGGCACTTATAATAAATTACAATATTAATAATAAAAGAAATAATATTAGTGTGATGACATCTAATAAATACATAATAAAGATAATACATAAATAATGGTATATTTATAAGACAGATAGAGGGAAATACGATTTTCTTTTATTTTTATGTTTTTTTAATTTTTTTATACACAAATATAAAACAGATATATTATTAAGTAGGATTCGAATTGATTTTTTGCAAATAACGTCGATTAAATCGTACACAACATAACTAGAATATTAGGATACATAATATTAACCTGGAACTTAATTAAGTCCCTGCAGTAATGGGTCACGTACAATAATGCTGGCATATATCCCAATCAGATTATTTTTACATCATGAAAGAGATACAGGGTGCAGTGGCAAAGTAGAATGGTATTAAAACCCAAAAATACATGCGATGCACATGCAAAATGTTAATGCCTGGTCACTTTAGTTTCGAAGGACATACAAATCTCCACAGAGCAATCGTCTATATTCATCAATATTCATTTTTTCAGTGTGTCCAATGACCTTAGCCCTACTGCAGCCTCAAGATAAAGGCAGCAAAACAAACCACAATCATTGTCAGTCACCTGCTATGGTAATTTCATTACCTTCTCAACTTTGAAAGGCCGCTTTACATCAAAGCCTTTCCTGATGTTGCAATGGTCAAGTAGGCTGCTAATTACCCTCCCAAGCATCTGAAATTGTGGAATTTAGAATCTCCTCATTGTTCTATAGCTCGAATCATATATCAGGATCTTATTATTGTGAAATTAAACTTCATACAGAACCCAATGATTGCCACGAACATGGGGCACTTCAAATAACTTCTCCACTTTATTCCAATTCTGACCAAAACCTCCTTTAGGGAATTCACCTGTCACGTAGCCTAACAACGTCTTCTCATTCTCTTCCCAGTCCCAAACTTCTCTCCTTTTCATGGCTTCCTCCCATACTCCAGTAATGCCCGTCACCCTTTGCTGCACCTCAAATACAATGGATTCAAATGGATGGCCAAAAAAATCACAAAGTTATAAAACACAACATCGGTTAACAAAAAGTTGCATTCATACCCAGAAAATGAACTCTACAACAGTCCACCCAGTAGCAAGACACTCCGAAGATCTTTTCACATTATGGACCACGAGCTTAATCAGCATATCAAGCATTTGAGATATCAAAACAATGTAGTTTTCAATTCGGCGTCACTTTAGTTCGTATATATTCAATCATCCATCACATATACCTCATCGCCTATCCATTCTCCGGATTTGAATAGACAATAAAAAAAGGATGGCTGCATAGATGATTAAAATCCATGCTGCACAGATGATTAAAATCCATGCCCTAAGGTTATAAAACCATTGTTCGCTTTCTTATTTGCCGAGTACCAGGCATTGAAGGAATTTACAAAATGATCAGCACAATCATCAATAGATATTTCGGGACAGGATACACATGCCACTTTCCTCTTTTTTTGTGTCCACTCTTCCAATCTGCAGCAATCTTCACCCCAGAATTGTCTTTCCCCCTGTCTCGTCCTATTTTTTTTACAAATGCCGCTTGTTGATTACCCTAAAAATAAAATGAACATTTGAATTGAGATTATCTTTTGGTTATAAAAATAGTCTGACTAATACAAGTATCATCCAATTTATTAATGGGAATGTTGTTCCCTTCAACACCTCAAACACAACGTCCTCAGTCATCGCTACTGAACAATACCCAGTTTCCCCTGCCACATACACCTCTATAGAATGTCAATTTAAAAAAGACAACATTAATAATAATTTCCTTAGAGGAGCCACGTAGAAAATTCAATCATTATTTAAGTGCAACATATAGATTTCCTGCATGACATGTATTAATTTACCTTGCACAAACGGTCTGCTTCAGCAGGCATATTGCTCTCCTCCTACCCCATTTCACTGTTCTCGGTGGGAACACCAATGTCATTCTTCTCATTTTGATTGCTACAATGCGTGGGAATATCAACTGCCTGCATTAAACCATGCTTATAAACTACCTGCATTAATTTACAATGCTATACCACAAAAATCATTAAATGCACAATATCTCATTCTCACAATCTACATTCACTGCAGGTGATACTGGTACTCCATTATTATTTTTCCCTGTGTTTACATCACCCGTGTACGGTTCTGCAACTTCGACTGGTTCAGGGCACTGATTTTGGTCCGTGGGACCCTCTCCCGTAGTTCCTTGCATGATGTCAAAATGGAGCATCAGCATACGAATATTACAGATATGTTCTTCTAGCCTGCTCTGTGTTTTTTCATTCTCACTCACCAGGTACCTCACCAGTTGATATATCTCTCTGTTAGATGGTGTTGTATCACCATCTCGCAAGACCATATAATCTGCACCATACTTATTTCCATCAGCTGCTGAGTGTGCTCTCTTTATTGCATCTTCAAACTGGACGTCCTCCGCTGTCTCCTTTAACAGCACTGCCTCCCACTGGACAACACTCAAATAGCATGAGGCTAACTTCTCATCAGTAGTGGGCTCCAACCGTCTCTTAATGACAACCTACAGATGCACAAAATAAAAACATTAAAGTGCATACTCTAACCCTTTTCACCATTTCATCTGATACACTATTCATAAAGTTATCACAACATACGTGATCTCCACTCAGATCATCTCCGCGAAGATCCATGAAAACTGACTTCTTCAGATCTGAAGAACGTGGAGTAGAACAGCACGACCATCAAAGGATTCTGGGGATTTCAATGTTCTTTAGAATGCAATATCTCGAGGAGAGAGCTATTATTACTTCATAAGCCCAGACGAGTAAAGCATACGTAAACCCGTTAACATCTACAAACTTTCTAGAAATCTTGGTCTTCTTTCTCGAATCATTTTGTTCACTTCCACAGGGTCTAAGACTATGTCTAATATCGGAAGCCAAGAATTCCTAGGATACTATACCCCAATGCATATCAACCTTCTTGAGCCCGTGCCCTTTGCTCAAAAGCATCCCATATACCACCCATAACAAAGCTAGCTTCACATTATCATCACTACCTCCATTCTGCTTAAGGTTTTTCTTGAATGCCGACTCTATCATGTCCACAGTAACTATACATCGGTATCAAGGTATCATTTTTTATTGTATCGCTCTCAACTGTTCTAGGTTTGGAACCGAAGTTTAAACCTATTACAAGGGCAAACTCGCATGGCCCAAACACTGCCTCCTGCCTATTCACATGGAACACTATTCGGTCTGTGCATTCTGACGTGTCCTGCAAGTAAAGCAATTGCAAGTAAAGCTGTCCCTGAAAATTCATTGGGGGGATTCTCAAGAAATGCCCAAAGCAGCTCTGCTCGAACTGCTTGAGCTGTGTAGCATTTAAACCCTTCTTAATCTTGGCAATCACTGACATGTCACAGCGATCTGCCACCCTTGCAAAGTGCCAATCTTGATGACTTACGAGAGCATTGTCAGACCATCTGCAATACGTCACATGTACACTGCCTTTAACATATATATATGAATATCATTCTAAAACTACCATGCAATAGGCCATTAAAACACATATTTCACCAGAACACTTCTATTCTGCCTATTAATTTACAGATACATTCAGTTATCAGTTTTTCCCTTGAATTTACATCGAAGAGCATCAGCACTGCCTACTGAATTTATAATAATTCATCAGATATAAACATCTACGATCTACACCATCCAAATATGCTATGGTTGTAAAATATTATAGATAGTTCATTGTACTGGGTGGAACAAACAACTTGAAAATTTCTCAAATCTTTATTCTGTTCCATTTAACATTTACAAAAATCAACATCCTCTATACAGGTCGCCCATGCAATTATCTATCTAAGCCATCCACCAAACAATATCAACACATATATTACATGTACTCTCCAACAACCAGATTCGCGAGCCTGTACTCACTTCCCACCACAGGGATGTACTCTGTTTTTTTCTCTGACGACACCAGCTTTTTTAAATTAATGCAGCCGAGAGGATTGCTTCTTCTCAGCTCCTGGACTTTTCAAATTTGAGCATAGATCTCTTCTTCGATGATTCGAAAATATTCAAAATATTTAGGGATTAGGGTTATATAAGGTCGAAATTTCAATTAAGGGTTCTTTCCCCCCAATTAGGCAATCCGAATCAGTGGGTTATACAACCCAAATCGATTTGCGAAATTAATAAACCGGCCGGTCTGATAAGGGGACATCATAGTAATTACATCCATTAAATGGTTATATTCCCTTGAAAACTGAGTGGTTGGTGGGAAAACTTGGAAGCCTCTACCCACTTGCATAGAATTCCAATTTTACACATAATTTTATGGCGGACAGTCGGTTGACTATTCGGAAGCGAGCATAAATCAATCAGCGCCCCACTACTCGGAACTTTTTGTGAGACAAGTATATATAAGATGGGTCGATCCATTATTAACTTTAGTTATTATATATATAAGTAATGTATATTTATTGATAGTTAAAATAAGTGTACACACAGTGAATTATATTACTCCATAATACTTTAAAAACATATTTTAATTCATTATTTATCTTACTAAAAAAATATATACTTTAACTACGAATTAATTAACGTACTTTGCCTATATAACAATCATATTTTAACAACGGATCGACCCATTTCACTACTCATCTCACATAATTAATTAATTTGATTCATATATAAATAAAGGAAAATAGAATAGAAAGATGAGTGTTTATAAGTAGCTTACCTAGCTCAGTGCTGATTCCTAGTATATATGTACATGAGTTGACTCTTGCATTAATTTTTGGTTTCACAAATTTGTTAAGACTTCAGCATGTTCCCCGCACGTCCAAAATTCTTCCATTTTGTTTTAATAAAAAGATAAAAAGGCCATTTTTTAATGATCCAAAGTTTCACAAAATTAAATAGTAGTGAATCTTTTGGGCACTCACAAATGACATATATAGCTAGGTAGCTTCTGCATGCTGTTGCTCGTTGATTGCCTGAAATCCGTTTTGAATCATGAATATATTAATTAAGCTGCTAATTATATTATATTAATTATAAGGTGATCTTGTATGACACACTGCATGGAAGCAGCAGCTAGCTTGTGGTTTAATACTCGATCCACTAAATTAATAACCCTAGCTAATAAAGTGGCCTGAGTACTATATACTCTCTCTGGATCCATATAAAAAGAAAGGGATAGTCCATAAGCATATATAGGTAGCTAATCAGAGGTTGATTTAGACTGCATGTGATGGGCTGGAATTCTTTCAATGTCAAGCTGCAGGTTGGTTGTATCAATATCCTTGTTGGCCTTCTTTTTGTAGATGAAGTATAACGTGATTTGAGCACTCCCAAATACAAACCCCATAATGTTTGGCAACTGCATGCATCATACATATTAGTATATAATTGATCATTTGTTAATTAGAAATTTATAGTATCAATCATCACTAGTAGTACTACTACACTTACTGCAATGTAGTAGTCTTTAATGAAGAATCCATAGAAGAACCACATTATGGCACATACAGTGAGGCACAATGACAGACTCAACGGCATAAACTCCACACTTTTTGTTCGTATCACCCGTCTCTGCATCCATCACCAAACATTAATTTTAATTAAAAAAAGAATTTAATTCTATTAAAAGTAGTACTGTAAATAAATGAATTTACCATAATGCTCAATGGAGACAGAAATACAGCTAGGTTAAATATAACACATATCCATCCCACTACCACCACCCTTTTTGAACTCTTCACACCCAACAAAGACACTATCATGATCACTCCTAAACCCCCAATGTTGAATAGGATAATCAAACCCATCGTGTGAATCTGCAAAAAAAACTCATGCATGAAGACATTCATACATCACTTAATTAATCTTTGTAAATAATTAATTACGTATATACCTTGGCCTTCTTGGGTGCATATATTATGTAGATGAAGAGGTAAATGGTTTCGATTACGCATCCGATGCCGTTGATTATAATGATCATATATGCATTGGTCTTAAGGTAAGCATAGTAGAGTAACAATGAAGCGCTGAAGAATGCAACTGAATAAGGTAGCGCCTGAAACCCTTCCGATGATTTCTTCTTGCAAATTGTGTAAAAGGTTGGCCTGCACAATAAAATTAGCATTAACTGCAAATTAATATACGCATGCATATTCATGATCTGAAAATTCATTCAAGTATGTGCATACTTACATCGGTGACAAGAACACCAAGAATGACACAATATTACCTGTCCAAGAAAATACATGCATGAATGTTATACCTAGAAATTAATCATTTGTGATGATGATGAGTAATAATAGTATACCATATGTTACCTAGAAGGCCAAATAAGAAAGCCAAGTGATGAACAGATAGTAGAGGTGCCATGTTTATGTTATTTTTATGTGTGAAGCTGAAGCTAATTATAAAGTGAATTAAGTAATTGATGAATGCAAATGTAAAATTAGGTGGTGGTGTTATTTATAGCACAAAACAAGAGAGTTGGGTATGGACACGCTTGGTGGAGGAGAGATCACGAAATGACACTGCATTGCTAACCCTAAACCCTAACCCTACTTCATTTTTAGGATACCATTGCATGCCTTACTTTTATATATATATATATATATATATATATACACACGTCAACGCCCTCAACTACTTTGCCTTTCACCTTTTATATCCAACACTTGTCTTCTAACTACATTCTTCCTCAACGGTCAATCAAAAACATTTTTATCTATTAATTAAACTCTTAAACTAGTACACAATTAAGCATAAGGTGAAAATATAATTATGCCCTAAAGCAAACAATAAATCTTGATATATATATATATATATCATAAAATTAGTTTTAAAAAAATGTTTAATCTTAAACCATGTGGAACAATATGTGAACTTTTTTTTCTTTAATATGAAATTATAAATGTGAATCATATTGTGTAACAGATGAAATATTAATTTTTGAATTAATGTAAAACTGTAAATGTTAATAATATTGCGCGAAAAATGAATTGATGGTGTATTAATCTTGGCTTCCATCACATATATAAAACAAGCTCTTTCCTCCTTGTTCTAATGGTTACGTTTACTTTTTACACGGGATTAAGGAATATAGAAATGATTAGAAAATTGAACCGGCCAATTCAACCGGTTGGACCGAGAATCAGGCCCGGAACTGGTCCGAAAAACCAAAAAATCCATTTTTGGAGTCAACCGATTTCAGTAAATTTTTTTTACTTTTTTTTTATTTTTACTTTTATTTTTACTTTTATTTTTATTTATTTTAAAACATAATATATTTACATTTTGGATTAAATTATGAATTATATTATTGAGTGCGTATATTATAATCTACGTATGAAGTACTCCCTCCGTCCCGCCCAAACGTCACCGGTTATTTTTTGTGCGTAGATTAAGGAGTATTATTTTTATGTGTAGTGGGTAATTGTATTAGTAGTGAGTGGTGGGCCACATGTGGTACCTTTTTTTTACTAAAAGTGAGAAATGGAGATATTTGGATGGGACGTCCAATATAATAAAATGGTGACCTTTCGGTGGAATTGAGGGAGTATAAATTATGAACTATAGATATTTTTATTCAATTATATTTTGATTTTAAATTGTATTTTAAATTTTATAAAATAATTTAGGTGATTATATATTTTTATAATCGGTAATTTTATAAAATATAATTGAAAATATGTAAAATTAAATTTTTCAGTTGAACCGCCGGTTGAATTGGTCCGACCAGTTGGACCTCGAACCGTTGCCACTTTCGGTTTGTTCTCCGATCCGGTTTTCTAATCACTGGAATATAGTATTTTAATGTGTATTAAGATTAGAGATATAATATTTTAATATATAGTATGTAATTGTATTAGTGTTGTAGGTGGGTCCAAGGGAGATATTTTAATTGTTTTGTGTGTGTCACATATACCAAAAAGGGAAATGTAAGCATTAGAATGAGTAGCTAAATTAAAAATATGTAACCAATAGGATGGGACAAAGGGAGTATATTTTTTAGATAGTCTTATACTCCCTCCGACTTCTCAACTTATTCTACATGGAGTTTTAAAAAAAAATTGACCAACTTTATTGACTTTTTTAGGGTAATGTAATATTTTTAGGTAATAAAAAATTATAAAGTATGTTATATGTTTTAGGTGAGGATGATAAATTTGTCATTAAGATGTACTTTTAGAATAGAGGATTAATGTGATTTTTTTTTTGGACGACAAAGTTTAATGCGGACGACGAAAATTGAAATTTAACTTAGAATGGAGAGAATACAATTTTTTTTTTTTATGAATCAGTATACCTCTTTGATAAGCAATTTACACAAAAACAATCATTTGTCACCATCTTTAAATCTCTAATTTCATAATTTGGATTCGATTTTCCGCTTAGGGTTGACTATATTACTTAGGGTTTAAGACAAACTTAAACCTAATTTGGGCTTTCAATTCTGACGTTTTTTGTGAACCGTTCCCATGGATTCATGCATCTTACACTTGTCGTGATTATTTGTTACGAAGGTTATCATGGCTTTTTTTTTCCCTAAATGATGAAAGTGATAATTCAAATTTATTTTTTGCCTCTAATCTTGAAATAAAAAATTAAAGTTATACTTAATTTAGATATATATATGAGATGCGCCTTGATTTTCAGGTTTATACCAACACGCACATATTAATATTAATCTAAGTAAATTGTGGGTCATGTGTATAAGGGTGTAACAAAACATAGCGGTTTGCCGAATAGTGTGTGGCTCAATTTGATAATTGTTTGTTTATGTGTGTTTGATTAGTCAAAAGAATACTAACGAAATTTAATTTTAAGCTCGTTTTATAAACGGAACATTGAGCTTTAATGCATAGTCTGCTACGTTGTTTGTTAAAAGCTCGTAAATAAACTCGTTTAGTATTTGTTTAGCGCATTCATAAACAAGCTCATTATAAATATACTACTTTTACTTTTGTCTCATAGAAATCTTCACACTTTCCTCACTTGTTTGTACTACAATACCCTTCACACTTCCAATAATAAAATAACACATTTATACAATAATCTCAAAAATTACTTTAATTTTAAAATTGTGATTCTCACCTAGCACGTTGATGAGTGTGAAAATCTGCATGTTTTAGGGTCCAGTTTAATACAATTGTGTAGAATTTATGCTCGTATTCGAGCATCGTATGGTTACTTTGCATATATTTGAGTTAAAGATGCGCTTAAGGTATTATTTCGTGTTTTTAGGTAAAAAATAAAGATAAAACAACAAAATTGGAAGTTAGAATTGAAACTGGGCCGAGAGAAGCATTATGTAAAGTTGGCACGACTCGTGCCAACCATAGAGCCACTTGTGCCGGCCAGCTGCCTAGCTTGATCGGGTGCCCACATCAACCATCACGTATAGCAGTCCCAACCCCCCATCTATCGTGAGGTTCAAAGTGGCACGACTCATGCCATGTTCTAGAGGGTCCAAAATCGCGATTCGACTCCTTTTCGGGCCCATTCACATTTTTTATTTGAAAAACCCAATGTAGAATCATATTCTCATCAGTCTTCATATGTAACTCTCCACACCATTCCATACCACTATGACACGAGCCACCTTACTTAACTTATAATTCAAATACTAATTAACAAAAACATCATCATTATAAAACTGCATACTCTTTTTTTTCTACATAATATATTCATAATTAAAATCATAGTCTAACATACGTCACCAGTTTCAGACACCATCTCAATCCACACAAACTTGTGACAATACTTATTATATTACATAACCAAAACTTTAGTGAAAACAAAATAAACCCACGTTCTATCCCAACAGGTCGTCATCTATGTACATCTGCTCAAAACCTTGTAGGAACTTCACAGCTTGCATAACACACCACATAATTCAATCATCAGTAGGCTCACCTACAATACAAAAACTAATGAGACAAAAATCTCAGTAAGTAGAAATCATGCATGATAGTGCATGAAAATATATTTATTTCTCTATCGCCTATTTTCTATTCTTTTTAGTTGGTCTCTTTTATTTTTATAAACTGTTCACGTTGCGGGATCCCCACGACACACTTATGATATGCACCCCAAATGAGCTCAATAGACACACACAGTGTCGGATCGATTTTTCCGATCCCTTATAGGCCTTTTCTGCGCACTATAATTAAATTCCCAAGTATGAAGGATATCAATTGTAGCGGTAAGTGACCAAGTTAAATTATCGAACCCAAGGGACAGCTAACTATTTATTTTCTAATTATACTAGCTTAATCAGAATAAGGTAACCGATTTTCAATGTTTTGTTGTGAATTAACTAAAATACGCAAATAATAAATAATTGAATTAATTAAAAGCAAGGAAAAATAACAACAAGTTCTTAATCAAGAGATGACAAACAGTTCTAAGGTATCAGGTAGAGACCAATCAATTTGGGTTATTAAACTTACGATTGTTCATTCATGTAGTTCACTGAAAATACACCACATTTCCCTGTTATCCCACCGAATATGATTCGATTCTAAGCTAACAGTATAATCTGGTTTAAATCCTAAGGTGCGCAAATATTACCAAGCCTTATTCCTAGATACTAATCAAAGCAAGCAACAATACCTCCGGATGGTAAGCCCGACTAACAAGATATTTTATGGAATTACTACAAGGTTCTATTCACTTCCTACTTGATTGTCTAATTGCATTGTTCCACTAAACTAATCAAGTATTTGATTAACCAGTTCATGAAATTAAAGTGCTTATAGCGGAGCTACTCTAATCCCTAACAGATAGACAATACCAATCATGAACGCACACAAGCTAACACAATAATCCAAGCATTATAGCGGATGTCATGAATATATTATGAAGACGTTACGAAGCAGATTAACATGTCTTAGTAAAATAAGTAAAATCAAAAGCTCAACTACATAAAATCCCAATCTTTGGTCTAAATCCCCAAATCAATCAAATCAATCCATCAAACCCTAGAACTGTATATAAAATTAGCCCATGAGATTACAAGCAATCCTCATGGCTAAGCAATTCATAACAATAATCAAAGTAATAGAAATGAATAGATAGGAATTGTAAAACCCTAGTGTAGGAGCAATCTCACGTTCCTTCTCCGTCTCTTCAATTGCTTGATTTTTCCTCAATTAGCACTTGAAACCCTTGTGGAATTGGATGGAGGATGAAATCAGATTGTAATCTGATATGGGTGTGATAGGAGGTGTGAATTGATGATGGTTTATGGCTGGGCTCTCTCCGATTGACGTCTCAATCTCCCTAATTGTTTCTAAGATGGATGCAGGGCTATTTTCGCGACCGAAACTCCTTCAGAATCGCGATTTGAGGGTATATATACACTGCTGCATCGAACAGGCCCCGTCTGGGCCCTGAACTGGGCCGCTCGGCACCTTACTCGAGCCGAGCTCATGGCCGAGCGGCCCCCAAACCTGCCGAGCAGCATATGGGTGAAACGGGAACGTCGTTTAGGTTCTGAAGCAAGCCAACTCGGCTGGAAATTCGCACAAAGTTGGTCCCGCTCGAGCCGAGCGGCCTCCCGAGCTGCGGAGACTGCACTGCGCGACTTCACCGTTTCGAGCATAACTTCTTCATACGGAATCCAATTTGGGTAATTTTTGCGCTCATGCGATTCTCTCTTCTTTGGATTTCTATCCATATAAAGAAATCCCAGAAAATATAATATTTGAATATGTAAAAAGTCATGCAAAGTGGCCGCTCGGTACAGCATGCGCAACGTTAGCACTTTGATCATAACTTTCTCGTTTGGAATCCAATTGGGGTGTTCTTTACGTCAAAACGACCCTCTCTTCTGTGGCTTTCCAACTATATATCATATGATCAATTTGGACTTCTATAAGAATACAGAAATTTGTACAACATGGACTGTATTTTTCAGCATTCCTTCTCACTTTCACTCCTCATTCCAACTTTGAACTTTTGATCATGTTTTACCCTTCAAAACTCAACAAAACACCTTAGTAGCATCTTAATTATGCAAGATATGAAAACCATGTTATTCTATACAAAATCATGGCCACATTCTATCAAAAACGGTGTAATGTGAGACCTAAAATACGTGAAATTCCACTCTCAACAAACCCCCAAACTTACCTGTTGCTCGTCCCGAGGCAACGACATATAAAACCAATAGAGTAATTGAGAGGAAATTTCACAACTTCACATCCAAGAAAATATAACAATTCAAAAATCATACTTCAAATACTAAGACAACGATCCATCTAAGAACATACAATTCAAATCAACTACTTCACTTTTTCGGAATGCTCATCCACCATTCTCACGGGTAGTATTTACGCTCATCGCTCAAGTGTGAGATATACACTTCAGGGTAAGGTGTTTACACTCAAAGTCAATTCAAACACACGCGTAACCATAAGCTTGACAATCATCTCAACTCTCGACTAAAGGGATAATTTCAACAATAGGATCACAAAGGTCTTGCATTAGGTTGTAATGTTGGCTCTTTGGTAAAGGTAGGGAGTATATGGATAAGGTGACTCAATCACTAGTAGAGAATCAAAGAAGACTTACAGCTTTTCAACAAACAGCCTTACTTTCTTCTTTCTTCTTCAACGCTCTTCAATGCTTCTTGAAATTTGATTCCTCCTTCACTTTTGAACACCACATCCTTACTTGAAAATTTTTTTCTTCTTCCCTCTTTTCTTTTCTTTTTTTTTTCTTTTTCAAATAAGGGTACCAGTTTCAGGCACTACCCTTTTCATGGGGTACCAGTTTCGGGCACTACCCCTTTATGCAACAATTTCAACAATTTTCATCACTTCCAACTTTTTCTCCTTTTATGTTTCTTCTCAAGATACCAAATTGACTCCTTCAACTCTCTACTAAGTAGGAATTTTTAAAGGCTAACAAAGGGGATCAATTGGCTTATCACGTAGGCTTCCAACAAATATGGCTTTTCAGGCTCAAAAGGGTTAACTATGGATAGTTTCAATAGGTAGGATAATAATTTGGTTAGTGACTAATAAACAACAAAGATGGCCTAAGATCATTTTCTATCATCTAATTAAACACGTAGCTTCAAGCAAGATATAAAGCCAAGTTCTAGAATACGTGTGTATGAACGACACTCACAAGAATAAACTGAATCATGCAATTTGTCATGATTTCAAAAGGCTCAAAATCTCACATGGCTGTAGGAATGAACGAGCAATCCTAATAAAGTTACATAGCTAATCTTTCATGCACATAAATAAATTTCAAGTATCTCAATATCCAAGCACAATCTCAAACTGCTTCTCAAACACAATCACACATATAACCAAGTGCTAAGAAAAATAAGAAAATCATCCTAGAGAACCAAAAATCAACTATACCGACACTAGGATTAACACAAAACACACAAAACAAAACACGAAACCTGAAAAATCGCAAAAAATCAAACCCTCAATATTCTCAAATAAATCAAAAATATTAAGAATTCGCAAAAAATTGACTCTCCAAGCAACAACACAATGTAAAAATTCTATTTCGACACTGCAAGACAAGGTATGTACGTTACCCCCCCAAACTTAGATTAAACGAAGTGAGAAACTAAGTTTGCAAAGAAGTATATACCGCAGTCAAGTAACACCTAATAAAACTCCTACACCAACACAGACATATAAAAGCAATAAAACGGAAGGGACAGCCCCCAACAAGCGCTCATGTTTAACGTGGGAGAGTCACGACGAGATACCTCTTTTCAACTACTGGATCGGAGGATAGTCTTCTCTCATCTTTACTTTCAAGTACTTCCATCCTCTCTTATTTTCTGTACTAACCATCTCACCCTTCTTTGTCACTGAAATATGACTCTTTAAATTCGTTTCCTCCCATGACTGGCTTGATTCCTTCTTGTCAATCTTCCATTCAATTGTAGGCTCAACCTGCGTAGCAAAATAAGGATCAAACAAGTTAGAATTTTTAACATCAATATAAGAATAAAAATCCGGAGGTATGTTCGGAGGCTTCAGATATGGATCATCCATCTTTACTGCAACTAAAAGATTATCAAATATCACATTAGAGTTAGTAGTAGGAAAAGTAAGAGATACGCCTGGTCCTGCGATCTCCTCTACCACTTCAACTCTTTGGCTCTCATACTTCTCCTCCTTCGCAGCAGGCTTTATCTCCTCCTCAACAGTGGACTTCTTATTCCGATTCACACTAGCATTGCCCAATGAAAATAGCTTCTCAAGATAATCAATACATGCATCATTAGACAAATTCTCAAACTCTGCATCAGAAAGGATAAAGTTCTCATCATGCTCTGTGTCCACTACATCCACAGACTTGCACTGCTGCTGATCCGTGGGCCACTGCATCTCCTTATTCAAATAAAAGACAATCTCCTTATCATCAGCCCTAAGCCTCAACTCTCCTTTGAACACATCAATCAGAGCCCTTCCAGTTGCAAGGAATGGACGCCCCAAGATCAGAGGCGCACCATCCTTTTCATCCTCCATGTCAAGTACAAGGAAATCCACAGGAAAAGTCAAATTCGACACCTTCACTAGCACATCTTCAATCACTCCCTCGGGGTATGTCAACGACCGATCTGCTAACTGTAGGGCAACAGACGCAGGTTTCAACTCCCCCAAACTAAGCTTCTTGAACACTGATAAAGACATTAAATTTATACTGGCTCCTAAATCACACATTGCTCTCCTAGATGGTCCTTTTCCAATCTCACAGGGAATGATGAAGCTCCCTGGATCCTTCAATTTTTCTGGAAGCTTTTTCTGAATAATAGAGCTGCAGTTCTCCGTCAAATTCACTGTCTCCACACTGTTAAGCTTCCTCTTTCTGGAGATAAGTTCCTTGATGAACCTTGAATAATGTGGCATCTCTTCCAATGCTTCCGAGAAAGGAATAGTGACTTGGACATCCCTCATAACATCAGCGAACTTACGAAACTTCTCATCAAGGCTCTTCGACAAGAATCTCTAAGGGAAAGGAATTGGTACCTTTGTTATCGGAAGTCCCAAACTATCTCTCTCGAATACCACTTCTGCTTCTCTCAGTTTCTTAGCTCTCTGTCACTTTTTATCAGCAATTGCCTGATCAGATTGGTTCTGTACAGAAGTCGGACGTGCAGGAAATCCCGGAGGATGGCTCGCCGGCTCGCTCGGCTCGAGCTGAGGGGCAACTGAGTCGAGCTGGGTTCCAGCTGAATTGGAGGGCCCTTCTAAACCGGCTGGCGGGCCATTCGGAGGCAGTTGAGCCCGCTCGGCATCTAGCTCACCGCGAGCGGGTGGCCGAGCGGCACCATCTTTGTTCTGCTCCACTCCTGTTTCGTCCTGCTTCTGTTCTGTATCATTCTGCATCAGTTCTGTGATGTCCTGCATTAGTTTCGTACCTTTACACTGCTTTGCAGATCTCAAAGTGATCGCATGGCACTCCTTCGGGTTGATTTCCGTATCCGAAGGAAACTTCCCTTTCTGCAACTGCACTTGCTGCTGATTTACTGTAGTGGAGATCTGCCCTATGTTATATGACAAACTCTTCAACTGCTTGTTCACTTCTTCATGCTGCTTTGTCATATTTGAATCCATGAGAACAATGCAATTATTAATCTTGCCAATATCTCCATCAGTCTTCTTCATATACCTGGCCAACACATCATCAATACTAGACTTTCCTTCTTCAGTTTTAGCGCCATGATCAAAATTAGGAGGATATGGAACTGCATTATTCAGATTTGAATAAGAAAAGTTCTCATGCCTCTGATTATGCCAATTGCCTCCTTGATTATTAGGCCCTCCCCCTTGGTTATTCCTTTGATTTGAATTACCTTGAGGGTACCTATTTCCTTGCCAATTCTGAGGAGCTCTCGAACCTTGAAGACTCTGCCCTATAGCCCAATTAGCATCCTTGACCTCTTGAAGGTTCATCACCACATCATCACTTGCAGGCCCTCGGTTGCCTTCCCCATTATTACCGGATATCAGAGTAATCAGGTTTTTATTCATCTGTTCCAATTGAGCGACAACCTTATCATTCTTATCAGCTTCAGAAAATTTCTCTTCAACCTTTGCAACTTTACCAAGTATATAAGTCCCTGGATCCTCTCAGATGGCCAATCCCTTGAGTTCAAAGAGATATCATCAAACAATTTCTCTACTGCATTGGATGTCTTGCCAAAGATTGTTCCTCCAGCAGAAGCATCAACCAACACTCTCGATTCGTTGTCAAGGCCATTATAGAAGACACTGATGAGTTGAGACTTTTTGAATCCATGCTGAGGGCATCTTCTCAACGCATCAGTAAACCTTTCTCAGGCCTCTCCAAACGACTCATCTCTCCTCTGCTTAAATTGATTGATCTCCTGTTTCAATAAAAGAACCTTACCCGGTGGCATAAATCGATCTACAAATAACTGTTGCAACTCAGTCCAATTTGAGCAACTGTCTCCCTTCAGCTTATCATACCACTCCCTTGCCTTATCAACTAATGAAAACTGAAAAAGCCTCATCTTCCATCTATCATTAGTAGCATCAGCAGCTTTCATTGTATCCATGTAGCTGTTGAAACGCTTAAGATGGCCATAAGGCTCATCAAAAATGCCTCCAGCAAAGGGGTTTTTCTCCACCATATGAATCAGGGCTGGCCTTATGTCGTTCGTTTCATCAGCTTGAACGGCTCCAACTACGCCTGATCCTCCTAGATTGGTGGACTTAAAAGTTTCTCGGATGACGATGTCATCCTCATCGACTCTTTCTCCCATTGATGCTGTTTCAGGTTCTGTCTCAGATTCTGATTCAAACTCCGATTCAGCCTCTTCTAGGATAGCCTGATTCTCAATCTGCACTTCTTCCTCCTCTAAAATTGCTTTAGGAGGTGCTTTGGTATTCTTTGATTTTACTCTTCTTTTTCTCGCAGAAGCTTCAATTTCCGGATCAAATTCAAGATCTTGTGCTCTCGTCTTTGACCTAGTTTGCATGCAACTTCAAGAAAAATCCAAAGTAAAACAATTAAATCCCAAAGAAAATATTCTAATTAACTAAGTAATAAAAGAAAATAAATAATTAAACTGTCCCCGGCAACGGCGCAAAAAACTTGATAGGCCTTTTCTGCGCACTATAATTAAATCCCCAAGTATGAAGGATATCAATTGTAGCGGTAAGTGACCAAGTTAAATTATCTAACCCAAGGGACAGCTAACTATTTATTTTCTAATTATACTAGCTTAATCAGAATAAGGTAACCGATTTTCAATGTTTTGTTGCGAATTAACTAAAATACGCAAATAATAAATAATTGAATTAATTAAAAGCAAGGAAAAATAACAAGTTTTTAATCAAGAGATGACAAACAGTTCTAAGGTATCAGGTAGAGACCAATCAATTTGGGTTATTAAACTTACGATTGTTCATTCATGCAGTTTCACTGAAAATACACCACATATCCCTGTTATCCCACCGAATATGATTCGATTCTAAGCTAACAGTATAATCTGGTTTAAATCCTAAGGTGCGCAAATATTACCAAGCCTTATTCCTAGATACTAATCAAAGCAAGCAACAATACCTCCGGATGGTAAGCCCGACTAACAAGATATTTTCTGGAATTACTACAAGGTTCTATTCACTTCCTACTTGATTGTCTAATTGCATTGTTCCACTAAACTAATCAAGTATTTGATTAACCAGTTCATGAAATTAAAGTGCTTATAGCGGAGCTACTCTAATCCCTAACAGATAGACAATACCAATCATGAACGCATACAAGCTAACACAATAATCCAAGCATTATAGCGGATGTCATGAATATATTATGAAGACGTTACGAAGCAGGTTAACATGTCTTAGTAAAATAAGTAAAATCAAAAGCTCAACTACATAAAATCCCAATCTTTGGTCTAAATCCCCAAATCAATCAAATCAATCCATCAAACCCTAGAACTGTATATAAAATTAGCCCATGAGATTACAAGCAATCCTCATGGCTAAGCAATTCATAACAATAATCAAAGTAATAGAAAGGAATAGATAGGAATTGTAAAACTCTAGTGTAGGAGCAATCTCACGTTCCTTCTCCGTCTCTTCAATTGCTTGATTTTTCCTCAATTAGCACTTGAAACCCTTGTGGAATTGGATGGAGGATGAAATCAGATTGTAATCTGATATGGGTGTGATAGGAGGTGTGAATTGATGAGGGTTTATGGTTGGGCTCTCTCCAATTGACGTCTCAATCTCCCTAATTGTTTCTAAGATGGATGCAGGGCTGTTTTCGCGACCGAAACTCCTTCAGAATCGCGATTTGAGGGTATATATACACTGCTGCATCGAACAGGCCCCGTCTGGGCCCTGAACTGGGCCGCTCGGCACCTTACTCGAGCCGAGCTCATGGCCGAGCGGCCCCCAAACCTGCCGAGCAGCATATGGGTGAAACGGGAACGTCGTTTAGGTTCTGAAGCAAGCCAACTCGGCTGGAAATTCGCACAAAGTTGGTCCCGCTCGAGCCGAGCGGACTCCCGAGCTGCGGAGACTGCACTGCGCGACTTCACCGTTTTGAGCATAACTTCTTCATACGGAATTCAATTTGGGTGATTTTTGCGCTCATGCGATCCTCTCTTCTTTAGCTTTCTATCCATATAAAGAAATCCCAGAAAATATAATATTTGTATATGTAAAAAGTCATGCAAAGTGGCCGCTCGGTACAGCATGCGCAACGTTAGCACTTTGATCATAACTTTCTCGTTTGGAATCCAATTGGGGTGTTCTTTACGTCAAAACGACCCTCTCTTCTGTGGCTTTCCAACCATATATCATATGATCAATTTGGACTTCTATAAGAATACAGAAATTTGTATAACATGGACTGTATTTTTCAGCATTCCTTCTCACTTTCACTCCTCATTCCAACTTTGAACTTTTGATCATGTTTTACCCTTCAAAACTCAACAAAACACCTTAGTAGCATCTTAATTATGCAAGATATGAAAACCATGTCATTCTATACAAAATCATGGCCACATTCTATCAAAAATGGTGTAATGTGAGACCTAAAATACGTGAAATTCCACTCTCAACAATCCCTAAATAAAGATGAGCCGATAAACGACTCATTGAGTCAACACATGACTAGGATCGCCCCGCGATTCCTGAATAAAAATGAGCCAACAAGCGACTCGTTGAGTCAACATATGACTCGGATCGCTTCGCGAACCCTGAATATGGTGAGTCAAAACATGACTCGGATCGACTTTCGGCTCCCTAAAAGAGTGCATATATAGTGCCGGACATACCATTAGTATCTTATCAATATTGGGGAAAAACGCTTTTCATGATTATGCATGGTATGCAACCAAGGCAATTAAATATGCATCATAAACTATTTACGACATCAATATCAACATTTAATCACAATAAAGCAACAACTTAACTTCAATTCACAAAAATCCACTTTTGTAACAACAAATTCACCCCGAATCACACATATTCATTTTATAGAATAACAACTTCATCTTGGATCACACGGATCCCTTTTTAGAATCACAACTTCATCTCGGATCACACAAATCCTTATAAATAATATTTTCTCAGATCAGCCAAATTTATATTTAACAATTTTCGATCACATAGATTTATATAGGACAATGATATTATATCAATCACATAGATCCACAACTTGTATCACAAATTTATCACAATTAATTTATAAAATAATATTTAGTGGAATATGAATACCTTCTTTCCTCAAATAGCATAAACCCACAGCTGGTACCACAAATTAATCTCAAATAATTTATAACGTAATTAGATTAATCACAAATAATTCATAACAGAATTTTCACATATTAATCATAAATAATTCACACACAACATGTTTATGCATTGTAGTTGGACTTCTACTTACTTGGACTCCAAATAATGAGGGATAAATACCGATTTGGTCCCATAACTTTTCTCATGGTCCTTTTTAGTCTCATAAAAGATAAGTTTGTCAAATTAGTCCCACCGGTGAAGAATTAGGGCCAAATACGTCCTATTTTCGCCGGAAAGGCATCGCCGGAAAATTTCAGCCATCACGTGACAATCACGTGCCATTTTCCGGTGATGTCATTGTTTTCCAACTAAAATATGACGTATTTGGCCCTATTTATTCATCGATGGGACTAATTTGACAAACTTATCTTTTTGGGGACTAAAAAGGACCATGAGAAAAGTTATGGGACCAAATCGGTATTTATCCCAAATAATAATAATACTATAGACCTTTTGAAGAACTATAACTAATCTCTTCCGTTTCACCACGATCTTCCTCCCTTCCTCTCTCTCCCTCTTCTTCTCTTTTTTTTTTTTTTTCTCAATTGCGAGCTTGTCGCAACTGATCAGCAATGCCCCCAATTTATATGTGTGAGGGGTTTAACGTGAGGTTAATAGGTTATCCACAGCCCTCAATCTACTTACTATTAATAGTAAGTTTATATTTATAGTAACATATTATTTATAGTAAGTATGCCATTTTTAACAAACTTACAATGTACCTATGTGTGCGTCTTTCAACTGTGTAATTTATGTGTTGCCAATCACTCCACATATGCTAAGTTTTATTATTATTATTATTATTATTATTATTCATTACGAATATACGTGTAATACTTAATAACTAAAATATAATATATTTATCACTATTATTATTACGAGAATACGTGTGATACTTAAGAATTAAGAAATAGTATATTTATACACATAAGACAATTTAATTATATATATCTAAAGTAATGCACGTAAATGTTTATGCACATATATATTCACATATTGTCACCATTATTATCATAGATGTCTCAAATGAAAATATAAAGATAAGTAAAATGTAAAGACAATTACCACATAATTACCACATAATTATCACATAATTACATATTATAAAAATGCACGTAACACAAATTAATTATATTGACACATGAGTAGTGAGAAGCTCGGGTATCACACACTATTCCAAAATCAAGATTTTCCACCCACCATCCATCCAGAATTCGAAGAGTTTAATTATTAGTATTTGCTTATTTGAGAAGGAGAACAGAGAATCACGTCATATCTAGAGTTTTTCTTACTTTCTAGTACTTTTTGAATTATAGACCTAATGGTAAGTTTTCTTTATGTAACTATAGTTATTGCTTGTAACACAATAAGTTAATACTTTTCTAGATAGTTTCAGAGTTTTGAAGGTTTAAATTATGTTGAATTAATGATTTAGACTAGGTTATGAATTTTTGAGAATGTTTAATTCTTTATTGAAGTTTTGATTTTAACTTATATAATTTTCTTTCTTAACTCTCTTTTCGATTATATTTATGTGATAGTTTTTTTTTTTTGACTTGTACATTTGTCCAGTTAATTAATAATAATAAAAAATTAATTTATAACTGGTTGATTATTATCGACTCAACTCTCATATTTTAAACCTATAATATTTGATTAGGCTTTTGAGGTATTAAAATGTGAAAAAAAAAAAGTACATGTGTGATGGTTTAAAAGTGGAGAAAAAAATCTATAGTTTTTACTTCTAAGCTAGTAATTAGGGTAATGTTTGGTTTTGGGTTATGTGAGGTTTGAAAACCATGAATAGTGTGTTCTATGTTTGTTTTGGGTTTTGAGTAGGATATGTTTTAACTTTATGTCTAATCAATGTATTAATTTCTTTAAAAAGTTAAATGAGAGAGGAGAAATAAAGAGAGAAAGTGTATTAATTGAGGAGAGAAAATTTAGTAGGTATATATAGGGGTGATTTTTAAAATCTGAATGTGTAGGGATGGCAACGGGTAGGGTACCCGCTTATTTTGGGGTACCCATACCCTTATCAGAATAAAAAATAACTACCCATATAAGTGTCTGTCCCGTTTAAAAAAAATATTATGGTACCCGTACTCGTCCCATTCTCATTTATCAATACCCGCGGGTACCCGTACCGGTTTAATATTAATTTATTTTATATATTTATATTTTTTATTGTCTAAATAAATATAATAATAAAAATTACATTATTATTAATTAAATATAAATTAAATATAATATAAATTCTATTATTTTAAATAAATATTTAATAAATATGATTAAATAAAACTTATAACTATTAATTAAATATATAAAATAACTTATAATATATAAATTATATAATATATATTAAATTTTATAAATATATATATATATATATAATCGGGGTACCCGCGGGTTTTGAGGCATTACCCGTACCCGTCCCAAACCCGTTTACAACTACCCGTACTCTACCCATGGTTCGGTTAGACCGAGTACTCGGAAATACCCGTCACATTGCCATCCCTATGAATATGGGTTTTGAAAACCAAAATCTAGGTTTGAAAATCGGAAACGAACATTGCCTAGGGGTATGCAAAATTCGATTTTAAGTAGTTTAACTTATCGAAACCAAACCGAAATATGAAGAACGGTCGGTTATTGTTAAAACGGTTTGGTTATCGATTTTTCTAAATGTAATTTTTTAAATTTTGGTTCGGTGTCGGTTTTGGAATTAAAAAAAAAAATACCGAACCGATTTTGTATATTCATTCTATGTACTAATAGTGGCCCATTGATGTTTAATTAGGAGTTGGGCTGCAGACTTATTTTATCTAAATTTTGTGTGCGCGTAAAAAACTAAGGTAAGTGTTCTTCAGCAGCCTTCTCGCCGTTCTCGATACTCTCGACGTCATCTTCATCTTTCCTAGCTCTCCAATGTTTAATTTGATTTCCTCCAGCCTTACAACTACTCCAGCACTGTAAAGTGGGTTTAGCCACCCACGTCTCCAAATTCAGGTACTTAATCAGCAAGAATTTCAACTTCCCAAATTTGTAAGTGGTAGTCGCCATGGAAGGCCATCTCCTTTAGTTTCATCACTTCTGGTAGACCACTCTTTTCCATGGAAGCCTGGAAAGTCATCTCCTTCAGTTTCATCGCTTCAAGATTTGGTAATTTTGCGATAATTTCCACTTGTATTTTCTTTTCTAGACTATATATTTAGTGATACTGATACCCGTCCATTTTTTTTTTTAATAAGGTGAGATCGGTTTGGTCCCCCGAAATAACCGATCAAAAATTTCAGTTCGGTAGTAATCCGATTTCTTCAAATTCTGGTCGATTTTCGGGTTTTTGTTAAAAAAATTGATTTCTTATTCGGTTTTGTAATTTCGTCCATGGCGACTAGTAATTTTGTCCCTTTAATATTTCCACCTCTGAATCCCCGCCCAAAAATCTCAAACCCCACAATTTATTTTCTTGCAAAAATTTGAAATAATCTCTTAGGGAAATAGCTACGACAATGACGGAAGCAAAATCCGATCTTCAGCTTATCACCGCCACTCCCGCCACCGCTGAAGGAGGCAGATTTGGCGGATTCTTCCAATTGGGTCGCCCGAAGCTCCGCGTTACATCGGAGTACGACAGCGACAGCTCTGTTTTCCTTCACAAGGTCTCTTGCAAATTATTGGACAATTTAGCAAAACTCAAATTGTCGTTCTACAACAACAATAAAGGGGAAGTGTCGGAACCCCAAATTTCAAAGCCTCATTTGATATTGCACCTGGATATCAATTCAGAGCTGCCCATCAAACCAAGGTATTGGTTCGGTGCTACTTTAATTTTGAATTCATATTGTTTTCCCCCACCCAAATTCAATGATTTTATGTTTACTGATAAATTAGGATTTGCTGAGGGAACCCATACATTTCTTCCTTTCTTTTTTTGGTTCCTTTCTTTTTTGGGGGGATGGGGGTGTCTTTCATGGAATTGAGATGTTCAGTTAGAGAATAAGATCTTAATTCTGGACAAACATTAAAATTCATTGATTCCCAACAATAGTTCGAATAACTAAAAAATCTTGGATTTTTTCTGGATAACCTCGGGATATATGCTCTCAACAAGAATTTAGTAACTGAATGTTGATATGCATGGCTTCTCATTTCTTTTTGCAGATGTTTCTTCAAATCCTTTTATTTGGTGACCCTTTGATGATATGGGCTCGTGGTCATGGTATTAAAATGAACAAAAACACTCATCACCAGTTTTATCCATTTGTTATTGTGAAAAGCTCATATAAAAGTTATGTTAAAAATACATTTAATTATTCTTTTGACCTTTTGTTGTCATTTAGGCATATCACTGGTATTATGAAAAACAATGTTTTGCATACATGTGAAACCTATATAGTTAGTTTAATGTTTTAGTGTATGAGGTTATATTTTTTTTTACTCTATTGCTTAAACTGTTTATATAAATTTTAGGCTCGAACTGGGGAAGTTGCGATGGTTGCAGATCTTGCAAGCCCCGAGTACAAGCTTGAATTGTCGTCTGCTGTTCCATCTGTTGGCATGGTCAGAATTGTTTGATTTTCAATTCAAATATCTTTCCTATTTATAAAATTTTACGCACTTGAAATATCATCTCTCTTTAATTTCTAGTTATTTGATAAATATGAAAATTCCTGTTAATCTCTTCTTGGTATATTTTAAATTTAATTCAAGAGCAATATACATTTAACTTGCAGCCAAAAGCTACTTTGAAATTTCCTCTTGGTGAAGTTTCATTGGGGGAGAAAGAGGAAGAAGAAGAGGAGCAGAAGAGAACAGTTGCAGTGACTAGAATACATAAAAGTCATATTTTGGATGGGGTGTGCACTGCTCAATACAATGGTGAAAGTTTGGATTTCAGATATGCATTCAAGGTAGTTTCTTTTGGACTTGCAGGGCCTGTATTAGATATTTCTTGCCCCAACAATATTATTAATTCATTAAAAAATAACTTTGTTTTGTTTGATTGTGCTCTTCCTGATCAATTAATTTATCAAAATATACGTGTAGGATGAGCAAATGACTTTCATACCGAGCATATCTCTGCCTTCCAATGCAGTATTATGTGCATTTAAGCGAAGATTTAGTCCATCAGACAAGTTGAGGTGTCCATCAGACAAGTTGAGGTGCTCTCCTCTCTCTCTCTCCCTCCCTTCCTCTCAATGTATATTTAATGTAACTGCTTTTCAAGATATTTACCAAAAGACTTTTGCTTGTCTTGAAATCATAGAAAAGCCTTTCTGGATAATTGATTCTTGGCACTGAAGATACTCTGAATCCTCGCATCCTTGCCATAAACCTATACATACTGATATTCCCGAGTCCAGAATAGTAAACAATTTTTATTTTGCATGATAGTATGAAAGATCTGGTTTTTTCTTTGCTAAGTTGCGGTGATCGGCTCGCTCAGAATAGCTTGAATATAAATCTATTTAATGTGGAGAGGCTTTGTAACTGCATTTAAAATTACCGAACTCTTATTTTTCTTGTAATTACTATGTTTGACCAGAAATTAGATACCTGTTCGTTATGGTTATGACTTATGCGAAGGGTTCATCCAATCAGTAAAGTTTCGTGTTGATAATTCCGTGAACTCATGAAGTTCTTCACTTTGTTTCCCAATTGGAAAACTAGTTCTAGTTATTCTATGTTTTTGGATAAAAGTATGGAACTTTATTTATAGGTAAGAAGACCCTAATGTATGTAGGTCAAGTCTTGTGATATTTATGACATGTAAGTTGAACAAAATTTATGGTGATCTTTTGAGATCTTATCATATCCAAAGTCAAATTGTATGTTTGCAAGCCAAATTAGGCATTGCAAATGCGCACAATTTTGTATCATACATTTTACTTTTTTGTCTGCAGGTTTTAATACTTAGTGCAAAATCTCCAATTGCAGTATATCCACCAATGACAACCCATGATGTCCTCCATAACAACTTATTTACACAAATCGTTCATAGTTGTTAAAAGCGAGAGGCGCACCTGGGCGCACGGACCCCTAGGTGCGCCTGAGGCGCGTGCCTGAGCTACATTTTGCCCAAAACTGAATTTACAATGTATATACACAAATATATCCTACTTACAATCATATTACCTAACTAAACTAAGGTAAAAATCACATAACATCACATAATGACATAATAACTCATAATAGCATTATAACACATAAAACATACACACAAATAAAGTTCAAGTAGGCGGCAGATGGTGGAGGTAGGCGGTGGAGGTGAAGGCAGCCCACCTTTTTGTCTTTGTTTTGAAAGTTCAAGTACTAAAACTCTAACCCTAATTCTCCATTTATTTCATTTTATAAGTGGTCTGTCCATTTTTATCTTAAAAACGTGTAAACCCTTTACTAATTGAGTAGCAACTTCAAAAAACTTTAAAAAAAAAAGAAGAAAAAAACAGGATGATGAAGAGGCACGCCTAAGGCGCACCTAGGCGCGCTCCTTTGATACATGAGCCTGGAATAACAAAAAATCAACAATCTAGGCGCAGACTCATGAGCCTGAGCGCCTTAGGCGTGCCTTGGGCGCACCTTTAACAACTATGAAATTGTTGCAACCATATTTATTTTGGATCTAACACTTCCTTTTTTGTTTATACATGTGTGAGTGTGTGTGTGTGTGTGTTTTTTTTTTTTCCTTCTGTTAAAATTTAAGCATTTGGTATCATTAATGAGAAATTATACGACATGCTATTTTTAAGTGCAATTTGTTTGCAAGCTGCTAATGCAATGACTTTGATTTGTCTGGTTTTTGTGGTCAGCTACTTGTACAACTTCGACTCAAACAATTGGAGTGCAGTCTACAAACACACAGTTGGTAAAGACTACAAGTTCAAAGCTGGGTATGATTCTGAAGTGCTACTTGGTTGGGCTTCTCTATGGGTTAGTTTCTTAACTACTTTCTCTTTGTCATCAATCACCAGATTATGTCTAAGCACTCTTGTGATATTTTGCTGGATTAACATGTCTCATCTCATGTATTTTTTGAATAAAACCCGTGGATACCTTTATTTCATCAACCCTTTCTTGTTATTCTTGAACTTGACCTGTTCTTGGGTAGAACCATTTCCAATTTTCAACTTTTATCTCTATCCTCAATTTCACTCTTCCCAAACATCTCTGAGCTACTGTAATGTAACCACAGCTAGGAAAGAAATTAGGAAGGAGGAGTAATTGTGGAAATCGAATTAACAACGGAAAGATGTGGGTGTGGCACTGAGACTATATGTGACCTTAGTACTTCATGTAATTTGACTGCCACTTATCGAAATCGGCGGTCCTTAGTCTTTCCATCTCATCATATTGTCGTCGTCACCATCATCCTTGTTATTGCAGAACAATAAAAAGGGCGAAGGCTAAACAAGCATGGTTTTTTTCACAAATACTAATCCAAACATGATTTACGTTCATTATCACAATCTCAACTTTTATTATTTTGCACAACTGGGATCTGAAGTTCAATGGTGAATAATTTAGGTTGGAGATGAAGATGGAAAAGCCAAGACGGCCCCTCTGAAGATGAAAGTGCAGTTTGTGCTCCAAGTTCCTCAAGATGATATTAAATCGTCGGCTCTGATGTTTTGCGTGAAGAAAAGGTGGGAGATATAACTTGGCAGAAAACCTGGAGGCTGGAGATGAACACCCTAGCTACCTCTCATGTCGTGTTTGTAATGATTTTTATCTTTGTAAGTTTTCACTGTTGGTGCTAGTATTTTTTTGTGACATTTGGACTTTATCTGCCCTTCATAATATTACTTGCCAAATATTTGACCCATTACATAACAAGAGAAGTTATTTTGTAAAATCCATGCAATCAGACTGTAAGAAGATTAATGATATCAGCTCTTTGGATGTAATGTTAAATTTTGAAACTAAAAATTGAATTTTAGTATATATTGCAAATAATATTTTTTTTTTTGGTTGAATTTTAAGAACCCCTATATCATCCTAGGAGTATAAGTAGCGGTAATACATCATAATTTTTAGGAGTAAATTCCAAGGTGACTTTGATTAGACACATACTCCTGATTAGACACATACTCCATGACTGTGAAACTATTACTGATTCCGCCCTCCAAATGACTCTTTGATGGGTGATTCTTTATGGCACTATTCGCTTTTCCTCGCCTGCAGGATGCTCGAGGGAAATAAGCAGAACGGGATAGAAAGGCTATTGATCAAAGCGTCTTTCTTAATTCGTGAAGTCGTCTGGTATTCGGAAAGGAACCGCGGATTTTTTGGTAGTAATACTCACTCGTAAATGATTGGTGTCAGAATTTTCAGTTTTCACACTGATTTCTTATTTTATTTTTTAGCACTCAAAAAATTTCATTTTTTTTTATATATATGGGATTCACCTACACTCATTAATACAATTAAAATATGGAGTCATATTTTCACTAATACAACTATCAATTATCCATGGCAAAAACTCCCGTGCACCCGCACCTTTAGAATTTTGTGTTAAATTGTATACCCTTTAATATATAGATGTGTACCCTTTATTTTCTAAAGAAAATTATTGTGTGTATCTGGGCGCATGAACAACACTCCGTGCGCCTTTAGAATTTTGTGTTAAATTGTATACCCTTTAATATAAAAATGTGTACCCTTTATTTTCTAAAGAAAAAAAATATTAGTGAAGAGTGTATACCCTTTAGAACAAAATGGTGTACCTTATTAATTAAAGTGTATACCCTTTAGACCAAAGCAATGTACCCTTACCCATAATAATAAATTTTTAAAGGCGCACGGAATGTGTTCCCGTGCGCCCGGGCGCACGCATGCCTCACTCTTATCCATTGAAATAACTCAGATATCTCACCAAATTAAAGCCTACTATATTAGAATATATATATACTCCCTCCGTCCCTTGGTAAGAGTCTCATTTTCTTTTGGGCACGTGAATTAAGGAGTATTATTATTTAATGTGTAGTGGGTAGTTGTATTAGTGGGTGTGTGGGTCCCATATTTTAATTGTATCAGTGGGTGTGAGTGAGTCCCATGTGTAAAAAAAGGAAATGGGATCCTTTGGGTGAGACAACAAAATGGTAAAATGAAACTCTTACCTAGGGACGGAGGGAGTATATATATATATATATATATATATATATATATATATATATAATCTCTCCAAATTAATTATTTTGTAGATGAAAAATACTTCCTCCATCACACAGTAAGAGAGTCTTTTATTTTTTGTACGCGAATTAAAGAATATTATTATTTTTATGTGTAATGAGTTGTTGTATTAGTGGGAGTGTGGAGCTTATATTTTAATTTTATTAGTGGATGTGTGTCATATATGTATAAAAAAGAAAATGAAACTCTTTGAATGAAACACCTAAAATGGAAAAAAGATCCCCTTTGAAGGGGACTGAGGGAGTAACTGATAACTATTTTTTATAAAAAAATAGTAATAATTAATTGATAATAAGTGAAAATACCATAAATAAAAAATATAAAAAAATAAAAATAATGTTTAATTAATAAAAAATAATAATAAATTATTTAAAAAAGAATAAATAAAAAGTACTAATAATTAATAAAAAGAATAAAAAAGAATATTTAATATAGTAAATTATTGGGTACAAAGCGTATTTAGCTATTACTAATTCATAGTAAAGAAAATTACGCACGGATACAAAATTTAATTTTGTTTTTCTCACATTACCCGTACTTATTGAACATCGGTGTACATCGTGTAAAGCAAATTAAAAAAGAGAGAAAACAATTCAATAAACTATTTAAACGTGCATCACTGTACACTCATTTAAGATAAATATTTTTCGGGGAGAAAACAATTCAATTAGCTATTTAAATGTACATCAGTGTACAATTAGCGTAATTTTGTACATTAACGTATATTTAGAGAGAAATAATAGAAAGTAAGCAGGGAGAATCAGTAAAACGATTTTTTTCCAAATTCTTTAGAAGTCATTAGCGTGATTTTTTTCTAATTTTTGTAGATACTAATATGTACGTTAACGGGCATTTAGAATAAATAAAAGTGACCCCAATATTTTTTTTCATAAATTCCCTTCTTTAAAATCGTTCTCTCTAAATCTGTACATTCGTGTGCAAATCTTCAAACGATTGTTGGTTTTTTTTTCTAAAATTCCATCCCCCAAAATCTTTCTTAGAAAATCGGTACATTAGCGTGCAAATTTTCAAATGATTTCTTCTTAATTTCACTCTCCTTCTCGAGTGATTAATATAACTGTTATGTGCATTGGTGTACATTGACTCAAAGAAAGGTAAAGAGAGAAGTGTTGGTTATTGTTATTAGAGAAATACGGGTTCGCTGTTTTAATTTGATGTAGTGTACATTAGTGTTCAATTAAATTATTGTTCTGTATAAACGTTGCGTACTAAAAGTTGTGAACAAGGGTGCTGTTGGGAGAAAAAAAAATCGTCATGTATCACACAGTAATTATATCAAATTAATGTATTTATTAATAATTAAATTGTAAATCCACTTACCTATAATTAATTACCCATAAATTATTTAAAACAAGGGAAAGAATAAAGGGCAGAAAAGGAAGAAATGATAAAAAGGGAAGACCCTTTTGCTCGCAATCATATCCCTCTCTTTCTGTGTCTCTCCTAAAGGCTAGAAGAGCTTTTACAAAGAAAGATGGGCGCAACAGAATGTTGCAACAACTGTGAGCCAACCAATTGAAAGCCATTACTCTTCCTCTCTCTCATTACTGCAGTTAAGTTATTGTTAGTCCTTACAATTACTCTTCCTCTCACTACTGCTGTTACAATTACAGCACATTGCAATACAAGGTTTACATATATTAAGTATTGTAATCAAACACATAAAAGGGGAGAAATGACAACACCCTCGTTCAGACCTCTTCCTCATTTCGATTCCTTCAGACTTTCTCGCTTATCGACGCCTATTCCAATTACACCAACTGCTTCTACTTTCACCCATGTTCTTCCCCTTTCTTCTTCGCACGCACATAGGAGATTTGCCTCTTCATGCTACTCTTCTTCCAAGAAAAAGAAGGTAATTTTTGTTTCTATTTATCGCCTTCCCCCACTTCATTTTACTCCGCCCTTTCTTTTTTATTTTATTATTGTTTTTTAATTTTTTGTGAATTTGTCTTCTTTTTTGGGGTCATCGGGGGATTTTGGAAAATGGGTCTTCGGATAATTCGTGTGGGAAAGGTAAAATCTTTTCAGCTTTGACATTCGTTGATTTTGGGGTGTGGGCTTTTTTAATCTGCTCTGATTGTGTTCTTGTGCTTGGATACGTGAATTGGTTCAAAATTGGAAATCTTACTCAGAGATTTGATTATTGTTTTGATCATGGGCTTTGGCTATGATTTTCTCATTAAATGTTGGGGATTTATAAATATTTTCTCTGATGAATATGTTGTTGTAAGATGCATTCAGGGCCTCAATTCATAATGCATTTGTACAAGTGGTATTTTTGCAGTTTTAGTACATCTGTCTTATCATGTTGCATCAGTGGCTTTTCCTTTTGTCATTAAACAAGGTGAGAGGAGGAACGTAATACTAACTACAGCAACAAACTATGTCTTTATTCCACTATTTAGAGTCAGCTTTGTGAAGAGATGATATTGAGTTAAGTCAGTCTTGCGGATGACGAGTGCGCAATGTTGGAAGCCTTTATTTTGCAGTTCATAGGATTACTATTTTTCTTATCATCTAAAAAAATCCCTCTTGAGTAACTTGGTTTCTGAGTCATCAAGACAATAATTTGCCTTCATGAAGTTCTTATATTGATCTAGATTTTTTCTGCAAAGAATGCATTCTAACAATGGACTTGGGTATGAGATACGGTATAAAATCAACTCTTGTATGATATGTGTGGCATCAATTTTCATTTAATCGCGTGAACCACCATTCGACCTGTGTGACGAATAGCTATTTGTTAAGTAGTATATTTGGAAGGTGGATGTCTTATTGTGGAAATTTTTTTGTTAAGATATTAGATGAACATTAATTTCCATCATTTTTAGCTAAATAATAGTTCCAGTTATTTATAAATTTAGGACTAAATTCTCTACGTTACTCCAGGGTCTGCCTTAGATTTAAATGCTGGGCTACTTTTTTTCTGGCCTTCATTTGGTATGCAAAATTGTACTAGTTTTCCATTAAAACAATGGAGAAAAAAAATTAGTTTTTGATGCCTTTTCCATGGAGTTACTTAGATGCAATTTCTATTTCGTGATGGAGTTCCTCTTGATGATATATTTAGTTTGGACATGTATTCTGCTATATCTATTAGAGAATTACATTTTTTTTAAGTCATTAGGTAAAAATATTAACAGTGTTCAGCTATTAATGTAACGTGGTAGTGATTTTCAGTTTGTGCCTCCGTTTAACCCACTGTGTAAAATACATTTGCATGATGATTTTTGATTGTTCTATTCCTGATCTGTCTTCTGTCTCAGTCTGACACTTGGTTTAACTATTAATAGGATTGTAACTGAAATCAAGAACATATATATATATATATATATATATATATATATATATATATATATATATATATATTATCTTCAATCAATATTTCTTTAGCTTCAATAATTCTAAAGTAAGTGATGAAGCAAGAAAAACTAGATACTCATGTTTCTTCTAAGCAATCCATATGGCCAGTAGCTAGCGCGTCGACTTTAACCTATTCAGAGCACAAAATTTATTCACGTCAGAAATTCATTGTTATTCATGACTTCATGCAAAGTTAATTAGTGTGAGCCATATATTTACATGCATCAGTTGGTTTTCACTAATGATTTACTACCAGGGGCCTCTGTTTTCTGTGTGCTAGTATAGTGGCTTTTTGGACATGAGCGGACTCAGCTAAGCATAGAAAATATAGGAGATGGAGACAAGACTGAGATTCAATTGTTAGGTTCAGATGAAGAAGTGTCAACACAGATTCCAACGCAAGCCCAATCTCTTGTCGAAGGCTCTGGATCTGTCTTGGTATCTGAGTATAAACCTGCCCCTGATGTGGACTACCTGCAGGTTTGTATATGTTGAACTTATATTTAACTATTAATAATTTTGGGGTTGAGCATGCACTTAACTGCGTTGTCTTGAGTGACTGATTTTTCTGATTTCAGTTCATTAGTATCTGGCGTATTCATTATCTTCAATGTACAGAGTTTTATTTCCATCGTCATGGATCTTTTCCATTTAATTGAATCTATAGTTTATGAGTAACAATAGATTCCTGTGATAAATGAACTGAGGTACTGGTGGTGTAGTTAACTTCATCTGCTTTTAGACTTCTACAAATCTCTTTTTGTCTACCGCAGTACCGCTGTCATCTATTTAAATGTCACTTTAGATCTTTGAGCTTTTTGTATTATGACTTGTATGTATATTATTTTATGCTCATTTCCAACCGGTTATAAAAGTGTCAAATCACTTTTTTCTTTTCTTTTTTTAAACATGTGCCCTTCTCATATTTCAGTCATTTAATTGCCATTAAAATGGTTGGCGTTTACACCAAGTAAAAGATAACGTCCTAGTTCGTAATCACTTTTGCTCCATTTGCTTATCATATCAGAATTTTGTTTGCTTTTGGCTGATTTTCTCAATATGCCTGTCACATAACAATCAATCATCTTACTTTTGTTGGCTTTTTCCAGGAGTTACTGGCAATTCAACAACAAGGGCCCAGATCAATTGGCTTCTTTGGGACAAGAAACATGGGATTCATGCACCAAGAACTAATTGAGATTCTCAGCTATGCATTGGTCATAACTGTATGTACTTGTAATATTTTCTCATCACACTTTTTTTTTATATGTGCTAACTTTGCTGTTTTGATGTTATGAGCTTCACTTCTTTTTCGTGTGCGAATATGAATTTTTTTCAGTATGATTTGTCCATATCTTTGTAGAAAAACCACATCTTCACATCAGGAGCATCGGGGACTAATGCTGCTGTCATTAGAGGAGCTCTTCGTGCTGAAAAACCAGAGCTACTGACTGTGATATTGCCACAAAGTTTGAAAAAGCAACCTCCGGAGAGCCAAGAGTTACTATCTAAAGTAAAAAACTTCACCATATGTTTTGCTGTTAATTTGATGGGTTGATTTTAAATGTGCTTTTGTTTTACATATATGGGCATCATTTTCTTGCTGATTGAAGTTTTTTGTCTCTACAATTATACCGTAGGATTCTTGCATTAATGTGCTTGAGTGAAGGTTTTTAAGGTTGGTGAGCTGGTGGATTCATAGATTAACGCATAAGCTATATCCAATTGATGAGATCTCACAAGGATTTTTGTGATTTATTATACTGGAACTTACGAAATATCTACCCATTTGATCCTGTTGGATGGCTTTAGTGCTCTTGCCATATGCAAAGTGTTCACCCTTGGCATATTATAATACTGATGTATAGGTGGTCAAATAACAAGTATGCTGGTTAGAGTTCAAATAAAATTCACAATTTAAATTGGTAGTGGAAGATTGCCTACACTTCTATTCTTGTCTTGGTTTGATGACCATTCATGTCTATCCCTGATGTACAACTCTTATATATTTTTATTGGCTGCAAATAACCCTATTTATGTATAACATAAAGGTGCTAGTATTATATTTGATAATAACAGAGCAAATGCATTTCATCTTGAGGTGCTGGCATATAATTCATAGTTCTATTGCTGTCTCATTCTAGGTTGCCTAATGTTTAGATACCATTTTCTTGTCTTGATTTGACAATCACTGATGCCTATTTCTGCAATATGACTAATATAATTAGTTGGTGGCAATTGGCATATTTTATCTATAAGATAGAGGTGGTTGTGACTTGTGTTTGGGTAGCATAAGATAAAGGTTGGCATTGTAATGGTTTTTTTTTTTTTTTTTAAGCATGAGCTGTTTTTATAAGTTCCCAAGTCCTAACATGCACTTGTTCTCGGGTTCATAGGTGCAAAAAGTAATAGAGAAGCCTTACAATGATCATCTCCCATTGATAGAGGCCAGCAGGTACCACTACTTTTGCATACATATATTGCTAGTAAGTTCTCATGTTGAATCTAGCATGTGTGGTACACGCTTTGTCTGTGTGCAATGAAACAAAAACTTCTTGTACTTGCTCTTGCGATTAAAAAGGATATTTGTGAAAACTTCTCTTTAAGTCCTTGCAGGGAAACATGAGAAAGCTTGCAAATTGCATCAATTGGGGGGTGGGGGTTCTGTAAGAAAAATCTAACCTTGAGAAACTTGTTTTGATACTCTTATGGGGGTATTTCAATGAAATCAACCGATTTTATTATTAAGAGTGGCTTTTGAACTTAGTACTGGAAGCAGTTACAGTATGCTAGTGAATCTGTGTTGGCTAAATGACTTGGTTCTGATTACTGTGCAGTAAGTTGACCAGTTCTATGTAAAACACAGGTTGTGTAACATGGACATCATCTCACAAGTACAGCAGGTTATTTGTTTTGCCTTTCACGACAGTAGGTTGCTCATGGAAACGTGTCAAGAAGCGAAAAACATGCGGAAGATTGTTACTTTGTTCTATCTTGATTGACCGAGGCCTGAGGCACTATAAATGAATCTAGATGGAAACGACTTGAAAGTTTATGGCGCCTTCTTTTTGGCTGGAAGACGAAGGTTTTCGTCTTAATGACTGCATACTCAACACAGCACAAGTAATTAGGGTATTCTTGCTATGAAACATATGTTAGCTATTGCATATTACAAGGATACAGAATTTATGAATACCCTAATTTGGCCATCTCTTCGATACCTTCTGACAACACAATTTGCTTTCAATGATAACTTCCTTATTGGAACACTTGGAGTTGTTTTGGCATACTCAGAAATGTATATCTACATCCACATATCTTTTACATTATTTATTTAATGCACTGTCTTGTTTATGACGTGCTGTCAGCAATTTCATCCACAGGACTACTGTGACCATAGTTTTTCGGTTGGTATATAATGAATATTAAATTGCTCGTTTTGGTTTCTTTAATTAATATAAATAAACATTTAACCATTTTATTTGGTGTCAAAGAAATACGCGCAGTTGCAAATTTTTATTCTACTATTTTATTTTGAAAGCACAGTTTAAAGAAACCTCCAACATTTAATTCAAAGTGGGATTTACATTTCTTCTCAATAAACTTAACCAAATCCAAGGGTTCATATTTCAAGAATGATGAGAGGGAGTCCTTTAAAAGCGTAGCAAACGACATAATCTTCATATTTCCAAGAGATTTACATACAGTATAGTGAAACTATTATACACCAATCAGCAGATGCAAGAAATTGATCATGAGAGATTTTTCACTTCACTACCCCCAGATTCAAGCAGCTAATGGTTCCTCCATAACTGCAGCCATTCAAAAAAAAAAAAAAAAAACTTAAATTGCATGGCTCTGGCTGCATCAACTTTACATGAGAGATAGAGACTGACCTTTTCTATGAGATGAAGTTTCAGATGAAGAATCTTCAATTGCCTCTGCAACGACTGGCCGTTTAGTCGGCACATCAGGAAGATCGACCACCTCTTCTGCTTTTTCAACTTTAGAGGGGACTTCGGGAAGATCCACAATGTTTAACTATGAAAGCAACAAGGCCACCTTTAGTTAATAGTTACTTCAAAGATCAAAAGGAATCGCCACTCATCAAAAGTAAACGCTGCAGTTTGTTCAAGTATTATGTATAATAATATCATCTGCATGATCGCAACATACATAAATGACACCATAATAAACGGTCATTAAGAAGGGAAAACGACTTATAATATCTAACTTATAAGCAAAAGGATAATTTATGACAGTAGAATGGAGCAACAAAAGATAAACAAAAAACGACTAGTGTGAATCAAACAAAAATAAGCGTACAACAGGTATTAAAATTTTCTGTATTACATGAACAGCAGATATAAAGCTTTTATGCATGTCAAACTCATAAAATTACAATTTAATACGTTACATACCCAAACAAATTGGTCTAATATCATATGAATCATAGCAAAATGGCATAAATAATTAGGGTGATAACTTCTCTCCCTAAAACCCTAAAACACCCCACCCCCGCACCCCACAAAAAAAAAAAAAAAGAAGATACCTGAGTCTCTAGATCCTCAAATTCTGCTAGAACTTCTTCTTCATCTTCGGCTGATAACTTCTCTCCCAAAATGGCATTAATTTCCTATATCAAAAAGAAAAAGTTCAATACAGTGAAAAGCTACAGAATACTCCAGGTTCTCGTTCAGGGCCACAAGAAAATGAAAATACTTGAGCAACTGAATTTTATCTTGATCAGCATCACATAAGCACAATGGTATAGTACATATTAAGAATGTTGAGGGTGAGTAACATGTGTTGAACACTCAAGTGTATCAGGAAAAAATATTACAGATCAACCATGAGAAATATCAGTAGAACGTATCTGTCAAAGAAAAACTACAAGAAAGGCCCATGCAAATACAACAAATTAAGGGACTCTGACCGTTCTGGATGTGAGACTGATTTGTCCCTTTCTAATGGACATAAAAACTAGAACAACATCTGATACAGACATGGAGTAAACATGCAAAACTCACATCTTGATAAGCTTTTGCCTCAACAGAATCATCCATCAGTTTTTGAACATCGTCGATGTTTATCTCACTTTGTATTGCTTTAACAGCATTATTTCCAGCCTTTAAGCTATCAAAAACTGCCTTTTGCTTACTTGAGAGCTCAACATCTGCCAACTGAAGAAATATCTCAACTACCAAACTATGTAATAGGTATGTGATATATAGAGGAATATTTGAAGAAAATGAGAACAGAAAGCATTGAAGAGAATAAAAAGAAGAACCTACTTGCTGCTCTACATTCATAAGCCAACCATCAACTTGCTTTAACAGGTCTTCTTGAACCCTCTTCTTCTTCAAAGCTAACAATGCCCTGTCTTTCTTCTTTTCACGGAGTAAATCTTTTGCAGCTTGCTTTTCGGCTTCAATTACAGCCTCAAGCTAAAAGAAGTGAAACACAGATATGCTGATACATTGAGTATAACACGGATAACACTGCATATTAACATCCACACCATGCATTGACATAAATAGCATAATAAAAATTTAATGCCTACAAAATGTAGTGTTACTTATAAAGCTAGTCTCCTGTGATTGAAATGGCCTTTATTATTTCAGTTGGGGACTTCTATAAACAAAAAATAAGCTAATAAAGCGGATGTACATGTTCTTAAAAGAGATCACTCCTCACGTAATCTTTTTCCTAGGCTATAGATAACAACCTGATATCACATTAGTAAATACAACTATTTATATTTTCAAACAACCGGGAGATTCATTTAGTATCAATGGGATGGACGATCATCAGGTATAATGTTATTAAGGTGAATCATGTAGGATAATTTCCAACCATTTTCATTTCTTGCAAGCGTATTCTACAATATTAGAGCTATATTACACCAAGAAACACAGGATGAAACATAAAAGTTATTATTTACCAGCTGACGTGTTTAAGTCGGAAAAAAAATATGAACTCATCAATACAGTTCCCCATGTAATGACATTGATCATCTCAATGAATCTAAGAAAAAACTAAGATTTCATCAAAGAGAACCTAAAATGTATATGATGGAGCAGAGCATCCAATGTCCAATGCTGAAAAACAGATAATTCAGATACCCCATCCTTTCTATCGACACGAGTATATTAGTTCCCAAGACAAACAATGGGTTTATTAAAGAAGGGAAAAACGATGATTAAATAGAAACATATGCTTAACGATTCCACATACAATTAAAATCATAATTTCGTAGAGCAATACAAAGATTCAAACTTTACAATGAAATCCATAGAACATAGAGAATTACAGAAAAACCCCAAATATATTAAATCAAAGAGAACAATCAGAGAGTGAAATATATTGGAGAAAGGCATACCTGGCGCTGGTATTGACCCAGCTTACGCCTTTGAGTTTTGAGGGAAAGAATGGCTCTATCAACTTCCGTGATCTTTGGTTTTTTCACAAAAACATTCCCCATCTTTATTCAATTATGTTTTGACCAAATGTAGGAGACACCAGAAAATTCACATAAAAGATCTTATGGGATTTGTTAGATTTACAGGAATGAAACCTCTCTCAGCTCAAATGTCGTTGATCGAGAGAGAGAGAGAGAGGAGATTTTAAATGGGTTTGGGGAAAAGACGAAGATGATATGGAGGGTTTATTTTTTTTTTATTTTTTATTTGTAAGTCTATTCAATTAAATTCCTTCGATATAAAAATTACGTGGATTTCAGTTGCGCCAAAATTCACTTTATTTTTCATTTTACACAAAATAAAATGGAAATTACTTCTATATGTTTTTCAAAGTTAAAAGTAGTCAATTTGACCAGAGTTTGCACTTTTTCACCGGAACAGGTCATAATAAAACCAAAATGGGTAGTGTTCCGATTAAATTCCGGTTGCATGTAGGGAGGAATTGAAACCAATTGTTTTTTTTTTTAATTCAAAATAAACGATCACTGGTGGTCGTCTACGGCTGGATGACATGGTGTTGAGAAATAAATTTGGAGATTCAATTTACAATATACTTTTCAAAGGAGATGATTGTAAAAATAATCATAATGAATCTAAAATTGATTTAGTCAAGTTAAATGTTTATGGTCAGGTTTGTTTTTGGTTTATTAATAACTCTTTCTTAAATATACCTACCTTTGCTATTATTCCATATACTTAGTGAAATTCACAAATTTTCTTATAATACGATATTTATGTAATACAATTTGTAAAACGTGTTAAAGTATAATTATTATATAATTAAAGTATATTTATAAATACTTAAAGTATGTGATGGATATATGTGGTAGTATTTAAAACGACTTATGAATTACTTTTTGGTAAAGTCGAGTCAAGAGTTATACTTTTTCTCCTTAAGACGAAATTGCTCTATACTTCAGGTGCTTACGGACTACAGCAATCGCCTCCAAGATACAACGACTTTGAATTTCGGACTTAGTAGCACAACGAGTCCAAAATTATCGACGAACAAACTAATATTTAGAACTTTCGGATTTGAGTAGAAATTCTAGAATTATGTGTACTATAATGTAATATGCAAATATGTATTGCAGGACTTGAATGAATATTTCAAATGATGTTGGGGCCTATTTATAATAAGTGAAAAGGTGTGGTGCCCTTTGAAGAAGAGTTGCTTTGATTTGATCTGGGCCATTGGATCATGTCTTTTGATTAAAGTCTTGATCTAATGGCTCACATTGCACCCCTCCATTTGCATTTGAATTTGAATTTTTCAATTCAACTTTTGGAGCCAAATATTACCCTCCACTTCATCTTTGGGTTGAGCCCTGCCCGGACTTGATGATTGTAGAATTTGCTAGAAAATAGGGTCCATTTTTAGATAGATTTTAAATAATTAAGATTGCTTTTAGTGATTAATTTCTTTAATTCCTTAATTTTTGTGGAGAGGAATCTTTTGGTGGAATTTGCAGGATTTTGAGCTTAAATGAGCTTCTTTATGCAATTACGAAGACGTGAAAAAAAATAGAGTTTGATTCGGAGTTAAAATGAGCAAATACGGGCTAAAACAAAAACGTCGCGCAAACTGAAATTCCAGCTAATATTGCTGCGGCCCATTGCATATGTTTGGCCCATTGCATATTAATTTTTGACTGGAATTTCTTGATGGGTTGCCCACTAGCCAAACTAATTGATTAACAAGCACAAAGATAGAAATTGGGCTCATTGTTGATTACAGGTGGACAAAGAAGCAGCCGGTCAACTTATTAATTGGTTGATCAAATCCTGCATGCCTTCCGTTAATTTATGTTATTAAATGAATCCATTATGGAAAGAAAATAAATTGAGAAGTGGGGTAGAGTATAAGAAGCAGCAGCAGCCGAGAATTAGGGAGCATCGCCTAATCACCCAGTAGCAACTATCCACTTCCAGTTCCCTGTTCCCCCCATTCTTTCTCCATTCACCTTTCATCAAATTTCATCATCTTCACTTATTTAATTTACTAAATTTCTACATCATTCACTCCAAGTGATCAAGAAAGCAATGGGGATTAAAATTGTAAGAGAAGATAGATGCTTCATTTGAAGAAATTTAAGGGAAGACTTTATTTTATTTTGTAATTTTCTTAGGGTTTATTTATGAAATTTTGTAAAATAATTTATTTTGTTTTGCTTGAGACTATGATAGGCTAATCTCCCTTGTGAGATTAGTTCCATGATTGGTGTTGGATAATTTAAATTTTATGCAATTTGATTTTAATCTTAATTGGGCATTTGTGTTATTTCTATCATTAATTGTTAATTGTTTGATTTGTATGATGATATGTGTGATTAATTATCATGGACATGTGATTAGATTGAGAAATCAATTATGTGTTTAGGATAGTTCATTGAATCATTTCATCATATACTTAATATGCATTAATTTAGAATGAGATAGAGATATCCTTCTAAATTTAGAACCCTTTGATAGAACATTTAATTGGCTTAATCGAGAGATTAGTTGATTAGCTGAGGAGACACAATCCATTAGTGAATTCATAGTACCTTAAAAGGGAATATTGCCTATGATTTAGTACCTCATTAGGGAACTCGTAGAGTAATTAGTACCTAGTGGGAGGTGTTCACTTTGGTCTCGATCCTATGTGCTTTTGGAAGCCTTATTGAGGGCCCTACATCCTATCCATCTCAAGAGAGAGTTTAGGTGGAATTAGTGATCACTTCTATGCCATGTCCATGAGAGATTAGAATTAATTGTATGATTCCTTTGTTATCACTACAAAAAAACTGCCCGACAGTGACGGACTTTGTGACGGACTGACGGACTTTGTGACGGACTTTGTGACGGGAAAGCGCCCGTCACCCGAACATGCGTCACAAAGTGTTTGTGACGGTCCCGTCACAATTAGTGACGGATTTTGTGACGGAAATCATTAGTGACGGAATTTGTGACGGTTTCTTTTAACCAATATTTGTGACGGACTTTTGTGACGGATTTCATTTGTGACGGACTTTGTGACGGAATTTTCCGTCACAAACTTAAAATTCTAAAAAAAATTAATTAGGCAAGAATCGAACCTTGTTGCTCATGTGAGTGCTTGGAAGCACTCAACCGAACCGGCTACCGGTAGCCCATTTGTATTTTATTACATTTTTACCCCTTATACCTCCTTTAGAATTAATTATGTAGATTTGCTCCCAACCGGGTTTGAACCTGGGTTGGTGCCAAGCAAGGTGCTTGTGAGCAAGTGTTGAGCCAATTTGGCTAGATGTGTTTAGTGTTAATCTTTAATAAATATTGTATATATTCAATTAATTTGTATTAAAATAACATCAACCAACTTTCAAAATAAATATGGTGGTAATATTGATTAATATAATACATATTAATATGACTAATCATTATTAAAATATTAATTAATTAATTTTATTATTTATTTAATAGAAATATTAAATTTTCTTAATTAAATTAAAAAATCCTTATAAATTTTAAATTCTCAATCTATAAATAATATCTAAATATATTATTTATTTATAGATGAAAAATAGGTTAATTTGCATTAAAATAATTAACATTCTTATAAATTTTCAATTTAATTCCCTTATAAGAAAATACATCATCATTATATTTTTCTTAATTCAATCACAATATATACTTTGTTTTTATCAATTAAATACACTATCTTTTTTTTTAAAATTCAATCATCAACTTTCCTTTATATATATATATATATATATATATATATATATATATATATATATACTAATAATGAATACGCTGTTACAAATAACTTTTTAAAAATATGGGGTGTCGCAACGTGATTAAATTTCGTATGTTTTTTATTTTTTTTAATATTATATATATAATCTTTCTAATTTTATTTATTTATTATTATTATTATCATCATGTATATATTAAATCACATAATAAATTAAAATCACCTTTAATCATATCTTTTTGATTGATTAAGGAAATAATCAATAAAATATATCCAATTTATTAATATTATTATTCATGTACATCTTCAAATTAAATAGCACCTTTAATTATATTTTTTTATTGGAAATAGATAATTAAGTCAATCATATTTTTAATCATATATTTTTATTATTTGGCAAAGATTTTAAAATAAATATTACTATGTACAACACAATATATTCAATTATTTAAGTTTAAATAAATTCACAATAAATATTAAAAAATAATAATTTTTTTTAAAAAAGAAGTAACTATGTTCTTATAATTATTTTGATTTTTTTTAAAATTGTAATTTGTGACGGACAAAGTCCGTCACAAATTCCGTCACAAAGTTTGTGACGGACAAAGTCCGTCACAAATGAGCCCCTTTTCCGTCACTAATTAAAAAATAAATAAATAAAATATTTTTGTGACGGAAAAAAGTCCGTCACAAATTTTTCCGTTACAAATGCCGTCACAAATATTGAAAATGACGAAATTTTAAAAGGTCAACTATTAGCCGTCACTATTTTCAAAATGCCGTCATAAAGTCCGTCACAATTGTGACGGCAAATTTTCCGTCACAAAAGTCCGTCACTGTCGAACAACTTTTTTGTAGTGTATTTATGCCATGATTGTTGCTAATCTCATCCTTGCATAATTTAGAACCCATTTATTCTTGCATTTATTTTATTCTTGTTCTTGCATTAATTTACTTGCATTTATTTGTAATCTATCCTCCTTTTCGATCGTCTTTATAAAATCATAATAAACTTGAGATCGCTTAAACTCTAGCACGTTCCTCCCTTGGGTTCGATAAATAATTTAATTGGTCATCCCGACTATTAATGACCAATCAAATGGCGCCATTGCCGGGAAGGTAATGGTTGCTAGTAGTTTGAAGAAGGTTTGTTTAGAGTGGTCTTAATAAGGATACTTTTTTTTATTTTGCATATTATTTTTGCTTTAGAAAATTTGTGCTAATTTTTCTTTCTCTTGTAGGTGTATACCTTGAAAAGGAAGAATAAGGTGAACAAGCTAAAAATATAAGCTACATGAAAATATTCAAAACATGATGAATACAAATGTCATTCCCAATAGGGAAGCTCAAGGAGATATAAGAATGGCTTAAGGGATTCAAGTTCCCAATTTACAATTTCTTCAACAAGTTTATAGGAATCTTTTCGCTCCTTAACAACAAGTTTATCCTCAAGTACTTCATAATGTATACCCTCAAGTTCCTCAAGGCATGATGAATATGACTATTAGAGATCATCTCCAACCGAAGGTGATTCAACAAATTATGGCCCCTCCGATCAATGCTAATGATTTTGAGTTGAAGGCTAGTTTGATTCGAATGGTTCAATCAAGCCAATTTGGTAGACATCCAATCGAAGATCCAAATGACTACCTTGCCCACTTCATAGAGATAGCAAATACTATTAAAATGAATGGGGTGAGTGAAGATTGCATTAATATGCGATTCTTTCCTTTTTCTTTAAAGGATAGAGCACGTGCTTGGCTTGGAATGATCACTCCGGGGACATGTAATTCTTGGAATGATCTTGCTCAATGCTTCCTCAACAAATACTTTCCACCTTTAAGGACACTACAATTGCAAAGTCTCATTGCTCAATTTAAGCAATTGCCTCATGAGATCTTTCATGAGTCGTGTGAGAGGTTCAAGGAGATGTTAAGAAAGTGTCCTCATCATGATTTTCCGGAGGAGTAACAAGTGTGATTTTTCTATCAAGACTTGAATGGAAGAGATCGATTATTCGTTGATGCGTCATCTGGTGGGTCTGTTTTTGGCATCACCGCTCAAAGAGCAATAAGAATGTTTGAAGAAATTATCATGAATACCTACCAATGGCATACAAAAAGCAAAGAAGGGAGCTATGATTTGGAGAATGCAACTAAGTGTGACGTAGTTTTTCCACCGACGTTCAATCTGGGGGAAAAAGTACTAAATGATGAGAGAAAATCACCTTTGGAGAATTTGTTCCATAAGTGTATTAAGGATAACGAGGCTAGGATGAAAGCATGTGAAGAGAGAGTTGAAAAAATCGAGTTATTAGTTCTTGATGTGAAGAGTTCTATGGAGGTGAGGATGGATTCTATGGAGCACTATTTAGGTCAAATCTTAACCACCTTGGAAAATATACAAAGAGAAATCAGTAAATCTTCTACATCAGAGACTAAGAATCAATTTATGGCTCTATACTCTCAGGGTAAGGAAAGAATGGTTGAAGAAGGGTTGGAGGCTTGTAAGGTGGTTGATAAAGAAGAGGTTAGAAAAGAGGATAGTTTAGGGGTCGATAAGGCTACGAATGAGAAGAGAGAAAGAGTTCCTAAATGGGTGAAAGTAAAAGAGTTGAAAGAAGAGTTAAAGGAGGAATTCGATAGATTTGTTGAGTCTCTTGAGATGATGCTTAAGAAAGAAAAATTTTGAGATCAAGAAGAGATTCATGCACTTAAGATGGAATAAAAGAAACCTCCGGAGATTAAGATCTTTCATTTTACTCCACATGAAGAAAAAATTTCTCATTCTCTTGAACTTTCAAATTCTCTTATGAATCTTCATAATTTTATTGATAAAAATTTATTTGTTGATAATTGTAGGACAAGGATTGTAAGAGAGCATCAACATTCATCATTGAAGAGCATATCTTTGCCCGAATTCTTACCGGGTGATGTGGTAGAAATTCAAAATTCATGGGGAGCCTGATGGAAAAAATGGAACAAGTGAAAAGAGCCATTTCTCGTGAAGAATATTTTCGGAAAAGAGTTACTTGAGTTATTCAACAAGAAAGGAGATCTCCTAGTGGTTGAGCGAGAAAGAACAAGGCACTATTTCAAGAAGAAGCCTATGAAAGTGCCTAAAGATTATTCAAGACCACCATGAGCTTAAAAAAAATTTATCTAGCTTGAAGACGTTAAACTTAGCGCTAGATGGGAGATAACCCATCATTATATTTATTTCTTTCTTAGTGTGTTTTTATAGGAACATGAAGGAGCTTCCGGTGATGGACTTGAAGTGAAGAAAGGTGCAACAAATTTGGTAATAAAATTCTTTCCAAACTAAAATTGAACTCTTATTTAAATTTAAGTTTGGGGGAGCTTGCTCGTTTTGTTACTCATTCATCTTGTTCTTAGTTTGCACATTTTGCACCGGCGCACCTTTTGTTCCTCTTGTTCTTGTAGCTTGTTGCTTTCCCTTGTATTTTTTATCATTCATTCTTCTCTTGCGGAGCTTATTTAATGGTTGTTTGAAGCTATGAGATTACATTGGATTATGTAGTTGGACTGATGTGAATTTGTGAACATTTTGTGGTTAGGAATTTGCTCACATGATGCTTGTTTACGCTATTGACAAACCATGAGATTTTGAGCATTGAATTCGTAATTGTTATACGATTTATTCTTTCATGTGTGCATCATTCATGTGTATGTATTCTAGAACTTGCCATTCGTCTTACTTGAGGCTATGTTTGTGTGGAGACTTTTGAAAATGATTTTAGGCCATCTTTGATCTTTAAGGTTAGAGCCAAATACATATTTTCCTACCTTTAAACATTATCCATTGCTAGCCAACTTGAGCCATTTTAGCTTATATTCTTTGATAAGCACATCATCTAGCCAAATACCACTTAAAGCTAAGAAATAACCCTATGTGTGGAGATTGACTAGAGAAAGTGTAGCTAGACAATGTGAAAAGGCAAGAGAAGAAAGTAAGGAAGGAAGAAAAATGATTACAAAAAAAGAAGGATATGAGATGTAAAGAGCATGATAGAAAAAGAAATTGATGAGAGAACTTGAGTTGTTGTTGTGATATCTTATTCATACAAGTTCAAGAAAAGCTTAAAAGAAGGAGTTTAAAGAGAATGCTTAAAAAGAAATGGTGGCAATAAAGATAAGAGAAGATGTAAAAAGAAAATTTATGAGGGTTACTACTCTTTTAATAGGATTTCTCCACACTTTTAGTCACTTTTATCCTATATTTATCTTCCCTAACCAAAGAGCCTTCATTACATCCGAATGAAAAGTCCTATTTGATTTGATTGTTGACACACTTGATTAGTGGTAGAGAGTTTAGACTTGTGGCAAGCCTATTGTAATGCATGCATGTGGATTGATTTTGAGAGCAAATACTTCCATAATTTTATAAATATTTTGAGAATGAGTGCATACACATCATGAGAGGAAAAGTGAGAATAAGTATTGTGCTTGCATTTCCCACCATGATTTTGTGCATTTGTTTATTGATATTCAACCATATGGTTTGATTTGATTGAATAGTTGGGAACGACTATATTCTTTATTCATTCCATGCTTCCATTCTATGCAATTTCTTTCCTCATGTTCTTTTTCTTTCTTCGTTGTTCGGGAACGAACAATACTTTAAGTTTGGGGATTTGATGAGTGTAGAAATTGCTAGAAAATAGGGTCCATTTTTAGATAGGTTTTAAATAATTAAGGTTGCTTTTAGTGATTAATTTCTTTAATTACTTAATTTTTGTGTAGAGGAATCTTTTGGTGGAATTTATAGGATTTTGAGCTTAAATGAGCTTCTTTATACAATTACGAAGACGTGAGAAAAATAGAGCTAGATTCGGAGTTAAAACGAGCAAATACAGGCTAAAACAAAAATGTTGCGCAAGCTGAAATTCCAGCTAATATTGCTGCGGCCTATTTCATATGTTTGGCCCATTTGATATTAATTTTTGACTGGAATTTCTTGATGGGTTGCCCACTAGCCAAACTAATTGATTAACAAGCACAAAGGTAGAAATTTGGCTCATTGTTAATTACAGGTGGACAAAGAAGCAGCAGCTCAACTTATTAATTGGTTGATCAAATCCTGCGGCCCTCTACGACTATCAACACGACTCGAGTTGCCAAGTCGTGCTAACTCATGCAACTCGAGTAAGCTCCTTTTCTGCTCGATTCTTGCTTGTCTTTGATTTTGCTTCATTTTTACCCTATTTTAACCTTCAAAACTCCACAATACCCATTAAAAGCACCATAATCATGTAAAATACATAAACAACGCAATCCAACACGAATATATGGCCTTATTCTAACAAAAACAAGGTAATATGAGACCGAAAAGATGTAGATTTTTACTCTCATCAACCCCCCAAACTACCATGTTGTTCGTCCCCGAACAACGATTTCAAAACAAGAAAGAGATGAGAGTTGAAATTCTACAGCAAACAAGGGATCACACATATCAAAACTAAGATAATATACTCAAATGCCAAAATCCTATCTATCAAAACATGCAAGTCAAATTAGTCACTTCCCATTTCAAAATGCTCATCATCTACTCTCGCAGAAGGTATTTACACTCATCGCTCAAGTGTGAGCTAAACACTCTCAAGGCTGAAATATATGCACTCAATCAATTCACATGCACGCGTTACCATAAACTTGACAATTATCTAGACTCTCCACTAATTTGAAAGACTTAACGACGGGATCACAAAGGACTTGCTTAAGGTTGTAACGTTGGCTTTTTGGACAAGGGTAGGAAAATATGAGATTAGTGACTCGATCACTAGTAGAGATCAACAGCAGAGATACATTTCAACACATATGTTTTTCAAATTAATCTCCCATTTTTTTTCTTTCTTTTAACTTTTTTTTCATCATTTCAATCTTCCCTTTACTTACTAGCTCAACGACTTCTTTTCATTTCTTTCTCTTCCTTTTAAACAGGGTACCAGTTTCAGGTACTACCCTATAACAGGAACTACCCTATAACTGGGGGTACCAGTTTTAGGCACTACCCCCTTTTTGCAAGTTTCAACCATTATTCAGCTTCAATCACTTTCCATCACGTTCACCTTTCCACGTTTCTTTACACAACACCAATCTGATTCCTTTAATTCTCTATTAGGATAGGTATTTAAAGGCTTTTAAAGGATTAAATTGGCTATCTTCATAGGCTTCCAACGAATAAGGCTTACAGACTCAAACGGGAAACTATGGATTATATTACAAGGTAAGATAAAAATTTGGCTAGTGACTCAATAAAAAACAAAAATGGCCTAAGTTCATTTCCCATCATCTAATCAATCGTCTAGTCTCAAGTAGATTAAAAGTCAAGTTCTAGAATACACACATATAAACGATACTCTCAAGAATAAAACCAATCATGTGTAATTTCATGATTCTTAGAAGCTCAAATCTCACATGGGTATAATCAGAATAACGAGCACTCCTACATAGGCTTATGAACCAATTTTAATACATGCAACAATCTTTAAGCATTCCAACATCCAAATAAATCTCTAGCTGGATGATTAACCATTTTGTAGTTGGGATGACCAATTCAATAATTTATCGAATCACAGGGAGGTAGGTACTAGTGCTTAAACGATCTCACGTTTTTTATAATTTTATAGAGATGAATCATCAAAGGGTTGTTTATCAAACAAACAAGAAAATAGTAATCAATGCAAGTAAACAAGTAATGATCAAACCAACAAGATAGATTGATTAAAAGTGGTTTTCCAAATTGATTAAATGTGAGATTAACAACAATCAAGAGATGGTAATTTTAGAAATTATGTATCAAACTCATATGTATCATGTACTTACACATATTGGCAAGTGAAAATCCGGATTTTGGCCCAAAAAACATGCAACTCGAGTTGGCCTTACCCAACTCAAGTTGCAACACGAGTCGAGTTGGATGTGTGTAACTCGAGCTGAAGTAGCTCGACTCGTGTTGGCTACTCGTGCACTCACCTGCTAGATCGTTTTGTGAGGCTCTGAAACTAAAAATCCCATGGAAGGCAGCTCGACTCGAGCTAGCAACTCGAGTTACAGTTTGCAAGTCAAGTTGGCTCACTGTATAATTTTTGGTCGCTGCCCTCGATTCGAGTTGCAAGTCAAGTTGGACCTTGCAACTCGAGTAAGCTCTCTGGACAATTTATGGACCCTAACTCGACCTTCTCTCAACTCAAGTTGCAAGTCGAGTTGGACCTTGCAACTCGAGTAAGGTCACTGGACAATTTCTGAATCCCAACTAGACTCGAGTTGGCAACTCGAGTTGCCCCTTGCAACTCGAGTTGGGTCTCGACAGCCCGTTTCTTGCTCGTTTTAGCTTTCGTTCCATTTTTGCTCTATTTTTACCTATTTTACATACGTTTAAGCTCATTCATACGTATTTCCATGAAAACATATAACACAACCAAATAACACATAAATACGGATAAAATACTACAAAAATGGATATAAAAAAACACTAAAATTTAGGTGAAAATATCACTCATCACTAGATTATCACAATTATCTCACAAACCACATTAATACTCAAATCACCCATAGTAAAACTCAATCAAATGCTTAGACAAATCAATCAATCATCATCAAGAACCAAAAAAATAACCAAGTTGAAACTAGGATAAACACGCAACAAAAATAAATAAATGACACACACCTGGATAATCACAAAAAATCGACCTCTCAATATAATCAAATGAATCAAAAATACTGAAAAATCATAAAAAAAATTAATCATCCAAGCACACAACACAATGAAGCAACTTTACTTTGGTAGCAAGAAGCAGGTATACATGTATCCCCCCAAACTTAGATCAAACGAAGTAGAGCATAAGTTTGTAAAGAAGTGTATACCATAATCGAGCAATACCTAATAAAATTCCTACATTGACACAGATTCAATAAAGCAAATAAAATGGGAGGGTCGGCCCCCAACAGGCGCTCATGTTTAACGTCGGAGAGTCACGATGGATACCTCTTACTGACTACTGACTCGGAGTACAGTCCTCTCGCATTCATACTTTCAAGTACATCCTTCCTCTATCATTGTTAACTCCAACCACCTCACCATTCCTTGTCACCGATACAGGATCCTCCATGTCAAAACACGGACTGAACAAGTTAGAATCTTCAACACTCATATAAGAAGAAAAATCCGGAGGTAAATCCAGAGGCTTCAAATATGGATCATCCATGATTCCTGCAATCAAAACATTATCAAACATAATAGCAGCGTTAGTAATAGGAAAAGTAAGAGATCCGCTTGCTTTGTCGATCCCCTCCACTACTTCAACTCCTTTCTCCTTATATTTAACCTCCTCGGCCGCATGTTTCCTCGCCTCATTAACAATACCCTTCTTTTTCTGTTTATCCCTTGCATCACCTAATGCAAGTAACTTCTCAAGATAGTCAATACATGCATCATTGGACAAACTCTTGAACTCTGTATCAGACAGGGTAAAGTTCTCATCACACTTCATGTCCACTACTTCCAGAGACTTGCATTGTTGCTGAGTCATAGGCCACTGCATCTCCTTATTCAAAGAAAATATAATTTCCTTGTCATTGTCCCTCAGCCTCAATTCTCCTCTGAACACATCTATGAGAGCTCTTCCAGTAGCGAGAAATGGACGCCCTAAGATCAAAGGTGCGCCATCCTTATCATCCTTCATATCAAGTTCTAGGAAGTCAACCGGTAAAACCATCTCCGAAACCTTGACCAGCACATCTTCAACAACCCTAGCGGGGTATGTCAATGACCTATCTGCTAACTGTAGGGCCACAGAGGAGGGTTTCAACCCCCCAAACCAAGCTTCTAGTACACTGATAAGGACATCAAATTTATGCTCACTCCTAAATCACACAATGCCCTTCTAGACGGTCATTTTTCTATCTCACAAGGAATGATGAAGCTACCAGGATCCTTTAATTTTTTTGATAGCTTCTTCTGAATAATTGAGCTATAATTCTCAGTCAGATTAACTGTCTCCACACTGTTCAACTTTCTTTTTCTTGAGATGAGTTCCTTGATAAATCTCGCATAGTTTGGCATGTGATTCAATGCCTCTGATAAGGGAATAGTGACTTGGACATCCCTCATAACCTCAGCAAACTTTCTGAACTTCTCATCCAAGCTTTTCGACAATTGCCTTTGAGAAAACGGAAGTGGTACCTTTGTTTTTGGAAGTCCCAAACTATCTCTCTTGAATACCTCTTCCATTTTTCTCAACCTCTTCGCTCGCTGCCATTTTTTATCTGCAATAGCTTGATCAGACTGGCTCACTATAGTATTTAGACGTGCAGGGAACCCCTGAGGTAAGCTCGTATCAAGCTGGGGTTGAACTTCACTTTGAAGCTCTACCTGATCTGCAGGATCGCTACTTGACTCGACTTGGTCACCCCCCAATCCTGGCTTAGCTTGAACAGGTGCTGAACTAGTGGCCAAGTGACCTTGCTCTTTTTCTATTCCATCGTGCCTCATTTCTGTCATGTCCTGCATCAGTTCTTGACCTTTACACTATATCCCAGATCTCAAAGTAATCACTTTTGCAGTCTCTTCGGATTGATTTTAGTATCTGATGGAAACTTCCCTTTCTGAAATTGCTGCTGCTGCTGATTTACCAGTTGAGATCTGCCCCATAGAATATGTGAGAATCTTAAACAGCTTGTTCACTTCCTCATTCTATTTTGTCATGTTTGAGTCCATGAGTACTATGCAGTTGTTGATTTTGTTGATGTCAGCATCATTCTTCTGCATGTATTTCACTCACATCATCAATACTGGGCTTCCCTTCTTCAGGCTTCGCTCCATGATCAAAATTTGGAGGGTATGGAACTGCATTGTTGGGATTGGAATAAGCAAAGTTCTAATGCCTCATCTGATTCTGCCAACCTCCTTGATTGCTAGGACCTCCCCCTTGGTTATTCCGTTGGTTAGAATTTTCTTGAGGGTATCTATGACCTGCCAATTCTGAGGTACTTGATTAGCCATAATATAGTGGGCATGACCAATTAAAGAAATTATCGAACCACAGGGAGGAAGGTACTAGGGTCTAAGCGATCTCGTGTTTGTCATAGTATTATAGAGATGAACGAGAAGGGGATATAATCAAGAAATGACAATAAAATAAATGGATAGATGAATGGGAGATGGATGAATGAGCCAAGTAGATAGAGATGAGATTAACAATACTTAAAGCATGGAAAATCTAGGTATCATGCAATGAATTCATATGTGTCATGGGTAAGAGACTAAGGGCCAACACTAAGATCACCTAAACTCCCTCTCGGAATGAATAGGATATGGTTCTAAATATAGCTCAATGGATTGGTTCTCACTTAAACAATTCCAACTAGGTACTAAGCTTAAATGAGAGTCCCTTCACACAATTAATCAACCTCTCGATCAAACCAATTACATGTCCTACCAAAGGGTTCTAAACTATGAAGGACTTCTCAATCTCTTCACAATTTATAATGCACATGAAGTGTTTGATGAAATGATTCACTTAATTATCCTAAATATGCAATTGACTTCTCAATCTAATCACATGCTTAAAACAATTAAACACACAAATCATCATAAACCTCAAGATCTAAAGCATCAATGATAGAAAATCAATTAACTCAATCAACATAATCATTCAATTGCAAAATACCAAAAATTATCCAACACAATTCATATTGCTAATCTCACAAAGGAGATTAGCCTCTCATATCCATAAGAAAATTAACATAGACATTAAATTCCTTACAAAACATGATAAACAATAGGTTTCAATACAAAGTTTGGATGAAAACTCCCTTGGATGTCTCTAATGGTGATCTTCTTCTTCCCCTTGCAATTCACCTCTCTTCCTTGCTTCTCTACTACTTGGATGGAGGATGTGATGGTTGGATCAAGGTATATCCAAAGGATGAAGAATGGATGAAGGTGAAGGTGAAGAATGGAGGAAATGGTGTGTGAGGTGTGTGTAGGAGTGAAACCCTCGCCCAAAACTGATCAAATGTTGAATTATTGGGTATTTATACCCCTTGGGAAGCTTCTAGAAGAATTCTGATTTTTAGCAGGAATTTACACAGCACGAGTCGTGCTCGGCAACACGGCCATAAGGTGGCCGTGTTGTGTGAACTGATGCTCTCGCATGGCCATTTTGGACAGGCCCGTGTTAGCAACACGAGTCGGGTGCTGCGACACGACTCGTGCTCCCGACACGGCCAGTCGTGTTGCTGCTTTCCTGTTTTCTTCACTGTTTTGGCTCGTTCTCCCTCGTTTCAATTCCAAATTGAGATCCGCTTTTTCCTACATCTTCCTTATCATATCTAGCATCCAATAAAAAGTGAAAATCATAGGTTTAAGCTCATTCACACACATTTCCATAAAAACACAAAACACAACCAAATAGAACATAAAATATGGATAAAATAATACGAAAACACATATAAAAAGACACTAAAATTTAGGTGAAAATATCACTCATCAGTGCTTTTGAACCCTGAAGACTCTGTCCCATAGCCCAATTTGCATCCTCAACCCCCTGAACATTCATAGCCACATCATTACTAGCAGGTCCTTGGTTGCCTCCCCAACTGTTACCTGATATCAATGTAATCAGGTGTTCATTCATCTGCTCTAACTGGAAAACAACTTTATCATTTCTATCCGCCTCAAAAAACTTCTCCTCAACCTTAGCAACTTTCTCAAGATATAAGTCCCTCTAATCCTTTCTGATGGCCAATCTCTAGAGTTCATAGAGATGTCATCGAACAGCTTCTCCACTACATTTGATGTTTTTCCAAAGATCGTTCCTCCAGCAGAAGCATCAATTAATACTCTGGATTCATTGTCAAGACCATTGTAAAAGACACTGATGAGCTGTGACTTTTTGAGTCCATGCTATGGACATCTCCTCAATGCATCAGTGAACTTTTCTCAAGCCTCTCCAAATGGTTCATCTCTCCTCTGTTTGAACTGATTGATTTCTTGCTTCAGTGCAAGAATCTTCCCTGGTGGCATAAAACGATCCACAAACAACTGCTGCAACTCAGTCCAATTATCACAACTGTCTCCATTCAACTTGTCATACCACTCCCTTCCCTTGTCAGCTAAAGAAAACTAAAAAAGCCTCATTTTCCATCTGTCATTAGTAGTATCTGCGGCTTTAACTGTATCCATGTAGTTGTTGAAGCGCTTCAAGTGTCCATGTGGTTCATCGAATATGCCTCTGGCAAAAGAATTTTCTCCACCATATTTATCAGGGCTGACCTTATGTCGTTCGCCTCATCAGCTTGAACGGCCCCAACTACGCCTGATCTTCATAAGTTGGTGGACTCGAAAGTTTTTCGGATGACACTGTCATCCTCATGTGGAGGTCTTTCTCCCATAGCTGCTGTTTCTACTTCAACTTCTGACTCAGCTTCTGACTCAGCCTCTTTTGGGATTACCTGATCTTCAATCTTTTCTTTTTCCTCCTCTACAATTGCTTTAGGTGCTGATATGTCCGTTTTCTTCTAAGAATTCGGTACCTTAACAGCCTTAGGAGGTGCTTTGATATTCTTCACTGCTCTTCTCCTTTTTCTTGCAGACGCTTCAATTTCCGGATCAAATTTGAGATTTTGTGTTCCCTTTTTTGACCTGGTGTACATGCAACTTCAAGAAAATTCAAGGCGTAGACAATTAAATCTCAAAGCAAATATTCTAATTAAATAAGTAACAAAAGCAAATAAATAATTTACTGTCCCCGACAGCATGGCGCCATAAACTTGTTAGGCTAATTGCGCACTCCAACTAAAATCCCCAAGTGTAGGGATATCAATTGTAATGGCAAGTACCCTAGTTAAAAATAATATCATTCCCACTGAGACATCTAACTATTTGTTTATTTTATATTACTCTTTAATCAGAATTAAAGTAACCAATTTTCAGGATTTGAATATGATTAATAACTAAAGAATTTAAATAAAAAATAACAAATTAAATAAAAGTAAGGAATATTCAAGATTGAATCAAGAGAGAATTAACAGCTCTAAGGTATCAGGTGTAGTGCAATTGATTTGGTCTCCTAGACGTCTTATTGTTCATTCATACTATTTTAATGGAAATACACCATAAGAATCATGATGCGCGAACAGTTTTGAACCTCCTTACTAGATACTAATAAGATAAATTTCATAAACCTCCGGATGGCCAATTCGACTAACATATATCCTCTGAAAGTAATACTCAAACTTATTCACTCCCTACTTGATTTCCTAATTGCATTGTTCCACTAAGACAATCAAGTACCTTGTTTACCAGCCCTTAGGATTATCGTGTTCACGGGCAAACTACTATAACCCCTAGCAATAAGACAATATTAAATACATATGCACACAAGCTAATACAACATACCAAGCATCACGAGCAACATCAATAATATGCTATGAAGACGTTACAAACATATAACAAAATCTGGATAAATCAAATAAACAAGGATTAACAAATAGTATGAATTCACAATACGGGTCTAGGTTTTCAATCAATTACATCTAACCTTCAATCCTTAAAACTGTAAAGGGTTTTAGCCCATGAGATTACACACAACCCTCATTGCTGACAAATTCATAACAAAATCAACAATTGAAAAGAATAGAAGAAAATACGAAATCCTAGTGTCATGTGATTCACGTTCTCTCGCCGTCTCTTTGATTGAATTGGCTCTCAAAACTGCACTTGAATCTTCCTCCAGACCGATGGGATGAATGGATGGCGGGTGAAGGGTAGTGGTGAAAGGCTGAAGGTGGCGATCTGTTGTGTGTTGTTCTCTCCGTTCGGTCCTCTTTCTCCAAGTATTCTGATCCTTATTTATACCATGGGCCTCGAAACTGACTCCTTTGGTCTATTTTTACACGTTGTCATGCACGGGGATCAAAAATCCCAATTTTTAGCCCAAACTTATGCAACACAAGTTGGAATGCCCAACTCGAGTTGCTAGCACGACTCATGTTGCACTGAACCGCAACTCGTGTGCCCTAACACGAGTCATGTTACCAAGTCGAGCTCTCGCCTGTAAAGTCAAGCTGCAATGCTCTGAAATTGATTCGGCCACGGATCCCAACACGAGTCGAGCTGTCAAGTCGAGCTATTGCCTATCAACTCGTGTTGGCTCACTGTATAAAATCTGCCGCAACTCTGCCTAACACGATATGTAACTCGGCTTGCTCAGATACAACTCGACTCAACTGCAAGTCGAACTGCCCAAGACAAGTCGAGTTGACTCACTGATCAATTCTGACCCTCTATGGCTATCAACACGACTCAAGTTGCCAAGTCATGCTGACTCATGCAACTCGAGTAAGCTCTTTTTCCGCTCGTTTCTTGCTCGTCTTCGGTTTTACTTTATTTTTACCCTGTTTTACCTTCAAAACTCCACAATACCCATTAGAAGCACCATAATCATGTAAAATACATAAATTACGCAATCCAACAAGAATATATGTCCTTATCCTAACAAAAACAAGGTAATATGAGACCGAAAAGACGTAGATTCCTACTCTCATCAATGCCTTCCACTAATTTATTTTATTAAATGAATCCATTATGGAAAGAATTAAAGAGGGCCCATTTGATTAAATAAATTGAGAAGTGGGGTAGAGTATAAGAAGAAGCAGCAACCGAGAATTAGGGAGCATCGCCTAATCGCCCAGTAGCAACTATCCACTTCCAGTTCCCTGTTCTCCCCATTCTTTCTCCATTCACCTTTCATCAAATTTCATCATCTTCACTTATTTAATTTACTAAATTTCTACATCATTCACTCCAAGTGATCAAGAAAGCAATGGGGATTGAGATTGCAAGAGAAGATAGAGGCTTCATTTGAAGAAATTTAAGGGAAGACTTTATTTTATTTTGTAATATTCTTAGGGTTTATTTATGGAATTTTGTAAGACAATTTATTTTGTTTTGCTTGAGACTATGATAGGCTAATCTCCCTTGTGAGATTAGCTCCATGATTGGTGTTGGATAATTTAGGTTTTATGCAATTTGATTTTAATCTTAATTGGGCATTTGTGTTATTTCTATCATTGATTGTTAATTGTTTGATTTATATGATGATATGTGTGATTAATTGTCATGTGCATGTGATTAGATTGAGAAATAAATTATGTGTTTAGGATAGTTCATTGAATCATTTCATCATATACTTAATGTGTATTAATTTAGAATGAGATAGAGATATCCTTCTAAATTTAGAACCCTTTGATAGAACATTTAATTGGCTTAATCGAGAGATTAGTTGATTAGGTGAGGAGACCCAAGCCATTAGTGAATTTATAGTGATGAGTGATATTTTCACCTAGATTTTAGTGTCTTTTTATATGTGTTTTCGTATTATTTTATCCGTATTTTATGTGTTATTTGGTTGTGTTTTGTGTTTTCATGGAAATGTGTGTGAATGAGCTTAAACCTACTATTTTCACTTTTTATTTGATGCTAAACATGATAAGGAAGATGTAGGAAAAATCGGATCTCAATTTGGAGTTGAAACGAGGGAGAACGAGCCAAAACAGTGAAGGAAACAGGGCAGCAGCAACACGACTGGCCATGTCGGTGGCACGAGCCGTGTCGCAGTGCACGACTCGTGTAGCTAGCACGGGCCTGTCCAGAATGGCCGTGCGGCAACATCTATTCATCCAACACGACCACCACTTGGCCGTGTTGCGGAGCTCGATTCGTGTTGCAGCACACGACCCGTGTAGCCAACACGGGCCTGTAAGCGATGGCCGTGCGGGAGCATCAGTTCACGCAACACGGGCACCTTATGGCCGTGTTGCGCCACACGACTCGTGTCGTGTCAGGGATCAGAAAAATTCAGAATCCTTCTAGAAGCTTGTCAAGGAGTATAAATACCCCTCCATTCAGATTTTATAAAAAAGATCCGAAATTCCACCTTCCCCACACACCTCACACACCATTTCTTCCATTTTCCACCATCATCTTCATCCATTCTTCATCCACCCATCTACACTTGATCCCCTCCATCAAATCCACCATCCAAGTGATCAAGGAAGCAAGAGAGAGTGAGATCACAAGAAGAAGAAGGAGATCTCCATTGAAGCACTTCAAAGGGGGAATCTAATTCTAATTTTTGTGCATTTCTTTATAGATTGATCATGTTTTGTAAGGATCTTAATGTCTATGTTAATTTTTTTATGGATATGAGAGGCTAATCTCCTTTGTGAGATTAGCTCCATGATTGGTGTTGGATAATTTAGTTTTTTTATGCAAATTGATTTTAATCTTGAATGGGCTTTGTGTTATTTCTATCATTGATTGTTGATTGCTTGATGTATATGATGATTTGTGTGATTAATTGTCATGGGCATGTGATTAGATTGAGAAATCAATTATGTGTTTAGGATAGTTCATTGAATCATTTCATCATACACTTCATGTGCATTAATTTAGAATGAGATAGAGATATCCTTCTAGATTTAGAACCCTTTGATAGAACATTTGATTAGCTTAATCGAGAGGTTGGTTGATTAAATGAGGAGACCCAAACAATTAGTGAATTCATAGTACCTTAAAAGGGAATATTGCTTATGATTTAGTACCTAATTAGGGAACTCATAGAGTAATTAGTACCTAGTGGGAGGTGTTTGCTATTGTCTCGATCCTATGTGCGTTTGGGAGCCTTGTTGAGGGCCTACATCCTATCCATCTCGAGAGAGAGTTTAGGTGGAATTAGTGATCGCTTCTATACCTTGTCCATGAGAGATTAGAATTAATTGCATGATTACTTAATTATCTATGCCATGATTGTTGTTAATCTCATCCTTGCATCATTTGGAACCCTTTTATCTTTGCATTCATTTTATCTTTATTTCTTGCTTTAGCATAATTGCATTCATTTGCTCCTATCCTCTCTTCCGTCGTCCTTATAAAATCACGATAAACTTGAGATCGCTTAAACTCTAGTACCTTCCTCCCTGTGGTTCGATAATTTCTTTAATTGGTCATGCCCACTATATTATGGCTAATCAAATGGCTCCGTTGCCGGGGAGGTAACGGTCGCTAGTAGTTTGACGAAGGATTGTTTAGAGTGGTCTTAATAAGGACATTTTTTTTTATTTTTGCATCTTATATTTGCTTTGGAAAATTTTGTTCTAATTTTTCTTTCTTTTATAGGTGCATACCTTGAGAAGGAAGAAGAAGGAGAGCAACCCCAAAAATATGAGTTACATGGATACTCTTCGAGATATGGTGAATAGAAGTGTTCATTCCGTTATGAACACACAAGGAAATTTTCAAAGATTTCAAATGCCAAATGGTGAACCTAATTTGCAACCGGATTATGGAGTACAAGATATGCAATTCCTACAACAAGGTTATGGAGATTTTGGAGTTCCTCATCAAATGAGTCATCAAGTATACCCTCAAGGTGTGGAAGATGTTTTTCAAGGAAATTTTTCTAGTCATCAAGAAGGAAATCAACCACATCTATGGGGAAATTTTCAAGACTCCAACACCTCTTATTCCACCCAAAGTGACCACATAGCAATGTTTGGAGAAAAGATGTTTGAAATGGTTATGGATCGCATAGAGAAGGAGAGTAAGTTTAATGAAATGTGGATGGATCGAATCGGAAATTGGTGTGACATGGTGACAAGTGCAATAGTAGCATTCGGTGCTAGATTGGATTCCATTGAGCACCAAGTTAGTCAAGTTGTATCCACCGTTGAGAACAACAAGCCTTCTTCCTCTATTAAAGATCGAAAAGAGGATAGTTTGGGGGTTGATGAGGTTATGAAGGAAAAGAGAGAAAGGGTGCCTAAGTGGGTGAAAGCTACAAAGTTGAAAGAAGAGTTGACGGAGGAATTCGATAAATTTGTCGAGTCTCTTGAAGAGATGGTTGAGAAAGTAAAACATCAAAATCGAGAAGAGATTCATGCCCTTATGGAAGAAAAGAAGTCTCCGGAAACTAAGATCATGGATTTCACTCCCCACAAGCCTAAACCTTCTCATTCTATTGAAATTTCAAATTCTCTTAAGAACTTTCATGATTTTATTGATAAAAATTTGTTTGGTGATTGTAGGAAAAAGGTTGCAAGAGGACAACAACACTTGTCAATGCCCGAATTCTTACCGGGGGATGTGGTTGAAGTTCAAAATGCATATAAAGCCCCATGGAAAAAGTGGAACAAGTGGAAAGGGCCATTCCTTGTGAAGAACGCCTTCGGAGACCAATTACTTGAGTTATTTAACAAGAAGGGAACCGTTCTAGTGGTTGAACGGGAGAGCACACGGCACTACTTCAAGAAGAAACCTATGATAGTGCCTAAGGACTATTCAAGACCACCATGAGCTAAAGACTATCGTCCGGCTTGAAGACGTTAAACTTAGCGCTAGATGGGAGGCAACCCATCATTACCTTTTATTGCTTTATTTAATGCTTTCAATAAGGTTGATGGATTTGTTTGTTTGCATTTTTGGCATGTAGATTGATTGTGTTCATGAGGAGAATGTGTATTGGACAAACGATAAGTGCTTGATTTGAAGTGTGAAAGTAAGTCACACCACTTTTTGCAAACTTACCTCGAAACTCTTGTTTCAATTTAAGTTTGGGGGGATATGGCATGGTGTGACATACTTTGTCTTGAAAGCATATACTTTTCGTATTTTTGAGCTAATTTTAAAATTTTTCTCATGAGCATTGATTTGATTTTGGTATGATTGGTCGTGTTGAAGTGCATGATAGTCCATATTTTTAATGAAATTGTTGAGCTAATGGTTTTGTTGAGCATGTATGAAGGGTATTGGAAGCACGAATTGAGCTCGGAGCTAACAACTTCCACTATCAAATGCTTATTGAGGGAGTTCATTCTACACCCTACCACTTTTACGTGCTTAGCATAATTTGATTTGATTTGTATTGATGTGATTAGCATGCTACTTCATGTGTTATGTTTTTTGGGATGTTTATTTTCATTAGTTAGGATTTTCTTTTCAATCAAAGGTTGGGATGATTGTGAGCTTACATTGTTTATGGATGATTTGAATGTGTGCTTCATTGTTTAATGATAGTGATTTTTATTCTTGCATGTTATGTGTTTTTGTTTTGTTTATTGTTTGTTGAGTCTTTATTTTATGTTTTGTGTGTTTTCTTATTTTTGTCTTGGTATGTTTGGTGGTTTGTTTTGGGATGTTGTGAGTCATTTTTGAACGTGAGTGGTGATATGTTGTGGTAGTAAGTGATGACAAGTTATGATTAAGAATCTCTACACTTTCGAATTGTGACATGTTTTACTTAACTTGTTCAATTTTGAGATGGATGTGGTGTAATAAGTTTCTTAAGGTCCGAGCACAAGCTTGTGAGCGTTTGAGCATCAACCGTGCATACATGGTATTTTTCTTCATGAGAGGATTGGTTGTGTTTGATAAGCTAGAATTTGCTCAAGGACTATAGGAACGAGCCCAATTTGTGGAGATTAGTGACATGATCTAAGGCCATCCTTGTTATTATAGTCATTACCATATATTTCCCTACCATGAACATCATCCCTAGTCAACCACTTTGAGCTTTAAAGCCTATTTATTGTGATATAAGCACATTATAAGCCATGATTACCCACTTAAGCCTTACATATATATCATTTGTGTGGGTGATTGAGGAGATGGTAACTAGAAAGGTTTGATAAAGAAGAAAAAGAAAAAAAGAAAATGGTAAACAAGCAAGAAAAAGGATGAAAAAGAGCACAAGAAAGAATTGACATGCAACCCCAAAACAAGAAAATGAGCAAAGCAATAACAATATGCTCAAGTACTTAAAAGTTCAAAGAAGGAAGCATGCATTAAAAGAAGATAAAAATCTAAGGAAAGTTGATGATTAGTGCTTGTGATTACCAAAGTTGAGAAAGAAAGAAAGAAAAGTGGAGAAGTTGGAGAAATTGGTCGTCTCTTCGATTACTTACACTTGCTTAGTCACTATTATCCATATCTTCCATACCCTACCAAAGAGCCTATCATTACATCCTTAATGAAAGACCTTTTTGATCATTAATGGAAACCTTGGCGGTTTGTGAATGTAGTCCACGAGCAAGCTTATAGCGAGTCAAACCAATCAATTGATGAGTGTTGATTTACCTACTTTAAAGAGTGTTGAGTGAAATTTATAACCTATGTAAGGCTTGGACTAAAAGGGACTATATTACACTTTATTCTCTTTTGATTGAACTTGTTAATTTCTCATGTTATGATTTTATTGATGTAGGATGCCTTAGCATAGTTTGTAATTCTTATTGCTATTGACGTGTTATTACTTATGTTCGTTTAGTCTTTTCCTAGGTGAAAATCACTCCTCATGGTTTATCATTTTCGTTGTGCGAGGACGCACAACACTTTAAGTTTGGGGGTGTGATGAGTGATATTTTCACCTAGATTTTAGTGTCTTTTTATATGTGTTTTCGTATTATTTTATCCGTATTTTATGTGTTATTTGGTTGTGTTTTGTGTTTTCATGGAAATGTGTGTGAATGAGCTTAAACCTACTATTTTCACTTTTTATTTGATGCTAAACATGATAAGGAAGATGTAGGAAAAAGCGGATCTCAATTTGGAGTTGAAACGAGGGAGAACGAGCCAAAACAGTGAAGGAAACAGGGCAGCAGCAACACGACTGGCCATGTCGGTGGCACGAGCCGTGTCGCAGTGCACGACTCGTGTAGCTAGCACGGGCCTGTCCAGAATGGCCGTGCGGCAACATCTATTCATCCAACACGACCACCACTTGGCCGTGTTGCGGAGCTCGATTCGTGTTGCAGCACACGACCCGTGTAGCCAACACGGGCCTGTAAGCGATGGCCGTGCGGGAGCATCAGTTCACGCAACACGGGCACCTTATGGCCGTGTTGCGCCACACGACTCGTGTCGTGTCAGGGATCAGAAAAATTCAGAATCCTTCTAGAAGCTTGTCAAGGAGTATAAATACCCCTCCATTCAGATTTTATAAAAAAGATCCGAAATTCCACCTTCCCCACACACCTCACACACCATTTCTTCCATTTTCCACCATCATCTTCATCCATTCTTCATCCACCCATCTACACTTGATCCCCTCCATCAAATCCACCATCCAAGTGATCAAGGAAGCAAGGGAGAGTGAGATCACAAGAAGAAGAAGGAGATCTCCATTGAAGCACTTCAAAGGGGGAATCTAATTCTAATTTTTGTGCATTTCTTTATAGATTGATCATGTTTTGTAAGGATCTTAATGTCTATGTTAATTTTTTTATGGATATGAGAGGCTAATCTCCTTTGTGAGATTAGCTCCATGATTGGTGTTGGATAATTTAGTTTTTTTATGCAAATTGATTTTAATCTTGAATGGGCTTTGTGTTATTTCTATCATTGATTGTTGATTGCTTGATGTATATGATGATTTGTGTGATTAATTGTCATGGGCATGTGATTAGATTGAGAAATCAATTATGTGTTTAGGATAGTTCATTGAATCATTTCATCATACACTTCATGTGCATTAATTTAGAATGAGATAGAGATATCCTTCTAGATTTAGAACCCTTTGATAGAACATTTGATTAGCTTAATCGAGAGGTTGGTTGATTAAATGAGGAGACCCAAACAATTAGTGAATTCATAGTACCTTAAAAGGGAATATTGCTTATGATTTAGTACCTAATTAGGGAACTCATAGAGTAATTAGTACCTAGTGGGAGGTGTTTGCTATTGTCTCGATCCTATGTGCGTTTGGGAGCCTTGTTGAGGGCCTACATCCTATCCATCTCGAGAGAGAGTTTAGGTGGAATTAGTGATCGCTTCTATACCTTGTCCATGAGAGATTAGAATTAATTGCATGATTACTTAATTATCTATGCCATGATTGTTGTTAATCTCATCCTTGCATCATTTGGAACCCTTTTATCTTTGCATTCATTTTATCTTTATTTCTTGCTTTAGCATAATTGCATTCATTTGCTCCTATCCTCTCTTCCGTCGTCCTTATAAAATCACGATAAACTTGAGATCGCTTAAACTCTAGTACCTTCCTCCCTGTGGTTCGATAATTTCTTTACTTGGTCATGCCCACTATATTATGGCTAATCATATAGTACCTTAAAAGGGAATATTGTCTATGATTTAGTACCTCATTGGGGAACTCGTAGAGTAATTAGTGCCTAGTGGGAGGTGTTCACTTTAGTCTCGATCCTATGTGCTTTTGGGAGCCTTATTGAGGGCCTACATCATATCCATCTCGAAAGAGAGTTTAGGTGGAATTAGTGATCGCAACCTTAAAAGGGAATATTGCCTATGATTTAGTACTTCATTAGGGAACTCGTAGAGTAATTAATACCTAGTGGAAGGTGTTCACTTTGGTCTCGATCCTATGTGCTTTTGGGAGCCTTATTGAGGGCCTACATCCTATCCATCTCGAGAGAGAGTTTAGGTGGAATTAGTGATCGCTTCTATGCCATGTCCATGAGAGATTAGAATTAATTGTATGATTCTTTTGTTATTTATGTCATGATTGTTGCTAATCTCATCCTTGCATAATTTGGAACCCATTTATTTACTTGCATTTATTTGCAATCTATCATTCTTTTCGATCGTCTTTATAAAATCACGATATACTTGAGATCGCTTAAACTCTAGCACGTTCCTCCCTTGGGTTCGGTAAATTCTTTAATTGGTCATCCCACGACCAATCAGGACCCGTGGACCAGGTCCGGCCCGACCCGGTTTGACCGGTCCTTCCACGCGTCGGCATGACTCACCTATCGAACCCTGATTCGAGTCCAAAAAGGTCATGTGCGAGAGCGGCTAGACTTGGTTGGATGCACCATGTGGTTCACACATTTTATTTTAATTCAATAATGTATGTAGGTAATAATAAGGAGTTCAATTCTTCCATATTTTTTCAATATGGGACAACTTCCCATTTCAACCTTTACTCTTCACTTTTCTTCTTTTTCTTGTAATTAAATTGCAAACTTCATGTATTAATTACTCATTCACTCAGAATTGGATTTGAGCAAACTTATACATTAAATTCATCTACTCGAAACGTAGATTTAGAATATGCAATTTGTTTTTATTTTCGACAAACGAAAATTACAAGAACATGTCAAAGATGGGATTGACCCACTTCTATTATTTAACCAATTCCAACCGTATGTATTTCTAAAATATAATAAATGATATACTCCCTTCGTCCCGCTCAAAGAAATGCATTTGCTTTTTGCACGTAAATGAAAGAGTTTATTATTTTATGTAAAGTGGGTAGGTATATTAGAGAGATGTGATGGGTAGTGGTGAGCCATTGGTGGACCTTTTTTACTAAAAAAGGGCTCGTTAGGTTGGGTTGATTAACTAGGTATTGCTGCAGTATATCACGTAATACCATGTTTGTCTCGATTTATTCATAATACCTATGACCCAGTATTAATAATACTTTTTCTTTGGTATTGTGTATACCACCTCAAGAGGTAGGATACACAATACCACAATTTAATAACTATATATTAAATGTAATTTTACCATTATACCCTTATCCAATAATAATATTAATAATTAATAATTAATAATATTAATAATAACTAATAATAATAACAATAATAATAATAAAAAATATATAATTAATAATATTTATATTTATAATAATAATAATAAATAATATTAATAATATTAATTAAAATTAATAAAAAATAATATTAATTAAAATTAATAATTAATAATAATAATTCATTATAATAAATAATAATAATAAATAATAATAATATTAAATATTAATAATAATTATTATTAATAATTAATAATAAAAAATAATAATTAATCATAATATTATTATTATTAATAATATTAATAATTATTATTAATTAATAGTAATAATAATTAATATTAATAATAAATAATATTAATAATAATAAAAAATAAATGGAGTAATAAATAATGATAATTAAAACTAATAATAATAATAATAATTATTATTATTAATATTATTATTAAAAAATAATAATACTAATAATAATAATAATAATAATAAGGGGTAAATATGTCATTTTACTTATTATCACATTTGTTAATACTCAATAATAAACATAAAATAATTAATACCTAGTTATCCATAATCTCATTTTTCCATAATACCAAACAATAATACAATTAATCACAAGTCAAACGAATCTCGTTATACACAATCCCTTTATATCCCATACCTATAAGCAAACGACTTCAAAGAGGAAAATGTTACAATTTGGATGAGACGTCCAATATAGTAAAATGATGATATTTGGTTGAGACGGAGGGAGGGAGTACTAATAAAGTATAATATGTAATAATATGATTAATTACAATCACATTCTAAGTTCCAATAAATTCCTATAATATCTATTTTCCATCAATAATATATTTTTATCCTTTTTCTATTAATCTCTTCCCCCCTCCCTGTCATATACGGAGTATTACTTTTAGTTGGACTAGATTATATTTCATTTGGGACTAAGTATATGATAGAATTTATTTTTTTTAGGGCGATAATATTGCCACCCGGAATTTTACTTAAAAAATAAAAAATGTGTGAAATATCAATTATATCCCTACTCCATTTTATAACTCCTAATTAAATTAAATTAAATTAATAAATAAATTGCTTTGTACACTCATTCACCCACCACTATACTTAAAACACAAATTAAAAATTGGAGTATATACTTACACCAAAAACACACACCTGTTGGGCCCGTTGGGCCTGTTGGCCCAAATTTGATGGTCTTCGAATCTCTAAGTGTTGGGCCAGCCCATCCTTACACCAGCTGCCCTTATTTTCCCCCCATTCATGAACCCAAATGAGGTTTGAAGCGTGAATTCTATTTTCAGTGAATAGAAGAGGAATCTGAGCACCTTCTCAACGCCACCACCTCCGACGATGCTCCGGCGACGATAACCGAAGAGACGACGAGGATGATCGCATCCACCCAACAGTTGTATCAGAGCTTGGTCTGGTCGGTCATCCGTCATCAGTTGTCAGTCGTCCTCTGCCACTGTCTGCTGCTGTTGCCCATTGTCTGGTGTCCGCTGTCCGTCGGTGGTTCTAAACAGCCGACATTAGGGCTTCAGGTAGGGTGAAGGTGTGGAATCAGGGTTGTCTGTCCACTCTTCATCGGTCGGAAGAGGGACCTCCACTGCTATCCACCGTCCATTGGTGGTTCCAGGGTTCCACCTACCGGAAACACATCGAATCTGCCAGCCCAAAGCTCGACTATCGTCCGTCTGTCGTTCTAAGCAATTGCAGTCAGCCTCCCGAAATCGCGATCTGTAACTACAAGGGACATGCCGCCGTCGCCCGCTGTTAGAATCTGCTCAGCGGCGCTAGGGTTCCGATCATCAGCGCAGTCGACCGTCGCCTGTTGCTCCTCCGTCGTCCGCTACTCGTCCGTCCCTGCCAGCAACTTGACGGTGCTAGGGTCAGTCACCGTTCGTCAGCCGCCTGTTAGCTGTCGTCCATCCTCGCTATCCTCCAACCGCCGATTGCCACCGCCAGAAACGCGTCCGCCGCCAGCTGCCATTCCGGCCAGATGGCCTCCACTCCACTGAACAGGAAAAATTTGTTCCAAAATTTTCAAATTTATTTTGTTTTTTATTTTGGACCTGTTTCTTTTCTGAAATTTTTTTCAGATTGGTTCTTCTCTAACTCCCCACTACTGTTTGTCTCACTTTGTGTGTAGGGTTCAAGTTTGGTAGTCATTCGGGCTGTAGCTCAGTAAGTGGATGAACGAGTGGGCTGCTGCTTGAACCGAAGGTACGAGTGGGGTGTTGCTCGAAGAGGTTGTGGTGAGTTCAAGCGTGGCAGCGGGCAGGGTGCGGCTTCAAGGTGGGAGTTGCTCATCCGGTTTCCGCTTGAACAAGTCTTCGAGGGGCGCTGGTTGCTTGTAGGGGTGGTACGGTGTTCGTCCACCACTTCAGGAGAGTTTCTTCATTCCTTTTAACTTTGTGTTTTCGTTTTCTGATTTATTCAGTTATGTTATGTCTTTGTGATACCCTGAGGCAGTTGGTCCTCCTTTGTGATGCTCTGAGGCGGATAGTCCTTTGATTTATGTTTGTGTGATTTCTGTGCTGTAGAATTAGGGATTTTTTGTGATTTGTAGCCTGTATTGGTCCATTTCTATGGTATCTCTAATTTTTATTTGCTTGAAACTTCTAGTGGGTATATCTGTGTGATATTTTTTTCTAGTTTGCTTTCGTTGCTTATCTTGTTTTTTCTAGAATTTTTTGCTCTTTTTTACTATGTGATGTGTGAGTTGAGTTCGTTTCCAAGCCCTAAGATAGCCCTAGCTCACCTGTGTGTGTGATTGTCACATGTGTGTGTGATTGTGTTGTTACTTGAATCTGTGTGAGTCGATTCACTCAATTTTAAGCACATATGGCTTCTCCTAATGCAATTGGGCAAGGAGACTTCAATATCTGTTTGAAATAGAAGATGAACTATGAGAAGGTGTTCAAAACTGTGAATGATTCTTATGATTAAGAGATAATTTTTTGTGTGAATTATTTGGTGCCTTTTAAAATCTTGTGTGTTTTTTAATTGGCTAGTTAATTCTGTATGTGATTAGGAAATTTATTTTTCTATCTTGTTTCACTTTGAATCTATGTGCTTCTTTGTGAATTTATGTTTTCTTTGTGTGAAAACTTGTTAGAAATGTGTTTTCTTATTGTGTTTCTCTTTGAAACTATGTGTTTTCTTTGTGTGAAAACTTCTTAAAAATTTGTTTTCTTATTGTGTGCTTGTTTATGTGTTAAACTTGCTAGGTTTTAGGCTGCTCCTAGTGAGGTGGAGCATGTTGTGTGCATTCGAATGTGGTGTAACATTTGATTGTTGATTACTGTGTGTGTTTCTGTGTGAAGTGTCTTTGTGATTTTTAAATGTTATATCTTGTATGTCTATGTGACTAGACTATGTGTCTTTAGAATTGTGTATTCTATTCTGTGTGATAAATGTTATAAATTGTGTATTCATGATCTTTGTGATCTCATGTTAGCTTTGTGCTTAGTTTATTTGTTTCTGCGTGAACTGTTCGTGTGTCATGAGAACTGTGAGTTCTAATCTATGTGATTACATGACTATGAGAACTTTGTGTTTTCTTGAGAGCTTTGTGCTTTGTTCTTGTATCTTTGTGATAATGTGTGGTTTTGTGATAGTGTGTCGTTTTCTGAAATTGGTAAAGTTTTATTTCAGAGCCAGCGTTTACAAGTACAAGGTACTAAGTGTTATAAGTCCACAACCTATATCCGTTGTCACTAGACGTGGATGTTACAACTCAAGAATTGAAGTACAACCTAGCTATCTGATTTACAATGTTGTTAGCAATGTAGTTCGGTGATAGCATGTGCGATCCAAATTATATTGCATTCCTTTCCATCCAAATGTAATAAATCGTTGTGGAGAAAAAGATGTAGAGTAGTTTTCTAGCCACAGTGTGTCATTTTTCGTTTGACCAACTTTGTGTTTGTCAAATTTTCTGGATCTTGCATCTAACTTTGTGTTTTTGTTTTGCAAGTGTCCGGGAATAGGTGCGATGATGAATTCCTAGATGAACACGAAGGTGGATGATTTTGGCCAAGGTGGAGATTTGTTGGGCCCGTTGAGCCTGTTGGCCCAAATTCGATGGTCTTCGAATCTCTAAGTGTTGGGCCAGCCCATCCTTACTCCAGCTGCCCTTATCTCCCCCCCATTCGTGAACCCAAATGAGGTTTGGAGCGTGAATTCTATTCTCAGTGAATAGAAGAGGAATCTGAGCACCTCCTCAACGCCACCACCTCCGGCGATGCTTCGGCGACGACAATTGGAGAGACGACGAGGATGACCGCATCCACCCAACAACACCCACTCACACACATCACACAGACTAAAAAAATAGAGAGGCGATACAGAAGAGATAATTGAATTTACACCCAACACACAAATTTCAAAACCGTAAAGAAAGAAGAGATTCATAGTTGAATTTTTTATGGGTCCCTCCCTCTCTCCAATTTTCACGAACCCTTTTAAATAAATAAATGGCTAAATATAGTGTGCACCCGGGTACACACGAAGCTTCGTGTGCACCCACGTACAAATATAAGTAAAAACATATACAATTATGAGTAACAATGTATACAATTTAATTGTTAATTTTTTTAATAAAAAATTGAGTGTAAAAAAATATACAATTATTAAAATACATGTATACACTATTGAATAAAAAGTTATACACATATGAATGCTTGTTTTTTTAATGAAAAACTTAGTGTGAAAAAAGTATACAAATATTACAAAACACGTATACAAAAGAGAATAACATGTATACAAAATAGAATAAAAAGTTATACAAATATGGGTGCAAGGGTACACCCGGGTGCACCTAATATACACTCTAAATAAATATATAATAATAATAATAATAATAATAATAATAAAAAAAAAAAAGTTGTCTTTTGTATAGAATCAGCTGTGTAAAAATTTTCGAATGAACCTTATTGAAACTTTGTCAAAATTTCGGCTACTTTCAATTGAATTTTTGGATGAAAATGCCGTCAATGAAAAAAATTACATATTTTCAGCTATATGTTACCGAAAATAGTGATCATATTTTCGTTGAATCAGTCATGAAATTTTAAAATTTTGATTTGTAATATTCAAACAAGTTATAACTCTAATTCATATTGCTATCCTTTATTAAATTCAAACTGCATCTATAATTTTATTAACCTATCAATACAAATAATTATATAATTTCACTAACCACAAACCCAAGGGTGAGACTATAAAAAATGTAACTGTAAGTTCTCTCTCTTTTTGCAATCGTCTGATGTGTGTGAGTGAGTGTGTAATTTTGGTGTGAATGTATATTTTTAGTGTATATTTTAGGTAGAGTGATGTTATTTGCACACCCCTTTTTATTAAGGCTAAATATAGTGTGCACCCGGGTGTACACGAAGCTTCGTGTGCACCCACGTACAAATATAAGCAAAAACATATACAATTATGAGTAAAAATGTATACAATTTAATTGTTAATTTTTTTAATAAAAAATTGAGTGTAAAAAAATGTACAATTATTAAAATACATGTATACACTATTGAATAAAAAGTTATATACATATGAATGCTTGTTTTTTTAATGAAAAACTTAGTGTGAAAAAAGTATACAATTATTACAAAACACGTATACAAAAGAGAATAACATGTATACAAAATAGAATAAAAAGTTATACAAATATGGGTGCAAGGGTGCACCCGGGTGCACCTAATATACACTCTTTTATTAAATACAATACTTTTATTGAATACACACTCTTTTTAAATTTTAATTTTATTATATACAGCCCCTTAAAATTCCAAAATTACCCTTTTAATTTTAAAATTATACACCCCAAAATCCATCTTTTAATTTTACTAAATATAAACTCCTTAATTCCCCGCACATAAATTCGAAAGATTAAATTCATATGAAATAGATTCCACTAATCCATAACAACGGGACGGGCTGCTTGAAATAGATTAAATTTTAGTTTATTTTAATAGCATATACTCATGTGTTAGTATCTCATATTTCTTCTGTCCTAATTTTTTTGATTTTTTTTTTCAGTTCTTTAAATTTAATTAAGTTAAAAAATAAAATTTAAATAAAAATTTTAATTAATCCAACATAATTTTTTTATTTAAAATATACTATAATTTTTTTAATTAATAACTATTCAAACATAAATTTAATTTAACTTATTTTTTAATTAAATTAAATGTATATTTTTCAATTAAACTGTTTTACGAATTATTTGTAGTGGATAAAAAGTGATAAAAATTTTAATAAAAAAAATAACTGGTCAAAAAAGAGTAATAACCATATAATGAAATTATTTTATAAATAATTATAGGACAAATAAAAAATATTTATATTTTAATAAAAAAATTATATCTAATAGATAAGGAGTGACAATTGTCCAATTAAATTATTTTATAAATAATTTGTAAAAGAAATATACTATTTTGAATAAAAAGTTAAGTTATATAAAAAAATTGATTATTTTTTTTATAAAAAATAAGATACATTAAATATTGTATTTTAATTATTAATAAAATATATTTATTTTAATTTTAAGAAAAAAAATTATTACCAAACTTGTCTTAATATTGTAGAAACAGTTAACTCGCTACGTTAATGACAATTGCTGCACTTTCTTTTATTTGTTAAGAGGTGGAGTATATTTTATAAACTACGGGCAATTTAGATTTCTTAATATATATTTTAATTATATAATAGTGATTTGTATAAAATAAAAGGAAGTGTGTATTTAAAATATTTTATAAAATATATATGGTGTGTATTTAATAATTTAAGCGTAATTTAGATTTTTTAAAAATATTAATTTTATTTTTATAATAATAAGGTGTGTATTAATAGGATGAAGTGTGCAAATAAGATTACCCTTTTAGGTATAGTGGTGGTTGGATGTACAAAGCATTTTTTTATGTAACAAATGAGTTTTTATTTATTTAATAAGTTAGGGATATAATTGACATTTCACACATTTTTTATTTTCAATACGGGTGCGTTAAGCAAAATCACGGGTGGCAATAGTGCCGACCATTTTTTAATTAATCTCTTACCCAATCCCCATTACATATTTTTTTTAGTTAGCCCAAGTATATGATAGTCCAGTCCAGTCCAGTCCATATAAAATCAAACGTGTAATCCAAAATCTCAAGATCCATGCGTCTTCCACACTGCCATTCACCTGCTCTGCGACTCCTCCAACCTTATTATCATCGAAGAAGAGGCTTCGGGAATATGGCTAACGAACTGGAACCAAAATCCGCCATCACTGCTGCTGATAAGGTGAAGAATTTTCAGCTAGTCTTTCACTCCAACTCTACCGGTAAGTTAAGTAACATCGATCTCAACAAAATTCAACAGGGGTTTTTAATCTTATATTTATAAAAAAGGCTTTTGGTTTTGAGTTTCAGATGGGTGGGATAAATGCTGGGAAGAAGGTTTAACTCCTTGGGATTTGGGGAGCCCCACCCCAGTTCTGGTGCACCTCCACAACACAGGATCTCTCCCCAAAGGCAGAGCTCTTATTCCTGGATGCGGTTCTGTAAGTCTGTTTTTATATTCTTTTGCTGTTACACCTATTACTTATTCCTTGTACTGTGATTATGTTATGTATGCCAAGAGAAATACGTAACTAAACATTTATGCACTTTTCATAACATGTTTCAGATCTCTACTGGCATTTGGCTAACTCATTTTCTTCCAATGGGCTTTGTTTTGAATCAACAAATGTTAGCTTCCAAGACTTGATCATGTGCTTATAAAATGTCTCTTCTGTTCTGTATTTAAAAGATATCTTCATGCTATGTTTTGAACTGTGTGTTGATGGATAAACGTACGAAATAAAGAAAGAAAATCTTGTGAGTAAATTCGGTGTTGTTTTGGCCTTGAATTTCGGATTCTGTAGTATCTGTTTATGGATGTATTTTCTCGCTGGTTTTGGTCGTAAAGTGAAATCCTGTGTATGCAGGGTTATGATGTGGTGGGAATTGCATGCGCTGAGCGCCATGTTGTTGGTCTTGATGTATCAGACAATGCCATCAAGAAAGCAATACAAGTAAGGCTGTTTTTTTTTTTTTTTTAAGTTTATAACTTCCATTCTTTACCTAATGGAGTATTAGTTTGATGGAAATCTCTAAAGGACCACTGAACACATAATTTTTAGATTATTTGATGATAGTGTATATCGAATAAGGGTATTCCTCTGCAAAAAATATTTATCTTTGAACTCGCTTTTCTGCTGTTTTAGAGCTAAATAATACTTTCAATGTTTGACTGTTTCACAAATTATTTGAAATTGGAGTGAGTTTTTATTACTTCGCGTGCGATGCTTTGTGCTAATGGGGATCTTTTCGTCAAATTGGAATCTATATCAAGTTAACCTATTTTAGTCCGTGTCCAGTAATTCCTATCATTATACATTTTGATGGGAACTTACTGACCTGCAAATGCATCGCATCATGTTGTACCTTTCTCACTTTTTGTGTATTTTCTTTTTACAAACATTTATCTATTGCCACATAGTTGAATTGGTTAAACTATGTGGCATTAGACAGACATGCTTCTTGGCTCTCTCCCCTCTTTCCTTGCATTTATAACATTTTTGAAAATTTGCTTTTTTTTGTTGCGTGACGTGGTAGTTGTCATCTGGGTCACCAAAGGCAGAGCATTTTACTTTCTTAAAGACAGACTTCTTCACTTGGCATCCAGATCAATTGTTTGATCTCATTTTTGATTATACGTAAGTTTTCTATGCTCAGTAAAAGTTTATGTTGATGAGTTGCATTAGTGTTTATATGTATCGCCTCTGCAGGTTTTTCTGTGCCATAGAACCACAATCAAGATCACTTTGGGCTAGAAAAATGTCTGATCTCCTTAAACCAGATGGAGAGCTCATAACACTAATGTATCCGGTTAGTTGAAGGATGTTTTAGTATCTTGTGTCTATAGTAAAATTTATGTAGCTACTGATTTTCTCTCACCTTATAAAAATGATGATCTCTGACATTATATTACAAGAATTGTGTTATCCATTATAATCTCAAGAGACAGTTTGCGTAGCAGAGACTCAAAATTTACAGAGTTTTTAAAATAAAGGAAAAAAACTAGGGTACTTATTGGGAACATCTATGAACTAAAGATTTGTAGTCAAAAAGTGTGTAACTTCAATTCGTGTATTGTTCTTGTAATATTGCTACATTTGGATGGTCAAGTCATTTTTTTTTTGTCATTGGAGTTGCTTAGTTTAGCGATGCTAATGGTTGAATATATAGTTGGAGTAGCTAATTACTACTTTTTTGCCATGAAAAATTAACCAATATACTCTTTCATGTTCTGCTTGTAAGCAATGTTCATCATGCTGTGTTGACAGATAGACGACCACGAGGGTGGGCCTCCATTTAGAGTATCAGTAGCTGAGTAAAAACTCATGAAACATCCTATCCTTTTCTCTTGTGTAAATCTTTGCTTGATACATGGAGGTAGAGCGAATGCATCCTGACAGTTTGTGTTTGAACGTAGTTATGAAGAAGTGTTGCATCCTTTTGGGTTTAAAGCAACTCATGTTTCGGAGAATGAGCTGGCCATTGGTCCTCGGAAGGTAAATCTATTCTAGTTCTAGCTAGTTAAATCAACTCATAAGCTTTCTAGCACAAACAATGGATATTCATATGTATCTGGGATCTGTGGACTATATCGTATTGAACTGAGCTCAAACGAGGTTTTACTGAACAGTTTAAATGCTTTTCCTTCCTTCCTTCACACGAGTGTTGAATCCATGGCAGGGATGGGAGAAACTAGGGAGATGGAAACGATCCATTTGCCAATCCTCACTCTTATGATACTCTCTCACTTCATTCATTATTCGGATTGCCTCGGCCTGATTATAGGCATTTTGAGTGTATATTAGGTGCACCGGGTGCACCCTTGCACCCATATTTGTATAACTTTTTATTCTATTTTGTATACATGTTATTCTCTTTTGTATACGTGTTTTGTAATAATTGTATACTTTTTTCACACTAAGTTTTTCATTAAAAAAATAAGCATTCATATGTGTATAACTTTTTATTCAATAGTGTATACATGTATTTTAATAATTGTACATTTTTTTACACTCAATTTTTTATTAAAAAAATTAACAATTAAATTGTATACATTTTTACTCTTAATTATATATGTTTTTGCTTATATTTGTACGTGGGTGCACACGAAGCTTCGTGTGCACCCGGGTGCACACTATATTTAGCCTTTTTTATTTTTTATTTTTGGACTACGCTTCCATTTACCTTGTCAAAGGTATAGGAGTATCTTTTTTATTTTAAAAATATGTATAGTTCATGTTGAATTATTAGTTAATTAATTTTTAAAAAATTGTTAAAATAAGTGTTTATATGCTAATTGAACTCATGATAACTTATATTCTCTTATATGAGTTAGTATAAAGTAAGGATTTTGATGGAGTATAGTTTTGGGGGGATGGGTTGCAATATTCTAATAAAAAAATTAAGGGAATTTCATATTTATTTGATGTTTATTACATTTACAATGAATCAAACACTATTAGGATTTATGCCAATTTTTAGACTATATTTATTTAGATTTTATTAGTGATAATTCATGTTTGTTTTGAATTTTAATGGTAAATTTAAATTTATGTTAAATTGTAAGAAGTAATAATTAATGCGAAAGATAAAAAAGAAAAGTAGAAATTAATATTTAATTGAGCAAATATAGTAGAATTTATAGATGTATATAATAATTAAAAAATAACAAGTCTTTTATTTATTAATTTATTTTATTTTATGAAAAGGATTTAGTATCAATAATTAGGATTTAATTGTAATTTTATGATTATAATTTTTTTTGGTTGATAAGTTATTTTATTTGGTTGTTTATAGAATATTTTGTTGTGCCAATGGTCGTTTGGGGATAAAAACATTTTTAGTTACATAATTTTTCTCATGGTCTTTTTTAGTTTCAAGAAAGATAATTTTGTCAAATTAGTCCCACCGGAGAAGAAATAGGGCCAAATAGTCCTATTTTCGCCGAAAAAAGCCACGTCACAATCGAAATTGTAGATTTTCGGCCGGTATAATGATGTGGCGCCCTGATGGCAGGTGAGTCAGCGGGATAAAAACCTATTTAGTCCCATAACTTTCCTCATGTTCTATTTAAGTCCCAATAAAGATAAGTTTGTCAATTTAGTCCCACCCGTGTAGGAATAGGGCCAAATACGTCCTATTTTCGTCGAAAAATGCTGACATCATCGGAATCGCCGATTTTCAACCAGGACGATGATGTAGCGCCCTGATGGCAGGTGAATTAACAAATTAAATGTTATTTTAATGCCAATAAGGCATTTTTATTTAAACAATTCCGACCGCTGTCATGGTCGGTGGCGAAATAGTGGTCGGTGGCGAAGCTCTGGTGTTTGTGATGTGGGCCTTGGTGGCGGCGATTCCGTGCCAGAAGAGAAATGGGCTGATGATCCTTATTAATTTTTGTTTTCTAATTATTTAAAATTTTAGAAAATAAAATGCCTTGTTGGTATTAAAATAATATTAATTACGACTGAAAATCAGCGATTCCGGTTGTCACTTGACAATCACATGCCATTTATCAATTATGTCAGCATTTTCAGGTGAAAATACGACGTGTTTGGCTCTATTTCTACACAGGTGGGACTAAATTGACAAACTTATCTTTATTGGGACTAAAATAGAATATGAGGAAAGTTATGGGACTGAATAGGTTTTTATGCCGCTGATTCACCTGCCATCAGGGCGCCACGTCATCACACTGGCTGGAAATCGATAATTCTGGTTGTGACGTGGCTTTTTTCGGTGAAAATAGGAAGTTTTTGGCCCTATTTCTTCGCCGGTGGGACTAATTTGACAAACTTATCTTTCTTGGGACTAAAAAAGACCATAGAAAAAGTTATGGGACTAAAAAGATTTTTATCCCGATCATTTGTATTCAAAATACACATAAACAATAACAATACCGATAATAAATAACTTTTATAATAAATCTAACTAATGTACACTTTTTGGACTTTAATTCTCTTACTATTCAACAAATTATACTTAATGTGTCCCATATTGGTATGGAGTTCGATGAATATCCTATGTCGATATGGAGGGCGATGGCAGCAGACGACAATATGGAAGTTGGTATGGAGGGCGACGACGATCAGCGATGGTATGGAGGTCGGTATGGAGGGTGACGGCGGCGGATGAGGATTTTTGGAGTGGGGTACTATTTTGAACCTTTTAGGACTCAATTAGTTAGAATTGTTATAAAAATTATTTATTGTTGGTATTGTTAATTTAGTTAAATAAATGAATATTTTTTGAATTATCCCTTTTGTGCTTAGACTCGCATAAATAATAATTTATACAAGGAAATATATATTCAAAGGTGAAATAAATAAAAAATAATAATAGAAAATATAATTAAAAAATACTAAAAGTGAAAAGTATTTTTAATAAAAAAGTGATTAATAATCCTTCATGATTTTAGAAAATAAAATAAAATACTTGTATAAAGCGTTTGGGTTAATTTAAGTTAACTGAAACAGAGCTGCATCTAATTCTAGGAATAGGATTTGGCATGAACGCAACATTCTCATTCTCTTTCGCCTCTTTCCCCGCTACCCCTCTCCCATGGCCATGCACCTCTCTCTCTCTCACAAACATTCACTCTCTCTCTCTATGTTTTTCGCCATCTTCCACCATGAACACCTTTTCCCTCCTCTAATTCCACCACACAACAAACTCATCAACAAATGGACAAAGACCCCGACTTGACCGTCCTCGACGGAATACACCACTCGCCACCGCGCCGCAAATCTCACTCCTACAGCCAGCAGCTCAGACCAAAGATCAACGGCCAGTATAAGCGCACTAACCACCCCCGCAACCTCAGCCTCGACGAAATCGACATTTTTGGAAACGTGCCCAGAAAGAATTCCTTGGAAGATGGCGCCCTTAACTTGGACGAACCGGATTTGTTTCGAAATGCAGATGGAGATGACTCCCCGGGTGAGGGACTGGAGGACCGAAACCGCACAGATTTTGAACCGCTGCCGGATTTTATGGGTAGTGGTGGAGGCGTTGGGGTTTTTAAGGTTCCTACTAGAGCGGCAGTGCACCCCAGCCGCCCGCCCTGTCTTGAGCTCAGACCTCACCCTCTCAGGGAAACTCAGGTCGCCTCCTTTTTCCTTTTTCACACTCTTATTATTTGATATATATCATCAAATGTTGAGATTTTGGTGGGTTATTCCTGTGCCTTTCAATTCTGTTTGTTTGTGAGGAGCTTTTGGTACTGCTTTTGTGTGTTCTCCAACTCTTGTCAAGAAATCAGTGGGATAATGGTAAACTTTTTCATTAGTCTATTCATTTAACTATGTGGTACTATTAATGAATGCAATTGTATATTTTTGTTCTTGTTTTTAGCTGATGCTGTTTGTGAAGTTTCTGAAGGATTTTTTCCAACAATCATGTGTTATTTGCCCATTGTTCCTTAATGCAGTTAGTTCACGGAGTTAATAAAAATCGAAAGTTGGTGAACTCTTACAGGTTGGGAAATTTTTAAAGACAATTGCGAGCACAGAAACACAGCTTTGGGCAGGGAAAGAATGTGGGGTAAGAGTGTGGAAATATTCAGATGCGTTCGAGCCAGGAAACGTTACTGGGCCTGGGAGAAGGGTCACGAGAGGGGACGAAGAAGCCGCACCATATTATGAATCAGCACACACCTCACCTACTCTTTGTTTAATGGTTGATCACGGGAGCAAGCTAGTTTGGAGCGGACACAAGGATGGCAAGATTCGATCTTGGAAGATGGACCACCAATTTTCTGATTGCAATAATTTCAAGGAAGGTTTCTCTTGGCAGGCACATCGAGGTCCAGTTCTTTCCATGGCCATTTCCTTTTATGGTAATGACAATTCAACTCCTTATTTTTTCATTTGCTGCCTAATGAAGCAAACTTGGTACTTAATGAGCTCAGCTTCCATTTTAACCTTGCTTTCATCTCTAATGGCTGGGATCCAGGTGATATATGGTCAGGTTCGGAGGGTGGTTTTATAAGGGTGTGGCCATGGGAGTCCATAGAAAAATCTCTGGGCATGTCAACTGAGGAAAGACGAATGGCTGCTTTGTTGGTTGAAAGATCCGTGGTTGACCTGAGAACTCTAGTTACAGTTAATGGAGTATGCAATATTTCCTCTTCAGATGTGAAGTTCTTGTTATCTGACAATGTAAAAGCCAAAATTTGGGCTTGTGGATCGCAATCCTTCTCTCTGTGGTAGGTTATCTGACAAATTCTTAACACAAAGATGTGCTCCAAAATCCAACTAATAACTTTATTTATTATAAAACTCAGGAATGCTCGTACAAGAGAACTTATAAAAGTATTCAACATAGAGGGTCAAAATGAAAATCGTGTTGAGATGCCATCATCCCAGGATCAAGTAGTTGAAGACGAGAACGTTAAGTTCATTGCAAAGGCTAAAAAGGACAAACCCCAAGGCTTTTTGCAGAGGTCTCGTAATGCTATAATCGGTGCTGCTGATGCTGTACGTAGAGTAGCAAAAGGGGCTGGAGCTTTAGTCGAAGATACTAAAAAGACAGAAGCTATAGTGCAGGCAGCTGATGGCGTTATCTGGACGGGATGCTCAAATGGTTTAATAATCCAATGGGATGGAAACGGAAACCGTATACAGGATTTCACTCGTCATCCGTATGGCATTCATAGCTTCTGCTCTTATGGTTCAAGAATATGGGTCGGCTATGCTAGTGGAACAATCCAAATACTAGACATCGAAGGAAGTATGATAGCCGGTTGGGTTGCACATAATGAGCCTGTTATCAAAATAGTAATGGGCAATGGATGTATTTTTAGCTTAGCAACTCATGGTGGTATACGAGGGTGGAACATATCTTCACCTGCACCTATCGATAACATTTTACGGGAGGAATTATCTAAAAGAGCAGACAAGTATACAAGACAAGAGAATCTAAATATCTTAATCGGCACGTGGAATGTTGGTCAAGGTCGAGCTACTCATTATGCCCTTATGTCATGGTTAGGCTCTGCAGTGTCGGATGTTGATATTGTAGTTGTTGGACTACAAGAAGTCGAGATGGGCGCAGGTTTCCTTGCAATGTCTGCAGCTAAAGAAACTGTAAGCTCATAATGGGCTTAAAAAATACTACACTATTTATGTTCCATTATAGGTAATTATGCGTGCTTAAAAAATTGGTGCTGTCTATTTTAGGTAGGACTAGAAGGAAGTTCTGTTGGACAATGGTGGCAGGATCACATTGGCATGGCTTTGGATGAAAAAAATGCCTTTGAACGTGTAGGATCTAGACAGCTTGCTGCCTTGCTGATAGCAATTTGGTACGACTAAATACGTGGATGGAACCCATCCAAGAAAGTCCTATTTTTCAACTTTTTTATTGGTGTTTAACAATTTCTTAATGGTGGTGTTTATCCTTCCTTTCAGGGTGAGAAAAGGCCTTAGAACCCACGTCGGGGATTTGGATGTTGCGGCAGTGGCGTGTGGTTTGGGTCGTGCTATAGGGAATAAGGTAACTCTCTTGTTAATTTGATCTTCACATGCGGTATTCATGACTTTGAGTTTAGTGATGTTATATCTTGCAGGGAGGTGTAGGGCTGAGGTTGAGAGTATTCGATCGGATAATATGTTTCATAAACTGTCATTTTGCTGCTCATTTAGAAGCAGTTAACCGTAGGAATGCTGATTTTGATCACATATATCGAACAATGACTTTCAGTAAATCATCCAACTTCTTTAACAATGCTGCTGGTATGCTGCGACACCTCCTATACTTTCTCTTCCCCGTTTTTATATTTTGGCTGCTTTACTGGTTTGGCTTGCCGTGGATCCTCTGTTTTGCAGCTAGTGTTTCATCAGCCAATCAAATGCTTCGTGCTAATGTAAGCTCATCGTTTTCGATCACAATCTTCCTTGTGGCAGATGTAATGATTTATTTATTTTTGATTTATGATAGACTACGACAGCTAATCCTGATGAAGCAAGGCCTGATCTTTCTGAAGCTGATATGGTCATCTTCACTGGCGATTTCAATTATCGTCTGTTTGGCATCACTTACGACGAAGCTAGGGATTTAGTTTCTCAGCGGAGCTTTGACTGGCTGCGTGAGAAAGATCAGCTACGAGCAGAAATGAAGGCCGGGAAAGTTTTTCAAGGGATGCGCGAAGCCATCATTTCATTCCCTCCCACCTACAAGTTTGAAAAGGGGAAACCGGGTTTAGGAGGTACCAATGTTTCATTCCACTCCTCTCCACAATGCGCTTGTTAATCAACTGATCTCTAGTTGTTTATAATTAGGTTATGATTCGGGGGAGAAGAAAAGAATCCCGGCTTGGTGCGACAGAGTCCTTTATCGAGACAATAGGTCGAGCTCGAACCAGGAATGCTGCTTGGACTGCCCGATAGTGGCTTGCATATCACAGTAGGCCTGGCTTGCTTTGTGGTTGATTTACTGCTCCATCTCTTATGTATTGCTAATCTGTGTGTGTTGCGTCTGAAGATACGATGCTTGCATGGATGTGACGGAGAGCGATCACAAGCCAGTTCGTTGCAAGTTGAATCTTGAAATCGCTCATGCTGATAAAACGGTAAGGAGACAGGAATTCGGGAAGATCCTCCAGTCAAACGATGAGATCAGATCGTGTATTGAGGCGCTGCGTTTCGTCCCAGAGACGAGTGTGAGCGCGAACAACATAGAGCTGCAGAATCAAGAGAAGTTCAACTTGAAAATCACGAACCGGAGTGGGGAAGAGACGGTGTTTTTCCAGATAGTGTGTGAAGGACAATGCAGCGTGAAAGATTCACAGGCGGAGGTGCGGGCAAGAGCCTCGCAGGGGTTCCCACGTTGGATCGAGGTGAGGTAGTGTAGTGTACGTTGTTTGGATTGCAATTACCAATTAGTGGATGTGTGTGTGTAATGTAGAGTGATCGATGAAACAGGTGGGTCCAGCTGCAGGAATGATTCGAGCAGATCAGGTAGTGGATGTGTGGATACAGCACGAGGAGACCGATGTGGTGGAAGGAGTGAGGTTGTCGGAAGAGAAGCAAGTAATGTTGGTGGTGAATGTAAGAGGCATTTGTTCCACCGACACCAAAACTCATAGAGTCACCATACGCCACCGCCACAAAAACCCAACCTAGCTTTACCTTACCCAATTCTAACCACATCATCTTTCTCCTTCACCATCATAATGATGTCCTTCCTATTATTCTTCTCCTAAATCCAATTTTTGTCAACGAATGAATACATACACAATACATCTCTGTTGTTTTGTTTTGGCTACAACCATTCTGCTAATCATCTATTTCTTTCTTTCTCCTCTTGATAGTACCACCAAATAAACTCAAGATCGTATCACAAACCAACCTTCGGAAAGGAAAATTCAAGGGCGACTTCATAACTAATGAATTCCTAAATAATTAAAAACCATATCAAATACTCCTATTATTATCTCATAAACACAAACATTAATCACATCCATTCTCCAAAAATTTTACACATGCATTAGCACGAAATCAAATGAAACAATTGCTCAAGGAAAAAAATGTCCCTTAGTTTTACACACCTCCTACACTTGAACAACGCCGTATAAACAATTTCTAAATGCCAGAAAATTTCATTTGGATTTTTTTCAAACACTAAAGCTCATGTAAAATAAAAAGTATATTTATTAATATCTTTTCTTCACCTTAAAAATGCAAACATAATAAATCGTAGAAATTCTCCGTCACGAAAACATACTTATACGTAGATTAGAGCGGTTAGGATTGTTGACTTGATTAGAGTGGTTAAGTGTATTTGGATTCTTCAATTCAATTGTTGACTTGATTAGAGTGGTTAAGTGTATTTGGATTCTTCAATTCAATTCGGGGCTTTATTTAGGGTTCTTTATATATAGATTCTCTCCCCAGATTATTTAGGGTTCCTCAGATTTGGGGATTTGAGGTTTTAACACTTTTAATTTTTTTTTAAATTCAATTATACAGGTTTTTGTTATTATATTGATTTTTCTTTTTTAATTTTAATTTCTGATTTAATTAAATTTTTAAGATGATGTGAAAAGAAAAAAAAATAAATGAAGTGGGATATGAGATGACTGATTCATTGGCTTTAAATCAATCAAAATTGCCATGTCTGATTGACGAGGCGGAAACCCTCAAACTGAAGTATTAGCGTTTTCCGGCTAAAATTGATAAAAAATTGAACAAATCTATGAGTTATGTGACAAAATTGAACAATTTATTTTTTAAAGGACAAAACTTGAATTTTATGTTAGTTAGGGGCAAAAAATTGAATTTAACTCAGCAAATATATTTTAAAACACTTGTGTTAAGGCGTAGTAGTAGATAATGATAGTTTGCGTACATAGACTCATCACTTATTACCTTAAGTAGGTGATGTAACATTGGTAAATATATATTGAGCGTTAAACGGATTGTGCATCCTTGAGTTTGTTGTGAAGCATTTGAAAGTTGTGTTGTTCCATGTTGACCCAAGCTTCAATATGGGTCTCCATCTTTGGTTTTGATAAAGAATACAGTATTCTTCAATGGCACAGCAGTGGTGCACACCCAAGCTGGGGTTCCAAACCCATAGTCCACGTCATACACCCCAAACCCACACCAGCTGGTGAAGACAATATAATCTTGTACTATCTTCCTCTCTGTTAACACATCTAACACTAAAGGGAAGAGATGATTAAGGTAATCATCCCCTTTTTGTGATCTTGTGATGTAACCATCCTCGATTTGTCTTATGGACCTCTTCAATTCCGCCACCAGATCCACATCCACATCCACATTTGGCGGGCTTAGGCGGGTTACGGGCTAGAAATACTTGGCTCAACCCACTAATTATATAGGCGGATGCGGTTTGGCCCGACCCATTTTGACAACTCTAGTTATTCATGTAAGCATAATTTCATAAACTATTAATTTATTAATTGACATGGATCTTAGATCTTCATGATTTTCACACCACATAAACACAATTTACCTTGAGACGCCACTAATGGCGGTCCTCCAATGATACGTTCCTGTCAATTACGCCGGGAACTGGTTTCTCTCTCCTCACCCCTTTCTTTATTGCACAGTACGCAAGACTTAATGTGATAGATAATTAATAAAACTGTGTCTCTTTTAATAGGTGGAGAGAGGACTAGATCGGGATATTAAATCTTTATCAAATCACATTCTATCAATGTGATTGTTATCCATAAATATATATGACCTTATTTATCTCATATATATTATTTATTTAAACCATATCTTTATTTAAGATATTTGATCATAATAAATATCTTATATATGTAATTATTAATTATTAATGGCACTAGGCCATAATAATCTTACATTCTCCCACTTGGCCGAGTGACAGAATTAAACTTTAAACGTAAGGGTTTAAATAATTTATATAATGTGCGCGATATAAGATAAAGTAATTGGTCAACTCATTAATGTCAATATTAAGTATAGACTAACACAAGTCATGGCGGTTCTATATCATTTACTCGACATAGTTCCTTCCATATACTATGATATTAGCTTTCTACTCAACTTGACATATAAACATAAAGATCAATAATGGTCCACATAAGTATCTCAATTCGAGATAAAATCTTGTTTGATTAATGTCAACATTCATGTATACTAAAATGACAAAACAAGATATATCAATTAGAAACAAAACATAATGAGCTCTTAATGTCAATTGTTCATCATAAGTTTGTTACAACTTTTCAATGATCTCATATTCATGTACATTCAATGAATATCTTTAGAGAAGATCATTTGCGTAACGGATCCGAAATCATAAGATTGATTCCATTATGCTCAATTGACATCTTTGTTTCTAAAGTTCTTCTTAACGATAAATACTTTCATTCCATATGTTTTAGCAACTTTGGAATATCCATCGTTTTAAAGAAGAACAATGCAGCGGAATAATCATAATAAGTTTTCAGCGACTTGACATTATTGTCAACTTATTTCAAGTCCTGAAATTAAACTCCACTTTCAATTTACTTAAATTGTAGCTTCAAATCATGCCACAAGTTAACTTTAATAGTGAATGTAGTTTTTAGAAACTTCTTCACAATTTTGCATGACACAATATCCCCGACTAAGAAACGTAAAAGTCAAAGTGAACTTTCTTGCATCATATAATCATCTTAATCTGAATCTATAATTAATTACATCTAAGTAATTAAATTTTCGATAAGTAAGCACGAGTGCTTTAGTTCATTAGAATACCTTATAATATTTTCTTATGCAACATTCTGGTCATTCATTTATGAATCACTTCAATAATGACCAAGCATTCTAACAGTAAGACTGATATTTGGTATTTATACAATCTTGTATATCTTAAGCTACCAATAATATACATATAAGGAATATTGTAGTACGTTCCAATTTATTATTGGAAATTACATAAGGTTAAACATATCTCCCTTCCGGATTGGAACGTTCTTTACAAACACCTTTCCATCCATAATCTTAATTGAACTTTAATAACATATACTTACTGAGACATCGTAATCTTTGTGATATGTACTGAAATATTTTTATCTCAATCACATAAGTTGTCTCATCATATATTTCATTTCAAAGTTCTTTGAGAGAAATAATTTATTGGTTTCACATAATAAACCAAGATCATCAGTTGCAAGCAAGTTTATCATTAACATAGAAAATTAATGTGCTCCCACTGACTTTTAGATATATACACCGATTTACGATATTTTTTTTAAATCCAAAAGATATCTTTAAAGGAAAGCATGCTTAAGTTTGTATGTTGATTCTTTAAGTTTACACGCCATGTGATATCTTCCTTCAATGGAAAAACTTTTGAGTTGATCCATTTAAATTCTTATAAAAAAACAGGCATAACATTTATTTGGTGCAACTCTAAGTCATAATGAGTTACCAAAGTCATGATAATTCTAATTTTGAAATTTTAGCATTTATTATAATGTCAAATTTTAGCTCATTTTATTATACCACATATGCAATCGTTATAAATAGCGGATATATTGTCCTTCAGACATTCTTAATGCTATTTGATGTGATATATCAAATGAAAGCTCATTGATAATTGATTTAGTAAAATCGAATCCTTAAGAGAGTAGAATAACTTATATGTTGTCCTTAAAAGTTGTTTGACTATTTAACAACTATATAACAACTTTAGAAGAAGTTTAGATGAATGTATTTTCAAATTCTCCACCCAACTTCTTCAATAACCACATTTCATGGTTTCATACTCCCATTGATTTTACAATTTTTAATAAATTTGACATTCTAGTTTTAAAATTCTTGTACTATAGTTAAGACCATAAAATTCATACCTTTTAGACTTTAAGGATAATTTATAAGGAAATAACTTAATTTTCTTATATCCAATTTCTTTTCATATGGATGTAAATCATAATCACTGCCGGACAATTTAAAACATTCAACTGCCTAAGATCGAGTTTTCTACCAATTCACATTTCATAAGGTGTTTTGAAAACTTCTTTACTACAAACTCGATCATCACGTAAGTGGCAGTTTTAAGTGCATAAATCCACAAAATATGGGTATAGATTAATCATTCAACATGCTTATAACCATATTTAATAAAGTACGATTATGTCATTCTGCTACACTAATTTATTATGGTGTGCAACATTTAGTATAAATGTCAATTTTTCGTGTAATTAAGTGATTGGGCATGATAATCCATCACACTTTCCATAAAATTCATCACTTCTTCCAATCTTTATAATTTTCACTTTTTTATCTAATTTTCTCAACATCATTAATAAATGTTTATCAAGCATTTGTGGAGTGAGAATTTTCTTGCTAAGATAAATATAACCATAATGTGAAAATTTAAATTTAAAATTAAAAAGGATGAAATATTATTATTCCTTTAAGAAGGGTATTATCGTAAGACTTACAATTAGCGGTGTAAACTATTATAAGAAGTTGTGCAATTATCGTGACTCTATTCTTTGTGTGTTTTATTTGCTTTTATTTAATGCAATTTACACAAATATCAAGATCAGTAAAAGCCTATCTCATGAAAGGCTTTATTCTTAATTAACCTTTTTGAAATAATTCTTTTGGAAAGTTACCCCAAACATTAAAGCCACGTTTAGTTCAAACTGTTAGCTTTCGATCGTTTGGTTAACGTGACCCGTTAGGGTTCCATGTATTTCTAACAAGCAGCGGAAGCAAGTAAACATGAAACGCATTACCTTTCACCAAGGGTTGATGTAGAGGTTGAATTCTCGCTGGCAGACTGCGCAGTCCCACGAGAATAGCCATAAGTTCCTCTTCTGATGTCGGAATTGAGTGGTCTTTGCGCTCAGACGATCCTCTCTTCGACGGATTTCCGTCAGTATATAATACATCAAAATCGGATAACTTTACGATTTTATATGAATTTTATAACATGACGAGCTGCAGCAGCAAACGACCTTCCGGTCTTCTGCTGTATGTCCCAAATCGATCTCGACGTCGTGTGGGCGACGATCTACGAGACCTACTCAATCTGCTGTTCAACCCTCATCACACGTGAATAATGAATTAGATTAGGGTTCCAGATAAGCTGAGGTGACTTATATACATGGGCTACAGCAGGGACCAGGAGGAGAAATTGGGTTGGGCCTCCATTGGGCTTAAGTATCCAAGCTTAGCCCAAAGCTTATACTTAAGTCCAATAATAATAATATATTCCACTAAAATATTATTACTGCACTACCGTACCAATCCCAAAATTACGTTTTGGGCTCCTTCTTATTATGAGCCCGTTAGTCTCCCCATGTTTAAGATATACAATGTCCATTAATTAATTTAAGTTACTGACAACTCAATTAATTAATATCTCATCCAAGAGTAGTACCACTCAACCTCATTATCATGCCGGAATAAATTCCACCTGCAGGGTTTACATGATAATCCTTATGAGCTCCTCAAGGGGACATCATCAACCTATGACGGACACGGATTCCTTCTACAATCAACAGCACACCATAGATACATCACTATTTCCCAACTCACCGAGTTTATTGATTTAATTGCATCTAAATCTCACCCATTGATGAATCAAAGAAATATATACTGCCCTACGTGTCGAGGTTATTGTATAGGGATTAAGAGCACGAACATCCATAATAACAGAGATCAAGTTCTTCTATAAGTCAGTATAAGTTGAACGATCTCAGGTGGTCCTGCTCAATACACATAAGTGCACTAGAGTGATTCTATAGCCAAGACAAGCTAATACCAAACCACACTACAACCATCCCGATAGAGAGTCCCCGTCTATCTCGGTTGTGAGCATCTGTTTATACTTTATAAGGAAACCGATAATATGATCTTCCGCGTGTTGTCGCACAACATATTATCTACAGTATAAAGTAAGTGGACTATTGCATCATGCATATAAATAAATTATAAGACGCAATCATTTGATCATATGATTCTCATTTCAAATTAATTGTTTAAACATTGTTCATACAAAAACCTAGACTTTTAGTATACAATCCAACAATCTCCCACTTATACTAAAAGACTATGCTGTTATGTCTTCTACCATACATCTGATTTCCACTCCCACTTCTCGGCCATCAAAAGCTCTCGCCTTAAGGTCCTTGTTAATGGATTTACTAGGTTATCATCCGATGCAATCTAGGTGACAACAACCTTCCCCTCATCATACGATTTCTCATAACAGGTGGTACTCGCGCTCCATGTGTTTAATTGCCTTATGGACTTGTGATTCCTTCAAGTTTGCAACTGCACCAATATCATCAATATAAATTTTGATATCCTTGGGCAAACTTAGAAACACTACAAAGTCCATCATGAAGTTTCTAGAGTCATACAGATACATTAGTTGCCTCATAGGCTCCAATTTATCATCTTTCCATATGGAGTCCGAAGTCTGAAATATATTTCTATATAACACTCCTCCACATTATGACTCAACTTCCTAAAATTAAACACATAACCTTGAGGTGGATTTACTGCCGTCCAATCTGACTAAAAAATCTGAATCTACGTAATCCACAAGAAGCAGTGAATCTGTCCAGTAAGCTTACATATAATTTCCAGTCCTTCTCAGGCACTTCATATATGTCTTACCACAGCTCATCATTCTTGTTCCAGGTTACGTTGATACCCACTGTTCTTGCATTTAGCAAAACAGATATCCATACTCATGTATAGCATTCCTTAGATTAGGCTTCCTCATTTGCCGAAGCATAAAGAACTGCTTTCATCTCCTTTATCTTCCTTTTGTGTCTCAAGACACATTTCCTTAGATAAAGTCACATGCTAAAACGAGTAAGGATTGTATCATTTCATGAAGCTTGAGATAAGCATAACATCCTTTCTTGTGATCCGTATTACCGTGATCAAAAGGATATTTTTGCTCCTCTTAATTCCTTCATCTTATACCGCTTTATTAACCATACCTCATACGCCCGATAATACTCTTTCATTGTCTCCAATGAGCAAGATAATATCTATGTATAGTACAAGTAATACCACCACGTTTCTATCACTCTTTTCAATACACAAGACACATCCGCGCATTGAATAAATCCATATCTTTGGATTTCCTCATCAAAACGGATGCATCATGATCTTGAAGCTTGCTTTAGTCCATCGATGGACACTTTTAAGCTTCCTATCACAATGCTCTTAGCCCTTTGCAATGAATCACTCTGGTTGCTTCACATAGATGTTTTCCTCAAGACTTCCAATTAGGAAAGTTGTCTTGACATCTATTTGCTATCCCTCATATTCCATATGAGTAGCAACATATAAAAGAATCCGGATCAATATAGGCACAGCTACTGGCGAACAGGTTTTCTCATAATCGAACCCTTTCTTTCTGAGTATACCTTTTCCCAACAAGCTTTACTTCCAAGGTTTTCACCTTACCGTATGATCCTCTTTTATTTTGTATGACCACTTCCAATGGCTTTTACACCATTCGTGGTTCTACAATCATCCAGATCTTATTTAGAATCCATAGATCCTATTTCAACATTCATTGCAACTTATTAAGATTTCGCATTTCTATCTTGTAGTTCTTTGTCGTATTCGTGGGTTAACTCCATGTTTACTAGGGACCAAGCCTCACGACTCTCCCAAAACATATATCTATCAGGTTTTAGAACAACCTTCCCACTACGAGAAGACACTACACGCAATTGTGTATCAGATGTGACACGCGTCGCAGTTTACCTTGTGGTATATCCTCTTGTACACTTGGTACTAATACTTTGTGTTTTCCTCTCACTTCCTTTAGAACAACTTATACATGGGTATTTGATTTATTACATAGTTCTTTTTCCAAAAATCTAGTGTTTGTGTTAACAATCACTCTTCGATCTTTTGGACTAAATAAATTATCCTTCATTTTTCTAGGATATCCCACAAACAGAAAAACATTCTTACGAATTACTGTTCCTAGGGCATATCCATAAAATGATTTTAGTAATTCCAAATAATTCATCATCTATCTAATCACTACCATAAGAGTGCTATTCCTTCTATTCGTCACACCATTAAGGTGGGAAATTCATTTTCGAAGGTACCTTTCTCTTACTAGATTAGAAGACTCATTATTAATTACTATTTGTCGTATCCAGGGGATAAACATGATTTAAGAGTGTACAAATTGTTCACCAACGTACCATAACAGATTATAACTCTATCCTTCATTATAATGACCATGTCATTTAAATGAAATGGAGTATCCATCTATTAATGCATAGAAACCGAAATCAAATTCTTTCTATGAAAACGTACGTAAAGACAATTTCATAAAATCAAACGTTTATTCATATCGTAAGATAAATAAACAACTCCCACTGCAACAGCCACTACTCTCGTAGTATTATCCATGTATAAAATAATCTTATCCTCACTTAGTAATAAACATTTAGTGATTCTGGTATCTACACAATGTATCAGTAGGTGCCATCACTAATCATGCTTCAACGACTAGCAAGTAAGATTCTATCCTTGTTCACTCCTTTTATGAAATTGGATTTTCTTTACCACATGTTTTGTTAGAAGTTCCCACCATATACAACCTCTTGTAATTCTGGAGAAACTTACTCAAAACATCTAGGCAATTATGGAGAATAAAATTGACTTAGGTTTCCCCTTCAACTTCTATTCTATGTATCCAATTCATTCATCAAATTCAATCATGACCTACCGTCTTTTAACTTACTCAAGTATGCGAAGAGTTACATGAGACCATCATATTTCTATGAACCTCTCACCTCTCCACTAGAGACTTTAATAGGCATCATGAACATCCTTAAGGAAGAACACATTTTTATTTTCTTAAGCAGTAAAATCAAACCAAGATTCTTTTCTAATCATCTAATTTTGGACCAGTAAATATAATTTCTTTTAGTTAACAATAAGCGAGATAAAACCATTTGAAATTACAGAGAATCATAAATAAATATACCGATCAAATCTTCAAATTTTATCCTTTTATATTGATTCTCTCAAAACAATATAAAAATAAAATTCACCGACATCTCAAGCACCGTGAGTCTGCAAGCCACGTTAGTGTGGACGTTTACAAACCCAAACATTTACAAGAGAAGGTTATACCCATTAATTTCATTTGTCAACCTAACTTTATGACAAAATAATTAATAGTCGGTTCCTCTTTAGCCATACAAATAATAGCAGTGACTCCGTTGGGGAGGATACTAATTATTTACACCTAAGTGTACACCATTATTTGATCCCAAGTCCACTGCGCGAGCTTGTGTGCCTTACAGTTGGAGAAGTACACACGCGCTCGGATAGCTTCCTACAATCATCAATTATAAGTTTGTACCAGTGAGCCCCACATAAACTCATCCGTTAGGGAGGAAGACCTATTGCCAACACGCAAGTTCATGTGCCACATTACAAACAATAATTATGTAATGAAGTCTGTACCAGTGATCTGTGAATAAACTCATCCGTTAGGGAGGAAGGCCTATTGCCAACACGCAAGTTTACTCACATCACTTACAAACCAATAATGGAGGCTGCGGGAATTTTTACCAATTCCCTCTCCCACTTAGTTATTTAAAACCGAGGGTTTTTACATGCATATAATATTCGGAATAATATACGCAATCCTAGCATGCTCCTATCACGGCACATAAGGCAGTAAATCCCAAAGAGTCATGCATACATATATAACAATAATCAATAATTAAATCAATCATTAACAGTTATATATCAGCGAATTCGATTGTTCGCCATCAGGCACGAATATCAGCAAAGACTTCCAAACTATCAAAATTTTGAAATTTCCAGATTGTCCAATTTTCGAAACCATCGATATCGACCGTCGATGTCGTCCAGATTATCAAAATCATCGATATCGACTAGATTATCAAATATTCGAAAAACATCAAGAATATCAACATTCCAAAACTATCGATATCGATCGTCGATATCGTCTAGATTATCGAAATCATCGATATCGACGAGCAACCATATACAACAATAATAGATAATTAAATCAATTATGTCAGTTATATATTAGGAATTAATTCAACATCCATATATAACAATAATAGACAATTAATTATAGCTGTTATATATTAGGAATTAATTCGACATCCATATATGACAATAATAGATTATTAAATCAATTATAGCAGTCATATATTAGGAATTAATTCGACATCCATATATAACAATAATATACAATCTATTATGGCAGTTATATATTAGGAATTAGTTTTCCTAAAATTGGATGTCTTATCCAACACTCTAGCAATACATGCATATAATATACCAAATATAATACGCAATCTAGCATGCTTCTATATAAGACAATAAATCATAGAGATCAGATATCCATATATATATAACAATAATAGACAATTAAATCAATTATGACAGTTATATATATTAGGAATAAAAACGCCTCTAAATTTTAATGTCTTGTCCGACACTCCTACTGTGGAATCGATGCCTTACGCAACAAGCAGGATTGCTTGTGCTCCAAGACGTCCATCGTCATATCCCACCATCAATCGTGTCAGGGAGCGCTCCAAGTGCCTTGACGAGCGCCCCTCGCCCGGACTGTCGCTCGTCCAAGGGCCTACTTGCATGGAATCAAGTTCAGCCCAACGCGCAACACCAAACTACACCAACTCTCGTTCGTAGTTCAAAACTAAAAAAATCTCAGAATCCAATCTCCACCGTCCATAATCTATAACTGTAAGTCCTGAACATGCTGTCCAAATTACAGGTCGATCAAACGGTTATTTTGAGAGAAACTGCTCTTTTTCCTCGACTGCGCAAAACAGAATCTGCCAAATATCTGCTTCTGTTTTCAGCGTAATCCCAACAAGAAAAAGCTCCAAATTCAATCTTCACCGTTCAGAATGTACATCCATAAGGTCTGAATGTGGTGACAAAATTACAGCTCGATCCCACGGTTAGTTTGTGAGAAACGGCTCTTTTCCCTCGACTGCGCAAAACAGAATCGCCCAAATATCTGCTTCTATTTTTAGCGTAATCCCAGCAAGAAAAAGCTCCAAATTCGATCTTCACCGTTCAGAATGTACATCCACAAGGTCTGAACGTGCTGACCAAATTACAGCTCAATCCGACCGTTGAAACTCCGGTAATTGCATCTGCAATATCACTGCGCTGGATTTTCTCTCAAAAACGTGATTCTATTTTTGCCCTCTTTTTCTTCTTCCTTGCATGTGAAATTGACGAACAGTTTTCGTCGAATCCTCTCACACACAACCATGGACGAATAGATATGATACAGGGTATATATCATATAGGGATATTCATGATTTTCGCAATAAAACCAAAACCCTAAACATGTGATCCTAATTCCGAAAAATTAATCACATAAACCCTAGCCTAACGTGTCACGCTTCACCACGAAACCGAAGCTCTGATACCAATTGTTGGCTTTCGATCGTTTGGTTAACGTGACCCGTTAGGGTTCCATGTATTTCTAACAAGCAGCGAAAGCAAGTAAACATGAAACGCATTACCTTTCACCAAGGGTTGATGTAGAGGTTGAATTTTCGCTGGCAGACTGCGCAGTCCCACGAGAATAGCCATAAGTTCCTCTTCTGATGTCGGAATTGAGTGGTCTTTGCGCTCAGACGATCCTCTCTTCGACGGATTTCTGTCAGTATATAATACATCAAAATCGGATAACTTTACGATTTTATATGAATTTTGTAACATGACGAACTGCAGCAGCAAACGACCTTCCGGTCTTCTGCTGTATGTCCCAAATCGATCTCGACGTCGTGTGGGCGACGATCTACGAGACCTACTCAATCTGCTGTTCAACCCTCATCACACGTGAATAATGAATTAAATTAGGGTTCCAGATAAGTTGAGGTGACTTATATACATGGGCTACAGCAGGGACCAGGAGGAGAAATTGGGTTGGGCCTCCATTGGGCTTAAGTATCCAAGCTTAGCCCAAAGCTTATACTTAAGTCCAATAATAATAATATATTCCACTAAAATATTATTACTGCACTACCGTACCAATCCCAAAATTACGTTTTGGGCTCCTTCTTATTATGAGCCCGTTAGTCTCCCCATGTTTAAGATATACAATGTCCATTAATTAATTTAAGTTACTGACAACTCAATTAATTAATATCTCATCCAAGAGTAGTACCACTCAACCTCATTATCATGCCGGAATAAATTCCACCTGCAGGGTTTACATGATAATCCTTATGAGCTCCTCAAGGGGACATCATCAACCTATGACGGACACGGATTCCTTCTACAATCAACAGCACACCATAGATACAACACTATTTCCCAGCTCACCGAGTTTATTGATTTAATTGCATCTAAATCTCACCCATTGATGAATCAAAGAAATATATACTGCCCTACGTGTCGAGGTTATTGTATAGGGATTAAGAGCACGAACATCCATAATAACAGAGATCAAGTTCTTCTATAAGTCAGTATAAGTTGAACGATCTCAGGTGGTCCTGCTCAATACACATAAGTGCACTAGAGTGATTCTATAGCCAAGACAAGCTAATACCAAACCACACTACAACCATCCCGATAGAGAGTCCCCGTCTATCTCGGTTGTGAGCATCTGTTTATACTTTATAAGGAAACCGATAATATGATCTTCCGCGTGTTGTCGCACAACATATTATCTACAGTATAAAGTAAGTGGACTATTGCATCATGCATATAAATAAATTATGAGACGCAATCATTTGATCGTATGATTCTCATTTCAAATTAATTGTTTAAACATTGTTCATACAAAAACCTAGACTTTTAGTATACAATCCAACACAAACTTCATTACTTTTAAACGAACATAATGTTTAAATTTTAAATTGTTTCTTAAACCTTCTTTCCTTTTGAACCATCATTAAATTACGTGAATTTAATTCACATTCCATTTGTCTTTCATGGTGTTATAGTTTATTAGGAATAGGTCATACTTAGAAGGTAATGAATTTGTAAACTACGTTCATTATGGAAGGCTTTAATCTTGTTGCAATATTTATTATCTTTAATGATGAGTTCATGTGTGCCATGAGAACCATCAAACTTTATGGTAGTTAAAGTAGTCATTAGCATCTCATCAAGAGATTTATTAGTAATTTAGGTATTATAAACTTAATACTTGGTCACGTTCATTCGCATAAACATTAGGCTAAGTCTGTTTGATCTAACTTAAGCATTATAGTCAGATTACTAAGCTTTATTGCTAGTACAAACAAAGAAGCAATTTATCTTAAAGTGACAAATAAAATCCAAAACACTTTGGTGAAATTAGATTTATTCACACTATTTAAATTACTTTAATTCATTTTGTAATGGAACAGATGCATCATGCGAATAGAGACTAAATAATATAAGTAATTTTAAGAATAAGAATAATATAATTTATTCCTATAAATACCTTGAGTAGTTTAATAATAGATTCAGGATCGAAAGCAATAAATGTATATTGAAGTTCTCCTTTGGGTGATACAACAATATACAATCATAATCATAATGATGCTTTCAAATATAACATAAATTGATAATTAAATATTTTCATTAAAACTATTTTGTCATCTTTGGACATACAAAATAGTTTGTCATAATATATTAATTATCAATTTATCTTCATATTCATGAATTATAAAGAGTAGCAATCACCTTTGGGTGAATTTAAAGTCTTATAATTGTGAAATTTTTAATAACCCATATAAAAATTCTCTTTATTCAAGCATCACTTAAATATGGGAAATTAAAATTTAACTATACGATTTAATTTTATTATTCTTTCAGATCAGACCACTTTGGTGATTAACAGACCAACATTAAATAAATTTAAATCATAAAATCATTCATTATAATCTTATCAAATATTATCATAATAGGTTATACTCAATAGGAAAGTGAGTAATAATCAAATCATTATTAATCTTATCAAAGACTCTTAGATTATACTCAATAGGAAAGTGAGTAATAATCAAATCATTATTTCATAAATATTCATAAATCACAGTCAATATCATTAATTAAAATCTTAAGACTGTCATCATATATACACATAATATATCCATATATATCACATTAATAAAGATATCATATATAATTTGTATTCATATTATAATAAATTTGGCATCTTAACATTATAAATGCCATGAGCAGTCAAACATACATAACATAAGTGAGATATTTTAATTCCAATAAATTAGTATCAATAATAACATAATCTTTAATTATTATCAATAATAATATAAGTCATAAACGTTAGTGATGGATTGATTTCATTATCATTATTAAATCACTTTAATTGGAAAGTTTGAGGAATACATGAGTCACTTTATTATTATAATTATGTTAATAACTGGCATTAAAGTGTGATATTCAAGCCATTTTATGAATAAGGCATGTTGATTTATTGACTGTAATTAGTTGTCATTATTCTTAATCAGTCATTATACTCCCCAAAATTAAAGGGAGTCAAATTTTATATTAAAATCTCATGACATAATTAACTTTCATATCTTATGCTGACATAATTAACTTCCATAATCAATCTTTAATTGTTCAGTCCCAAAAACTAAATAGGGCAGTTGACATTTTCTTAATATGGAAATCATATCACTATAATTTTCGCATGAGTCATAAGATTTTAATATATCAATTTAATAATCATGTAAATTTTTAACGTGAATCAACTCATTATAATTACTTTTTCACATCACTTTAATACATGATACATAAAACATAATATTCACACATCATAATATATTGATAATAAAGTGTAAATTAAAATTGAGATAATTTGGTTATAGAATACATCTCACATCCAATCAAGAACGTAATACGTGAATTTACTACATCCAAATTTAATGTTAATTATTCGATGAAAAATCATGAGATCCAAAACCATGCTCTGATACCACATGTAAGCATAATTTCATAAACAATTAATTTATTAATTGACATGGATCTTAGATCTTCATGATTTTCACACCACATAAACACGATTTACCTTGAGACGCCACTAATGGTGGTCCTCCAATGATATGTTCCTGTCAATTACGCCGGGAACTGGTTTCTCTCTCCTCACCCCTTTCTTTATTGCACAGTACGTAAGACTTAATGTGATAGATAATTAATAAAACTGTGTCTCTTTTAATAGGTGGAGAGAGGACCAGATCGGGATATTAAATCTTTATCAAATCATATTCTATCAATGTGATTGTTATCATAAATATATATGACCTTATTTATCTCATATATATTATTTATTTAAACCATATCTTTATTTAAGATATTTGATCATAATAAATATCTTATATATGTAATTATTAATTATTAATAGCACTAGGCCATAATAATCTTACAATTCATCTAATTCTTACACTCTACTTTTATTGTAATTAGTACATTTTCTTTATCTTACAAAACTTATTTCGACACGCTTCACACAAATATTTGTCATACCTTAATAGTTATATCTATTTTATTCTTAGGGTTAATGCTTATTTTTTAAGGTTTATGATTAATTTTTATGGTAAATTAATTACCAGTTCACGGAATGGATCTCTTATTACGTACACAATTAATTTCATTTCGTGTCCTATAGTATATTTTTTAATAAAATATTGTACTTTCCCAATATATAAATGATCATTGAACATTTACATATCTAACGATTGTCACACATAGACGTATATTTAACAAACAAATAAAAAGTAGATGGATCAGAGAAATGACATAGTTACGATCGAATAGAATAAGTAAATATTGATTTTTTTTCTGATCATTAGCCTAATGCATATAATTTACATCCAAAATGAATGAGGAGGGAGGCCAATATTACTTCTTACCACTATTTATCAATACCTCAGTTCTCGTGTGACACGATTATTATGTGAAACGGGTTGTAATTAAGAGAGATCTAACAATCGTTAAAGTATAATTGTTTTATAGATGAATATGTATATTGTTAGTTATTTTTTTTTTAAATTATGATAAATAATGAATTAAAATATACTTTTAGGGTATTATAGTATGATATAATTTACTATGAATATACTACTTTAACTAATAGTAAGCATATGTATTAATTGTCATACTTTAACAATTGATTGACATGTCTCACAACTCGTAAATATTTGTCTCATAAGAAAGTACATCTTAGATACTATTGATTGGAAGTAACGAGAATCGTGTCCAAAAGGCGATCACTCTCTCTTTCATTACTTACTTGGCAGACTTCAATATTCTCTCTCTTTCGGTATGGGCCGGCTGATATCTAGTTGTTGGACTGATGGCCCAATTAAATATGCTCGCTAAATGGGCCCAATTTATCTGGAAAATACAACCTATGTTCGCTATATATTGGGCCCTGAATTATATATATATATATATATATATATATATATATATATATATATATATATATATATATATATATATATATATATATATATATATAATCTCTCGTAAAGGGATTATCAACTCTTAGGCAAGCAAAAATGGAATTTCATTTTTTATTTTTTCTTACATTACTAATTATCATTGTTACTATATTAAGAATTTTGTTCTTGAAGATACACTTAAAAAAACTATTTTTTATTAAGAATATTTAGTTGGTAAAAGCCTTAATTCCATTGTTAAATTGGTTTGCCAACAGATTAAGAACAGAATATGTTGGTAAATTTCCGTTATTAAAGTGGTGGTTGATAAATTTTTGCAAGAAAAATTCAATTTCGTTGGTAATCCGTTGTTAATAATTTCATTGGTAATTTATATAATAATTTCCCTAGTAATTCGTTGGTAATTACCAACGGATTGAATTCTGTTGATAAAATAGAGAATAAATCGGTTGGTATTCCGTTGATATAAGAAAAATGTCACTTTTATTGCTAATCCATTGATAATTACCAACTTATTGAATTCTATTGGTAAGTTTCATTGTTAAAAAATAATTTTTTTTGTATTGATATGAAATTTCACAAGTTAGTTTAAGCTTCAACAATTATATGACACTACAAAAAAATATTTTTTTAGCAATCGAATTTACCAACGAAATCCAATGGATTAGCAACAAAAATGACATTATTATTTTAGCAATAAAAATGATATTTTTGTTTTAACAACGGAATGCCAACATATTTATTCTCTATTTTAGAAACGGAATTCAATCCGTTGGTAATTATCAACGGATTACCATGGGAATCATTATATACATTACAAACGGAATTATTAGCAACTGATTATCAACATAATTGATTTTTCGTTGCTAAAAATTTACCAACCACCACTTTACCAATAGAATTTTACCAATGGATTCCGTTGCTAATCCGTTGGTAAGCCAATTTAATAATGAAATTAGGGCTTTTACCAACATAATATTCCGTTGGTAAAAAATAATTTTTTGTAGTGAAATAACCCCATAAATTTCATTGTTTTAAGGCAAAAACTTGTGTGCACCCGGGCGCACGAGGGCACACTCCGTGCGCCTTTAGAATATTGTGTTAAATTGTATTCCCTTCGTCCCATCCTAATGGTTACATATTTCTATTTTCGGAGTCACATTCTAATGGTTACATTTTCCTTTTTAGCATATGGGACCCACACAAATTAGTTACTTTTTTCGACATGGGCCACACATCCTACTAATACTCATACCCACTTTACATTAAATTATTATTTCTCTCACCTCAATACACATTAAAATACTATATTCATTAATCTCCGTGCAAAAAGTAAATGTAACCATAAGGACGGGACAGAGGGAGTACTATTTAGTATAATGATGTGTACCCTTTTATTTTCTGAAAAATAAAAAATATTAATGAAAATTGTATACCCTTTAGAACATGATGTACCCTTATTAATTAAAGTGTATACTCTTTAGAACAAAACAATGTACCCTTACCCATAATACTAAATTTTAAAGGCGCATTGTGTGTCCCGGGGGCACGCAAGACCAACTCTTGTTTTAATATTAATAAAAGTCATTTATTTATTTGATGATTTGATATTTTTGAGTAATAAATAAATAATAAATTATATTAATTATTGCGTTAAAAATGAATAACAATTTTAGAATTAAATATACTGTCGTTTCTTTTATATAGAAGTCAATTAAAAAAAAAAGTTACAAGACATTGTATATGATTAAAATTAAAGTATACTGCAATAATTTAATCAATTAAATGTCGTTTCTTTTATATAGAAGTCAACTAAAAAAAAAAGGTTACAAGACATTGTATAAGTTCATGTAAATCATATATGTAATAAATACTCATGTAATATTGTAGTTATGTTGTGTATGTATTCGTGTAAGTTCAAATAAACATAATTATAAGACAATTTATAGTATTTACCCAAGTGCACCAAAAAAATAGAGTGCACTCATATACAAATATAAACAAAAACATATACAATTAAGAGAAAAAATGTATATAATTTAATTGTTAATTTTTTTAATGAAAAATTGTATATAATATTCAATAAAAAGTTATACACATATAGATGTTAGTTTTTTTAATGAAAATTTAATGTGAAAAAAGTATACAATTATTACAAAACACGTATACAAAATAGAATAATATGTATATAAAATAGAATAAAAAGACATACACATATGTGTGCACCCTTGCACCCGGTGCACCCAATATACACTCTAATTATAATGCCCTGTCCTACCCTACTCGATTGTCATCCTTAGGTTATTTTGTAATTAATTTTATTTAATTTTAGGGTAGTCTATTCTTTTTGGCTTATTTAATTATTTATTTATGTTATTTTTTAATTCTCATTATTAAAATATAGTGATTGCATGTCCTTTTAACAAAATAAGTAAAGACGCCCATGGAAGGGGACTTCGCCTACGTGTCACACCATTGCAATTTTCTCCTATAAACATAGCAGGTAGGTCGGTGTATACCACTATTGATTTGCCATTTCAACATAATAATATTATAATTTTCTTACACCCTAAATTTTATACCTTATTTTATCTTAGATTTCAACATTTCCTCACACTTCAAAATGGTATCAGAGCCCTAAGTTTATTTATTTATTAATGAAAAATTTATTATAAACTTATGTCACTTAACGAGAGGAGAGTTTTAAATAAATATGGATCCGAAAAAAAGTTCGACATCCGAGAGTGGCAGGACTATAAGCCCTATTCAAAACTAGAGCAACATCGCCTTTTGGCCCGTTGGATATGACGGAACGAACAGCTCTATATAACAATACTACAATGTTTTGTATAGACAACAAGCAGAAAAGAAGGAAGAGGAAGTCGACCGTTTCTGCAATGGTCTCGACCGAAGATGGAAACTGGCAGAAGCCCGTGCCAATTACACCGAGGAAGAACATTTGGAGGAAAGCCGCCAGATGGAGATAAGATACTCCAAAGAAGTATCAAAAAACACAGTGAAACTCCAAAGTTTCACTGAGATCCATGGACGTGTCCCCAGACACGAACAATGGAGGAGACGACCAAATCAAAGTCCAAGAGAGATCTGTAAGCCCTATCACTTTTCATGGCGGTCATAATGACAGAGTGGAAAGAGATCGAGACAGATAATTTTAAGATGAACCAAGATCTTAGAGAATTACAGAAGACGCTAAAATTCTTTGGAGAATATTGCCAAAACATGTCCAAGACGATATTTGAGATCATCCTCAAGATGGATAAGGTGGAGATGTTGCAAAACAAACAACTTGACCACATCAAGAAGTTGATAAAGCAAGTAGAGTCGCTGGAAACCAAGGTGACGGAGAGAAGACCAGGAGGAAGGTTACCACCAACCTTTAGAATGGAACCCCTTTTACACCAAAAGGGAAAGACGACGGAGGTCACAAGACCAAAGACGAAGAGTGAGAAGGTGATCGCTATCCTTCGAGGATAATCCACATCCCCGGATAGAAAGAGCGAATCTTGAAGATCTACAAGATCTATATGAGTCATTCCAAGGACAACTATCGCAGATCTAAAGATGAATGTTGGAAAAACTTCAAACTCTCAACAACAGTCTGAGGCTCCTCAGATGCAATATGATCTGAGCCAAAATGAAGGAACTTCTGGATCACATGGAGTCCATGAAGGAAGACAAGAAGAGACATTTCAAAACCAAGGAAATTTCAAGATGAAGGCAATTGGAATGTCAACAGGAGCAAGTCGAGTTCGAGGATCTAATCTACACAACACCCTATATGGTCGATCTCACCTTGAACCGATAAATCCATACGGGTTGATCCTAAACCTCGACACTCTAGGCTTCAAAAATAAAGAGACTGATTGGCGTTGAATTCACCTAGATTTTAAGTTATTTTTGTGTTTGTCTTGTTTGTTTTCGTATTGTATTTTGTTTATTTTGTGTTAGAAAAGGTGGAAAATATACTTCTAAAGTCAAAATATGCACATACAGGTGTCATGATGGAGAAAACGAGCAAAAATGGAGAGAATAATGCAAAAAGAGTGAAGAATAGTAAACTGACACAAAAATTCGACCAGCTGATTGTTCGTTAATAGTCGGAATGATCAATTAAAGAATTTATCAAACCCAAGGAGGAACGTGCTAGAGTTTAAGCAATCTCAAGTTTATCGTGATTTTATAAGGACGACGGAATGGAGCGGATAGGTTGCAAATGAATTCAATTAAACTAATGCATAAACAAGAATAAAATAAATGCAAGAATAAATGGGTTCCAAATAATGCAAGGATGAGATTAACAACAATCATGACATAGATAATAAAGTAATCATGCAATTAATTCTAATCTCTCTAGACAAGGCATAGAAGCGATCACTAATTCAACCTAAACTCTCTCTCGAGATAAATAGGATGTAGTCCCTCAACAAGGCTCCCAAAAATACTTAGGATCTATACCATAGCGAACACCTCCCAATATGTACTAATTACTCTACAAGTTCCCTAATTAGGTACTAAATCATAGGCAATATTCCCTTTTAAGGTACTATGAATTCACTAATGGCTTGGATCTCCTCATCTAATCAACCAATCTCTCAATTAAGCTAATTAAATATTCTATCAAAGTGTTCTAAATCTAGAAGGATATCTCTATCTCATTCTAAATTAATGAACATGAAGTGTATGATAAAATAATTTAATGAACTATCTTAAACACATAATTGATTTCTCAATCTAATCACATTCCCATGACAATTAATCACACAAATCAATCATATACATCAAGCAATTCACATCAATGATAGAAATAATACAAATGTCCAATTAAGATTAAAACTAAATTGCATAAAAACTAAATTATCCAATACCAATCATGGAGCTAATCTCACATAGGAGATTAGCCTATCATAGTCTTAGAGAAAAAAATATAGACAATTGTATCTATAAATCCAATGACAAATCTATAAAGAAGTTCACAAAAATTAGAATTAGATTCCCCATTTGAAGGTCTTCAATGGAGATCTCCTTCTTCTTCTTGTAATCTACACTCTCCCTTGCTTCCTTGATCACTTGGATGGTGGATTTGATGGAGGGGATCAAGTATAGATGGATGGATGAAGAATGGATGAAGATGATAGTGTAAAATGAAGGAAATTGTGTGTGAGGTGTGTGAATAGTAAAAACCCTATCAATTCTTGTTCAAATGTTGAAATTGGGAGTATTTATACCCCCTTGAAAAATCTGGAAATCGCACTTCAATTTTGCCACTATTGCAAGAAAACACGATCGTGTTTTCCTGCATCTGCCCGTGTTTTCTTGCAAGTGCGATTTTTTAGCACGAATCGCACCCAAATGCAAGAAAATACGGGCGTGTTTTCCTGTATCTACTCGTGTTTTTATGCAATTTTGTAGCTCTCTGGATATTTCTTCACTCTGCACAAAAATACGATCATGACATAAAAACACAACCATGTTTTTATATAATTTTGCTAATTTTTTGATTTTCTTCACCGTTTCAGCTCCCGTCTCCATTTTTGCTCCGTTTTCACCTGTTTTTCATATGTTTAAGCTCATTTTTACACATTTCTATAAAAAACACAAAACACAACCAAATAGTACACAAATACGGATAAAATAATATGAAAACACACATAAAAAGACACTAAAATTTAGGTAAAAATATCACTTATCACCAGCATCACAGAAATTCGGTCGAATTTTTATGCAGAATCAGGGAAAAAATAGGGCAGCGAAGGCTGAGCATACTGACAGAGAAATTCGACCACCAACATAAAAATTCCATCGAATTTTTATGTTGAATTGCATAAAAATTCGACGTTGCTCACAAATATTTGGTCGAATTTTTGTGAAAATAGCCACCTGTCCAGAAAATCAGTTTTTATTCCCATTTTGGCTGCTTTTTCTCCAAGTTGGGATTGGAGAATCAACACTAACCTTTCTTTTTCGTGAAAGACACACACTCTACACCATTTTCCACTCACACTACCATCTCCACCCAAATTTCACTCCATTTATCCACCATTTTCACACTTTCACCCATCAATCTTCATGTTTTCACTCATTTATCACATATCTAAAGGGGAGAGAGGCACTTGGAGGGAGGAGAGCATCTTGAAGGAAGAGATTCAACCCAACTCAAGAAGGGAATAAATTTTGCCTTTAAGTTGTAATTTCTTTGTTTTATTTGCAACAATGAAGTTGTGTAAGTATTTTGAGGATGTTTTCATGATATTTGTTGTTGGCTAGACCTCTTGTGAGGCTAGCCACTTGATTGATTAGGGATCTATGGATTTGTTGAATTTTAGATGGTTTAATTGATTTGATTTTTGGAATTTCTTACATGATCTTTGATTTACTTGATTCGTATTGTAACATGTGTGGTTAGATTCTCTATTTGTGATATTATGAGGGCCAATCCAATATTATGATTAGGGTTTTGATTGAATCATGTTATTATATGAATTTGTATGTTAGTGTGTGAAGTATGTGGTAGCATCTTTATATGCTTAGAATATTCATGTGAGAACACTTAATTGGTTTATCATATTTGATTGATTAATTGAGTGAGGAGACTAATCTTGTCATCATAGTACCTTAAGGGAATTGAGAGTGAGATTCAATCTTTTGTGCTTGAAACTTGTAATGAGTTGAGAGCCTAATTACCTTGGCCTAGGGATTAGGGGATTATATGTGATTGCTTATATTCCAATGATCATTGATATTTGCCATTTGAATTTAACAAGCCATGTTGTATCCTTGATCTTGAATGTGGTTAGCCTTGCTCTTCTTTAGATTGTCCTACATCCATTTCATTTTTGTTTTGGTCATTTGATACTTTGCTTGATCATCTTAGTTGTTAATTGCTTTTATTTGGTACTTGCCTAGATAATTGGTAGTTTAATTTCTCTTGTTAATTTTTAAAACTCAAAATCCGATCACTCCTATAAAGCATGATTGAAAACAAGTACGGATACACTCTTGATTTAAATCTCCCTTTGTTCGATATTTAAACTTGGTCACTCACTACAAACGATGAGGTACACTTACCTTGATCAATTTTATACCAAAATTGAGTCTAAGTTCAGAGACCTTGATCGATGAGTGGACAAATGCAATGAAAATTGCAGGAGGTGCACTGTAGCTGGATAAAGAATGGTTCATAAGATTCCTAACTATGAGCCTGGAAGGATTAGTAAAGTGCGCTTGGGAGGTACTCTCAGATGAAGTCAAGAAAAAGGCCATGGAAGGCGAAGACCTAGGTAATATTGTTGATCGCGTGGCTAAGATTTTCAAAATCCACTTCATCGGAGTAGGTTACTTCGAAGGAATGGAAGAAGAGAAGAAGAAGAAGTATATGAACGCCTTATATAGTCTGGAACTACTTGACATCCGTCATGTAAATGAGTACATCAAGCTCTTCACAGAGTATAAATGGAAATCGAAGATCAAGGAGGAGGAGGTATTACACCTGTTCTTTGCAAAGATTCCAAGCCCATGGAGAGAAATGCTGATCAAAGAATATGAACTATGTGAGCTGGATTCAATAGCAAGGAGAATGTATTTCCTCAAAGCCAAGATTGCGGAGTGGTGTCATCAAGCATCGCTACAAAAAACCACAAGAGATTAAGGAGAATCAACAAGACAGTACCCTTATGCTGCGAGAGTAACGACCTTCCAACCATCATTGGAAGAACTTCAAGGAAATAGAAAAGGGTAAAGAAAGGTCATCCTTACACCCAAAGAAGCGGAGCATGGAGGTCCAGAAAACCAAGATCCTTTTGGTCCAAAAAAAAGGCCCAAAGCTATAAATCAGGACAAAGGTCTGGACTAACAAGATGGAGTTCAAGAAGTCAAGCCTCATCCTTAGGGTCAAACCAGAGGAGTACAGGAAGAACTCCCACAAGAAAGACATTTCGAAGAGCACCACACGAGCCAATGAACGATTCAAGGATTGTAACTGCTACACGTGTGGAGCAAGATGTCATATCTCACTAGATTGCCTGGAGAACCAGAAGCGAGGAGTACGACAGTTCGAAACCACTCCAGAAATGAAAGAAGCTGTCTACTTCCAAGATCTGGTACATGTATATTAGTTTGAAGATATACCCTCAGACGAGAGCATCTATGAAGAAGAATTCTTCAGCCAAGACGAATCCTCTGAAGATGAGTCGGAGTGAAGAAGAAATCTTCAGACAGGAGATGTAAGAGAATATGTCTGGATTCTTTTCCCAGACATCTATCTCTCATAAGACTCTTATGAGAATCATGAAAGAGGATTCAAGACTCAATCTATACGACGGATTCACCGTGGGACGACTTTAAAAAGAGAAAGCACAACATCATATATAAGGTAATCGAAAGGAAAATTGCCATCCCTATGGAGCTTACGAGAAATATGATGGAAATGCAGCTAGTCCTCTATAAAGATATTACTAAGACAATGACTATGTCTTGGGTCCATATCGGAGTCATTCGGATCCTCATCAAAGTAACATTCAAAGAAGGAATCGATATTGCTATCTTTGATAAGAGGATCAAGAATACGAAAGAAGCATGCCTAGGAGGACTCTCGAGAAACCTGTATGCATGAAAGGTGGCATCCTACATATACCCGAGGATCACCTACAATCTGGCAGACCGAGATTTCAATAGGGCACTCATCCTTCATCAAGATTTCAAAAACAAAGACTTGATGAGAGAAGGGAATATGCCTTACTCTATCATATATAGTATCTCGTATGCTCTGTCCAACACTCATCATTCGGATTTATTTCAAATAAAAGAGTATATTGAGATACCAGAAGTGTTCGAAAGGGTTGCATGTGCAACTAGGCCAGAGATAATAGAGTTACTGCTGATTCAAGACATGGATTTGTGGATCAAGAATAAGCCGGTCTGGAGCAGAAAAAATAGCCTCAGATTCGAGCAGAGAAGGATTTCTTTCCAAGAAGACAGGATGATCAGTGAAAAATGGGGAAAAAAACCAATCATGGAGGTAATTCAGGAATCAGAAAAGTTCACAACCACAGGTGAATTAAAATTCCCAGAAGGATGGAGATGAGTCGAAGTAATATTCGACATCACTAAAAAGAAAAACTCTATTCCTTGTGATGTCTTGTATTATCTCCAACAACCAACAACTGGGAGATATTGAGGACAGCTCAAACTCGGAGAACTTGAGCTGGTAATTGAAGGAGTAGCAGGAAGATTCCCAGAGCAATTAGTACTAGGACTGGAATTTCTCAAGGAACACAAACCTTGGGAAAGATTACAAGATGAAATGGAATTCACGGTCAAAGGAAAAAGATATAAGGTTTAATAGCAAAGCTCGGGGTATAAGCTCTGATCTCCCCATGACCACAAGTCCATTTTCGATATATATCACCGTAGGGATGATATATAAGGAGCACCGCGCCGAATATTTTATGGCATACATTGATTCAGGAGCTGATATCTGCACAACAAAAGAAGGGATCTTTCCTAAAGGCTCAGGTGAGGAATTACCAATGGTGCTAGGAAAAGACTTCTCACAAAGGGTGCTAATCCTCAAAAAAGGAATCAAGCAAGCGAAGATCATGATCGGAGGAGCGGATCGTACCCCATGGTATAAGGTAAAAACTCTACCGATATACTTTCATGATACCGGAGCAGATATTCTGTTAGGAAATAATTTCCTATAGACATTCAAGCATTTTACCCAAGAAAATGCAACAAGAAGGTTTATTTTCACAACCCTTTGTGAATATAAGATCATCGTACCAAGACTGCGTAATGCATTCCAAAGAAAAATACCAATTCGATTTCGCAGCAAGTGTGGTGATGATGAAGGAAAACTTAGCCATGCAAAAATGAGCGATCAAAGAAAATATGGCGAGGCTATCCTTCAGATGCGAATCAAGACTGGAGGAGGATGGAAGATGGAGAAACTAAAAGAAAAAATAATCCACCTTTTCAAAGCAAGCTTGGGAGAAAGCTTATAGAAAAATGTCACAATCGGAGAACGAACATCTTTGGAGGACGTCAAAAAGAAGATACAGAGGAACTTCAATGAGGATCCTCTAGGCTGGTGGGATAAAAACGAGCTCAAAGCTTCACTCAAAGTAAAAGAAGAAAATGAGTATGAATTCGTGAGATACAAGCCTATCCTGATGAACCAAGAGGATCGAAAGGATATGCAGCTAATACTTAAGTAACATCTGGACCTTAAGTTGATATCACAAGGAGTATCTCCATATAGCAGTCCAGGATTTCTGGTTCGAAATCATGGAGAAGTCAAGCGGGGAAAGCCGAGACTTGTGATCAACTACAAAGGGATCAACAATATCATAGAGTTCGACGGATACTACATACCAAGTAGGAAACACTTGGTAAACTGTATCAAGAATGCCAAGGTATTCTCAAAGTTCGATTGCAAATCTGGGTTCTACCAGATTATGATGGAAGAAGGGAGCAAGAAGTTCACAGCCTTCTCCACACTTCAAGGACATTATATTTGGAATGTCATGCCTATGGGCTTAGCGAACGCACCCAGATACACTAAAAGAAGATGGATAATCTTTTCAAAGATTATTTCTCATTCATGTATGTTTATGTGGATGACATCCATATATCCTCAAAGAACATAAAGGAGCATTTAGTGCATCTGGAAGTATTTTCAGAAGTATGTCATAAGGAAGGATAAGTGCTTTCTGAAAAGAAGGCAGTAATTGCAACAAGATAGATCGAGTTTCTTAGATTAGAGATTTATGAGTTCGGAATTATTCTATAACCACACATTGTAGAAAAGGTTTAAGAATTTTCCGAAGATCTCAAAGACAAGAAGAAACTCCAAAGCTTCCTAGGAGTTGTCAACTTTGCTGGAATATTCATCAACAATTTAGCACAATTTAGAAAGGTGTTCAGTCCTCTATTGAAGAAAGATGCCAAATTCAAATGGGAGGAATCACACCAAGAGATGGTTAAACAACTAAAGGAGGTTTGCAAAAAACTCTCAAAATTAGCCATTCCTAATGTCGAGGATGATCTGATACTATATACAGATGCCAGTGACCATTGGTGGGCAGCAGTTCTTATAAAGTCCACACCAGAAGGAGAAGTACCATGCAGATACTGTGCAGGCTCTTTGCGGAGAATGAGGCAAAGAGATGGCAAATCAATAAAAAAGAGTTCTTTGCGGTTCGAAAGGCGTTCAAAAAATGGCCGCTATTTTTTCTCGCGAAGAAATTTATCCTTAAAATTGATAACAAAAGCATCAAAGCCTTTTTGAAAAATAAAATTGAATCAAAACTAGAAAAGGCTAGACTATTAAGATGGAAAGCTGAATGCCAATATTATAATTTTAATATTGTCATTATTAAATCTGTTGAAAATATTTTAGCAGATTTTCAGACGAGAGATGGAAGGAGTTGAGATAGACTCCATCCTGACCGTTTCAAAGCACTTGATGGACAACCTTGAGTTGCTCAAAAGAGAATTCGAGAATTTGACATTCAATGCAACACGTGCTGAAAAATTGCAAGAGAGTGATCGGACCAAAGTGTCCAATAGCATATGAGATTGTATTCACAATAATGCGAGTCTTTACGAGAGCCACTCCTCCGGGCTGTTGATAGCAATCAACAGAAGGAGAGTATTGAGAATGAGGCTCTAAACCTTGAACAAGGGATTCAAGTACCTTTAGCACGAGTCCTTGATTGGAACTTCAAAAAGAAGAACTGGTCCAAGGAAAAATCGAGGCTCTGGAGTCACATCTAGAGTCGTCGAGTCAACCCAGCACCTCCGGGGTAAAAGAGAAAGAGATCAGCCTTAGGCCTATGACGGGCACTGCTAAGGCTGGTATTAACTTAGCTGATTTTTCTCATTGGCAGGAGTATCAGGACAGTTGGGAGAAATTGAATACAAGGCAAGGAATCCGCTTGGAGAAATGCTGGGTAGATGTATCGGGACTATACCCCCAAGTTTGGATGAGAGAGGGCTCAAGTCTAAACGAGGTAAAGCAATGGTATAATTTTGGGGTGCTAGCCTCAATATATACTATCGCACCAAGCTTCCCGGAACTTTCAAAGTTGCCAGATTGGCTAAGAAAAGCAGTTGTGAAAGCCTGGAAAAACAACCCGACTTTGTCAAGGGGAGATGTATTGGAGCTATACTTCACGAGTGCGGCTCCAAAATCAGTTGGGAAAGGCTGCCATGAAGCCTTTCATTTTATCAAGCTAAGAAGACCAGATGTGGGAGCATCAAACAGAATCAAGGAGTCTTCTGGGAAGGAACCAGTCTTGGTTTCTACATATTCAGAGGATCAAATCTCTACGCAAAGAGCGAGGGGTTTGTACACCTTTTTTCAGGCCATGGATCAAGTAAAGTTCCCGTTTCAATTCGAGCACAAAATAATGAACGGGTCCTTCCTGTTGAACACCTTAACATAAAGAAAAATGTAATTTGCGGAGGATGCTCTCGAACATAAGCGAGATATTTTTTGGGATAGTAAGTTATCGATGAGTAAACAAACCCATCGAAAATATTGGAACATGTCCCATTTTGGGCAATGGACAGAAAAAATATGCTCAAGCTGCTCTATCCAAAGGGAACCAGAATTTGGGAAAGGAGTAAGACTAAGCATATGAAGAAAAAGGATTGCTGAACCCTCTCCAGCAAAAGATACACGTGGAAAGAAGAGGGTAAAATCTCTTCAAAACACCCAAGAGCCAAAGGACCATTCGGATACCAAAGGAGAGAAATGACTCTCCAAAAAAGTAAAAGCCAGGTGACCCACAAGAAAATAAGGCCATGTGATCCTGCAACGAAGGGGCCGAAGGAAGTGGACCTGGCCAGCTGAAAAAGAAGGGTGGTGTGCTGTCGCCGGCACCTAAAATTAATATTTATAATTTACTGAATAAATCCACTAAAAATATAGTAGGATGAGTACGGGTCGATTCCAAGTATATAATCAAATTTTAATTGAATTAAACGTGTTTCTAAGAGTAACCAGAGGGGGGAAGTTGGATTGAATTCTAACAACTACTAATATGAAATAAATAATTAAAATAGCAAAAGTATAAAAATAAGAGAACAAATAAAATTAAAAACCTAGTCCAAGGATTTGATGATACGACCAAATTAACATGAAATATCCTTAAGATCAATAACCTAGGGTACGACCTCTAGATTAAACTACTCTCAAGCGACCTAAAGAGGTTCGAACCTAAGTATGCATTATGATTTAGATATTAGGACTAATAGGCTATGAAAACGGGGGTAGCGAGTCATATAACCAAGACCCTATGAATTCTAGAGGTACTCCCTCACTTCGCCACTAGATTTGCAAAAATATGACAATTATGGATCATAATCGAGCAAAATGACATTAGATTATGCAATAGACAAGTCTAGACAATTAATCTACTCTAGCAATCACAAAATCATAATTCTCATCAAAGCCATTCATAAGATAAATTTATAAAACGAGTTGGTAATTTTATTCATAAACAAATATGAAATTTATAACGGGAAGTTCACAATATTCTTGGACTAGAAAAAAAATTACATAATTAAAACTAAATTAAAAGTAAATTCAAAAGATTGAACCAATGTTGTTCTTGTTGAGTGCTCCAAATGGCTGCCCTTGCAGCCTCCAATGGCCTCCTGTCCGTGAGTGATTGATCGTGAGTCCAAGATGTCAAAGGGGGATGTATCTCCCTCCCTTCTTATACTTTCCTTTCTCTTCTCCTATTTTTTTGGTAAGTCTTTTAATTTTTAGCTCAAATCCCTCCTTCCATCAATAGCTTGGTCAACACTTTTAATATCCAGAATTAAATATGATTTTTAAGTCAAAAGGGGTTACAGATTGCTGAAAACATTTTCGAAACTTTCCCCCAAAAATTTGCTTCGTTGGACATTGACCCCTTCAGTGTTGTGACTTCGAAATTTATCTTGTTTTTTCCTATTTCAATAAGAAATAAAATAATTAAATTTCAAGTGTATAAAATAGAAATAAGTCGTAATTAGCTTTAAATAATTCACAACTCACGCATAAAGAAGTGAATTTTATCCAAAATAATCATGTAAAATTACGACTTATCAAACTACCCACACCTAAACCTTTGCTTGTCCTTAAGCAAAACAAAACCTAAACAAGGTATAGGAAAAATGACAATCATGTGCAAGTGATAGCAAAATAATGACACTTTCAAAAGATATTAAATAAGGTGCACCAAATACAAATGAGTGAAGAATGCCTCACAAAAATTTGCAACTTATGTAGAATATAAAAATTCAAGAATTCATGGCCTCAAATGGTTTCGCTCAATATCACTCAAGTATATGTAATGTATAGCAAAACACTCAAAATTAAACAAGACAAGACATTACCATAAGCTTGCTCCCAGATCATATCTCCACCAAGTTCAATGAGCACTGTGTAAATATCAAAAGGACTTTTAAATGGTTATAATAGGGCTTAGGATAAGGTGGGATAAAAGGGATTAGAAAGGCTAAATTTACCACTTTACAAATTGTGTTAAGCAAGTAAGGCATACATCAAAGAGATACATCTTGCCATTCTCAACATTTTCCATATCCACTTTCTCATTTCCTTTTGAACAAATTTCTGATTTTTTTTATCAACTCACCCCCTACCCACACCTGTTTCTTTTCAAATTTTGAAAAAAATAGGTGTAATGCTGAAAGGTTCAGTTTCTGAACTGTTAGAAAAATTCTACAATCAAATTCCAGCTTCTCTGTTTTGCCTTTTTTTTTCACAACCATTCTTTTTCTTCCATCATTTCTTTTCTTTTCTTTTCTTTTTTTTCTTCTACCATAATTCCTTTCATTTTTCTTTCTCCATATATTTTTGCTTTCTCCATATTTTTTCTTTAGCCACCAATTCCCATTCATCATCAATTCGACCACAAAAATTTTCAACGATTTCCACAATATGCAAAATAGTAAGGGTTCAATTGAAGGAGTTTAAGAAAGAAATGGAACATGGTTAATTGATATGTTCATTCAACAAAGAAAAGGCTAGGCTCAACTTGGCTCTCCTAAAGATTTGATATGATTGGGTAGGAAAAAGAAGGTCAAAATATGATTTGCCTAGATGCCTTTATCATTTAATTACACATGCTCAAATTTATGATCTCAAAATGCATTCAAGGAGCAAGTTCTAGAATATACATATCATGTTCAATTTGCACACAATCAAGAAATGAATAGAGCTTATGTAGATGATAGCTCTTCAAGGCTCAAAGCTCACAAGAATAGGATAATTTTATCATGAATTCTCAAACAAAAAATTATTCCACATTTGTCAGAAAAATAACAAGGCAATCCAACAACTCACAAGCATAGGTGCATCAAATTCAACTCTTTTGTCATGCCAAAAATTTCACATATCAAAGGCCCAATTGCACCATAAATCCAACACCAAATTCATATGTGCACAAGTGTAAAAATATGATTCCAAATGAATTTCCATATACACATGTAATTAAACAAAAATATTACAACTTCAAACACCTCAATACACCAAACCTACCCACACCTAATCATTTTGCTTGCCCTCAAGTAAACAAAACACAATAAAATTCAAGGAAAAATCAAGTGCAAGAGTGGAAAGAAGTCACTGGATTTAAGCTCCATTTGATTAACCACAAGTTGGGATTTTTTTTCTTCTCCAAAAATGTCATCCATACCATTATCGTTTCACTCCAGCCTACAAATAAGCACACACCAAAAGAACAAGATTATTTATTAAGAAAATAAAAAAAATAAAAAATAAAAACCTAAGTTTGGTTGCCCCCAACAAACGCCTTTTCTTAACGTCGTTGGCTCGACATTCACTTCCCTTTCACGTGATAGGAGTAAAGTATTTAAACTAATATACATGCTTTATTGGTTTGTGAGAAGTGTTCTCTCCCTTGAAAATTACATGGTTCTTGATCAGTGTTTTCTTGCAAAGCTTTATGGACATTTGCTTGATCGCCTCAAGAGAAGGATCTTGAATTTCATTAATTCGAAATACTTCAACTATCTCATTTTCTTGAGGGGGATCAACAACCTTTAGCAACCTGCAGTGAGATGAAAACAAATCAGAAGTAATGGAAACTGATTCGGATGATTTTACCTCAATTTTATTTTCGGCAGACATGACACTAAATGCTCTTCAGTGTTAGTTTCTAAAATCTGAATTTTCTACAAAAATTCTGCAGAATTTCCAGCATCTTTTACCTCATCATTTTCTGCCTCACACTCGAGTTTTTCATCTTGGGTGGACTCCACATGATATTCCTCTTGATTTACACTTTGTTGTGCTACTAAACGATCAACCTCTAACGCTAATAGACTATATTGAAGCTCTAAACTTTTAAGACTTAATTGAGTTATTTGTTGAAATTCCAATGTATAAGTTGCCATGATTTTCACGAAATCCTCCAATGAAGCCTTAGAGCTTTCTTCATTACCATAATAACAACCATCATCAAAATGCCTTTAACCATCATTGAAGTATTGAGGTTCTTGCTCATAGTAATCATGACTTTGATATTCATATGGTTGATTTTGATACCGGTCCACATATCGAAAATCATAATGCCTTCCTTGATTGTAAGTGTTGGCATATGGTTGATCATTCCAATGCTTTTGTTGATTAGCACTCCAATATCCATCTCTTCGTCTTACCGCTAATCTATCAATCAAGGATGGACAGTCATGAGTGGTGTGACAAGTAGTTGCACAAATCCGACAGTACTGAATATTCTGACCATAAGAACCATAATACTGATCCATAAGAGTAAGCCTACAAGGGGGAGAGTGATCAATCACGAAAAATGAGAAAAATAAAAACAGAGCAAACTGACACTGAAGGGTTTAGTGTCAGTGCACTGCTGGACATAATTTTAAAATAAGTAAAATAAAAATACAAAAAATTCAACAAAAATTAAGGATTACTCACCGACAACGGTGCTAAAATTTGGTATGCTGTCCCCGGCACCAAAAAATAATATTTATAATTTACAGAATAAATTCACTAAAAATATAGTAGGAAGAGTACGGGTCGATCCCAAGGGAATAATAAAATTTTAATTGAATTAAACGTGTTACAAAGAGTAACCAGAGGGGGAATTGGATTGAATTCTAATAACTACTAACATGAAATAAATAATTAAAATAATAAAAGTATAAAAATAAGAGAACAAATAAAATTAAAAACCTAGTCCAAGGATTTGATCCCTTCCCGTATACTAATTCACATGAATCAAATTCTTAAAATCCCAACTAATTCATAAACTCAAATCCCTAGGCTAATGGTACGATCAAATTAACCCGAAATATCCTTAAGATCAATAACCTAGGGTACGACCTCTAGATTAAACTACTCTCAAGCGCCTAAAGAGGTTCGCACCTATGAGTGCATTAGGATTTAGATATTAGGACTAATAGGCTATGAAAACGTGGGTAGCGAATCATATAACTAAGACCCTATGAATTCTAGAGGTACTCCCTCACTTCGCCACTAGATTTGCAAAACTATGACAATTACGGATCATAATCAAGCAAAATAACATTAGATTATGCAATAGACAAGTCTAGACGGTTAATCTACTCTAACAATCACAAAATCATAATTCTCATCAAAGCCATTCATAAGATAAATTTATAAAACGAGTTGGTAATTTTATTCATAAATAAACATGAAATTCATAACGGGAAGTTCACAATCTCCTTGGACTAGAAAACAAATTATATAATTAAAACTAAATTAAAAATAAATTCAAAAGATTGAACCAATGTTCTTCATGGTGAGTACTCCAAATGGCTTCCCTTGCAGCCTCCAATGACCTCATGTCCGTGAGTGATCGATCGTGAGTCCAAGATGTCCAAGGGGGATGTATCTTCCTCCCTTCTTATACTTTCCTTTCTCTCCTATTTTTTTGGTAAGCCTTTTAATTTTTAGCTCAAATCCCTCCTTCCATCAATAGCTTGGTCAACACTTTTAATATCCAGAATTAAATATGATTTTTAAGTCAAAAGGGGTTACGGATTGCTGGAAATATTTTCGAAACTTTCCCTCAAAAATCTGCTTCGCTGGACACTGACCCCTTCAGTGTTGTGACTTCGAAATTTATCTTATTTTTGCTGATCGGTGTCCTTTTCACCTAGACTTTAGTATCTTTTATGATATTTTTCTTATGTATTTTTATTCATTTTGTATACCATTTGGTGGTGTTATATGAAGATATGGAGATTTGTGATTTTAAATGATAAATGTGTAATTCTAATGATTAAGTGTCTTAAATTGCGCGACATTTGTAAATATTTACTTTGGTTTATTTTGTGTAATTTTCAGGCATAAATGGATTTTAGAAGTGAAAAGGAAGATATAGGAAAAAATGGATCTAAATTCGGAGTTAAAACGAGGGAGATCGAGCCAAAACAGTGAAACAGGGCAAAACTATCATAAAAATTCGACCTTGCACAAAAATTCGGTCAAAATTTTGTGAATTTTTAGGAAAAATAGGGGCGAAACAGAACAACGGAGGCTGAGCACACTGACAGAAAATTCGACCATGCTCATGAAAATTCGATCGAATTTTTCTGCTGATTTGTAGAAAAATTCGACAACACTCACAAATATTCGGTCGAATTTTTGTGAAAATCGCCACCTGTGCAGAAAATCAGTTTTAATTCCCTTTTTGGCTGTTTTTTCTCCAAGTTTTGGATTGGAAAATCAACCATAGCCTCCATTTTTTTGGTGAAACACACACATCATACACAATTCTCCCCATTTTACACCATCATCTTCAATATCCATTCTTCATCCATCCATCTACACTTGATCTCCTCCATCAAATCCACCATCCAAGTGATCAACGAAGCAAGAGAGAGTGAGATCACAAGAAGAAGAAGAAGATCTCCATTGAAGACCTTCAAAGGGAGAATATAATTCTAATTTTATGACTTTCTTTATAGTTGATCATGGTTTGTAAGGATTTTAATGTCTATGTTGAATTTCTTGTGACTATGAGAGGCTAATCTCCTTTGTGAGATTAGCTCCATGATTGGTGTTGGATAATTTAGTTTTTATGCAAATTGATTTTTATCTTGAATGAGCTTTGTGTTATTTCTATCATTGATTGTTAATTGCTTGATGTATATGATTGATTTGTGTGATTAATTGTCATAGGCATGTGATTAGATTGGTAAATCAATTACATATTTAGGATAGTTCATTGAATCATTTCATCATACACTTCATGTGCATTAATTTAGAATGAGATAGGTATATCCTTCTAAATTTAGAACCCTTTGATAGAACATTTGATTAGCTTAATTAAGAGATTAGTTGATTAGATGAGGAGGCCCAAGCCATTAGTAAATTCATAGTACCTTAAAAGGGAATATTGCCTATGATTTAATACCTAATTAGGGAACTCGTAGAGTAATTACTACCTATTGGGAGGTGTTCGCTATGGTCTCTATCCTTTGTGTTTTTGGGAGCCTTATTGAGGGTCTACATCCTATACTTCTTGGTAGAGAGTTTAGGTGAAATTAGTGATTGCTCATATACCATGTCCATGATAGATTATAATCAATTGCATGATTACTTTGTTATCTATGCCATGATTATTGCTAATCTCATCCTTGCATCATTTGGAACCCATTTATCTTTGTATTTATTTTATCTTTATTTCTTTCATTAGTTTAATTGCATTTATTTGCATCTATCCTCCTTTTCCGTCGTCCTTATAAAATCACGATAAACTTGAGATTGCTTAAACTCTAGTACCTACCTCCCTTGGGTTCAATAAATTCTTTAATTGGTCATCCCGACTACAATCTGACCAATTATTTGCCTATTTTAATAAAAAATAAAATAATTAAAGTTCAAGTGTATAAAATAGAAATAAGTCGTAATTAGCTTTAAATAATTCACAACTCACGTGTAAAGAAGTGAATTTCATCCAAAATACTCATGTAAAATTACGACTTATCAAAGGGCATCCAATGCAGCCAGCTAAGGAAAGCAGCCAAGATATGTGACGTAAGCAGTGACGTCACAAGAAGTAAAGAGGCTTTGGAATCCGGATTTCAAGTCCACAAGCCTCTATAAATAGAGAGTGTGAGGAAGCAAAATGCATCAACCATTCCCCTCTATTTTCTCTCATTCAATAAACATTGTAGTTTCCTTTCTTTTCTTATATGAGTGTTTCCATTTCAGCTACCATAGGTAGCTAGAGGAGTCTTCTCCTCTTGTCTAAGTAGTATGAGTGTGTAATAATATTTCTATTCAATAAATAAATAATCTTGGGCTGCTGCCCACATGCAACCTTCCATTTTTCTGCAACCTTGATCTTCATACTTTCCGACGAGAAACAGTAGCAGTATCCTGTACACCCGGTGTAGGAAATGAACCAGAGTTGAGTTGAGGTCCGTTGAAGGAACGGGATTGAACCATCACACTTTAGGGCGCGTGGTTGGCTGTGAGGAGCAGCTGTAAAACCTCCTGGGTACCCGGTGGATTAAATGTCAAAAAAGGTACTATTACTATTTCAAGTTAGTTAGTTATGAGAATAATGTTGTTTAATTAACGTACGGAAGCATGTTGGGCCTGATATGATCGTAATGGATTATATCTATTTCGAGGAAAAAGGAAAATTTTGAAAATAGGAATTAAAATGGGTATATTTGAGGTTTTTTATAAAAAAAAAAAAAATAATAAAAAATAGAAAGCAATAGTAATGGCGCCTGCTGTAGGGGCGACATCACCTATTTTGATAAAACATCATGCAACCATTATATTTTGATAAAAGAAAATTTTGAAAACAATATTTAATTAAACTAGCCATTCTTTTTAGATAATATTCCCTAAAAAAGTAATGTTATATTTGTGCGCGGTGTAATAATTTTTTAAATTAATGATTCATTTTGGGGTTATATGATTGATATAATATATTATTTTATTTTATTTTTGTGTTGCACGTTGCTTTGAAATAAATGTAAGTTACTAAAATTGAATAGAAGATAGATTTTGGCAAGTGCAACATTATTTGATAGCCAAAGGCATGATGATACTAGTATTCTTAGTGGGTGTACCCATAATCTTGATATGCCTTATCCAGAAAAGCAGAAAACTTCCACCCGGCCCTCCGGCGCTGCCGTTGATCGGAAACCTCCACCAGCTAGCCACAGCAAAGCTCCCACATGTTTATCTTTGGCAACTTTCCAAGAAATACGGTCCAATCTTCAGCTTGAAACTAGGATCCGTACCCGTAGTGGTGATTTAGTGTTCTGCAGCAGGCCATATCACGTGGGCCAGCAGAAGCTATCTTATCAAGGGAAGGATATGGTGTTGGAGGGAGGTCCGAAAAATCATTGGTCTGCAGCTCTTCAGCATTAAAAAGGTTCAGTCTTTAGGTCCCATTCGAGAGGAGGAAGTGTCCCGTTTGGTGGCGAAGCTATCTTGTAATTCTGGTAAAGTTGTTAACTTGAGTGAGGTGGCCATGGCGTATGCTAGCACGATGATATGCAGATCGGCCTTTGGTAAGAGATACGATGAGAGTGGTTCGGAGATAAGAAGGTTCGATGATCTTCTATGCCAAACTCAACCCATAGCTGCTGCTTTCTTTCTATCCGACTACATTCCCATGCTTGGTTGGGTGGATAAACTCAGTGGTTTGATCAGTTGGGCCGATGCCACTTGCAAGAGGTTGGATTCTTTCTACCAAGAGCTCATCGACGATCATCTGTATCCCAAAAGAGACAAAAAAGAGGAGGACGAAGACGATATTCTTGATGTGTTGATCAAGATTAAACAAGACAAATCTGATTTCACTTGGGATCATGTCAAACCGCTCTTAATGGTAAGCTTCAATTCTTTCCTTGGCTTTTATTTTCATTAATCCCTAATTAGCTGTGGCTTTCATTCAATTTGATGTTACATTTTTTGCAATATATTGTTGGATAGTAAAAAAAAAAAACTATACCATTGTATACCTCTAAGGGCAATAATTGGTTTTTCTTTCTCCCTTTTGTATTCAATATTCCTTCTGTCCCGGCACAAGAGTTACATTTTACTAATTAGGATGTCCCATTACAAGAGTTACATTTCCTATTTTAGTAGATGAAACCCACATAAATCTTCATAGCTACACACAACACTAATACAACTATCCACTGTGAAGTATTAAGTTATTATATGTCTCAACCCACTACATATTAAAATATAACTTTTTTTATGAAATAGATGGAATACTAACTATTACTATTATCTAAAATAACTATCTCCCAAAAATGCTAAACACAGTTTCTTAGAAATACAGCTGCATATGGAATATAATTGTGGTTTGAAATAAGTGAAAATTTATAATTAATATTATTATTATTATTTTTTTAAAATAGGTGTAAAGTGAAGCTTTGGTGCGATTATTTATATTTTGTTGAGATGATTAGTTCATCTTTCTAAATAATAATTTTTTTACATATTCCCTCCATTATAATTTATTCCTTATATGTGATTAATAAGTATTATTATTCTATATAAAGTAAGTAATTATATTAATAGCAAGTGATGGACTATGTGTGAGATCATTTTTCTGAAAATAAAGTACCTTTAGAGTTGACACCTGAATACATTATTAGTGAACAAAGAAGTACTCCCTCCGTCCTATACTAATGGTTACATATTTTCTTTTTGGGCGTCCCATCATAATGATTATATATTTTCTTTTTGGGCGTCTCATCCTAATGGTTACATTTCCCTTTTTAGCATATATGACTCACATAAATTAATTACTTCTCTCTTCATGACCACACAACACACTAATATACCTACACACTTTATATTAAAATATTATTTCTCTGAAAGGGATGGAGTATTAAGAATAATTTTACAATGATAAGGTGCACAACCAACCGAATTAAAAGGAGACTTATGAAATAGCTTTCGTTTTAATTTGGTGATTCCGTTTGGGTCGGGTCAAAGGATTTGCCCCGGAGTTCACATGGGGATGTTGAATATTGAGCTTATCATCGCCAATTTGGTCTACACTTTTGATTGGGAACTTCCTCCGGGGGTTGGAAAGGAAGATGTTGATACTGCCTGGAATTACTGTTCATAAGAAGAATCCACTTTTACTTGTTCCCAAAAAGTTTGTCATGTAATTAATTAGGTGGGATTCAGTATGGTTATAGCTAGCTATATATATATTTCATCATTTGGTTTCAAACACATTGTGATAAGGATACAAGAATTTGATGTACGTACTTATAATAACACTTCACCCCAACTATTAAAACATGGGTCTCCCAAGAAGTGACGGAGCCGATTTGATTCTAGGGCACCGAAATAACATTGTAATTAAATAAATAAATACTTCCCGCAAAATCATTTGGTATGTTTAAATGAATTTACGTTTGAGCTAATTTCATTAACTTAATAAATAATTTGATGGTTTTTTTAATAACGTATTAAGTATATTATGTGTGTTTAAAAATGATGATAATTTTGAAATTAAAATGTGTTTAATTTGATTTTTGTTGAAGTGTATTTAATCTTGATTCATTAGGTGTATCAATACCTTAACTTGGTTTATGATAAGTTAGAATGTAGTGCATATAGAGGTTTTGACAGATTTGCTTGTGATCTTATTTCTGAGATTGATTTAGAGTTAAAATCACTTAATTGTTTCAATTCATCCCATAACTATTGAAATTGTCAAATTTTAGGTTAATTTTCGTCGGGAAGAAGCACGGAAGGCTTTAATTTTGGGCTTTTCCGCAGCTTCGTCCTATGTGGCACTGGAGGGTGAAATTTGGCCAATCAAAGTTCAACCTTGTTAATGATGGAAATCATATTGCCAAATCATTGGATTGATTGCTGCTAGAATCACAGATTCATTGCCATATATTTTGTTGTTTCCTTCTTTGAATATTAATTACACAATATTGTAATTGTATATATTTGACACACTATCATTTGATGAACATACAGAAATATAATTATTCCACTCTCTCTCATCTACTCAACATGGTATCAAGAGGCCAGACTTAGACAAACGCCTTTTATTTCTTCCTCACCGCCACCTATTTATGAAAGAAATTTCACATGTAAGGCTTGAGGCAAAAATTCCCCCCTACATGTGAGGGGGCGTGTTAGAGTGTGACTTAATTAAGTATTAAACGATACAACTCTCTACCAGCTTAAGCAAGCTTTTAGATGAGGTGGTCGTTTTGTATATATTTGACACACTATCAGTTGATGAACATACAGAAATATAATTATTCCACTCTCTCTCATCCACTCAACAAACCTCATATCCTACCTTTCATTTTTTTTAATACAAAATTCAAAAGTCTCATTTAATTAAAAAAGTCAAAACTTTGAGCACATGAAATGAAATCATGATTATATATCAGTTTAAAAAAAAAAAACACTTTTATAATTCACTCCGGAACAAAATTTTCTTTTCAGGTCCATAGATTTTTACTTGTTAATCCACCCTCGATCATTCATGATGATACTTTTATTCTTAGTTACTCTACCAATATTAATCTTGATATACCTTATCCAGAAAACAAGAAATGCAGTGGATCCACCGGGCCCTCGGCCACTGCCGTTGATCGGAAACCTCCACCAACTAGCCACAGCAAGGATTCTACATCTTTATCTATGGCAACTTTCCAAGAAATATGGTCCAATTATCCAAATCAAACTTGGATCTGCACCCGCAGTCGTAATTTCTTCTGCAAAATTGGCAAAACAAGTGCTGAAAACACAAGATTTGGCGATTTGCAGTAGGCCAAAACATCTTGGCCAGCAAAAACTGTCTTATAACTGCAAGGATGTCATCTCTTCGCCATACAATTCTCATTGGAGGGATGTAAGAAAATGATGGTGATTCAGCTCTTGAGCACTAAAAAGATCCAATCTTTTGGTCCCATTGGTGAGGACGAAATCTCTCGTTTGATGGCCAAAATCTCTGCCCATTCTTCTTCTCAGCAAGTTGTTAACTTGAGTGAGGTAGCTAAGGTTCTTGCTAGCAATTTGATCTTTAGATCAGCTTTTGGCAAGAGATATGATGACAAGGAATCGGAAAAAAGACGGTTTGACGATCTTCTACATGAAGCTGAAGACATGGGAACTGCTTTCTTCGTGTCTAATTACTTTCCAAAGTTGAGTTGGGTTGATAAACTCATTGGATTGATCAATCGCCTCAATACAACCTACAAAAACTTGGATTTTTTCTACCAAGAGCTCATCGACGAGCATCTCCATCTGAACGAGAAGGTGGAGGAAGATATTCTTGATGTGTTGATCAAGATTAAACAAGAGAATTCTGATTTCACTTGGGATCATGTCAAAGCGTTGTTAATGGTAGGTATTATTTCTCTTAATGTTGCCTTCAGAAAACTATTTTTTACAATTTCGTAAACTGTTCCATACTTTTTTTAAAAAAAAAAAAATCAGAAAAGTTCCTTAGAAAATTCATTTGCACACTTGTAGACTTTAATTTTAAAACTTGCGCTGTAAATATTTCATGACTGTAATTTGTTTGTGTTTGTAGAATATATTTGTTGCTGGAACAGTCAATTGTGTGGATTATGACAGCACTGATGAAATCACCTTGTGTAATGGAGAAACTTCAACAGGAGTCTGATAGGTAAAAAGGGCAAAGTAGAGGAAGATGATCTTCCAAAACTGTCGTATCTGAAAGCAGTCATGAATGAGAGCTTCCGATGTTGGTTCCAAGACAAACAATGGAAAGATGCAGCTTAGACGGCTATGAAATCAGACCCAAAACCGTTGTTTTTGTCAACGCTTGGGCGGTCGCAAGAGATCCCCAGTATTGGGAGAATCCGCATGAGTTCTTGCCGAAGAGATTCTTGAACAGCAGCAATGCAGATATTAGAGGGCAAGATTTTGGTGTGGGTAGGGTCGAAGGATCTGTCCTGGAATGCATATGGCACTTGTGAATATTGCACTTGCAATTGCAAATTTGGTATACTCTTTTGATTGGGAACTTCCTCCAGGGATTCCAAAGGAAGATGTTGATACCAACGTTTTGCCCGGAATTACTGTTCATAAGAAGAATCCACTTTTACTTGTACCCAATAACTATGTTATTTAATACACAAGTTTAATATATTAATCTCAACATTTCTTTTTCTTGTACCTACTTAATGATATTGATGCCCATCATCAATTCCAATATTCTATCTACACTTCTTACTGTACTCTTCAGAAAAAAATTATCTATCTCTATCTTTCAACAAACACAAACACTATCAATGGACAGGATACCAACTAGTCTATTATGGCTGCTCTAAATGTGCTTTAATTATTCATCGATTAAGTGACCTACAATTTGCCACGTCTTCGGTGAACACCCCTGATACCCAACCAATTAAGTTTAATAATTTTACTCTTTTATTTCGTAATCTATTTCTTTCAATACAAATTTTGTGATTGCAAAAATGGATAACGTCGCGCATACATATATATATATATATATATATATATATATATCGTGGCTTGTGGATATTGTAAACTGTCCAAATTAACACAAAATGACCGATCACATCTTCAACGTACTTTCATATCCCTCTAATACTTCATATAAATTGTTACAATCATTACTTAAAAATCCACAACTTTATTAATTAGGATTTAACGATCATTCATTTAAATATAATATTTTAGAAAAAAAAATGATGAAATACAAAATGTAAGATTGTTAAATATAGAAAAAAGGAAGCTGCATGTACATCAAATGAAATGAAAAAGGAAAAAGTCATGAGAGACAGTGAGAGGTTTCCCCGGAGGGGTGGGTGTGAGAGTAGGAACCCTTATTCCGAGCGTAATCCGGCAAGGCAGAAAAGCTATCCTAGTTACCCTGTACCCAGCCATAAGATAGATGATAGATCGGAAGCTAGAAAGTTCGATTAGTCTAAGGTCTGGAACCCAAACAGTGGAAGTATTACGTTCTACTTCAAAAACTTTCCAAAATCATGCACAATGGAGATGATGTTCATAAGATTTACGGAGATAGAGAAAGTAATGGATGTTTTCATTCCAAAGAAGATAAACAATCATGGTCAGAGATATGGCTTTGTACGCTTCAGAAACAATGTGAATATTGAAGTGATTGAAGGTAAACTCAACAACATGTGGTTTGGCTCTTTCAAACTCAGAGCAAACATTTCCAGGTTTGAAAGAAAAGGCAAAAAAAAGGGTATTACCGTAGAGTATGCAAAGCCAAGAAAGGTTCATATACAAAATTCTGGATGGAGAAAGGAAGAAATATCTTATGCAAAGGCGGTAAGCTCAAATCAAACAAAGGAAAACCAGTTAGGAGAGGAGAAGAAAATGATTTCACAATTTTCTGGACTTTGCTATGAATCAGAGAAGAAAGATAAAGAAGAACTAGAAAGATGTTTCATTGGATGCTTAAAAGAAGAAAGTATATGGTTTGAATGTTGTGGAGAAATCTATGTGAAGGGAAACTTATTGCAAACTATACAGGAGGGATCTAGTACTTTTCAGTCCAATCTCAATTAATTTTGGAGAAGAATAGATGTTGAAGGAGTTGTTGAAGTGGTTTGAGTTTATTGAATGCACATTAGATATATCCGATTGTACCAATTTAAAAAATAAGACTGGCCTTTAGAAGTCTTTGTCATAATACTTCACATACAATGTGAATAGGTATACTATAATTTTAAATTGATCGTTCTTTTTAATGTTCAATAATATACTTAATATTATAAACAATTATATAGTTATAATATGATTGCTACTATACAAATTAAGTGATGACTTGCTAAAAGTTTATTTTGTTCCATACTATTAAAAACTTTAGATTCTGTCCCAAAAAAGATATTTATATCGATTTTGTCCCATAACTATTAGTTTTGTTTCAATTTTGCTCAATTTTTGCCGGAACCCTAGATTTTCGCCGAAAAACCGTCATGTGCAATGCATGTGACATATTAATTTGGGGGAATCCAGCGAGAGAGGGTGACCAGGACATCTGGACAAAATTGAGCCAATAGAACTGCCACGTCATCAAATTAATAAAAAAATAAAAAAAATGACTCAACACCACCCCGCAGACTCACCCCACACCATGACTATCACCACCACTACCGTAGACTCAATCTCCACCATCACTATCCACCATCCGAGATCCGAGTAAACCAGCGACGCCGCCTCCACCATCGGAGATCCAAGAAAACCAGCGACACTACCTCCGTTACCACCACATGGAACCAAAAAATTTCATGGCGTCGCCACCGCACTAGACCCCCTCTGCGAACGACGGCGGCGGTGACTCCGACATCCTTTCGTTCTCAGCATCTCGCCTCCTTCAATGGTGTCGCTGAAATCATCTCCCGCTCTCTGTTGGCAAAAGTTCTCACAAGCAGTTTGATCCTCTGAAATGGGGCTTCGGTGCAGCAAACACCAGCCTGGCTCTATTTGTCGGTCACCGATCTTTCGTATGCAGTAAAAGTCACACCGGACAGAGACATCACAACCATCGGCCGCCATGATTTTCAAGCTTCGGATCGCACATTTATGAGAATGCCGGCTCATCTGAAGCTCAACCATCTCACCAGAGAAGTCTTCGCCTGCGGTTACGGCAGCACCACCGTACTTGACATTTTTCAGAATGGTATGATAGGCTAATGGTTAGCTTTAACGACAGTGTCCTTGGTCCGCTCTTTCGCTTCCTCCGCCGTCGCGACGCTATGCTTTGCTTTCTGGTACTGTTCCTCCGCCGCTCTAATAATATCCATGGAGTTCTGCTACACCGTCCCCCTCAACTTCCCGATCTCCTCGAACGAAAGCCCCCCTGTTCTTTCCTTTCCCTTTCTTCACTCCGATCAACCCCACCGCTTCCATCATTTTCATGAGCCTCCCTAACCTCTGCCGCCGCGCCGGGGAAGACAAACTCTGCAACTCTTGGCGGACCACTCTGAATAACGTGAATCCTTTCGCCATGAGGGGGTCTCGTTGGAAGGAGGAGTATGTAAATTGCGAATGAAGATTGAGAGGAGGTGACGTGTTGGAAGGAGGAGTATTTAATTGAATGTAATAATCCCTCTGGAAGGAGGCGAAGATGCATGAGTCAGCATTTATAATTTTTAAATTAAATTAAATTGGAATTTATTTATTTATTTTTATTAAATAAAATGTGATGTGGCAGATTCATTGGTCAAATTTTATTTAGATTGCCAGCTCAGCAAACCTCACCGGATTCCCCCAAATTAAACAGTCACGTGCATTGCACATGATGGTTTTCCGGTGAAAATCTAGGGTTCCGGCGAAAATTGGGCAAAATTGAAAAAAAAACAAATAGTTATGGGACAAAATCGATACAAATATTTATTTTGGGACAGAATTTAAAGTTTTCAATAGTTATGGGACAAAATAAACTTTTAACTCAGTGATGACTGCTTTCTTGATTAGCCTAATTTTCTATTTAATCATTTCGAATATTAACCTAACCCAAAATTCTATTTAATCATTTCGAATATTAAGTGATGACTGCTTTCCAATTCAGCCTTCAATTTGCTAATAATGATACTACTGATCTTTTTAATTACTCTACCAATAACCTTGATTTACCTTCTCCATAGAAAATCAACGGCTGCGAAATCCCATCTTCCACCAGGCCCTCCTCGGCTGCTGTTGATCGGAAACCTCCACCAGTTAGGCTCATCCGGCAACATCCTCCATCTTTACTTATGGCAACTTTCCAAGAAATATGGCCCAATATTCCAGTTGAAATTGGGGTGCTGTAATGGTGGTTTCATAGCCAAAAGTTGCAAAAGACGTGCTTAAGGCACACGACTTGTCATTTTGCAGCAGGCCTAATTTTGTGGTTCCTCAGAAGCTCTCTTACAACTTCCTGGACATAGTGTTTTCACCGTACAATCATGAATGGAGGGAGGTCAGAAAGATTGCAGTCACTCATCTATTCAGCCTGGCTAAGATCCAATCTTTTCGCCCCATTCGCCAGGGTGGCAAAGATTTCGGGTTTTGCTGCTTCCAATCGAGCTGTAAACTTGTCTGAGTTGGCAACAAGTGTTTCTGCCAATCTGATTTGCAGAGTAGCTTTTGGGAAGAGGTATGATGAACAAGGAGAGGAGATGGGTCGGCTTCTGCATGATGTTCAGACATTAATGGTCAGTTTCTTTGTGTCGGATTTCTTTCCTGCGTTTGGTTGGGTGGATAAACTCACTTGCAACAAACTGGATTCCTTCTATCAACAACTCATTGATGAACATGTTGATCCAAGCAGGGTCAAAATGATGGAGGAGGAGGAAGATTTTCTTGATACACTGATAAGGATCAAAGAGGAGAATTCAAGTCCAGTTGACCTCACATGGGATCGTATCAAGTTATTGTTAATGGTATGTTACAATCAATTTAAATTTGTTTAATTCATTCTTTTCTTTTCTTTTTTAATTCATTACTAATTACTTGATGACAAGAATAAGGACATTGGTGGGTTCAACCACAAAGACTTTCTTGTTTTTTAATTATTATCTAGTCTATTTCAAGTTTACAGTATTCTATTTTATTCAAGTGGTAGAGGTCCATGTGAAATGGATAACAAGTAATGCATTCTTTATAAAAAAAATAATATTCTACATTATAATTTTGCAATTAATGAATTAAATGATGCATACTTGTTTGTAAATTCTCTAGTATACACAATTAATGTACATTTAACATTGGTGAATTTTGGTCTAAAATTAATGTAGAACATATTCATTGCTGCAACGGAATCAAGTGCTGCTTCAATGGTTTGGATCATGACTGCACTGATGAAAGAAGCTGGAGTGATGGCCAAAGTTGTAGCAGAAATCAGAAATAATTCAAGTGGCAAATTAGTAGATGAAGAGGATCTGCCAAAACTTGACTACCTGAAAGCAGTCATAAACGATTGTACCCTGCTGCTCCATTGTTTGTACCAAGAGTTGCAATGGAAACTTGCATTCTGTAGGGCTACCACATCCCACCTAAAACGCTCGTCTATGTCAATGCATGGGCCGTCGCAAGAGATCCCGAGTATTGGGAAAGTCCAGACGAATTCTTGCCAGAAAGATTCTTAAATACCAACATTGACATAAAGGGGCAGGATTTCGGTGTGATCCCGTTCGGATCGGGTCGAAGAATCTGCCCCGGAATGTCTATGGGTCTCCACCTTACAATTGCAAAACTCTTGTATTGTTTTGATTGGGAAATGCCAGCTGGGATTTGACCACAAGATGTTGATACTCAAGTTTGGCCTGGAATTGCCATGCATAAGAAGAATCCTCTTTTCCTCCTACCCAAGCTACCAGATGTTATGTATACATGACATCCCATGTCTCATCTTTTTATGCATTATATTTACTTAGGTAATACTTTTTCTCTTCTCTCTCTCGTACATCTCACTCATCTAATGAAATGACACCGAAAATGTCAAAGGATTTCAACTGCGTAGGCGTGGAAATGTTTACAGCTGGGCCCAAGTTGTAATTGCAATGTTTGGCTAAATTGACCCATTGGGCCTATGTAGCCCATGCATGTGCCAGGCCGAGCCCAATACACTTGCATCAATATTTTATTTCGATATAATTACGTGAATTATTAGTTAAAAATAATAATTAACATTATTTAAAGAATTAGATTAATATAAACCAAAAAAATTAATGTTTATAAATGTTAGGATGATTCGTAATTATTGGGTTATAAGCACTTAAGTAATGTATATAACATATATAATTGCATATATTTAAAAAAAAAGTTGCAATTTTCCAATTATATGTTAAATTCATTACATTTCAACAATGTAGAAAATCTCATGATTTTTAAAATAAGTAATGAATTTTATCTAAGTAATTTTTTAAATTAAAAAAAAGAATTTAAAGAATATAAAATTATTTAATTTTATTTAATTTAATTTATAAATTTATATATAGAGTCGTCGTTATCGATTACTGAACAGAGAAGCAAGGCCTCAGAATCATGAGGCAGTATATATCCTTGGCCATGGGGGCATCCTCATCTTCACAATCTCATCACTAATTATTCTGTTCATTCTGCCAAACCACACATATAAATATCAATTATCATGCACATCTTTCAACCTATATTTTTGATAACAACTATACTCACGGGATATATTATTGGGATGGAGATATTACAAGAATGAAATAGAAATATGCATGTCCTATTTTACTTGAGATTTATATTAGTTTATTTAACACGATGTGTAGGTGTAATTTTACCATTATTATTCATGGCATATTTTATTTTAGTGATTTGATCTATTTTATCTATGGCTAATTATATTGTGCAATCGTGTGCATCCATTTTAAAAATGTATACAAATATAAACAAAAAGGAGGATTACAACTAGGTACACAAAAAAACCCTTAATTACTATGGGATACAAACACACAAAAGTATTACTACTAACTACAAAAATATATAGTGATATTCCAATATCCCCTACAAATGTGCTGCACATAAATGTTGTGTGCAGCAAAGTGTGTGCAGTAGAAAAAAAGTGTGTACAGCAAAAAAAATATGGTGATCCCGCGGCGGTCAACGGCCGGTCAATGCCGATCAACGCTGGTCAACGCCGGCGGGTGGGTGGATGAGGGATAGGGTTAGTGGCTTAAAAGTGTATGAGATTGTAAGGTTATAATTGATATTTTACTTTAATATTTTGTATTAAATAATAATTATTTTAAATCAATGTATCTAATAGTAATTAGGGGTATAAAGTGTGTACCTATTAGTAATTAATCCAAATAAAAGCATATACAATTATGAAAAAAAATGTATACAATTTAATTGTTAGTTTTTTAATAAAAATTGAGTGTTAAAAAATACTATATAATTATTAAAAAATATGTATACACTATTGAATAAAAAGTTATACACATATAGATGCTAGTTTTTTTAATAAAAAACTTAGTGTGAAAAAAGTATACAATTATCAATAAACATGTATATAAAATAAAATAACATGTATACAAAATAGAATTGTCACATCCCAAAATTACATATATATAAATATAAAATTAAAACTATTTAGGACATGACTAAATATTAATTTTATCCAAAATATTAATTATTTAAAGTAGCGGAAGTTTAAAAGTGAAGCTATATATATGATACTTTTAACTACTGAAAATAAACCTAATGAAATTCCCTTTGAACAATAATCATATTATTAAGTTAAAAAGTCAACCATTATCCAATCAATTGAATAGAATATATAAAATAAGAAATTTAATTTTCTAAAATGCAATTGTATTAATTTCTCTATTTCCATACGGATAAACAATTACCACCTATCGCCTCTCTCTACGTTCTGTATCTTAAACCTGAAATGTTACGAAGTGATGGGATGAGCAAAACCACAACCTCAGTGGAGATACTATACTTGCCAAAATTAAATACCACATGCAAATATCAATTAAGTAACATGAATCATGTAAATGTAAATGTAAATGTATTGAATAACTGATTTCTCAATTGTTCAAGTAGTAAAAGTCTCGTTTATAAAGGTCAGGAGACCTGTCTGTATGTCTCGTTCATAAAGGTCATGAGACCTATGTCTCGTTTATAAAGGTAATGAGATGAGACCTATCTGTATGTGCATGAACTAAAAGATACCACAAGCAGCAGTTATTAGAGTCAAGTAAGAATTTTCCCACCTTGAATGAATGTCGTGAATGCATATGGATGTAATTGATTATACTTGAATCCTTGTAATGTTCATCATCTAACATGAAAAATAAAATTTTAAGATGTATAAATATATGTTTCATATTTTTAAAACTGAAACAATAAAAGCTGAAATTTCTGTCACGTTGTCATATCTTAAAATATATAGGTCAAAATTATTTAAAATTAATATATGTTATTATTTGCCTATTTTTGTAGTACTCACGGGAAAGAATACTCAATCGTTGTAGTAGTATATCCCAAGAAAAATCATCAATCCACAAAGGAGTTATGTTCGGACTAGCAAAATACGTGAGCTCATGTTCATGTCGTTTTTGTAAAGATGATAGGGGGTTTTGAAATTGATTAACCACTTAAGCAAGTAGCAAGTAAATAAAAATAGCAAATAAGAGAAACGACAAGTGAAGATGAATGAAAATAAAAGAGCATATGTGTTAAAGTTCAAGTATGGAAAAACATGGGATTAGAAACATCCAAGCACACTCGATTCATATTATCATGCAAAAGGAATTCAACTCAATTGATGTAGACTAAGGGTGATCACGATTGTATCCTAAGCTCCCTTTCGGGTTACAAAGGTTGTTGATCAATTTTAGACTCCCAAAAGCACTTAAGATCAAAGCCCAACATTAACCCCTTCCATCTAGGTACTAGTTAGATTAAACTCTCCCTTTTTGTGTACTAAGGCCAACGAATGGATTGGTTCCCCTCATTGAATTCAAATATCCTTTCGGTCAAACCCAAACTCAATGTCTAATCATGCCTTCCTAATACTATAGAGGGTCGTTTCCGTCTCACTCCAAGCAATACATACATGAACATTATGATAGCATTTAATCACCATAAATCAATTCATTGATCAACAATCCATTAAACCAATAATCAATTATGAATAACAAATCATGCCATCACAACATCAAGACAATTAAACTCCATGAATAGAAATCAACATCAATTAAATCAAAAACCAATTTAATCCACATGATAATATAAATCTAATATGCTCTTCATGCTCCTAATCCCACTAGAGGGATTAGCCTAACATGATAAAGGTAACAAAACACATAAATGATTCATTACAAATACCCATATCCAAAAGAAAATCAAAAGAGATGTGAATCTTCCCTAGCAATTTCTTGTAGAGAATCTTCAATACTCATGGATCTCCAACTCTAGCTCTTGATTTCTTGAGATCTTCAACACCCAAATGGAAGGGATGAAGAATGGATGAAGATGGATGAAGATGATGGTGGAAAATGGAAGAAATGGTGTGTGAGGTGTGTGTAGAAGATGGGAATTTCGGATCTTATCTCAATTGTTGAATAAAGGGGTATTTATACCCCTTGGGAAGCTTCTAGAAGGATCTGGAAATTTCAACAGAATTTTACACGGCACGAGTCGTGCTTTGCAACACGGCTCTTGTGCTGTAACACGGGCACAGGGTGGTCGTGTTGGATCTTCTGATGTCGGCACACGGCCACTTCTTACAGGGCCGTGCGCTGTACACGGCCCGTGTTCTTGCTGCCCTGCTTCCTCTTTCACTGTTTTGGCTCGTTCTTCCTCGTTTCAACTCCGAATTAAGATCTGCTTTTTCCTACATCTTCCTTATCATATCTAGCATCCAATAAAAAGTGAAAATCATAGGTTTAAGCCCATTCACATATATTTCAATAAAAACACAAAACACAACCAAATAACACATAAAATACGAATAAAATAATACGAAAACACATATAAAAAGACACTAAAATCTAGGTGAAAATAGCGCCAATCAAACTCCCAAACTTAAGGTGTTGCTCGTCCCCGAGCAACGAAAAAGATAAACCAAAAGGAGAAATTTTCACCTGGAAAAAGACTAAACAAACATAAGCAATAACACATCGTTAGCGATAACAACTACAAACTATGCTAAGTCATCCTATAACATTAAAATCATAACATGAAGAATTAGCAAGTTCAATCACAAGAGAATAAAATGTAATATAGTCCCTTTTTTGGTCCAAGCCTCACATAAGTTATAATGTCTCTCAACACTCTTTAAAGTAGGGTAAAGCAACACTCATCAACCGATTGGCTTGACTCGCTATAAGCTTGCTCGTGGACTACATTCATAAACCACCAAAGTTTCAATCAATGATAAAAAAGGTCTTTCATTAAGGATGTAATGATAGGCTTTTTGGTAGGGTAGGAAGTATATGGATAAGAGTGACTAATCATGTGTAAGTAATCAAAGAGATGATCAATGCTTCCTATCTGGGCTTCCTTGGATTGAGCTTCTTTTGATGCATGCTTCCTATCTTTGAATTTTGTTTACTTGAGCATTTGGATGTTGATTTGCTCATTTTTTAACTTTGAGGTTGCATGTGCCTTCTTGTTGTTGCTCTTTTCATCCTTTTTCTTGCTTGTTTACCATGTCCTTTACTTCTTTTGATTATTCAATCAATCATTTCTAGCCACCATCTCCTCAATTACTCACATAATGAATATATATATAAGGCTTAAGTGGGTAATCAAGGCTTGTAATGTGCTAAATTCACAAGAAATAAGCTTAAAGGCTCAAAATGGTTAACTAAGGATGATGTTCATGGTAGGGAACATATATGGCAATGACTATAATAACAAGGATGGCCTTAGATCATTTCACTAACCTCCACTAATCGGGCTCTTTCCTATAGTCCTTGAGCAAGTTCTAGCTTATCAAACACAACCGATCCACTCATGAAGAAATACCATGTATGCATGGTTGAGGCTCAAATGCTCACAAGCTTGTGCTCGGACCTTAAGGAACTTATTACACCACATTCATCTCAAAATTGAACAAGTTAAGTAAAATATGTCACAATTTGAAAGTGTAGAGATTCTTAATCATAATTTATCATCACTTATCACCACAACCTATCATCACTCACGTTCAAAAATGACTCACGACACCCCTAATCAAACCACTAAACATCCCAAGACAAGAATGAAAATACACACAACATACAAATAAGGACTCAACAAACAAGACACAACAAAAATACAAAACATGCAAAAACACAAAATACCATCATCCATAAGAAAATTAAGCACACATTCATCCCAACCTTTATTGAAAAGAAAATCCTAATATACGAAAGTAAACCTCCCACAAACATAACACATGAAGTAGCATGCTAGTCACAACAATCCAAATCAAAATCAATTCATTTCAAGTAATAAAATGATAAGGTGTAGAGTACTCCCTCAATAGGCATTTGGTAAGGAAAGCGTTAGCTTCAAGCTCCATCATGCTTCCAATACCTCTCATTCATGCTCAAACACTCAACAAACACCATTAGTTCAACAATTTCATTACAAATATGGACTAAAATCATAGGTTTAAGCTCACAGGTTTAAGCTCATTCACACACATTTCAATAAAAACACAAAACACAACCAAATAACACATAAAATACGAATAAAATAATACGAAAACACATATAAAAAGACACTAAAATCTAGGTGAAAATAGCGCCAATCAGTTATAATGCATATATCAATATATAATATATCTAAAAATCATAATTTTTAAAGATTAGTAGTAAGATTTTTATATTTTTAGAAGATAAATTAAGATTCTCTTGAAACAGATTTTGGAGTAGTATAAAATTAATATAAATTAATATAAACTTATTTTAAATTTGAAAATATTTTACTGAACATTCTAAAGTATAAGAATTATGACATATCCAAAATTCATTAAATTTGAAAAATTATAACTTTATAAATTCGAATTTTGTAATCGGGTATGCATACAATTTCAAATTCTACAAATAGAAGTATAAAATTTATATAAAATAAATTATAACTTCAAAAATCATGAAAGTTTAAATATAAGTTTAGAACCAAACAATCAACGACATATTAAAATTTCATGGCTATTGAAATTAAATATATATGTATTTAAAATTCTAGAAATAAGTTACCTTAATTTTGTAAGAATAATCTTTGAATAAAATTTTCTGGCTTTATACCGATTTTTAAAGGAGAAACGATGAAGAAATATATTTCTCACTTTCTTTTTCTGTATTTGTAAACCTTAATTTCTGCGGTACTGGAAAGAATAAATTAAAAGACCAATACTTTTATTTTTATATAATAAATAGTTTGGGCTTTACACTTTAGAAAATATGTTTGGGCTTGTGTTTGAATTTAGGAAAGATATATAAAATAAATTATAAAATTTTAAAAAAAAAATAAAATTTAATACTTATGTGAATTATCTTTATTAAAATAAATAAATATATATATATATTTATATAAATATTCTGGATGTTACAAGAATAAAAAATTATACACATGTGAGTGCACCTAATATCAACTCTTTATCTATATACATAAACGCTTTTTATTATATTAAGTTGGTCTCTTATGCACTCAGGGTGCAAAATGGTGTTCATATGTATTAACATTTTATTCTAAAAATATTAATTTTAATTAATAAAAATATTATTTTTTATTGAAAGGATCGTTTGGAATATAAAAATATTAATCTTTAACTAAAAAATTAGTTTTAAAATTGAAAAATTAAAGGTATTAATTTTCATGATAAAAGGTCTTTCATTCAATTAATAAGGATACTAATAAAATAAAAATAAAAAAACACTTTTTTAATTACAGAATTTATCAACGAATTTCAATAAAGACCATGACTAGTATACAACAGTTTTTTTTTTTTAAGATTATGTAGGATCCGATCTCATAAGTTAAAATTGGGTCAATACGTAAATTAATTTTGACACGATTCCTTGTCAAATCACATTCCCTCCCCAAAACTAATGCCACGTCACAATCTATCGAAACCCAAAACTATCGCCACGTCATAAGAAACTTCTTATAACCACCGAAGATGTAATTTACTATATGACTCGCAAGAAACTTTTTATCACCACGTAATCTGCTATATGACTCGCAATCAAATCTGCAATATTAACCAGAACAATTTTGCCCAAGTAATCGACAACATAGAATTTAACTTTCCTAAGGATCACATGACGGCAAAGGCAAAATCCAAATTGTTGTGAATCTTGCAGCAATCAACTCCCTAGATTACTACTCTCAATCACTCAATATATCAAGAACACACACTCACACTCTTTGATCTGAATTTGAAAGATAAGCAACAACAAAAACAGTATGAAATAAAGAAGAAACACACAAGGTTTATAGTGGTTCGATCAAGATGATCTACATCCACTTTCAAAGGAAATCGAGCACTCTTTCATTGATAGACTATTACACTTGAAGATGAAGATAGACTACTTGAACTGATCACTCATGGATCAACCTCTCAAACTAGTAGAAGATGAACTCAAAACTTGCAGAAAACTGAACACACACCTTGCTTCATAGCAGCAGCCTTGCTGCCTTATATACCAAGCTGGACAGTTAGCTTGTTTCAGCCGCACAACTGATGCCTTTCACCTTCCAATGAGGCATTTCCACATCAGCACTTCCCCAACAATATTCTTAACAAACTAACTCCCTCAAGGCTTCTAGAATCAGCTCCCAACAACCTTCAACCGATCAACAACCTCTCAACAAACCCTAACATCCATTATGCTATCAAGCTGTTAGTGTATGAACTTATCCAACGTATAAACTTCAAGAAATACGTATGCATTAGTCACATACTCTTCTAGCTAACATGCAGCATCGTTTGCATGAGATCATGATCATTTTTTATGCCTCAACTTCTAACAATTCTCCACCTTAAAACATGTATCATGTCTTCCAACAAATTCCTGCTCAATTCCCTTTGTTGCTGCTCCATGAGCAGCTTCCTTCAAGATCACTGGAGATATATTCCAACTAAGCTCAAGCTTAGTTCAAACTTTGAACTAGGCAAGGCTTTGGTTAGGCAATCTGCTGGATTGACAGAAGTATCAATTTTACTTACTTTAACAACTTCACTCTCCACAAGATCTCTCACAAAGTATAATTTGACATCAATGTGCTTGGTTCTCTCATGATAGCCCTGATGTTTGGCTAGATGAATTGCACTTTGATTGTCACAGAATACTTCCGCAACTTCCTGTCTTATCCCAAGTTCTTCCAACATTCCAGAAATCCACATTCCTTCCTTGATAGCTTCAGTTAAGGCAACAAATTCAGCCTCAGTTGTGGATAGAGCAACAACTGATTGATGGCTTGCTTTCCAGCTTATAGCTGTTCCAAAAAGAGTGAAAACATAGCCAGTCAAAGACTTTCTTGTGTCTAAGTTTGCTGCATAATCTGCATCAACATATCCACTTAACATTTCACTGAATTGCTGTCTTCTTTGAAACATCAAACCTCTGTAGGATGACCCTTTCACATACTTCATAGCCCACTTTACAGCTTCCCAATGTGGTCTTCCTGGATGTCCCATAAATCTGCTTAAGACACTCATAACATAGGCCATATCTGGCCTGCAGCACACCATACAGTACATGAGGCTGCCAACTGCACTAGCATAGGGAATCTTGTCCATTTCTGTTGATTCTGATGCAGATGATGGTCCTTGCTGCAGAGACAGTTTCAAACCTTGTTTAAGTGGTGTTGAAATTGATTTACTTTCATACATATTGTACCTCTTCAACACTCTACACAGGTAAGACTCCTGATTAAGCATCAAACTTCCCTTGCTCCTGTTTCTATTGATAGACATACCAAGAATCATTTTAGCTTCCCCTAGGTCTTTCATGTCAAACTCTGATTCCAGCATGTCTTTGACTCTCTGAATACCAATCATGGAGTGACTGGCTATCAACATATCATCTACATAGAGCAGCATATAGGTGTATTGATCCTTTTCTTGTAAATGATACACACAGTTATCATATGAGCTCCTAGCAAAACCACAGCCCACAATGTATTGATCAAACCTCAGATACCATTGTCTAGGACTTTGCTTAAGACCATAGAGAGATTTCTTAAGCAAACAAGCTTTAGAACTGTGATTCTGAACACTTACTCCCTCTGGTACAGTCATGTAAATTTGCTCCTCCAATTCACCATGTAAAAAGGCTGTTGTCACATCCATTTGATGTAACTCAAGATCATACTGAGTAACTAATGAAAGTATAATCCTTATGGAGCAATGTTTGACAACAGGTGAGAAGATTTCATTATAATCCACCCCTTCTTTCTGTGAGAACCCTTTTGCTACAAGCCTAGCTTTATACCTTACTTTTCCATTTGGAACTGCAGATAGCTTCCTTTTGAAAATCCATTTGCATCCCACTAACTTCTGTCTCTGAGGTTTGTTTACAATCTCCCATGTTTCATTCCTCTCAAGTGACAGAAGCTCTTCATTAATGGCAGTAATCCACTGATCATTATCAGTGCTTGTTGTAGCTTCCTTGTAGCTCTTTGGTTCACTTGATTCAATCTCAGTGGCTGTGTACAAGGCATATGATACATGATCAGCTTGTACATATCTTGATGGTGGGTGAATTTCCCTCCTTTGTCTATCTCTTACAAGATGGTAAGTACCTAACTCATTCCTGTGACCTGCTCCATCTAGATTTCCTTCTGAAGTTTCTTCTGGCTCCACCTCAGAGTCAACTCTCTTATCAACTGTTGTAGCATGCTCAAATTGCTCCAGAAAAGGCATTCTTGACTCATCAAACTTGACATCTCTGCTTACTAGGAATTTATGATCATCTAAACTCCATAACTTGTAACCTTTTACTCCTGATGGATATCCTACCATCACACATCTCAAAGCCCTTGGACCTAATTTATCTTGCTTTATATGTGCATAGGAAAGACATCCAATGACTTTTAAGTTGTTGTAGTCAGCTGGCTTTCCTTTCCATACTTCTTCAGGTGTCTTGAACTTCAAGGGTGTAGAGGGACACCTGTTGATTAAGTATGTAGCTGTTGTTACAAGTTCCCCCAGAAGCTCTTTTGGAATCCACCTGCACTCATCATGCATCTCACCCTTTCTAGCAGAGTTTGATTTAGTCTTTCTGCAACTCCATTTTATTGTGGAGTTGATGGAACAGTCCTATGTCTCTTGATTCCCTTTTCTCTACAAAACTTTTTGAACTCTTCTGAGAGATACTCTAAACCATTATCAGTCCTGAAGCATTTCAGTATCTTTCCAGTGGTGTTTTCAACTTCTGCAAGCCATTCTTTAAACTTTCCAAAAGCTTCATCCTTGGATTTTAGAATATATACCAATGCTTTCCTTGAGTGATCATCTATGAATGAGATGAAGTATTTTCCACCTCCTTTTGTTGGATTCTTAGAAGGCCCCCACAAGTCTGAGTGGACATAATCAAGTATTGATAGAGATGTATGTTCACCAGCACCAAACTTGAGCCTCTTTGACTTTTCCATGACACAGTGTTCACATAGCTTCAAATTAACTGATGTTTCTCCACATAATAGGTCTTGTTTTATCAATTCTTGCATCCCCCTCTCACTGATGTGTCCTAATCTGCCATGCCATAACAGGGTACTATTCTGTCTTCCTATTGCATGGGCATGGGCAGTTACAGCACATCCACACAAGAAATACAAGTCATGTTTTCTAGTACCTTTTAGAAATATATCATCTCCCTTTGTGACAGTGAGAAGACCATCTATGGATTGAAAACTATATCCCATGGAGTCAAGTTTACCAAGAGAAATCAAATTCCTTCTTAAATCAGGAACATACCTCACATCATGAAGAATCTTGACTGCACCATCTGTCATTTTAAACTTGATTGATCCCATGCCCTTGATATTGCATGTCTGATCATTACCAAGCAGGACAGAACCTCCATTTTGTTGCTTGAAATCAATGAGCCAGTGCTTTATTGGTGTCATGTGGAAGGTACAACCTGAATCCATTACCCATTCAGAGTTGACTTCTGAATTTGCAACTGTCAGGGCTTCAATGAACCCTTCACCACCTTCTTTGGCTTGTACTGTCTGATTTACTTGATCTTTTGGTTCTAGTTCTTTGCCCCTATCTATTCCATTTGCCTTGTCAGCTTTCCATTTATAACAATTTCTCCTCATGTGGCCAGGTTGTTGATAGTAGTAGCACTTTCTTACTTCACCTCCCTTTGATGATTCATGTTCCTTAGTTTCAGGCTTCCAACTACTAGAATTAAACCTTTTCTTCTTGTTATTCTTCTTGGATTGATAGTTCTTCTTGACAACCAATCCCTCTACCCCAGAGCTTGCAACATTTTGAGATGAAAGCTGCAATTCTCTTGATCTGAAAGTAAGCATTACACTGTCAAACTTGACAGTGGCTTGATTAGCATACAACAAGGTGCCTTTAAAACTTTGAAAGGACTTTGGAAGTGCAGTCATCAACATGAGGACTCTCTCTTCTTCTGAAATCTTGACATCAACACTTTCAAGATCATCCAAAATCTTGATGAATTCATCAACTTGACTTAGTATAGGCTTTTCATCAGTAATCTTGAATGCATGAATTTTCTCTCTGATGTGTAGCCTATTGGCAAGTGTTTTCACCATGTACAGAGACTCTAATTTCTGCCAAACACCAATGGCAGTAGTTTCCCTAGCTACTTCACGTAATGCCTTATCCCCCAAACATAAAATGATGGTAGAATGGGCTCTACGAAGTACCTCATCATCCACTTGAGCTCTTGGAGGACCTGCTGCTGTTGGATCCTTTATTATCTCAGTCTTGACCGGTGGAGGAGGCTTCAATGCATCAATGAGTCCTTGCTGTGTCAAGATCGCCTTCATCTTGAGTTTCCACAGGCTGAAATCAGTTTTCTCCGATAGCTTCTCAATATCAAAACGTGTAGTGTTCATCTTTTCAGCTCAGCTTCGTTTGATGTTCCCACAGACGGCGCCAATTGTTGTGAATCTTGCAGCAATCAACTCCCTAGATTACTACTCTCAATCACTCAATATATCAAGAACACACACTCACACTCTTTGATTTGAATTTGAAAGATAAGCAACAACAAAAACAGTATGAAATAAAGAAGAAACACACAAGGTTTATAGTGGTTCGATCAAGATGATCTACATCCACTTTCAAAGGAAATCGAGCACTCTTTCATTGATAGACTATTACACTTGAAGATGAAGATAGACTACTTGAACTGATCACTCATGGATCAACCTCTCAAACTAGTAGAAGATGAACTCAAAACTTGCAGAAAACTGAACACACACCTTGCTTCATAGCAGCAGCCTTGCTGCCTTATATACCAAGCTGGACAGTTAGCTTGTTTCAGCCGCACAACTGATGCCTTTCACCTTCCAATGAGGTATTTCCACATCAGCACTTCCCCAACAACATTCTTAACAAACTAACTCCCTCAAGGCTTCTAGAATCAGCTCCCAACAACCTTCAACCGATCAACAACCTCTCAACAAACCCTAACATCCATTATGCTGTCAAGCTATTAGTGTATGAACTTATCCAACGTATAAACTTCAAGAAATACGTATGCATTAGTCACATACTCTTCTAGCCAACATGCAGCATCGTTTGCATGAGATCATGATCATGTTTTATGCCTCAACTTCTAACACAAATCCTCAATGAGTCTCCATTTCTCATCACTCGATTGGTAAACAACCAATTTCCCAAATATATGGACTGTAAAAAGCACAAGCCCATCATCCAAATTATTCAAAATAGCAACTTTTTCCATGTACAGATTCCCAACTCCCCAATCGAATTCGCAATCAATTGGGATCGAGTAAGCGGTATAAATATATATATTATTTTCATTAGTTTTTTTTTCTTATCGGCTTATTTTCATTTATTTTAATTCAAAAAGTAATCTAATATTTCTATAGGTAATCTAATTAATCCAATCGAATACTTTTTTTTTCAACTTAAAATTTATATATTATTATATTTGATCGACATCTTTTAGTTATTATTTCTTAATAATTACTAGGCTACTCTTCAAAATGAATTAAGTTTTAAGATTTTAGGTTAAAACTATATAAATTACATAATTGAACCATCACGTGCTACTCACGTGATCAATTTCCGACGAAAATCGAGGATTCTGGCAAAAATTGGACAAAATTTTAAAATAAAACTCATAGTTATGGGACAATATCGATACAAATATTTTTTTGGGACAAAATGTAAAGTTCTAAAAAGTTATGGAAAAAAAAACTTTTAACTCCATTAACTACCGATAAACTTATTTTACTTATAAAATAAACATACTTTAATATGTAAACCCGTGAAACAATTCATGTCATATATCCATCTTTGATCTCTTGTCCCTTAAGTTAATTATCTTATATTATTCTCTAAACCCATCAAAATACATAATAAATATAATTAGGAAAAAAAAACACGAGTTATCTTTGAGTATAATCTAGTGGGGTTGTGAATCAACGTGCAAGCTATATTTATTATTTTCATTAAAGAACCTATAATTAAGCAGTGGTTCCACCAACTTGTAGGTGAGTATAACTTCATTTTTTTAGTATTATAATATGTATAACTTCATTTTTTTAGTATTATAATATGTCAAATAACATTATTTTTAATACTGAAGAGGAAATGACAGAGAAATTCCAACCTCAATTTGTTGGACTATGAAAAATCAAAATTTTATTTTTGTCTGGTGAAATTGCTGTTACATGGAGTTCATTTTTATTTATTCAATTTTAAACCAAGTGTGCAGCGTTGTTCCCCCTCTATTAAAATAATCTAAAACTTTACTCTGTATAATTTAGTGATCTTTACTTGTGGAAAACTTCAAGAAATATGCCTAATATAACTATATGAATACGTTGGGAGAAATAGACGTGCTTGAATAGGTTAATCAGGGTTATAAATGAGATCAACTGATTCATATGTTACACGATTTAGTGAAACTGCAATTTCAGGACATTAACTTTAGGGGTTTATATTTATAGGACACTGTATTATCATGCTGGTAACTAGAGGACATTATGTCTTAATTTTCGTTATTAAAAGACAAAGTATGTCCACACTGAAAATTTCGAGCTGCACGCATTTTTCACATATGGCACAATAAATGAGTTTCTTATGCCATGTCACAGCCACATCCTCCAAAGAAAGCGTCATTAAACCCGTAAAATCCGGTTCAAGAAGAAATAAAAATTGGGGTGACATGATAACTTTAGAGGATATGACATTGACAATATGACATAAAAAAAACTCATTTATTAAGCCTCATGTGAAGGAAAAAAAAAGGTGCAAATGAGCCCAAAAATTTCAATTTAGGCCTAATTTGTCATTTAATAGCAAAAAATAAGATATAATGCTCTCTAATTGCCGGTGTGTAAAAATATTATCATAAAAATGCACTAAGTTAATATCCTAAAATTATAATTTTCATATATATACGTACATGCATACTTTTTTGGATCGTTGCATCATTGTAACATAATAAATTATAAACATTTTGATGTTGGTTTTTCATCTTTGTAATTGAAACACAATAGTTGAGAGTTAAATGCACTTTCAGTCACATAGTTTTTGCCAAATTCAATTTTTGTTTCAAATTATTTAAAATTTTTGGTTTAGTCCCGTAGTTATCTCAAAATTTTGGATTTCGTCCAAGAACTAATTTTTCATTGCAAATCGTCTCATAACTCCTAAAAATTTTTCAAAATCATTCCAAATTTTGGAAACTTCCAAAATTTGGGACGATTTTGAAAATATTTCAAGAGCCAGGCTTATCTTCATAATGTTAAGTGTCTCTTCATGAAATATCATTTCGTTTTCGTAATTTCATAGAACCCAATTCGTACAAATACAAATGGTTGATGCAACATTTACCTAATCTTCTTTGTCACTATAAAAAAAACTCATTTTTAGCAACATAATTTACCAACGGGATACAATCCATTGGTAATTATTAATTGATTACCAAATAAAATTAATTTGTCTTTTAGCAACAAAATGCTAATGGATTTTTAATGATTTTATCAAGGGAATAACATCACATCCATTATTATTTATCAAAGGAATCATTACATAAATTACTAACGTAAATATTATTAATGGATTATCAACAAAAATATTTATTAATGGAATTTGATTTTTATTGGTAAAAATTTATTAACCACCACATTACTAATGAAAAATTATCAACGGATTTTGCTGATAATTTGTGTTGGTATAGTTTTTTTTTTTTCAAATTTAGCCATGCTGTAGAAAATTTATGATTGGATTTAATGTATAACCGTTGATGCAAAGTGAAATTATATTTATGAATGCATGGTCTTTATCACACAAATGTAATGGGGAAGAGATTTATTATTCCATTTCTTTTGTAATTGAATAATATTGTTTTATCAATACGTGTTATTAAGTATAATATTGTCATATATTGGATGACTGAAAGAGGTAGAGGTGGATAGGTTAAATATAAACACTCCTAGGGTTTAAGTTATACCTTATAAGGGCTTAAATTCTCTTCTTCTTTTACAGTGACACTATATACATAATACATGTCTTGATCGTAATTTTACTTACGTAATTATAGAGCAAGAATACTCTACCGTTGTGTACAACGAGTGACCAAGATTTAAAATATCGAACCCAATGGATTAGAGTTAAACAGGATACGCGCTAAATAATTATCACCACTAACAGTTAAGACATAAAAACCTTTTTGAGAGTTGGAATTAATAACTAATTATGCAGAAAATTAAATAGAAAAATAAATAAAATAAATAGAAGTCACACTCAATCAAAGGTGTTTCAAGAGATAAGAACAAAATAGTTTTAGGAAAATCCAGTTTATCATGTGAAATAAGACAAATAAACAAGTGAATCAAATCATGTAGAATTTTATAGGAATGGTCACTTAAGTATGCTAAACCACTCATGGACAAGTGAGATTTAACAATTTTAAAGAACATAAATTCCTAAGACCAAATTAATAAGATAATTCCCTATTCCCTTTCTAGGTACTAAAGAAATTAAATACCCACAACCCCTTATTCGCTCTATAGGCGATTCACATGCAAAATTCCATATAGGCTAGTGCAAAAGACCTTCCTTTCTAGGTACTAAAGGAATTGGATTAGGGCTTCCTTACCGTATTTCTCTTTAACAATGGTCATGCAAAGATAATGAGGTATCATATATTGATAGTCAAACAATTAAAGTTATATATTGGTCAATCCCCTTCAATTGTCACAAAATAACAAATATAATCATGCAACACATTCAAACTCAATCATACATCAATCAATGATAATATCATAAGAATTAAGAAACATGATAATATAAGTTTAAAATAAAATGTCAGTAAGGAATAAATATTTTGCAAAATTATCATCACAATGTCTAAAATCTCAAATCAACATGATAAACTTTCAAACCCTAAAACTATCAAGGAAACTAGCTCATGGTGTTACAAGCAACAACCATGGTAAAATTGTCCTTACACATGAGTTTATGAATCAAAAATAGGAAATTAAAGAAAGAAGAAAAACCCTTTCATCCGGCGTAATTCCTCGTCTTCTCTTTCTGTCTTGATGATCCTCCTCCGTTCTCCTTCTCAAGTAGCAAACACCGTGTGAATGAGTGTGAGGGATGATGAATGAAAGGCGGATGAAAGTTAGTGGTGAAAGGCGGAAGTGGCGAATCTGTCGTGTGATCACGGCATTCTCGATGATGATGATCTATCGGGGCCTGCTTCAAGAATTGTATATCTACGTATACATGAGGCGATGGACTTGAGGGCGATAGACTTGTGGGCTGCAACATACGACTGGCACCCTCAATTTCCCAATATTCATGGGCCCAAGTTAATTAATTTCCAATTTCATGTACCAACTTTTCGTTTGGGCCCACAGTAACATCACACAATTCTTGGCATTATCTCCAATTTAATTGATTTTTAAATCAATTTGCATGTATATCATGGGCCCCATTTTGATAATAGCATTACATTCACCCATTTGCTTGTACATTTACAACTCGTGAATATCTTTTAACTCCTCCTTTTATATTTGATTAATTCCTCGTCAAAACATACCTAAAATCTGCAAAATCTCAATAATACCGTGAAGTCATAGAAAATATAAAAATAAATAATAAACTCCACAAATAATATTAAAATTATGCAATAATCATATAAAAACGACCTATGAAAAACGCTAATTTTCGAGCTAAACAACAAGAAATCCAAATCAGTCTATTTAGAGGACGTATTCCTTTGGTAAATGGAGAAGTGCATCGGTCCTATGCGTTATAAGTTCAGAGGAACATTAGTATGGATATGAGGATATCTTTAGGGTGATCAGTTCCTGGTGGCAATTTCAAATCAAAAGAGTAGAGAAGATTTGCAATTGTGTGTGAGTCCCATGTACATCCCACGACAACCTCTTCTCCCCGAACCAAATGGTAAGAACGAGAAATCATTTGCTCTTATGTCCAGTTTGTTGATATTCAAGAATCTCTCCGGCAAGAATTCATCTGGATTCTCCAAGTAATCGGGGTCTCTTGCAATCGCCTACGTGTTGACATTAACCACTGTACGTGTATGCCTCGATTTAATTCGTACCCCTCTAGACAGCATCCTTCTGTTGTTGCTCTGTGTAAAATCGAAACTGGAGGGTACAATCAGAAAGTCTACCTTAATTAGGTTATAATTTTTTCACTCTCCTTGGTGTCATCCATACAAAATGTGGCACAAAAGATTTTATACTAAACTGATACAAAGAATTCGAACCACAATTTGTTGGACTATAAGAAATCAAAGCTTTATTTTTGTCTCGTGAAATTGTAGTTACAAATATGGAGTACTCCGTATATTTTATTTAGGGACACTCTCTTGTGAGACGGGTCGATTAAAGTATATTAATTGTATGAGTAAGTATACTATTTATTGGTAATTAAAGTAGGTTTGTATTGAATCATACTATAACACTCTATAATTAAATCTACTTTAAAACATTATTCTACTTACTACTCTACAAAAATTTAACTTCCAATTATTCACATAATTTATCTATATAACAATTGTGAAAATTTTAATTTTGATCCTTTAACTTTGGTTAAATTCAATTTTGGTCCTTTGACTTTTTGCTTTTTCAAATTTAGTCCATTTGTATCAGCTTTGTCCCATACTTTTCCAATTTTAGTCATTTGCAAAAAAAATAAAAAAATTCAAACTTAAAAGGACTTGGACATCCTTTAAGTTTTGCCAAAAAAATTGCAAAAGGACTGAAATTTTTTTTTGAAAGTTAAAGGAGTTAAAATAATACTAGAGGACTAAAATTGATTAAAGGATAAAATTGGATTCAACAAAAATATAGGACCAAAAATTAATGATATAAACTCTACAACAATCATGCTTTAACACATGATCTCATAATCTATCTCACATAACCACTTTCACAAAGACTTTTTCTTTTATTTATTCAGTTTTAACAATTGTGCGGCGTTGTCCCTCCTCAACTAAAATAATCTAAAATCTATTTGTATAATTTTCTTTAGTGACCTTTGCGTTTCTTTTGTGGAATTTTAAAAAATATGTCTAATATAAGTATATATGTTGGGAGTAATAATCTTATGTTGAATAGGTTAATTAGGGCTAATTAATGAGATCAACTGATCCATAAGTTGCACGATACATAGATGCATATTTTTTGGATAATTGAGGATACGACCATTGTAACATAATAAATTAAAAACATTTTGATGTTGGCTATTCATCTTTTGAATTAAGATTCTGACTTTGGAATTGAAATAAAACAGTAGATGATGATAATCTTGATACTTCGATGTTATTGTACAAATTGTGGACTCTGAATTGAAAGAAATTGATATCCTAGTATTACTGTTGAATAATATAAGTTTTACCGAGGTAAAAAATCTTATGTGTGTTTGAGGAATAGAACCATAGATAAAGTCATTTTTCACCTCACAACCTTTTTTTTTTTATAGATAAATGTTAGTTGTTAGTAGTTAGTCATTAAGCATCTTTACTTCGATCCTTTTTCTCCAAGCCCCTTTATAACTTTTCTCCTAATTCGTTCCTAATGGTAATCGAACATGGATCACTAACTTTAATGAGGAGCCAAGTGGCCAGGTGAGCTAGCCAAACTAATATCAACTTCAGTTTAAGTCTGAAAATATAATATCTTTTTCAATTTCATTTTATATATTCATCAGCTACTTGATTTATACAGTAAATTGTGCTTATGTAGAGCCATTTGTAAACTCTTATGTTATGTCATTTTCGTGTATCATTTCCTGGGTCACTTGATTATACGATTGACATAGAAAAGCCGGACCATTTGTAAACATATGGGTTGAGGTTCAAGGTGTTTTTCTTACTTTATTGCACAATCTTTTGTTCCTAATTTTTTAAAATTTATTTAGAATGAATTAATGTGTTTATAAGAGAGATATATATCAGTATATCAAAATGATACAAGAAATCCGAATCAGCTTATTTAGAGGACGTATTTGTTGGGTAAAAGGAGAAGTGCATCTGTCCTATGCATAAAAAGTCCAGAGGAAACATTAGTATTGATATCATTAGGGTGAGTTCCTTGTGGCAATTCCCAATCAAAAGAGTAGAGCAGATTTGCAAGTGCAAGTCCCACGTGTGTGAGTCCCATGTACATACCAGGACACCCTCTTCTTCCCGAACCAAATGGTAAGAAGGTGAAATCATTTCCTCTTAAATCCATGTTGCTATTCAAGAATCTCTCCGGCAAGAATTCATCCGGATTCTCCCAGTAATCGGGGTCTCTTGCAATCGCCCACATGTTGATATTAACCACTGTGTTTGCCTCGATTTCGTACCCATCTAGACAGCATCCTTCTGCTGTTGCTCTGTGTAAAATCGGAGCTGGAGGGTACAATCTGAATGTCTCCTTTATGACTGCATTAAAATAAGCAAGTTTTGGCAGATCATCTTCATCTACTCTACCCTTTTTTCCCACCAAATTCCTGATTTTTGCTTGCACTTTCTTCATCAAATTGGGTGCCTTCATTAGGACTGTCATGTTCCAAATTATTGTGCCTGCAGATGAATCGATTCCAGCAACGAATAAGTCCTGCCAACACAAAGTGTAATCTGCAAAATTAGTTGCATGTTAAGCTACAATTAATTAATTAATTCTAAAATTAGTAGTGCCACGTGATGTTGGTGATTTTCTTCTTTTTCTAGTAAATTTGTTCACAGGGACCGCGCTTCAGGAGTTGATGTTCGGTTTGCATCTTATTTTTTTTTAATGAAAAAGTTAAATATTATTATGAGTACAAGTAGTACTAAAAAAACTAAAAGTTACCAGAGTTTAGAAATCACACAGAGAACCAATGATAATGAAGAGAGACCTCATTTAGTTAATATTGCATCTTTTATGTCATAATATATATTGTATGAGCGATAATTGGAGTTAATTGGACTTTCAGTCCATGACTTCTACCAAATTCGATTTTCGTCTTAAATTATTTAAAATTTTTGGTTTAGTCCCGTAACTATCTTAAAATATTAGATTTTGTCCCAAAATTAATTTTTCGTCGCAAATCATCTCATAACTCTTGAAATTTTTTCATGGGACAATTTACGATGAAAAATTCATTTTGGGACAAAATCTAAAAATTTGAAATAACTATGGGACTAAACCGAAAATTTTAAGTAATTTAAGAAGAAAATCGAATTTGGCATTTACTATTACTTTCCTATGCAACATATCTAACTGATGGGCGGGAGCCGTCTTTTTTGCGTGACCAAATGCGTGTGCAAAAATACATATAAATAATAGTCCATTTTTACCTGCAACATGCATTTTACGCGATCCCAATTGGGCTCACTGGAATTACTGTGTTGGTGCTTGATGAGTATGTCAAGAATATCTTCCTCCTCTACCCTGGTCGGATCGAGATGGTCTTCAAGAACCTCTTGATAGAAGGCATCCAAGTTCTTGTAAGTCGTCTCGACTTGATCCATCACCCCAGAGAGCTTATCCACCCAACTCAACCATTAAATAAAATCTGATACACAGAAAATACCCAGCGTCGTCCGACTTTGTTTCATAAGCTCGTCGAATCTTCCTTCTTTGCAACCTTTCCACTCATATCTCTTTCCAAAAGCAACTCTGCATATTATACTGCTGATAAGCCCTACGGCTACCTCAGACAAGTTCACAACACCATGAGAAGAAGAAGAAGAAGCATGGCTGGAAATCTGCGCAACCATCCGGGAGATTTCATCTTCACGAATGGGGCGAAAAGATTGGACCTTTGCAGGGGAAAAGAAATTTGTGGAAATTATTTTCTTCAGCTCCCTGCAACGCTCGTTGTAGGGCGAAAAGGCAACGCTGCAGCCGCCGTAGGTGAGTTTTTGCTGGGCAAGACATTTTGGGCGATTGCAAAACGCCAAATCCTGCGTTTTCATCACTTCTTTTGCTAATTTTGCAGAAATGATAAAAACTATGGGTACAGACCCTATTTTCATGTGAATAATGGGGCCATATTTCTTGGAGAGTTGGCATAGATAGAGCTGTAGATTCTTGGCTGTGTAGAGGTGGAGGAGGTTTCCGATGAACGGCAACCCCGGCGGACCTGATGGAACTACGGTTTTTTTAGGCTTCTCATTCTTCATGAAAATGTAAACAAGCATTATAGGGAGAGCTAGGGCTATTAATAATAGTAATGTCATCGTGAAAGATGCAGTAAATTAATTAAGCAAGAAAATCGTGAAGAATTATAACCTAATGTGCGTTTTTGGATGCATGTATTTGCAGCTTTTATACAAGTTTATTTCACTAGGGTGGGGGTGTTGTAAAAAGAAGCATCAAATATTTTATTTTTCTACAATTTTAAATGCACACGTACATTTTTTTAATTAAATGTTAAAATTGAGCTTAATACTTAATAATCCCTCCTTATGTATATAAATTGAAAAGATAATTATACTTTAATAAAAAAAATATACGGAGTTAAAATTTCATTTTTTTTGTCAATAGATATTTTGTTTTCTGTCCTAAAAAAGATATATTTTTTTAATTCAATTAAATCTCATAACTACTGAAAATGTCTGATTTTAGTTTCATTATTAGCCGGAAAATCGATTTTTTTTATTGAATTATGCACGTGCATCACACGTGTGACCGCTTAACTTGGGGTGTCCTGCGATTTTGGGGTTCATAATTGGGCAATGTAGGTAGTTAGTTATAAGACTAAATTGAAAAAAAAAATTGTATTGAGATAGAAAACAAAATATCCTATAACAACGAAAAATGAAGATTTTAAAGAAGAGGAATATAACAGTCTCAAACAACAGAACAACACCATATACATCCATCTTTCTTCTTAATATTATGATCTTCAATCACCATTATTTATACAAGTTTTACACTCATTTCTCGTGTTATGATTGTTTAGATTATTTAAGAAAAATTAAATATCTGTTTTTTATTAGTTTTATTGACTTTTTAAAGGATATTTTAATTAATAAATACTAAAGTGTAAAATAATATTATATGTATTAGGTAGAAATATTAAATTTGAAATTAAAATAACTATTGACTTTATTAAATAAAGGGTTTTCTTTTTTAAGATATGAAATGTTTTGTGGACAAGAAATTAAAGACAAATTCTCACGTGAGACGTCCGTTTAGGTGAGACGGATCTAAGACGGTACCCAATTATAATTTATCCCATTTTTATTAATTAATAAAATTAATTGGTATAATCCCTATAAATGTGTAATCCCTTAAATGTTGCTCCATTAGTTTAGATTTAGTAGAGAGAGTGTCTTTCCAAATTCAATTCATTCCATCGAGGAAAGAGAAAAGATTTATCAAATTCATTCCATTCCTCAGTTCATCGTCTGGAAGAAGAGAAACGTCTGGAGTTAGAGAAAGAGAAATGAAAGTCTTCTCAAATTCCTAACATCCTTCGATTATAATATGGAAGAAGAGAAAAAGAAGTGCAAAGTTTGATTTTCTTCGCTGTCTACATTCTCCTATTTAGTAGTTTGGAAACGAATCTCAAATATCAAGGTATTGTTCCTGCACTCAATTAGTTATCTAATGTATTATTGTAGGTTTAAAACACCTAATTTTGTGATAATATTATAGAAATTAGCATTCCCTGCACCGATTCGTCCCTTGTCTGAGTTCCATACAGCAGATCTGAAGCCAGGTCGTGCATAAGGTGTCTTCCACCACTGATTGGAAGCTTCACCGCGAATATGTCATTTGATCGATGTAGTATGTCATAGTTTGTTAGAGAAACATAAATGTGATTTTACAGATATAGTATGTTATTTCTGTGTTAAAGTATGTTATTTGTTCGCTCTAGTATGTTAGATTTCATTAGACAGAAATAAATGTGATTTTACCATATGAATATTATAGTATGTTATTTTAATGTTATAGTATGTCATTTTAATGTTATAGTATGTCATTTCACATGAAAACGACATATTATGAGACATATGTAATACGCTATAAAATTATAACACACTATAACACGAAAACGACATACTATGACGCATATGAAAATACTTTTAGATAAGATATTACGATAAAAATATAAAATATTGTTAGGTAACATACAATTACACAGAAATTACATACTCTAATGCGTATTTGACATACTATAAAAAAAACATAATATCCTTTTAGCGACATACTATAGTACTTACATTCACATAATAATATGGAAACAACATACTATAACACTAATGCAATATTCTTCCAGGTAAGACAAAAATAATACAAAAATTACATATTATAACACTAATGAAATATTCTTCCAAGTAAGACAAAAATAATACAAAAATTACATACTATAACGTATTCACGACATACTTAATACACGTAATGTACACGAGCGTTCACGCAAAAAAAAATAAAGATTTTAATTTATCTCCTCTAAAAAAATTTAATGATTTGAATTTATCCCATAAATTTAGGAACTACTAAAAATAAATAAGCATTAATTAGTCATTATTATCCCATAAATTTAGGAACTATTAAAGATAATGGTTTGACTAACCATAATTATATTATATTATATTTAATTAATTGTGGATAATATACTGAACTAACCCGTCTCACACCCGTCTTTCTTATGACCCGTCTCACAAGAGACAAGATCGAAATTAAATGAGAAAAGTGTGAATGTACTGTTCTATGATATGAAAGGAGTATATTAATTAATACTCCGTATGTCCCACTAAATGTATCAATTTATCTTTTATTAGTGAATTAATATTAATTTATCTTTTACTATTGAATTAAGGAGTATTATTATTTAATATGTAATTTATAATTATATTGATAAAGTATATAATATTATATTTTAAATTATATTTTAATTGTATTAGTGGTATGTGTGAGATTAATCTCTTTCCCATAGAAGTAGCTAGCATTATACGTACATAAGATGGGTACAAATATATATAGTGAGCTGAGTCAAAATCAAAATAGTAATAATAAGAGTATTTATTTTTGTTGGCTGGTGAAATTGGTATTACATGGTGATTATATTTATTTAATCAATTTAAAACCAACTGTGCGGCGCAGTCCCACCTCTATTTATAGAATCTAAAACCTCTTTAATTTTCTTTAGACTTTTCTTTTGCAGAACGTTCAGAAATATGCAAATGAGGCAAGTATACAGTATAGTACTTAGTTTACTTTATCATCTTAAATTAATAAAATAAAGGGTGCGCTATTCACACTCATAATGAAATGGTTATTCATACTTAAAAAAATATAAATTTAATATTTTCTTAATTAATATGAAAAAATATACTTATTCACTAAATATATTCCTTCTCTCTTTCTTTTTGCAAACTTGAAACTCTTCTCTCTCTTTTCTCATTTCTAAAATAGGTGCTTCAAATTCAAGAAAAAAGAGTCTAAGCTTATCAGAGTATTTTCAAGAATTTATTAAATCACCAAATGAATGTTTATACAAACAAATTTATAATTTCAATCATGATCCACCAATAAAAAAATTTTATATGTTTCCTTCACCAGAAACATCAATCACTACTCCGCTAGAATTTGAAGACGGGCACATCACAGCGGAAATTTCAAAAAGACGTCCTTCATTACAACTGATTACAAAAATCTCAATTGTATGATTCGAAAAAAAAAAAGAAAAGAAATATATATATATATATATATATATATATATTTATATATATGTCGAATTGAAATTCCCTTTTCTATTACTCTTTCTATAGATCTTTACGTGTAGCCGTGTTCAATCCCATGAAGACAGGCACATCACAGTGGAAATTTCAAACACGGGCCTCGATTTTTTCAAGGATTTGTTGATAGAAGAGGCGGAATCTTCATTAGTCCCTCTTGACCCCGGCTCGGATTCTCTGTATCATTTTATCTTATGAATGCAGCAAGCTTAATCAACTTCAATTGTTCACACTCTAACCTAATATCTAATTGTATATTGAATCAAACCAAAATTGAAAGGAAGAAAGAAGGAAGACAAGAATTATAGTGGTTCGATCATGTTGATCTACATCCACTTACTAAAGGAGAAGAATTCACTATGATGATGATGATGGATACAAAACTTACAAGCACATTTATCAGAAAAACCTAATTCTAAATGCTTGAAAACTGATATGTGAAGATGATGTGTTGAAGATAATCATCGATCCAAGTTTGCTGCTCCCTTTTATAGTTACTATGCATGCATAACTACCAGCAGGCTTCCCACGTGTTTTGCTAGTTGCATGCGGTTGTAACTGACCTAACAACAACTCAAGAATCTTGCCATGTCATCAATCTATCGGTTCATCCTTCATACTGATCCAAACTGACATGCAGCATATTGGTTCGACCTAATGCCAGGTCGAACCCCTGATCGAACCGCAACAAGTGAACATTCTGTTTCAGTTTAACATTTGGTTCGACCACGACACTTATGGTTCGACCAAACCTACTGGTCGAACCTAGGTCGAACCCTACCATATTTTTGGATTCTCATCGGTTCGACCCCGTCACTCATGGTTCGACCTTACCTTCTGGTCGAACCTTGTCAAAAACCACGATGCAAGCTTGTGCATGCATGATCTATACTTAACAAATCTCTACCTTAGACCATGCATCACCACAAGTAACACTTCTCCACCTTGCTGCAATTACAGGCTGCAGCCCACCTTTCCTCCTCCATCTTTAGGAAATACCAATAAGACTCTTACACAATTCAAACTTTTGAATAGGTAGAGCCTTGGTAAACATATCAGCAGGATTCTCAGCTGTCTTAATCTTTTTTACAACAACTAGTTTCTCCTCTATCATATCTCTTATGAAATAGAGTCTCACATCAATATGTTTAGTCCTTTCATGATATCCTTGATGCTTTGAGAGATGTACAGCACTTTGGTTATCACAAAACACTTCAATAGTGTCTTGCTGAACACCAAACTCTCCCAAAATTCCAACTAACCAAACACCCTCCTTGATTGCTTCTGTGAGAGCAATAAATTCTGCCTCTGTGGTTGAAAGTGCTATAATGTGTTGATGTGTAGTCTTCCAACTTATTGCTGTGCCAAATAAGTTGAACACATAACCTGTCAAGGACTTTCTTGTATCAATGTTAGCTGCATAATCTGCATCCACATAACCAATAACAGCCTCATCCAAAACATCTTGCTTCTGGAACTTCAATCCAACTGACATAGTTCCTCTAACATACCTTAATGCCCACTTTACTGCATCCCAATGAACTAGACCAGAATCACTCATAAACCTACTGATCACACTCATTACATAAGCTAACTCTGGTCTACAGCACACCATAGCATACATCAGACTGCCTACTGCACTTGCATAAGGTATTTTACTTATTTCAAAACTTTCTTTATCTGTTTGAGGCCCTTGAAGAGATGACAGATTCAAACCTTGCTTAACTGGTACTGATGCACTCTTACAAAGATTCATATTATATCTCTTAAGCACTTTATCCAAGTATGACTCTTGAAACAACCTCAACAATCCAGCTGACCTGTTCCTTTCTATCTGCATTCCAAGTATCATCCTTGCCTCACCAAGATCTTTCATGTCAAACTCCTTCCTTAAAGTATCCTTTACTGAATTGATACCTACCATATCTCTGCAAGCTATTAGTATATCATCTACATAGAGTAGTAGATAAGTATAGCTTTCTTTATCACATCTTATGTACACACAGCTATCATACATACTTCTGACAAAACCACTAGAAGTAATGTACTCATCAAACCTGAGATACCATTGTCTTGGAATTTGCTTCAGACCATATAATGACTTAAGTAATAAACAAGCCTTTGAATCTGCTCCTTGTAGACTAACACCTTCAGGAATCTTCATGTAAATCTTCTCATCTAAATTTCAATGCAAGAAAGCTGTTGTTACATCCATCTGATGTAATTCCAAATCCAACTGAGTAACCAATGACAGCAATATCCTTATTGAGCAGTGTTTTACCACTGGTGAAAAGATTTCATTATAATCCACACCTTCTTGCTGTGAAAACCCTCTAGCTACAAGCCTTGCTTTATATCTTATTCCTCCTTCCTTGCTTGTAACTGGTTTCTTCTTATATATCCATTTACAACCTACAAGTTTCTGGTTAGCAGGCCTGTCAACAATCATCCAAGTATTATTTCTTTTTAGAGATTGCAACTCTTCTTACATAGCATCCAACCAATGCACACTCTCCTTACTTGAAACTGCTTCTGAGTATGTCCTAGGTTCATAGACATCAACATCTGATGCTACATATAATGCATATGATACAGTGTCTGCTTCTATGTATCTTATAGGTGTTTTGATCTGCCTTCTCAATCTGTCCCTAACCAATTGATAGCTACTTAGAGTTCTTCTTTCATTTGAACCAGATGACTCAGACCTCTCTTCAGCAACTATTTCTTCAGATACATTGTCCTCTCTATGATCTTGACCATGCTGTACAATTATTTTGTCATCATGCTCCACCTCAAACTCACACTTATCAGTAGGTATCACCTTATCAGACCCTTTCTCCAACAAAGGCATCCTTTCTTCATTGAATGTAATATCTCTACTAACTATGAACTTGTTATTCTCATAACACCATAGTCTGTACCCTTTTACCTCTTTAGGATAGCCGACTAGCACACACCTAATTGCTCTAGGATCTAACTTATCTTATTTCTGATGTGAATACACCAGACAACCAATAATCCTCAGATGATTGTAATCTGGTACCCTTCCAGACCACACTTCTTCAGGTGGTTTAAACTTGAGTGTTGTGCATGGTGACAAATTGATCAAGTAAGCTGCAGTAGATACTAGCTCTCCCCAGAAACTTTTTGAGAAACCTCCACTACTCATCATACACCTAACTCTTGCAAGAAGTGTCTGATTAATTCTCTCAGCCACTCCATTTTGCTGTGGAGTACCTGGTACTGTCCTGTGCCTCTTAATACCCTTCTCTTGACAAAACTTATTGAATTCATGTGACACAAATTCAAGACCATTGTCTGTTCTTAAGCACTTGACCTTGTTACCAGTCTGCAGTTCTACCTCTGTCAACCAAATTTTAAAAATTGACAGTGCTTCATCCTTGGTTTTCAGAATTTTAATCCATACCTTTCTTGAATAATCATCAATGAATGAAATGAAGTATTTCCCACCTCCTATTGTTGAAGTCTTGGAAGGCCCCCAAAGATCTTAGTGAACATATTCTAATCTAGCTTTGGTATTATGTTCAGCTGCACCAAACTGTAATCTCTTTGCCTTTCCTAATATACAAGCTTCACATTGATCCAACTTACAGGTTGAGCTGATCTCAAGAATCTTCTGTCTTGCAAGTTCTTGTAAACCTCTTTCACTTATATGACCAAGCCTCCCATGCCAAACCTTAACACTACTATCATCCTTAGTTGTATCAATTTATCCAGTTACTACAGAACCATCCAAGAAGTACAGATCAGACCTCTTGAATCCTTTAACAACTACTAACTTTCCTTTCAAGACAGCAAGTGCTTTCAAATGGCACTCATATCCTTGAGAAACTAACATTCCAAGAGATATTAGATTTCTCCTTAAGCTTGGTACATATCTAACATTATTTAACACTCTGACTTTTCCATCAAACATTCTAAGTTTGACAGAACCAATTCCAACAATCTTGCAAGTATGATCATCACCCAGCATTACTGATCCTTCATCTTGTGACTTCAATTCAGTAATCCAATCTTTCCTAGAGGTCATATGAAAAGTACATCCAGAATCCATAACCCATTCTTCTGAAACTGAACTAGAACACATAGACATTGCTTCAATGAAATCAGAATCTGTAGCAACTTGATTTGTTGTTACCTGATTTGCATGAGGCCTCTTATTTCCTCCCTTTTCAGCTATCTTCTTTTCTACTATTGCTTTCTATTTGAAACATTGCTTCTTGTAATGTCCAGGCTTATTGCAGTGGAAGCAATTCTTGTTTTCTTCTTCATCTGCTGATGCACTATAGTTCTTCTCTGGCTTCCTCTTATCAACATTACTCTTATTATTCTTGTTGTTCTTGCTCCACTGATTCTGTTTCTTCACTGTCAATCCTTCTGCATTTGCTTGTTGTTCTGGACTCTTGTGAAGTACCTTTGCCTTAACTGCCAACAATACTTGCTCTAGGGAAATTGATTCAGCATTAGCAAATAACAAAGTGTCTCTCAAACCTTCAAAGGATTTTGGAAGTGCTGACATGAGAATGACAGCCTTGTCTTCAGTTGACAAAGCCACATCTATGTTTTCTAAATCATCAATAATCTTGTTAAACTCATCTAACTGACCAATTATGGACTTATCTTCTGATACTTTGAAAGAGTACAACTTCTGCTTCATATACAAACAGTTGGCCAAACTTTTAACCATGTACAGCTCCTCCAGTTTCTTCCAAACTCCTCTTGCAGTAACTTCTTTTGAAATCTCTCTTAGGGCCTTATCTCCAAGACACAAGATGAGAGCACTTCTGGCCTTGGTTTGTTGTTCTTGATCTGCTCCAATAGCAGCTGCATCAACTGATGCAATCTGACCTTCAGGCAATGGTTTAATGGCATCTGATAAACCTTGTTAAACCAAAATGGCCTCCATCTTCATCCTCCACAAGCTGAAGTCTGCCTTCTCTATGAACTTCTCAATATCAAATTTTGTGGTAACCATTTGATCTTCTTCTTCTCCACTGAGTCTTCTTCTTCTTCTGGTTTTGGTTTCCCACAGCCGGCGCCAATTCTTATGAATGCAGCAAGCTTAATCAACTTCAATTGCTCACATTCTAACCTAATATCTAATTGTATATTGAATCAAACTAAAATTGAAAGGAAGAAAGAAGGAAGACAAGAATTATAGTGGTTCGATCATGTTGATCTACATCCACTTACTAAAGGAGAAGAATTCACTATGATGATGATGATGGATACAAAACTTACAAGCACACTTATCCGAAAAACCTAATTCTAAATGCTTGAAAACTGATATGTGAAGATGATGTGTTGAAGATAATCATCGATCCAAGTTTGCTGCTCCCTTTTATAGTTACTATGCATGCATAACTACCAGCAGGCTTCCCACGTGTTTTGCTAGTTGCATGCGGTTGTAACTGACCTAACAACAACTCAAGAATCTTGCCATGTCATCAATCTATCGGTTCGTCCTTCATACTGATCCAAACTGACATGCAGCATATTGGTTGGACCTAATGCCAGGTCGAACCCCTGATCGAACCGCAACAAGTGAACATTCTATTTCAGTTTAACATTTGGTTTGACCACGACACTTATGGTTTGACCAAACCTACTGGTCGAACCTAGGTCGAACCCTGCCATGTTTTTGGATTCTCATCGGTTCGACCCCGTCACTCATGGTTCGACCTTACCTTCTGGTCGAACCTTGTCAAAAACCACCATGCAAGCTTGTGCATGCATGATCTATACTTAACATTTTAGTACATCATTTCCTGTGCCAAACCATTGGATGGACTACACGTAGGAGAGAGGAAACTATACCCTAATCCTTAAACTCTAGGGGTAATGGTTGGATTTAATTCCCCTGTTACGTGTCAATCAATTAATGTGTGGCACAGGAGATGATGCACGAAAATGGAGCAGAAGATCTGGTGTGCTCTTGACCTTCCCAAGATTGAGAAAACTGTGAAAATTCCAATTATAGGTAACGTTCATGTGGTTTTTTCCAATATTAGGATTGAAAGTATTCATGTGACTTCATCTACTGTGAAAACTGGAGATAGCGGAGCAGTAGCGTGCACAAATGAAGTTTTAGAAGGGATATTCAGTGGCATGGGTAGAGGTGGGGGACAGAATGTTGATGGATTTAGCGGAGCAGTTATATGATTCATAGCGGTATTAGATCCAATATTTTCAAAATAGACATTATGGGGTTAGTAATAGATGAGTCGGTGAATCGTAAAATGGGCAGACTATCACTTCGTGAATTATCATATTGATAATATCATAATAATAATGTTCTTTCAGATGGATGATCATAAAAATAATGTTCTTCCTAATGGATGATTAAAAAATAAATATTTACTATCAGATTGAAATATCATAAAAATAATGTTCATTGGCTATAATAAAAGAAGATGATTATACTGGACCATCCATTATGTGATGTCGCTACCTTTTTTTTTTGTTCATTAAACTCTCTTTTAGTTGCCGATACTTCAGGTTTTGTGGGCACATCAAAAGATTCATCAAGTATCCTTGGAATATAATTTGCAACTATTTACATGCGTATATATTATAATATTTTAATATATATATATAGAGAAAATGATTGAATTATTATAAGTTTTGTTTGTATAGATACTCATTTGATGATCTAATAAATTTTAAAAAAAATTCTAATTAGTTTCTTTCTTTTTTTTTTGAATTTGAAGCACTACTCACGAATGAGAAAAGAGAAAGGAGAAGAGTTCAACAGTTTGCGATGAGAAAGAGAGAATGGGTATATTTAGTAAATAAGGCTCCTTTTGTCTTATTAATTAAGAAATTTTAAAATTTATATTTTTTTGGGTTATGAATAGTAATTTCGGATATATTTTTTCATTGAAAAGATCGGTTGAAATATGAATAGAATAAATATTTGATTAAAAAAATTATTTTTTTCCAAAAAATAAATGATATATATTCTAACATTTAATATTATAGGGTACAACTCTCGAAAAATGCAGGATTAGGGAGGCACGGTGTCCTCTAAGAGCACACAAGTTTTAGTTTGTAATTTTTAAAATTGAGATTTAACTATTAATTATATATTAAGAGGATATACTATGAATTACTCCATGTATGAAGAATGAATAAAACACTGAATTTTTTTTATTTAATTTTAATATTGAATTTTAAACTTTGTAACATTATTAAGGTTATTATGCTTTTTTTTTAAATAATGATAATTCATATAATATTATAAATATAATTAAAATATGATGTGTTGTTTTTAATTTGTAGTTTGAATCACAAACCGTTACCTCCCATTCAATCTTTGATCCGGTGATGACAACAATAGTTAAACAAAACATTGATATTGTAAACATCTGTTCCCTTGCTTCATATGGGATCTTCCTACATTATTTTTGTGCATTATCTTATATGTCACATGTTATTAATAGAATTAATGATTAAATTATATAATAGGAGTAATGATTAAACTATATGAGCCATATAAGCTAAATTACAATAAGAATATGTACCAAAAATATATGGACAACTAATTTAATCATTAATCCTATTAGTTATATAATTAACAGGTGAGAGGGAAAAGAAATCCAATAATTATTTTTAGGATTTATACTTTCTTTTTAGAGTATAATTTTCTCTCCAAAGTATTATTCATCAAAAAAATATAGCATCATAATAGCATAGAGAATCCGACACACCCCTGCTTAGACAGAGAGGAGAAGTTTTATTTTGACTGGGGAAAGGCCTTGCACTCTTTTTTTGAATTTTCATGGTTCATAAATAAGAGTTAAATTTCAGACCTGGAAAAGCCCAACAGCAGCAATACTCCCATAAGATTTCAGCCCATTTATAGCTGTGAAATCAGCTCACTAGAACCCTTATCTAAGCCCAACAGAAAAAATCATTTCATGCCCTAGAAAAAGCAGCCACCGCTCCGAACACCATTTTCTGGCATTTTATTTCAATATCGGTTTTTTTTTTTTTTGAACCATAGCACACGTCATGAATAAAAGTTGAAATTGGACAAATCTATTATAATTAAAATTTATTATTATTTTTTATTAATTTATATATACTTCATTCAATTCCATATTTAATTGAATTTTTCCTTCGAAACAATTTTTTCTCAAATGATTTATTTAATTATTGGTAAAGATTTGTGTGACACCGTAAGTGATAAGATCATTATCACTTTCGCTATAAAATATAATTATTATTTTTTATTTATATTATAAATTGTTTATGAAATACTTGTTAATTGCACCATTATCACTTTTCATCCATTGAGCATCACTTTTATTAATGATGTAAATACTTACATTAGACGGTCTCACATAAGACTTACCCTTAATTATTTTATTTTCATATATATATAATAAAAAAAACCCTCTTAAACAATATTGCAATAATATTGTGACTTCATTTATAGTCTGCCAGGCCTATCTAAGAATTACTCTCTCCGTCCCATAGAAGTTGACACACTTTCCTTTTAGGTTTGTCCCATTAAAGTTGACATATTTCCTTTTTAATACATGGGACCCACACAAAAATAATTAATCTATTCTCATGGCCCCACATATCACCTCTAATACAACTATCCACTACACATTAAATATTATTTATCTCACTTCAATTTACTTCACTTTACATTAAATTATTATACTCCCTCCATCCCACATTTATCTTCACACTTTTCGTTTTCGTCCGTCCCACATTTATCTTCACCACCCAAAAAAGAAAACTCCACATTAACCAACAACCTCAAAAGTTACCTTAATTTCAAAATTACCACTCTCACCTAACACACATACCATACTTTATAATTTATTTATTACTTAAAAATACCACAATACCCTTCAAAAGTCAATAAAGTTGGTCAAAAAATAACTTTTCTTAAACTCCGTATCTACAGTAACTGTGAAGACAAATATGGGACGGAGAGAGTACTCCTTAATTTCCGTGCCAAAAAAATATACAAACTTCTCCTGAGAGAGTAACTAATTTGGTACCAACGAAATCGTTGCTTGCACAAAATTTTTAGCATAAGATTAGGTAACATTAATATTTATTAATATTTTCCCTTAAAATAATTCTCAGTACTTACAATTCAAGTTCTTATATGTAATGTCTTTATAGTAAAATAAGTTAATACTCATAATATAGGTTCGTGCCCAAGTCTACAATCATTTATTAAAGAAGAAAAAGAATATTAATGCATGCAGCTTATCTCTACAACTATGTACGTTGAAATTATTTTTCTTAATTTATTTCTTTAATTCAGGTCCTCAGTTAATTAATAACTACTACGCATGGTTCTTAGTCGCATTTCTTGTAAAATATTTAAGTGTAAGAGACTTTATCATCGAGTACACGTGTGACCAAGTATAAAATTTATAATATTGTCGTCCCAAGGGAAAGTAAACTCATGGTTATATCCGGATTTTCCATTAATTTATGCTCTGTAAGAATGATAGATTTATTGTTTGGTATTTAAACTACTACTTATTGTTCTACTCAATTAACTAAGAATATGAACTAACAACGTATTGGATCAAACAACAAATAAATGATGAATGAGATGGAGATAGAATTCACTTAAGAAGAGAGTAAGGCTAATCATAATCATGGTTAAGAATCTAGCTAGATATGCATAACTCTTGATGGTGAACTTCATTAATTTATGGACTAAAAGCAATCACGTTTTTACCCCTAATCCATTTGGCTAAGACAATTAGGTTCTCGACTCTTTTACAAGTCTAAATCTCCTAGGATTGTGCTTAATCTCAATTCCCTTAAGGTATTATGATCATAAGTTGGTTCTTTTTACTCAATTTTTTAAGTGTCCATCTATGAGTGTTTTAAGTATAAGAATGGTATGGCTTTCCTCCCCTCACACTAACATACATGCTCACCTTAATATATGATTCAATTAAATATCAAATCATAATATTGGAATGATCATCCTAACACTATGAATAGAGAATTTAATCACACAAGTATTGAAATGAAACATGATTCATTAATCATAAAAGGAAGTCCAAAATTAACTCAATTCAACATCTCAAATCCTACATATCTAACATTCTTCTCAACCGATCATATGATTAGCCATACTATAGGACTAGCTACTACACATTGTGTTTATATCAATATAATCAAAGGCTTGCTCCATTTGAGCCAAAATGAGAAGAAAATCAACAAATGAAAAGTAGATTGGCTTCCCTTTCATGGAGAAACATTCATTCTCTTCAAAATGCTAACTTCTTAAATCCTTAATGCTTTTCTCTTGTCAAATGGTGGATGGATGAATTGATGGATGGAGTAATGGATAGATTGTTGAAGATCAAGTGAAATTGATGGATCTAAAGGATGGAGATGAATCTAATGGATCTAGTGTGTGAAAATGTGGTATGGAGTGTGTGTAACTGCTCTAATTATGATTTCCCCCTTGAATTTTCGCACAAGTCATCCTTTTATATCACTTATGGGCCTTTTAGAAGCTTTCAGAATATTCTGAAATCTGCACAGCTTTTTGTACCTACACGAACCGTGTAGCAGCGCACAGCTCGTGTAGTGCACATCTACTTCGGCATGTTGTGTGTGCTTCCGGACACAGCTTGAGCTGCGCTACACGACCTAGGTCATGGTCGTGTAGCATTTTCTGACGACATTGCACGACTTCCTCTTACAGGCCCGTGTTCTGCACACGGGGCGTGCGCTGGTGCATGGCTCGTGCACCAGAACACGGTCTTCCTCCTAGGCGAGCTCGTTGTTCTGATGATAGTACACGGCCACCTCGGACAGGTCCGTGTTCCGCACATGGCCCGTATCCGAGCGTGCCCTGTACTTCCGTCTCAATTTTGCTCCCGACTCTATTTTCTCAATTTCTTGACCTGTTTTACACATATTTAAGCTCATTTATACAATTCTATCAATCCACACCACATTTCTCATAATTACAATAACTCCACCAAAAGTCACACAAATACGGATAAAAACATTCGAAAATCATGAACAAAGACACTAAAACCTAGGTAAAAATGACAACGATCAGCCCCCCAAACTTAAAGTATTATTCTTCCTCGAACAACAAAAAATGACAAACAAGATGAGTAATTTTCACATAGAAAACACCTAACGAACATAAACCACAACACATCACAAGTTATAAGGACTACAAAATCACATTAAGAATCCCTACATCATCAAACTTATAACATGAAAGATTAACAAGTTCAATCTTAAGAATGACAAAAGAGTAATCAATCCCCTTTCAATCCAAGCCTCTCATAGGATATCAAATTCACTCAAGACTCTATGGAGTAGGGTTTTGAACATCACTCATCAACCGGTTATAACCGACTCACCATAGGCTTGCTCATGGACTATGTTCACAAGCCACCCTAGTTTCAATAAGTGATCAAAAAGGTTTTTATCTTAGGATGTAATGTTTAGGCTCTTTGGTAGGGTAGGGAACTTTGGATAATAGTGACTATTCAAGTGTAGATAATTGAAGAGGTGATTCTTTTCTCCAACTTCCTCACTTTCAAGCTTCCTCCCTTTGTCAATTGTTCAAAAGCACTAAATATCAACATAACATGGATTTATTGAGCTTCTTTTGAATGACATACTTCATTTCTTTGACTTTTGTATTCCTTGAGCATATTTTATGATTTTGCTCCTTTTCCACTTTTGTTGAAGTTGTACTTGCTTTTATCTTGAGCTCTTTCATCCTTTTTCTTGATTCACCCTTTCTTCCATTTACTTGCATATTTTTTCACATCTTCCCTTGTGAATCATCATCATACTCAATTACCCACACATATATTATATATATAAGGCTCAAGTGGATTTTCAAGACTTGTATTGTGCTTAAATCATAAAGAAAAGGTTTATAGGCTCAAATTGGCTCACTAGGGATAATGTTTTAGGTAAGGAATTTTATGGCTATGACTTCATTCAACAATGATAGCCTAAGATCATTTCACAAATTTTCAACCATTCGGGTTTCGTTCCTATAGTCCATGAGCAAGTTCTAGTTTGTCTAAGTACAACTGGTCCTCTCATCAAGAATTACGCATGGAGGCACGGTTGAGGCTCAACTCTCACAAGCTTTTGCTTGAACCAAAAGAAACCTAATTACCCTTCATACTCCTCAAAATTGAACAAATTATATAATTCATGCTACAATTTCAATAGGTAGGAAACATTAATATGTTTGCCATCACTTATCAAAAACAATGCATTATAGCTCACATTCAAAAACACTCAACACATTTCCAAAATATACCACCAATCTATCCCTACAAGAATAAAAACAACACAAACATAACACAAAATCAAAAACTAACCACACAAGAAACATAACAAAAACACATAACATGCATAAACAAAATCATCCATCTCAAAATATCAAAACACATCAATTCACATCCATAACAAGTAAGATCAAATTCCCATCACATCCAAATAATGAAAATCAAACCAAAATACCAAAAATAAGTAAAAGTAAAATGCATAAAACTTAAAATAAAAATCCCAAAGTAAAAACCTCCCAAAAATAAACAATTTAAGTACATTCCAATCCGAATCGAACAAATCAAATCAAGTGTCTAATCATAGCTAAAATGAACTAATGGAAGTGCCTAGTACTCAAAATACTCCCTTTATGGCTCTGGAGGTGGAGGCAGATGATAGGTATTCCATGGAATGTATGCACGAGGAGACCTGGGGAACTGGAAGTTTAACATTATTGTCATTATCTCCTCCATATTGTTGGAGTGCACCCACGAATGCTCCTTATAATACTCCCTCCGACGCTGTCCAGCTCTCAACTCGTGAATATGCACTCCGTGCTCCTGTTGGACCTCTCGGATCTCCCTCATATGTGCTCCATATGTTTGCTGCACATACCTCATATCTCTCACCTCATCCATCATATAATTCCATCGATCATTACCTTGTCCGGGTCCCATTGGTGGCTGCTGCTCTTCTTTCTTGAACTATGGTGGCTCAGGGGCTTGCTCCTTAAACTCCACCTGCTGAGATGGTGCATCATGCTCATCTCCTTCCATAGGCACTGGCTCCGCTCTCAAATTAGCTAGCTCAAGGTTCTCTTCAACCCTCATCTGTCTGAGAACCTCTTCCACTTCATCTCTCTCACAACCCTAGAGTGGTTAGCACTAGCCATTGACAAATTAGCAAACTTCCTTCTAGTATACACTGTAGTGAGCTCTGGAGTTGGCAAAGGAAACGGAGCTCCCTTTTCTTGCCTCAGACAGTACTGATTCCCAACTATAGACAAAAATTCAATTCTCATCAACTGCTGATAGTTCAATCCATCACTCACCATCCTGTTCTCCATTCCTGCAAGATTTATTCCTAAGCCTTGAGCAATCATGGTGATCATACCTCCCAACATCAATCCTTGAGACGTTTGTCTCTTGACGACTCTCTCCGCATGTTGTATAAAATGTGCTGCAACATTTAGTGGTAGCTTATTATAGATACAGAACATGATGTACAACTGCATCTCTTCTACAACTCCACTCTCAAACCTCCCTAAGATGGTGTTCAAAACAATCTTCTCTAAGTATCTCATGACTGGGTTTTTTATTGTAGTTCCCTTTGAAGCACATAGAACATATCCTGCTCGTTCAGTCTCATCATTCACCAAGCTCTTCCACCATTCCTGCTGGTTGAATCCACCTTCTTCATAAAAGCTCTGATGGTTCTCGCATGGTGGGCACCAAAAGAATTCATTCAACACAGGCAAATGAATCTTTTCTCTCATCACGTTATCCAGTTGCAATGTCACTGAAATAAGAAAATCATTCCGATCCTTCTTCACTTGAAAGGTGCTCATGAACTCAGCAGTTAGATGATAGTATGTAGGCTGCCTTTCATCAAAGAAGGCTCCCATCTGTGCAAATCTAAATAATTTCCTCAAATCATCCTCAATTCCTAACCCTCTAATTGTTTTTGTATCTTGGAATCGAGTTGGTTTGATCTTCCGAGCAAGTGTTTGCCAACGAAGTACATACTTACCCCAATAGTCTTCAAATTCTACCCCAAAGTAATCCGGATGGACCCCTTCTTCCATTAGCTGAGCATCCAAATTAGCCAACTCCCCTGGATCGGTAATGACGATGAAATCCTCATTTTTTTGTCTTACTCACCTTTCAGCCATCTACAATTTACAACAATGCTCAAGTCATATTCAATTTCATCAATAAAAATATTAATGCACTAAGTTTAAATTCCACCTAGTCATTCAACTTAGTGTGAAATATACTATGCATCAACATTACACATTCACATCATTATGCCTTCAAACTTCACCACAACATTCACTTTTCCATCATTCCTCTCAACTAACCATGACTTCATCTCAATTCCTATCATACTTGCACACATGAAGTCCAAACTATACCATCACTAATCACTATGCGCATATGTTCTCAAATTTAACCAAAATTCTCTCTTAGACATTTCATCGAACACTTGGTGTGCACAATTTTTCAATACAATTTCAAAATACATTCACATAGCCTCATGCCCAAATCCTCAACATTTAAGACTATTCATTCACAATTTAAGCATTATTCACATATGATAATTCAATTTGCTCAACACGTGCATCCAATTCCATCATTCTCACAAATTCCCTAATTCAACCTTCTCATGAACCCTAATTTCATTCTCAACTCACAAATTAAATTGATACATGTATGTTCATCAATCAATAATTCATTCCAAACTCATAATATCACAAAACCCATGCATCAATTCACTCAATTTCTATCAAAATTCAAAAGTTAGGGTTCAAAGAATTCATACCTTTCAAACTTGGATGTGGAGAAGTGTTCTTTGTGTGCACAATTAAAGTAACTCACTCTCAATCTCTCAAAACTAACCTTTGTATGTCGATTTATGCTCAAGGAGAAGGATTTGGTATGATAGCAGTGCGTACGGAAGAGATGGTGTGTGTGGAAGTGAGTATAGATCGGCCCTTTTTAAAATCTGGCTTTAAATCCTGCACTGCCCGTGTAGCGCTACATGGCCTCAAATGTGGCCGTGTAGCATTTTCTGACGTTCGAACACGTCCACGCGTTAAAGGACCGTGCTCCGCACACGGCCCGTATTCCTTCTTTTCTACATGGCTCGAGCTTGGAGCTCGTCCAAGACCCTGGGTGAGTAGCCACTTCTGATGTTAGTACACGGCCAGGCCTTACATGCCTGTGTACTGAGCTCGGCCCGTGTAGTGTTTTTGCCCTGTTTTCCAACTTTCACACTTTACCTCATTTTTGTCCTATTTTTACACTTCTCATACACCCTATTCATGCTAAAAAATACTTCAAAATATTATTCACACCACAATTATGATCAAATAATGGATTATCATGTACTTAAACACCACCAAACATACCAAAATAATCCTAACTCATGAGAAAAATTTCAAAGTTTACCTATTTTGCCACAAGACAATATAACAACAACACACATGATTCATCACACACTAAAGTATAAACAAGGTATAAGTCACACCACGCACTCTCCCCCCAAAATTTAAATTGGAATAAGTTGATAATTAAGTTTGTAAAAAGTGGTGAGACATACCCTTGTCGTTTCCACCAATGCTCTTCATGAACTTACCTCATGATGACTCATGTGCATTTTTTACAATCCACGTATGATTAAGTATGTCCACCACGCAACCTTCCCCCAAACTTAAATTAACACAAGTGTTAAAATTTAAGTTTAAAAAGAGTGGTGTGGCATACATCATCATTTCACTTTTAGCACCCTTGTCTTTCATCATATGCACTTTTCTCCATGAGCTTCACCACCTACATATCAAATCTACAAGAAATTATTAAACAAAGAGAAAATAAAATCTACACTACTACACAATCAAAGAGGTTCAAGAAGAGAGGGTATCCACATACACAATCTCCTTTTGAGAAGGAGATAGGTAATGTTTCACCCGATGACCATTTGCCACAAACTTATTATTAGGACCCTTAAGCTTCAACGTATGTCCACTCAACACTTCAAGCACTTCATATGGCCCCACCCATTTAGACTTAAGCTTCTCGGGAAATAACTTGAGCCTCGAATTGAATACAAGAACTTTGTCCCTGGGAACAAACGTCTTCTCCTTTACCTTAGCATCATGCCATCTCTTCATATTCTCCTTGTAGATGATTGAGTTATCAAATGCTCTTCCTCTAAACTCCTCCAACTCAACCAATTTCAATAACCTTGCTTGACCACTCTCCCTTTCATCCATGTTGAGGCACTTGATAGCCCACAATGCACGATGTTCCAATTCTACGGGAAGATGACAAGCTTTACCATAGATCAATTGATACGATGACACACCAAGAATGGTTTTAAAAGCCGTCCGATAAGCCCATAAAGCATCATCAAGCTTCTTCGACCAATCCTTCCTCCCCCCATTAATGGTCTTCTCCAAAACTAACTTGATTTGGCGGTTTGATACTTTCGCCAAACCATTTGCTTGAGGGTGGTAAGGTGTAGCCACTCGATATTTCACTCTATACCTTTTCAACAAATTCTCCATCAACTTGTTTATAAAGTGAGATCCTCCATCACTCACTAAGGCCCGTGGAACTCCAAACCTAGCAAAAATATTCTTTTTCAAGAACCTTTGCACAATCAAAGCATCTTTTATCTTAGTGGGGATTGCCTCCATCCACTTTGACACATAATCCACGCCTAGCAATATGTACACATATCATTATGAGCCTGTTATTCTCCCCATGTTTAAGATATACAATGTCCATTAATTAATTAAGTTACTGACAACTCCATTAATTAATATCACATCTGAGAGTAGTACCACTCAACCTCATTATCATACTAGAATAAATTCATATGTAGGGTTTATATGATAATCCTTATGAGCTCTTCAAGGGGACATTATCAACCTATGACGGATACGAATTCCTTCTACAATCAACAGCACACCATAGAAACAGAACTACTTCCCAACTCACCGAGTTTGTTGATTTAATTACATGTAAATCTCACACATTGATGAATCAAAGAAATACATACTGCCCTACGTGTCGAGGTTATTGTATAGGGATTAAGAACATGAACATCCATAATAACTGAGATCAAGTTCTCCTATAAGTCAGTATAAGTTGAACGATCTCAAGCGGTCCTACTCAATACACACAAAGTGCACTAATGTGATTTTATAGCCAAGACAAGCTAATACCAAACCACACTATACCATCCTGATAGAGAGTCCCCGTCTATCTCGCTTGTGAGCATCTGTTTTTACTTTATAAGAAAACTGATAATATGATCTTTCGCGTGTTATCTCACAACATATTATCTACAGTATAAAATAAGTGGACTATTGCATAGTGCATATAAATAAATTATAAGATGCATCATTTGATCATATGATTCTCATTTCAAATAAATTGTTTAAACATTGTTCATACAAAAAGCTAGACTTTTAGTATATAATCCAACATGAACAACATAAGCCCAACTGGAATACTATCAAAGCCATGTTAATGGTAATCTTTTTATTAATCCCTCTATTCCTGCATATTAGCAATAATTTTTGTCCATCCCAATATTTTTCGATTCAAATTTTTTGTGTCATCTTGGTACATCATCTTCTATGTCACATCTTTGGATAAATGACATGTAGGAGAGAGAGAAACTATATCCTAAAATGAAAAGTTAATCCTAGGGTCAAAGATTGGATTTCTTTCGCATCTTATATGTCAATTATATGATGTGAGGTAAGAAGATGATGCACAAAAATGACGTAGAAGATCTGATGTAATATTTCGGGTCTAGATCTTTTGTGCCACTTTGGTATGACATTTCTTGTGTCACTCCCTTAGATAAGTGACACGTAGAAGAGACAAGTGAAACTATACCCTAAATCAACCCGTAAACCCTAGGGGCAAAGGGATTGGATTTCCCCAACTCGCCACATGTCATTCCATAAGAAGATGTTAGAGAAAATATCACACCAAAGTGTCATAAAATATCCCCTACCGAATATTCCTACATAAAGAATGATAGAAATAATAGTCCCACAATTAATTTTGATGAAGTTCAATTTTAGTCTTATAATTTTTATCTTTTCCAATCAGTACAACAAAAACCCCTTAATAGGACACTTGTAAGTATCTTATTAAGGGGTATAATGAGATATTTTTAAGGTTTTAAATGAATAAGACACTTATCTTAAGTGTCTTTTTTCGTCGAGTCACAATAGGTAAAAATGTCTCAATACATAATAATTAAAACATTTTAGAGTGTCCTTTTTACTTGAGCCACAATATGTAAAAGTGTTTCATTGCATGTTAATTAAAACACTTTAAAGTATCATTTTTAAGTAAAAGTGTCTCATTTCATGTTAATTAAACACTTTAAACTGTCCTTTTTGATCAAGTCACGATAGGTAAAAATGTCTCATTACATGTTAATTAAAACACTTTAAAGTGTCCTAATATCCTATAATTTTATAGGACACTTCATAAGTGTACCTATTAATTAGAAAGTCAATTTTTAACGAACAAAACACATAACATGGAATGTGGCAAATATAAAGATTCTGCATAAGCTTAGATCAGCATTATAAAGCATAAAACAGAGATTAAGAGAACAGGAAGATACTGAAATAGATTATGACATGAACTTGTAACTAGTATCAAGTAATATTGAAATCAACAATTAATTATTCTGATAAGTACTACGTGGGACCAACACTTGAAATGCTACAATTCTATTCATACCACTCATTAAATGCCCTTTTTGATAACATGTCAATGGAGGTGGAATGAGTAATGCTTTTTCCATTTTGACCACAAGCTTCTGGAGTTCACTCTTTTTGCAAAGAGAGGGAAAGCGTGTTTCAGCAATGATCAACCTACTAAAGGGACGACTCCATTTTAATTAATTAGCTCCAGTGGAAACACTATCACGATGCCATTTAAAGTATATTCATTTTTATTTTAAATTTTCCAGTTTCGATTTGATTGATGATCATTAATCTCATACTCCATATTACAGATTACGTATCTAAAATAGGATAAGCATAATACATATTATATTCTAATCTCATTAAGTCCACCAGCAATATTCCAATTTAATCAAATAATATTTAAAATTATAAGAAAAAGCATATGAATATGAGAAGTTGCACGTGTTAATTGGTAATGTATATCTTTTCAGTCAGATTTGGGTTTTAGGAATCGTACTCTTCTTTTTTGTTTTTTTCCTTTTCTTTGGGAACAGCCCAGCTTTATATCTGAAAGTTGATAAACGTAAAATCAGATCAGCAGAAAGTCATTTGCTCTAATTTTCAAGAAATTCTCCAAGTGATTGCAATTCCTACAAATGAAATAAAGAGTTCCATCTGTGATTATTAAGTAATCGAGAAGCAAAGAATTTAAAAGTTGAAGAAGAAATCAATATACATGACTAACCTCATGAGTCATACTTTCATGATTAAGTATGTCCAATCTGAATTTTGATTAGGAGCCTCTTTCTGATGTGAGTATTCCAGCAAGTATGTCCAATCTTTTCTGAAGATTCCTCACCAAAAAGCATCACATTCATGGAAAAACCAAGCTCCAATTCACAAACCTGCTACCAAAGGATTAGATTTGATTAGAGGAGAATGCCAAAGAAAAAGCACAGTGATAACTACTTCTTATGTCAACAAAAAAATACAGATGTAGGCCTATAATGGAATTGTGAGCCATATCAAAAAATGAGTAACAACATGAAGAAAAATTCACCATTGCAATTAAAACAAAAAAAAATAATATATGAGAAGGCAGGATTTTTTACACAAATATACTATTAGATGCTACCCACTTTCCTAACCATGATACATGCTGATGGCAAAGTTACATTACTATATGTTACGCTGTGCGCATTTAATTGTACCCTCGAGCAATTCACAGCAAAATGAAAAGAGCTTCACTTCATTTAAAGCAATAATTAAGCACTGAAAGTGAATAGTAGGATATCATCATGCATGCATGAGCTATGGGGAAAAAATAAATTATAAACTACAGTTCTCTATTTTTCTCATTCGTTGAATCGAACTTCTCTGATATTAATGCTTAATTATGCAGCAGTAGCAGTGAGATTCATCAGACTCATAAGTTAGATCGCTAAAAGTTTAAAAAGATAAGAATTAAAATTCCTTGTGATAGACTAAAAGAAGTTTATGATTCATTTGCTCACTGTCCCACGATAAATATACATCAACATGATTCCAAGAATGAGCTATAAAAGCATTCAGCCTAGAAAAGAATATATATAAATGATTAAAGAGTAATCTCCAAAAGAATCAGAGCATAGCACCTCTGTTTCTTCATTGATGAATCATATTCAGATGAAACCCTAGCATATCTATCCTCCGTCACTGATCAATCAACCTTTTTCCTGGATTTATTGAACTAGATTAGCCTTTTTCCTCATCAAATCCTTCTGTTTCAGATTGAAATTGCACTTCTTTTAGTGTGAAATTGTACAAATAATGCATTTCATAAGTAAGAAAACTTTTAAGTAGTAAAGACAAATATTACCTTGCTCTTTGAAAGGCTTTTTACCAATGTGTGATTGTTTTTGTTGTTCATATTGCTGCAGCGGCAGATCTTTCAATTGAGGCCAATTCCTTGAATGATATCGAGTTCCAGTTCATTCTAATCATATAGCACAATAAATATGAAAGCTAAGCTACCATATTGCAGTTCATTTTTTCCCTGGACATTGTCTTCAATTTCATCTTCATCTTGTAATACTAGCTTTCTAGTCTTAGACAAAATCCCTTCATTGAGGGCAACCCGGTTACTTTCCATACTTTTTCTCATCCCTTGAACACTCTTGTCAACCATGTTCAACTCTGACTTCGTACAATAATTTCTAACAGCAGTAAACAAACAAAGAAAATTTGAATAGTCATATCTCTACATGTTTTGCTCAAGAGAACATGAATTTAATAAGCAATTATTAAGTAATATATTCAGTGTTCTCAGCCCAATATAACTTAAATAGTTTAATGTGTTCTTAATAACAGGGATAAAAATGCCTCATAATGTCACTAAGTACTGAAATGTCTTTGGATATTATTACCACATCATTTAATATTTTGCAAATTAAGAAACCAAATGCACAACATAAACATCTCATGGAAAGATATTCGCACTCACAAAATGAGCAAAAATTAATATGTTAACCAACCATTATAGAGCCATTGATCACCTAAAAATAATGCTCCATCAGGAGGAGACGCACTCACGAACATGTGGAGCCTCTTTCTGATGTGAGTGTTCCAGCAAGTATGTCCAATCTTCCCTGAAGATTCCTCACCAAAGCATCACATTCACGGAAAAACCAAGCTCTAATTCACAAACCTGCCACCTAAGGATTATACTTGATTGGAGGAGAATGCCAAAGAAAAAGCACAGTGATAACTACTTATCTCAACAAAAAATACAGATGTCGGGCTATAATGGAGCTAAAAAAAGAATCCCATAGGAGAGATGGAATACAATAGAAAGGTATGGAAACATTTAGCAATTTCTCCTTTTACTAGATGGTAATATGATCATTTTCTGTAATTTATCACTAAAATAGGATTGGGAGGCACTAACTTCCTTCTCAAATATGTTCTCACTTTCAATGAGAAAAAGACAAGCACTTCATTTATACCCAGAAACCTTAAAATCATAGGTATCTTATGATAATAATCATTCATAGGATCAACTGAGTACAACTTTCTCAGATTATAAATTTCCACAAAAGAAATTTAGCAAAAAAAAAAGTTTGATATAAGCTAGTGGCACCCGTTGTCCATTATTCTATCTCCATCTCAATGAACTAAGAGCATCAGCAATCCTTTGGATCAAATAAAAAGAAAAATAAAATGTAACTTCGACATGAAATCTAAGTCAAAGAATAAGATGAAAAAAAAAAAATTTAAGGTGATTAACAGGGTGGTGCAGGGGACTGAGCAATTAAGTGAAGTATGAGGTCATAAAGTAACTTCGCGAATATAGTAGAATGAAAAAAAAGAACATTAATTGTAATGCACCTACTTTTTTGAGTTGCTATTTGGATCAATTGCAAAATGTATGTCATGCATCAGCCGCTTAATCATGCTTATGGTATAATAACGTATATTGGAGCTTGAATTGATAAATTTTCGTGAAGTAAATCGCGCTTCAGATATTTCTGTCGAGAAGTAAATATGACTGTACTTCAGCTGAAGATGCTTAATAATGGAAAAACAAAATATTAAAGTGTACCTTTCCCAAACTCTAAGAATTCATCTTGTTCTTTGATTCAACCTGTTAAACAAACTGGATGCATATGTTAGAGTGGCAATCAAGAATGTACATATCTTCAGTCATTAGATTAACATGAGTTAAATTGTAAACCTCTGTTACCTGTAATAGAAATCATAACCAATATTTGTTAGAAGATATTTGTAACAGTTGATTTTGATGCATTCTACATTCTTCAAACTGCAATTTAGCTTCCAACATTGTATTAAAAAATAACAGATCGAAAGGCCATTAGTAGGAGAATGCAAATATAGGTATATAGAAACAGGATCGAAGAAAAAATGAGAGATCAGTGCCCTAAGAAAATCCTACAATTCAAAATCTTTGTTAGACATTTAAAGTATACTTCATCACCAATACATTCAATTTCTGGAACGAAAACGCCAAAAGCAAATACATCTACATACCTATTCTCCATAATTCATCCACATACTTATCAGAACATCACGTCGCACTTTAAGAGGAAAAATAAGAAATTATTACGAGGCATTTAACTAGAGGTAGCTGAATCGATCGCGGAGAACGATTTGCAAGGCGTTGAGAAGGTGGAATGCGTGCAGATAATGCCTGCCGAGGTAAAGAGCTTGTGCCTTCCATGTTCACCGAAGCAGATAGCTGATGAGTACAAATGATCGCTCATGCATAGATCGTTCTATTACCTTCTCCCTCATCTTCTCGGCAAAGTGTGTGAATTCATTTGAAATCGAAGAAGACCTAATTGAATCCGCGGGATGAAACAATTGAAGAGAAGATGAGATCACAATCATATCCATGGCCAAGAATTGAATAGATGGTGAGAGCACAATAATCACCATAGGCGAATCTGACCCTTTCGGCAAGAGCAATAAGGGGATCTGTAAACGATGACAGTGGATTTAGAATTAGGGTTCATGATTCAGTATAGCCTGAGTGGTAAATTGTAAATGGTTTATTTTTTCTTTAGTATTTATTTTTGGATTTAAATTACGCAAATAATAAACTCATATATTTAATAGGACACTTTGTACATGAGTGTCGCATTATACAATTATAAGGACACTTATTCTGAAGGTGTCTTAAAAAAAGGGTCCTAACAGCCCATTTTTGTTGTAGTGTTTTAAAATCATTGAATGAATGACATATAGGGAAAAGTCAAATTTATACCTAAAAAGAATCAATGTGTCACTCAATATATCTTAGAACATCTTATGTGTAATAATCAATCTCATTATACAATACCATAAATTTTCCTTTTCCCATTAAAATAGTATCTAAAACCTACCAACATCAAGTATTTACTTACTCCGTCATGCCCACGTTAATCTATCAATGTGCTTTTTCACGTATATTAAATAATACTATTATTTTATATGTAGTGTGTAGTTGTATTAGTAGAGGGTGTGGGTCACATATTTTAATTGTATTAATCTGTGGGTGTATCTCATATGTCTAAAAAATGAAATGAATAGATTAAGAGTGGACGACCCAAAATGGTAAAATTGATAGATTGACAGTGAATGAAAGTAGTATTAACCTAGCTACTTAGTACAAAAAGTAAATTATAAACTCATTTTAACATGACATATAAGAAATTACTTCCTCTATTACGCTTTTTTTTCATTCCTCTTTTATACATTAATTAATTAATTAATTATATAACAAGTGACACAAAATATGATAATATAGGACCCAAATCCCATGTGCTTTTCAATTATAAACGCATAATACTTTACGCAAAAATTAAAGTTACCTAAAATTAACAGAAGTTTCAAAACATGTACTCCTACTAACTCTTTTCAAAATCAACGCCAAGTATAAATTCATTTCACTCTGTAATATGTTCAAAAAATTGTGAAACAAAAAATGCTTGGAACTAGTTGCTAAATAAAATAATAAGATCAAACTAGTAGACATACCGTATAAAAGTCAAACAAGTATCTAATACCTTAACCATCTTTTCTCTTCAATGCTAACATGCAAAAGATACATTATCAGATTCCTTTCTTACCACACCACATTAACTCTTTACACAATCATTCCATATTCTTTTCTCTCCCTCCAAATCCAATTTAAAACCATCCCTTCCCAACCCCCCACTGCCGGAAATCAAACATGTGGTCTGAGAGCCGAATCCCAGTACAATCCACCCGGGAAGACCGGGCGTTGAAGCGCCACCACACGGCCCGCTACTACGCCCACCGCGTCAAGGAAAGCCTCACCACCAGAGTCTCCAAGCTAATATGCGCCGTCTTCCTAGGCCTTCTCTTCCTCGTTGGCATCATCACCTTCATTCTCTGGCTCAGCCTACGCCCCCACCGACCTCGATTCCACATCCATGACTTCTCTCTTGCTCAGGACAGAAGGATCGCCTACAACCTCACTGCTCGTAACTCCAATCAGAACATCGGAGTTTACTACGACTCCATGCAGCTCACCGTTTATTACCAGCAGGATCAGGCCGTAGGCGCCGAGCCCGTCCTCTTTCCGTTCTACCAAGAGCCCAAGAACACCACCATCATCACCGGACAATTGAATGGCGCCACCTTGACGGCGACGGACAAGCTGTGGCAGCAGATCACGACGGATTTGGCGCGTGGGGAAGTGGTGTTTCGGGTCGACGTTAGGTCGGTTATTCGCTTCAAGATATCATCGTGGGATAGCAAGAGCCATAGGATGCATGCTGATTGTCCGGTTCATGTTGGACCGGACGGTTCCATCTTGCCGGCTTTCAGAGAATCCAGGTGTGCGGTTTACTTCGGAGAATATTTGCATTGATGTACAATCCTTTTATTTATTTTTTTAATTCTTTTGCATTCATTTTGGTATTTAGTATTCATTTAATTTAATGTATCAATCCAAATTTATCTGATTGTTATCTTTTTAGGATTTAAGGTGGTTTACTTGGGCTCGATCTAAAATATTATGCACTATTTATTACTCCCTCCGTCCTGGACTTATGTTCGCCAACACTGTAGATATGGAGTTTAAAAAAAGTTATTTTTTGATCAACTTTATTGACTTTTTAGGGGTACTATGGTATTTTTTTATAATAAATATTTTATAAAGTATGTTACGTGTGTTAGGTGGGAGTTGTACTTTTTAAATTAAGATAACTTTTGAGGTTGTTGATTAATGTAAAATTTCTTTTTTTGGGTGGTGAACATAAGTGTGGGATGGACGAAAACGGAAAGTGTGAACATAAGTGTGGGACGGAGGGAGTGTATAATGGAAAATTTTTATTTTTATACAAAATTTAAAGTTGAAAATTAATACAGACATTTTTGTTAAAAAGTTATCAAATACTCCCTCCGTCCTACATTAAGGTTTACACTTTCCATATTGGGTTGTCTCAAATTAAAATTTACATTTCATTTTTTATCAAATTGGGCCCACAAAAAATAATTAATTATTCCATTTAGGACCCACAAACAACACTAATACAACTACCCACTTTACATTAAATATTATTTCTCTCACCTCACTATACATTAAAATATTATACTTCTTAATCTCCGTGCAAAAAGCAAACGTCAATATTATCATGGAACGGAGGGAGTATACCAAATTGGTATTTTCTTGACTTTATTGTCCTTGAGTTAAACCCTAATACCCTCCAACTCCCAAAACCCTCCTCCCCCACCAAGTTACTGCCGACCGCCAGAACGCCGAACCACTGCCGCCGCCTGCCGTCAGCCGCCGACGGACCGCCATCCCTCTGCAGGCAACCTCGCTGGAAAACTACCGCCGTCAGCTGAACTTAGTCTCAATTTCGGTACAAATTGATAAGAGTACGCGTACTCTATCGTTGTGTATAGAAGTGGTGAACAAGTGCAAAATTTATAATATCGAACCCAATGGAGAAAGTGATGTATCCGTATTTGAAATATATTTCACCCTAGAAGGACTAATCAATAAAGGGAAGGTTTAATTACACTACAGTTAACAACTAGGAAAGCAATTAAAGATAGAAAATGTATATATGAGATGGATGATGGGTGAAGGTGAGCAATCTAAGAAGCATGTACGGCAAGCAATATAATAGAAAAAACTCATGTAGATTCACACACGCACATGCATTGAAGGTCATCATGTTATAATATTAAGGGCAATCACTTATGTACCCCTAATCCCTATGGCCAAGGCAATTAGGTTCTCAACTTTTTTACAAGTTTAAATCTCCTAAGATTGTACCTCACTCTCAATTCCTATGAAGGTACTATGATCATAAGTTGGGTTCCCCTCACTAGTTCATCACTAATGTCCTATCATGAGGTTCTAAGCACAAGAGGGTATGGCTTACCTCCCCTCACACTAACTAAGTCATTTTGTACAATCAACGATTCAATTAAATCACTAAGCATAGTATTGGAATGGTCATCCTAACACCATGAATAGAAAATTTAACCACACAAATCATACACGAAATGGGAATAAGTATTCATGATTGAACTTAGTCTCAATTTTGGTACAAATTGATAAGAGTAAGCGTACGTTATCATTGTGTAGAACGTGGTGACCACGTGCAAAATTTATAATATCGAACCCAAGGGAGAAAGTGTATGTATCCGTATTTGAGAAATGTTTTACTCTAGAAGGACTAATCAATAAAAGGAGGGGATATAATTAACTACAATAAATACCTAAGAAAGCAATTAAGATAAAAAGATACAAATGGAATAGATGAAGGTGAGATGGATGAAGTAACAATCTAAAGAGGAGTAAGGCTAACCACAATCAAGATTTAGGACACAACATGGACTTGTTAAATTCAAATGGTTAACATCAATGACAATTGGAATAAAAGCAATCATAAATGTTCCCCTAATCCCTATGGCCAAGGTAATTAGGTTCTCAACTCATTACAAGTTTTAAGCACAAAAGATTGTCCCTTACTTTAAATTCCCTTAAAAGGTACTATGATTATAAGATTGGTTCTTCTCACTCAATTAATAACCTACTTAGATCCATTAACTAAGTGTCCCAACATGAGTGTTCAAAGTATACAAAGATTCTACCACATACTTCACATACTAACATATAAAATCCATATTATAACATGATTCAATCAAATCCCTAAGCACAATATTGGAATGGTCATCCTAATATCATAAATGGAGTGTTTAACCACACACATCATAATACAAATAAAGTAAATCATAAATCATGGAGGAAATTCCAAAAATCTCATCAACTAAACCATTAGAAATTCAACAAATTCAAAGATCTCTAATTCATCATGTGGCTAGCCTCACAAGAGGTCTAGCCAACAACAAACATCATGAAAACATCCCTAAAATGCTTACAAATATTCATTGTTGCAAACAACATAAAGAAAATACAAAATGAAAGTAGAGTTCTCCCCTATATAGAATTGGGTTGATTTCTTCTCTTCAGGATGCAATTTCCACTCTTCAAGCCTCAATCCTCAATAGATGTGTGATGGGTAGATGGTATGTGTGAAGATGGATAAAGATGAAGGTGAAAATGGTGAAAAATTGGATGGAATTTGGATGGATGGATGAATGGAGAGGAGGATGGATGAATGGAGATGAAAATGGATGAAATGGGGGTGTGTGGTGTGTGAGAGCAGCCCCCTGCTGTTCTGGTGGAGGATTGGGAGGTTTTGGGTATTTATACCCCTTGAAAAGCCCTAATTTCGCACTGCAGGATTTGACATTTTGCACGAAAATTTGACCAAATTTTTGTGCTTCGGTCGAATTTTTCTTATAGTGTGCGTAGCCTTCGATGCTCTATTTTCGCCCGTGTTTTTCATAAAAATGCACAAAAATTTGACCGAATTTTTCCCCCTAGGTCGAATTTTTGTGACAGCTTCGTGTTGCTTCACTGTTTTGGCTCGTTCTCCCTCATTTTAACTCCGAATTGAGATCCATTTTTTTTACATCTTTCTCTTCACTTCTAGAATCTATTTATATATGAAAATTATAAAAATTCCACCAAAGTATAAATTCTCCAAATATTTACAAATATCACTCAATCTAAGGTACTCAAACACTCAAATTAAGCATAATTGTATGGAACCATGCTATAATTGGACCCTAAATTCATGAGATTTATACACTCATCAATCCCCCAAACTTAAAGTGTTGTTCGTCCCCGAATAACGAAGAAAAAAAAAGAACATGAGGGTAGAAATTGAGTGAATTGGAGAATTGATCAAAGAAATAGTATAATCATTTTCAACTAATCAATCAAATCAAACCACATGACTTAAACATCAATAAACCTATGCACAAATTATGGTGGGAAAATGCAAGTACAATACTCATTCTCACTAATCTTCTCAAGGTAGTCTATGCACTCACACTCATAGTGGAAATTGTGGATGTGTTTACACTCATAATCGATTCATATGCACGCATTACCATAGGCTTGCCACAAGTTTCAAACTCTACACCACTATTGAAGTGTGTCAATCATTGAATCAAATAGGACTTTATATTGGGATGTAATGAAGGCTCTTTGGTAAGGGTAGGGATATATGGATAAAAGTGACTCAAATATGTGTGTAGATGATTAGAAGAGACGTCTCCCTTCTCGTCAAGCACTACTCCTTAATCATAAATTCACTTTTTTTTATTCACTTTTCATGTACTTCATCATCCCTTCATTTATTAACTTTTGAACTTAAGCATTTCTTTTGTAGCTCTTTTTCTCAATACCTTTTGCAATACACATTTGAGCTTTTCTTTCTTTTTTAGCTCTTATGCTCTCTTTTTTTTTTAGCTTCATTCAATTTATTTTCTTGCTTACACATCATCATTCACTAGCTTTCATTGCATTTCAAGCACAATTTTTTTGCTTTTCTCTTCATAACCTCCTTTAATAACCATCTCTAACAATCATTCACACAAAAGGTTTTATGTAAAGGCTTAAGTGGGTTTTATTGGCTTGTAATGAGCTAATAATCAAAGCATAGGCTCAAAATGGCTTACAAGGGAACAATGTTATGGTAAAGATATCATTTGGCTAGTGACTTCAATTTTCAAGGATGGCCTAAAATCATTTTCAACAATCTCCACACAAATGTAGCCTCAAGCAAGACGAATGGCAAGTTCTAGAACACATACACATGAATGATGCATACATGAAAGAAATGAGTCGCATAATATTTGTGCATTCGAGGCTCAAAATCTCACGGTTCATCAATAGTGTAAAAAGAAGCATCACACAAGCAAATTCCCAACCATAACAAATACACAAGCTCATATCTATTCAACCACATGATCTAACTCAATTTCATAGTCTCAAACAATCACCAAATTAGCTCCACAAGAGAAGATTCAACAATAAAAAATCAAAGAAAGGCTCACAAAAATAAGAGGCACAAAAGGTGTGTCGGTGCAAAATGTACAACTAAGAGCAATGCGAGCATGTAACAAAACGAACCATCCCGGCCACCAAACTTAAATTTAACTAAGAGTTGAATTTTAGTTTGAATAAAGTTTTGTTACCGATTTTGTGGCACTTCTTTCTTCTCTTCAAGACCATCACCGGAAGCTCCTTCATGTTCCTACAAAAGACAAGAAACACGATAAAAACTAAAAACAACTAAGAAAGCAATTGAATGAAAGCAATAAATATAATGATGGGTTGTCTCCCATCTAGCGCTAAGTTTAACGTCTTCAAGCCGGACGGATTATGGAGAACTCATCGAAATGGCCAAGGATATCTTTCGTTCTTGCCATCAAATTTTAATCTTTGTGCTTCTTCCTCTTTTAGGCATTTGTGGCAAGTAACGACCTCCATAGCATCCTTCGAGATTGGCTTCAGATATTCGACTCTTTTGAGTTTGCATTCCATTAACCTCTCCTTTCGTGACCACCACTTATTCCTTCTTTCCACATAGAATTCTAGCATGTCCTCAAGTTCCCTTTTGTTCTTAAGAATATGAGAAGAATCAATAGGTAAGACAAAGTCTATAAAAATAATATTATGAAATTCAAAGAAACTTAAAGAGTTTAAAGGTTTATAAATGCTTATTTCACTCTTCAAGTCATCATCACTTGCTTCTAGACTTTGTTCCTCCTCATCAACATCATTTTGTCTCAATAGGCTTTTTAAGCACCTCCTTTGATTCTTCTTCCCCCAAATTCTCTTCAACCTTATTTTCCTTATCCTCAATAAGTTCAACATCTCTTGAGTCTTCATCATCCCCCGAACACTCTTCTACTTCTAATTCTTCTTCAATATCTTCATCGAAATATTCCATTTCGTGAAGAGTATTTCGTTCACTTATCATTTGACTCATTTGACGTTCAAGGGCCTCAAATCTCCTCTCATTTTCCTCATCTTTTTCTTTCTTTCTTCTCTTCTTTCTTCAATCATCTCATACATCATTTCCATAAGTTGTCCAACTCGATCTTCTACGGATGGCTTTATCTCTTCACTCGGTGGTTGCCATCTTTGTTCTTGGAGATAATTTTCATGATCATTAATTTGAAAATTACTCCCTTGCATGTAAAATATATCCTCCACTTGAGGACTTGGCATCATCCACTCTTGTTGCACCGTAGTATAAGAAGTTGGCATACTTTGAAGATAATGATCCCCATAACTAGGAAGACTTGGTTGAACACTTTGCCTTTCATTGCTCCCATTAGCGTATCTTCTATACAACTCCATTAAGGCACTATTCTCGGATAGAGGAGTAAACGTCGGAACTTGGTTGTAGGAACTTTGCATAGAATAAGTGTTTCCTTGATATGGTTGGAATGTATTCACATTGTAAGCTCCTTGCCATCCCCGGTATATTCTATTATCGTAGCATTGATCCATTTTACTCTTCTTCTCAAGATCTACTACAATTCTTCTCTACTTACTATTTTTGGTTTTGTTCCTTCTCTCCTTCTTTCAAGGTTGATGTATCAAGAAGAAAAAGTGAGAACAAAAATTTTCCAAAGCTAATATAAATGCAAGAAAAAAAATGTCCTAAGTAGAGCTAACAAGTTCAAACACGTTACACCGAAGCCTTTCTCCCCGACAACGGCTCCATGAACTTAGTCTCAATTTTGGTACAAATTGATAAGAGTAAGCGTACTCAATCGTTGTGTAGAACGTGATGACCAAGTGCAAAATTTATAATATCGAACCCAAGGGAGAAAGTATATGTATCCGTATTTGAGAAATGTTTTACTCTAGAAGGACTAATCAATAAAAGGAGGGGATATAATTAACTACAATAAATACCTAAGAAAGCAATTAAGATAAAAAGATACAAATGGAGTGGATGAAGGTGAGATGGATAAAGTAACAATCTAAAGAGGAGTAAGGCTAACCACAATCAAGATTCAGGACACAAATGGACTTGTTAAATTCAAATGGCTAACATCAATGACAATTGGAATAAAAGCAATCATAAATGTTCCTCTAATCCCTATGGCCAAGGTAATTAGGTTCTCAACTCATTACAAGTTTTAAGCACAAAAGATTGTCCCTTACTCTAAATTCCCTTAGAAAGTTACTATGATTATAAGATTGGTTCTTCTCACTCAATTAATAACCTACATAGATCTATTAACTAAGTGTCCCAACATGAGTGTTCAAAGTATACAAAGATGCTACTACATACTTCACATACTAACATACAAAATCCATATTATAACATGATTCAATCAAATCCCTAAGCACAATATTGAAATGGACATCCTAATATCATAAATGGAGGGTTTAACCACACACATCATAATACAAATAAAGTAAATCATAAATCATAGAGGAAATTCCAAAAATCACATCAACTAAATCATTAGAAATTCAACAAATCCAAAGATCCCTAATTCATCATGTGGCTAGCCTCACAAGAGGTCTAGCCAATGATTGGTCATTATAGTCGGGGCGATCAAGCAACAAAATATCGAACCCAAGTGAATTTAGGATTCATGGCCTTTAAGTATAGTATCGTGATTAGTTAGGGACGATCGAAAGGGAGGTTAAAAATAAAAAAAATAAAATGCAAGGAAAAATAAATCTAATTACAATATTTTTGGATTTTCAATGACATAGTAGTTTTCATGATACACTCATATAATCAATTATCCAACGTCTTTAATTATTTTCCATTTTTAAGCAAATCATGGTAAGGGCGATTACGATTTTCACCTATCCCCAATGGCCATGGTGAATAGGATGTAGATTGTTTTTACAACCCCTAAAAAGCTCTTAGAATCGATTCTTCTTGCAATTCCCTTCAAGGTACTATGTTCGTATAGATGGGGTTCCCTTTATTAGTTTAATCCTCGGGCACAAGTGATCTTACTAGTGTTCATTTACGTTGTTCTAAACATAATGACTCCTTGGCCAGGCTCCCCCTTATTAAACCCACATGTAATAAATGGAAGAAACTCACATATGATAATCATGCAAAACAACTAAGGGTAAAGCAACGACAAGACATGCCGATACACAACACACAACTTAATCACAATGCACTAATATCAAAGACATAAATGCCATATTATTACAAGGCATGTGAATTTCATAAATAAAATCTAATCAAAGTTGGAAATTCAATCAAGACATTTTCATAAATTAATCAATAATCACACCATCAATTAACCACCAAAACGTAAAAAATAGAAAGATAATAAGTAGGATTAGATTTCAACGAATGAAGTTTTTACATCCACAAGCTCATCCTTTCCTTGGTGTCCCCACCTTCTTGGAAAGCAATTAAAATCCTAATCTAGAAAAATATTTAAAACTACAGATCCCTCGCCCCGAAAGGATGAGGGATCTAAACAATGGAGGTCTTACTTAAAAGTCCTCTCTCGATAATTGAATTTAATGGATGGAGAATTGTTGTGGAAGGCTTCCAAATTAGGGGTATATATAGTTGAAGGGTGAGTGGAATTTTGTGATGGTTTTCGATGTGGGACAAGGATGAAAATGGGTTTTTTTGGCTCAAAATTCGGTTCCAGGAAAAAAAAGTAAATAATATATCCGTACAGCTTTGTTACATGAACCGGTTGTAGCCTAGCGGTTGGAGGCGCCCTTATGCGTCCAAGAGGTATCGGGTTCGAATCCCACCTTCGCACCATTTTTTTCTCATTTAAGCCAGTGCCCAAAATAAGTTCAAGATAATTTCTGGGCGGATTTTATCACGTACATGCTTGTTGCCCAGTTGGTGAAGGGGCGTGCGAGTGAGGCGGAGGTCATGAGTTCAACCCGGCCTCCGCAATCCATTTTCTTTTCTTTTTTCTTAAATAATGCCAAGTAGGCCCAATGTTCAGTATGGCCCATTCCAGCAGCAGCTGCCCGTGGCCCAAATGCTCCATCTCAATTTTATTTTGTCTCTTTCTTCCTCGTTTTAACTCCGAATTGAGCACCGTTTTCTCCCACATCTTCCTCTTCTTATCAAGAATATAATTTTTGCCTCAAAATCACCTTCTTTTTTTTTTGCAAAAATAAACACAAATACCTTTCTCAAACTAATTAAGCAATTAATAGTATTTTCATTAAAATCATGCTTAATTATTGAATTGAAGCCAAATAAATCCAATTAAATTCATGCAATTAAGCCCAAAATTCTAGGTGAATTTCACACTGATCAGCCAACAACAAACATTATAAAAACATCCCTAAAATGCTTACAAATATTCATTGTTGCAAACAACACAAAGAAAATACAAAATGAAAGTAGAGTTCTCCCCTATATAGAATTGGGTTGATTTCTTCTCTTCAAGATACAATTTCCACTCTTCAAGCCTCAATCCTCAATAGATGTGTGATGGGTAGATGGAATGTGTGAAGATGGATGAAGATGAAGGTGAAAATGGTGGAAAATGGGATGGAATTTGGATGGATGGATAAATGGAGAGGAGGATGGATGAATGGAGATGAAAATGGATGAAATGGGGGTGTATGGTGTGTGAGAGTAGCCCCATGCTGTTCTGGTGGAGGATTGGGAGGTATTGGGTATTTATACCCCTTGAAAAGCCCTAATTTCGCACTGCAGAATTGGACATTTTGCACGAAAATTCGATCGAATTTTTATGCTTCGGTCAAATTTTTCTTACAGTGTGTGTAGCCTTTGATGCTCTATTTCTGCCCTTGTTTTTCACAAAAATGCACAAAAATTCGACCGAATTTTTCCCCCTCGGTTGAATTTTTGTGACAGCTTCACGCTGCTTCACTGTTTTGGCTCGTTCTCCCTCGTTTTAACTCTGAATTGAGATTCGCTTTTTCCTACATCTTCCTCTTCACTTCTAGAATCCAGTTATACCTAAAAATTATAAAAATTCCACCAAAGTACAAATTCTCTAAATATTTACAAATATCGCGCAATCTAGGACACTCAAACTAAGCATAATTGTATGGAACCATGCTATAATTGGACACTAAATTCATGAGATTTCTACACTCATCAATGATAGAAAATATTCATACAATCAATTAATCAAACATGTGATGTGAAAATCTACATTATTCTTTACCAATCATATTGCTAGCCTCACATGAGGACTAGCCACTATAAATCATTACAAAATCAATAAAATCCATGACTTGCTCCAATTGAGCTAAATAATGAAGAAAATTACAAATTAAAGGTTGAGAAGCCTCCCTTTCAAACATGGCAAAATCTTTCTTCAACATGTTCAAATCTTCACTTCTTGATGTTCTTCCCTTCTTAGATTGGTGGGTGGATGGAATAAATGGATGGATTTGATGAAATCAAGGGGAATGGATGGATGTATTGAAGGATAGATGGATGAGATGGAAGATGGAAGATGGATGAAGATGGAGGTGTAAAATGGGTAGAATGGTGTGTGATGTGTGTGGGTGATCAAAACCCTCGAAAACCTTCTACAAATGTTGACATTTGGGGTATTTATACCCCCTTGAAGAATTTGGAAATCGCACTTGAATTTTGCCACTATTGCAAGAAAATACGGTCCTGTTTTCTTGTATCTGCCCGTGTTTTCTTGCATCTACGATTTTTTAGCCCGAAACGCAATTTTTGGCCAAGTGCAAGAAAACACGGTCGTGTTTTCTTGTCATGTCGGTGTTTTTATGTAATTTCTCAGCTCTCTGGACGTTTAGCCAATTTTTTATTTTCTTCAACTTTCTCCATTCTTCATGCTTTTCTTCACCACTTATTTTCATAATCACCTATTTCAAGACATGAAAATGCATCATCATCATTAATCCTCAATTTCCCATAATTTGATATAAAAAGATATAAAAATACAAAACAAAAGAAAGAAAATACACACAAAAATAACACAAAATTTAGGTGAAAATAGCGACGATCAACCCCCCAAACTTAAAGTGTTACTCGTCCCCGAGCAATGAAAATGATAAAACAAGAGAAGAAATTTTCACCTAGAAAAAGACCTAACGAACATACGCAATAACATATCATAAGCAATAAGGACTACAAATCATATCAAGTCACCCTACAATATCAAACTCATAACATGAAAAATTAGCAAGTTCAATTCAAAGAGATTAAAGAGTAATATAGTCCCCTCCGATGTCCAAGCCTCACATCGGATATCAAGTGCACTCAACACTCTATTAAAATAAAGTAAATCAACACTCATCAATCGATTGGCCCGACGCACCATAGGCTTACTCATGGACTACATTCACAAACCACCATATCTTCAATTAATGATCAAATAAGACTTTACTTTTGGATGTAATGATAGGCTTTTTGGTAAAGGTAGGGAGAATTTGGATAAAAGTGACTTATCGAGTGTAAGTAATCGAAGAGATAATCAACTTCTTCAACTTCTTCATGTTTCTATCTTTCTTTCTTTTCTTTTCTAAACACAAGCACTTATCATTATCATTCCTTGTGTTTCTTGAGCTTCTTTTGATTGTATTCTTCCTTCTTTGACTTTCACGATTGCATAAGCATATTTTAATTTGTTGATTTGCTTCTTTTTCTTATTTTGAGGTAGCATGTATATTTGTTTGAGCTCTTTTCATCATTTTCTTGCTTTTTTATTGATGAGTGTAGAAATCTCATGAATTTAAGGTCCAATTATAGCATGGTTCCATACAATTATGCTTAGTTTGAGTGTTTAAGTGCCCTAGATTGCGTGATATTTGTAAATATTTGGAGAATTTGTACTCTGGTAGATTTTTTATAATTTTAGATAAATATGGATTCTAGAAGTGAAGAGGAAGATGTAGGAAAAAGCGGATCTCAATTCAGAGTTAAAATAAGGGAGAACGAGCCAAAACAGTGAAGCAGAGCGAATCTGTCACAAAAATTCGATCGAGGGGAAAAAATTCGGTCGAATTTTTGTGCATTTTTGTGAAAAACAAGGGCAAAAATAGAGCATCGAAGACTACGCACACTGTAAGAAAAATTTGACCGAAACACAAAAATTCGATCGAATTTTCGTGCAAAATGTCCAATTCTGCAGTGCAAAATTAGGGCTTTTCAAGGGAGTATAAATACCCAAAACCTCCCAATCCTCCACCAGAACAGATCAGGGGGGTTGCTCTCACACACCATCCATCCTCCAATCCGTTCATCCATCCTCCATTCATCCATCTATCCTCCATTCATTCATTCATCCTCTTCTCCATTCATCCATCCATCTACCACTCTGATGAGCGTTTTCTCAACACACAAAATTAATCCTCAAGTATAAAGGATATCAATTGTAGTTTTGATAGGCAACCAAGTGATTATCGAACCCAAGGGACGGATGATTATCAATTTAATTATATTCTAATTAACTAAGATTATGTTGGTAAATTTGATTTGGTTTGGTTATGAAACTAAATAACATATAATTGAATAGCAAAGTAAATAAGCAATCAATAGAGAAATTTCGGTTGTGATCAAGTAAGTAATAGAGTAGTTCTTCAGGTCATCCAGTTTTACTTGTTAATTTTCTTTCCATGTGTTGATGTCCGAATCTGCCTTGTGATTTACAGACACATCACTAAACCATGCAAGCGTACTCTATAGACACAAGTAAGCAAGCGTATGACACATGTGAATATCCTCGGAGCAAGACGTATACTTCACCCCCCTTTCTAGGTACTATCATAATCAATTATTTCCCGTGCACTTAGTACTCTAACCCGATTTGATCTCTCTTTTTAGGTGCTATAAAGCTATACTCTTTATCCTACTTATTAACTCGAATAAGGTTCAATTAACAAGCATCTATATAAGATAGTTCTAATAAGACTTCAGAATCCCTTCACTTAGAATTATAACATGTAATCCTGCTCAGCGGTGAACGCACTCAATCAATAACCAAGAGATGTATTCAAACTCTACATAACAGTTAATAATGCACAAAACATCCGTGAGTATGAATTGAATAGGCACAATCTTATATAAAATAAACCACAAGTAGTGTTGTACGGAGTTTACACATGGAAATTCAATTAACTCATAAAACTTTCATAAGCCTAGAACTACCGGGGTGGTTCATGTTCTTAGTCGCATTTTTAGTAAATGTGAAGAGTAAAAGACTCTATCATCGAGTAAACGCGTGACCAAGTACAAAATTTATAGTAATATCGTCTCAAGGGAAATAAAACTTAGGTTTGTATCCGGATTTTCCATTGATTTGTGTTTTGTAAGGATGATAGTTTGAAGGTTTTGTATTTAATACAATTACTTACGATTCTACTCAATTAACTAGAATTAAGACTAACAAAGTAAATGATCAAACAACAAGCAAATGATGAATGGAATGGATGTAGAATTCACTTGAGAAGAGAGCAAGGCTAATCATACTCATGGTTAAGACTTGAACTAGATATGCAAAACTCTTGATGGTAATTTTAATTAACTTGTGGATTAAAAGCAATCACAATTTTACCCCTAATCCCTATGGCCAAGGCAACTAGGTTCTCGACTCTTTTACAAGCCTAAATCTCCTAAGATTGGTCTTAATCTCAATTCCCTTAAGGTATTATGATCATAAGTTGGTTCTTTTCACTCAATTTCTTAAGTGTCCATCTATGAATGTTCTAAGCTTAAAGAGGGTATGGCTTACCTCCCTTTATACTAACTTGCATGCACAACTCAATGTATGATTCAATTAAACATCCACTCACAATATTGGAATGGTCATCCTAATACTATGAATAGAAGATTTAATCACACAAATATTAAAATGAAACATGATTGATATATCATAAAAGGAAATCCACAAATCAATTCAAATCATTACTCAAGTTCTACATATCTAACTCTTCACCTCAACCATTCATATGACTAGCCCTACTATAGGACTAACCACTAAACATGGTGATTAATTCAATACAAATCAAGCTTTGCTCCAATTGAGCCATAATAAAAAGAAATTCAATAATTGGAAAGTAGATTGACTTCCCTTGCATGGAAAGACCTCTCTTCCTCTTCAATGTATCAAACTCTTCAATCCTTGATGCTTCAATCTTCTCAAATGGTGGAAGGATGGATGGAAGGATGGATTTATGGAGTGAAAGTGTAGATCAAATGAAATTGGATGGATCTAGATGGTAGAGATGAATTATAGATCTAGTGTGTGAAGAAATGTGGTGTGGAGTGTGTGTAACTGCTATGAATCTGATCTCCCCTTTAAAAAATTCGCACAAGTCATCCTTTTACATCACTTATGGACCTTCTAGAAGCTTTCGGAACATTCTGAAAATTACATAGATTTTTGCACCTACACGGCTCGTGTAGCAGCACACGGCTCGTGTAGGGTACACCTACTTCGGCGTATTGTGCATGCTTCCAGACGCGGCTCGAGCTGCAGTACACGGCCTTGGTCGTGGCCGTGCAGCGTTTTCTGATGTAAGTACATGGCTTCTTCTTACAGGGTCGTGCTCCGCACATGGGGCGTGCAGCAACGCACGGCCCGTGCACCAGCGCATAGCCATCCTCCTGGGTGAGCAGTGATTTCTAATGACAATACACGGCCACTTGTTACAGGGCCGTGTTCCGCACACAGCCCGTGTACAAGCAGGCTGTGTCCTTCCGACTCCGTTTCGGTCCCGACTCCATTTTTGTTCATTTCTTGACCTGTTTTACACATATTTAAGCTCATTTACACAATTCTTATCCAATCATACCACATTCCTCAAAATAACAATAACTCCACCAAAAGTAACATAAATACGGATAAAAATATCCGAAAATACATAAATAACAACACTAAAATCTAGGTGAAAATGACAACGATCAACCCCCCAAACTTAAGGTATTGTTCATCCTCGAACAATGAAAAATGATAAACAAGAGGAGTAATTTTCACCTAGAAAATATCTAACGAACATAAACCACAACACATCACAAGTAATAATGATTACAAAATTCACATTAAGTATCCCTACCTCATCAAACTAATATGAAAGATTAACAAGTTCAATCTTAAGAATGACAAAAGAGTAATCAAATCCCTTCAATCCAAGCCTCTCATAGGATATCAAATTCACTCAACACTCTATAGAGTAGGATTTTGATCATCACTCATCAACCGATTAAAATTGACTCACCATAGGCTTGCTCATGGACTATGTTCACAAGCCACCGTAATTTCAATAAGTGATCAAAAAGGTCTTTATCTTAGGATGTAATGTTTAGGCTCTTTGGTAGGGTAGGAAACTTTGGATAATAGTGACTATTCAAGTGTGAGTAATTTAAGAGATGATACATTTCTCCAACTTTCTTACTTTCAAGCTTCCTTTACTTTCTTCTTTAATCATAAGCACTATCCATTATCATTCCTTGGATTTCTTGAGCTTCTCTTGATTTTTTGCATGCTTCCTTTCTTTCGACTTTTGAATTCCGTGAGCTCATTTGTTGATTTGCTCATTTTTTCTTGTCTTGAGGTTGCATGTGCATTTTTTTTTGCTTTAGCTCTTTTCATCCTTTTTTTGTTTGTTTACCATTTCCTTTCTTTTCTAGCACAATTCTTACATCAAACCTTGTAAACCATCATCTCCTTTATCACCCACACTTAGTTTATATATATATAAGGCTCAAGTGGGTTTTAAAGGCTTGTATTGTGCTTGAATCACAAAGAAAAAGGCTTATAGGCTCAAATTGGCTTACTAGGGATAATGTTTTTAGTGGGGAAGTTTTATAGCTATGACTTCATTTAACAAGGATGGCCTAAGATTATTTCACAAATTTCAACCATTTGGGCTTCGTTCCTATAGTCCATGAGCAAGTTCTAGTTTGTCTAAGTACAACCGGTCCTCTCATCAAGAATTAACCATGGAGGCACGGTTGAGGCTCAACTCTCACAAGCTTTTGCTTGGACCAAAAGAAACCTAATCACCCCTCATACTTCTCAAAATTGAACAAATTATGTAATTCATGTCACAATTTCAACAAGTAGAAACCATTAACATGCTTGCCATCACTCATCACAAACAATGCAACATAGCTCACATTCAAAAATTACTCAATTCCTCCCCAAAAATATACCACCAAACCATCTCTACAAGAATAAAAATAACAACAAACACAACAATGATCAAAGAAAAAAAATCACCAAACAATACAAAAATATATAATATGCATAAACCAAATCATCCATCAAAAAGTATCAACACCTTAATTCACATCCATAGCGATAAAAATCAACTTCCCATCATATCCAAACAATAAAAATCAAACCAAAATACGAAGAATAACAAAAAGTAAATCGCATAAAACTAAAATAAAAACCCAAAATAAAGGAAACCTCCAAAAAACAAATAATTTAAGTACAAACCAACCGAATCAAATCAAAAGCACTTAAAAATTTCTTCCAAAAATATAATCATAGCTAAGATGAATGGACAAAAGTGCCGAGCACTCAAAGTACTCCCTTCATGGCTCAGGAGATGGAGGTGGATGATAGGCATTCCATGGAATGTATGCACGAGGAGATCCGGGGAACTGGAAGCTGAACATCATCGTTAGCATCTCCTCCATGTTGTTGGTATACACCCGTGATCGCTCTTTGTAATACTCCCTCCGATGCTGTCCAGCTCTGAGCTCCTAAATACGCGCTCCATGCTCCTGTTGGATCTCTCGAATCTCCCTAATCTATGCTCCGTAAGTCTGTTGTACGTGCCCTATATCTCGCACCTCATCCATCATGTAATTCCATCTATCATTCCCTTGTCCAGGTCCCACTGGTGGCTATTGCTCTTCTTCCTCAAACTGTGGTAGATCAGGGCCCTGCTCCTCAAACTCTACCTGCTCCGGTTGTTCTCCTTGCTCATCTCCTTCCATTGGCACTGGCTCGGCTCACAAGTTAGCTAGCTCGAGGTTCTCTTCTACTCTCAACTGTCTTAGAACCTCTTCCACTTCATCACGATTTCTCCTATAGAAAGCTCTCACGACTCTTGAGTGATTCGCACTAGCCATTGCCAAGTTGGCATACTTCCTTCGATTGTAGACTGTAGTGAGCTCTGGAGTTGGCAAGGGAAACAAAGCTCCCTTCTCCTGCCTCAAACAATATTGATTCCCAACTGTGGTCAAGAACTCCATTCTCATCAACTGTTGGTAATTCAGCCCTTCACTCACCATTCGATTCTCCATTCCTGCAAGATTAACTCCCAATCCTTGAGCTATCATAGTGATCATCCCTCCTAGCATTAAACCTTGAGAAGCTTGTCTTTTAGCAACTCTCTCCGCATACTGCACAAAGTGTGCTGCAACATTCAACGGTCATTCATTGTAGATGCAAAACATGATGTAAAGCTGCTTCTCTCCAATAGCTCCACCTTCAAACCTCCCTAAGATGGTGTTTGAGACAATCTTCTCCAAGTATCTCATCACTGAGTTCCGGTTTGCGGTCCCTTTTGAAGCACTAGGGACATATCCTGCTCTTTCTATCCCATCGTTCACCAAGGTCTTCCACTATTCTTGTTGGTTAAAACCACCTCCTTCATAAAAATTTGATAGTTCGGACATGGTGGACAACCAAAACACTCATTCAACATAGCCAGGGGAACCTTTTCTCTCAATACATTATCTAACTGGAATGTTACCCAAATAGGAAACCCATTCCGATCCTTCTTAACTTGCAACGTGCTCATGAATTCTGCAGTTAAATGGAAGTAGGTTGGTGGCCTTTTGTCAAAGAATGCTTCCATCTGAGCAAAACGGAATAGCTTTCTCAAATCCTCCTCGAGTCCTAGTCCTCTCATCATTTCCGTATTTTGAAAATGAGTGGGCTTGATCTTCGGAGCTAATGTTTGCCAACGGAGCACATACTTCCCTCAATAATCCTAAAACTCAATCCCGAAATCGTCCGGATGTACTCCTTCTTCCATCAACTGTGCATCTAAATTAGCCAATTCCCCTGGATTGGTTATCACAATGAAGTCCTCATTCCTTGGTCTAACTCTTCTCTCGGCCATTGATCGGCGTGAAATTTACCTAGAATTTGGGCTTAAATTGCATGAATTTAATTGGATTTATTTGGCTTTAATTCAATAATTAAGCATGATTTTAATAAAAATTCTATTTATTACTTAATTAGTTTGAGAAAGGTATTTTTGTTTATTTTTGCAGAAAAAGGGTGATTTTGAGACAAAAATGGATTCCACAAGTGAAGAGGAAGATGTGGGAGAAAACGGAGCTCGATTTGGAGTTAAAACGAGCAAGAACGGGCCAAAGGAAAATTTGCTATAAATCTCATTTTTGGTCCCATAAGCTAAATTATCCCACATTGATTACTTACCACAAATTCTTCTCACTACCACTACATGAACCCACTTGTCCCACATTGGAAACTCACTTAAATTTCTCTCACCCTTACTACTATAAATACACTCTTCCATGAAAGCCACCATACAACAATTCTCCATCAATTAAATTCCATTAAATTGAATCATTAGATTCAAAGAGAGCTTTTTCACTAAAGATCTCCATAGTTGAGATCCCTCCCCCTTTTGGGGTGAGGGATCCATCTGTAGTTTAAATATTTTTTCTAGATTTGAATTTTATTGTTTTCCAAGAAGGTGGGAACACCAAAGAAAGGATGATCTTCATGGATGTAAAACTTCATTAGGTGAAATCTAATCCTACTTATTATCTTAATTTGCTTTGGTGGGTGATTGATGCATGATTATGTTTCTTAATTGAATTTTCGACTATGATTAGGTTTTGTTTATGGAATATGTATGCATGCTTTAATTTGGGATTAATGCCTTTGATATTAGTGTAAATGTGATTAGGTTGTGTATTGTGTATCAACATGTCTTGTTGTTGCTTTCACCTTAGTCGTTTTACATGATTATCATATGTGAGTTTTTTTCCATTTATTGCATGAAGATTAATATGGGGGGAGTTTGGCCAAAACATTCCTATGTTTAGAACTACATAAATGAACACTAGCTAGATTACTTGTAATTGAGTTAGTGAAGGGAACCAAACCTTAGTGAATTCATAGTACCTAGAAAGGGAATATTACCTATGATTTAGTACCTTTTAGGGAACTCGTACGTGTAATTAATACCTATTGGGAGGTGTTCACTTTGGTCTTGATCCTATGTGTTATTTTGGGGTCTTTGTAAGGGTCTACATCCTCTTCATCGAGAGAGAGAGAGAGTTTAGGTGGAATTTGTGATCGCCCTTACCATGATTAGTTTAAAAATGGAATCAATTAATGATGTTTAATGATTGTTTGAGTACATCGAGAAACTACCATTGCATCCAAAAATATTGTAATTAGATTTATTTTCCTTGTATTTTATTTTCTTTTATTTTTTCTTACCCTCCTTTTCGATCGTCCCTAACTAATCATGATACTATACCTAAAGGCCATGAATCCTAAATTCACTTGGGTTCGATATTTTGTTGCTTGGTAGCCCAGACTATATACGACCAATCAAATGGCGCCGTTGCCGGGGAGGTAACGGTCACTAGTAGTTTGACGAAGGATTGTTTAGAGTGGTCTTAATAAGGACATTTATTTTTATTTTTACATCTTATTTGCTTTAGAAAATTTTGTTCAAATTTTTCTTTCTTTTATAGGTGCATACCTTGAGAAGAAAGAAGAAAGAGAACAAGCCCAAAAATATGAGCTACATGGATATTCTTCGAGATATGGTGAATAGAAGTGCTCGTCCTACTATGAACACATAAGAAAATTTTCAAGCATTTCAAATGCCTAATTGCGAGCCTAATGTGCAATCGGATTTTGGAGTACAAGTGTCTAATATGCAATTCCAACAACAAGGTTATGGAGATTTTGAAGTTTCTCATCAAATGCGTCAACAAGTATACCCTCAAGGTGTGGATGATGTTTTTCAAGAAAATTTTTCTAGAAATCAAGATGGAAATCAACCACAACTTTGGGGAGATTGTCAAGACTACAACGCCTCTTATTCCGCCGAACGTGACTATAAAGATTTATTTGAAAAATGATGAAACGTTTGGAAAATAGGATGGAGCGCATGGAGAAGGCGAAGAAGTATATGAAGCGTGGAAGGATCAAATGGAAAATTGGTGTGAAATGATGACAAATAAAATCGTAGCATACGGTGCTAGATTGGATTCCATTGAACACCAAGTAACTCAAGTTGAGTCCATCGTGAAAAGACTTCAAGAAGAGAACAACAAGTCTTCTACCTCCGGAACAAAGAATGAATGCATGGTCATTAAGGATAGAAAAGAGACTAGTGTTTGCCTATTTTTATAGCACTCACGAGCAAGAATACTCGATCGTTGTAGTAGTATATCCCAAGAAAAATTATCAATCCACAAAGGAGTTATGTTCGGACTAGCAAAATACGTGAGCTCATGTTCATGTCATTTTTGTAAAGATGATAGGGGGTTTTGAGATAGATTAACCACTTAAGCAAGTAGCAAGTAAATAAAAATAGCAAATAAGAGAAACGACAAGTGAAGATGAATGAAAATAAAAGAGGATAGGTGTTAAAGTTCAAGGATGAAAAACATGGGATTAGAAACATCCAAGCATACTCAATTCATACTATCATGCAAAAGGAATCCAACTTAATTGATGTAGACTAAGGGTGATCACGATTGTATCTTAAGCTCCCTTTCGGGTTACAAAGGTTGTTGATCCATTTTAGACTCCTAAAAGCACTTAAGATCAAAGCTTCCATCTAGGTACTAGTTAGAGTAAACTCTCCCTTTTTGTGTACTAAGGCCAACGAATGGATTGGTTCCCCTCATCGAATTCAAATATCCTTTCGGTCAAACCCAAACTCGATGTCTATTCATGTCTTCCTAATACTATAGAGGGTCATTTCCGTCTCACTCCAAGCAATACATACATGAACATTATGATAGCATTTAATCACCATAAATCAATTCATTGATCAACAATCCATTAAATCAATAATTAATTATGAATAACAAACCATGCCATCACAACATCAAGACAATTAAACTCCATGAATATAAATCAACATCAATTAAATCAAAAACAATTTAATCCACATGATAATATAAATCTCATATGCTCTTCATGTCCCTAATCCCACTAGAGGGATTAGCCTAACATGATAAAAGTAACAAAACACATAAATGATTCATTACAAATACCCATATTCTTAGATCCAAAAGAAAATCAAAAGAGATGTGAATCTTTCCTAGCAATTTCTTGTAGAGAATCTTCAATACTCCAACTCTAGCTCTTGATTTCTTGAAATCTTCAACACCCAAATGGAAGGGATGAAGAATGGATGAAGATGGATGAAGATGATGGTAGAAAATGGAAGAAATGGTGTGTGAGGTGTGTGTAGAAGGGTGGAATTTCGGGATCTGCCCTCAATTGTTGAATAAAGGGGTATTTATACCCCTTTGGAAGCTTCTAGAAGGATTCTGATTTTTTCTGATCCCAGACACGAAACGAGTCGTGCGACGCAACACGGCCATAAGGTGGCCGTGTTGTGTCTTCTGTTGCTCTCACACGGCCATTCTGGACAGGGCCGTGTTACGCAACACGTCTCGTGTGCTGCAACACGGCTCGTGTGCTGTAACACGGGCATAGGGTGGTCGTGTTGGATCTTCTGATGTCGGCACACGGCCACTTCTTACAGGGCCGTGCGCTGTACACGGCCCGTGTTCTTGCTGCCCTGTTTCCTCTTTCACTGTTTTGGCTCGTTCTTCCTCGTTTCAACTCCGAATTGAGATCCGTTTTTTCCTACATCTTCCTTATCATGTTTAGCATCCAATAAAAAGTAAAAATCATAGTTTTAAGCTCATTCACACACATTTCAATAAAAATACAAAACACAACCAAATAACACAAATACGGATAAAAATAATACGAAAACACATATAAAAAGACACTAAAATCTAGGTGAAAATAGCGCCAATCAAACCCCCCAAACTTAAGGTGTTGTTCGTCCCCGAGCAACGAAAATGACAAATCAAAAGGAGAAATTTTCACCTAGGAAAAGACTAAACAAACATAAGCAATAACATATCGTTAGCAATAATAACTAGAAACTATGCTAAGTCATCCTACAACATTAAAATCATAACATGAAGAATTAGCAAGTTCAATCACAAGAGAATAAAATGTAATAAAGTCCCTTTTTTGGTCCAAGCCTCACATAAGTTATAAATGTCTCTCAACACTCTTTAAAGTAGGGTAAAGCAACACTCATCAACCGATTGGCTTGACTCGCTATAAGCTTGCTCGTGGACTACATTCACAAACCACCAAAGTTTCAATCAGTGATCAAAAAGGTCTTTTATTAAGGATGTAATGATAGGCTTTTTGGTAGGGTAGGAAGTATATGGATAAGAGTGACTAATCATGTGTAAGTAATCAAAGAGATGGCCAATTTTCTCAACTTCTTCACTTTCTTTTCTTCCTTGCTTATCTTTACAAATCTCAAGCACTATTCATTAACTTCCCTAGGATTGAGTTTCTTTTGTTGCATGCTTCCTTTCTTTGAATTTTGTTTACTTGAGCATTTTGATGTTGCTTTACTCTTTCTCTTGCTTTGAGGTTGCATGTCCATTTCTTACTTTTGCTCTTTTCATCCTTTTTCTTGCTTGTTTACCATTCCCTTTTCTTCTTTTGCTAATCAATCAATTCTTTCTAGCTACCATCTCCTCAATCACCCACACAAAGGTATATATAAGCTTGAATGGATAATTAAGGCTTGTAATATGCTAAATTCACAAAAAATAGGCTTATAGGCTCAAAGTGGTTGACTAAGGATGATGTTCAAGGTAGGAACATATATGGCAATGACTATAATAACAAGGATGGCCTTAGATCATTTCACTAATCTCCACTAATCGGGCTCGTTCCTATAGTCCTTGAGCAAGTTCTAACTTATCAAACACAACCGATCCACTCATGAAGAAATACCATGTATGCATGGTTGAGGCTCAAATGCTCACAAGCTTGTGCTCGGACCTTAAGGAACTTATTACACCACATTCATCTCAAAGTTGAACAAGTTAAGTAAAACATGTCACAATTTGAAAGTGTAGAGATTCTTAATCATAATTTGTCATCACTTATCACCACAATCTATTATCACTCATGTTAAAAAATGACTCACAACATCCCTAAACAAACCACCAAACATCCCAAGACAAGAATGAAAATACACACAACATACAAATAAGGACTCAACAAACAAGACACAACAAAAACACAAAACACGCAAAAACACAAAATACCATCATCCATATGAAAATTAAGCACACATTCATCCCAACCTTTATTTAAAAGAAAATCCTAAATTACGAAAGTAAACCTCCCACAAACATAACACATGAAGTAGAATGCTAGTCACAACAATCCAAATCAATTCATTTCAAGTAATAAAATGATAAGGTGTAGAGTACTCCCTCAATAGGCATTTGGTAAGGAAAGTGTTAGCTTCAAGCTCCATCATGCTTCCAATACCTCTCATTCATGCTCAAACACTCAACAAACACCATTAGTTCAACAATTTCATTATAAATATGGACTATCACGCACTTCAACACCACCAATCATACCAAAATCAAACCCAAACTCATGAGAAAATTTTTAAAATTGACCCAATTTTACAAGAATATACTAATATACTCAAGTGGTGAGTCACACCACACACTCTCCCCCCAAACTTAAATCGAAACAAGAGTTGAGACTTAAGTTTGCAAAAAGTGGTGAGACTTACCCTTGTAGTTTCCATTTATGATCTTCTTGTAGAGAACCATACGCATCCACACGACTCAAGCTATGCCCACCACGCACTAGCACCCCCCAAACTTAACTCGAGACAAGAGTCACGAATTAAGTTTGCAACGAGTGATGGAACATGTCAACTTGAATCCATGAAGTATTTCTCTTTTCTCAATGAGCATTTTTCTCCATGAGCACAATCAACCTACAAGGCCAAAACAAAACAACAATAAAACCAAGCATTATTGAAAGCACTAAAATAAAGCAACAAAGTTAGTGATGGGGTGCCTCCCATCGAGCGCTAAGTTTAACGTCTTCAAGCTAGACGGAAAATTTCAAACTCATCGGAATGGCCATGGATAACGGTCTTCCTTGCCACCATACTTTAATCTTTGCGCTTCTTCATCTATTAAGTACTTGTAGCAAGCAATGGCCTCGTTGGCACTCTTAAGATTGAGCTTGAAATTGCCAACTATCCTTGTATGACATTCCATTGTCCTCTCCATTCTAGCAAACCACTTATTCCTCATTTCAATGAATATCCCCAAAGTTTCTTCCAACTCTCTTTTGTCCCTAAGAATTTGTGAGGTATCAAGAGGTAAGACAAAGTCAATAGAAACAATGTCAAGAAAATCATTACAACTTAAAGAGTTTAAGGATTTAGGAATGCTCATTTCACTCTTCAAGTCCTCTTCATTTGCTTCCATAACTTGCTCTTCTTCTTCTATTTCATTGGCCTCAACGGGCTCTTCAATCTTCTCACTTGATTCCTTTACCACCAAGTTCTCTTCTTCCTCCAACCCTTCGTCAACCTTACTTTCCTCTTCCCTTTTATCCTCCATATAATCTCCCTCTTCAATTTGTTGCGAATTGTTCAAAGAACTTACAAGTTGGCTCATTTGATACTCAAGGGAGTCCATCCAATCATCCATCTTCTTCTCACTTTCATCGATTCTAGCTTCAAACTCGGAATCTTTCCTTTCTATATAATCCCTTGTATCTTTCATGAATGCTAACAATGTATCCTCAAAGGACGACTCCTTTTCATCAATCTTCTTGCTGAATTCAATTATCTCTTTGGCTTCTCTAATTTCTTCTGTAAAATCCTTAATCATATCTAGTAATTCGGGATAAATTTCAATGTTGCAATTCGGAGCGGAATAAGTGTATCCTTGTTGTGGTTGGAATGTGCTTCCAGAGTAAGCTTGTGGCCATTCATCATATCCACCATGATTGTAGTATTGAGAGTGAACTTGACTCATTTGGCAATCATATCCATAGTAACTCTCATTTATATAGCCTTTTTGTTGTGGAGGAGGAACTCTTGCATATTGATTTCCATAATAACCACTTGTTCTATCCATCCATCTAATGCTTTTCTCCACAAAGTTTACTACAATCTTCCTTCAACTTTCTATTTTTGGGCTTTGTTCTTCCTCCCCTTCTTTCAAGGTAAGAGTACCTATCAAAAAGAATAAGTAAGAACAAAATTTTTCAAAGCAAATATAAGAAATAAAACAAGATAAAAAGATATCCTTATCAAGAACAACTAAAACAATAACACAGTACTCCACTAGTCCGTCAAACTCCCCTTTGGCAATGGCGCCATTTTCTTGTTTGCCTATTTTTGTAGCACTCACGAGCAAGAATACTCGATCATTGTAGTAGTATATCCCAAAAAAAATTATCAATCCACAAAGGAGTTATGTTCGGACTAGCAAAATACGTGAGCTCATGTTCATGTCGTTTTTGTAAAGATGATAGGGGGTTTTGAGATAGATTAACCACTTAAGCAAGTAGCAAGTAAATAAAAATAGCAAATAAGAGAAACGACAAGTGAAGATGAATGAAAATAAAAGAGGATAGGTGTTAAAGTTCAAGGATGAAAAACATGGGATTAGAAACATCCAAGCATACTCAATTCATACTATCATACAAAAGGAATCCAACTTAATTGATGTAGACTAAGGGTGATCACGATTGTATCCTAAGCTCCCTTTCGGGTTACAAAGGTTGTTGATCCATTTTAGACTCCCAAAAGCACTTAAGATCAAAGCCCAACATTAACCCCTTCCATCTAGGTACTAGTTAGAGTAAACTCTCCCTTTTTGTGTACTAAGGCCAACGAATGGATTGGTTCCCCTCATCGAATTCAAATATCCTTTCGGTCAAACCCAAACTCGATGTCTATTCATGCCTTCCTAATACTATTGAGGGTCGTTTCCGTCTCACTCCAAGCAATACATACATGAACATTATGATAGCATTTAATCACCATAAATCAATTCATTGATCAACAATCCATTAAACCAATAATCAATTATGAATAACAAACCATGCCATCACAACATCAAGACAATTAAACCCATGAATAGAAATCAACATCAATTAAATCAAAAACCAATTTAATCCACATGATAATATAAATCTCATATGCTCTTCATGTCCCTAATCCCACTAGAGGGATTAACCTAACATGATAAAAGTAACAAAACACATAAATAATTCATTACAAATACCCATAGTCTTAGATCCAAAAGAAAATCAAAAGAGATGTGAATCTTCCCTAGCAATTTCTTGTAGAGAATCTTCAATACTCATGGATCTCCAACTCTAGCTCTTGATTTCTTGAAATCTTCAACACCCAAATGGAAGGGATGAAGAATGGATGAAGATGGATGAAGATGATGGTAGAAAATGGAAGAAATGGTATGTGAGGTGTGTGTAGAAGGGTAGAATTTCGGGATCTGCCCTCAATTGTTGAATAAAGGGGTATATATACCCCTTGGGAAGCTTCTAGAAGGATTCTGATTTTTTCTGATCCCAGACACGACACGAGTCGTGGGACTCAACACGGCCATAAGGTGGTCGTGTTGTGTCTTCTGTTGCTGTCACACGGCCATTCTGGACAGGGCCGTGTTACGCAACACGTCTCGTGTGCTACAACACGGCTCGTGTACTGTAACACGGGTACAGGGTGGTCGTGTTGGATCTTCTGATGTCGGCACACGGCCACTTCTTACAGGGCCGTGCGCTGTACACGGCCCGTGTTCTTGCTGCCCTGCTTCCTCTTTCACTGTTTTGGCTCGTTCTTCCTCGTTTCAACTCCGAATTGAGATCCGTTTTTTCCTACATCTTCCTTATCATATCTAGCATCCAATAAAAAGTGAAAATCATAGGTTTAAGCTCATTCACACACATTTCAATAAAAACACAAAACACAACCAAATAACATAAATACGGATAAAAATAATACGAAAACACATATAAAAAGACACTAAAATCTAGGTGAAAATAGCGCCAATCAATTAGTCTGGGGGTTGATGAGGTTATCAAGGAGAAAAGAGAAAGAGTTCCTAAGTGGGTGAAAGCCAAAGAGTTGAAAGAAGAGTTGAAGGGGGAATTTTAAAGATTTGTTGAGTCTCTTGAAATGATGGTTGAGAAAGTAAAGCATCGAAACCAAGAAGAGATCCATACCCTTATGGATGAAAAGAAGCCTCCGGAAACTAAGATCATGGATTCTACTCCCCACAACCCAAAACCTTCTCATTCTATTGAAATTTTAAATTCTCTTAAGAACTTCCATGATTTTATTGATAAAAATTTATTTGTTGAAAATTGTAGGAAAATGATTGCAAGAGGGCACCAACAGTTGTCAATGCCCGAATTCTTACCGGGGGATGTGGTTGAAGTTCAAAATGCATATAAAGCCCCATGTAAAAAGTGGAACAAGTGAAAAGGGTCATTCCTTGTGAAGAATGCCTTTGGAGAACAATTGATTGAATTATTCAACAAGAAAGGACACGTTCTTGTGGTTGAGCAGGAGAGCACAAGGCACTACTTCAAGAAGAAACCTATGATAGTGCCTAAGGACTATTCTATACCGCCATGAGCTTGATAATATCATCCGGCTTGAAGACGTTAAACTTAGCGCTAGATGGGAGGCAACCCATCATTATTTTTATTGCTTTATTTAGTGCTTTCAATAAGGATTGTAGATTTGATATTGTTTTGCATTTTGGCCTTGTAGGTGGATGTGCTTATGAGAAAATGCATATTAAAGAAAGGAGAAGTGCTTCATGAATTCAAGTAGGAATGTTGCACCACTTGTTGCAAACTTAATTCTCGACTCTTGTCTTGAGTTAAGTTTGGGGGGTGCTAGTGCATGGTGGACGTACCTTGAGAATTGTGATGCATATGCTTCTCTACAAGAAGATCATTGATGGAGAATACAAGGGTAAGTCCCACCACTTTTTGCAAACTTAATTCTCAACTCTTATTTCGATTTAAGTTTGGGGGGGGAGTGTGTGGTGTGACTCACCACTTGAGTATGATTCTTGTAAAACTGGGTCAATTTTAAAAATTTTCTCATGAGTTTGGGTATTATTTTGGCATGATTGTTTGTGTTGAAGTGCCTGATAATCTATATTTTAAATGAAATTGTTGAGCTAAAGATATTTGGTGAGTTTTTTAGTATGAATGAAGGGTATTGGAAGCATGAATGGAGCTTGGAGCTAACGATTTCCACTACCAAATGCCTATTGAGGGAGTACTCTACACCTTATCACCTTTAATTGCTTGACATGATTTGATTTTGATTTGGATTGATGTGATTAGCATGCTACTGATTAGAGCTATTTTCACCTACATTTTAGTGTCTTTTTATATGTGTTTTCGTATTATTTTATCCGTATTTTATATGTTATTTGATTGTGTTTTGTGTTTTTATTGAAATGTGTGTGAATGAGCTTAAACTTAAGATTTTTACTTTTTATTGGATGCTAAACATGATAAGGAAGATGTAGGAAAAAGCGGATCTCAATTCGGAGTTGAAACGAGGGAGAACGAGCCAAAACAGTAAAGATGATATGAGCTTAATCCATTCATTTTGTATTTCTTTAGATCTAAGACTATGGGTATTTGTAATGAATCATTTATTTATTTTGTTACCCTTATCATGTTAGGCTAATCCCTCTAGTGGGATTAGGAGCATGAAGAGCATATAAGATTTATATTATCATGTGGATTAAGTTGGTTTTTGATTTAATTGATGTTGATTTCTATTCATGGAGTTTAATTATCTTGATGTTGTGATGGCATGGTTTGTTATTCATGAATGTTTATTGGTTTAATGGATTGTTGATCAATGGATTATTTGTGGTAATTAAATACTATCATGATGTTTATGTATGTATTGCTTGGAGTGAGACGAAAATGACCCTCTATAGTATTAGGAAGGCATGAATAGACATTGAGTTTGGGTTTGATCGAAAGGATATTTGAATTCAATGAGGGAAACCAATCCATTCGTTGGCCTTAGTACACAAAAAGGGAGAGTTTAATCTAACTAGTACCTAGATGGAAGGGGTTAATGTTGGGCTTTGATCTTAAGTGCTTTTGGGAGTCTAAAATGGATCAACAACCTTTGTAACCCGAAAGGGAGCTTAGGATACAATCGTGATCACCCTTAGTCTACATCAATTGAGTTGAATTCCTTTTGCATGATAATATGAATCGAGTGTGCTTGGATGTTTCTAATCCCATGTTTTTCATACTTGAACTTTAGCACCCATTTCCTTTACTTGTTATTCATCTTTACTTGTCATTTCTCTTATTCGCTATTTTTATTTACTTGCTACTTGTTTAAATGGTAAATCATCTCATAATCCCCGATCATCTTTACAAAAACAACATGAACATGAGCTCACGTATTTTGCTAGTCCGAACATAACTCCTTTGTGGATTGATAATTTTTCTTGGGATATACTACTACAACGATCGAGTATTCTTGCTCGTGAGTGCTATAAAAATAGGCAAACAGCTACTTCATGTGTTATGTTTGTGGGAGGTTTACTTTCGTAATCTAGGATTTCATTTTCAATCAAGGATGGGATGACTGTGAGCTTAATTGATTATGGATGATATGAATGTGTGTTTCATTTTCTATTGATGGTGGTGATTGTTGTTTTTGCATGTTATGTTTTTTGTGTTGTTTCTTGTTTGGTGTGTTTTTCTTATATGTTTTGTGTGTATTTCATTTTTGTCTTGTGATGTTTGGTGGTTTATTTTTGGGATGCTATGAGTCATTTTTTAATGTGAGTAATGACATGTTGTTGTGATAAGCGATAACAAATTATGATTAAGAATCTCTACACTTTCAAATTGTGACATGTTTTGCTTAACTTGTTCAATTTTGAGATGAATGTGGTGTAATAAGTTTCTTAAGGTCCGAGCATAAGCTTGTGAGCATTTGAGCCTCAACCGTGCAATTTTTTTTTGCATGAGTGGATCGGTTGTGTTAGATAAGCTAGAACTTGCTCAAGGACTATAGGAACGAGCTCGATTAGTGGAGATTAATGACATGATTTAAGGCCATCCTTGTTATGTGAAGTCATTGCCATATATTTCCTTATCTTGTACATCATCCCTAGTCAACCACTTTGAGCCTATAAGCCCATTTCTTGTGAATTTAGCACATTACAAGCCTTGATTATCCACATGAGCCTTATATATTTACCCTTTTGTGTTAGTAATTGAGGATATGGTGGCTAGAAAGGATTGATAAGATAGAAAAAGAAGAAAAGAAAATGGTAAACAAGCAAGAAAAATCATGAAAAGAGCAAAAACAAGAATGCACATGCAACCTTAAAACTCGAGAATGAGCAAAGCAACATCAAGATGCTCAAGGCAAACAAAAGTCAAAAGAAGGAAGCATGCATCATAAAGAGCTTAATACAAAGGAGAAAAATGATGAATAGTGCTTGAGATTTGCAAAGATAAGAAAGGAAGAAGGAAAAGTGAAGAAGTTGAAGAAAGTAGCTACCTCTTTGATTACTTACACGTGATTAGTCACTATTAACCATATTCTTCCTACCCTACCAAAGAGTCTATCATTACATCCTTAATGAAAAGTCTTTTATGATCATTAATTAAAACTTTGGTGGTTTGTGAATATAGCCCGCGAGCAAGCTTATAGCGAGTCGAGCCAATCAATTGATGAGTGTTGATTTAGCTTACTTCATAGAGTGTTGAGTGAAATTAATATCCGATGTGAGGCTTGGACCAAAAAGGGACTATATTACACTTTATTCTCTTGTGATTGAACTTGTTAATATTTTTTGTATGTTATAAGTTTAATGTTGTAGGATGACTTAGCATAAGTTTTGGTTCTTATTGTTATCGATGTGTTATTTCTTATGTTCGTTAGGTTTTTTTCTAGGTGAAAATTTCTCCTTTCGTTTTCTCATTTTCGTTGCTCGGGGATTAGCAACACTTTAAGTTTGGAGGGTTGATCAGTGTCCTTTTCACCTAGATTTTAGTGTCTTTTATGATATTTTTTATTTGTCTCTATTCATTTTGTATTCCATTTGGTGGTGTTATATGTTCATATGGAGATTTGTGCTTTAAAATGATAAATGTGTGATTTTCATGATTAAGTACCTTAAATTGCGCGAAATTAGTAAATATATAGAGAATTGATAATTTGGTTTATTTTGTATAATTTTCAGGCATAAATGGACTCTAGAAGTGAAGAGGAAGATGTAGGAAAAAGCAAAGTTTAATTCGTAGTCCAAACGAGAAAGTTATAATTAGAATGGTGTGCCACTTTGCATGACTTGTAACATCTTCAAATGTGAGAATTTTTAAAATTTCTTTATATGGATAAAAATCCAAGAAAGAGAGGATCGCGTGAGCATAAAAATCACTCAAATCAGAGATCGGATGTGGAAGTTATGCACGAAACAGTGAAGCAGCGCGAAGCTGTCACAAAAATTCGACCCTTGCACAAAAAATCGGTCGAATTTTTGTGAATTTTTAGGAAAAACAAGGATGACACAGAGCAACGGAGGCTGAGCACACTGGCACAAAAATTCGACCATGCTCATGAAAATTCGGTCGAATTTTTGTGAAAATCTCCACATGTGCATAAAATCAGTTTTAATTCCCTTTTTGGCTGCTTTTTCTCCAAGTTTTGAGAGGATTAGGTCTTCGCTTGGGACACACACATCACACACTATTTTTCTCCATTTTACACCATCATCTTCATCCATTCTTTATCCATCCATCTACACTTGATCTCCTCCATCAAATCTACCATCTAAGTGATCAAGGAAGCAAGGAAGAGTGAGATCACAAGAAGAAGAAGAAGATCTCCATTGAAGACCTTCAAAAGGGGAATCTAATTCTAATTTTGTGACTTTCTTTATAGTTGATCATGGTTTGTAAGGATTTTAATGTCTATATTGAATTTCTTGTGACTATGAGAGGCTAATCTCCTTTGTGAGATTAGCTCCATGATTGGTGTTGGATAATTTAATTTTTATGAAAATTGATTTTAATCTTGAATGGGCTTTGTGTTATTTCTATCATTAAGTGTTAATTGCTTGATGTATATGATTGATTTGTGTGATTAATGGTCATAGTTATGTGATTAGATTGGTAAATCAATTACATGTTTAGGATAGTTCATTGAATCATTTCATCATACACTTCATGTGCATTAATTTAGAATGAGATAGGTCTATCCTTCTAGATTTTGAACTCTTTGATAGAATATTTGATTAGCTTAATCGTGAGATTAGTTGATTAGATGAGGAGACCCAAGCCATTAGTGAATTCATAGTACCTTAAAAGGGAATATTGCCTATAATTAGTATCTTGTTAGGGAACTCGTAGAGTAATTAGTACCTAGTGGGAGGTGTTCACTTTGGTCTTGATCCTATGTGCGTTTGGGAGCCTTATTGAGGGCCAACATCCTATACATCTTGGTAGAGAGTTTAGGTTGAATTAGTTCCCAACACTTCCTCAAGTTCTCTTTTGTACCTAAGGCATTGAGAAGAATCAAGAGGTAAGACAAAGTCAATATAAACAATATTTTGAAATTCAATGCAACTTGAAGAGTTAAAAGGTTTAGAAATGCTAATGTCACTCTTTTAGTCATCATCAATTGTTTCTAGACTTTGTTCTTCTTTGTCCACTTCATTTGCCTCAATAGGCTCTTCAAACACCTCTTTTGATTCTTCTTCCCCCAAATTCTCTTCAACCATGTCTTTCTTATCCTCAATACGTTCAATATCTCTTGAGTCTTCATCATTCCCCGAACACTCTTCTACGTCTAACTTTTCTTCAATCTTTTCATCAAGATTTTCCATTTCATGAAGAGTGTTCCGTTCACTTATTATTTCACTCATTTGATGTTCTAAGATCTCAAATCTCCTTTCATCTTCCTCTTGCTCTTTCTACCTTTCTTCTCTCTCTCTTTCTTTCTTCTCTTTCTTCTCTTATTTCTCTTCTTTCTTCAATAATCTCATTGAGCATATCCAAAAGTTGCCCAACTCTATCTTTTACGAATGACTTTGCTTCTTCACTCGGTGACTGCCATATTTGTTCTTGGAGATAATTCTCTTGTTTATTACTTTGGGAATTACTCCCTTGCATGTAAGAAATATCCTCTACTTGAGAACTAGGCATCATCCACTCTTGTTGCACCGTGGAGTAAGAAGTTGGCATACTTTGAGGATATTGAGACCCATAACTAGAAAGACTTGGTTGAAAACTTTGCCTTACATCACTTCCGTTAGCATATCTTCTATACAACTCAACTAAGGCACTATTTTCGGATGTAGGGATTACCGTAGGCACAAGGTTATTGTAGGGACTTGATGTAGAATAAGTGTTTCCTTGGTAAGGTTGGAATGTATTTATATTGTAAGCACTTTGCCATCCCTCATGTATTCCATTATTGTAGCATTGATCCATATCTATGCTCTTCTCCTCAAGATCTACTACAATTTTCCTTTTACTTTCTATTTTTTTGTTTGCTCCTTCTCCCCTTCTTTCAAGGTTGATTTACCTATCAAGAAGAACAAGTAAGAACAAAAATTTTTCAAAGCAAATATAAGATGCAAAAAATAAAAAAATATAAAAAATATCCAAAGTAGAGCTAACAAATTCAAACACGTTACACCGAAGCCTTTCTCCCCGGCAACGGCGCCATGAACTTAGTCTCGATTTTGGTATAAATTGATAAGAGTAAGCGTACTCTATCGTTGTGTGTAGAAGTGGTGACTAAGTGCAAAATTTATAATATCAAACCCAAAGGAAAAGTGATGTATCCGTATTCGAAATATATTTCACTCTAGAAGGACTAATCAATAAAGGGAAGGTTTAATTATACTACAGTTAACAACTAGGAAAGCAATTAAAGATAGAAAATGTACATATGAGATTGATGATGGGTGAAGGTGAGCAATCTAAAAAGTATATAAGGCAAGCAATATAATAGAAAAGGCTCATGTAGATTCACACACACACATGCATTGAAGGTCATCATGTTATAATATTAAGGGCAATCACTTATGTACCCCTAATTCCTATGGCCAATGCAATTAGGTTCTCAACTCTTTTACAAATTTAAATCTCCTAGGATTGTGTCATACTCTCAATTCCCATGAAGGTACTATGATCATAAGTTGGGTTCCCCTCACTAGTTCATCACTAATGTCCTATCATGAGGTTCTAAGCACAAGAGGGTACGGCTTACCTCCCCTCACACTAACTAAGTCATTTTGTGCAATCAACAATTCAATTAAATCACTAAGCATAGTATTGGAATGGTCATCCTAACACTATGAATAGAAAATTTAACCCCACAAATCATACACGAAATGAGAATAAGTATTCATGATAGAAAATATTCATACAATCAATTAATTAAACATGTGGTGTGCAAAATCTACATTATCTTTCACCAATCATATTACTAGCCTTACATGAGGACTAGCCACTATAAATCATTACAAAATCAGTAAAACCCATGACTTGCTCCAATTGAGCTAAATAATGAAGAAAATCACAAATTAAAGGTTGTGAAGCCTCTCTTTCAAACTTGGCAAACTCTTCCTTCAACATGCTCAAATCTTCACTTCTTGATATTCTTCCCTTCTTAGATTGGTTGGTGGATGGAATGAATGGATGGATTTGAGAAAATCAAGGGGAATGGATGGATGTATTGAAGGATAGAGGGATGATATGGAAGATTGAAGATGGATGAAGATTGAGGTGTAAAATGGGTAGAATAGTGTGTGATGTGTATGGGCAGCCAAAACCCTCGAAAACCTGCCACAAATGTTGACATTTGGGGTATTTTTACCCCCTTGAAAAATCTGGAAATCGCACTTGAATTTTGGCACTATTGCAAGAAAACACGATTGTGTTTTCTTGTATCTGCCCGTGTTTTCTTGCATCTGCGATTTTTTTAGCCCGAAACGCGATTTTTGGCCAAGTGCAAGAAAACACGGTCGTGTTTTCTTGTTCTGTCCGTATTTTTATGCAATTTCTCAGCTCTCTGGATGTTTGATCACCTGCATAAAAATACAGACACTACATAAAAATACGGTCGTGTTTTTATGTATTTTAGCTAATTTTTTTATTTTCTTCAACTTTCTCTATTCTTCATGCTTTTCTTCACCACTTATCTTCATAATCACCTATTTCAAGACATGAAAATGCATCATCATCATTAATCCTCAATTTTCCATAATTTGATATAAAAAGATACAAAAATACAAAACAAAAGAAAGAAAACACACACAAAAATAACACAAAATCTAGGTGAAAATAGCGACGATCATCAGCCGCTGCTAGACTGCCATCCCTTTGCCGGTGACCCCACTGGAAAACTGCCACCGTCAGCAGTCAGCCACCGTCGGACCGCCACTCTCCGCCGACAACTGACCGTCTTCTGCCGGCGACCGGCCGCTGCCGCCGGACTGCTTAGACAGGGTGGGTAAGGGGTGTACCACCCCAAGTAGAATTAATAAAACACATACAAGGGTGTTTTTGTCCAAAAAAATATAAAAATGGTAAAATTGATAATTAAATAATGAAGATGGTATTAAAAGTATACACATGAAAATGGGCATTTTTCACTATTAGCACTAATTATATTTATCCTTCAAACTTTTCAATCCTCTGTTTTAATTTTATTATATTTCTGTAGTGGTTTAGATTCATCTGTTTTACAGATCTTCAACATAATTCATCGATTTTATAGATGGGAACAAATTTAATCACATAAAAAAATTGATGAAAACCAGAAAATTAAGAAATCAGACTCAGAGCAGACAAATCAAGAAATAGAGCTCAAGTATATATACTCCCCTGCTCGTCTGTTTACGTTTAAGGAAAAATTACTTTTCATTTAATTATATTAACTCTTTTCTATCAAGGTTTTTAAACATATATAAGAGAGACATATCTATCTTTCCTTATAGTACTAATGCACTGAGATATATGATTAAATAATTCAACCAACAATTCTAAATATATAATTGAAATCTCATTCTAACCATATATCCAAGACAATTAATCTACAAATCAAGTATATATATAAATTAAGTAATAAACATAAATAATAAAAATAATTCATTGCCTAATTAAGATTAAAAATAAATTGTATAAAAATTAAATTATCCAACATCAATTATGAGGTAATCTCATTAAGAAAATTACAAACATAATATTAAGCAAAATAAAATAAAATAAATTGTCCTCTTGAATTTCTTCAATATATGTATCTATCTCTTGCAATTTTTAGTTTTGATTCTTTAATTACTTGGAGTTGATGATGAAGGAAATTGATGAATTAAAGGATGGACTTGTAGGATGTGATGTAAGGTGAATTAGGGAAAACGATAAAAAAGGGAATGTCAATTTGAATGCCAATTTGACTTCCCTTTGAATGAGCTCTGTTTTTTTCCAATGTTTCATAATTGCTTAAAAAAATTTCTTTCAAACATAATTCCTGTAAATTCCCACAAGAGAATCATTTGATTAAAGAGATCCGCTGTATGGGTTTTAAGATTGATTTTGCCAAGGCTTACGACTCAGTTGAATGGGATTATTTGGATGAAATAATGGCTTGTATGGGTTTTAACAGCACATGGAGGAAATGGATGATGGAGTGTATCTCGACATCTTCTGTCTCGGTAATAGTTAATGGAAGCCCAACTGAAGAAATTCATCTAGAACGTTGCCTTAGACAAGGAGATCCGCTGTCACCTTTCTTGTTTCTATTAGCTGCGGAAGGCTTAGACAATTTAATCAAGGAGGCAGTGAACAAAGGGTGGATTGAAGGGGCTACAGTCGGGAGTAATAAGATTGTGGTATGTCATTTACAGTATGCAGATGACACGGTGTTCGTATGTTCAGGTAAGCCTGATAACCTCAGAGTTATAAAATACATTTTAAGAAATTTTGAATTGGTTTCAGACCTACAAGTTAATTTCAATAAAAGTTGTTTGATGGGGATCAACGTTGGTTCGGAAACACTGGAGGAAATGGCATACTATTTGGGCTGTGAAATTGGGCAACAACCAATGCATTATTTGGGACTCAATGTAGGCATAAGTCATTGGAAAATTTTATCTTGGAGGAAATTGGTGGAACGAGTCAAGAGACGACTTGAGAAGTAGATTAATAAACACATTTCTTTTGGTAGGCGAATTACATTGATTTAGTCTGTTCTTTCATCTATTCCAATCTTTTGTCTTTCTTTTTACCGTATACCAAAGAAAGTGATCAAAGAACTAATTCAAAGAAACTTCCTTTGGGGGGATGTGAGGAGAGAGATAAAATTTGTTAGGTTAGTTGGGAAACAGTTTGTAAGGACAGAAAAATGGGGGGGCTTGGAATTCGGAATTTGGGGCGATTTAATGAATCACTCCTTAGTAAGTGGATTTGGAGGTTTATTAATGAACATTATCGATTATGGGCTCGAGTTATTCATTCTAGATATGGAAGGTTGGACTAAGTGTCTGAGACTATTGTAAGAAGAGAGGAGATTAGGCAAAGGGGGCTGGGATCATCAAATCTTTTTCAAGGTGGTGGAGAGATATTTGTAATATATATATAGGGAAGGGGGGAAGTGGAATTTGCAAAGATATTGATAGGATGGTGGGTAACGGTATGAATACATATTTCTGAAAAGATTTGTGGATTGAAGATATGCCACTAAAGATGAGATTTCATAGGCTTTATAATCTAAGCTTGCAAAGAGAGGCGAGGGTTGGTGAGATGGGTTTTTGGGATGAAACTGGTTGGCATTGGGATCTTAAGTGGAGGAGTGAGTTAAGGGTTCGAGAATATAGTTATGCTAATGAACTTCTTGATTGCCTTAGTAGGGTCGTGATCAAACCTAAAGAAGAAGATAAATGGCGGTGGAAGCATTCCTCGAATGGTTTATTTGCAGCAAAGAGTGCATATTTGCGGAATGAAAAAGAGGAGGAGATTAATATAAAAATGGAGACTACAAGATTGGCATTTAACAGATTATGGAACTGTTTTGCACCAAGAAGATGTCAAGCTATTATTTGGAAGCTATTACATGGGAGGCTACCAACAAGGGACAAGCTCAACCGAATTGGTATCATTTCAAATCCAGATGATACACGTTGTTCGTGGGGTTGTAATGAACTTGAAGATGTTTCTCATCTATTCTTCACTTGTGATGTGGCTTGGAAGATTTGGCAACAAATTCATGTTTGGTTAGGTAAAGAATTGGTACCTCATGTACACCCTACCATCAATTTTGTTCAACACGGAGAGAGCTTGGGTCGCAAGAAAGCAGTTCTTATTGCCTCTACAATATGGGTCATGGTGACTTGGACGATGTGGAGGTATAGGAATAACTTGGTGTTCAATGGATACTCATTGAATTTAAAGAAATTAGTATATATGATTAAAGCAAGATCTTGGTCATAGTTATCGTCTAAATTGGTGGAATTTCGAAATATCAGTGCCTTGGAGTGGTATAAATGCCCACGAAATTGCTGTCAATTAACAAATTCTGCTATTTTTTAATTGCTAAATGTTGTGGAATGTTTGTAATATAACATGGTCGTGATGTCTGGTGGCTGTAAGGGTGAAGCACCCTTGTGCTTTTGTAACATTTTTCTCAATTGAATAAAATCTTTGCTTGATAAAAAAAAAAAAAAAAGAAACGAGCTACTAAAAAGCAATACTTTAATTGTACTGGAAGGAAATGTGTGAAAGAGGATTATTGATCATTACAGCTACCATATACATTGCAATTGCGTGGAGAGGGTGACATTAATGATGAGCCTACGAATTTGCTTAACGATGCCTTTGTCTAAATATATCATTGTCTTTGTCTAAATATATCATATTACTTTGGTTTTATTTAGTTGTATAATTAGGATTATTGATATAATTTCTGAGGTTATATTGTATTGCCTTTAGGGTAATTATTGATGTAATAAATTAGGAGTTAAAAAATGAGACGATTAATATGATCAGTGGTGATTGTGAAACCGTTTTCCGAAAGCAGTTGGTTAATTAATAGCTAGACACAAAAAAGAAAAAAAAAAAACAGAGACAATTTATTACACAAGAAGAGAGTGTCGCCGATGAGCAACAACCGTATTTTATTCTAGCTACACCGCCACCACACATTCAGGCACGGAAGCGGCACTCCTCGGGAAACCTCATCCCGCACTTGTTGAACAGCGTCTGGAATTTCTGCATCATCATCGGCTGCATCTCCTCCATCTGCCCGTACTCCCTCTGCATCTCCATCATCATCCTCCTCACCATATCGCAGTGGCATTCCGGCCGAACATACTGCATCTGACTGCAGCACTCCTCCACCTCCTCCTCCCCGTACCGGGGGTTGGCCACCGCGCTGCGGAGGAAGGGCGTCCCCTTCCTCATGTACTGCATGCAGGGCCTCATCTGCATCCGCTCCACCTCCATCTGGCACGACTGCTGAGGGTTCTCCTCCTCAGTCACGGTGGTGGTCACCACCGTCGTGTACGCCGTGGCTCCGGCGATGAGGGCGATCAACAGGGCTGCGAAAGCGGTGAGTTTTGCCATTTTTATTTTGTTTGCTGAATCGGTGTGGGGTGGTTTGGGAGGTGGGGGTAAAGGCGGCATTTATAGAGGGGGTGAGCCGGTGAGGTTTTGCATGGCGGTGACGTGTCGGAACGATGGAGTTGTGCTGACAAGTGTGCAACACCATGCATATGATGACAATGTTAATTAATTTTCACCATTTATTTGTATGCTTGCAGTTGCAGAATGCATCTTTGAAAGCTGCAACTCTATGAATTCGTGAACTTGCTTTTGTTTGATACCATCCAGGGGAGGGTTCCGTTTCAAATCTTCTTATTTTTTCCTCTATTTATTAATACAATTACACATTATATATAAAATAATAATAATTCTAATAAAATATGAATGAGAGGAGGGAGTACTTAATTATTGCTCCAATTTCCTGCATAATTACATAAGTAGAAAGACAGGAGATTATATTTTAGAGGAAATTATAAATTGTGGCTAAATATTTAAATATTTTTCTCACTCCTAAATATTGATTATATAATTAATATGGAAAATAAAATTTATGATATAAATCATATAATACCTCTCTAATTTTATTATATCCTATATACTGGTGACCACATGTTTTATATAGTGGAGAATACTTCAATTAGTATAGTAAGGGATGATAGATGAGGGGGAAAAACTATTAAGATTATGGAAAGGATAATTTGTATTAATCACGTACAAGGAAAATATACAACAACAAGAGTAATGTAGAGTTATGTACAACCGATGTGGGATAACAATATATACTATTACACTATTACTCCCAATACGCCCCCTCAAAATGGCGGTGGGTACACTACGCCAATCTTGGACATAAGAAGAGTGAGCCGAGGACGAGCTAGGGGCTTTGTGAGAGCATCAGCTAGCTGCTCAGAAGACGAGACATGAGCAACACGCAACTGAGAAGAGTTTACAAGATCTCTGACAAAATGATAGTCAATCGCTATGTGCTTCATTCGTGAGTGAAACACTGGATTTGAGCACAAGTAAGTGGCACTGATGTTGTCACAGTAAATGGCCGGAACACATGAGAGAGATGGAAGGCAAAGTTCCTGCAGAATGGAGCGAGTCCATTGAACCTCAGCAGCAGCAGAGGCAATGGACCTATACTCAGCCTCAGTAGAAGACCGAGCAACAGTTCGTTGCTTGCGAGACCTCCAGGATATGGGATTGCACCCAAGAAACACCACATATGCCTCAGTAGAGGATCGATCATCACAGTCTCCTCCCCAATCCGCATCAGCAAAACAGTGAAGAGATAAAGAAGAAGAACTCCGAAGAAACAATGAATGATTTCGAGTACCATTTAAGTACCGAAGTAGTCTCTTTACGGCACCCCAGTGTGTGGTGGTGGGTGTATGCATGTATTGAGATAACTTGTTGACTGCATAGGCAATGTCTGGTCGAGTGTGAAGAAGATATTGGAGACGACCAAGAACCTTGCGATACTGAGTGGCATCAAACACATCAGAACCATCTGTACGAGAAAGTTTAGATCCTACAACCAAAGGAGTGGCTACTGGCTTCGAGTTAAGCATGTTGAGATCAGAGAGAAGATCAGTGATGTACTTCTGTTGAGACAAGTAACAGCCGTCCGCCGAACGAGATACCTCAATCCCTAAGAAGTATGATAAATCACCCAGCTTCTTGATAGAGAAGTGTGAGGCCAGATTGGCTTCAAAGGAAGACAGAAATCCAATGTTGTTCCCTGTGAGAACTAAATCATCCACATATACCAAAAAGTAGGCCATAACATCTTCTTTATGATAGACAAAGAGTGACTCATCTGACTTTGTACAGATGAAGCCATACGAGACAAGAAAATTCCGTAAAGCTGTGTACCAGGTTCGGGGAGCTTGCTTTAAACCATAGATGGATTTTCTGAGCTTGCAAACATAATCAGGGTGATTAGCAGAGATAAAACCTGGTGGCTGCTGCATGTAGACATCAGTAGATAGAGTGCCATGAAGGAAGGCATTGTTTACATCAAACTGAAGAAGTGGCCATTGTTGAGTAACAGCAATGCTAAGAACGATCTGGATCGTGGCTGACTTTACAACAGGGCTGAAGGTGTCAGTGAAATCAACCCCGGGTCGTTGATGAAACCCTTTCGCCACAAGACGTGCTTTGTATCTTTCAACAGAGCCATCCGGGCGTCGCTTGATCCGGAACACCCACTTACAACCAACAATGTTTTGAGCCAAGGAAGAAGGAACAAGATCCCATGTACCATTCTTGTGCAGGGCATTGAATTCAGAGGACATCGCATCACGCCAACAGGGAGTAGATAAAGCCTGAGAGATAGTAGTGGGCTCAATATCTGTGTAAGTTGTAATAGTGAGACAGTACCTGGGATTTGGTTTTAAGATGTTGTTCCTAGACCGAGTTACCATACGATGTTGAGTTGGAGCAGGTGGTGGTGGTGGTGGTGGAGGAGGAAGTGGAGAGTCCTGCCGTCGAGGTAAGAGAGTGGGACTGGTCGGAAGAGGTAGTTGGGGTATGGGTGGTGGAGTAGGTATGGATAGATCGGGTGGAGCAGAAGGTGATGGTGTTGGGGGTGGGGAGGATTGGCCAATGGTGGAGAAAGGGAAGGTATGCTCAACAAAGTCAACGTGTCGTGACACAAAAACTCTGTTGGTGTCATAATCAAGACAGAGATATGCACTTTGTGTGAGAGAGTATCCAAGGAAGACACAGGATTTTGATCGAGGTGCAAGTTTATGTGACGTGTATGGTCGAAGCCAAGGATAACAAAGACAACCGAAGACACGTAGTTTGGAGATGTGAGGTGGCTTGTGAAAGAGTTTTTCATAGGAGGATAGCATCTGGAGATTGTCTTTTGGAAGACGATTAATAAGGTACACGGCAGAGGAGACAGCGTATGGCCAAAGGTGAAGAGGAACTGATGAATAATGTAACAGAGTGAGAGCTGTATCAACAATGTGGCGGTGGCGCCGTTCAGCAGCCCCATTGTGTTCTGGAGTATGAGGTGGGCTAGTTAGGTGAGTAATGCCATGTGAGGTAAGAAAGGAGCGCAGGGCAATAAACTCGCCACCATTGTCGGTATAGAGAGTGCGAAGACGACACTGCAATTGGTTCTCAACTAGAGATTTAAAGGCAATGAAGGTGGGTAGGACATCAGACTTGCGTTTCAATGGATAAAGCCACACATATTTAGTGAAGTGATCAACAAAGATAACATAGTATTTATAGCCATCGGAAGATGTAACAGGAGAACTCCAAACATCAGAAAACAGTAATTCAAGTGGAGCAGTAGCATGTAAAGTGGATTCACCAAAGGGCAATTTATGAGATTTCATAGTTTTACATGCATCACAAAATAAATCAGAGCTTTTTAAAGAGGGCAAGTTAAGACTGTTTAAAACATGGTGAAGTATTTTGGGGGCGGGGTGACCTAAGCGGGAGTGCCATAGACGGACATTATTTTTTGATGAAAGTAGAGCTGAAGGAGATGATGATGTAGGGAAAGGCCAACGGTACAGTCCACTAACTCTTGGGCCGTCCAGCAGAACGTCCCCACTCTTCCGATCCATCACCTGAAAAGAAGTGGAAGAGAAAAGAACAGACACATTATTTTGCTGACAAAGTTGGGAAACAGAAATTAAATTTTTTGAAATTTTGGGGACAACAAGAGAATTAGAAAAAGAAAGACAATGCAGGTTAGGGAAGGAGAGAGAGCCTGTGTGTGTGATAGGCAAAGATGTACCATCACCAACGATGACACTATCTTGACCATCAAATGGGGAGTGGAGAGAGAGATTTGAGAGGTCTGTTGTTATATGATGCGAAGCTCCTGAATCCAACACCCAGTCACCCGATGAAGGATTGGAGACCGCCGAGTTCGCCGTAGGAAGAGCAAACCGTGCCTGACCAGGAGACAAGCGTGCTGCCGGAGGCTGGAACGATGGAGGTAGCTCCGGGCAGCGCCTCGCGGAGTGCCCCTGCTCACCACAAAGTTGGCAGTGGCCTTGGTAGCCACGGCCTGGAGACCGCCGAAACTGGGAGGAGACGGGCGACTGCTGGTGCGCGGAAGCCCGGTTGCTGCTGGACGACGCTCGTGAGCCACCAGGGCGCCACCCTTGGCGACCGCCACCTCTCCGGTTGGTCTGAAGTGCAGCAACAGCGGTGGAGTCTGCCTGAAAAGCGGTCGACGGCACAACAGCAGAAGATTTGTGGACAAGCTGTGCTTCTGCACTAAGCAACTTGTCGTGTAGTTCTTCAAACGAAATAGCAGTGTCCCGAGCCTGAATTGCAGAAGCCAACTCCCTGTAAGAATCATCCAGGCCGTGTAAGATCTTGATTACAAGATCCTCAACATCAGTGATGACACCAAGAAGTGCAAGTTCATCAACCGTGCTCTTGATGTCGAGCAAGAAATCAGTTATGGATCTGGTGCCTTTGATGGGGTTATGAAGACGATTTTTGAGCGCCAAGATGCGCCCTCTAGATGCTGACCCATAGATGGAAGCTAGGGTTTTCCATGCTTCAGCGGAGGTTTTGGCAGCCGCAATGAATGGAATTAGAGTTGGTGTGATTGAACCAACGAGAGCACTGAGGATCAGTTGATCCTGACGAACCCAATAATCGTATGCCGAATTGGGTCGTGAAACACTGGCTACGGTAAGATCAGCAGCAGGACATGGGTGTGAGCCATCAACAAACTTGAATAAGTCATATCCAGTGAGCAGCGTGCGGAGTTGGAAACTCCACGCAGAGTAGTTGGTAGAAGTTAGTTTCAATGGTGCTTGAGAGGCAACATTGAAAGCTACTGGAGAGGGTGGGTTGGCACGTTGATCGGTGGTGATAGGTTCGGCTGCCATGGATGCAGCGTGAAAGCAGAACGCGAGAGAAAAAAAAAAGGAAGGGGCGTGAAGAGTGGATCACGATGCGTGACTTTAGGGAAAGAAAGGAAAATGGGATCGATAGATAGGGCGATTAAGCCAAGATGCTCTGTGATACCATATTAAGATTATGGAAAGGATAATTTGTATTAATCACGTACAAGGAAAATATACAACAACAAGAGTAATGTAGAGTTATGTACAACCGATGTGGGATAACAATATATACTATTACACTATTACTCCCAATAAAAACTAAGTCGCAACACAAGAATTTTTTTTATATACATAACCTTTTGTGATTTTATTTAAAAGTCTAGTTAATTAACATGATTTTTAAAATATTCACATTATTTTGTAATAATATTAATTAATTACATGCATTTACGCAAATTTCATTTTAATACACTTGAAACAGAGACAGTGGTTTTGTCAATTTTGTAAGAAAAATAAGAAATTTTAGAAATGAAATGAAGGAATGAAGTAGAAAAATAGAGAAATAAAAACACTAAATTGTATGGACCAAATCCAGAATATATGAAGGCCAAACAACACCAGACTTTAAGCACTCAGGCCTACTAGTAATATAGTCAGCGTCTTGCAAGATGAAGCCCACCTCTTTCACTATCCCACTGGAAGCCTACCATGGCCAGCCCATTTTAAGCACCAACGCAGCTAGGGATGTCAATGGGCCGGGGCGGGCCGGGTAATTGAGTACCCGAACCCTGACCCATTCTTTTGTCGTGAGTCCGGATCGCCCGTGACCCCTACGGGAGGGGCGGGTCCACCCCGTTTTTGCCCATTTTAATTTTTTTTATTTTATTTTAAATATTTATATCTATTATAAATAATGTGTAATATATATTATTTCATTTAATTAGTAATTATATAAATAGAAATATCATGCAATTTCTATTTAATTAATTAATTAAGCAAATATATCTTATAAATAATTAATATAATAAAAATATAAATAAAATATATATATTATACACATATTATATAATATAAATATTAAATTGGTCTAAACGGATTCAAACGTGTCAAAATGGGGCATCACTGCTACTCAAACTCACCCCATTCTTATACGGGCCAGGTTGGGTCCGCCCCAAATTCATGGGCCAGGGCGGGCGGGGGAATTTTTGACCTCCCTAAACGCAGTGTAGTATATTCTTGTTTTCCATCATTAGATGGACAAATGCTAGGAAGGTTGAAGGATCCTTTTTAATGGAAGAAACAAACACACTGCGACGAGAAGAAAATATGTGCCGCTTGAGAGACGGACATAAAGAGAGAGACGGACTGAAAGCAGAGAGAGAAAGAGAGAAAGAGAGAGAGAGAGAGGTAGCAATGGGAGATGAATTGAGCGTCGATAATAAGCAGGTGATACTGAATAACTATGTGAAGAATTCTGTAAATGAATCGGATATGTCGCTGAAGACCTCCACCATCAAGCTGAAAATCCCTGATGGCTGTGACGGCGCCGTTTTGGTGAAGAATTTGTACTTGTCCTGTGACCCCTACATGCTCTTTCGTATGAAAAACCTCCAAGGCAACTCCTTCCCAACCTTCACCCTTGGCTCTGTATGCTTCTTCTTCCAATTAAATTCCATGAGTTTTTTCCTTTCTTCGTGAAATTTTGGAGTTTTTTAGTTGATTTAGATCGTGGATGTAGTTATATTGTAGTTCAATAATCATAATCCGAAAGCAATGATATTATCCTTCTTTTTTTTTTTCTTTTTTCTTTTTTCTTTTTTGATCGGAGATATTATCTTTCTATTAATGGGAACACGAAATCATTCCATTGAAATTGCCTAATCAGTTAGCGGCAATCAAAAATCATTCCATCTTTTTTTTTTTTAAGTTAGTGTTAAATATAGATCATGCATGCACAAGCTTGCATGGTGGTTGTTTGACAGGGTTCGACCAAGGTTCGACCAGAAGGTAAGGTCAAACAATGAGTGACGGGGTCGAACTAATGAGAATCCAAAAACATGGCAGGGTTCGACCTAGGTTCGACCAGTAGGTTTGGTCGAACCATAAGTGTCGTGGTCGAACCAAATGATAAACTGAAACAGAATGGTGGTTCGATCAAGGTTCGACCTGAGTTCGATATGGTATCAGGTCGAACCAAGAATGCTGCATGTCAGTTATGATCAGTGTGAAGAACGAACCGATAGATTGATGACATGGCAAGATTCTTGAGTTGTTGTTAGGTCAGTTACAACCGCATGCAACTAGCAAAACACGTGGGAAGCTTGCTGGTAGTTATACATGCATAGTGACTATAAAAGGAGCAGCAACTTGCATCGATCATCATCTTCAACACATCATCTTCACATATCAGTTTTCAAGCATTAAAGAATTAGGGTTTTCTGATAAGTGTGCTTATAAGTTTTGTATCATCATCATCATAGTGAATTCTTCTCCTTTAGAAAGTGGATGTAGATCAACATGATCGAACCACTATAATTCCTTGTGTTTTCTAGTTTTCATTTTCATATTTGTTTTGATTCAAACCGTGAGTGAAAGCAAGGTAGATAGAGTGTGAGAGTGAGATCAAACTGAAGTTCGATTTTAAACATATTCACAAGAATTGGCGCCGTCTGTGGAAAAGCCAAGAAGAAGAAGAAGTTCATTGGAGAAGAAGATCAGATGGTGACTACTAAGTTTGATATTGAGAAGTTTTCAGAGAAGGCAGACTTCAGTCTGTGGAGGATGAAGATGGAGGCGATCTTGTTCCAGCAAGGTCTATCAGATGCAATCAAATCGCTTCCTGAGAACCAAGCTGGTGCAGTTGATGCTGTTGCACTTGCAGCAGATCAAGAACAACAATCAAAGGCTAGAAGTGAACTGATTCTGTGCCTTGGAGACAAAGCTCTAAGGGAAATCTCAAAGGAAGCTACTGCCAGAGGAGTATGGAGGAAATTGGAGGAGCTATACATGGTTAAAAGTTTGGCCAACCGTTTGTACATGAAGCAGAAACTGTATTCCTTCAAGGTATCAGAAGATAAATCAATCATTGGTCAATTAGATGAGTTTAATAAGATCATTGATGATCTTGAAAACATTGATGTGGCTCTGTCATCTGAAGACAAAGCTGTCATCCTCATGTCAGCTCTTCCTAAGTCCTTTGAAGGGTTAAGAGATACCCTCTTGTTTGCTAATGCTGAAGCAATTACACTTGAGCAAGTATTGCTGGCAGTTAAGGCAAAGGTTCTTCATAAGAAGAATCCAGATCAACAGGCTGTTGCAGAGGGTTTATTAGCAAAAAAACAGAATCAGTGGAACAAGAATAATAACAAGAATAGCAATGCTGACAAAAGGAAGCCAGAAAAGAATCAAGGTGCTCCATCAGAAGAAGAAGAGAACAATAATTGCTTCCATTGCAACAAGCCTGGACACTTCAAGAAACAATGCTTCAAATGGAAAGCAATGGTAGCAAAGAAGATAGCTGAAAAGGGAGGAAATAAAAGACCTCATGCAAATCAGGTAACAACTAATCAAGTTGGTTCAGATTCTGATTTCATTGAAGCTATGTCAGTGTGTTCTAGTTAGTATCAGAAGAGTGGGTCATGGATTCAGGATGCACATTTCACATGACTTCAAGAAAGGATTGGTTTACTGAATTAAGATCACAAGATGAAGGTTCAGTCATGCTAGGTGATGATCACACCTGTAAGATTAAAGGAATAGGTTCTGTCAAGCTTAAAATGTTTGATGGGAAAATCAGATTATTAACCAATGTCAGATATGTACCAAGTTTGAGAAGAAATCTAATATCTCTTGGAATGTTAGTTTCTCAAGGTTATGAGTGCCATCTAAATGGAGAAACACTTACTATCACAAAAGGAAAGTCAGTAGTTGTTAAAGGTTTTAAGAAGTCTGATTTGTACTTCTTAAATGGTTCTGTGATGGTTGGACAGATTAATGCAACTAAGGATGATAGTAGTATTAAAGTTTGGCATGGAAGGCTTGGTCACATAAGTGAAAGAGGCTTGCAAGAACTTGCAAGACAGAAGTTGCTTGAGATCAGTTCAACCTGCAAGTTAGAGCAGTGTGAAGCTTGCATATTAGGCAAGTCAAAGAGGTTAAAATTTGGTGCAGCTGAGCATAATACCAAAGTCAGGTTGGAATATATTCATTCTGATCTTTAGGGACCTTCCAAGACCTCAACTATTGGGGGTGGAAGATACTTCATATCATTCATTGATGACTATTCAAGAAATGTATGGATAAGAAATTTGAAGACCAAGGATGAAGCATTATCAGTCTTTAAAGTTTGGTTGACAGAGGTAGAACTTCAGACAGGAGATAAGGTTAATTGCTTAAGGACAGACAATGGACTTGAGTTTGTGTCAAATGAATTCAACAAGTTTTGTCAAGAAAAGGGTATTAAGAGGCACAAAACTATACCAGGAACTCCACAACAGAATGGAGTGGCTGAAAGGATGAATCAGACACTTCTTGCAAGGGTTAGATGCATGATGAGCAGTGGAGGCTTCTCAAAAGGCTTCTGGGGAGAGTTGGTGTCAACTGCAGCTTACCTGATCAACCTATCTCCATGTACAGCTCTTAAATTTAAGCCACCTGAACAAGTATAGGCTGGTAGGGTACCTGATTATAGTCATTTAAAGGTGATAGGTTGCCAGGTGTACTCACATCAGAAGCAAGATAAACTTGATCCAAGGGCTATCAAGTGTGTGCTTGTTGGCTATCCAAAAAAGGTAAAAGGTTATAGACTGTGGTGTTATGAAACTAACAAGTTTATTGTTAGCAGAGATGTAACATTCAATGAGGATAGGATGCCATTGTTTGACAAAGGTGCTGAGAAATCCACCATTACAGATAAGTGTGAGTTTGAGGTGGAGCATGATGATCAGACAGCAGTACAGCAAGATCAGAATCAGGAGAATAATGATGAGCATGAAGTAAATGCTGAAGAGGAGGGAGCTGTGGGATCTAGCTCAAGTGAAAGAAGAACTTTGAGCAGCTATCAACTAGTTAGAGACAGGCTGAGAAGGCAAATCAGGACACCTGTTAGATACATAGAGGCTGACATTGTGTCATATGCTCTCTATGTAGCTTCAGACATTGACATCTATGAGCCAAGAACATATTCAGAGGCAATATCAGGAAAGGACAGTGCCAAGTGGCTGGATGCAATGGAAGAGGAGTTGCTGTCTTTAAAAAGGAACAATACTTGGGTAATTGTTGACAAGCCTGCAAATCAGAAGCTTGTAAGTTGTAAGTGGATTTACAAGAAGAAACCAGTGACAAACAAAAAGGGAGGAATAAGGTATAAGGTAAGACTTGTAGCAAGAGGTTTTTCACAGCAAGAAGGAGTTGATTATAATGAGATCTTCTCACCAGTAGTGAAACATTGCTCAATAAGGATCCTGTTATCATTGGTTACTCAATTTGATTTGGAGTTACATCAGATGGATGTAACTACAGCTTTTCTACATGGAAATTTAGAGGAAAAGATCTACATGAAGATTCCTGAAGGTGTTAGTTTGAAAGGTGCAGATTCAAAGGCTTGTTTGCTGCTCAAATCATTGTATGGACTGAAGCAAAGTCCAAGACAATGGTACCTCAGGTTTGATGATTATATTACATCAAATGATTTTGTCAGGAGCAAGTATGATAGCTGTGTATACATAAGATACAAGGATGGATGCTACACTTATCTACTACTGTATGTAGATGATATTTTGATAGCATGCAAGGATATGAGAGGAGTTAATACAGTGAAGGATACCTTGAGACAGGAGTTTGACATGAAAGATCTTGGTGAAGTAAGAATGATACTTGGCATGTAAATTGAAAGGGACAGATCAGCTGGTCATCTAACATTGTTTCAAGAGTCTTACTTGGATAAGGTTCTCAAAAGGTATAACATGAATCTTTGTAAGGATGTTTCAATACCAGTTAAGCAAGGATTCAGTCTGTCATTAGCTCAAGGATCTCAAACAGATAAGGAAAGGGCAGAAATGAGCAATATACCATATGCAAGTGTTGTTGGTAGTCTGATGTATGCAATGGTATGTTGCAGGCCAGATTTGGCTTATGTTATGAGTATGATCAGTAGGTTTATGAGCAATCCTGGCTCTATACATTGGGATGCAGTAAAGTGGGCACTCTGCAGATACATCAAGGGAACTATATCAGTTGGTTTGAAGTTTCAGAAACAAAGTACTTGGGACAGAGCTGTTATAGGCTATGTAGATGCTGATTATGCAGCAAACCTTGATACAAGAAAGTCCATAACAGGCTATGTGTTCAATTTATTTGGTACAGCAATAAGTTGGAAGGCTACACATCAACACATTGTAGCTCTTTCTACCACAGAGGCAGAATTTGTTGCTCTCACAGAAGCAATCAAGGAAGGTGTTTGGCTAGTTGGAATTTTGGGAGAATTTTGTGTTCAGCAAGAGACTGTTGAAGTGTATTGTGATAACCAAAGTGCTGTACATCTCTCAAAACATCAGGGGTATCATGAGAGAACTAAACACATTGATGTTAGACTCTATTTCATAAGAGATATGATAGATGAGAAGCTAGTTACTGTCAAGAAGATTAAGACAGCTGAGAATCCTGCTGATATGTTTACCAAGGCTCTACCTATTCAAAAGTTTGAATTGTGTAAGAGTCTTATTGGTATTTCCTAAAGATGGAGGAAGAAAGGTGGGCTGCAGCCTGTAATTGCAGCAAGGTTGAGAAGTATTACTTGTGGTGATGCATGGTCTAAGGTGGAGATTTGTTAAATATAGATCATGCATGCACAAGCTTGCATGGTGGTTGTTTGACAGGGTTCGACCAAGGTTCGACCAGAAGGTATGGTCGAACAATGAGTGACGGGGTCGAACCAATGAGAATCCAAAAACATGGCAGGGTTCGACCTAGGTTCGACCAGTAGGTTTGGTTGAACCATAAGTGTCGTGGTCGAACCAAATGATAAACTGAAATAGAATGGTGGTTCGATCAAGGTTCGACCTGGGTTCGATATGGTATCAGGTCGAACCAAGAATGGTGCATGTCAGTTATGATCAGTGTGAAGAACGAACCGATAGATTGATGACATGGCAAGATTCTTGAGTTGTTGTTAGGTCAGTTACAACCGCATGCAACTAGCAAAACGTGTGGGAAGCTTGCTGGTAGTTATACATGCATAGTGACTATAAAAGGAGCAGCAACTTGCATCGATCATCATCTTCAACACATCATCTTCACATATCAGTTTTCAAGCATTAAAGAATTAGGGTTTTCTGATAAGTGTGCTTATAAGTTTTGTATCATCATCATCATAGTGAATTCTTCTCCTTTAGAATGTGGATGTAGATCAACATGATCGAACCACTATAATTCCTTGTGTTTTCTAGTTTTCATTTTCATATTTGTTTTGATTCATACCGTGAGTGAAAGCAAGGTAGATAGAGTGTGAGAGTGAGATCAAACTGAAGTTCGATTTCAAACATATTCACAAGAGTTAGCTAACGCATAATCACACACATGAATGTTTGCATAATTTATGGTAGATGATCATCAGGTGGTGAATTGTAGCATGTATTCTAGCCGGTTGTAGAATTAATTGTATATTGGAAGTTGTGTTTATTCTCCATTTTGAATTTGGTTTCCTCTATTGCAATCTTGTTTCTTTATTTGATCCAACGCTCTCACAACTACATGTTCGTCAATGAAGCTATTCTAGCTCGTTGATTGTGGTAACATTGTCTTTCTGAAAGACTGAAATAGATGGTTTATGTGAACTTGAGTACAACTTTTTTGTGTTTCTAAAATTTATCTTCACTGTTTTTCCCTTAATTGAAGCCTATAAATGGACGCGGAGTGTTCCAAGTGTTGGATTCTACTGCTCCCAATTACAAGAAGGGTGACCTAGCTTGTGGATATACCAACTGGGAGGAGTACAGCATTATTACAGATACAAGCATACTCTTCAAAATTGAAGATAGAGATGTTCCTCTCTCCTATTATATAGGAGTTCTTGGTAAGTTAATATAGGCCCTTCACAGTGAATGATTTTCAAATAAATATACATTTTTCACCTTGAATGGTTTTTTCAATGGATTTAGCATGGATAGAAGCAGGATTTTTTTAAAAAAAAATTCTGCATCATATTTCAGCATAAGAAATGAAAATTGAGGTTAAGTTATAGCCATACATCGTGTAAGGTGCTTGGTTGGGGGTAATGGGTGGGGTTAATGGGAATGGAGGTATATTGTTTCCTATTGTTGATGCTTGTTTGATCTAATGGGAATCAAAATTCCTCAATCATTCACATTGATTCATTAACTACTCCCCACCCTTCAATCTCTTTCAATCTCATTTTGATTGACCTTCTTAATGATACCCATTTCTATTCCGATTAAAGAATTCGAACCAAGCCCTTAGTTGATTGGCATTTGGAAATATTCTGATTAATCTTAGCCATTTGTTTGCTTGGGTCTAGTTTAGACTGTCTTACAAGTGGAGCATAACCGAATTTTGATGTTAGTGATTGACTAAACAAATGTCCACTCTTGCTGGTGGAGATAGGTTTGAGAGACGAGACAATGGAGGCAAGTATTGCAATGCAATTGATCTTGAGTTTTCTAATGGAGTAAAAAGAGAAAAAACTAAAGATATGTATGAACTAGTTGCATTATAGGGTGTGCAGCAGAGATGCTATCATCCTACTTGTTTTCTTCCTCTATGTCCAGTTTTCATGTAATGGACTAATGTAATTTCTGGGTTCCTTATCTTGATGAAATTTCGTGCTTTATCTTATTCTGTAGGTATGCCTGGTATGAGTGCTTATGCTGGTTTTTATGAGCTTTGCTTTCCCAAAAAGGGTGAAACCGTATTCATTTCTGCTGCATCTGGGGCCGTTGGTCAACTTGTTGGCCAGTTTGCAAAGTTGACAGGATGTTATGTTGTTGGAAGTGCAGGAAGCAATGAAAAGGCGAGTACCCATTATCTAATTTATTAGAAGTAGAACTATTGGAATTCAAAGAAGTAAGAGCAAACAACATTCAATTGCTTGCATCCTTGACGAGTAAAAACATTAAGCCTAGGGGTAAATGTTAATCCATGCATTATGTTTTGTTGGTATCATTCGAATGTTGAAGGAAGTTTCTATGACTATTGGATTTAAAACATTGGATAAACCAGCTAGCTAGTTTATCAGTTACGTTGGATCATGCACCAACATTAACATTATGTCTTACATTGTTGAAGGTTGAACTCTTGAAGAATAAATTTGGGTTTGATGACGCGTTTAATTATAAAGAAGAGGAAGACTATGATGCAGCTCTAAAAAGGTGATTGTTTGCCTTCATTTTGTGCTTCGAAAGGATAGCTACGCCCAAGATTTCAATGTGAATCATTTACATGGAGTATTTGTTAGCACTCAGATTCAAACGAACGAATTCGTTTGCCCAAAATAGCCAAACTGGCTCCTTCAATATCAATTGTATTTTTTGATGATCAGAAATCATTACATCCCGTGGCTTTAAATAAGATCCTAACCCAATCAATCAGGCCAATCAATCAAGCCCATTCTACTCACAAATTAAGGAAGTAAATAAGGAAAGAACGTGTAATAATAATAATGATAATATCCTAGCCCTTGATGCGCTGCCTACGCCGATACACCAGCAATGGCTTCGGTTGCTCCTCCCCATCCTCGGCGGGTTGCCCCACTTGCTCCACATCAACTCCCTCACCCTTGGAAACAACCTTGTCCTCAAGGTTGAACCAAGGAAACTGCTGCTGAAACTCTTCCACATTCACCCATGTAGCGTCGTCCTCCGGCTGATCAACCCACTTCACCAACACCTGCTCTACCAGCTTACCATCCTCTCCCATGTTTCGCTTAGCTAACACCACCTCCGGTTCATACACAGGGGTCACCGGCAACTCCAAAGAATTTGGCAATCCGGCTTCCACCGCATGATCTCCCACCACCCGCTTGAGCTGGGACACGTGGAAGATGGGGTGGACCCGACTAGATTCTGGCAGCGCCAATTTATAGGCAGCGGGTCCAATGCGCTCCGTCACAGCGAAAGGCCCATAGTACTTTGCAGCCAGTTTGTGGTGATGCCTTCTCGCCAAAGTCAACTGACGGTGAGGATGCACCTTCAAGAACACATGGTCGCCAACCTCAAAATTCACATCGCGACGATGGCGATTAGCCGAATGGGTCATCCTTTCCCTTGCAAGCATCAAATTTTCACGTAAGCGTGCCAACAACACATCCCTACTTTGAAGCATATTAGCTACTGCGGCTGTCTTGCACTCTCCTGGCAAATACCTTCGAAGCGAAGGGGCTGGCCGCCCATAAACTACCTCAAATGGCGTCATACGCGCTGCTGTCTGGAACGCCGTGTTATACCAATACTCCGCCCAAGACAACCAATTGACCCATTTCCTTGGCTGCTCCCCGGCAAAACAGTGCAAATAAGTCTCCAACACCCTATTAAGAACCTCTGTTTGTCCGTCCGTTTTAGGATGATACGCAGAGCTAAACTTCAGTTGTGTCCCGGACATGTTGAAGAGCTCTCTCCAGAAGGTACTTACGAACAATGGGTCACGGTCGCTAACAATGGACTTTGGAATACCATGCAAGCGGACAACGTCCCGCATGAAAGCCTCGGCCACCGATCGAGCAGTGATGACGCCCTTCAAGGCCGTAAAGTGGCTGTATTTGGACAGGCGATCCACCACTACCATAACCGTACTATATCCATGAGACTTCGGCAAAGCTGTAATAAAGTCCATGGACACATCCTCCCAAATTAACTCCGGAACGGGCAGCGGCTGTAACAACCCCGCTGGTGACAGAGCCTCATACTTCGCCTTTTGGCAGACCAAACACTTTGCCACATACTCCCTTACTGCTCGAAACATGCCCCTCCAATACACACTGGCAGCTATCCTCTTGTAAGTACGCAAAGCACCCGCATGGCCGCCCAATGGCGTATCATGGAATTCTTGAAGCAACCTAGGAATCCACTCCGAGTTAGAAGCCAGAACCACCCTCCCCTTGTGAAACAATTTTCCCCCGCGAAGCTCATAACCCGACCGACTGCTCGGATCCTCGCGAAGGTCCTTCATCACACTGCCAATAAAATCATCTTGTGACTGCTCAGTCAACACATCAGTCATCTCACCCCAATTTATGCTACTGAGTGCTAACAAGCTGCCATCCTCCCCCCGCCGCGAAAGGGCGTCCGCTACTGAGTTAGCCGCCCCAGGTTTGTATTCTATAACAAAATCATACCCTATCAATTTTGCCACCCAATTCTGCTGCGATGGCGTAACAATCTTCTGGGATAAGAGGTACTTCAAACTGCTATGATCCGTGTGGAAGTAAACTGTCGACCCACAAGATACGGTCTCTAATGCTGGACGGCTAACACCAACCCCATCATTTCTCTCTCATAGGCTGACTTGGTAATTGTTCTGTCCGCCAACGACTTACTAAAGTAAGCAATTGGCCTCCCCTCCTGCATGAGTACGGCGCCAATCCCAGTCCCGGAGGTGTCACACTCTATCACAAAGCGCCTCTGGAAGTCGGGCATGGCCAACACAGGGGCCGTTGTTAGCGCCACCTTCAGCAACCGGAAAGCTTCCTCGACTGGTTTCGTCCAAACAAACGGGCTAGGGGCCATTTTTCTCAACAAGGCCGTCAAAGGCCGCGCCACCAACCCATAATTGCGAACAAATCGACGATAGTAGCCTGTCAGGCCAAGGAATCCCCTCACTTCGCGGATACTTCGCGGACTCGGCCAATCTTCCACTGCCCTTACTTTCTCAGGGTCCATCTCCACTCCTGCTGTAGAAATAATATGGCCCAGGTACTCCACCTTCAAACACCCAAAAGAGCATTTTTTTCGATTTGCTTTATATTGATTATCCTGCAAGATCTGCAGAACTTCCTCCAGGTGTTTTTCATGCTGCTGCAAGGTCCTGCTATAAACTAAGATATCATCAAAAAAAACCAAAACAAACTTTCTCAAGTAAGGGCGAAACAGATCATTCATCGCTGACTGAAATATGGCTGGAGCATTAGTCAATCCAAATGACATGACTAGAAACTCGTAATGCCCACTGTGAGTCCGGAACGCTGTTTTGCTGATATCTCCCTTCTCCACGCGAATTTGATAATACCCGGAACGAAGATCTATTTTAGAAAACACCACCGCCCCCGACAATTCGTCCAACATCTCCTGAATTATCGGAATAGGGTACTTGTTCAACACCGTCACCTTATTGAGCTCCCTGTAATCCACACAAAATCGCCAACTCCCATCTTTTTTTTTACGAGCAATACGGGGCTGCTGAAAGGGCTGGAACTCGGTTGAATAATCCTAGCCAGAAGCATGTCTGAAACTAATCGTTCTATCTCATTCTTCTGCGTCTGCCCGTAGCGATACGGTCTTACTAACACCGGCCCAGCTCCTGGCCTCAACTCGATCCGATGTTCAGTCCCCCGCATCGGGGGTAGGCCTTCCGGCTCACCAAAAACCCCCTCAAACTGCGACAGTACGTCCGAGAGTTCTCCAGCCGCCGGTTCCAACACCCTTGGTGAAGCACCCTCCATCACCATGATCCACAGTTCCGCATCTTGAATTTGAATGAGCTCGCGAAGGCCGATGGGGCCACGGCTCAGCGCCGGATCCCCTTTCAACACCACGCGCCTTCCATCGTGATCAAACGCCATTGTCAATTCAGCCCAGTTCGTCCTTATCTCTCCAAGGGTTGCCAACCAAGCCACTCCCAGTATCATGTCCACACCCCCTAACGGAAAAACGTGGAAATCTGCCATCAATGTAATGTCGGCCACCAAGAATTTGATCCCACGACACAACCCCTGCGACACTTGGCGCCGTCCATCAACAAGCTGTACGCCGAATCTACTTGTCGAGTCAGGTTTTAGATCGAGTTTCGCCACTAAGGAGCTGGAAATGAAGTTGTGGCTGGCTCAACTGTCTATCAAGATAGTCACCCTACGCCCCTGAAATTCTCCCTCGAACCGCATAGTACGAGGACTGGCGATACCTGCCATGGAGTATATTGGCAGCATCACCTCCTCTTTTTTTTCTTCCTCCAGGCCATCAACCACGACCTCCCCCGCCTGCCGGTCAGGATCCTCGTGAAATTCAAAACAGTGCAAATCCAACTCCTCATCCTCTTCCGCCAATAAAACGTTCAGATGTCGCATTGTACATTGATGCCCAGGCATGTACGTCTTTTTGCAACGGAAACATAATCCCCTTGCACGGAGATCTGCCATTTCTTGGGGATTCATGCGGGAGAAACGCATCGGGCCCACAGATTGCCCTGACGACGCGGATCCGCCAGCCCTTTCGCGGATGGGGGGACGCGGTCCTGATGACCCTGTGGATGCCACCGGGGACCCGGTAACCCTTGGCCCTGAGGGGAACCCAGCCCCTGGCGAGAAGCGGTTATACGGCGCTGGCCTCCCGAATGAACTGCCACCTGGTTTCGGAAGGCGGTCGCCCTTGGTGATCGAAAAATTCTCCTCAACGTCTCTCGCCAACTCCATGGCAGTCTCCAAGTCTGTCGGGCGGAGAAGGCGAAGAGAGCTACGGACCTCCCTGGCCAGTCACTGCATAAAATACCCCAAGTAGTGCTCGTCGCTAAGACCCGGCACTTGACTCGCCAGTTGTACGAAGACGGTCACATACTCATCTACAGACTCCGTTTGCTTTACTGCCGCCAACCTCTCAAAGGGGCTCCCTTTGAATCGAGCGTCGAAACGGCTTGTCAGGGCCTTCGAGAATTCGTCCCAGGATATGTCTGGTTTCCTGGATCGAATCCAAGAAAACCAATATAGCACCGAGTCCTCCATAGCCACCATGGCCGCCGAAACCTTGCTCTCCTCGGACGTGCGATGCAACTCAAATTACTGATTGGCTCTCGCCAACCAACCAATCGGATCCGTGCCATCGAAGGGTGGCAGCATTGGTGGGGCAGGCGGCTTGTCTGCCATAGTTGCGCTCGTCGACCCCGAACCCAAGGCGACAGATTCAACCTCCTCGGTCGCCTGTCGTGGTGCCGCGGTCCCTGGCGTTGATCGGAAAGCCGCAACCGCCGATGTTACGCCGACCAGAGATCGGGTGATCTCCTTCAATTGTTGGACTACTCCTGCCTGCTCCTCAGCCATCTGCCTCAAGTGTTCCTTGATCTCGGCCTGGCCAGTTTCCAATTCCTCGATCCTCTGCTCGCTGCGTGTCAAAGTCATCTTGGGTGAGCGATCCGGCAGGTCGGACCAATTGTTAGCACTCAGATTCAAACGAACGAATTCGTTTGCCCAAAATAGCCAAACTGGCTCCTTCAATATCAATTGTATTTTTTGATGATCGGAAATCATTACATCCCGTGGCTTTAAATAAGATCCTAACCCAATCAATCAGGCCAATCAATCAATCCCATTCTACTCACAAATTAAGGAAGTAAATAAGGAAAGAACGTGTAATAATAATAATGATAATATCCTAGGCCTTGATGCGCTGCCTACGCCGATACACCAGCAATGGCTTCGGTTGCTCCTCCCCATCCTCGGCGGGTTGCCCCACTTGCTCCACATCAGTATTTGTTTTTCTCTTTAGTGGCAACATATTATAACAAGAATTGAAAAAAAAAACACTTTTTTTCTTACCAGATACTTCCCTAGTGGCATCGACATCTATTTTGAGAATGTTGGAGGGAAGATGCTGGCAGCAGTGCTCAACAACATGAGAGTGCATGGCCGAATCTCCGTGTGTGGGATGATCTCCCAATACAGCCTCGACAAGCCCGAAGGCATACATAACTTGCTCACCCTCATATCAAAACGGATACTTATGCAGGGATTTATTGTTAGTGACTACAATCATCTCTACCCAAAGTTTCTTGAGATGGTGCTTCCTCTTATCAAGGAAGGAAAAATCGTATACGTCGAGGACATAGCCGAAGGCCTTGAAAATGCACCGAGGGCTCTGGTAGGGCTTTTCTCCGGTCGCAACGTTGGTAAGCAGGTTGTTTCAGTCGCCTATTAGAGGTTCTATGCTGTGAGTTTGTAACTATACCAATTTCCATATGTCACACTGGACAAGAATAGTACTCTAAAGAAAGAAATTCACCTTCTTGTGGTAATGTTTGTGTTTCTGTCTTCAAAAAATTAAACGAAAAATAAAAGGTTTTCAATGATTTAAAACTATGATATTACTAATTTGTTGCTCCTATGAGGGATTCATTTTTTTTTTATTTTCTTTTTTTGAAGCCCTTATTTTTTAATTTAAATATGTACCATGATGTTGTGAAATATTTTATATGGACATTACTCCTTATAACATTAGAATAGGAAGAGAGATCGTTTACTATTGTACCCTTTATCTTCTCTATATAAAGAGTAGAGATAGTAGGGTTGTACAGACATTGAGATTTACGCCGTTAATAAGAATCTCTATTTCTCTCTTATTTTTTGTGTTCTTCTATTTCTTTTATATTCGTCTTACAAAATCTGTTTACAACACGTTATCAGCACGTTCTAACCAACCAAGTCATCAATTGAAGGAAGCTCTATAAACGATTCCAATATTACCAATTGAAAGTGAGCCATAGAAAAGAATCGTGTCTTTTCTGCAAGGTAATATTAAAATCTTAAATATTTGTAATAAAAAAAATCTAAATTTTATAATTGTTCTTACCCTTAAAATTTAATTTAGTACGTGAAAGATTCATATCATGCTTTTGAATTCATTGAAATTATGCTGTGAAAGATTTAATTTCTTTTATGACTAATTTTTTTAATTTGGTTAAAATAGAAAGAGTTAATTATGCATATTTAAATAAATTTGATTAATTCAAACAAAAAAAAATCTTCTTACACTTACAGCTATAATATTTATTTTTTTTCCATATATTTTTTATATAAACTTAATTGATGTATGATTAAAAAGTATATGATTTCTGTAAGAATATTATTATTTTTTGCTTACTTGTTGGAATTTATTTTTCGAAAATCTTGCACTTATTTTCCGTAAATCTTGAATATTTAGATATAGTTACCCGAAGGTTTACACCTGCTATATATTTCTAAAAATCATGTAGGAATTACGTTACGTTAAATCTTAATATATATATATATATATATATATATATATATATATATGCATAAATTTGTGTGATTTTCTTGTCACATTTATATGGAAAATTAAAACTCAAATAATTTTTTTTACTTTGGTTTAAGGCCATGAATTATGTGAGTCAGACACACCATATTATTTTTTTTAATAGAAAAAATGACTCGCCTAAATTAATAGGGTATAATGATTAAGAATTTCAATTAGATCATTAATTAATTTTTTATTAAATTCTAGATGCCCCACATGTTTTATTTTTATCTCACACGATAGCAAATTTTATTTCAAAACTTTCTAACGCATATTTTTTTTACTTATTTAGAAGATCTTGAGATTTATTTAGCAAATAAACCAAAGTAATTTGATACTGTCATCATATGATTGAATATTATGGATACTTGATAATTGCATACTTTATCTTTTAAGTTTATGTGAATAATAATTTCTATAATTGAATGTATGCAATATAGAAAACATGTGCATATTTTTGAAAGCATGGATAAGTATAATTTTTTTTAGATCTTCTATTGAAAACTTTGATTGCATGATTAGTTTACGGGCATTTTAATTACGAGAATAAGTTAATTGATTCTTATTCTTAAATAATCACGATTCATTAAAAATGTTTGACATCACTAAAAGATAATATGTCAAGTTCATCTTTGATGTCAATAACTATATACTCATGATCAATAATTATTAATCTGAATTTACACGTTGAAAATTCATCTCCTAAGATATAAGTAAAACTATTTCAAAAGATGGATATACTCCTGCCCAGAAGGCTAAAGCACTAATATTTCTTCGTCATCATCTGAACGAAGATAATAAAAATGAGTATCTAACAGAAATTATTCTCTTATTTTATGTCAATTCCTGAAGGATTGCTTTGATCAGCAGATTGTGATGATAGTTATATTTTTTTTATCATTTCACTTATCTCAATTTTGAGAATACGAAATATATGAGAATATAATATTTCACTTCTTTTCAGTTTGTGTGACATCTATGCATTAATTGGATGAAATTTTGATAATTATGAATGTGATCATGCATTGCTTATTTAAATTTGAAATATATTCTTATGGCTTTCATGATAAAATATTATAATAACATATTTATTGAACTAAGCTAAATTTGCATCCAAAATTGAAATCCAAATTTTTTTGTCATTATTATGACTAGATATGCTGTACATACATACACATTAATATATTGATTTTTTTTATATATTGAAATATTATTTAAAAAAAAATTATCACTGCATAATTCATTAATTTTAATACTATTGTCTTCAATACCTCCCTATTCATAGACTTGGAGAAAAATCGTTTAAAATAATCTAAATTTGGATTTATGTTAAATATGATTTATGAATGAGAATTTAACAAAAAAGGATCGGCAATCCCTGAAGGATCGTTTCGATATGCATATTATTATAATCCTCTTTCAAGCACAATATGACTGGATGAATCTAAGATTTCGAGATTTTAAATCTGTAACATAATACCATTCCACTTTACACTATATTGTCTCACAACTGATCTGTAAGCAGAACATTACATAATCTGAATTAATTAGAAAACTTCTTTCCACCTTCCATGCTAGCAACCTCGTACTCCAGTAACAGTACAGAGTTAAAAATTATATTAAGCATTCAGAGCTTATCCCTGCATTATTGGTAGCAGAAAAAAAAATAACCAATTTTTGAAAAAAAAAAATCACAATGCAAAACAAGTAGATTCAAAACTTGTGCATGAAGCACATGATATATTCCCAAAGTATTATATTAATTATATATGGCATGGAAGGGTAAGGAAGAGTAAGAAATATAGTTGAAGAATGAATTCACATTGACCTTCTCGTATATCGAGGAGGAAATCAAAGATTTAACCACACCCCAGCAGAAACAAATTTGTTACACATCAATGTGTGGTCTTGTAAATAATGCACAATAAATAACTTGATTGTGGAATATCAAAATATGCGAAAAATATTTGTGGAATAAAAATGGAGTAAATAAAAATATTTATTTGCCTGAAGCAAATAACAATATTGACATAGTCAATGAAGACAATTTGAGACCTAAGCTCGAAAATTATTATGACCAAGTATGCTATATAATTTAGCTATATTTCTTTGCATAAAAATATTTGTTTAACATTATTTCTTTTCTAATACATTATATTGTTGTTGTTGTGCTTATTTTGTTAATATATATGTTGTAGATTATATTTATAAATAATTTTGTTTAAATTTTACATGTTTTGTAAGTTGATATCTAGAATTGATATGTATATTGTTGTGATATTGATATTTGGAAACCCAACATTTTTAAATATGACATGAGATATGAAAAGACACTTGTGAAGTTTGTGTGGAAATTTTAGTGAAGTTTGTGTGGAAATTTTATGGTATGATACTTACATACTAATGTTGGACTTATATCTCTTAGTATGCTTAAGAGATTCAAGAAAAAATGGTCAAATATTTTTTTCATGTCATGACCAAAATATTTTAGTAATGTATCCACTGAATAAATTAGTTTTATTCAAAGTGCACTAATACAAATGAAATTATATATGAAGAGCTCAAATATTGAATATTTAATTTGGTCAAGTGGAATTGATATCAACTGATAATATTGAACAAGTGGAACATCCAATGTCTTATGTTCACATGCAGTGAATATTTTATTCCAACAATTAATATTTGGGGAACTTGGAATAACTAAACACAAATTCTGGCTCCTGCATATCATAATTATACCCCTTTTATAGATAGTGCTGTTCAATCATGGCCAGAAGCCTTGAAAATTTTCCATCTGCAAATGTTGAATTGTGTATTTAATATTTTATATCACCACCATAGCGTACTTCAATGGGCATTCTAATATTAATCATCCGTCAATTTCTATAAAGCCCAAAATAAGGGATCAATATATATTTTAGTACGCTAATTGTACATTTAATGAAAATTATTTCACGGCATTAGGGGGAGACTTAAGCTCAATATTTATGTGAATGCCGAGAAATTCTATTATTTTGCACTAGATTTACTGAACCAGAAGTTCAAAAGATTATTAATCTGCCATAGCAACTAAACTGTCAAACTATCATAAAGAAGTGACAAAGTCCCTTATATCTATAATAGTAAATGCACCACTGGAAGTGGAGTTCCCCTGGGACATCATACTTTAAACAAGTATTTATCAACGCTAGAAACATTAAAGGATTAATAATTTAAAAATTAAATATCCGCGAAAATTAATTTTAATAGTCACTTCCACAATTATAAGAAGAATTTATTTTGATAACGAAAACTATCTTCAATAGATTTGTCCCGAAGATAAATGCCCAGTAAATTCGCACGTGCATCAAAATAACTAAAATACTGGGTATGTGAAATGGTTAGATTCAAACGTATTGGAAAATGACGCGGATCTAATTACATAAATATAAAAATATAGAAATCATTATAAATGTTGGGAGAAGAATATGAATTGAAATAGAAAGTTGTCGACAACTCATTGTCTCTTTGATTACTTTTACTGTCTTAAATAATAATTTGAATCCAAAAATTATATTCTATATCAAAGTGCCAGAAGCACGAAAAATTTGGTAAGACAGTATAAAGCAATGAGGTTGAGCTTAACTCACTAAATATTTATTTGAATGTTCTCTGATGTGATATAAATATTTATCCCAGAAGAACAAATGAATAATAAAGTGGTGATTAGTTAAAGTTCAAAGGGTTCTTGTAGAGACCCAGTGTATAAACGATACATACTCTCCCATTATACATTACGTTTCGCTACTTAATTTATATGACAGTTTCAATATATTTAGATATGCAGTAAGTATATACTCCCTCCGTCCCAAAATTGATTGCACCGTTACTGTAGATACGGAGTTTAAGAAATGTTACTTTATTGACTTTTCAACTAAACTTTGAGGGGTAAAATTGTCCATGCATTTTGATTTATATTTTGGATTAACTTTATCATTAAAGTTAATCCAAATCATAATCCACTGAAAATAATAAAATAATAAAATAATTCTAGAAAAAAAAAAGGTGCAGTAAAAAAACGTTGGGTTGTACATCAACACTATTACAACATTATAAATTACAGAAATTTAAATTAAGCCCTATTACAATTCATCTATTACAAATTCCAAATATTACATGGAGTAATGTCTGAATTACTCTAGCATTCATCAAAATACATGATCTTCTAAAAACGAAATTATTGAGGTGGCTTTCTTGAGGGGGGTGGACATACACTTCTGAAAATTTAAAAGAATGAAACAACAATAGAAGTGAGATATTGTATGTATGATGTGCATGAATATGATATTGAAAAAACCCTCAGATTATAACATCATCATTGGGATTTGTTTTCCTCCCAAATAATTTGTGGAGTAAGTTTTTCCCACCATTTGTAGTTTTAATTATCATTTCCCACCAAACTTAAAATTTCCTTCCACTTTTTTCCCTCTAATCTGTTCCCACCATGATAGGCCAAATTGTTGAAATTTTCCCTCCAATGTCATCACCATAAATAGGGGGTTGTTAGCACACATTAATGCACTCACTCAACATTTAATGGCTGGCCCAAAATCACACCTTTCACTTGAAAAGAAAAATCTCATTGGGCAGTATCTACTGGTAAACAGCCATGATGGAAAAGTTATCCATGGGAAGGTGTTAGAGGCAGTGCAGATCTTTGGTTGTTCTAAAAGAACAGTCCAAAACATTTGGAAAGAGGCTAGGAATCAGATTCAACAAGGGCTGCCAGTCAACTTCATTTCCAAGCAAAAGGGGGTAGCCAAGACAAAGAGAGTTCAACTAGATCCAGAGGAAGTGAAGAAGATGGCTTTTCAAAGTAGGGGTACAATTAGAGGGCTGGCAGGGAATTTAAAAGTCAGCAAATCAACAGTTGGAAGATGGATAAAAGATGGACAAATAAGAGCTCACACTAATGCTATAAAGCCTGGCCTAACTCCAAAAAACAAGCTACAAAGGCTCAACTATTGTTTGCATCACAGGGCCAACAAATAGCATGGATAATCAATTACCGGCCTCACAGGGCCAACATAAAACATGTGTGACCAATAAAATGCCTCACAGGGCCAACAAATAGCATGGATGTACAATTACAGGCCTCACAGGGCCAACATAAAGCATGTGAGACCAATAAAATGCCTCACAGGGCCAACAAATAGCATGGATACTCAATTACAGGCTTCACAGGGCCAACATAAAGCATGTGTGACCACCAATATGCCTCACAGGGCCAACAAACTGAATGGAAAAGCAATTAAAGGTAGTGGTCAAAGGATAGAAATGTACCCCCACGCAGGAATCAACATACACAACCATCTGTATATGAATTCCTCATCAGTCCCCCTGTCCTCTTTATCCAACAGGCTAAACCTTCTGGCCGGAAGGGAGGCGCCGGAGTGCCTTCGGTTTCGCCGGAAAACACATGGTCGGCGGGGGGGTCCGGCGGTCTCTTTCTCCAAGTCGGAGTCCTCCACCACATCGAAAGACTCCACAAGTTCAGAGAACTCCGTCTCCGGCACCACCGTGTATTGACTTCCTTCGACGCTCCCTCCGGCTAGGCCCATACTATCATCGACTGATTCGGGCCACAGACAGATCGGATCCACACTCGGGATCTCAGATCGGTGCAACTCCGACTCAGATCCGACGGAGATCTCAAACACCTCGCCTTCAGAAGGAAGATACCAGAAATTACAGATGAGGCTAGGGTTCCGGCTCGGAGGAGATAAAACGTCTGGCTGTGTATGCGGTGCGAAACACTCATCTGGATGATTCCAGCCCTCATCCGGATGGGTTCTAACACCGGCTTTCATCGACACACCAGATTGGAGGCAAGAAAAGGAATGAAACGAACAAATAGACAGGAGGGAGGCTAGAGTTTCATGGTGAGAAGAAGACAGAGACGAACACTTAAACAATCATGGTGGGAAGAAGAATGAGAGGCTAGGTTTTCATGGTGAGACGAGCAGAGAGGAGGAAGGCTAGGGTTTGATGGTGAGAGAGAAGAACACACAGGAGGGAGGCTAGGGTTAGAGATGAACGAGAGAGAGAGAGAAGAACACACAGGAGGGAGTAATATTATGATTGGGTTTGGGTTGGATTAATTGGGCTGGATTTAGTGTTTTAATTGGGTTTAGGTTGGATTTAGTGTTTTAATTGGGTTTAGGTTAAGTTAATTGGGCTCAAACCATTACTTAGAGATAAGTTAATTAGAGTGGCATTAGTGTAAATGGTTAAAATGTGGAGGATAAATTGGTAATTTTTTTTTGCCATTTTTGGAAGGTGCAATCTATTTTAGGACGGACAAATGGGGAAAGTGTGCAATCAATTTTGGGACGGAGGGAGTATTATTATATGATATACATGAAAATCCTCGAAGGATTAAAACTTCTCAAATTGGATGAGAATAAAATATCACAACATATAACTATAATATTGGTCATTGCCAGACCTTGAAACAGTTAATATGGATATAGTATATTTTAATTTGTTATTTCTTCCTGAAGAAGAATGAAAATTGTGTGTATATGAACGTTTTAAGATTGAAATGTATAAGAAATTTATATAAGGTAACACATGACGGATTTTTCAGAATGAAAGAATTTGGATAAAGCAAAAAGTTGTCTCAACTTGTAGATTGAGAATATCTTAAAGTTTAAACACCAGTTAATCTTTTTTATGTTTGTTTTAGATGAATTTTCGATTTTTGATATATCTATTTATATTGTATGCCAATTGTCATTTTTATCCCTTGAAGTGGAAAACTAATGTCTATATACTTGAAGTATATAATGAGGATATTTTGGGCTAGAAGTCCCTCCATTCAGTGCTTTTAAAGCACATGTTTTCTCATAATTGTATCAGGCCTGATATGCACTTATGATGAACTTGCTAGCAATATTTTATGACTCTCAGACAAAGAGAAGTTATATGAAATTAAACATATCCTCAATTATCTCGTAGATACAAAATACTATTAGTTTATTTATAAGAAACCAACGTGACATTGACATATTGATTTGAATGTTAATTAAATGATCCCATAATGTTAAGGTTTCAAACTGGTGTAATAAGATTGTTGATATAATAAATATATAGCCCATGGGGCATGATGAAAGACTAATATCCCCAGTCTTTTATAAGACAATAAATTATGTGTTGCATGGATGAATAATTAATATATTATGCGAGACATGACAAATTTAGATGCTCTAGAAGAGCAGTGAGTATTACAAATATATATAACATTTGCTCATGTAAATTATTTATCATTGTTTTGTTTACTCCCAAATTATATTTTAGTATGTCCTTGTAGTATTGTATTATCTAGACCCAGAAGATTGTCGTCTTCAGGGGGAGTGATAATTCCAAATAAATTTCAAATTTCCAATGTATCCCTGTTTTCAGGGGGAGCGGTAATTTCTAAACAATCCAGAAGATTAAGTCCTGAAGACTAATAGTTGTACTCTTTTTCCCTTTACTAAGTTTCTCCCACTGGGTTTTCTTAGTCTAAGGTTTTTTTTTAACGAGGCAACTAATGCAATACATCAAAATAATAAGATCTGCACTCTTTCCTTAACTAAATTTTTTCCTAAGAGGTTTTCTTAGTTGAAGGTTTTTAATGAGACATGCAAGCTAAATGTCTTGGGGATGAAATAACTTCTAAATAATCCTGAAGATTGGTCCTGAAGACCAAGCTGTACTCTTTTTCATTAACTAAGTTTTTTCCTACAAGGTTTCCTTGGTTGAAAGTTTTTTTAATGAGGCAGCTAATATGAAATATTATGAAATGATAAGACATGTACTCTTTTCCTCGACTGGTTTTTTCCACAGGGTTTTCTAGCGAGGTTTTTAACGAGGCATGCATATGATGTCGTAATGTCCAAGGGGGAGTGTTGTGAAATATTTTATATGGACATTACTCCTTATAACATTAGAATAGGAAGAGAGATCGTTTACTATTGTACCCTTTATCTTCTCTATATAAAGAGTAGAGATAGTAGGGTTGTACAGACATTGAGATTTACGCCGTTAATAAGAATCCCTATTTCTCTCTTATTTTTTGTGTTCTTCTATTTCTTTTATATTCGTCTTACAAAATCTGTTTACAACACATGACATATATAATAATTTTTATAATGGGACAAATAAATATATATCAATTAAAAGTGTGAAGGAATATCTCCTTAAAAATATTCAAATCATTCATATTTTATAGGAATTTGAATTTTATGAGGGCGATCAACAGGGCGGCGAAAGCGGTGTGATTTTTGTGGGGTTCAATTTTATTTGCTGAGTCGGTGTGGGGTGGTGTGGTTAGGAAGTGGGGGTAAAGGCGGCATTATGCTACTTAAATATTTTCTGCATTATTATTTTAATATATCATTGATCTATTAGTACATCATCATTATATGAAAAATAAGTAGAAGACCGGAGATTATATTCTAGAGCAAATTATAAATTTTATGGTAAATATTTAGATTTTTTTTCTCACGATTATATAATTATTATCATACATAAAAATGGTATAGGGGAAAAACTAAGTTGCAACCCAAGATTTCTTTTATATAACCTTTTGTGATTTTATTTAAAAAAGTCTAGTAAATTAACATGATTTTTACAATATTCACATTATTTGTAATAATATTTAATTAATTACATGCATTCACGCAAATTTCATTTTAATACACTTGAAACGGAGACAGTCGTTTTGTCAATTTTGCAAGAAGGATCATTTTAATACTCTCACCGTCCCGCACCAAGGGTTTCTATTTTGGTCGTCTCACTCAATTGGTTCACTTTCCTTTTTTATACACATGAATCCCACAGTCATCCACTAATATAATTAAAGCAGGGGTCACACTCCCACTAATGCAACTATCCACTACATATTAAATAATAATGCTCCTTAATTTACGTGCAAAAAAGCAAAATGCACCCTTGGTGCGGGACGGAGGGAGTACACTTGAAATGGAGACAGTTGATTTGTCAATTTTGCAAGAAATGAAATGAAGGAATGCAGTAGCAAATAAGAGTAATAAAATAGCTAAATTATATGGACCAAATACCGAATGTTTGCGGGACGGAGGGAGTACCGGAGACTGTTGATTTGTCAATTTTGCAAGAAACGAAATGAAGGAATGCAGTAGCAAATAAGAGTAATAAAATAGCTAAATTATATGGACCAAATACCGAATGTTTGCCCAATATATGAAGGCCCAACAATACCAGACTTTAAGCACTCAGGCCTACTAGTAATATAGTCATCGTCTTGCGGAAGAAGCCCACCTCTTTCACTAGCCCACTGGAAGCCCACCATGACAGTATCTGCCAGCCCATTTTAAGCATCAATGCGATGACTCCTAGTCCTTCCTGTAGGAAAGTGTGAAGGTTCTTAGGAGGAGGGAAGTACATTGTGATGAGAAGAAAATATGCGCCACTGAGAGACACACTGAAAACAGAGAGAGAGGGAGGGATAGAGAAGTAGAAATGGGAGATGAACTGAGCGTCGATAATAAGCAGGTGATACTGAACAAGTATGTGAAGAATTCTGTGAATGAATCGGATATGTCGCTGAAGACCTCCACCATCAAGCTGAAAATCCCTGGCTGTGACGACGCCGTTTTGGTGTAGAATCTGTACTTGTCCTGTGACCCCTACATGATCTTTCGTATGCAAAACCTCCAAGGCTACTTAATCCCACCCTTCATCCTTGGCTCTGTAAGTTTCTTCTTCCAATTAAATTCCATGGGTTTTTCTTTTCTTGTTAAAATTTTGGAGTTTTTTAGTTGATTTAGAGTGTGGATGTAGTTATATTGTAGTTCAATTATCATTATCCGAATGCAATGATATTATCTTTCTGTTAATGGCAACACGAAATCATTCCATTGAAATGGCCTAATCAGTTAGCGGCAATCAAAAATCATTCCATGTTTTTTTATAATGTTAGCTAATGCATAATCACACACATGTGCGTTTGCAGAATTAATGGTAGATGTTCATCTGGTGGTGAATTGTAGCATGTATTCTAGCCAGTTGAAGATTAACTGTCTATTGGAAGTTGTGTTTATTCTCCATTTTGAATTTGGATTCCTCTATTGCAATCTTGTTTCTTTATTTGTTCCAACGCTCTCACAAGACAGACTACATGTTGATCAATGAAGCTATTCTAGGTCGTTGATTGTGGTGAAACATTATCTGAATTAGATGGTTCATGTTAACTTGAGTACAACTTTGTTGAGTTTCTAAATTTATCTTCACTGTTTTTCCCTTAATTGAAGCCTATAAATGGACGTGGAGTGTTCCAAGTGTTGGATTCTTCTGCTCCCAATTACAAGAAGGGTGACCTAGCTTGGGGATTTACTAACTGGGAGGAGTACAGCATTATTACAGATACAAGCAAACTCTTCAAAATTGAAGATAGAGATGTTCCTCTCTCATATTATATAGGAGTTCTTGGTAAGTTTATCTAGGCCCTTCACAGTGAATGATTTTTATATAAATATAGATTTTTCACCTTGAATGGCTTATTCAATGGATTTAGCATGGATAGAAGCAGAATGCTTTTTTTTGTTTTCTGCATTATATTTCAGCATAAGAATTGAAAATTGAGGCTAAGTTAAAGCCATACACAGTATAAGTTGATTGGCAGTTGGAAATATTCTGATTAAGCTAAGCCATTTGTTTGCTTGCGCCTGGTTTAGACTGTCTTACTAGTGGAGCATAACCGAATATTGATGTTAGGGATTGACTGAACAAGTGTCCTTTCTTGCTGGTGGAGATTGGTTTGAGAGACGAGACGATAGAGGCAAGTAATGATCTTGAGTTTCTAATGGAGTAAAAAGGGGGGGAAAAAAAACTAAGGATATGTATGAATAGTTGCATGATAGGGTGCACAGCAGAGAGATGCTATCATCCTTGTTTTCTTCCTCTATGTCCAGTTTTCATTTAATGGACTAATGTAATTTCTGGGTACCTTATCTTGATGAAATTTCGTGCTTCATCTTATTCTGTAGGTATGACTGGCTTGACTGCTTATGCCGGTTTTTATGAGCTTTGCTCTCCCAAAAAGGGTGAAACCGTTTTCGTTTCTACTGCATCTGGGGCAGTTGGTCAACTTGTTGGCCAGTTTGCAAAGTTGACGGGATGTTATGTCGTCGGAAGTGCAGGAAGCAATGAAAAGGCGAGTACCCTTTATCTAATTTACAAGAACTATTGGAATTCAAAGAAATAAGAACAAACAGCGTTCAATTCCTTGCATCTTTGACAAGTAAAAACATTAAGCCTAGTGGTTAATGGTAATCCATACATTATGTTTTGTGGGTATCATTTGAATGTTGAAAGAAGTTTCTATAACTATTGGATTTAAAACATTGGATAAACCAGCTAGCTAGTTTATCAGTAAGTTGGATCATGCACCAACATTAACATTATGTTATACATTGTTGAAGGTTGATCTATTGAAGAATAAATTTGGGTTTGATGACGCTTTTAATTATAAAGAAGAGGAAGACTATAATGCATCTCTAAAAAGGTGAGAGTTCTCCTTCATTTTGTGCGTCAAAAGGTTAGCTACGCTCAAGATTTCAATGTGAATCATTTTCATGGAGTATTTGTTTTTCTCTTGAGTGGCAACAAATTATAACAAGAATAGGAAAAAATATAACAAAAAAATACACTCTTTTTTCTTACCAGATACTTTCCTAGTGGCATCGACATCTATTATGAGAATGTGGGAGGGAAGATGCTCGAAGCAGTGCTCAACAACATGAGAGTGAATGGCCGAATCTCCTTGTGTGGGATGATCTCCCAATACAGCCTCGACAAGCCGGAAGGCATACACAACTTGTTCACCCTCATATCAAAACGAATACGTATGCAGGGATTTGTTGTTAGTGACTACAATCATCTCTACCCAAAGTTTCTTGAGATGGTGCTTCCTCTTATCAAGGAAGGAAAAATCATATACGTCGAGGACATAGCTCAAGGCCTTGAAAATGCACCGGGGGCTCTCGCAGGGCTTTTCTCCGGTCGCAACATCGGTAAGCAGGTTGTTTTAGTCGCCCATTAGTTGTTCTATACTGTGTGTTTGTAACTACCATTTTCCAAATGTCACTCCGGACAAGAATAGTACTCTAGAGAAAGAAATTCACCTAATTCTTGTGGTAATGTTTGTGTTTCTGTCTTCAAAAAATTAAACGAAAAATTAAAGGTTTTCAATGATTTAAAACTATGATATTACTAATTTGTTGCTCATATGAGGGATTCATTTTTTATTTTAATTTTTTTTTGAATCCGTTATTTTTTAATTTAAATTTTTACTATAATATAGTATAGTAATTTTTATAATGGGACAAACAAGTATCAATTACTCCCCATCTGACAAGTATCAATTACTCCCTTCGTCCCAAGAAAGTCAGCACGTATGGGGAAGGGTGATTGTTTTTTTTTTTTAGGAAGGTGCAATGAGACAACTCAAAATGAAGAGTATGCAATCTGAAATGGGATCGAGGGAGTATAACTGAAAGAATATCTCTTAAAAATATTCAAATCATTCATATTTTATAAGAATATTGTATCACTAAAAGTAACTCCATTTACTTAAATTTTAAAATATTTTTGATTATTTGATATATTTAAACAAAATAATTTTTTATTTAATCTTAATAAATAAATAAAATTTCAAGAATTAATGTAAAAGAAATAAAATAAAATAAAATAAAAATAGAGAGGGAATATAGAGTTAACACACTGCATAAATTTTTATAAGATTAATTTTAATATTTTATTTCACATTAATAAAGTAATTATTCTATTAACCTTAATATAATTCCGTAAATTTTCTCTTTAAGCAAACACAATCTTTGAATTAAAAAAAAAAAAAAAAAAAAAAAAAAGAGGTGCCTTATAAAACTTAAATTGAATTCAATAAAAATTACTCCCATTATAATAATATGTTGACTGTTGCCAACAGATAAATTATTCTGCAAAATGAAAAGGTGCTTTATTTAATAGGCCAGCGAAGTAGTGAATTCTAACCTAGGGTTTAATGGAAGAAGCCATCCTCTGAATCTTCATTGCCAATCGTACATCGACCTCCGCCCGGCGCCACATCTCGATTCCGACATTCTTCTCTCTCTCTCCGCCAGGTACTCCTTCTCTTTTATTTTGTTTTTCCTATCATTCTTATCTTGCTCTGCGCTGTAATGAATGATGCCATGTTTTAAACTCTCTGTCTCCCGCCCCCTACTTCACAATAATAGGCCTCCGATATTATTTTTCTTCTTTAGAAACAATTTCTTCCTAATTGGTATTTAGCCTAATTGTCTGTCGGAGGGCTTGAAAATTTGTCTCTCCTTTGTTATTCATATGTTTGGCCTTTAAATGTGTTGACATAAGTTCATGTCTAATCTATTGGGAAATAAGCTGCAAGAACATGTTCGAGTGGCGCAATTCAACCCCTCTTTTCGTATTCTATTGAATGTCAATTTATGTCTTGTTAATTTAAAATTATATATTTCATATAACAAAATCCTAAATTTCACTTTTAACCATTATATATACTCCATATGTAAGTAATTTCTTTTCTTTAAAGAAGTTCACAAAATTTATATTATTTCTCAAATTTTTTACACTTTTTAATGTATTATTATATTTCAATATCAAGCTACCCTAATATTCTAGTTCTTCCTACAGGATGCGTGACAACAATGCAGTAATAGGGCTTTCATGGCAGCCTAAATTCGAAATGTTTTCAACAGCCGTAAATGATAAACGCTCAGTTGAGAAGGTTGAAGGTAGTTCCATTCATGAACAAAATTCTGAGCTCATCGATGGCCTTTTTCTTCCTCCCAATGATCCCAGAAAGCTTAACAAATTGTTGAAGAAACAAGTCAAGGACACTATCGGCAAGAATTGGTTCTCAATTTATCTTTGTCATCCTTGAATTTAATTTTCGATCTATATTATGTTGTTTGAATTTGCAATTTGAATTGGTGTTTTTTATTAATTTTTTGGGGTGACAGGTTTGATATGCCTGCTCCAACTATTACACCGGAGCTTAAAAAAGATCTCCAGCTATTGAAGGTTTGCTAACTACTTTCTTTTCCAGTGTTTCCACAAATTTCCCCTCTTCTTGAGTTGGGGTATTTACTTGTTTATCTGTTTAAGATGAATTATTCATGAGATTCTAGCGTTCAGACTACCTACATTAATGATATAGATGAGAAAGTTGAAGGGAAAATGATCACATTATTCTGTTTTCAGTCAACATTGCTGTATAATGTTGGTTTATAAGAGGACATGGTCATGATATAATAAAACATTATATGCAGCATGAATGATGGTTAAAGATAGAAGCTTGAGACTGTATGAATGGTGAAGTTTAATTTCTTGTAGTCTGATAAAATAGTTTCTAAAGCTTCTGGCGAAGTAAGCTGTATGAAAAATTCATGACTGGATTATGCTCTTAAAAACTCTCTATTGTTCGTTCACTCGCACAACTGTGGGTGTTATCTGTTGTGTTTTGGTTTCTCCTGTTTTTAGTGGCCTACTAAACTTGTATTACATGATCTACATCATTTTTAGTCTATTGCGTCATTCGGTCTATTTCTTTCTGATTGAAAATGAAATATTTCTTCATGTTATAGTTGAGAAGTGCTATAGATCCAAAGAGGCACTATAAGAAGGGTGATTCTAGATCAAAAACACTTCCCAAGTATTTCCAGGTAAAGTCTAATGAACCCCTGACGTCAACATCTCACATTTTTCTCTTGTTCCGTTTACTTGAATTGCTGATTACTGAATTTTTTTTTTAATGTAATAGGTGGGTACTGTGATAGAGTCGGCATCTGAGTTCTACACTGGTAGACTTACTAAAAAGGAGAGGAAAGCAACCCTTGCTGACGAGCTGCTTTCTGATAGTACATTCCTTCAGTATAAGTATGTTGTGTTTCCTATAAAGAACAATACTATATATGGGGCAGCTCGTTTAAATTTATGTGAAGCTAAGGCTGTGTCATGTCCGCTATATTTTTGTCTATGATAATCATTTTAATTCTAATGTGCCAATGTGATGCAGGAAACGCAAGGTTCGAGAGATTGAGGAAGAAAAACGGCCAGCCGGAGTGGATAAGTGGAAGATGGGTAAGTTTAGAAAGCACGGAAAGAAAAGAAGGCAGTGATACGGCTACATTTCGAAATTGCTCCACATTCATTGTGAAGACTGACAAGTAATAGCAAATACACACACACTCAATTATCCATCAGCTGTTGTTCTTTAAAAACGAAGTAGGTTACTCCCTCCATCTATACTTCATTTCTAAATATATCCACTTAGAAACATGGTAGGTTACTCCATCCATACTCTCTGCTAGAGTCATGTTATATGGTTGGTTCGACTAATTTGCTTTAGTATTGATGCAAAGATGACTTGTACACTTTTTTACTTATTTCTTTTTTTTTTTTTCCTGATATGATTATACCTTGGCAAATAAGAAAATTTTGCACATTACGTCTTTCTAGAAACGTGCCTTCCATCCAAAATTTTAATTTAAATCCATAATCCAGGAATAATGAGATATGCATATGATTGGATATCTTTAATCATAATGTCTCATTTTGATGTGTCAATGTATGGTGTAACTACACAAAAGGTCCACATCTAGGATATCATTTGCCTTTTCTATTTATACATAATAATATATGCTTGACTTCTCCCAGGAGAAAGATACTTGAAAATTTAATGGATAAATTGTTTTAATCCAAATCACCTGTTAGTTTCGTATGTGGTGATTATAATCACTTCTTTTTTATATAAGCTGCAAATTAAAGATATAAATAATACTAATATATACACACTAATAGTATGTATCAATTTCATTTCTCGTAAAATGTGTGACACTAAATTGATGAGAAAGCTTTTCTTTTTTTCATGAATAAAGTGTAAAAAAATAAATAAAATTATTAAAATTGATAAATTAAATGTATGGCTAATTATTCGGTGCATCTGGTCGCGTGCATTTACTTTCAGAAATTTATACACTTGTATGAATAAAAATATATTTCACTAATGAATAAAAATGTATACATTTTGTTAGCAAATTTTTTTATATCTTCAAAAAAATTATACAATTATTAAAAAAATATATATACACTTTTTAATAAAAATTTAAATACATGTGGATGTACGTGTGTATTTGAATGCACAATATATCAACTCAAAATATAAATTAATGGTGTGTTGCAATAATTTATTTTCTGTGTATATTCATTAATGTGGGAAAGATTCAATATTTTTACAAAAGAAGTACAAGAAATAAAACAAGGAATGATAAATCTCTAATTTTGATCGATTCCTACAATTAAGCAATCCTCTATACCAAAAATAGAAAACAAATCATTGTTAATATATGCATATCTCAATACCCTTAAGAAGATGGAAAATTTCTAAAAATACCACCTTCAATACATCTTTTTTAAAAATATCAATCACAATAATATTTTTTTTTAAATGTCACTTTTAATTTTTTTGGACATAAATACCCCTTCACATAAAGTCTATTCACTCTTCTCTCACTATTGTTCATTTTGTCTCATTATCTTTTCTCACTCTATCATTCTTCTTCAAAAAAATTTAAATATTTAGAAGGCAATCATACGAGGAAAGCGACAACGGCACAACGCAACCCAATATGAATCTAGGTTAGTAAATCTTACAATTTGTTTTTCATAAACTAAATTTAGGGTTTTGTGAAAATAAACGTGTGAGTTATGTTGGGATGATGTTATTTTGATGTTTGATTAGATGAATAAGAATTTTTACATCACCTGACGCTTTTTAGAATATTGATTAACATACATATTGTGAAAATTTTGATAAAAATCTGAACTTTAAGGTATAGAAATCACAATTTGCAAAGAATTGCGTGACATGTTGCGTGACAGGTTGCGCGTAAGGTCGCACGCACTTTCAGTAAGTAGTCACTTGTAAGTCGAACTAATTGTTGCGTGAACAGTCGCGTAGTTAGTTGCGTGGTTAGTCGCGTGCATGGTCGCATGAATGATCGCGTGCTTGGTTGTTTGATTAGTCGCGTGAGTAGTCGCACGCGTGCATAGTCGCTTAGTTAGTCGCGTGGTTAGTCGTGTGCATGGTCGCATAAGTAGTCGCGTGCAATGGTCGCTTGATTAATCGCGTGAGTAGTCGCACACGTGCATGGTCGCTTGGTTAGTCGCCGGAACTAAATTGGTTAGTCGTCGGAACTAAATTGGCTTAATTTTGAGGTTTGTAAATATTTATATTTCTTATTACTCTTAACCATTATTTAGTTGTCGAGACATATTGATTAACATTTTTCATTGCTCGATGAAGCATATTGATGGTTTATTGAGCTTGATTATATTGAAGTCCAAATTATGGTCAAGTGCTTTCTTATAAGATTGAGCTATTGTTGAACTCCAATTTTGGGTAAGTAGGATTTAAGATTAAAATTAATTTTTCTCATCCACCAATTATAATTATTATTTACATTATGTTAACAACGCATGCCTTGAAAAAATAGTGGATAAATTGGCAATCAGCTCATACATCAAATGAAATAAATAAAAATGGAAGTGGGAAGACAAAAGTAAGATGATAATGGAATATGTGGGTGAAAATTTACCAATCCAAGGAGGTTGTCATTGGTCTGATATTTCTCGAGTCCTAAGTGTTGTTGTCTGGATCACATTGGTTGCACAAGAGGTAATGATTGACACCCAAAATAATTTTGTTCATGACTCAATGTCAAAAAGGAGTTTCATAGATGATATTCAAAAAGAGTTTAAATATATGACGATGATGCTTTCGTCTATTTGTTTAGAGGTGAATGTTTGGAAAAAAGTGTATTAAAAACGCCAAGAATGAATGTACTTGGTACTCTATGACCAAACACCTAACCAACTTGGAGGTGATGATTGTGGTCTTTTACCTATCAAGTTCATTAAGTGTCTTGCCACTAGCCACTTAGTTGATAAGATCGATCCTTCAAAATGTATGGAGTGGAGGAAACAAGCGGACCTATTCTCAAATGAATTCGTAACACTGTAATTAGTAGTACTTCAATTATTTAGTTATTAGATGAACTTATAACAATGCAGTTTGCAAAACATGCTAGCTTAACATTTTTGTTGAGTTGTGTACTCAAATTATTGTAAATTTAGGTATTTTTATTTGGACCATTGACTTTTTATGTATTCGAAGTTGTTTTAATCATTGTTTTTCGAGCTTTCAAATTGAGGATTGTAATATTTGTTCTTATACTATATGTTTCAACTATGTGATTATGGACTTCTATTATAAATAATTTAGTTGTATTTTTTGTTACAAATGTAGTTACATGAACAATCATGCAAATGCTTATGAGACCACACGCAAACCTGCATGCAACCACATAAGCGACCCTACCTGCGACTATTGGTGCGACCTATTGTGCGATTATACGCTTCAAGTATAAGCAACTTCTTGTGAAACCAATTATGCAACTGCTTATGAGACAACACATGCGACCATCAATGCGACCTTATGTGCGACCCTGTGTGCGACACTTATGCGACTATAGGCAGAAACATATAGTCGCATGATTGGTCACACAAACAGTCGCAGAATACCGTGCGACTCTGTACGCAACCTTTTATGTGACCAACTGTGCGACCCTGTACGCGATCTTTTGTGCGACCCTATACGCGACCAACTGTGCGGTCTTGTACGTGACTTTTTATGCGACCATGTACGTGACCTTTTGTGCGACCTAAATTCATATTGGGTTGTGTTGTGCCATTGTCGCTTCCCTCGTGTAGTTGTCTTTTCAAATTTTTAAAATCTTTGAAGAATGAATGATATAGTAATAAGAGAGAATGAGACAAAATGAACAATAGGGAGAGAAGAGAGAATGAGATTTAATGAGCGAATGGATATTTAAGTCCAAACAAATTAAAAAGTGGTATATTTAAAAAATATTTATTATGGGTGTCATTTAAAAAAAAGCTATTGAAAGTGTCATTCTTGAAAATTTAAGATCTCATTCATATTCTAATAACTTATTGTGAATAAAAGATCTTTGAAAAGTGAAAACAAATGCTGGTAGTGATAGATTGTAAATGGTGGAAGCAAAAGGTCAATTGAATTGCATTAATTGAAATGAAATCATGGCCTACGCTATAAATCCTACTATTTCCAACTTTTTGTAAATGGTGGAAGCAAAAGGTTAATTGAATTGCATAAATAAATTGAAATGATATCATTGCCTACGCTATAAATCCTACTGTTTCCAACTTTTTCGTGCACCGCAAAATCCATAAATCATTCGATCTTTATCCACACACGCACACGCACTGCGAAATTGCCGGTAGAAGAAATGGGAGAAGAATTAGTGAACAAGCAGGTTGTGTTGAACAGCTATGTTAAGGGTTCTCTCAAGGAATCCGACATGTCCTTGAAAACCTCCTCAATCGCGCTCAAAATCCCCGACGGCGCCGTTTTGGTCAAGAATCTCTACTTGTCCTGTGATCCTTACATGCTTAATCGCGTCAAAAAGCTTGAGGGCAGTTACATCGATTCATTTACCCTCGATTCTGTAAGTTGTTTCCCTCTCCTCAATTTTGATTTGATGGGCTTTTCTTCTCTGGTTGCGGTTACTGGTAATTTTAGTGAATGAACTAATTCTATTTGATCACTGATGAACTTTTTCTCTTGTCGAAATTACTTTTATTTTTAAGTGGATTTCTCGCAGCTATAATTATGTTTTTTGCATCAGTACATTTGGAAATTATTAGGATTAAATCAGTAGGAATGAAGTTAATTTTGTATGTAATTACTGTGTGTTCTAAGTGGATTGAGTTTTATGACTTGATTGTGTTCGTCTTTCCAATCCGAACTGTAAAAGGAATAAATTTGTTATGTATAAAATCAACAATATACTGACTAAGTACCTCTTTACAGGCGTGCATTGCTTAATTATTATCTAGGAAGCTTAGTGTTAAATTTCTTTTTTGCTTCATGAAGTCACTTTTAAATGGAAAAAAAACAATCATTAAAAAAAATGGAGAAGATGAGAGCTGCTGCTGATTCGATTTGGGAAAATTATATCCCATCTTCTTTTGTAGATTTACAGAAAAAGGCTTTATCTTTCCGTTCCTTTGATCTAATCTTGGCTGTAAATTTGTTGTGTTTCTAAAAGTGCCTGTTTTAAACTTTATGACAGCCTATTGTTGGTTATGGAGTATCTAAAGTATTGGAGTCATCTCATCCCGATTTCAAGAAGGGTGACCTAGTTTGGGGAATCACTGGGTGGGAGGAGTATAGCCTTATAAAGGATCCCACCAAGTTCTTTAAAATTCAAGACGCTGATGTCCCTCTCTCCTACTATACTGGAATTCTTGGTAAGTTACTCGAAGAGATGAGAAATACAGGGTTGATGAATGGTACATAATATAGGGAGAAAAAACAAGGTGTGTAAATACTTAACATGATATGCAAGCCACCAAAAATATGCTATCTTTCTGAATACATTTTTTTTTCTCCTTTGTTGTCAATATGCCTTTCTTTTTTTCTTTTTTTTTTATAGGTATGCCTGGCATGACGGCTTATGTTGGATTCTTTGAGCTTTGTTCTCCCAAAAAGGGCGAAACTGTCTTTGTTTCTGCTGCATCTGGAGCTGTGGGTCAGCTCGTTGGTCAGTTTGCAAAATTAGCAGGTTGTTACGTCGTTGGAAGTGCAGGGAGTAAAGAAAAGGTTAGTTTCCTCCATTGGATATGTCTAGAACTCTCTTGGAATGAAAGTAAACTTTATTCAGCACCTTAAAAGTTTGTCGAGTGGTGATATTAGCCTCCCTATGTTATGTGCTATTGCTTTGGATCAATCGTCTTAATGATCTTCTCGTTTACGCTGTTGAAGGTTGATCTCTTGAAGAACAAATTCAAGTTTGATGATGCATTTAATTATAAAGAGGAGGAAGACTATAATGCAGCTTTGAAGAGGCAAGTCTGTCTTTACCTTCACTGAGGTTGCAATTTGCGTTATAAAGCTCAACAAAATGAAAACCTGGTTTGTTCATATTAGGTATTTCCCCGATGGGATCGACATATACTTTGAGAACGTGGGAGGAAAGTTGCTCGATGCGGTGCTTGTTAACATGAGACTGCACGGGCGCATTGCAGTGTGTGGGATGATCTCCCAATACGGGCTCGAGCACCCAGAGCCTGTGCACAACCTGTTTGCCCTTATCTCAAAACGGATCCTTCTGCAAGGGTTTATTGTTGGTGATCATTACCATCTATACCCAAAGTTCCTCGAGATGATTCTGCCTCATATTAAAAACGGAACCATCACTTACGTGGAAGACACAGCAGAAGGAATTGAAAAAGCGCCCGGTGCTCTAGTAGGGCTCTTCTCCGGCCGTAATGTGGGGAAGCAGGTCGTTGTTGTTGCACGTGAGTAGGTGTGTACTCATGTGATGTATTTCTGCATTCTGCTGTATGGAGTATTGATCTTAGCTTTTAAATAAGGTGTATGCGACTATGCGTCAATATATAGTTTTGTTTGTTTTATCACAGATTTTGCATTTGATCCAAATTTCCCAGCTTTCACTACTTTCTAATATACAGTAGTTGATACTTTTTACAAACAATGTGGAAAATGAAATTACATGTAAGATCATTATGATAGCTTTGTGAGATGATTCAGTTAAGATGATTCATTAATCAGTTGTGGCACAACACAACCTAATAAATCTTAATCTCCATTTTCCTTGGACTTCATCCAATGACACAAGTTTGTTAGTTGACTTAAATTGTATAATATTGAAGGAAAGAAACAATTTCATGACTTCCTCAAGCTCGACTCGAATAGTTATTGAATTGAGCTCGAGCTCGGCTCGATTTGATAACAAGTCTACGAGCGAGCTCGAGCTTAACTCGAAAAACTACTCAGCCGAGCTCGAGCTCAACTCGGTTCATCAAGCAAAAGAATCGAGCTTTCGAGATGAATTTTAATTAATAGTATTTAATATTATATAATATTATTATTACTATCGAGTCTTATTGGGTCGAGCCTAGCTCGACTCGATAACGTAACGAGTATTTAGACAAGCTCGAACTCGAGCTCGAGCTCGAATAGTCACGAGCTTGAGCCTTATTGAGCCAAGCCAAACCGAGCCGAGCTACCAAGCGACTCGTTTATTTTAGCAGCTCAACAGGCCTTGCACAAACCTGCACTTTGACGAGGGGGTAATAGGTTACCCACTTTTAAGAAGAGGAATTTTGTTTGATATATTAGAGATTTTGCATCGAGATGAAAGACTGTTTGCATATATTTGATCGAATGCAAATCCTTTGCTGAGTGTTTGTGTCAATCTCCTACTCGTTCCAACACTTTGATTAACATTAATGTAGCCATCCATTGAGATAATATAATCATTACTCCTATAATAAAAGAGAGAGTCTCACAGCAATAAATTGCAATCACTGAATGAATTGAGTTCGAATGGTTGAGTTTCAAACTAAATATCACTTGATGGAACGACATTATAATACAATGGATTCCACAGTATAAAAACATTGCAATCGAATTAACTTCAAAGAATTTGATCAAAGCTAAGCAAACTGAAGCTGCAATAAGTACATTATTTTCCTTTTCTGGAAAATAAATGAACAACATAACTGATGAAATCAATAAAACATATTGGAGAAATGGGTAGAATATCACCTCAAATTTTCCTCTTCTTAAGCCGTGCAGTTTTGTACCCAGACTTGGTAGGCTTCCCCCATGGGGTACGTGAAACTTGACCGTGACTCCCACTACTCTTGCTCCTTCCTTCACCACCACCATGTGGATGATCCACCGGGTTCATTGCCACACCTCTCACCTTTGGCCTCTTCCCCAACCATCGATTTTGCCCTGCTTTATAAAGTTTCTTTGTTTTGTGCTCAGGATTTGATACAACCCCGACCGTTGCCCTACAGCTCTTGTCTATCAATTTCTTCTCCCCAGACGGCAGTTTTATCTCCACATATCTGTAAAATTTCCATAAGGTGAACATAAGAAACGAATGTGTGAAAGTCACAGGCTTTTAAAGAGCAACCGAGTACAACCCCTAAAGAAGAATTTGCAGAACTAACTACTCATAAAGCTAATAGTTGTTCCTCAAATTTTCCAGCCTAAAATAGACTAAGGCACAACAAATATGCGAGCAGTTTGTTCATCAACTAAGACAGTGATCTCACACATGAACCTAAGAATGTCCCAACTCAAGCTCAGCTGTTCAACCTAATTTCTATCCAGCCTAGAATCAACGTTGAGCATGGATATTCATTTCGTGATGTCGAAGAGTACTCGAAAGCTTGTTCAGGATTTTAGTAATATTAGGTTCATAAGCCTTACAATTAAATAAAATGCATTTTTTACATGCTAGACTGAATCGATAGGCATGAACAAAAGGAAAATGATAACAGAACACAAACACAAAACCCCAAAGGTATAAGCTTATCCAACCTAAGGACCAGACACCTTCATCCAGTCAAAATCTCTACTTTGAATTAGAGCTATTGTACTTAAGCATGGATCAACAGGATTTTATACAAAAAAATATACATCCACCTGCTATACAATGCAACTTAGAATCCATTAGCTGTTATCCACAGTTTCAAAACATAGATGACAACAAAATTACAAGAGGCAAGGAGTAAGCATTTGAAAGAACCCAACCCAGTTATTAAACAAATGGTACAATATCAGTAATCTGAAAAGGTAGAACTGTACTTCTTACACCTTATCAGTTTCCTTCAAAGAGAATAACTATCCTTGTGTCCATTTGTCAACAATAAATAAGATCTAGCAATGATATCCAAAATTACCTGGCTGATCTATTGGGCTCATTGAGAATCTTTGCAGAGGTGCCCGCAGCTCGTACAAGTTTCCCACCCTGCCCTGGTCGGAGCTCAATGTTGTGGATGTGGGTCCCAATTCGCATCATCGACATAGGCATACAACACCCAATTTGAGAGCTTAAGTCATGCATAACCATACTGCTTCTCACTGATTTCAACGACGGCACTTCTTGGAATTCCACCAATTCCACAGCACCTGCAAATCAAGGGATCACAACCTGATTTATGAATCGCTTAATAAACACAAATCAACGCCTTTGCGCTATTTAACAACACGACACATAGAAAGCCATACGCGATTTTTTAAAACTTGTTTAAGAAAGAAATGTAAATTAAAACTCAGCCTGAATTCAATCCAACATTTGATTGCATAAAAAAAGTTTACACTTTCCCCTACCCAATTAACCCTAAGCTTTAATTCCGCCACTAACACAAATCAGGCAAACCAAACAGAGGAAAATTGTCGTATAAGAAAATTTACAGAGGGATAGAGTGCTTACCAGAAGAGAAAGGGCGTCGCGAAGGTGCTTGAAGAAGTGTTCGGATAAGAGAGAAGGAGGCAATGCGAGCTCTGAAGAGCGCCATTTCTGGCTCTGGTCAATACAGGAACTCTGGTTATACAATTTGGGAAGGTTTATGGGGGGTTTTTATTATGGAACTGTGGGTGAAATAATTGTGATTAGAAAATATTAGGGTGACTATTTGTATAACATTTTATTTATATATAATTTTAGGTTACAGATTATTCAGCAAATACTCTCATGATAATTATTGTAATTATCACATAATCCGTCTACCCTCAAATCTTATGATTTTCGAAAATTATACTTTTTACAATTAAATAATGATCCTACTCTTTAATAGTACTCCCTCTAAGTGAGGTTCTTGTGCCACATGATACCGTATTCCTTTGCAATTTAAATCCCTAGCAATACATATGATTAAATAGAATGTGAAGGGGGAGGATTGTGTTCTCATGGGGCACGGTGTATCCCCGGGCCACACAAGTTTTTGCCATATATGTATGACTTAAAACTTGGAAATAAGCGGATCATAGAAAGTACGCTAGCTCGCAGGCTAAGAGTTATGAATCTCCTTGTCTCCCTTCTCCCTTACATCCATAGCCAGTTTTCCATCAACCTCAGGTCTGACCTCTGCTTACTTTTTAACTAATTTTATTGATTTTTTAATGGTATTGTTGTATTTTTAAGTAATAAATAAATTATAAAGTATATTATGTGTGTTAGGTGGGAGTGATATTTTTTAAATTAAGATAACTTTTGAGGTTATTAGGTTGATGTGAAGTTTCATTTTTTGGGTGGTGATGAGTGATATTTTCATCTAAATTTTAGTATCTTTTTATATCCGTTTTTATATTATTTTATCCGTATTAATGTTTATTTTGGTTGTTTTTTGTATTTTTATGAAAATGTGTGAGAATGAGCTTAAACGTATAAAAAATAGGTGAAAACGGAGCAAAAACGGAGACGGAAGATGAAATAAAGAAGAAGAAACAGGGCAGCTCCGACACGGGTCGAGTGCAAGCACTCGAGTCGAGCTCAGGCGGACGACCCGTGCACCATGCACGGGCCTGTCCAAAATAGCTGTGCGCCAACACCTGAATAGCCTACTCTCCCACCCCGTGCCCGAGTTTATCACACGAGCCGAGTCCAGAATCAGAGCACGAGTCGTGTAGGGGACTCGACTCGAGCTCCGTCCGATGGCTCAATCTGCCGACAAGACGTGACACGACTCGAGCTGTGCACTGCACTCGAGTCGTGTAAGTGTAAATTCTGGAAAAAAATCAGAACACCTTCTAGAAGCTTCCAATAGGTATAAATACCCCTAAGTTCAACATTTGATCAGATTTTTGGCGAGGGTAGGTTTTCACTGTTCACACACATCACACACCATTCCTTCCATTTTTCACCATTATCTTCATCCATTCACCATCCATTCCATCTATCTTCATCCAACCATCAAAATCACCATCCATTTGAGGAAAAGAAGTAAGGAAGAGAGGAGAATTGCAAAGGAAAGATCACCATTGGAGCCATACAAGGGAGTTTTCATCCAAAGCTTGTATTAAACCTCATAGTTTTGTCATGATTTGTAAGGATTTAATTGTCTATGTTAATTTCCTTATGAATATGGTAGGCTAATCTCCTTTGTGAGATTAACAACATGAGAGTTGTTGGGTAATTTTGGGATTTATGTATTAAAATTCATATGTTGATTGGGTTAATTGATTTTCCATCATTGATGCTTAGATCTTGATATTTATGATGATTTGTGTGGTTTGTTGTTTTAAACATGTCATTAGATTGAGTAGTTATTGATATATTTAGGATAATTAATTGAATCATTTTGCCATACACTTCATGTGCATTATAGATCTTAAAAAGATAGAGATGTCCTTTAGGATTTAAAACTCTTTGATAGGACATCCGATTGGTTAGATCGAGCGATTGATTAATAGTGTGAAGGGACTTTCATTTCAAGCATAGTACCTAGTTGGAATTGTTTGAGTGAGAACCAATCCATTGAGATATTTTGGGATTCTTAAACGGATCTATATCCTATCCATCTCGAGAGGGAGCTTAGGTGGACTTAGTGTTAGCCCTTAGTCTTATACCCATAATTCCTATGAATTTGATGTATTTATCCTAGGATTTTCACTTCTTAATTGTTGTTAATTTCACTTTTACTTAACTTGGAAATCCACCCTTCATCTATCTATCTTATTTGTTTGATCATTGTTTGCTTTGATTACTTTTAAATTACTTGTTTAAACAATCAATCCATTGATGATTCGTCTCTATAAAATTACAAGAAACGTGATATCACTTAAACTCTAGTACCTACCTCCCTTGGGTTCGATAAATTCTTTAATTAGTCATCTTGACTACAAAATGGCTAATCAAGTGGTGACACTTATTGTGAGACAGACGAAAACGAAAAGTGTGACACTTATTATGAGATGGAGGGAGTATTAAATAATATACCCTTTAATATAAGAATATATATTCTTAATTTTCTAGATTTTTATTTTTATTTTTTAAATCAAATACTTATACTATTCATACATTTTCCATAAAAATATTATACTCTTATTAAGTAAATATATACATTTTAGAACAAAATCTTACACTTTTATATAAATGAACATTTTATTTTATAAATGAGTACAAGCGCTTATTTTTAATATGAATCTAATAAATAAAATTAATAGACAAAATAAACTTGTGTAAACTAAAATATAAATAGACCAAGACATTATATTAATATTTTGCCGTAAATGAAAAGTATTAACCTTTTAATGAAATTATAATCTCATCTTTGCACTTTATTAAATCATTACAGTTCCATACAACACCCAATGTGATTAAATTAGACAACGCTTCAAGAAAGTGCTGCATCAACCACGTACTATACTTTGAGGCAATATCAGATTCATCCAATGTTCAGCATTTCTAAAAGATTTGCACACATTAATTTAGCCAAGAAATCCTCCACTATGAAAAAAGAACAAAACACAGTAGCAAAACAATAGAGAATCCGCGTTGCAGCAGACTTAGAGTATCACAGTGGATAAGAGTATCCGCGGAGGTACTTTGAGTCGACTCCCGATTCCCTTGCCAGCGCCACTCTTCCAGTTCGAGCCACCTGCATAATTTAAGTAAAAAAACTAAGGTTAGTGTTTAGGGTGTTGAAGCTCATTTCTTCAGACTTATTCAAATTTCAATGTAAAATACATCTCTAAGTGCTATCTTTCAACTTGTGACCTTTTCAATCAACAGTACAAGCCATTTGTAAAAGGAAAAAATAGCTCCGACTTAAGTGCTTTTGCCAACTATATATTGATTTCAGTGAGTCCAGATTGGGGTTGGAAGACCTAGTTTTTCATGGGACGGGGTGGTGTTGTGGTGGTCTGGGTTGACGGAACGACCTGACTTTTCAAGGTACATGGCATGGACTATGTGTAAGCTAGTGCAGTGCAGAGCATATTTATAGGTCATCAAAATTAAAATAAGAAATGTAACTCGTAAATCAATGTGGCAAAAACGAGCCTGAAAAGAAGCATTAACATCATACCTCACAAATGCCAAATGGTTCCAACTGTCTTTGCAAGGCAACCATCTTATCCAAGTCTCCAGTCAGCTGGAAATTTTTCGAAAAATAAAAAGCAACTTTGATTAAACAAAAAAAATTAAGAACAAGAAAGCATGAGATGAATACAGACTAGTGTAAAATGTGTGCACTTCCTACCATCATTAAAAACAGGTCTTGAGGTTATATTATTTATTCATTTATAAGATGAAATAAAATAGAAGGATACAGGCAAATGTATCTTAAAGTTCCTAAATTATTCACAAAGGTTCCGAAAGTTCTCACTGAAAAATATTTAAAAAGATCCCTAAACTGTACATGGGACCTGTGAAAATAATTATGTAGAAAAGCTCCCAAAGCTATTTACGGAATAAATTTGATGGTCATGAATATAGTTAGGAAACTACAGGACTTGCAACTAATATTTTTCCATAGTTCAGGAATCTATAGGGGGACACTTTCAGAACATTTGTGAATAGTTTAGGGACTTGAACATGCACTTTGCCAAACTCACTCACTGATAAATAAACCATCTAGAGTAGAACTTTATCTGAATCACCCAGCACACCATCTAGAGTCTTAAGATCCACAAGATTCCACAATCTTTTCCCAGTAATAAACTCCCAGTTTGTCAAAGAGATTAAAAAGCTCTTTTGTTCAATATTAGTTCCCAATTATATCATTCAATCTAGTGTATATAAGAACAGTTATAAAGTATATCCATTTATAAATTATAATTTGGCAAACCTCAGTTATACCCTTATGTCATTACTCATTACCGAAAAAGAATTCAACATATGAAGATGTCCTGCAATAACACAGCTACCCCTGATGTCCGTTGTCGTATAATCATGGGACAGATACCTATTTCCTTATTAGTAAGATAAACGTTCACCTCAAGGGTAATTGTATGGTCGGAGACATCAACAGCTTTGGCTCTAAATATGCTAGCAATATCAAGAACATTGCGGCGTGCAGCAGCATTCACCGCAATCTTGATCAACATCAACTCTCGCTCCGCAAAAGGCAAGTGAGTTAGATCCCGAACCTGACAGTCAACGTTGTTCAGACCGAACAAGATTTATGAAAGAGCCAAAACAGTAGCTATTGTCAATAGACATAGCCATTTAAGGTATAATTAAAATATTATATTTGTGGTGAGCAAACAATGTCTGTTGCAAATTAGGAAAGAACTAGAAACTCAATAACATAAGCTGGTAGCTAGTTCAAATGAGATATTATTATCCAGATAAAATGACAGTATCATCTATCAAGTCAAGAATATTTAAGTTATACTCTCTAGGATCCATTGTGATTTGCTCTCACCTCATGAAGATCCACCAATTTATAAAGTTGTTGTACCAACTTGCTAATTGATTCATCTGTACCAGGAACAACAGTGGTGATACGCGAAAGTCCCTCAGCTTCAGAATGACCAACAGCTAAACTCTAAAGATAAGAACAAACCGAAAGTACCCAGTGGATAAATCAAGAAGAAAAGAAAACATGCATGAATATTCAGAATTTAAACCACTTACTTGAATATTATACCCCCTTCGAGCGAAAACCCCTGTGACAAGGTTAAGGACTCCAGGGACATCATTAACAACCATAGAAAGTGTATGTGAGCGTAACCCACTTGTCTGCAAGATCCAAGGAGCCATACAAGCAACGGTAAATATCATATAATCAGTTTCGGGAATCATTTCTTGCTCAGAAATCACATTAGCCTAGTAAAAAAGGATGTCTGTCATTTTTACATAGGCAATACAAGAGACGTCCATCATAACAGGCACATTTCAAAATTCAGAATAAACCATATGCATATAAATAAATAAAGCAATGCCTTTGCATTTATCGATGGAGTTAGGTTCATTTTCTTTCCAGTGGGAATAATGCTTGCATGAGAAATAATGGATCATTAATACAATTGTGAGCATTAATATTATATAGCAAAGACAACATTAATTCCTTACATCTTCATCATTCAGTACTCCCCAATGAGCATCGAGAATTTGATTGAAAGGATTTCCATCAGCTGACTCCACAGGATAAACATCTCCCTTCATATAAGAAAGAACTGAATTAGGAGTTTAATTGGCTTAAACTAGCCATAACAAATCATAATTTGGCAAAAATGAATTTAAAAAAATCCAAAGTTAGATTATAACATGACTTGCAATTCTCAAGTTAACTTTACTATTTCAATTGCAGCACTGGTAAGCAAAAAACAAGTTCTACAATAGGTCTCTCTCATATCAATTGACATATGAATATTCCCATGGCATTATAAACAATATAAGGCTTTATAAACCCAAACCATGATTGGATCCCTGAAGCATTAACAAAAAAAATGTTCAAACAAGTTTCAAGACATCAATAAATTTTTAATTCACCCTTCTCTTTACACGATGGTCGATTTAGTTGTGTGACTTGTGTCTAGTATACACTTCAAATCAGAAAAAAGTAGCCCTCAAATTTATAAGAGGGGGAGCTGGGGAGGGCAGGTGGACTCAGGTCAATTAATTAATTTATGCTCGTACGTAGTTTCAAAGCATAATTGGGACATAATTGATGCAAAACTATTACAAGCCAAAGATATAGATACAACATATAGATACAAGTTATTTTTATTGTCTGTGACTGTGGCTAGCAACAATCATACCTCAGAGGATGTATCGTTTTCTCCAACAAGAGGTTCCTTTGCAGTCTTTAAGACAGTATTTACAGTCCTTGCTTCTTCAAGATCAGGATAAGAAACTGTTGAGAACCTCCAAAAGGGAGCAGATTCACCCATCTTTTCCCTTCTCAAGGCAATCTAATCGAACCACCAAATAAATGGACTTGCATACATAAAAAAAGGAAGATGACAAGAAAAGAATATCATTATGTAATAGAATATTTACCTTCCCTGTCCTAGCAATCTCTCTAATTCCAAATTTGCTCAAATTCCTTTGCACTGCAACCATCTTTCCTGGATCTCCTGTTACCTAAGTAGAGAGTTTTGGGAGGATTAAGCTACAGGATAATGGATATCATTGTATGCAACATTAAAAATAAATCATCGGCTAAATGTACCATTAAAATATCAAACAAATTACAATAACACTAACCACAATTTTTTTCTCATTGAAGATTAATCATTACTAAGAAAATATTTTTGTGGAAAATTTATAGAAGCATTCTCAGACACACAGTGTAAAAGGTCTTTTGATGATATCAAGATACTTTAGGGCCTTGAAAGAGTCATCAATAAGATCCACACACAGCCTAAGATATTAGCATCTTGCCATTAATATTCAGCAGGCACATTTAACAAAAATAAAATCATACAAACCAGGGTAATTCCAGCCTTGTAGTCCAACTTTACACACATAATTCTTTTAAAGAAAGAAAAATAGCATTATAACATAAAACAAGGAATTGATTAACCCAATAAAAAATTCAAGGACTTAATGCATTTTCACAGCAAGAGAGGAGGTGCACATAAAAAAAAGTAACAACATACTTACCATGCAAGATGAAACACAATTTGTTGCTAAAAGTATCAGCAATCACTTGAACTTAAAATTACTCTCACATTCAAATTCAAAGGTTAGGCTAGAAAGCTGCCTCAAAATCTTCAATATTACTGCTTCTCTTAAACTAAGGGATAAATATATATTAGATCCATCTTGTATGCAACAAAGTTGGTGAAAGTATAGAAGAGTTATCAGAGACTGAGATGGGTTGCATAAACAATTTTACTTCCAAAGATCTGCAGCATTACATACAAAAAATTATGCATCACCTCAATAGTCAGCGAGTGATCAGAGATGTCCACTATTTTCCCCCTAAAAATCTCCACGAGCCACATGACCTGGAAAGTAAAGCCAAAAGAAATTAATTTTTTCGACATAAAAGGGAATGAAGAAATAGAGGTGTACAGACTTCTGATCTGCGACTTGGCACAGGTCACAGGTGATACTCAATTCCCTTGATGAGGATAAAGCAAGTAATACAAATAGCATTTGAAAAAATCTTCTACCTCTGCTCGGTATTTTGGGTCAGCATTGATTTTGATGAGCATTAATTCCCGTTCAACTTGGGGCTCTTGTGAGATGTCTTCAACCTGATATCATGTTTGTAAAAAAAAAAAAAGAAAGAAAGAAACTACATTCAGAAGGAAAGGATAAAAAAACAAATGAATTGTCAGAAGATAAGCATTCATGATGGGAAAAAATGTTGAATCACAAGCTTTTGAAGCTGTCTGGAGAATCAAGAGTAAAATTGGGACCTTTAATACATTCACGAGCTTTTGGAGCTGTTCCATAACTTGTTGTAACACCCTTTGAGTTCCAGATACAACAATAGTGAAGAGAGCCTTATCCCTGTTCAGTCCCACTGCAAGGGACTCAATGTTATATCCTCTCCTGGCAAATACTCCAGCAATTCGGTTTATCATTCCACTTTCATCACCAACAAACACTGAAATAGTGTGACGCTTCACCCTGGATTCATAATCATTGAAGAAAGTAAACATTTCACATCTATCAGAAATGCATATATAAGAGTACTTAATTGAATGGTGGCAGATTAGCATAGAGAGACAAATGAAATTTGGTCTTTTAAGAAGGAGCAAACCAAAAAAAAAAAAAAAAGATATTTTTTCCATTTAAGCAAAAGGAGTAACAGAAATACAAAGTACAAAAAACATATAACTGTAAGCAAGCATAAATAATCTATTATTGCATTTCTTTGAGTGGAAAATTCTAAAGAAAGCATAAATGAATCACAATTAATAGAAAAGCCTCCCTAAAGTGGCTTCTTCCACAATTTCGATCCTGACAAAAGGTCTACAGATGATAAGCTAATACGCAAACAGAAAATAAGTTTGTAGTAAACGCGAAAATACTTGGTTCTGGGGGTAGAATTGGTGGTTCCGTTGAGATTAGAGTCTGATACGGAGATAACGGCGTCATTTTGGTGCTTGCTGTCGCCATTAGCGCTTCGAGCACATACAGCAATTCTTCTTTTAGGATTCAAAGAGAATTTTTGCAAACAGAAGGTAATATCAGGTTTAGGAATGACGTCAGCCGAGGGTACGAGAGCGCGAGATAGGGTGGAGTGAGTGGCAGCAGCCGCCATTGTAACTGTTTGTCAATGTGAGTGAGTTGGAAAATGAATGAAAGAGAGATAAAAAGTTGAGTCAATAATGTGGATCTTCGACTCAACCCGGTTTCAAATGCTGCTGCGGGTTGCCATCTCAAAATTTTAATTTTTAATAAAATTAATTTTAATCATCCTATATATTGATTCTGGTTTAATCTAATTTTAATCTTATAATTTTAGGTTTTTTTTTAATTAAAATGTACCTTTTTATAAGACATGTTGTAACCATTATTAAATTATTATGATTAAATATAATTGTTATAAGGAATAATTACTCTACCGTAAACATTAATTAAGATTACCTAAACTATTATTAATAGATAGATAAAAAAAATATAATGATATGTCTATTATAATCTTAATTTAATATTCAAATTAAATAAAATCTTAATATTTATCTATTTATTATAAAGATTTTTCAATATTCCATGACATATTTGAAAAAGATATGTGGTCCAATTCTTTTATAATTTTAGGTTTTTTTTAATCAAAATGTACCTTTTTATAAGACATGTTGTAACCATTATTAAACTATGTTTAAATTTATAATAGTTATAAAGATAAAATAAAAGCCATAAAATCATAGTTAATTTATTATATATTCAGCATAGAATAATATATTTAATTATTAATAAACATATATTTTACTTATATAATAATCCTACTTTAATAACTCAATCAATTTGTCTCACTTATTATAGATTTTTTTTTAATCTGTCCCATACTTTTATCTTATTTATTTTAGTCTTTTTGCTAAAAAAAATTAATTTTAATTTTCATTAAAATATCATAAATTTCTGTAGGAAATCTAAATTGAAAAAAAAAATAGAACTGATTGTTGATTTAAGATATTAAAATGAAAAAAATAAAATAACAAAAAGAAAATTAAACTCAACTAAAATCATAGGTCAAATTTATATTAATCCTTATTTAATGGCATGAAGAAAATTCCGTATATTTTAAATGCGAATTTAAGTTCAACTAATTTTTTAAAAATCGAATTGGTAATTTAAAGAAGACAAGAATTGCATAATACATAGTACAAACAATTAATTAAGAGTAATTAAAGAAAAACTATAAGGTCATAAGCTCCCCTGCAAACTCTTGAATGTTTATATCCGAACTTCCTCCTTCACTCACAGCTTTAATGCCTAATTCCTTCCATTTCAACGCATTCCTTCTCATCTCATCTCCTCTCCTCTCCTCTCTTTCCTCCTAAAACCTCCTTAACACCACCTGCCACTTGTTTTCTTGCCATCTTCCCTCCAACTCCAACTTTCCACACATCAACTATCAACTTAGCATTGGTCGTTTGATCCCCTGATTCAGGCACAGTCACCATCGGAACACCCATAACAAGAGCTTCGAGAGTCGAGTTCCACCCACAGTGCGTCAAAAAACACCCCACCGCTCCATGGCCTAGCACTTGTAGTTGAACACACCAATTCACTACTAAGCCATTCTTCATTGCCTCTATGCCAAAACCTTTGGGAAGCTTTTCTCGTTCTGAGTCTCTAACCACCCATAAGAAGTTGCATTTGCTGTCCATCAGACCGTATGCTACTTCGGCCATTTGGTTATCCGACAACTTGGACAAGCTTCCAAACGGGATGTAGACGACAGAACGGTCTTCTTTTTGGTCTAGCCACTGCTTCCAAGATTCGGTTTTTGGGCCATAATTGTAGTTTCCTTGTATCCTCTTGTCTGTGTACATAGATGGAACAGTAGGTCCTATGGTTATGTTTGCCATCCATTTAAGTATCTATTAAAGTTAAACCAATGAAGTTAAAACAATCTTTGAAGATATAATTTGATTTGTAACATACTCCCTCCATCCCATAAACCTTTGGCGTTTACGGCTCCGTATTGTTTAAGAAAAGTTGCACTTTTAGAGAGCGTCATAGTATTTTTAGATAATAAGAAAGTACTCCCTCCGTCCCGCCCAAATGACACAATTTTCCTCTTTTAGTAAAAAGGGTCCACCAATGTCCACCACTACCTATTATATCTCTCTAATACATCTACCCACTTTACATAAAATAATAATATTTCTTAACCTACGTGCAAAAAACAAATGATGCTGTTTGAGCAGGACGGAATATAAAGGAATGATATGTGTGGAAAAAGAATGGCAAATTTGAAATTAAAGTAACTTTTGAAGCTATTGGATTTTTAAGACAAACAAACGAGGAAAATGTGAATAGTTTTATGGGACGGAGGGGGTACGTACGTACCTCATCCTCAAGGTCGTCAAAAGTGTTGAACAAACGCCAATCGGCCTTGTCGACCGTTGAGAACTGTTGGACCATAAGCCTCAAAAGTGATGGGGGAGAAGTGACATGACAGACATAAGAAGGCAGATGTTCAACTCCCATGACAGGCATTCCAGGTAAGGAAACAGGGTCATGAGGAGGTGTGTAAATGGTAGTCAATTGTGATGAGCAATGTCCAAGACCCAAGGAATGAGAGAATCATAGAGTGTTGCCCTCAAGGTCAAGGGGTTGTCTGACTTGAGGTGTTTCTCAATGATGTCCGGAAGGTGAGTCGTAACGGAATGCATCGACTGAGGTTTGGTCTGATGTAGCAATGATTGGATCTGGAACAGTTTCGAAGTTGATGAGATTGGTTGCAGCTCCTGTCTGGGTTTGTGCTCATAGAGACGGTGGTGATGAAGGTTACACGAATGCCTTTGGACAAGAGGCGGTGCCAAAACTGCATCATGGGATTCATGTGGCCTTGTAGAGGGTAAAGGATATTACTATTACTCCCCATTTTCAGGCCAAGCTAGCTACGTACTACTATAGTGATTAGTGTGAGAAATACAAAACGATGGACTAGCTTGTCTGTGTGAATCAAAAGTGAAGAAGAAAACCTCAGATCTGTCTAACCAACCCTATCTCTAAATAGCTGTTATGATCCAATGGCTATGAATTGAGGTAATTAACAATTATGCACTAAATAAGGTTTACTTGACCAGTGAGAGTGTTATTCGCGGATATAATATAGAGGGAGGCTACCACTTCTCATCATTAATGGATTCCTTTGTACCAAACTATTTGGAACTTTGGAAACTGCCTCTATCAAGATCAAATTACCACTATTTACTAACATTTCTTTGCCCATTTCAACCAAACAGTCTAGAGCAAAAAAACACTGCTATAATGTTGGATTTTTAGCTACTGTGTCAGCATTTATGTTATAAGCCTGTCCACTTGGATCAGATCCCACTGAGGCGATCACAGGGAGATGGTCATTGTCGATGAGCGGGCAGATTATAGTGGGATCCACGCTCGCGATGTCCCCAACAAACCCGAGCTGTGAGGCATTTGGAGATGGCCTTGCAGTCAATAGCCGGCCGTCTATTCCAGACAACCCTACTGCAGTTCCACCGGCCTTGTTGATAAGAGCAACGAGCTATTTATTCACTTTACCAACCAACACCATCGACACGATTTCCATGGTCGATGCATCAGTGACACGGAGGCCATTCAAGAAGTTTGGCTGAATGTTTAGTTTTGCCAGCCACTGGTTGATCTCAGGCCCACCTCCATGTACAAATACAATACGAAGGCCGACACAGGAAAGAAGAAGAACATCAGCAATTACAGATGCCTGGAGTGCCTCAGATTTCATTGCAGCTCCCCCATATTTAACCACAATAGTCTTCCCTCGGAACTTTTGGATAAAGGGTAATGCTTCAGATAAAATCTTGACTCGGGTTTGAGCAGAGGTTGTACCTTTATCAATTTCAGGGGCCATGATTGACCCTAAAGATGATTTGAGGGGCATGATTTTAGTGAGTGGACTGAGTTTGGGAGTGGTAGAGAGAAACGATTAGATTTTTCATCGAATGTTGGGCGAAGGGATGTTGGAGGTTGGATTTTAGCAGCTAACATGTTTCCTGGAATGGGTTTGAAAGGCAACAATAACAAGCATGAGAGTAGTATACTTTGATCACCTCTGCAGTTGCAGATAAACATCCATTCAGACAACATTAGCAAATTAATTGTTCAATCAAAGCTATCACACCACTCTAAACTCTCATCACATAATGACAGTAAATTAATGTGAAAAAGGTGCTCCAACAATTCATTAAAACTGTTCAGCTTGCTTATCACTACTGACAGCACAAATTCTTAAAACACACACTTGAGTATATTAATCATACAAAATATGCAAGTATTTAAACGAATAGCATTAGTTGTTAGAGTGCGAAAGTATTATAGTAAGAGGCACGCATAGCATAATAAATACTCTGAACAACCAGAATCAACTTTCATAAGAAGGATTCACTAAAAAGTACCTGAAGAGCTTCCGGTGCGGCGGACTACACTAGATCAGAGAAAGCAAGGAGCTCAGAATTGTTCTCTTTCTTTTCTTTATACCAAAAAACAATAAAGTAGGGGTATATTTTTGTTGGGAGAAAGTACCAAGGGTATCCCTTAAACTCTAATGATATTTGTTCATATCCACCTACCCTTCACCCTCGAAAAACTCCATTGACGCATTTCGTCGAACAGGCAGCAGTGCATTCTTTCATCGTTGGGGCCACCATTTCACCAAACAACCGAATCTATTGGTCGCATTCCAGGAATTGCGGCATTCTTTCTTTTAGCGGAAACAAATTCTTGATGTTGGGCTGAAGTAAATGGGCTAACATTTAATGGCCCATTGTTCCATACTAATACTTCTTAGGCGTTAATAATTTATTTATTAGCTAATAAGATGGGACAAAAGAAATTGGGAAACTTTTAAAAATATACAATTTCCTACCAATTTTTCTCTTTCCTATGAATAGTAACTTTTTTGGACATTAATACCCATGTGTCTGTAACCTTGTCGGCTACCATAAAGGTGGCCTACATGGCTGACAGTATGGCATCCTTGTCTGTTTAAATTCATTTTAACTCAATTTTAACATTTTCCTTTTCCTCAAAATAGACATAGTCCATTACGACTATATCAGGCCCATAATGCTTCCGTACATTAATTAGACAACATTAATCTCGTAATTATCCAATCTTGAAATAGTAACAGTACATTTTTCAACCGTCAATCCACCGGGTATCCGGGAGGTTTTACAGCTGCTCCTCACAACCAACCACGCACCCCGCAGTGTGATGGTTCAATCCCGTTCCTTCAGCGAACCTCAGCATAACCTTGGTTTGTTTCATACACCGGGTGTACAGGATGCTGCTATTGTTTCTCGTCGGAAAATATGGAGATTAAGGTTGCAGAATATAATGAAAGGCTACATAATTCGGGCAGTAGCCCAAGATTATTTATTTATGGAATAGACAATATTATTACACTCTCATACTACCTAAACAAGAGGAGAAGACTCCTCTAGCTACCTATGGTAGCTGAAATGGAAACACTCATGCAAAGAAAGAAAGAAAGATGCAATGTTTATTTAGAAAGAGAAAATAGAGGGGAATGGTCGATGTCTTCTACTTCCTCATACTCTCTATTTATAAAGGCCTTCGGACTTGAAATCTGGATTTCAAAGCCTCTTAATCCTTTGTGACGTCACTGCTTACGTCATCATGTTAGCGTCAGCACTTACGTCATCTTGTTTTGGATGCCATTTTTAGCAGCTGGTTGGTCCTCTTTTCTACATCGGATGCCTTTTTGGGGCCACCCCTGTTGGTCACATGTCTCTTACCCTTTCCGAAAGGTCATTTGACTCTTGCTTTTTTGAAGAGTCATTTGTCCTCTTTGGTGCCTGATGATTCTCCTGGCTCCTGGGTATTCCGAAGAGATTTTACTCTCTTCTTTCCACGTGTCTCCTTTGTTGGGGGTGGATCAGCAGTTCTGATCATCCCTATGCCCAATCTTATGCCTTTCCCAAATTCTGGTTCTGTTTGGGTGGAACAGCTTGTGCATACCTTGTTCGTCCATTGCCCAAAATGGGCCATGTTCCAATATCTCCGATGAGTTTGTTTACTCACTGGAATCTTGTTTCTCCAGAGAAGTTCTTGTTTTTCTTGGAAAGCCTTCTCAGCAAACACTGTTTTCTTTCCGGTTAAAGTATTCAATAGGAAAGACCTATTCAAAGACTTATGCTCGTACTTGAATGAGAACTTTACCTCCACCATTTCTTTGATGCAGGCATACAAACCCCTCGCTCTTCGCGTAGAGATCTGTTCTTCAGAAAATGTAGAAACCAGGACTGGTTCCTTTCTAGAAGACTCTTTGATCTTATTTGAGGCTGAAACATCGGGTCTTCTTAGCTTGATGAAATGAAAGGCTTCGTGATTGCCTTTTCCAACTGGTTTTGGGGCCGCACTGGTAAAGTATAGCTCCAATACATCACCTCTGGATAGAGTCGAGTTATTTTCTCATGCCTTGAAAACTTTTTCTCCCAGCCAATCTGGAAGTTTTGCAACTTCTGGGAATCCTGGTGCAATAGTATAGATCGAGGCTAGTGCCCCAAAGTCATACCACTACTTTACATCCATTGGATTTGAGCCTTTTCGCATCTAAACTCGGGGGTGTTCTCCAAACATATCCACCCGGCATTTCTCCAGTCGAATTCCTTGTCTAGTGTTCAATTTCTCCCAGCTGGCCTGGTATTCCTGCCAATAAGAGAAATCAGCTAAGTTAATAGCAACCTTAGCAGTGTCTGTCATCGGCCTAAGGTTGATCTCCCCCTCTTTAACCCCAGAGGTGCTAGGTTGACTCGTCGGCTCTAGATGTGACTCCAGGTCTTCGATTTTTTCTTGGACTGGTTCCTCTTTTAAAGGTTTCAATTTAGGACTCGTGCTAAGAGTACTTAAATCCCTTGCTCCGGGTTTAGAGCCCCGTTCTCGACTACTCTCCTTTTATCGATTGCAATTGCTATCAACATCCCAGAGGAGTGGCTCTCGTGTTGCTTCGAACAGACTTGCGTCATTTCGAATGCAGTCTCGTATGCGATTAGACACTTTGGTCTGATCACTATCTTGTATTCTTCCGGCACGCATTGCATTGAGTGCCAGATTCTCGATTCCCTTTGGAGCAACTCAAAGTTGTCCATCAGATGCCTTGAAACAGTTAGGATGGAGACTATCTCAGCTCCTTTCATCTCTCGTCAGGAAATCTACCTTGTTGCTATTACTGCTTTCTTTTTAGAAAGCATCAATCCTTCTTTGTGGCATACTTCTGAAAATATTTCCAGATGCGTCAAATGCTCCTTCATGTTCTTTGAGGCTATGAGGATGTCATCCACATAAACAAACATGAATGAGAAATAATCTTTGAAAAGATTATCCATCTTTCTTTGATATATCTGGGGTGCGTTCGCCAAATCCATAGGCATAACATTCCAGATATAATGTCCTTGTGGTATGGAGAAGGCTGTGAACTTCTTGCTTCCTTCTTCCATCATAATCTGGTAGAACCCAAATTTGCAATCAAACTTTAAGAATACCTTGGCATTCTTGATACAGTTGACCAAGTGTTCCCTACTTGGAATGTAGTATCCATTGAACTCCAAGATGTTGTTGATCCCTTTGTAGTCGATCACAAGTCTCGGCTTTCCCCGCTTGACTTCTCCATGATTTCGAACCAGAAATCCTGGACTGCTGTATGGTGATACTCCTGGGGATATCAACTTAAGGTCTAGATGTTCCTTAAGTATTTGCTGCATATCCTTCGGATCTTCTTGATTTATTAGGATAGGCTTGTATCTCACGAACTCATGCTCCTTTCCTTCTTTTACTTTAAGTGAAGCTTTGAACTCGTTCTTATCCCACCAGGCTAGAGGATCCTCATTAAAGTTCCTCTGTATCTTCTTCTTGACGTCCTCCAAAGATATTTATTCTTCGATTGTGACGTCTCTCTGTAGGTTTTCTCCCAAGCTTGCTTTGAGAAGGTGGATTGTGTTCTCCTTTAGTTTCTCCATCTTCCATCCTCCGCTAGTCTCGGTTCTCATTTGAATGACTGTTTTGCCATATTTCCTCCGATCATTCATCTTTGGATGGCTAAGTTTTCCTTCATCACCACGCTTGCTGCAAAATCTGATCGGCATTTTTCTTTGAAATGCATTGCGCAGTCTTAGTGCGATAATCTTATGTTCACAAAGGGTTGTGAAAATAAGCCTCCTTGTTGCATTTTCTTAGGTAAAACGCTTGAATATTTGTAGGAAATTATTTCCTAACAGAATATCTGCCCCGGTATCGTGAAAATATATCGGCGGAGTTTTTACCTTGTACCATGGGGTACGATCTGCTCCTCCGGTTATGATTTCTGCTTGCTTGATTCCTCTATTAAGGATTAGCACCCTCTGTGAGAAATCTTTTCCTAGTACCATTGGCAATTCTTCGCCTGAGCTTTCAGGGAAGACCCCTTCCTTTGCTGTGCAGATGCCGGCCCCTGAATCAATGTATGCCACAAATACTCTGCACGATGCTCCTTATATATCATTTCAACAGTGATATATATTGAAAATGGACTTGTGGCCATGGGCGGATCAGAGTTTATAAGCCCGAGCCTCTACTAGTAAACCTTGTATCTTTTTCCCTTGACCGTAAACTCCATTCCATCTTGTAGTCGTTCTCAAGGTTTGTGATCCTCGAGAAACTCCAATCCCAGCACTAGTTGTTCTGGGAATCTTTCTGCTATTCCTTCAATAATCAGCTCAAGTTCTCTGAGTTTGAGCTGTCCTTGATATCTCTCAGTTGTTGGCTGTTGAAGATAATACAAGACATCACAAGGAATAGAGTTTTCCTTTTTTGTGATATCGAATATTACTTCGACTCCTCTCCATCCTTCTGGATATTTTAGTTCACCTTTGGTCATGAACTTTTCTTGTTCCTGGATTACCTCCACAATAGGTTTCTTTCTGCATCTTTTGCTAATCATTCTGTCTTCTTGGAAAGAAATCCTTCTTTGCTCGAATATGGGGCTATCTTATCTGTTCCAAACCGGCTTGTCCTTGATTCACAAATCCATGTCGTGGATTGGCGGTAACTCCATTATTTCAGGCCTGGTTGCGTATGCAACCCTTTCGAACACTTCTGGTATCTCGATATACTCTTTCATTTGGAATAGATCCGAATGATAGGTGTTGGACAGGGCATATGAGATATTATAGATGATAGAGTAAGGCCTATTCTATTTTTTCATCAAATCTTTGTTCTTGAAATCTTGATGAAGGGTGAGCGCCCTACTAAAATCTTTATCTGTCAGATTGTAGGCAATCCTTAGGTAGATATAGGATGCCACCTTGTCTGCATACAGGTTTCCTGAGATTCCTCCCAGGCATTCCTCTCTTGTATTCTTGATTTTTTTATCAAAGATTGCAATATCGATTGGTGTATCGATATCTTCTTTGAATGTGGCTTTGATGAGGATCCGAATTGCTCCGATATGGATCCAAGACATGGTCTTGGCTATTCCTTCCTTAAGTTTATTGAGTTCCCTTTTGATTTCGTCAACAGGAACTAGTTGCATTTCCATCACATTCCTTGTGAGCTCCATTGGGATAGCAATTTCCCCTTCGGTCACTTTGTATATGATATTGTGCTTTCTTTTCTTGAAGCTTGGAAAGAATTTGTCCATCCTTCCTACGGTGAATCCATCGTATAGGTTGAGCCTTGGATCCTCCTTCATGATTCTCATAAGGGTTTTATGAGAAATGGATGTCTGGGAAAAGAATCCCGACATATCTTCTTGTATTTCATGTCTGAAGCTTTCTTCTTCACTCCGATTCATCTTCAGAAGATTCATCTTGGCTGAAGAATTCTTCTTCATAAATGCTCTCGTCTGAGGGTATATCATCAAACTGATATACATGTACTAGATCTTGGAAGTAAACAACTTCCTCTATTTCTGGAGTTGTTTTGAACTGTCGTACTCCTCTCTTCTGGTTTTCTGGGCAATCAGGTGAGATATTCCCTCTAGCTCTGCAAGTGTAGCAGTTATAATCTTTGAATCTTTTATTTACTCATGTAGCTGTTCTTCGGAATATTTTTCTTGTAGGAGTTCTACCTGTACTTCTCGGGTTTGATCCTAAGGATGAGGCTTGATTTCTTGAACTCCATCTGGATGGTCCAGATCTCTGCCCTGATTTATAGTTTCGGGCCTTTTGTTTGGACCAAAAGGATCTTAGTCTTCTGGACCTCCATCCTCCGCTCCTTTGTGTGTAAGGATGACTTTTCTTCATTCTTTTCTGCTTTCTTGGATTTCTTCCAATGATGGTTGGAAGATCATTGCTTTCGCAGTATAGGGGTACCATTTTATTGATTCCCCTCAATCTTTTATAGTTCTTGTGTAGCGATGCTTGATAACACCACTCCGCAATCTTGGCTTTGAGGAAGGACATTCTCCTTGCTATTGAATCAAGCTCGCATGGTTCATATTCTTTGATTAGCATTTCTCTCCATGGACTTGGGATTTTGGCAAAGAACAGGTGAAATACTTCCTCCTCCTTAATCTTCGACTTCCATCTATACTCTGTGAAGAGTTTGATGTACTCATCTACGTGACAGATGTCAAGTAGTTCCAGGCTGTATAGGGCATTCCTATACTTCTTCTTCTTTTCTTCTTCCATTCCTTCAAAGTAACCTACTCCGATGAAGTGGATCTTGAAGATCTTGGCCATTCGATCAACGATATTACCTAGATCTTTGCCTTCCATGGCTTCTTTCTTGACTTCGTTTGAGAGTACCTCCCATGCGCACTTTGCTGATCCTTCCAGGCTCATAGTTAGGAATCTTGTGAACCCTTCTTTGTCCAACTCCAATGCGCCGCCTGCAATCTTCATGGCATTTGTCCATTCATCGATCAAGGTCTCCCTATTTTTGAAGTCGAGAGTGTCGAGGTTTAAGATCAACCCGTATGGATTTATCGGTTCAAGGTAAGACCGTCCATATGGGGTGTTGTGTGGATTTGATCCTTGAACTCGACTTGTTCTTGTTGACATTCCTATTGCCTTCATCTTGACGTTTCCTAGTTGTTGGAATGTCTCTTCTTGTCTTGTCTCATAGACTCCCTATGATCCAGAGGTTCCTTCATTTTGGCTCCGATCTTGTTGAGCCTGCGACTGTTGTTGAGAATTTGATGACTCTCCAACATTCATCTTTAGATCTACAATTGACAGTTCCTAGAAGGACTCATATAGATCTTGTAGATCTTCAAGATTTGCTCTTTCCATCCGAAGATGTGAATTCTCCTCGAAGGATAGCAATCATCTTCTTGCTTTCGGACTTTGGCCTTGTGACCTCTGTCGTCTTCCCCTTTTGGTGTAAAAGGGGTTCTATTCCGAAGGTTGGTGGTAACCTTTCTCGTGGCCTTCTTCCTGGAACATTGGTTTCCAAGGACTTTACTTGTTCTATCAACTTCATGATGAGGTCGAGTTGCTTATTCTGCAACGTTTCCACCTTATCCATCTTAAGGCTGATCTCAAATATTGTCCTGGACATATTTTGACAATATTCTCCAAAGAATATCACCGTCTTCTGCAATTCTCTAAGATCTTGCTTCATCTTAGAGTTATCTGCATTGATCTCATTCCACTCTGTCATTCTGTCCAATGTCAAAAGGGGTAAGGCTTGCAGATCTCTCTTGGACCCTGGTTTGGTCGTCTCCTCCATTGTTCTTGTTTGGGGACACGTCCATAAATCTCGGTGAAACTTTGGATTTCTATGATGTTTCTTGGTACCTCTTTCGAGTACCTTATCTACATCTGGCGTAGTTCCTCCAGATATTCCTCTTTGGTGTGGTTAGCATGGGTCTCCACCAGTTTAAACCTTCGATCAAGGTTTTTCTAAAATCGATCGGCTTCCTCGTATCTTTTTTTTGTATATTGTCTATACAATACATTATAGTATTGTTGTATAGAGCTGCTCGTCTCGTCATATCCGACGGACCAGAAGTCCCGGTTGCTCCAGCTTGGAACAAGGCTAATAGTTCTGTCATTCTCGAATGTCGAACTTTCGTTCGCATCCATATTTGTTGAGACTCTCCTCTCGTTAAGTGATATAAGTTTATGATAATTTTTCCATTCATAAATAAATAAACATAGGGCTCTGATACCATTTTGAAGCGTGAGGAATATGAGGAAAATTAAGTTGTAAAGAAGCTGTATACCGACATGATTACCTATATAGTTACCGATATAGTCACTTACATGGATACCGACATGGTTACCAACATGGAAAAGTTTTGACCAGTTGGTCCGTTTGATCGGTTGACCAGTCTGACTTTTCAAAATTTTTTTATTTTTTTTCGAGGGCAAAATCATCCGAAATTTGGCAAATTGGTAAAATTGATAACTTTTTCCAAAGATAGGCAAAATTAATTTTGGCAAGTTCATTTTGTATATTTTTCACAATTACCCACAATTACCCAAAGAAATTAGGTAAGGGAAGATGCAATTAGACTCACTTAAGTCATTAAAATTGCGCATTGACCAATATTGGAGTATCTTTATTGAAAATCCCAATAATTTTTTTATTCCAGACATGTTAAAATTTTCTCATTGAAAACCCCCCAACAAATAAATAAATAACTAGATCTTGCATTCCAACTGGTCCAAATTGATCATGCATCTTCTTGGTGTACCCACCATTAGGGGCCCCCACCGCCCCTGCCCTGGGGATTGGTGGAAGAGGTAAATCGCAGGATGTGCCTCAAGTGGCTTATAGGGAGGGCTCACTGTTAAACTTGTGCTTGCAAGGGGATCATGCATCTTCTTGCACATATATAAACACACGACACGATGAAGAAAGAAATGTAACAATTGAAGAAAGGAAATGAAGCAAGAAAAAATGGGTAAGGTTCTTGCAACCCCTTTCCCTCTTCAAGGCCACATAAACCCCATCATGCAACTCTGCACTCGCCTAATCTCTTAAAACATTCGCGTCACCATGATCACCACCCAATCCTTGACCGCATCCCTCCAAAGGATGAATGCAGATAACATCAACTTCGAAACAGTTCCTGATACCACCGTTAATGGACCCTCAGCTGGATACCACAGCTTCCTCGTTGATTTCGTGGATGCCATTACAGCTGGACTTCCGGACATCATCGACAAACACAGCAAATCGCCGTCGTGTACGATTCTCACAGTCCATGGATCTTGGACATTGCTCATGGGAAAGGACTAAAGGGGGCTGCGCTCTTCACTCAGTCTTGCATTGTGTCTGCAGTTTACTATCATGTGCACAGGGGCAGTTTGGAGATTCCAAATGAGGAGGTTTGCCTGCCTCTAATGGGAGTCAAGGATCTTCCTTCTTTTGTTTATCATATGGATTCTCATCCAGATCTTTTGAAGCTGCTGGTAGATCAGCATTCAGCGTTCCAACAGGCCGATTGGCGATTGTTCAACACTTTTGACAACCTTGAGGAAGAGGTAATTACTCTTATTGTCCCGTATTTATTCACAATTTCTATTTTCAAGTATTTATCAACGTTCCATTAATATATATAGTAAAATACATTCATCGTCCCATATTTATTCACACATTCTATTTTGAAGTATCCCGGTATTTACACTTTCTATTTTGATTTGTCCTACAAAAATTTGCAACTACTTAAAAAAACAAAAAACTCAAATACAATCACGTATATTTTATTTACAAAAGAAACCAACCCCTAACTAACACACCTAACACACTTTATCATTTATTTATTATCCAAAAAAATATCATTATAGCCCTAAAAGTTGTCATTCTTCTTAATCTCCTTGCCAGGGGCGCAAACATAAATGGGACGGAGAGTATTTTTTACACTTTATTCATTAATCCAACAATTTTATTTACTTTTTTACATTTTATTCATCGTTCCAACAACTTTATTTTTTTCTTTAATTAAATTATAACTTACCTTTATTTTTTTCTTACATTATATATTTAAAAAATATATTTCTTAATTTTCGTGCTCATATAAACGGGCATAAATAATCGGGACGAGGGAGTAATTCTTTCTTTAATGAACTCATGGTTTTTGTTTGATTGAGGAAATAAACTCAAGTAATTGACAAGAGAAAGAGAGCGCTAGCTAGCGGCACAGTTAAAAAAGTAAAATATACAGTTCAGAAGTTAATTTAAACCACAAGTGCTGTAAATAGTTTTGACAGATTTTGTTGGAAAATTTGAAGTAAAAACAAACAACTCAACATATAGTAGGGAAATTAATTTAGGATCAAACATACAAACAATTCAACTAAAAACAAAATAAGGAATAAGAGTAGTCTGGGTCGAAGCACGCCGTAGCGCTCTTTTTAGAGAAGAAACACCCTACTGCACTGGTATGATATTCTTGATTTACACGTTCTTCTCCCAAGATTCGACGACTCGAGTCCTCTCGTGTGCAGCGATGAGAACCCCGAACCACGTGTTTACTCAATGCTCAAACATAGAGTATCGTATATAAAATTACATATTTTTGTAGTGTGTAGGAATGTAAATTGTATACTCCCTCCGTCCCATTAAAGTTGTTATATTTTTTTGGGCACGAAGATTAAGAAGTATAATATTTTAACGTAAAGTGAAGTGAGAGAAATCATATTTAATGTGTAGTGGGTAGGTGTATTAGTAGTGTGTGTGGGCCAATGTGAATATGTTAATATTTTTTGTGTGGGTCTCATATGCTTTAAAAGGAATGTAACAACTTCTATGGGACAACCCAAAAGGAAAATGTCACAACTTTTGTGGGATGGAGGGAGTAGTATATATAAGTGTATGTGTATTAGGTAATATGTAAATGTATAATGTGAGAGGACATGTGTATGGTGTAGTATATATCAATGTGTACTACAATTACATAAGAATTATACAACCTTTATAACCTTCTCATGCACCAACACATTTATGAGAATTAATGGGGCCATAAACAATAGACAGTTACATAACTGTTAAGAGTTAATGTATAATAAGTATCATAATAATAATAATTATAATAAAAACTATTATTTTAAATTATAAAATATCCAACAATCCCCACATAATTTAAAATAAAAAATATATAAGAAAATAAATTGAGCATATAATACCGCGTAATAGGTGTAGGTATCTTTCGTGTTTAAACCTCCACTTAGTGTAAATGAATTAACCACATTAGGTATATAGTGACATGAATGTCTTGAACTATGTTCTTAAAAAAATATGGCAATTCATCCCACACATAGTATGAGTAAACATTGTACTTCTATCAGTGGTGTGCTTTTTGGTCATGCACGGAATCTTGTATCATGAATATTTTTAGGAAATAGTCCACACCCCCACAGTAGCGACCCCACCATTATGTTCACTTAGGTGAATCCTCCAAGGGTAATTTGTGACCAACCACCCCACCTGCAAAGATATATGCCTTTGGATTCATTAAGAGTTAGACTCAACCTCAAACGTCACATAAAGAGCACTTATCACCATAGGAATGAGACTCGAAAATATTTTCGCAAAAATATTTTATTTATCAAGTGTGCTCTTCCAAGTCACCCATTTTTACCCGTTGAACTTCGTTCATGGGATCGACATACCTCCGAAGACGGGTTTTCACTGTGGTGACTTAATTAATAGGCTCCAATCTCATTCCCCTCGATGATTATATATAAATAAAACTCGTTGACGTGTCAATCTCTTTATAAGCGGATCCGCTGTATTATTTTCATACCTGACAAAATCCAAAGAAATAACATCGTGAGAAATTAATTATCTTATTGATTTATGTCTAACACTCAAATTGCCTTTATATTATTATAATTTTTCTTTTAGCTTTAGCAGTTGCCACTTAACTATCACAAAGTAGAGAGACGGGAGTAATTGGCTTAGACAACGAATGAACATCTTTTAGTAAACTTTGTATCCATTCAGCTTCCACAGAAGCAACATCTATAGATCACAATTTATTTAGTGGACTTTCACGATATTGCTCCTCCACACATAGTCACCCACAAGTAGACTCTGCATCACTGAAATCTTATAAGACATTAGTAAAATCAGTGAATTAATTAAAAACATAATTTATAGGCCCTTTCAAACTATTTAAATAGTCATTCAAGTGCATATAAGTGTACTTCACTAATTCACTAACAACATATGTGCACTAACATCAAAATTTTCAATATAATGAGATTGTCACAAAAAATGGAGTCACTATCTTTAATGAATTTAGTCCCCAAAAATTATATGGATAGGACTAACAAATTTCATTTCTAAATGAGATGACAATAATTTTCAATGTCATTAATAATATAAGATAACACAATTATCTCCAATAACTTTTATATAAACACATGTATCATATGATGCAAAACAATAATAAGTCATGTATCTTTCATGTTACGTAGTATGCACTTTTCAATCTATAAAAAGATTCAACAAACTTACAAACTTTTTATTACTCACAAGCCACAATAAAACCTTTTGGTTAAACCATATTAATATGTAATCCAAATCTCCATTTAAAAATCCACATACATATTAAAATTAATCAAAATAACATATCAATCTTCTATCAAGAAGGGAGACATAAGTTTTGGAATGTACATCGGTCAACATGTAATATTCAAACATGTAATTCAAGAAATTGAGTCATCACCTCATTATACACAACCATTTTTCAAAAAATGAGCATAATAAATAACATTATTATAAAATTTAGGATCATCTCTAAGCAAGTAATCATCACCAAATTTTTTTCTTTTTATTCCTTTCTAATGCTTATGTCCTTCACTAACAATAGAAAAAAAAAATGATCTAGTAAAACCGCAATTAGTACCAACATATTAGAAATTGTATTTTTCATACAAAATATTTTCAAAGAAGAAATATCCCGAGACTCAATAATCGTATTATTAGAAAATTTAGAAACTTCAAAATTAATCACCAAAAATTTATTAAGCGGTACTATTCAAGGAATATCCAACAAAAATATAATAATAATTTTGGGGTATATTTTTGTTCTTTTAACAACACCATTATTGTATCTCACAAATCCAAATTATTTAATACCATAAAATCATAGTCCTATCCAACCAAAATGATTAGATTTTATTAATCTTCATGCCATATATATTCTGGGATTTGAGGGAACACTTTATCAATATTTATACACGCCTCTTACAAAAAAATAACACTATCATATCCGACGAAATATTTAAAGCTAAAGATTGTGGCAAGGTTTTTAATGTATTAAAGGAAAAGGAAAACATTGATAAATAAAAAGTGGGCATCTCCTGAAACTAATAAAAATTTTGTACAAGAGGATAGTGCCGTTAGTTGAACTATTATAAAAAGACAAACTTTTTCATGTATTGGTTTTAAAACCAACTTCCATTAGCATTAATATTAGAAATCGACACATTTTACATTACTAAATAACTCAAAAAGATATACATGCACAATAAAACGATGGTAAATAATATAACTAGTGATCATATTCAAACGACATATACACCCTCCTTCTAATTTCAAAAGAATTATGATCTTTCATTCCACTTGGGTATGCTCACCACCCTATAAGTGGAGAAATGTTTATTTTCTTCTCATTTAACATTGGAATCATAATATGCAAAAAATAAAATTTCTAAAATCTCTTAAGTAATTCACAAGAAAATATAATTTTCAAAACACCACAAAAATTGACTTGTAGCCGAGGTCAGCCCATTTTAACTAATAAACATAACATTCGGTTTATCACAGGAGTAATTAACAATCATGAAATAAGCATGTAGCCACAACAAAATATGAGTAAACAAATTAGTCAACTTTATTTCGTGTTCAAAGAGAGAGTCTTAAAAGAGCAACATGTGTGTTCAACATAAATAATCACTTCCATTTTACGTACTTTTAATTTTATTTTTTATGAACTTATCAAATAATTTACTCTTTGCATAACAAAATAAAATTATCAATAAGATAATGACTCAACACTATTAATATCACAAATATCTATACGTAGCAAACCAAGCAATAGATTACCTCTTTCAACGAGCATATGTGGTTTTCTTAGTTGTTTAGCTAGCACACAAATTTCACGTTTTCCTCATATATCACATGATTGTTTTAGCAAGGCACAAGAAAAATTATTAGACCCAAGATTAAACTCTTTACTAATAAATTGATTATATCTATAAAATAATAATTTTATTGGACTAAAATCAACTCAAAAACTATTTCTTACTCAAGTAATTAAAAAGAACACTAGTAAGATTATTTCAATTTTTGAAAATCACTCACAGCAACTAAAATAATATTCCATCGCATGATTAACTTTTAGAAAATTCACATTGAGCACAAAATTATTAACTCCTAAATAATAAATGTTTTCTTCTCTAAAATGGTTGGAAAATTTTAAGTAAAAACAAACAACTCAACACATAATAGGGAAATTAATTTAGGATCAAACATACAAACAATTCAACTAAAAATAAAATAAGGAGTAAGAGTAGTCTGGGTCGAAGCACGCCGTAGCGCTCTCTTTAGAGAAGAAACGCCCCCACTGCACTGGTATGATATTCTTGATTTACACGTTCTTCTCCCAAGATTCGACGACCCAAGTCCTCTCGTGTGCAGCGATAAGAACCCCGAACCACGTGTTTATTCAATGCTTAAACATAGAGTATCGTATATAAAATTACATATTTTTGTAGTGTGTAGGAATGTAAATTGTATAGTATATATATAAGTGTATGTGTATTAGGTAGTATGTAAATGTATAATGTGAGAGGACATGTGTATGGTGTAGTATATATCAATGTGTACATAAGAATTATACAACCTTTATAACCTTCTCATGCACCAACACATTTATGAGAATTTTATGAGAATTAATGGGGCCATAAACAATAGACCGTTAAGAGTAAATGTGTAATAAGTATCATAATAATAATAATTATAATAAAAACTATTTTTTATTTTAAATTATAAAATATCCAACAGATTTTAGATAATTGCTGTAAATAATTTGACATGCATGCACTAAAATTGTACAGAAAGAGAGTAGATTTTAGATGAGCCATACAGAGTTGAAATTATTTATTTACAGTAGTGCTAAAAACATTTTGACAGACACTGAAATGGATGTCGAGAGATTGCCCAATTCAGACAATAGGGCCAATCATTCCCTCAATGTACACTGATAGAAGAATTCCAGGAAACTATGATTATGGCCTTAGTTTCTTCAAATCAAACATGGAGTCCTACATGCAATGGATGGACGAAAAGGAAGACCGTTCTGTAATCTACGTCTCCTTTGGAAGCTTATGTAAGATAATTATGGCCTAGTGCCATTAATAATAAATATATACTCCCCCCGTCCCAGGTTAAGAGGGTCATTTTACCATTTTGGTCGTCCCACCCAAAGAGTCCCATTTCCTTTTTTGGACATATGGGACCCACTCACACCCACTAATACAATTAATACATGGGGCCCCTACACCCACTAATACAACTACCCACTACACATTAAATAATAATACTCCTTAATCCACGTGCCCAAAAGCAAATGGGACTCTTAGCCCGGGACGGAGGGAGTATAAGATATTTATTATGATCAAATATCTTAAATAAAGATATGGTTTAAATAAATAATATATATGAGATAAATAAGGTCATATATATATTTATGGATAACAATCACATTGATAGAATGTGATTTGATAAAGATTTAATATCCCGATCTGGTCCTCTCTCCACCTATAAAAGAGACACAGCTTTATGATTCTCTATCACGTTAAGTCTTACGTACTGTGCCATAAAGAAAGGGGTGAGGAGAGAGAAACTAGTTCCCGGCGTAATTGACAGGAACGTATCATTGGAGGACCGCCATTAGTGGCGTCTCAAGGTAAGTCTTCTAATCGTGTTTATGTGGTGTGAAAATCATGAAGATCTAAGATCCATGTCAATTAATAAATTAATTGTTTATGAAATTATGCTAACATGTGGTATCAGAGCATGGTTTTGGATCTCATGATTTTTCATCGAATAATTAACATTAAATTTGGATGTAGTAAATTCATGTATTACGTTCTTGATTGGATGTGAGATGTATTCTATAACCAAATTATCTCAATTTTAATTTACACTTTATTATCAATATATTATGATGTGTGAATATTATGTTTTATGTATCATGTATTAAAGTGATATGAAAAAGTAATTATAATGAGTTGATTCACGTTAAAAATTTACATGATTATTAAATTGATATATTGAAATCTTATGACTCATGCGAAAATTATAGTGATATGATTTCCATATTAAGAAAATGTCAACTGCCCTATTTAGTTTTTGGGACTGAACAATTAAAGATTGATTATGGAAGTTAATTATGTCAGCATAAGATATGAATGTTAATTATGTCTTGAGATTTTAATATAAAATTACATGACTCCCTTTAATTTTGGGGAGTATAATGACTGATTTAGAATAATAACAACTAATTACAGTCAATAAATCAACATGCCTTATTCATAAAATGGCTTGAATATCACACTTTAATGCCAGTTATTAACATAATTATAATAATAAAGTGACTCATGTATTCCTCAAACTTTCCAATTAAAGTGATTTAATAATGTTAATGAAATCGATCCATCACTAACGTTTATGACTTATATTATTATTGATAATAATTAAAGATTATGTTATTATTGATACTAATTTATTGGAATTAAAATATCTCACTTATGTTATGTATGTTTGACTGCTCATGTCATTTATAATGTTAAGATGCCAAATTTATTATAATATGAATACAAATTATACATGATATCTTTATTAATGTGATATATATGGATATATTATGTATATATATGTGATGACAGTCTTAAGATTTTAATTAATGATATTGACTGTGATTTATGAATATTTATGAAATAATGATTTGATTATTACTCACTTTCCTATTGAGTATAATCTAAGAGTCTTTGATAAGATTAATAATGATTTGATTATTACTTACTTTCCTATTGAGTATAATCTATTGTGATAATCTTTGATAAGATTATAATGAATGATTTTATGATTTAAATTTATTTAATGTTGGTCTGTTAATCACCAAAGTGGTCTGATCTGAAAGAATAATAAAATTAAATCGTATAGTTAAATTTTAATTTCCCATATTTAAGTGATGCTTGAATAAAGAGAATTATTATATGGGTTATTAAAAATTTCACAATTATAAGACTTTAAATTCACCCAAAGGTGATTGCTAGTCTTTATAATTCATGAATATGAAGATAAATTGATAATTAATATATTATGACAAACTGTTTTGTATATCCAAAGATGACAAAATAGTTTTAATGAAAATATTTAATTATCAAATTATGTTATATTTGAAAGCATCATTATGATTATGATTGTATATTGTTGTATCACCCAAAGGAGAACTTCAATATACATTTATTGCTTTCGATCCTGAATCTATTATTAAATTACTCAAGGTATTTATAGGAATAAATTATATTATTCTTATTCTTAAAATTACTTATATTATTTAGTCTCTATTCGCATGATGCATCTGTTCCATTACAAAATGGATTAAAGTAATTTAAATAGTGTGGATAAATCTAATTTCACCAAGTGTTTTGGATTTTATTTATCACTTCAAGATAAATTGCTCATTTGCTTTGTAATAGCAATAAAGCTAAGTAATCTGACTATAATGCTCGGGTTAGATCAAACAGAATGGGCGTAATGTTTATGCGAATGAATGAGACTAATAAATTAAGTCTAACATACCTAAATTACTAATAAATCTCTTGATGAGATGCTAATGACTACTTTAACTACCATAAAGTTTGATGGTTCTCATGGCACACATGAACTTATCATTAAAGATAATAAATATTGCAACAAGATTAAAGCCTTCCATAATGAACGTAGTTTATAAATTCATTACCTTCTAAGTATGACATATTCCTAATAAACTATAACACCATGAAAGACAAATGGAATGTGAATTAAATTCATGTAATTTAATGATGGTTCAAAAGTAAAGAAGGTTTAAGAAACAATTTAAAATTTAAACATTATGTTCGTTTAAAAGTAATGAAGTTTGAACTAAACGTGGCTTTAATGTTTGGGGAAACTTTCCAAAAGAATAATTCCAAAAAGATTAATTAAGAATAAAGCCTTTCATGAGATAGGCTTTTACTGATCTTGATATTTGTGTGAATTGCATTAAAGAAAAGCAAATAAAACACACAAAGAATAGAGTCACGATAACTACACAACTTCTTATAATAGTTTACACCGCTAAATGTGAATCTTATGATATTACCCTTCTTAAAGGAATAATAAAATTCCATCATTTTTAATTTTAATTTTAATTTTTCACATTATGATTATATTTATCTTTGCAAGAAAATTCTCATTCTATAAATGCTCGATAAGCATTTATTAATGATGTTAAGAAAATTATATAGAAAAGTAAAAATTACAAAGATTGGAAGAAGTGATGAATTTTATGGAAAGTGTGATGGATTATCATGCTCAATCACTTAATTACAGGAAAAACTGACATTTATACTAAATGTTGCACACCATAATAAATTGGTGTAGCAGAATGACATAATCGTACTTTATTAAATATGGTTATAAGTATGTTGAATGATTAATCTATACCCATATTTTGTGGATTTATACATTTAAAGCTGTCACTTACATGATGATCGAGTTTTTAGTAAAACAGTTTTCAAAACACCTTATGAACTTGTAGAAAAACTCGATCTTAGGCAGTTGAATATTTTAAATTGTCCGGCGGGGATTATGATTTATATCCACATGTAAAGAATTTGGATATAAGAAACTAAAGTGATTTCTTTATAAATTATCCTTGAAGTCTAAAGGGTATGGATTTTATGGTCTTAACCATAGTACAAGAATTTTAAAACTAGAATGTCAAATTCATTAAGAATTATAAAATTAGTGGGAGTATGAAACCATGAAATGTGGTTATTGAAGAAGTTGGGTGGAGAATTTGAAAATACATTTATCTAAACTTCTTCTAAAGTTGTTATATAGTTGTCGAATAGTCAAACAACTTTTAAGGACAACATATAAGTTATTCTACTCTCTTAATGAATCTGATTTTACTAAATCAATTATCAATGAGCTTTCATTAAATATATCACATCAAATAGCATTAAGAATATCTGAAGGACAATATATCCGCTATTTCTAACGATTGCATATGGGTATAATAAAATGAGCTAAAATTTGACATTATAATAAAAGCTAAAATTTCAGTTTTGGAATAAGTCATGGAAGTACTAATTCTATTAAATGAGTAAATGATATGAAAGACGAGTTGAAATCAATGACTCATAATGAAGTTTATATCCTATAAGAATTGCCAGAAAGGTATAAAAGAATTGGATACATATGTATCTTTATGATCAAGAGTGAACATATGGCAATATCAAAAGATATAAAACTAGAGTTGTTGCTAAAAATTTACTCAAAAGGATGACATAATTGTAAGGAGATATAACAAGTTATTTCTTTACAAGACTCTATTAGAATTATCATGGCTTTGTAATTCATTATGACTTAAAGTTGCACCAAATGAATGTTATGCCTGTTTTTTTAAATGGTGATTTGGTATAAGAATTTAAATGGATCAACTCAAAAGTTTTTCCATTGAAGGAAAATATCACATGGCGTGTAAACTTAAAGAATTAACATACAAACTTAAGCATGCTTTCCTATAAAGATATCTTTTGGATTTAAGAAAAACATCATAAACGGTGTACATATATATCTGAAAGTTAGTGGGAGCACATTAATTCTATACTTGATGATAAACTTGCTTGCAACTGATGATCTTGGTTTATTATGTGAAACCAATAAATTTCTCTCAAAGAATTTTGGAATGAAACATATGATGAGACAAAAAAAATGTCTCCGTAAGCATATGTTAATAAAATTCAATAGAGGTTATGGATGGAAAGGTGTTTGTAAAGCACGTTCCAATCCGGAAGGGAGATTATAAGTTTAACTTTATGTAATTTCCAATAATGAATTGGAACGTACTACAATATTCCTTATATGTATATTATTGGTAGCTTAAGATATACAAGATTGTATAAATACCAAATATCAGTCTTACTGTTAGAATGCTTGGTCATTATTGAAGTGATTCATAAATGGATGACAATAATGTTGCATAAGGAAATATTATGGTGTATTTATATGAAATGAAGCACCCGTGCTTACTTATCGAAATTCTAATTACTTAAATATAATTAAATACAGATTCCGATTAAGATGATTATATGATGCAAAAAAGTTCACTTTGACTTTTACGTTTCTTAGTCAGGGATATTGTGTCATGCAAAATTGTGAAGAAGTTTCTAAAAACTGCATTCACTATTAAAGTTAACTTGTGGCATGATTTGAAGCTACAATTTAAGGACATTAAATGTGGAGTTTAATTTCAGGACTTGAAATAAGTTGACAATAATGTCAAGTCGTTGAAAACTTATTATGATTATTCCGCTGCATTGTTCTTCTTTAAAACGATGGATATTCCAAAGTTGCTAAAACATATGGAATGAAAGTATTTATCGTTAAGAATAACTTTAGAAACAAAGATGTCAATTGAGTATAATGACACCAATCTTATGATTTCGGATCCGTTACACAAATGATCTTCTCTAAAACATTCATTGAACGTTACATGAATATGAGATTATTGAAAGGCTCTAACAAGCTTATGATGAACAATTGACATTAAGAGCTCATTATGTTTTGTTTCTAATTGATATATCTTATTTTGTCATTTTAGTAAACATCAATGTTGACATTAATTAAACAAGATTTTATCTTGAATTGAGATACTTATGTGGACCATTATTGATCCTTACGTTTACGAGTTACGTTGAGTAGAAAGCTAATATCATAGTACATGAAAGGAACTATGTCGAGTAAATGATATAGAACCGCTATGACTTGTGTTAGTCTATACTTAATATTGACTTTATGAGTTGACCAGTTAATTTATCTTATGTCGCGCATATTATATAAATTATTTAAACCCTTACGTTTAAAGTTTAATTCTGTCACTCGGCCAAGTGGGAGAATGTAAGATAATTATGGCCTAGTGCCATTAACAATAAATATATATAAGATATTTATTATGATCAAATATCTTAAATAAAGATATGGTTTAAATAAATAATATATATGAGATAAATAAGGTCATATATATATTTATGGATAACAATCACATTGATAGAATGTGATTTGATAAAGATTTAATATCTCGATCTGGTCCTCTCTCCACCTATAAAAGAGACACAGTTTTATGATTCTCTATCACGTTAAGTCTTACGTACTGTGCCATAAAGAAAGGGGTGAGGAGAGAGAAACTAGTTCCCGGCGTAATTGACAGAAACGTATCATTGGAGGACTGCCATTAGTGGCGTCTCAAGGTAAGTCTTCTAATCGTGTTTATGTGGTGTGAAAATCATGAAGATCTAAGATCCATGTCAATTAATAAATTAATTGTTTATGAAATTATGCTTACAGCTTAGCCCATTTGTCCGACAAGCAAATGGAGGAAGTTGCACGAGGCCTAATCAACAGCCAGTGCAACTTCCTCTAGGTCGTGAGAGACTCAGAACAGAGCAAGCTTCCTAAAGATCTCTCGTCAATGGTAAAGGAGAAAGGGCTGATTGTGAATTGGGTAGCTCAGCTAGGCGTGCTTTCTCATCGAGCCGTGGGGTGTTTTCTCACGCACTGTGGTTGGAATTCGATTCTTGAGGCAATGAGTGTGGGTGTGCCTACGGTAGCTATGCCTCATTGGTCGGATCAACCGACCAATGCTAAGCTGATATCCGACGTGTGGAAGGTTGGAGTTCGTGTTGAGGCCGATGGAAATGGAGTCGTCCCGAGGGACGAGGTGGCAGCTCGAGTAAAGGAGGTTATGCAAGATGGTGGTAGGGGAGATGAGTTAAGAAAAACTGCCTCAAATTTGAAGGATTTAGCTGTGAAAGCAGTAAGTGAAGGTGGAAGTTCGGATAAAAACATTATGGAATTTGCAACACAACTTCTAAACATCTAGCACGTCCATGTTTTCAAAGTTTGTAATGTTTTTATCATCTTTTTTCCAATTTGGTCCACATTAATGAGGCTTCAGATAATTGTTTAATTTTAGACTATGATTTTTAAATTTCAATTTAAATGTATTCGCTGTCTTTAGAGATTTTGCTGTCAGTTTTAAATGGTTGGACGATTCTTAATGTAATCAACTTCGATTATGCAATTATTATTATATATATTTATAAACAGGGGTGTTGGAGTTGTTTTAGAAAACTGTATGCATAATTAATTATGACAAAACATGTTTGGAAGCAAGTAGGGTGTCTTAACCGAATAGGAATTCAATGGACGGCAAATTAATTAGTGGGAGATAAGTGTTGGCCCTTTTCTGTATTCTACTGAACAAAACATTCAAACATTACAAACCCATCACGACAACAAAGTTTAACCCTAAAGCATAAATTAGTAACTAAACCCGACCCGACCGAGTGTATAACCCTAAATAAACTTGTTGGCTCTGGCATGTAGCAAAATGCTAAACGCTGTCAGAATTTGCATCTTTCTCGCAAAAGGCCAAATTTTTATTGCTCCTATTAGTTAAGAGAAGTAGGTGAATTTCTGTTTTATAAGTATATATTTGCTGTCTGTATTTCGTTATCCAATCAATGTGTGTGGCCAAAATCTCATTTGTTTAATTTCTCTTGCATATATGGAGAGCAAAGTAATTCAAGATCAAGAAACCACAAAAATGGCTACAACTGCTCATATTCTTGCCATCCCTTTCCCTCTACAAGGTCACATAAATCCCATGATGCAGCTCTGTCACCGCCTAGGATTCGTGTGACGATCGTCACAACGGCTTCCATCTGCACAAGACTGGAAAACCAAGCAGTAGAACAAGGCAACACCAATCTAATAAACATTGAAACAGTTCCTGATTCCACCATCGTTGAAGCTTTGGATGTGTACGAAAAGATTATTCGGGCTTTTAGAGCTTCCATTACTAATGGCCTTTCGGACATCATTGAGAAACATAGCAACTCTAACTACCCTTTGAAAGCTATAGTTTATGGTTCTGTTATTCCTTGGGTCTTGGACATTGCTCATGAGAAAGGACTAAAAGGGGCTGTACTGTTTACTCAACCCTGCACTGTCAATGCAGTTTATTATCATCACCACAGGGGCAGTTTGGAGATTCCACCCGGTGATGGATCCGAGGTTTCCCTACCTGGATTGCCTGTAATGGGAGTTAAAGATTTGCCATCTCTTGTTTACGATGTGGGTTCTTATTCAAGTATCTTGAGGGCTATGGTGGAACAGTTTCCTAACTTAGACAAGGCCGACTGGCGATTATTCAACACTTTTGACAAGCTTGAGGAAGAGGTAGGTATCTTACAATGTTTTCAGACTTCTTACCTGTTTTTCTAATCTACAGAGTTCTAACAAGCTTTCCTTAGGATAATCAACTTATGTTTGATTAAGATCAGAAGAAAAGAAGGGGAAAATTGCAACAAATGCCATATTTCAGATCATTTCTTTAAATCATATCTCACCTCCTTGTATTACCATCAAATGTCCTAGTTGTGAGTATGGTTGTTGGTTCCATCGTTTGTTCGAAAATTATTCCATTCGAAAAACTTTTTTTAAGATCAAACACAGAAACAAATCCACAAAACACTCACAACAGGACACTTATGGATATTCATAAAGCTAAGGTTGGTATGAAACAAATAATAGAAGTCTGGCATGCATTATTCAATAATTCAAAGAAAATTTTCCAAATTTCCCAACCACAAAACTAAGTTGGATATAAAACGACCACTTCATCTGAAAGTCTAAGTCATTCAAGATGATTTTTATTTTAAGTATTTATCTCAAAATCTTCAACACTTGAGAACCCTTAGTTCTTTCCAGAAAATGGTCTGACTGGAATGTCGTATCTATTTTGGCAGACACTGAAATGGATGTCGAAAAATTACCCAATACAAACCATAGGGCCGGCTATTCCGTCAATGTACATAGACAAGAGAATACCAGGAAACTATAACTATGGCCTTAGTTTCTTTAAGCCAGATACAAAATCTTGCATGAAATGGCTGGATGAGAAAGAAGATCGATCTGTAACCTACGTCTCATTTGGAAGCTTAGCCAATCTATCAGAAAAACAAATGGAAGAAGTCGCATGGGGCCTAATCGACTGCAGATGCAACTACTTATGGGTAGTTAGAGATGCAGAACAGAGCAAGCTTCCTCAAGATTTCACCTCAGGGCATATGGAGAAAGGCCTAATAGTAAACTGGTGCGCTCAACTAGAAGTGCTTTCTCATCGAGCTGTGGGGTGCTTCTTCACACACTGTGGGTGGAACTCATCGCTTGAAGCATTAAGTTTGGGAGTGCCAATGGTGGTTATGCCCCAGTGGACAGATCAAACCACCAACAGTAAGCGGATAGTTGATGTGTGGCAGACTGGAGTTCGTGTAAAGGCTGATGGAAATGGGATAGTAGCAAGACAAGAACTAGCAGCTTGCATAAACGACGTTGTGCATGGAGAGAAAGGGAACAAGATTAGAAAAAATGCCTCAAAGTGGAAAGATCTCGCCGTAGAAGCAGTTAGCGAAGGAGGAAGTTCAGATGTAAACATTACAAGATTTGCAATAGAACTTCTTGCATTATAATATTCTCACCATAATTTCAGAGCAGTGAGAGCAATTCATCTTCTACACATATGTGAATTAATGATATTATTTTAAAATATAAGAATTAGAGCTCCTATACTGGAAGGCTTTGCTTGACTAGTTTGGTTGATAACAAGTCTCTGGTAAGGCTTATTCTATCCTACATCATGTGAATTTCATCAAGTGTAGCATCTACTGTATGTATCTTGGGACTAATTCCGAGGAAATTTAAGAACATATCAGAATTGAAGACATTATACGATAATACATTAATACTAACAGATCAATCAAGTATCATCAGGTCGCATAAAATGATTATTACCCCATCACACCAATTTACCTAATCAATATCCACAACTAGCAACAACTAAGAGTGGGTGTTTTCTATGTATAGTGATTCCAGTACCTTCAACCATATCCAAATCTTCTCGTCTTGCTCCTCCCGGAAGTGCAAAGTCAAAGCTGAGCACAATATTTGCAAGTGCGAGTTCCACAATTTCCAAGGCAAATGCAGCACCTGGACAGACCCTTCGTCCTGCACCAAATGGGATCAAGTGAAACTGCCCTTTGAAATCTACTGAACTATTCAAAAATCTTTCTGGCCAAAACTTCCCTGGATCTTCCCATAGTAATGGATCTCTTCCAATAGCCCACACGTTGATCACCATTCGTGTTCCTGCTGCAATGTCATAACTTAGTAGTTTAACATCTTGGGTTGATTCTCGAGGAACGAGTAGTGGGAGCGGAGGATGCAGGCGCAAGGTCTCCTTCACCACAGCTTTCAAGTATTGACATTTATCTAAATCCTCTTCGGTTATAGTAGAATGTTTTTTAGTTCATTCTTTAATTTCACCATATTGAAGGTATTTTTTATGAGTTCGGACAATGTCCACTCTATAAATGTAAATGTTGTATCAGTCCCAGCAGCAAACATGTCCTGCAACAGTTGACAATGAAAGATAAAATGGAGATCAAAATTCATCAGGAAAAAAAAAGAAAGAGAAAAAGAAAACAAAACCATTACTAATCAAAACTGAACTAAAACTAACAAGAAGAGAAATAATAACTAAGTAGATTCAAAGCAGAATTCTTTGGCATTAGTTGTTAAAAGCTTGTGAAATCTCAATTGCAGCTGATATTCTTATTGGTCAACAATTTTCAAAAACCAGCTCTATATACAATCTATTAAAATCCCAATAAAAACTCATTTCAAACATGATGAGGTAATCTCTTCCAAGTTAAAATGATAGAAATTAATAGTTTGACTTATTGTTCTACATCAATCCATAAATGCTTTAAACTGTCTTGTCCAGATGTATTCTAGACTATTCAATGCTTTCCAACTTAATATTGCCCTCTCACTGTGAAGCATGCTATAATATATTAAATCTACACATCTTCAATCATTTCAAACATAGCATCATCAAACCTCTATAAATGAGATTGTAAACTGCAAATCAGATCAATCTTTTACTGCTTTACATTTGCTTAAAATGAAAAAACCAGAAAATTTATAAAGCATGAGCATGAATTAATTCAAGGAAGAATAGAAGAAAACTGCTCACCAATATGAGAGCTTTAATGGAAATTGCATCAAGAACAAGGCCACCCTCCCCATTCCCCTGAATTTCAAGCAAAACATCCACAAAATCCTTCTCCTTTTGGCCTTTGCCACTCCCACAGCCAAACTCCCCCCTTCTTACCCCTTCCATTCACATGCTCTTTCACCACAAATTCCAAAAACTCATCAATATCTCTGGCAACTTCCCTAACTTTAGCACTCATCCCATTGACATATTTAATCTAAAAGAGCCATGGTATGAACTCATCCACATTGAAAGCACCCAACAACACCCCTAATTCCTCCAAGACCTTCTTGAATTTCCTCCCACCTTTCCCATCACTATACTTCCTCCCTAAAGCTACCCTGCAAACTACTTCATTTGCAAGAGAAGCAAACATCAAACTCAAATTGACCACAGATTTCTCACCACATGATTCCCTAATTCTTTCAATCATAAGGGACACCTCCTCCTCTCTAACATTTCTAAAAGACTGAACTTTTCTGTCGCTCAAAAGATGGTTCACACAAATACTCTTCACCTGCCTCCAATACTCACAATAAGGTGAAAAGGCTATATCCTTACACTCATATATCCCATATGCTACACTTGATTTAGGTCTATTTGAAAAAATAGGATCATGCGTTCTCAGTACTTGTTTAGCTGCATCAGCTGAGGAAATAACAAGAAATGGCACATTACCCAGGTGAAGAAGCATCACGGGCCCGTGTATTCGGGCCAAAGACTGAAGAATTCTGTGCGGGCTCAAGCCCAGTTGGTGGAGATTCCCAATTATTGGAAGTTTTGGAGGTGATGGTGGGAGATTCTTCATGGGTTTTGAAGTGGTACACCATTTTCTCACCAAGTAAAAAGTGAACAGAAACAAAGGGAGAAGAATTATCTTTGGTAGCCATGGATTTTCTTGGCCATCAAAGGTAAACATGATTTCAGTAGATGATTCTGAACTGAGAATTGTGTAATTAAATACATTTGATCAGTTTGGAGGGAGAAAGGGAGGTGACATCTCTTTGGTATATTTAGATTTGGGATAATATATCAACACTGAAAATTTTCTCTCAGAATTATAGTAATGAATTTGAGTGTGAGCTAAATATTAGACTTTTTTTTTTAAAATGAAATTAATGTTTAAATTAGAATTTTTTTTCTTTAAAATGAAAATAATGTTTACGATTAAATTATGTGACCAATATCTCTAAAAATAGTACGACACCCCTTTTATGACAATAACATTACACGCTATAAGAAACAAACTAAATTTTACTAAACTCACTTTAGGAAAAGAACAATTAAATAATAACATAATAAATTATGTTAAACAAATCGAATTTTTACATGACTTAAGCTGTGGTGTGTTTATTAAAGGTTAGAAAGAAAAAATGTTCTTTTTTCACTTTAGACATTTTGTATTGAAGCCAATTATTATTAATATTTAAGAAAAAAGATCATGTTCTTTTTCAATTGAGTACTCTATCCTGAGTTTTCTTTGAATTCAGCTTTCATTTTATTTTAATTTAACTCTCTCATTATCTATTGTGATCGATCGACGTAATCATTTTCTTGATCAACGATTCGATGCAATTATTTACTTTTAAAAAATATACTATGTACTGAAATTGTTTGCCCTAACTACTCACTCTGTCCCACCGAAAGGTCACTATTTTAATATATTGGACGTCTCATTTAAATGTCATTATTTCTCACTTTTAGTGAAAAAGTATAATATGTAGCTCCACCACTCACTACTAATACAACTGCTCACTGCACATAAAATAATAATACTTCTTAATCTACGCACAAAAAACAACAGGTGACGTTTGGGCGGGAATGAGAGAGTACCAATAAGACTCCTTACGTTTTATGAATCTTGAAAATTTCGATAGATTAATAAATTCGATAATATATCTCGTATCCGTTGATTTTCCTTACATTATTGTTTATAACTTCCATACGCATATTTCTTGCGCTGTAACCTTTTTTTTTCCCTTACATTAATTCGTTGTTACTTATATTTATTTATAATAATATATAGTTTAAAGCCTACAATTCTACGAGTTAGCACGTGGTGGTCCTCACTTCTTATATATATTCAATGATTCTGACAGATATAGAGTCAATTTGTTCCATGCAAATGGAGTAATGATCTTATTAATTAATCCAATTGGCTTCTCAATAATAATTAACTACTTTAATTAATTAAATAACTACTATAGCTAGACATAATAAGCTAATTATTTAATTCTAACATATCATTGATTGGATGTAAATCAAAGTCTCACATCGGTTAGAAGTGAGGATGACGATGAGTTTATAAACGAGGGATATACTCTCCCAAGACTGAGGCATTTTGGGTGTGATACCAGAGTAGTAAAAACCGTGCGGGCCAGTGGGCGGCCCAAAGCGGACAATATCATACTAGTGGTATCAGAGCCAGGCTCCAGAGTTAGTCGGCCCGGCCCGGTCCGGGGTTGTGGATATTCGGACCTCAAACTGGATGGTCTAGCTGCATCGATTAGAAGTGGAGATGGGGATGTGTTTATAGAGTTAAAATCATTTTTGATCCCATAATTATAGAAAATTTTTGATTCTGTCTCAAAAAAGATAAAATTTATAATTTTGTCCCGTAACTCCTGACTTTGACCAATGCCATCCCAAAATCGCCGGATTCAAAGAACAGATCACGAAGAACAGCGTCGCGACGGTCACCATGCGGCCGCCTTCTACACCAACACCACCGCCTCCACTGCCATTGCAGCCGCCGCAGTCATCAGTGATAACTCGTCCTCCAACACTCCTTCGTCGTCGCGCTGACCGTCGTATGCTTCCGCCGCCGCCGCAGTTGAATCCCTTTTCATTTTGAAATTGGGCGTCTTGTATTCCATATCTAGAAATTATTAATTTTGGATTTGGTGATTAAGTGTGGGTCGTGATTTTGGCGAATTGAGGATTAGTGTGATTTGGGTATCTCGATAGGGTTGTTATTTGTTTTCTTATGTGCGTGTTTCTTGATGAGGCTCCATCCACACCCGAGTCACCTCTAGGATTGGGCAACCCAAGTTGGGGATCAAACATGAGCCTCAGGGGAAGGATCTAATTCACTGAATTCGACAACAGGCTGTCTTGCCATCTCATGAAATTAGGCCTTCTTCTATACTTGTTTCATGAACTTATTGAATTTGGGTTTGGTTATCTACTGTTCATCGTGATTTTGGTGAATCTTGATTAGGGTTCTTACCCCTTTTCTTTTTTTTTTTTTAATTTCTTATCAGGTTAATACAACCTTCTTTGTTTTCTTATTTCAAATTATATTTTCGTTTTGTTAATTGAATAACAAAATTATTTTATTTATTTTAAATGGTGTATTTATTTACGTTTAATATTAAAGTTAATGGTGATGTGGAAATGAAAAATAAAAATAAAATGTATAGAATTTGAGTTGTCAAAATGATTGGTCCAAATTCTTCTTTAATTGCCATGTTGGAAGAAGTTACCAAAAGCCCCAATTTAGGGCGTCACATGCTGCACACATGCAATTTTCCAGCAAAAAAATCAATTTTCAGCGATTTTGGGACTAAAATTGGCCCTAGTCAAGAGTTACGGGACGAAATTGAAAATTTTATCTTTTTTGGGACATAATTAAAAATTACATTTAGTTATGGGACCAAAAATGATTTTACCTCAGGTTTATAAGTGTGAGAGAGTCTCTCCCTAGTATGAGGTCTTTTGGGTCGGATATCCAGAATGGTAAATACCGTATGGGTTAGTAGGCGGCACAAAACGGACAATATCATGCTAGTGAATTGAGTGTTGAGTGGGCCCGACTTCGTTGGACGATAATACCAACAATTATAAGCATGCATTTGACCTTTTCAATACACACAATCAAAGAATAATTAATACTCTTGGAATAGCTTGCACGTTATATATTATTACAAAGAAGAATCATGCATATATATCTAAGGGAATCCCTTCACTCAATTCATTAATAATGAACACTTAATTATGTCATTGTCTTAGATATAAAGGAATCAATGTTGATGTCTGAAGTTCCACCCTTCTTCACTGCCTCCTTAGCCAAATCCCTCCATTTGCTAGCATTCCTCTTCATCTCTTTCCCCTTCTCCCCCTCCATCACTTCCCTAATACAACCCTCGACCTCGTCTCTCGTCGCGATTCCATCCGGCCCAACCCTAACCCTAACGCCGACACCCCACACATCCTGCACAAGTTTAGCATCCGTGGTTTGGTCCGTCCATTGTGGCATAACAACCATCGGCACGCCCAAGCTGAGCGCCTCGGTCGTAGAGTTCCACCCACCGTGCGAAAAAAAGCACCCGATGGCCTTGTTCGCTAGCACTTCAAGCTGAGGGCTCCAGTGTGCGAACAAGGCCCTATCTCGAGTGGCATGCAAGAACTCTTTCGGGATCTTGTTCTCCCGATCGAGAGCCCTAACGACCCACAAGAAATCGAAACCGGAGTCTCTCAAACCCCATGCAATCTCTTCCATTTGTGTCTTAGGGAGATTGTCCATGCTACCAAATGCAATGTACACAATTGACCCTGGAGGTTTCTTGTCTAACCAATTGATGATTGTAGTGGTTGTCGAGGGTTCGGAATGGAAGAGGTTGATATCATATTTGTCGTCATTTTCGATTTGGTTGTCTAAATAGAAAGATGGGAGGGTTGGCCCAATTGATACAAGTGGGCACACTTTTGACATTGAATCTATCACCTTACATATGAATTAAAAAAATTAAGGATTAGGACAAGTTTGTTCCTCAACTACAAAATGCCAACCAATAATTCATCAAACATAATTTTACTCTTTATCATATATATATATATATATATATATATATATATATATATATATATGTGGGGAGGTCTAGGTAACACCGCCATAGTGAGATCATTTTATACTTTTATAATTAGTTATCAATTTTTATTAAAAATATTATCAATTTTCTTTTAAATATTGTTATCATTTTTCATATAAACTAACCATAATTATCACTTTTTATTAATTATTAGTTATCAATTTTTATTAAAAATATTATCAATTTTCTTTTAAATATTGTTATCACTTCTCCTATAAACTAACCATAATTATCACTTTTTATTAATTAGATATCACTTTTTATTCACATAATTATTTCGATATACAAGACTGCTATCTCACATAAATGTTTGGTATATTTATTAGTTAGCTAGTTAAAAAAACTACTGCATGTAATCTATAAAGGTACACTTATAACTTTCTTTTATTTTAAAGGTATAAATGCAGTACTATATTTCAGTATTTTTCAACTCCATATAAAGAAATCAATGTATAATTAAATTAATAAAATTTTATTCACATTAATTTTTTACGTATAATAATGGAATTTATATTTTTCTTATAAATAATAGTATTAGTTGAACTCTGAATTAAATTATTCATCATGCCAGTTCATTATGTCCATTGTCGTTGTCTTTTATTTATATATATATATATATATATATAAAGAAAATACAAGGAAATATAATTTTCTAATTTAAAATAATAATCATGATTTAGAGTGGAAAAAAAAATAATAAAAAAAAATTCAAATTATGATATGATGATTACCTTGTCTTCCAACTTGTAGAACGTATTGACAAGCACAAAATCAGCCTTATCCACATTCCAAAACTGACTCAACACCATTGCAAAGTAAGCCGGATATGATCCGTGCTTATAAATGAACGACGGCATATCCGGCAGGTCAAGCGGCGGCAGTCCCGGAAGGTCCACCGGAGTTGCCGCCGCTTCCACGGGTAGTTTCAACAACCCGTGGTGGGCATAATAGTAGACATAATTAACAGCACAAGCCTGAGTGAAAAAAGCAGCTACTTTAATTCCATACTTTTTGGCCAATTCCAACACCCAAGGCAAGAAGGCATCATAGACTATGCAATCAATGGGATGATCAGATTTTTGGTAGTTTATAATGAGTTCTTCTAGGGTTTCTGTGCCCGCTTGTTCCATCTTAGTGAGGTAATCCGCAACATCGTTTGCTTGTCCGAAACCGCCCTCATCGCAGCCATCGGAGATGGTATCGATAGAAACGGAATCGGAGTTTGGATTGAAGGATTTGAGGATGAATCTGGTGATGACAAAAGTGGCTTTAGTCCCTTTGAAGACTAAACGCTTGCAAAATTGGTGCATAGGATTTACATGGCCTTGGCTTGGATAAGGAATAGCTAAGATGTGTGCTTCTCTCTCCATGATTGCAAGAAGAGAGAGAGAGAGATATATATATATATAGAAAGAGACAAGTAGCTAGGTGATGAGCATTTGGAGAGTTGACATATCTAAAAGATATTTGTGTTACAACTCCTTTTACTCAAGGTTTTGTGGAAACATGTAGTATAATTTTAAATACCAAAACTCGTGTCACCATGTGTTACGGAATGAATTATGTAGAAAAAGTAATATATAAAGATACATAATCGTCACGTACGTACGTAACATTATACGTATTTCATGAAAAATTCGTAGATTAATTAATAAATAAATAACTACTAATTAAACAAAAAGTAAAATGATCCAATTTGAAACAATTTTACAAATTAAATACTCAATAAAGCAAAACTCACTCTCTGAAATGCACATGTATGCAATAAACATAGTTACTCTTATGTATAGTAATTAAATTATACGAAGAGTAAGAGATACTCCTTTCGTCCGCTTCTAAGGTATCCATTTCACTATTTATGGCGTCCGCTTCAAATGTATCAATTTTCTCTATTTAGTAAAAAAAGTACACAATATGACCCATCACTTCCCTCTTATACAACTACCCACTTTACCTATAATAATAATACTCTTTAATCCACGTACAAAAAACAAATAAAGACATTAGAACTGTCCGCGTGCAAAAAGCAAATGAATACCTTAGAACCGGACAAAGGGAGTATAATATTTTAATATGTAGTGGGGTGAGAGAAATAATATTTAATGTAAGGTGAGTTAATTGCATTAATGTTGTTTGTGGATCCTACATAGAATAATTAATAGTTTTGTGTGGGCTCAAATTGATAAAAAATAAATGTAAACCTTAACGTGGAACAATTCAAAATGAAAAATATAAACCTTAATGCGAGATTGAAGGAGTATACTATATATATATATATATATATATAGTTAATTTTTTCATTAAATTATAGTATATAATAATTCCACTTAAAATTTATAATTCTCTCCAAATTTATTATGTCAGACGAGTGACGTAGAGATCCAGTGAGATTTTTTTTTTATAATTATTATGTCACTTAGTCCAATACTATTAAAAAATATATATAAAAAAATGAATGCTAAACACGACGTCTAACTAGGATTTAGGAATAGAATAATAGAGCAATAATGGAGCAGTTGATTTTATAGTGAAATACTATAGTATTTCAAACTTTAAAGATTTAATTATACGGCACTCTTTGATTTTTAGGCCAGAAAGGGGACTGTAACAACAAAATTTGTATTTATTAAAATAATAAACACAAAAAATATTACAATGATAATTCGAGATGGATTAAACTTGAGAATTTAAGTAAACAGTTTCTAGCTATCCTCTGATTCCTCTCTTGAGTTGATTTCTTGACTTTTTCAACTTTCGGAGCCGGATCTTCGGATGAAGCTTGTCCGAGCTCGGGGTTGTCTTGAAGCCTTCAAACATTTATCCGGAGGCGTCGAGCCTTTGTTCGGATCAAATGTTGACTTGAATCTTTGTCGTGAAGTATGCCGCTCAATTTGGTAGAACGTTGACTTCACGGAGACTGCTGGATGAATTTGATATGAAGAACGCCGGATCAAAGAGGCTTAGCACCTTGGTCTTTGATCAGAGGCTGTTCTTGACTTGAAGATGACTTGAACTTGGTTCGAAGATCTTGAGTGTTCTTCGACTTGATCTTGATCTTGACCTTGAACTTGGTCTTGATCTTGACTTGACCGGATCTTGATCGAACTTGATTTTCACTTGAATCTTCAGAGTTCTTCAGGTTTTCAAGATTTTCAGAGTGAATGGAATGAGGACTGAAGGTCCTTATTTATAGGTAGAGAAAATAACCACTTGAGAGATATTTTCTCCTTCAAAAGATATGTTGGGCTTTTCTCCTTTAATTAAGTCTGCTGGATTGGATATGTGCCTATTTAATTTAAATAAGAATGCTGGATTTGACTTGGGCCTATTTAATTTAATTAGGCATGCTGGGATTTTGACTTGCTGGGCTTATTGACTTGAGTCGGGCCCACTTGACTTGAATTAAGCTCATATGACTTGAACTAAGCCCATTTAACTCGGATTTTGGGCTCAACTAATTATATTAATTATTAATTATATATTCATTTATTTTAGGAATTAATTTATTTAAATTCCTTAATAATAAATATTAAATTAATGCTTAATATATTTTCTTTTGCATTTATATTTATTAGGCAATAAAATTTAATTGCCTACAAATGCCCCCTTGCATTTTGTTCACTGAAAACGGCTTGAAGTGGACAAACTGCAATATTATTTTTTTCTCTTTCATTGGTCACACAATCCTTTAGTAATTGGCGTCCGACATCACACGAAGGATAAGCTCAAATCTTGATAAATTAACTTAGTCCTATCACCGAACTTCTTTATTCTTGCAAAATATTCGACAAATCTCACGCTACGCTTCTCAATTAAGTGGAAAACACTCTTGTATGTAAAGTGGATATCCTTATACCTTTATTTTGATAATCCCAATCAAATTAAACTCCAAAACAATTAAACGAATCTTCCTTCTCCTTTCAATACTGGAAATGGATAACACAAATATTTCCTTCAGATTATCTCAAAATACTCACGTAATCCTTGCAAGAGTTATCCACATGATCATATAATCTTTAGAAGAGTTATCTACATGATCATATAATCTTTAGAAGAGTTATCTACAGGAAATCTCATCTCTATATAAGAAGTGTTCTTGCTTTGACACACTACAGCCTCTGATTTACAATTTAATTTTCTTTCTGCAGATTTTCTTTCAAGGATTTATCACAATTGCAACATCAACCCTCACGCCATAACCACAATAGTCGGCAGCGTAATCATTCTTCTCTCTCTTTCTATTTTCTTCTTCGCATACAGTAACTTCTTTTTCCTCTTTTCTTACTTGCTTTGTATGCTGGATCCTTTTCTTGTTTCCTTTCTCTCCCTTTTTTAAAACTGCTTATTTGTCTTCACATAATCATACCAAGGTAAGCTTGTATCTCACCCGTTTTGTTCCTTGTTTTCCTTTCTTTTTCCCACGAAGAGAAGAGAAGAGAAGAGAAGACTTTAACGTACCCGGGAAGTCAAGACTAGTGACGTCGAGGTAGAGAGCGGTCGACGATGGACCACCCATGGTGGTTGCTCGATTTGAAGGCGATGGTGTGTGTTTCCGGTGATGACAATTCGGTGGCTACAATAGGCATCTTCAGTCGTGCAGTCTGCAACGGAGTTCTCGGGGAGGTCGCCGGCTGACCGCTGGCAATACGCGACCGCTGCAGCCGCAACGTACTTGACGGCGCGGCATCCTCGATGGCGGCTGATGGTGGCAACACGCGTGTGGCAGCTTGGTAAGGAGGCGGGCGACGCTCGCGCGTTCCCGGTGGCAGCTGCTCGCTCTCGATGGCAGCTCGGTGAGGAGGCGTGCGACGCTCGATCCTGTCGGCAGCTTGGTGAGGAGCGCGACGCTCGATCCCCTTCGGCAGCTTGGTGAGGAGGCGCAACGCTCGATCCCGTCGGCAGCTTGGTGAGGAGGCGACGACACTTGTCTTCGGTAGAAGCAGCCCGCGCGTTCCCGGCGCTACTGCTCGCTCTCGGTGGCAGCGCGGTGAGGAGGCGACGACGCGCACAGAGCGGGGTTGTTCGCTGCGCTTGAAGGCTGCTTGCTGCTCTCGGCGGTGAGACTGGCGGCGATCGTTGGCGAGAGAAGGGGACGGTGACGGGCTCTGGTGACGGGATTATGTGTAGTGGTGGGCTTTGTAGCGGTGAGCAGCGCACGGTGATGGAGGCTTACGAGCTGCAGATTGAAACTTGAGAAGAAAGCTGCTACTCTACCACCAAGCCCTCAATTTTGACTTTCAAGTCAATTTTGACTCTCACATGGCCCAAGCCCAATTTTGCTTTGATTTGGGCTTCATACTTGGGCTTCTTTAATTCTATGTTGATTTGGGCTTCAATATTGATTCCACCTTTCCTTAATTGGCCCATTAGTTGATTTGTGTCCATAAACATGGCCTCCAACCGTGTGGCCAAGTTTAAATTAACTAAGCATATATTAATTAATTTTATTGACTTGGCTCCAATGTTTAAGGCTACAATGTTTTACAATTATGACCTTAAATAATTAATTAATTGCCCCCATGAATTTATTTTGGGTCTTTTAATTAATCGTTCATTTGTTTTGCAGCCTATCCACCTCTCAGCATGGTTTTCTTCAAAACTGTAACGGGAAAGTCCGGCGCAAGCTACTTAGTTATTCTTGAAGATGCACATCAACCTTTACCACAAGGAACTCGTCTTTTACCTGGGCAATCTTTGCTAGGGAACTGTGCTTATATCCCTCCAAGAAGCAAGAATGAATTTTTCTTGGCATGTTGGTCTCATGAATCTTCTTCAAGTAAAAATAACATAAGTTGGACCTTGAAGGGAGCTGACATTGAGCCAGAAATCAATTCAGCACCTTTACCCTCTTTGGGACGCCGCATTGCAAAAGGAAAAGCATCCTGGGGGGAACCCATCAAGTTTCTTGGAGACTTCCACTACATCAAGGGTTACTGGGAATGGACTGAAGATATTTTAAGCCGATGCGGCTCCATTCTTCGAAATACAAAGCTTTATGATGTTGTCTTTGCATCCCTCTTTAAATAAGAAGAAAACTCAAACGAACCCCTCTTGAGTTTTTATCAACTCTGAGACAAGAAATATTTTCCTTAATAAAGGAAGTGAAGGCTCTTAGAATCAACTGTTCTCCTTTAGAGGTAGCCCTGGAACCTCTATTTGACAAGGCCGATACTTATACTGCGGCAAAATTGAAGTCTGATGAAGTGGCATCCACGGGAAATCATGCAAAATGCTTGACTGACGTCAAGGGTCGCCTTCAGAATTGCAGAGACACTCACGTGACAGAGACAAAAAAAACTAAAAACTACTTGGGAAGAGTTGGAGTCGATAGGCAAAGAAATAACTAATCTGCAGAAGGAAGAGAAAACTTTGTCTGAAGCAGCTGATCGTCTCCAACAAACTCTCTGTCGTGCCAAGAAGGAAGTTGAGCTCATAGAAGAAGAGATCCTTATGCTTGACAATGCAACCGTCTTGAAAGAATCATCATCTGAAGATGAGAAAGCAGCTCTGAAGTCTGCTTTACAAAGCATACTATCTGATAACTTTCTTGTTTAGCATAGGACTGATTTTCTTTTAATTTTCTACCTTAGTTATTTATTTGCTTTCCCCTTTTATGTTTTTGAACATCTAATGATATTATCAATAAAGTCTATTCTCTTCCTTATTTCTCCTTTATGTTACATCATTAATTCGTTTTCTTGTCTTTCATATTTATTTGCTGCCTTCATGCTCCAATTTATTGTTTGCCCCACAAACTTGACGTGAATAAACCAAAGACATGACTGAACTTAGCAAAGTGTCAAGCTGCCTACGTACCTCTTCGCAGAGGATCAAGTCATTACGTAGTTCAAAGGGACATGATTTGATTTGGATGGGGGTGCCGTGCACAGTTTATACTCATGCGGGCCAGGAATGACTATTCTTTAATCACTTTAGACAAAGTAGGATATTTAATGCTTTAACCACTTAAAATATCTGAGTGGGGTGAATTAATAGTTTAACCACATATAATTACCTTTGGTGGGTGTCGTGCACAGTTGATACTCATGCGGACCAGGAGTAACATGCAGTTTAGGCTCGTGCGTCAAGGAGCGTTCCTTGGATTTGACTGGATCACGAATAGTAGCATTTCAGGAATTTGCCATTTATGGGGCCGATTCCTACGCCATCTTCAGATATCAACTTGTACGCACCATTCGTATACACTTCTTTCACAACATGTGGACCATCCCACTTGGGCAAGAATTTATTTCCAACTCGGTGAGTGATGACAATAGGCCTTCTTACAGCAAGGACTAAGTCTCTGACTTGAAAAGAACGTATCTTTACTTTCTTGTTAAACGTTCTGGAGAGGCGAGCTTGATAGCATTCAAGTCTTTGTTGTGCTTCTAACCTCTTCTCATCAAGTGCCTCTAATTCTTCGAGATGCAGTCGTATGTTCTCTTCTTCAGTTAAACCTTTTTGTATGGCTATTTTCAAAGATGGTATTTGCTTTTCAAGGGGCACCACAGCTTCAACCCCATATACAAGAGAGTACGGAGTAGCTTGAGTAGGCGTTCTATAAGTAGTTCGATACGCCCATAAAGCTTCATGAATCCTTTCATGCCAGTCTCGCTTTGACTTGAAGACCACCTTCTTCAATAAATTACACAGTGTTTTGTTGAAGGCTTTGGCAAGCCCATTAGCTGCTGCATTATACATAGAAGATTTTCTCTGCTTGAAGTCAAACTTCTCACAAAGCTTATCAATCAAAGAGTTACTGAATGGCCTCCCATTGTCTGTGATAATGTATCGAGGCACTCCATATCTATATATGATGTTGATGCGAATGAAATCAGCCACATTTTCTTTCTTCACTTCTCTCAAGGGTACAACTTCCGCCCACTTGGAAAAGTAATCAGTGGCAGCCAAAATATAAAGATGGCTTCCGAAAGACTTCGTTAATGGTCCCACCACATCTAAGCCCCATGCATCAAATGGCCACGAAGAAACTGTTGGATGTAATGGTTCGGGAGGCTGATGAATGAGATTTGCATGAAATTGGCATGGCTGACATCTTTGTGCATAATCTATGCAATCCTTCACCATAGAAGGCCAGTAATATCCCATCCTCTTGATTCTGAAATGTAACTTGGGTACAGACTGATGGGCGCCACATATTCCAGAATGGGCTTCCTCCATAGCTTGAAGAGCTTCTTCATCACTTAAGCATCTTAAGAGAATACCATCAAACGATCTTCTATAGAGTGAATCTTTGTAGTAGAAGAATCGTGGTGCTCTACGTCGGATATCAACCTTTAGGTGTGGATCATTAGGAAGCTTATCATTCTTCAAGTAATCCACGAACGGTTGACGCCAGTCTTCTTTCTCAATATAAAAAACCTCTATGGCGCAATACTCAACTTCTTCACCATCTTCATCTTCGAAGAAGGGAGGTACCACCCAACTTTTGCAGATCGGTACTTGAACAAGTGCTTCGGGCATTGCTATGGTTGATGCTAGCTTTGCCAAAGCATCGGCTTGCTTGTTCTTGCTCCTTGGTAAATGTTCAATCTCTACGTCTCCAAGCTAATTCATAAGCCTCTGAGCATAGTTATAATATGGAAGTAATTCAGCTTTCTTAACCTCATATAAGCCAAGCAGCTGGTTGATTATCAACAACAAATCTCTATATACCTTAAGGTGTCGCTGCTTTACATCCACTGCCATCTCCAAACCAAGTATAAGAGCTTGATATTCAGCTACATTGTTAGAGAAATTTTCAGTTTGACTGAACGAATATGGCAGAACTCCTCCATCTGAGGTTACAAATACTACTCCTGCGCCGGCTCCTTCTCTGTGAGTAGCTCCATCGAAATACATCTTCCAAGGAGGAGTGATTTCAATAGCCAATATATCTTCATCGGGAAAATCATCAGACAATTCCCATTCGGCAGGCATGGGATGATCAGCCAAGAAATCTGCCAGCACTTGCCCTTTCACCGCTTTTTGAGGGACGTAGATAATTTCAAATTGCTGCAATTGGAGATACCACCTTGCGAGCCTATCAGAGAGCACTGGTTTTGACATTACGAACTTTAATGGGTTGGCCCTCGAGACTAAGTAAACAATATGAGCTTGAAAGTAATGCCTTAACTTCTGAATCGCAAATATGAGAGCAAGACAGAGCTTCTCAATTGGTGAGTACTTTAACTCATTTGGAGTCATTGTTCTACTCAAATAGTACAACGCACACTCCTTTCCTTCATCATTATTTTGTGCAAGCAAGGCTCCAACTGATTTTTCTTGAGCAGATATGTAGAGAATTAATGGACGCCCGGCTATTGGAGCAACCAACACTGGCGGCTTCATCAAATATGTCTTAATGCTGTTAAATGCATTAGTGCAAGCTTCATCCCATTCAAATGGGCTGCCTTTTTTCATAAGATGGCTAAATGGTTGGCATCGACCGGCCAAATTTGCTATGAATCTTCTTAAGTACGCCAGCTTACCTTGCAAACTCTTGAGCTCATGTATGTTTTGGGGCACCTGCATCTTCATTATCGCATCAATCTTTGCTTTGTCAATCTCAATGCCACGATGTCGGACAATGAATTCAAGGAACTTACCAGAAGAAACTCCGAATGCGCACTTAAGCGGGTTCATCTTGAGTTGGAATTTTCTGAGATGCTCAAATATTTGCCTTAGATCCTTAAGATGGTCTTTTTTCTTTTTTGATTTCACTACAATGTCATCCACATAACATTCGACATTCTTATGAAGCATGTCGTCGAATATCCTTTGCATAGCTCGTTGATACGTAGCGCCAGCATTCCTCAAGCCAAACGGCATAACATTATAGCAGTATATTCCTTTAGGAGTGCGGAAGGCTATTTTCTCTTGATCTTCCGGAGCTAGGCTAATTTGATTGTAACCAGATGATCCATCCATAAATGAAAGCACTTCATGCCCGGTCGTTGCATCAATCATAAGTTCTGTGATTGGTAGTGGAAAATCATCTTTTGGGCATGCCAAGTTCAAGTCACGGAAGTCAACACACACTCTAAGCTGCCCGTTTGTCTTCCTTACTGGCACAATATTAGAGAGCCAAGTGGGATACTTGACTTCTCGTATCTTTCCCGTTTCAAGGAGCTTATTAACCTCAGCTTCAATCAATGGAACCAGCTCTGGTCGAAATCGACGCTGCATCTGCTTAACTGGCTTGACTCCTTCCTTTACTGCTAGATGATGAACTGACATTTTTTGGATCTAATCCGGGCATCTCCTTGAATGACCATGCAAACACGTCTCTAAATTCTTGAAGAAGCTCAATATAACCCTTTTCTTCATCGGGTATCAACAAAGCACTTATATAGGTTGGACGTGGATCATTAGCATCACCTAAATTAATCTTCTTCAATTGATCAACAGTAGATTTAATACCCTCCTCAAATTCTGGGGGAGCATCATCGGCATCTTCCTCTTCAGTTGAGGTTTCTTCTTGTATAGTGACATGATTTACTGCAGCAACGTCCTCCAGAAATTCTTGCCTTTGAAAATGTGGATTAGACCTAACTTGTGCATTTTCTCCCACTTTAACAATGCTCTCCACTACATAACCATCTCTCCTCATTTCGACAATCCTGCCTCGTAGATCTCTTTCTGCATTGTGTAGATTTGTTTGCATGATAACGGAATGAACAATATCTGATGAGCCTACACTTTCCCGATCATCTTCTTCACTTTGGGTGAAGATTATTATTCGCTTCTTAGCTTTCAACACTGTGTCACATGATATAGTCAGAAAATATCGTCTTTTCATGCGAGATGGGATCTGACTACGTATCCTTGGGAACTTAGAAGTCCTTTTAGCTCCAACTGGTTTGAGTCTATTGAATACTGAGATTCTTTCTGCCTTTCTATCCTCTTCATGAGACTCTTCTTCTTCAGAAAGAATTTTCATCTTCAGTGATGTAGTTCGTGTTTGCCCTTTTGATCGCAATGCGAACAGGTTTCTGTGGAACATATCCCAATCCTGTCCTAGTATACTTGGAAGTGCGACCATTACTCTTCAATTTCCCTTGAGTGGTACTAAATTCACTAGGAGTCTTATGAGACTGTTCATTCATCATAGCTTTTTCTTGAGGGTTATAACCAGCTTTCACAAGAAGTTTGTAAGCTTGTGGGCTATATGATTTGGAAACTGCCGCCTCGAATACATCTCCATGCTCAGTTTTAGCTCCTTGAATTGGGCGAGTGAACCCTTTGAGTAGAGGATGAAAGGGCTTCTTAGTGTCAACCTTAGTTAGAGGTAGTGTCAACCCTTCTACAGTCTTGATCAACTGTTTACTTTCAATAGACTTTGTGGATGAAACATCATCTGCATTCTCTCTTTCTTGTTTATCATCACCTTTCTCTTGCGATGGACTTCCTTCTGGCTTGACAGCCTTGCTACTCTTCAGAAAATATCTAGCATCTGCAAAATATGACTCAGCTTCTGTGAATGGCCTTTCATCGCCAAGAACCTTTTTTATGTTGCCTCCATCGCAGTATTTGAAGCATTGATGTAGCGTAGAAGGAATCAATCCATTTTCGTGCAACCATGGGCACCCCAAGAGCATGTTATATGATGTTTTAGCATCAATGACATGAAACAGAACTGTTGAGACCATCTCATCTATCATTAAGTCCAAGACCGTTGTACCAAGTGTTCTCTGGCCTTCTTGATTGAACCCATGAATTGTCAATCGACTACTGCCGAGCTCGTTGGAAGGAATTCCTAACTTCTTAAGCGTGGATAGGGGCAAGATATTGACAGCTGAACCTCCATCAATCAATATTCGATTAACGCTTTGCTCTTGAGTATAACCAGTTACGAATAAAGGTCGATTATGAGATTGTGAACCGAGCAGTAAGTCTTCCTCTGTGAAGGTTATTTTTATAACATGGGTCTCACTTTCGTTCCCAGATTCACCCTTGAGTAGCTGAGCTTCGCCTGCCATATGACATGAAGAATCACCGCCTGCAGAAATGGAGTTTGCAGTTGCATCTTCATCTAAAAAGATCTTCCCTTGCTCAACCAATCGCATAACTTTGTCTTTAAAGACAAAGCAATCTTTAATAGAATGACCCACCAGTCTATGATACTTGCAATATTTCGGATTGTCAGTTTGTCCCGCCTCTTCTGGTCGCTTCATTTCAGGAAGCTCGATAAGTTTATCTTTGAACAGATCATCAAATATGCCTGGGACATCTGAATCAAGGAATGGGTACTTCCTTTCTTGCATCTCTTTCAAGGTCAATCTTCTTTGCCCCCTTTCTTGGGGATCACTCCTCACTTCATCTTCCTTTTCGCTCTCATTCCTTCGAAACTTGACAGTTGGTGCATTTGTCGCCATGGACTCCTTTTCAGAAGATTTGTTGTAGGGTTTGCCCCCTTTCCTGGCCTCTTGCTTTTCTTTATACTGGTAGGATCCGGGAATCGGTGGTTCAACCACTCCACTTATCCTCATACTTAGCTCCATGTCATGAGCTCTTGTGGCTAAATCTTCAAAGGTTTTAGGCTTAATCCCTTGAAGTATGTAACGAAGGCTCCATTGCATTCCTGCTATGCACATATCAATGTCAGAAACTTCAGACAATCGATCTTTACAATTTAGGCTCAAATTTCTCCATCGATTAATGTACTCAATTACTGGCTCTTCTTTTAACTGACGAGTGTTAGTCAACTCTATCATGCTAACCGTTCTCCTAGTGCTATAGAAGCGATTAAGGAATTGATATTCCATCTGATCCCAACTGTCTATAGAATCAGCCTCCAGGTCGGTGTACCATTCAAAAGCATTTCCCTTTAGAGAACGAATAAATTGTCTCACCATATGATCTCCGTCAGTTCCAACATCATTGCATATTTCAATGAAATGTGCTATATGTTGCCTTAGATTACCTTTTTCATCAAACTGTTGGAACTTAGGGGGTTGATAGTTCGATGGCATCTTCAAGTTGTCAACCCTTCTAGTAAAAGGTTTAGCATACATGAATGAAGGTTTGGAGCTCTCTTCAAATTGGTCCTTCATTGTCCCAAGTATAATACTTTTTAGCTGGCTAATAGGAACCATTCCATCATGGGAAATGTTCAATTCTTCTTCAATCACCTTCTTCCCCGTTGATTGGCGTTTCGCGGAGTTATTTACTTCATTTTCAGCATCTTCTTCTTGCTTTTCATTTGCATGGCTAGTTTCAGCACCAGTCATTTTCTCCATCAGTTTGAAAATCAAAGTACTTTGTTCTTGGTTCTGTTTGGCAAGTGCAGCAACGGATTCAGTTAAGCTTGCCAACTGTTCTTCGACAGATGAAGTGTTTATTGCCATCGTCGAGGCTATGGATGAATCTGATGATGGACTTTCTTCAGATAGATGAGTTGAGCCAACAAGGTTGTTCTCCTCGTCTTTAGCATCATAAGGTATTACTCCAGAGGTAACTCCAACTGAAGAATTTGTCTCCGAAGAGGCTCCAGACCGCGTTTTCCTTGACATACTTCTAGTTGTCACATTAACGTCTTCAACTTGTAATTCTGAAGACTTGATGACAGAAGTTGATCTGTTGACTTTGACTCTTAACGGAACCATCTTACTTTGCTCGAAGAGGAGATGAGAGGTAAAAACGGTCCCACTGGGCGTGCCAAAATTTGTAACAACAAAATTTATATTTATTAAAATAATAAACACAAAAGATATTACAATGATAATCCGAGATGGATTAAACTTGAGAATTTAAGTAAACAGTTTCTAGCTATCCTCTGATTCCTCTCTTGAGTTGATTTCTTGACTTTTTCAACTTTCGGAGCCGGATCTTCGGATGAAGCTTGTCCGAGCTCGTGGTTGTCTTGAAGCCTTCAAACGTTTATCCGGAGACGTCGAGCCTTTGTTCGGATCAAATGTTGACTTGAATCTTTGTCGTGAAGTATGCCGCTCAATTTGGTAGAACGTTGACTTCACGGAGACTGCTGGATGAATTTGATATGAAAAACGCCGGATCAAAGAGGCTTAGCACCTAGGTCTTTGATAAGAGGCTATTCTTGACTTGAAGATGACTTGAACTTGGTTCGAAGATCTTGAGTATTCTTCGACTTGATCTTGATCTTGACCTTGAACTTGGTCTTGATCTTGACTTGACCGGATCTTGATCGAACTTGATTTTCACTTGAATCTTCAGAGTTCTTCAGGTTTTCAAGATTTTCAGAGTGAATGGAATGAGGACTGAAGGTCCTTATTTATAGGTAGAGAAAATAACCACTTGAGAGATATTTTCTCCTTCAAAAGATATGTTGGGCTTTTCTCCTTTAATTAAGCCTGCTGGACTGTATATGTGCCTATTTAATTTAAATAAGCCTGCTGGATTTGACTTGGGCCTATTTAATTTAATTAGGCATGCTGGGATTTTGACTTGCTGGGCTTATTGACTTGAGTCGGGCCCACTTGACTTGAATTAAGCCCATATGACTTGAACTAAGCCCATTTAACTCGAATTTTGGGCTCAACTAATTATATTAATTATTAATTATATATTCATTTATTTTAGGAATTAATTTATTTAAATTCCTTAATAATAAATATTAAATTAATACTTAATATATTTTCTTTTGCATTTATATTTATTAGGCAATAAAATTTAATTGCCTACAGGGACCACACGCTTTCGAGATATTATATCAGAGCTGGTCTCAATGAAAAGTAAGAAGACAGAGCATGTTGATTGATATCATTTTAGGCCAAATGTACTGCGTCCCGGGACACGGGACACTGTGTCCCCACGTAAACACAACTCTTTTTCTCTTTATTTTATTTAAATTTATGTATTACTAGGAAGTTTAAATTATAAAAAGACACAGAAATTACAAAAGGGAACGCATCTAAATCCGTGTGTTGGGGCGCACAAAATAATCACTCATCATTTTATTATTATTTTAAATCATATATTATTTTATTTATTTCACAATTTATTTTTAGAATATTTTAATTGGATAGTAGTTATCATTTTCTGTTAAATTTTTTTTTATTCGTTGCATATGAGTGTTTATAAAAGAGCAGATTTGGATCTTTTATTATATATCCTAAAAGGAAATATAAAGTTAAGATTTTCTTCTATATATGTTTCATTTATTTAATTATAAAAAATATAACATTAAAATGTAACAATGGCACGATGATGTCAAAAGAATAGGTCAGTGTAATTTGCATCAAATTTCAACTAATTGAAACAATGGTGAAAGTTTGACCTAAATAATAATAAAATATAATGAGATGAGGTGAGGCCCGGGGAATTGATAAGAAAAACATAATTTATCCAATAGCTAATTAATACCCTAAAATTTTATTTGAAAAAACAAAAAAAATAGTAAAAAGAACAACAGACGATAGACTTAAAAAAAAATATATATATATATATATATATATATATATATATATATATATATATATATATATATATATATATATATATATATATATATATTATACAGTTAAAAATGAAAAGCCATAATAATGGCCAAAAAGATGGAGGAGCGTGCCTGTGGCCAAGGAATACCAGGAAAAGCCTTATTAAAACCTCTATATGAGAAAGAAAATAATTCCGTTAAGTTACAATTAACGAGAAACGATAGTAATCATTGTGCATATCTTTAAACAAGAATGAGGAGCATAGACAATCCATCGAACCCACTGCATCTCTCTCATATCTTCCACACAATTATGGATCTTCTAGGTTGAATGTACTTGTCCAAATCCAGGAAGGAAGTGGTTGTAAAATGCCATTTGGCCATTAATAAAAGAGTTAAGTTTCATGTGAATTGGATTTACAATGTAAATCATGTATACTTTAATTTAAATTCTAACAAAATATAGGGTATAATAGGATTTAAAGGAGGACTATAGGGTTTACATCGTGAACCCAAATACCCGATTATATACACAAGTGTTTTCCTTAATAAAATAATATGAGATAGTGATGACTCGAAAATATAAAGGATGCTAGATGTTTGCCAACAACAGCAAGACTCTATTGATAAATCTCAAGTACATGACTCACGCTGATACATATTATTTATAGAAAGACTCCACTATCCACTAACTTAACCAACAACTAGAAAGCAGGAAAACTAACAGAAAATATCAAGAACACTAACCCACTAAATTGACTCTATAAGAATAGGTAAACGCTAACAAACTATCTAACTGAATGTATCCCAACATTCCTCCCCTTAAACTGAACAGTGCTGAAACTTTCAGTTTAGATCAAGAGCACACATTACCAAACAAGTCCCGTAATTTCCGAAACAAGGACACTTTGAGAGATTTAGTGAATATATCAGCAATTTGGTCTTCACTTCTGCAGAAACTTAAATCAATAACCCCATCATTGGAAAGATCTCTCAAAAAATGATACTTCACTCCAGTATGTTTGCTGCGCCCAAAAAATACTGGATTCTTGGAGAGTTTAATGGCTGAGTTGCTGTCACAATAAATAGGAGTGGCTTCATCTTGCTTGAAGTGTATCTCTTCAAGAATGTTTCTCAACCAAATAGCTTGGCAAGCACAAGAAGTTGCTGCCACAAACTCAGCCTCCATCGTCGACAACGTCACAATTGGTTGCTTCTTTGAAGACCATGAAACAGATCCTGAGCCAAGCATAAAGGCATACCCTGAAGTGCTCTTTCTATCATCTTGATCTTCAGCATAATCACTATCGGTAGAACCAATTAACTTGAATTTTTCTTCCTTCTTATAAAACAATCCATATTCGCCAGTGCCTTGCAAGTATCGTAATATTCTTTTGGAAGCTATAAGATGTACCTCTCTTGGACATTCTATGTACATGCTAATGAGACTCACATCATACATTATGTCAAGCCTTGTGGCTGTCACGTACATTAAACTTCCCACCATTTGTTTGTATAATGTACTGTCAATTTTCTTTCCTCCAGGATCACGTACAAGTCTCAAACCTGCTTTAGTTTGTGTGCTAACGGGATTGCAATTTTCCATCTGAAACTTCTCCAAAATCTCTTTCACATACTTCCTTTGAGAAATAAAAATCCCACCTGCAGATTGTACCACTTCTATTCCCAAATAATAATGCATCATTCCAAGGTCAGACATGTCAAATTCAGGCATCATAGATTTTTGAATTCTTCAAACATGGAATTATTATTTTCAGTAAAAATAAGATCATCAACATATAAGCACACAATGAGCAATTTACCTCCATCTCCACCTTTAACATAAAGTGTATGCTCATATGGACACTTCTTGAATCCTTCCTTACAAAAGTAAGCATTTATGCGACTATACCAAGCACGTGGTGCTTGTTTTTAGCCTATATAATGCCTTCTTAAGTTTGTAAACCTTATCTTCATTGCCAAATTTCACATAACCAGGGGGTTGATCAACAAATACCTCTTTTTCAAGATCACCATGCAAAAATGCAGATTTCACATCCAATTGGAAAATTGGCCATGAGTGTTGTGCTGTCATTGCTATCACAAGTCGAACTGTATCATGTCTAGAAACAGGGGCAAAGACTTCTATATAATCCACACCATATTTTTGACGATAGCCTTTTGCCATGAGGCGTGCCTTGTACTTGTCAACTTCGCCATTCTCCTTCAGTTTAGTTTTGTACACCCATTTGACACCAATAGTCTTATGGCCTCTCGGAAGATTGATCAACTCCCATGTATTGTTCCGTTCAATGGCAGCAATTTTTTCATCCATTGCTTTTCTCCATTTCGAGTCTTTGACAGCCTCCTCGAAATCTGTAGGATCACAATCGAAAAACAAAGCAAAGTGTGTGATAGGATCCTCAATTTGTTTAATCCCCGTTACCTCACAGTCCATCATCCACACTGGTCTTTTTCGTATGCGTTCGCTTCTTCGTACTTCAATAGATTCAACTTCTGGTGAGTTTTGAATGTCCGGGGTTGTTTCTTGGTGGAGCTCCCCTTGTGGCCTCTCCTCCTCACTTTCTTCATCAAAACTAGTAGGAATTTTATGGTTGGAAATATTTATTTTCCACGACCAGAAATTTCCTTCATCAAAGATAACGTCACGGATGATAATATCCTTTTTAGAATTAGGATTGTAAAGCTTGTACGCTTTTGACTGATCAGCAACACTAAGAAAAATACACTTCACCCCTTTATCATCAAGTTTTATCCTTCTCTGGTCCGGAACATGGGCATAGGCAACACATCCAAAAATTTTAAAATGAGCAACTGTTGGCCGGCGTCTACTCCATGCTTCCTCCGGTGTCATTTTTTGAACAGAAAATGTGGGACTTCTATTCAAAATATGAACACTCCAATTCACCACTTCAGGCCAAAAATATTTTGGCACGCCACTACTTGACAGCAAGCTTCTAACCATGTTCAATATAGTGCGATTTTTCCGCTCGCACACTCCGTTTTACTGTGGAGAGTATGCTGCTGTGAGTTGACTTTTGATTTCATTACCCTCACAAAAATTTGCAAATTCATGTAAGGTGTACTCTCCGCCGCGATCAGTGCGTAGGATTTTTAATGATTTCCCAACTTCTTTTTCAGCAAACACTTTATAGCTTTTGAAGGCTGCAAGTGCTTCTGACTTCTCTTGCAAAAAATAAACTCACATTTTTTGACTAAAATCATCAATGAAAGTTATGAAATATCTTTTACCTCCACTTGAAGTTGGATTTATTGGCCCGCAAATATCCGAATGAACTAGCTCCAATTGTGTAGTTGCTCTCCATGACTTTCCTTGTGGAAATTGATTTTGATGTTGTTTGCTAACTGCACATTCTTCACAAACTTCTTTTGAAGAGGTAAGTTGAGGAAGACCATCCACCATACTCTTCTGCTGTAGAGTCTTCAATCCACCAAAGTTTAGATGGCCATAGCGAAATGCCACAATCATGAAGAATCATTGATTCTTGCTGACAAACATGAATGAGTCCCATTTTTAAGATAAAGGGAGAATATTTGATTTGCCGTCATCTTGACTTGAGCAATTAAGCCCAACTTTGAATCTTGAATTTGACACACTCCACCCTTAATAGAAATGGTGTAGCCTTTTTCTTGCAATTGGCCCACGCTGAGAAGGTTGATCTTTAAGTCCGGGACAAAAAGAACATTCGAGATGGTGTGGGTGAAGTTGTCCTTCGTATGAATAACAACCTTTCCTTTACCCATAACAGCTACAATGGAGTTATATCTAAACTTGACAATGCTGCGGAATGAGTCATCCAACTCTGAAAATACTTCTTTATCGCCACACATGTGGTTACTACAGCCCGTGTCTAAGTACCACGTGTTTTGTTGCATTACTTCTTTCTCATGACATACCATCAAGAGAGACACATCTTCCTCATTTTCTGCAAAATTGCTTCTTTCTCCATTTTGTTTATCAGAATTAGTTGGACACTCAGATTGGTAATGGCCATACATATGACATTTGTAGCACTCCACACACTTGGATTGATAATGGCCATACCTATGACATTTGTAGCGCTCCACATTAGATTTATCTACTGACTTTGATGTGTGATGGCCTCCTCGACCCCGACCCCGACCTCGTCCATTTCCTCTTTCATGAAATTGATGTTCGTGGTGTTGTATGTGGCCACGATCATTATTTTCTCTCTCTCTCCCTCTTCCTCTTTCTTGGTTTCGTCCTCTACCCCGTCCTCTATTATCCATTGTTGTGTAATGATGTGGTGTTGAAGCCTTCAAGGCCTGCTCTTCACTATCTTGTTGTTTAATTTTCTGTTCATGGATCAATAGAGAACTTTGTAGTTCATCAATTGAAAGTTTCTCAACATCATTGGCTTTTTCAATAGCACAAACAATAAAATTAAATTTTGGAGTCATTGAATGGAGTATCTTCTCAACTATCGCAATGTCTTCCATCTTTTCATCATGAATCCGCATATTGTTGACGATTGCCATCGTTCGAGAGAAATAATCTATGACAGATTCTCCCAATTTCATCCGAAGCATTTCAAACTCCGAACAAAGTGCTTGAAGCTGCTGCCTCTTTGCCCTTGTAGAGCCTTCATAATTGTTTTTCATAGAATCCCAAATATCCTTAGATGTATCCTTGCAAAGAATAGTTTCCAATATTGAACGATCAATAGCTTGAAAGAGGTAATTCTTTGCTTTTAGATCCTTCAAACGTAGTCCTTTTAACTCCAATTTTTGTGCATCCGTCAATATTGCGCCTGTCGCTGGTTCTTTTACTCTATTGGAGATGACTTGCCAATATTCTTTCGATCTCATAAAATTCTTCATTAACATGCTCCAATGATCATAATGACCATCAAAACGAGGAATTGCAGGCTGTACAGAATTCTCCGCGGACATCCTTCACTATTGCTGCTGCAAAAAAAAAGAACTCGTGAAACTCTCAACCTCATTTCCCCAGTGTCTCCCCTCACAAAATTTATCTTCGCACACAACCCGTTTTACCCCAGTTACAAGCCAAGCTGGCTCTGATGCCACTGATGACTCGAAAATATAAAGGATTCTAGATGTTTGCCAACAACAGCAAGATTCTATTGATAAATCTCAAGTACATGACTCACGTTGATACATATTATTTATAGAAATACTCCACTATCCACTAACTTAACAAACAACTAGAAAGCAGGAAAACTAACAGAAAATATCAAGAACACTAACCCACTAAATTGACTCCATAAGAATAGGTAAATGCTAACAAACTATCTAACTGAATATATCTGATGACTCGAAAATATAAAGGATGCTAGATGTTTGCCAAGAACAGCAAGACTCTATTGATAAATCTCAAGTACATGACTCATGCTGATATATATTATTTGTAGAAAGACTCACTATCCACTAACTTAACCAACAATTAGAAAGCAGGAAAACTAACAGAAAATATCAAGAACACTAACCCACTAAAATGACTCCATAAGAATAGGTAAACGCTAACAAACTATCTAACTGAATGTATCCCAATAGATAGTTTGTTTGCAAATATATTTAAGAAACTCATTAGGGATATTAATAACCAAAAATACAAATTAGAGTTAATAGTTATGTCCAATGATCCAGCACTCATTATCAACAAAACATCGCACATGAATGATCAACACATTTTATCCAATGCCAAAGAAGCTATTTTAATAAATTTTTCTTTAAATTTTTTAAATAAATATTGGAGAACGTGATGACAATTGAAATACAAATTAAAAAATAAGGTTGTGTACATCATCAGAATAAACTATCTAGCCAACTAAACAATAGGAAATAGTATTATTTTTCCGTCTTTTTACCTTCTTTTTTTTTTTCCTTTTTAATCTATTTTATAAAAGTTTCACCCCCTAAAGTAGTAAAATATAAATAAAAGAATTACGGCCTCTACCTCTTCACTTCATATATAAATACTCTCAAAAATAATAACTTTTTAATTAAATTTAAGTGAAAAAAAAAGTGAAATATTTGTAGTAACAAACAAAACCATATTGTTGCATGTTCAAAGTGTAACAACAAAGAATGTGAGGTCGTAACATGAAAGACGGATAAAATGAGTTAATTTTTTATTTTTATAATGAAAAGTGATTATCTCCTATCAATAAAAAATAATAATAGTGATGTAAAAATTATTTTATATATAATTTATAGTATAAATGAAAAATTAGTGATAATAATTTTTAAAAAAAAAATTATATCACTTTTAATTCGATAATAATTACAAAAGTGTAAAAGACACCGTCACACTAACGTATGGTTTGTTGAAAATTGTGTTTTTACCTGCTGAAGTTCCATTTTTTTAAATTTTATTTTGCTATTGAATTATGGATCCTAATATACTACTATTTCATAATATGCAAATAAATGAAGTGCAAGTATGAATATGAAACTGATGTGTGGGGCTGCTAATGGGCTAAGATATGGCCCATTAGGTTTGTATATTTAAAATTTTAATATGATTGGACATGCACTAATGGGCTCATATCTTCACACAAAATAAGACCCCCCTGAGATTTTGAAAATAATTATTTTATGTATATAGTATTAATTATCAATATTCATCAATAGTTTGCTAGTTGTTATGAAGTCAAAGGTGGGAGTTCGATTCCCGATTTTTTCCTATTATATTTATCTCCTTTTATGCTAATTTCTCCCTTTTTCTTTTCTAGTTTATGGTTTCTTTTGTTTATAATTATTTTTTCTCTTTAGCTTATTTGATGTTCTTATATTTATTTTTATAAATTTATTTATATTTATTTTTTCTCTGTAGTTTATTTATATTTCTTATTAGTTTTTTCTCCCGCATACTATGTGTAATGTCTTCATTTTAAAATTATTTTATGAAAATATAATTTTATGATTTTATATTATATATATATATTCGTCTTACTTTGCTATATCTTTTACCTTCACGTTAAAAAAATAAACATTCTATTTATATATCACAAAAGCATTAAACTTATTAATTATTAGTAGTAAACTAATTAATAATCGAGCATCACTCTCTTTCTTTCTTTTTCCTTTTTTTCATTATTTTTATATAAATTAATGTAAAACTTTTTTTATTGGATAATCCAACCAAAATATTATAATTTAAAAATATATTAAAACTCATTATTATTATTTTTTTATTTAAATATTAATTATAAATTATTAATTGAAAAAACTAAATGAAATATTAGTTAAAATGTTAAATCACTTAAAATAAAATATTAATTGTAAGATTAATATGAGAGCGCCACGTTATAATAGGTGAGACTAAATATAAAAAAATTTCAAGAATGATATCAACTCTTAATAATATTAATTTTATTAGAATTTTATTTTTACTATTATTATTATTAATTATTATACTTATAAAACCAAAGAGAATTGAATATTATATATTTTTATTTTTAATACATTAATTATAATATTAAGTAAGAATATACTCCCTACCAAAATATTATAATTTAAAAATATATTAAAACTCATTATTATTATTATTATTTATTTAAATATTAATTGCAAGTTATTAATTGAAAAACTAAATGAAATATTAGTTAAAATATTTAATCACTTAAAATAAAATATTAATTGTAAAATTAATATTAGAGCGCCACGTTATAATAGGTGAGACTAAATATATAAAAAAATTAAAAATGATATCAACTCTTAATAATATTAATTTTAGGCTAAATATAGTGTGCACCCGGGTGCACACGAAGCTTCGTGTGCACCCACGTACAAATATAAGCAAAAACATATACAATTATGAGTAAAAATGTATACAATTTAATTGTTAATTTTTTAAATAAAAAATTGAGTGTAAAAAATGTACAATTATTAAAATACATGTATATACTATTGAATAAAAAGTTATACACATATGAATGCTTGTTTTTTTAATGAAAAACTTAGTGTGAAAAAAGTATACAATTATTACAAAACACGTATACAAAAGAAAATAACATGTATACAAAATAAAATAAAAAGTTATACAAATATGGGTGCAAGGGTGCACCCGGGTGCACCTAATATACACTCTTAATTTTATTAGAATTTCATTTTTTTACTATTATTATTATTCTTATATAAAACCAAAACGAATTGTATTATATATTTTTATTTTTAATACATTAATTATAATATTAGGTAAGAATATACTCCCTCTTATAAACTTTTATACTAAATTTAGTTAAATTAATAATATTATTAGAATTAAAATATTAAACTTTAATAATATTCTCACTCTTTCGTAAAATTAAAAAATATTTAAAAATTTCTTTAAAAAATCAATCAACCACAAAAGATATTTTATTTCATAGATTCACCAAAAAATTATAAACTTTTATAAGAAAATTACTTAAAACAATCTTACTATATAATATTAGTTTTACTAAGATTAAAAAAAATTAGATCTTCTTAGAAAGAATTACTTAAAATAAAATATAAATTGCAAAATTACAAAATATTAATTATTTTAAAATTATTAAAATATATTACATAAAATAAAACATTAATTGTAAGATTAATGTGGGAGCGCCACATATACAATTTTTTAAGAACGAACGTGGCGATGCTACATACGCAATTTTTTTCAAGGAGGAGCGTGGCGCCGTCACATACATAATTTAAAATCTTTTATTTTTAGCAAGCACTTGTAAATTAATAGTATTAATGATATTTATAATTACTTTTATGTTTTATTCTTTTTTTTTATTTTATTTCTCTCCTTTTTTGCAAATTTCTCCCTGGTTTTCTTTTATTTATAATATTTTTCTCCTTAGTTTATTTGATGTTCTTATATTTATATTTATAAATTTATTTATGTTTATTTTTTGTCTGCAGTTTATTTATATTTCTTATATTTATAACTACTTTTATGTTTTATTCTCTTCTTAATTTTTTATTTAGTATATTTCTGTGTATTATTCTTCTTTTTCTTATGTTTATTTAATTTTAAAATACATAATTTTTTTTTGAGTTTATTATTAAGAGATACACACTTTAAAGTATATTTACTCCCAAATACATGAAAACAAAAAAAAATACTGTTAGGTACACAAATTAGCAACAAATAGACAAAATTGCCCTTCAAGAATCAGATCTACCACGCGGTCCACGCCAAACTGGGCCTCCTCTCTCCCCGCCTAGTGATTGAACCAACCACTAACTTTTCCATTCTCATTTCAACGCCGCCGTCATCGAACAGCTGCCACAACCAAATTGACGCAAGAAAAAACCATATCTGACGCCTCACCTGTACAATCGGGCTCTACAGATGCGAATCGAGAGGGAAGGACAAGAGGAACAAAAACAAAATGTCAAAAGGGAATGTGAGGCCACCCATCTTGTTGCCTGAATTGCCGGCCGCCGCGCCTCAACGATGTCGTCCTCTTTAAAATGCGTAAAAGCCGATTTCAAACTCACTGACTTTTTCATCTTCGCCGGGAGCTTGGTGGGGATCTCGCCGGAGGCAGGTTTGGTGTCAGATTTGGTCCGATTGAAGTGAGCATATGTCAGCTGACAGTAGACTTCGTCCATGCTTTGCTCGCTCTCCTCAAACCATTCTTCTTCACGCGAAATCTGAAAATCATCAAAATTCGGTTCTTTTTCTTCGAAATCGAAATGCCTCCAGGTTTGGTCCAGTTGGGGTTCTAGTCGAAGACGTAGTGTAGGTCCTTTTATGCACAACATGGTATATTGCCTACTTCATTTAATTTGTGTTTAGATTTGGGGGAATTAGAGGAATTATGGTGGTAAATTTCTTTTGTTCTTCTCTGCATTGAATTACTTAAGTAGATTTATGTGTTGGTATTGCTATTGGTGGTGTTGGTAATCGGCATGATGAGATTGTTGCTTTGTACCTCAAAACATGTGGCATATGACTTTTAGGTGAGAAACTGTTTGAAATTGTAGTTTAGGTTAGATTGTTTTACTTGAAAACATCACTGCTTTATGTAGCGGACTAAATACTTGTGTATTGGCACATTGTATCTGTACACAAGGCCTTGACTTCAATAAACAGAACCAACAAAAAAAAATATATTACCAGTGGTTTAAGTCGGAATAATTTAATAATTTCATCTGATGTATCAAAGTTAATTACTGCAAAACTTCCTCCGAGGCCATTGCTTGAGCTGCTTAGAAAAGAGTTCCATCATCGACTGGTACTTTATATTATATCTTTAATTCTTTTAATTAATTCATTTTAATAATTTTTCTGATGAGAATTTGTTCCTCTAGTAAATTGTGCTTGCAGTTTGCTCATGTTTTTATTCTGTGCTTATGTAATTTTAGGGACTCCGACTGTTCAATTTTGATATGATTCGCCAGAGTGGGACCAAAGATCTGTATTATCCCATCGACATCAACTACTTTCCCGATTAGTCTCCGTGAACTGCTCTTCACTGTAATTCCAAAATCATGTTAATGCTGAACTCGTTACATTTGGTAGTGGCAGGGTATGGAAAAATACCAGAGCATATATTTATTGATTTCCTTCTCAATCTCACACAAAGCACGTCACACAAAGCAAGTATAAACAGTGACATGGTGCATAGTAGACGATGCTATATGTATATTGTGTTCATCAGGTTTAGAGTGATAATATTTACTCCCTCCGTCCCCCGAAGTATTTCACACTTTCCTTTTTTATTCGTCCCTCAAAGTATTTCACACTTCACTTTTACTAAATTTGGTAAAAAATACATTATAACAATACCCACTTTTTACACACATCCCAATATAATACTTACTTTTACTTACTTTTTCACATCTCCCAACAACTTTACACACCTTTTTCATTAAATCAACTAAAATATATATCATCTTTCTTACTTTATACATAAAAATAAAATTTTATTAAACTCCGCGCACACCAATACGTGAAATACTTGTTGGGACGGAGGGAGTACATTACATCTGTAATTGGATCTTTTTCAATGTCAGGATTAAGTTGCAAGTCTCCTCCTTCCCTTTTTTGCTCAATATGTCAAGGTACGTGTAAATAACGACTTAGGTTAAGAAATGTGTAAAATTTTAATTTTGCACAATTTTTTATGTGGAGTCAGGGTACGTGTAAAAGACGATTTAGGTTAAGAACCGTGCAAAACCATTATGCAAAAATTTATTTTGCACAATTTAATAAAAAATGTGCAAAACAAAATTGTGCAAACCCTACCCCTCACCCACCACCCATTGCCGGACCACCGCCGGACCTCCGGCGGTCGATCGCCGAACAATCGTCGGCCGATCGCCGGACATCCGCCGGATCTCCGCCGGAACTTAAAATGTGCAAAAATAAAATTATGCAAACAAATTGTGCAAACACATAGAAGTATTTATGATATCACAATCATGATTGTGTAGTTATCAGTATTAGTGTTTTGAGTCATGCAGTTTATAGCAATTATACATTATTTTATGTATCCAATAGTAAGTGGCCCTTTTTCTCCTTTTTATTTAGTTTACTTTTTTATGGAATTTTTCAAAAAATCGATAATTATTTAAAAAAAAAACATAAAAACAATCTCCTTGTATTTTTCTTTATTAATTTGGGCCCTGACCGTAAATCATGGGTCCATCACTGTCTGTAATTGTGAATGAAAATGAAAGATTTTTCAAGTGGCTATTTCAATCCGAATACTCTTTTATAATATGGTAATAATCTTACACAGGTGCTAAAAGGATCTGCAAATAGCAAATCATAAGCTTAATTTGAGTGGTGTAAGAGTATATATTATTAATTAACTGAGACAGGAAGAGAGTATCCTGTAACCCTGTTTTATATAAACTCTCTTATTTAAATTAAAGATAATTATACTCTTAAATTTTAAATATTATAAATCCTAGAAATAAACATTAAACTCTAAAAAGTATAATATGATATAAATCACTAGATTTACATAAATGATTATGTGACTCTTACACTAACTTAAAATAAGTATTATAGAGTAATCTCGAAGTCAAATAAGTATGTTAATATTGTATATAATAATAATGCATTAATTCAAATTTAATCAAGACATAATGCAATCTAGTAAGTAGTAGTGGAATGATGTGTCTCATAGCCGTCCTAAAAGGTTCGAAGCAACCATGTAGGTAAGCTACGGGATGTTTCTTTAAGATTTATATTGTTTCTTAATCTAATTTAAGTGAATTTAGAAATTCATTAAATAGTAAGGGTGTGGGTGTATTTTCAATATACAAAGTCTCTTATTAGAGCTTGTGTGAGATGGTTTACGAGACTTATTAAAATATAACTATTTTATATTTAAAATATATCTATTAATTGTAAAAGTATATTTTTTTTAAATATAATGAATAATGTGTATTAAAATATGATTTTAAGTTTGTCATAATATAATTCACTATAAACATACTTTAATTATTAATTAGTATATTTTACCTATCCATCTTACAAGAGATTTCCCTACAAAGACAAATGTCTTCTTAATTCTCAACCTTGCAGTGTCAATTATTCTACTCCGCATTTATTTTTTTGTAAAATAAATGCAGTACATAATACTCCACATCACTTGTCGTATTAAATAATTATTTCTAAACTTTAGTATAGTTTTTTTTCCTTAATAAAAAGTCAAGACTTGCTCCATATCTAATTTATTGAATATCGCCACACAAAGTAACACACTCAAGGAAAGTCTTTAAGAAATGGAGTAATTTTATATACAAATAAATTCTTCAAAAATTTTGGAAATTCACATGTTTTTGTTGAAAAAATACTCCTCCAAGTGCACAAATCAATAGCTCCCTAGTCTCAAAAAGCATTTTACATTTTTTTTAAAATTTGTTCCACAAAGAATTTCACACTTTATTTTCATTAAGTGATATAAAAAATATACTCCCTTCATCCGCCCGAAAGAAGGTTTTTTACTTTTGTGCACGCAGATTAAGGAGTATTATTATTTAATGTGTAGTGGGTAGTTGTATGAGTGTGGACCCCATATTTTAATTGTATTAGTGGGTGTGTGTGGGTCCCATGTGTGTAAAAAAGAAAATTACCCTCTTTAGGACAGACGACCAAAATGGAAAAAAAACTCTCTTTCGAGCGGACGGAGGAAGTACAACAATCTTTTAAATAAAACTTGTATCATACACTATTGTTTATATAATCGTATTTAAATATTGAAATTGTATCCAACTTAATTGTAGATGAAATCCTCCTACCTCACTTCTATCTTGGATTTATTACTAACTACTACAAGATATATTACTATATTACTTGTAGATATATTATATATATTTTATTACTACCCACTACAAAATTATTTTATAAAAAATCCCAATTACCCCTTGAATACATCAACTAGATAAAGTTAATAGAAATTTAAGTTGGAACGATAAGATCATGTCCTTCATTATAATTCTCTCTCTTTCCATATTCAAATTATTTCACATAATTATCTCTCCCCTACGGAAATCGCTCTTCTCCACCTTTCTCTCAGAGAATTGACATACCACTTCAAAGATCTTATCTCTCGTGAATAATTATTCATCGTTAATTCACGCTCTCGAATTCATACAAGAAATCTCAATTCTCGAAAATCATGTGAGTTTGCAATAGTTGATTTGATCAAAGCAAATAAAAAGAAAATAACTCTGGTGCTGCAAGCCGGCAGCAGTCGCACAACGGCATCATATAGTCTAGCAAATCAAGTCCGTCGGAATCTGATTCACGGGCGGTGAGTGCTAGGTGAGATAATACAAAAAGTGAAAACATGTGACGAGATCAAGACTTTTGAGGTTAATTCATGTTTTGATTCCTGGATACGATTTTAAATCCTAAATACACTATTATAATTAGTTAAAATAGGGGTTGAATGTATGAAACCTAACATGCTACGGGCTTCATAGATTGAACACCAAAAAATTCAAAATCACACATTGAACACCGATAGAATAACACATGATGCTCCTTGTACGACCTCACCACCATATCAAAAGAGGTTATGGATTCTGATCTATAATCCAAGAAGAAATGGGACGTCACTGGCCATGGATGAGTGATCAGAATTGTAAATATATGTATTTTGTGATATGTATTCTAAAATGTTATATGTATTTAGAAATGTAAATATTTCTTTTGTGAGATGTATTCAAAAATGTGATTTGTATTTAGAAATGTAAATATACGTGTTTTGTGATATGTATGCAGAAATAGCTTCATTACGATTTTAATATTTTTGAGTAGGAATTCCTATCTTATGTATCAAATAAATTTATGAGATTATCACTATGCATTCAGAAACTTTCAATAATGTGTTCAGAATACATACAAACAAGCTTATGAGATTATCATTATGTATTTAAAATTTTTCAGAAATGTATTCAGAAATTTTCAGAAATATTTAAAGGCCACTATCAACAAGTTTCTAAATATTCTGAAGTTGATCAATTATGTGCGATTTTTAGGGATTTTGGAGAGATTTGAGTGATCTTCCACCTATTTTTGTGGAGAAATTAGTAGGAATCTTTATTTTTCTATTATTATATTACACATCATACCTTTTGAATTAATTTTTCACGTATTTATTTTGTATTAATCATTAATATTTTTTTCTTATGTACTCCCTCCATCCACTCCTTACGTTTATTTTTTGCACGTAGATTAATGAATATAATATTTGATTGTGTATTGAGGTGAGAGAAATAATAATTTAATGTAAAGTGGGTATGTGTATTAGTGGGATGTATGAGCCCATAGAGGGATAAGTAACATATACTAAAAAGAAAAATGTAACTATTAGGAAGAGACGCCCAAAATAGAAATATATGACTATTAGGATGGGACGCCCAAAATAGTAATATTAATATATAAATTGTACCTAATAGTATTGATAAAAGAAAAACCTGAGTATACTAATAATAATAATAATTATTATTATTATAATAACTCGGATTATAATTTATAACTAGAACTAACAATACACAAAGATGGAAGTCGCAATATATAATTGGTCGTATGTTATGAAATTTGAGTTTAACTGCGTTCTTCCCTTTGTTTAATACTAATGCTTTCATGAGAACTCCAACAAATCCAGTTTCTAACCTCTTACTCAAATCTAAATCAAGAAACTATGCCAAGAATCATCTCTTTAAGATACCACAATCAGCTCAATTCGGAAACTCACCTGGAATCTACCTCTTCTCCACCAACAATTCCCCTTCTTCATCCCTAATTCTACCAAAACCCACCACCAAAATCACATCTTCCCTCTATACAAATGGATCTTTCTGCGCCAAATTACATGATTCCATTGCAACACCAAAGCCCATTTCTAAAACCTTCCATTTCAACCCAATTTCACGCACATTCACTCAAACCAGATTATTTTCATCTTCATCGGACCCTTCTGTTTCGGATTCAATCCCTGTTGTTTCCTCTGCGAATCCACCATTGGAGGGCTCAACGCCGATCGACGCTGGTTCGTCGATACGAAAGCCCATCAGTTTATGGCCCGGAATGTACCATTCGCCTGTAACGAATGCGTTGTGGGAAGCAAGATCAAGAATGTTCGAGAAGCTTCCAAATGCCCCTCCACAGAGTGAACTGACCCCAAAAACACCATCAAAGAGTAGAACAAGTATTTTGTATAAATTCTCTGAGGATTATATTCTTAGGGAGCAGTATAGAAATCCATGGAAGGAGATTAGGATGGGGAAATTGCTTGAAGATCTTGATGCTTTGGCTGGAACTATATCCTACAAGGTATGCCTCAACTTTTCTTGGTTGATTTTACATCAAGTGCCACTTTTTAATGTCACTTTTCTTATTTAGTGGTGGTTGTTTGTGTCTGATGTTGTTGGTGGCTTCATAATTCAATTGGTTTTGAGATTAAAATGTGTAGAATTGTAGGCATTTCAATGGCTGATAATAGTTTTGTGCATCATTGGATACAGTATGGCCTTGTAGTAAGGTGATCAAACAAGAAATTATGTGGAATGATAATATTGTCAAACATCGTAAAACTATGATCAATAGAGTGATGTGAGCGATTACGAATTTGTCTAGGATTTAGAGATTTGCTAAAACAATGGTCACTCACCTTAGCATCTTTTATCACTCGTCCCTGTGATCGCTTTATCTTCTTCTCTAGTTCATCAGCTTCTTAATTCTGCAACCACATCTCTTTATTCTTCATAGTATGATGATTCAGTGTTCTTTTATTTTGTAGTTCAATATGTTAATATTCTCACCTTTATCAGAAATTTCATGTAATATTTTGTTGAAAATGAGCCAGTGATCCAATTGTTTATGGAGCCTAAGCCTTTTCTTTTTTATATCATTGTTGAAATGTTTTTCTTTTCCTTTTTGGCCCAGCATTGTACCAATGAAGATGGCTCCACGAGATCCTTGCTATTAGTCACAGCTTCAGTTGACAGGATGGTCCTTAGAAAACCCATTTATGTTGATGCTGATGTGACAATAGCAGGAGCTGTTACTTGGGTTGGGCGATCGTCCATGGAGATTCAACTAGAAGTGACCCAGTCTTCTGAAGGTATCTTTCAACATCAGAACCATGATACTCTACTGAATATCATGACTATAGACCGAGTTTTTTTTCTTTCTTATAGTACTTAGCATGGTTAACCCACTATATTATCTAATGTTGCAATCTTCTAGTGTCATGCCTCTCCTGAGTCGAGGCTTAAACAATAAACATTTTGGAGCAGCAGAATTTATTTGGTGCATTTATATGTAACTGATGACTCTACTTAGTTGCATGAAGATTTTAGTTATATGCAAAGCAAAATCCCACTAAAACTCTCTATGTATCATCTATGGTCCAGCTGGTAGAGAAAATCTTTTGGAGTAGTTAGAGGGAGAGAGAAAGAGATTTGTTAGTATTACTAAAGTAACAAAGAAATCCACCCGAGCTAATCTGAAGGGATTTTAGAGATTTTCACAGATTTTAGATGGATGCTTTGGCTTGCATGTAAAACATTTGCTTATATGCTCTTCTCAACAGCAGTTCCAGTGTCATTTTATCCGTTTACTTGTAATTCTGCTGTTCTCTTTCACATGATTTACTGACATGTTTTCTTTCTTGCAAACATATATAATACCTCGAACTCAGTCGCTCTTACAGCCAACTTCACATTCGTGGCCCGTGATTCTAGTACTGGAAAATCAGCTACTATTAACCAGATCTCTCCCGAAACAGAGAAGGAAAAAGCACTCTGGAAAGAAGCAGAAGAAAGGAGCAAATTGAGAAAAAAGCAGAAAGGAGAATTAAAGAAAGGAATTAATGATGAGGAAATTAACAGGATCAACGAATTGCTATCTGAAGGCCGTGTGTTCTGTGATATGCCAGCTTTGGCTGACCGAGATAGTATTCTGATAAAGGACACTTGCCTTCAGAATTCTTTAATGTGCCAGCCTCAGCAAAGGAATATTCACGGTCGAATTTTTGGGGGATTTTTGATGCGGAGAGCTTTTGAATTAGCCTTTGCAACTGCTTATTCCTTTGCTGGAAGTGCACCTTGCTTTATGGAAGTTGATCACGTTGATTTCCTTAAGCCTGTAAGTTAAGAGGATACTTTACATTACTTTCGTGCGATGAATTATTTTGAATGCCTCTTCAATGAACAAACTATGCACCGAATAGCTATACTGATGTCTTCTGATAGCTATATTAAAAAAAAATAAAAAAATCTTCATGCATGGACCATGGTGCACCTTATCTGAAGCATTTGATTTTTTCATTTGTGATACAGGTTGATGTTGGAAACTTCCTACGTTTCAATTCTTGTGTGTTGTTTACAGAACTCGAAAATGTTGAAAAACCTATGATCAATGTGGAAGTTGTAGCGCATGTTGTTCGGCCAGAGCATCGATCAAGTGAGGTAACTTGATTATATTTCTCTCGATCTATCATCTATAGTACTATTCATCTCTTTGTATTCCATCTTACCATTTGGGGACATCACAAGTTTTTAGTACTGTAAAAACTGCAATTAATCCCTTCTCTCATCTCCCCACCATAGAAGGATAGCAGAGTGGTATTTTATCTTTTAGGGTCATGTCTATTTAGTCTACGTTTCATCTGAACTTAATGTGGCCTTGTGTGATTGTCAATGTTTGTAGGTTTCAAATAAGTTCTACTTCACATTCACTGTCCACTCGGACGCACTGAAAAATGGTCAGAGGATTCGGAACGTGGTTCCTGCAACGGAAGAGGAGGCACGACGAGTTATCGAACAAATGGATGCTGAGAGGCATGTTAGGTGAGGCTTTAGCAACCACATTGATTGCAATGTGCATGTTTTAGTGAAAGCTGTTCTATTCAGGCATAACTGGATAATTGGTAGCTTTCATTTCAAATAGAAAAGTGTCAATAGGAAAAAAAATAGCATTGCCCATTTTTGCTTTTCACTCAAAAAGCAAGTCTCTTTTTATGGCTTTTTATGCTTCATCTTTAATTTGTCAAACAAAAGTCTTTCTTTTTTTCTTTCTTCAAGGTGATGCTGGATATTGTTAAGCAAAGTGTGATTAAATTATTAAAATAAGTTGATATAATTGTGTTTCCTCGAGTTTTGAAACATTCTAAAAATCTAAATATGAATTTTAAAGTTCTTTTCATATTAATCTATATGAACATAACCATATTAAAATTACTTAATTAGGCTGTATTAGAACGAAAGATTTGTTGATTCAACGGAATCTATTAATTAAACTATCAATCAGCAACACAGAAAGAATTATTTAATCACCAAATTCCAAATTTTGAAAAATCAATCAACCCAAAAGAAACATTAAACTCCTCTAATATAAACTAATCAAATACAAATTCACTATTTATCAAGTAACATAAGTATACGTACATTATTACATACAAGGTAAACAACATTCAAAACGATGATGAAGTTTCATCATCTGAAGAACTAGATTGCTGCCTTTCACTGAATCCAGGAAAAAACTGAGGAAGGCTCGGATTTGTAGGCATTTGGATCTGCTTGCCGGAGCTGATCATCGTTCGCTCATTCATCTTGCCGACGTCCTTACAAACATGGTCAAGAATCGACAGAAAATCACGAACGACCATGAACAACCTCAATGGATGAGCTTCTTCCTTAGCAGAGTCCCCATGGAAAAACTCGGTTAAACCCTTCACCATTGACAGGGCTATGCCCTCTTTAGCTTGGATGTTTCCTATCTCCATTTCTGCCTTCTTTAGGAATTCGTTCGTGTAGGCAGAGAATCTCTGGCTGCTATCCTTCAAAGGGAGCTCTTCGTTCAGCTTCATGACTTCGGTTATTTTGCTGATCCCATTGGCTAGTTTAGCAACATCGTTGCTGAGAACATCAGCGTCCATGGCTGCAGCTTTCTTGACATTGGTGAGCTCTCCACTAAGTTTCGACACAACTTGAAGACCTAGCTTTCTATACTCAACTTCGTCCTGGAGGGTGGATTGATGGCATTGTTCGGCGTTCAGGTTCTGATCAACACCAGATAAACGGGCCCCTTCAGCCCGGATGATTTCCTGGACAACAAAATGAAGGAGGCTGGTTTTTCCATCAGCTCCCTTGACATCTACGAGCTTAAGAAGTGTGTCGAGCTTGAAGGCGTGGGCGTCTCCCCGGATGGTCCCAATATTCATGCGGTTCCCGGTCTTCAACACTGCTTCTAGTAGCTTCCGAAACATTCTGCTGCTCTTCAGTTCTTTACAAGCCGACTGCATTCAAGAAACCCACCAAAAAACAATCATTTTAGCTAAAGATAAACAGAGGTTTCAATCACAAAATGATGGAACGACGGATTTATTACCTCCAGTGTGTCGAACGACCTCTTAAGGTGCTCGATTTCTGACTCAAAGTTGGACATATAAAGCATGGCATCAACTCTCTTAAATGCAAAAGGTATATCAAGCACTGCCCTGAGGAACGCCTCCGCCGTCCCTAGCTTGAAAGGTGATTCATCCTTGAACTCCTTTAGTTTTCGCTCTTCCTCTTTGGTAGGAGCCATCCTTAACAGGCTCTCGAGAAGCTCCGGTCCCAGTGTATCAGCATTCCCTGTCTCATCAACAAAACGAAAGAGTGAGTACACCAGAAACTTCTGAAGAAAAACGAAGAGTCCACGGTACAGTATCAACAATCGGATCATCAACATTGCAGTTCTTGTTTTCACATTTGAAGAATTCTTCAAGCCATGTGCAAACTGCAGTTTAATATTTATATTTTATAGATTTATCTTGAGAAATTATTGCAGGGAATAATTACCACCAACCATCCTTCCACAGAACACAGAATAGAAATAATTAATACAGAGCTCTACAATGACATGACATTCCCAGTTGGATAGCTTCATTTCACACCAAGCATTTACACACGGGATGCACATATAAACCAGAATCCACACTATTTGAAGGCCCATAACATACAAATGTTCAAATACGGAAAAGAGATCTCCGTATCATTCGGCATAGCAGCAAATGAGTATGAGATAGACAACACAAATCAGAAATAAAACTCAACCTTCCAAAACATGCCAAGAAACAAAGTTATTTCTTTAAATCTGAGGCAAGAAACATGTTCTCACCTTCAACGAGTGCTTCGCAGACTTCATCAACAGTAACATTAAGAGCCCTCAACAGTATGGCAATGTTTTGGGACTTCTTCGGGTCAAGAACGAGGTTCTCTTGGTTCGTTTCTGCGATTATTGGGCGCCTAACACCATCCTTCACATTTGCAGTTGAATTCACCATGAACAGAGTCTCAATCATTTCCTCATTCAATCTACAACAAAATTGGCAATCTACAAACTTTAAATCCTGCTAAAAAATAGTGGAATCTTGTAGATTCCCTATAATTTAATAATCTAAAATGGAAAAGGAAAACAGAGATTAGTGCAGATCAAGAAGATGCAGGGTAAAGTAGATAGCAAATAAAAATGTGTAATTTCTTTAGCATAATCATAAACCATAAATTTAGAACTAAAGAAACTAAACAACAATAATAAAATCACAAAAGGTTAACCAAAAGAAATCAAGAATCTCACTGGAAAGAGCTTGATTTCAGCTGATCCCACACCATAGCTCTATCTGAACTAGCTCTTACTTTATCCCAATGCAAAGGCTTCAGCTTTGGCTTCATGTTGTCCTCATTTTTACTCTCTGAACTTCCCAAATTACTTTTCTCACCATTCACACTCTGTACCACCACTTTCCTCATAGGAGCCACTAGCTCCGGTGGGCCACATGGTGGGGCCGCCTCCCAGAATCTTGCAGGAGGTGGCGGTGGGGCTGGAGGGGGGGTTTTACTGATACCAGAGAAATCCGAAGCCCGAGGAGAACAGTCACGGGTGCCACCATCTTCCGTTGATGACGGGGAAAATGGCGAAAATGTCCTCGGCTCCCGCGCCGGCGGAGGAGGGATGAACCGCCGCAATGGCCCCGGAAAACTCATCAAGCTATCGGGTGATTTTGACAGCATGCTTTGTGGGCTGGTGGAATGCAGTGCGACGGATGGGCTGTTATCAGGTGATATGGAGTACACCGGAGAGTGGCAGTTCAAGGAATTCAAGCTTCTGCTTTTGTTGAAATCGTTGAGGGGGGGAGATAATTTGGTGCGGTACGGACTGGCGACGTTTCCGGTGGACCCTCTCGGCGAGAAGAACTCTTCTTCTTCGTGCTCTTTTTCTTCTTCTTCTTCGGAAGCATTGGCGTGCAGGGTAGAATGGTAATTTTGGTTTGACTGCTGGCGCGGCAATGGTGGCAGAGGGTGTAGCTCCGGCGAGCCTAACCTTTGGTAGTTCATCGGTGGAGATGCTGCAGGAGGTGGTTTGACGTCGTCGGAGGCGGTGGGGGTGGCGTAATCGACGTCGCGGGAGCTCACCAGTGTGCCGAGGTAGAGGAACTCCGAGGAGGTGGAGGTGGGGCCCGGGGTGTGGCGGGGGAACAGAGACGGTGGTGGCTTTTTGCTGTGGTTGAAGGTGGTGGTGGTGGTGTCGGAGGGAGTGGTGTTGGGAGGGAAGAGGCGGAGGCTGTCGCTCTTGAGGGGCTCATGGTGGCGGTGGTGGCGGTGGCGGAGGAGAAGGAGGAGGAGTGAAGCGAATACGAGGAAGGAGAGAAGGGAGACGGAGACGATGAGGGAAATGAGCTTGATGGGTTTGTGGGAAGAGTGGGAGGTGGATGGGAGGACGAGGGAGGAGATGTTGGCGGGAAAGGTGGCGAATGCGGTGGTGGATGGCGGAGGGGGTGGTGGCGGCGGCGGCGAAAGGAAGAATGGGAAGAAGGGGTTTTGAGCGGCGGTGGTGGCTGTGTCAGGAGGGGGGAGTGATGAGAAGGGGTATTTGGGAAGTTGGGGCTGGGGTTGGGGGGAGGGAGAAGGGTGGGGGGGTAGTGATATGGTGGGTGTAGGGGGGAGGGATTGCTCAAGTGGGAAGAATGGTTGGTGAAGGAGACGACGGTGGGGGTGGCCGGCGGCGGCGGAGAGGAGGAAGAATACAGTAATAGCAAAGAAGTAAGCGGAGGGGATGTGTGAATGGAACATTTTAGAGCGAGAAAGTTGAGTTAGGTATTCTCACTTAGCTAGTTGCTCTTCATGGCGGCGCTGGTGGTGGTGGTGGTGGTGGAGCGGCGGGGGAGGAGGCGGAGCAGAAAGAAAACCGCCAGTCAAAAGTATTCAGAAACTGTACTGAACGTAATGAATTGGCGTTACACCTCACAAGTCAAGAAATGTGAGAGATTAGAAATAAAAAGGTAAGATAATGGTACAACATAGAAGACACGAGTATATTAATAGTAATTAAATTCAAATTTTAGAGTTTCTCTATTTATTAAAATTGTTAGTTTTATAGTACTAGTACAATTTAATGATAAAGTTCGCATTCACTGTTATTACCTTTTTTATGATCATATCTTATTTTTAATTAAAAGTATAGTAAAATCCATTCTTAAGTCGATTTTGCTTAAATTTTGCCAAAAAATTTATACTTCTAATTATATTCGAAGCTAGTTTCACACGATATTTAAATAAGACATATTAAAAAATATAATTATAGTAGGGTGCACAAAAACATATACAATTAAGAGCAAAAATGTATACAATTTAATTGTTAATTTTTTAATGAAAAATTGAGTGTGAAAAATATACAATTATTAAAAAATATGTATACACTATTGAATAAAAAGGAAATAATTACTGATAGGTACACACTTTGTACCCCTAATTACTACTAGATACATTGATTTAAAATAATTATTATTTAATACAAAATATTAAAGTAAAATACCAAATATACCCCTAAACCCATATTCTTTTAAAACACTAACCCCAACCTCCACCCACCACCGGACCACCGCTGCCGCTGCCGGACCGCCGCCGCCGCCGCCGGCGGAGCTCCGGCGGGCTGTCGCCGGAAAATCTGTTCGTCAGAGAAAAAAAAAAAAAAAAAAAAAACTGGTCGCGGGAAAGCTGCCGCGCCGCCGCCGCCGGAGCTCCGGCAGCCGGTAGCCGGAAAAACTGTTCGTCCAAAAAAAAAAGAAAAAAAAAAAAAAACTGGTCGCCGGAAAAACTGCCGCCGCCGGACCACCACATTTTTTTGCTGCACACACTTTTTTTTCCTGCACACACTTTTTTTTGCTGCACACACTTTGCTGCACATGAACTTTTGCTGCACACAATATTTATGTTCAGCACATTAATAGGGGTAATATTGGAATATCACTATATATTTTTGTACCTAGTAGTAATACTTTTGTATGTTTGTATCTCATAGTAATTTAGGGTTTTTTTGTGTACCTAGTAGTAATCCTCCCAATAAAAAGTTATACACATATATATGTTAGTTTTTTAATAAAAAATTTAGTGTGAAAAAAGTATACAATTATTACAAAATACGTATATAAAATAGAATAAAATATATACAAAATAAAATAATATATGGGTGCACCCTTGCACCCTGGTGCACCCAATATACACTATATATTTTGAAACCCTAAACATATAATACAACATAAATTGTTAGAATACATGTATTAAGAATACTTTGTTTTTTTATTAGCTTAATCCATCCATTTCTAGTTAGAAACTGAGCCAATTTATGATAAATGAATAAATAAAAAAGAGAGATAAGAGGTGTATAAAAGCAATGGGAATAGGAAGTGCAAAATGATGAAAATGAAGAATATATTTACAAGAGATTAAAAATTTCTGACAATGCACAAAATATTGTCTCTTGGGATTTGCAACTTCACTTTGTCAAATTTATCTTTATTGGAGTATCACATTATTTTTTAATAACTCATGTTTATATTTTAATTAACATAATGCCAATGCTAAAATTTAAATGCTAAACTCTTTAATACTATTATTAGAGTAATTGTCCCATACATCCACGGGTATGCATTCGTATTGACTAAACTAGTATAAATAAATTAATAACAAAAAATATTTTAAAAATTACAATAAACCCTAATTATAGAATATAATAAGGATCAACCAAATATGTAACTCATGAGGGAAACAAAGAATTTTTATTGTATCTAATTGACAAAAAATATACACATGGTAGGGCACGTCTTGCTCATTTTACATTTTTAAATTGTTATTACATCGTTATAAAACGTTATTACTTTTCGTTTATATTATAAATAGTTAATGGAATAGCATTATTACTTTTCATTATAAAAAATCTCACTTTTTATCTATCTCACACAAGCTCTTATCGTGAGACGGTCTCACACAATGAGTATATACATATTTTTTTTATCGGACAAAATTAATTTGTTAGTAGTTAGTATATCCATACTTCAATATTATTTACCTAACCTCCTTATAACACCCTACTCCAATTCATTCTCAGGGAAAATTAAATCTGAATCACTCACCTTTATGAAGAGCTCAATTGCCAGGTAGAGCCGTCAAAATGGGTTGGGCCCGTCGGGTCGAACCGCACCCGCCTATATAATTGGTGGGTTGGGCCGAGCATTTCTAGCCCGCAACCCGCCTAGGCCCGCACCGCCTAAGCCCGCCAAATGACGGGTTGAGGTGGGTTTGGCCCGCCCCGCCCCGCCTAAGCCCGCCACATATCAAACTCGAGAGAAATGCCTAAAGTTTATCTTTCGTGTATTATGCTTTACAAAAGTCTACTGCTTTAAACATGTTCTTCTTTTAATTCTTGATCTAGATTGAAAATTTAAAAAAAAAATGTTGATTATGTTTAGGTAATTATTTTGTTTGGGGGTAATTAATATTTTTGTTTGAATTTATATTCTTGCAGATTAGAATAAAAAATTATGGAGTTTGCCGATTTGAATCAAAGTGATAATATACTCCCTCCGTCCCACACCAATGCTTACGCTTCCTTTGTAAATTACAAAGGAAGCGTAAGCATTGGTGTGAGACGGAGGGAGTATATGATATTAGAAATACGAACTCAAGTGGTAAATATAAGTCGAGAGAATTTTCAAATATTTGGAACTTTTTTTGTGAAGAGAGGAGTTGGTAAGAATACATATTCTACAGGAATCATGTTTATGTTTTAATTTTCTTGTTGATATTGTAATATTTTGTACCATTATTTTGGTATTTCATTTTAATAATATCATCCTTAATTAAAAAAAAAAAGAAAAAAAATTGGCGGGTTGGCCCGCCATAGCCCGTGATCCGCCTTTGAATGGGTTGGGCCGAACATTTCTAGCCCGCAACCCGCCTAGGCCCGCCCCGCCTAAGCCCGCCAAATGGCGGGTTGAGGCGGATTTTGGCCCGCCCCGCCCCGCTGGCCCGTTTTGACGGCTCTATTGCCAGGTGAGCTAACCCACTTGGTTCTCACACAAATCTGGTCACTCACACAAGTTTTTATGTGGATGCTCTCCCGCAAATCTTTTCCCTATGTATCAGACCAACAAATAAGTAATTAAGTACTTATCTCTTAAATGAAGAGTAAATATATATTATAACTATAATACAAATTCCTTTTAAATACTACCAAAATCTATTTAAAAAAAAAAAAAAGGCCTGAATGTATATTTATTTGGAAATCCAAATAAAGACAGGAATACTTTATATCAAATCAAAAAAAAAAAAAAGAAGGGAAGTAGGGGAGGTGGGAATACATGTAAAAAATGATAAGAAAGAAACAGTGAAAAAGGTGATCTCCAGCTATAGCGAAGCTGTGTGAATCTGCAAAATGGATTGTGGGGTCTTCTTGAAAATGGCCTTTCAATTTTCACACACACACTTTGCAATGCTTCTCTTGAAATTCGTACCTTCTCTTTATTTAATTTTTATTTTTTTATTTTTTCTCCTCATTAATTTTTGGAAAAAATATGTCTTCCATTGTTTATTTACTCTCTCCGTTTAAAGTTTATACTACTATTAATACGAATATTAATAAATAGTATTCACTTTTCATTTATTTTCTTTAAACAAATTATAGCATATATATACTCACTACTTTTTGGCACGTGAATTAATAAGTATGGAGTATTATTTAAATGTGTAGTAGGTAGTTGTATTAGTGGTGATGTGAGTCCCATATTTAATTGTATTAATGCGTGTGGGTGAGTCCCATATTTGTAAAAAATGAAAGTGAACTATTTGGGTGAGACGCCCAAAATGAAAAAAAAATTCTTTGAGTAAGACGGAGGGAGTATAGGTTATGTGTAATTGTAATTTTGAGATTGAAGTATACTATTAGAGGATAATAGTAAAGTGTCTTTTCTTTTACGAAAATTGAAAAAGAACGAAATAAAAATGTGAAGTTTAAATTGAAACGAAATATTATTAACTTTGTAATGCAGTCTAAAAAATGCTATATACTATGTATTAGGTGCAAACGACAATTATAAAATTAAAATATAGTACTTTTAAGTTACATGGTATATAATTGACGTGATGTTAATGTGGGATAAATAAAATAAAAAGAATGAAGTTTATTATGGAACTAATGAAGTATTTATTATATTTTCTTCGTCCCAAACAAATAGTATATATGTTTTTTTATGTGTGAGTTATAAGTTATGATGATATTTTAAGTTACACTCCTTTTTAAAATGGATATATGTGTGGCATGTTAACTCAATATCAAAAAGTAAAATTATTTATAAGTAAAGTTTGTTTCTTTTACGTGTGAGTTATAAGTTATGATAATATTTTGAGTTACACTCCTTTTTAAAATGAATATATGTGTGACATGTTAGCTCAATATCAAAAAGTAAAATTATTTATAAGTAAAATATGATTATTATCTGTTGCATAATTAAATTAAAAAGAAAGTTTAATAATAACCCATTAAATATAATTTTAGGAATATTATTCATAATGAATCTTAATACTACTATTAAAATCACGTAATACACGAAATTATTTAACTATTATTCTTATTTTTATAAAGAATGATATACGATAAATTTATGTTTTTTTTATTATTATAATAAAATTGATGTAGTATAAGTGTGTATAATATAACTTACCAATTATAATAACTAATCTTTATTGATTAAAAGAAAAAATCATTATTATATGAATAATTAAAAGGTGGCATTCCTTTTGAGGTTTAGGACTTTGGTTCCATTCTTTAATAAAATAAAAATGCAACCCTTTTGACAAGCTTTTAAGTATTGTTTTGGCTACTCTTTTCCCTCCTTATTTTAGGGTAGAATTACATGTAATATTTTCTATGCCACGTTTTAACATATAGTAATCTCTTCATTTCATTATTATCTATATATATATAGTTCCATATGCCCGACAATAATTTGCACGGTAAGAAAATGATAATATCACTTCAATTATATATAACTTAAAATAACATCTTAATTTTAAAATTTTCATACCCATTCATACACATAATTTAAAAGGACTACATAATTTAAAAGGAATATAGTATTTCTCAAACTTGATAAAGTTAAAAAATAATAATTTTTTAAAACATTGTATCTTTAATATCGATGCAATCTATCATGAAATAGAGGAAGTAAAATTTAATTAAATTCGGTTTGCTTCCATCATCATCATCATTATTATTATTATTATTATTATTATTATTATTATTATTATTATTATTATATATATATATAGGATTGGATATAATTTCAAGAGTTTGAGTATATTTTAGAATATGTCTTTCCAAATAAGAAAGGAAACTTCAAAACATTTTATTGCCATATTTTGAAGTAAATGATCACTTTAAACTAGAGATAGACAAAGATTCCCCCACAAAATATGAATTATTTTATTGTGGACAAGTTTGGTCCCCATTACCCAACCACCTCAAATACATGGGGTAAGGTGTAATGTAAGAGATAAAATCTAAATTTAAACTTATTAATTTTTATTTTATTTTTTATTGTTATTATATGACATGAATTCCATCTAGTAAAATTATGTGTTGTTCCAGGTTTATAATTGTTTTCAAAATCATGTTTAGTGATAATTTAGGTACATGTTGCTAAGAATGTAGGGTAAGGAATGTTATTGGATTAGATTATGCTGCAATACTTTTTTGGAGCACCTATGTCTTATTCATAAAATTTGATATCATCAAAACTTTAATCAGAAAAGGATATCTAATATATTATATATTTGAACTTTATAGTATTTGGTAATCATTCCTTCTCAATTCTTGGACTTCTATTTGTTTATTTATACTTTTCTATAGACTATAGTCAAGAATCATGTAAATCTCAATACATGCTCCTTATCAAGATTACAATTTACAAATACTATATTTACACAATTTTTTATTGAATTATAGTTTTAACATAAAAAATAATAAGAGTATTTATTTATTACAAATAACAATTATTTTATTATTTAAAAATGTACCATTACATAACATTTAACTTAATTTATATTTTATTTATTAAAAAAATTATATTTCACTTATAAAACTATATGAAATCACTTTTTTTAAAAAGCACGCTGCTGTTGTTGCCACAATTTATAGAGATGGAAGGAATTAAAAAAAAAATCAAATTCAACAAATTTTTTTTAAATAATTTGATAGTACTACATAAATTCAACCTGGAGGAAAATAATGGAGTAATAATTAATAAATAAAATATTGCAATAAGAATATGTACACGAAAATTTAAAGGCAAGTGACACATGTGTGAGAGGTAGGGATTTTTTATTAAGATTTTTAATGCAGATATAGTGAAAAGAACTAAGTATATTTATAATAACTAATCTAATTCTGGGCAAATAGTTTTAAATTTGAAATGGGAGACTGGTAATTTAAGAAAATTCTATTATAATTTGGAATGGATGTGATTTTATGCATTGAGTAAGCACATGTATTCGTTTATACATAAATATTGGTGTTATGAAAAAATAAATATACAACATATCATACGATTTAATTAATAAATAAATATTAAATTAGATTATGTTAAAAAAATATTTATATGTAGTATTATATATAAATAATTAACAGTTTATTTATGAAATAAATAAATAAATTTAAATAAATAAATAAATTATTATATATTATGGTTAAAATAAAAATTTAAATATAAAAAGTGTATATATAATAATAATAATAATAATAATAATAATAATAATAATAATAATAATAATTGTATATAATGAAATATCTAGTGTAACTTAAAACACTGAATTGTATATATATTCTCTAATTGAGCCAATTTTCTGTTTTATGTCATTTCTGTTTTGGCTATAAATATAAAAAGTTCAGGGATATAATGAAACATTATCAATAATCAAATTTGATAATTTAGATTTTTTTCCCACCATTTATTACTTGCCTGAATTGATTGTTTTTCAGTAGTCTGACCTTTATTTTAAAAGAAATAAACAATATTCTTAATAACTTTGTTCTAAAAGAAAAATAAATTACAGTTGAGTATTCACCTTTTCTCATTGTGTATCTTCATTCACCTCCCCACCAGGCCAGGCCTAGCCCAATTAGGTTAAGCCCACTAGTGTTACCCAAATGTTTAATTTATTTATTAATTCCACCTAAATGTTTTCAGTACAATTAAAAAAAGAAGAAGAGAGTGAACTTTGTATGGCTCATAAATTTGGTAAATCTAAGTATATTATTGAATAGTTTTGAGGTCCAAGAAAATATAATCACCAAATTAATATAATGGAATATCTTAGCCTTGTGCATTTCATTTTAATCTTACTTATGTAATTATCTATGCCTATTCTTTTAATTTTATTTTTCACCCTAATTATATTTTTTTCTTTCATATGTCCTACACAATTTTAGTTCATTTCAACTTTATTATATCTTTTTTTTTAAATTACCTTAAAAGAAAGTGCAAGCACATCTTAGGGAAAAAAATGTAAATATTAGAAATGAGTATGTTTAAAATCGTTATTATTCATTATTACTATTATTATTTTTTGAAGACAAATATGTTGAGAATTAAACATATGACAAGTACATAAAAAACAAAGTACAACATTATACTATGTTTTTCAAAGCAAATCACAGTGATATGATTTATGTATAATAAAAAAATTAATAAATGATTTAATGTAATTAATTTAATCATTAAAGATGAGGACTTATAATTATAATCATATAATTTTGAGTAACTCTCTCGTGAGACGGGTTTTTTGTGAGATTGATGTGAGACGGGTAGACCCATCACTATACTATGCTTACTGTATAGATAAAATATGCTTATTTGCAATTAAAGTATGTCATTAATAAATTAAATTATAATACACTAAAATCATACATTAATATATAATCCAACATACTTTAGAAAACATACTTTAACAACCATTAAACATATTTTATCTAAATAATAGATATATTTTAACACGTCTCACAAACCGTAAATAATGTCTCACAAGAGAATTTGTCTATAATTTTAGTTAGAGATTATACTCCATATTATTATACTCCCTCCTCCGTCCCACGTATTTTTACCCACTTTTCATTTTGGGGCGTCTCACGTATTTTTACTCATTCCATTAATGAAAAAAATACATAATATTTTATTACCTACTTTTTACAATCTCAACAACTTTAAATACTTTTTACACTTTATTTATTATTCCCAACAACTTTATTTACTTTTTCTTTTTAAATTACTAATTTATTCATACTTTTTTAATATATTATATATTAAAAAAATAACACGTCTTAATCTTCGTACCCGTATGAATGAGTGAAAATACCGGTATAGAGGGAGTATTATTATTTTCGTCTCTATTTATATCCACATCAATAATTTGTTGTAAATGGAGTATTTTTTATTTGAAATAATAATAAATCCAACCCTCGTTCTCTCTCACAAACCCGCACAATAAAACCTTGATAATCATCTGTAGCAGCTCTACAAAGATTCTTTCAGTAATCATTTGGTTCTTGGATTCTGCTCTTTTGATATTGGTGTGATAATCGTCTCCTTATTCTACCTCTCCTTATGATTTATGAAAAAAATTAGGTTAAATTTTGAGAAAATTTTGTAAAATGGGGAAAAATCAAGCGTACAAAGCGATGCAAAGAGCTCGGGTAGGCTCGAGCTCGGCTGCGCCAGACGAGGTTGAAGATGGCATGGTTCGTACCTTTTCATACTATGCAGTAATTTCGTGGTTTTCGAAAAATTTCCCTTTATGTTTGTTTTATGGAAATTAGTTTTATGCGGATGTTGAGTTGAATTGAAATGTATATATGAATCTGTAACATTTTAGTGTAGAGATGATATATGATTGAAATAATTTGAGTTTCAAGGATGTCCAGAATTAGTATTTGAACAGGTAATTGGTTGGGAGTTCTGGTGTTTCCAGATGGAGCTTGCTCTTTCTAAGAAATGGTGTTGTTCATAGGCATAAGATTTTGGAATAATTAAAACTGTTGGGCAATTGAACCTTGATTGGGAGAGTTTGTATAAGGAGTGGTAGAGAGGAGATCAAGGGTTCCATCCGTCTCTGACTCCATCATCCTAATCTGTCAAAGGGCTCATTAAAAAAAGAAAAAAGCATTCAGAATTAGATTAATGTGAATTATGTTTATCTACGTTCGTTTTTTTTTCTCCTTTACTTCAATGCATATGGGTTGATCAAAATTTGATCTTGTGATGATAAGGAGAGTAATGTGGATTAATGATGAAAAGGTAGGTCAAAGTAAACGCATTGTAATGGTTTGAGTGTAGATTGTGCATGCTTAGAGTGGGAAAGGGTGGGTGGGTGGGGGGGGGATGCTTGATTGTTTCGGATGGACATATCTAAACATGAGTTGAGGGGGTAAAGTGCTACATTACGTGTATAGTGTGTAAAGGTGCTAAAGTGGTGAAATTTGAGGGTGAAGTGCGGGTGCAAGTCATCCATAAAACTATGACTTTTTTTTTCTTAAGTGAATTTAAGAATTTTGATATTTTGGCTGTGATTTACAGCTGATCTATTGTAATAATTAAGGAGGGATAGAACATTTAACAAGTGCAGGTCTTTTGTTATTTAATTTTTAGGTAGATAAGAACCAAGTGGCCATTTCCTTTTAATATTTCTGGTGTCTAGGACTTTTGAGGTCTATGTTGAAAATAGTTTGTATAAAATTAATGTTAATTAGTGCATTTAAGAATGTTTTGTGGCTGATCACTGATTCATGTATCAAGGTATTGATTATTGGAATGTCTTAAGTTCTTGTTATTCCTTTTGTTTTGCTTTCGCATTTGTATGTGCGGCCTCTGCATTTTCTGATGAGGACAGTCGCAGGTGGATGGTTCATTTCATTCGCCAGAGTGGCATGCTGCTCGTTTGGCAAGTCTTAAAACTTCTCACACAGTTACTTGGGAGGAGTATAAAAAGAAACAAAAGGTGATCTCTGAGGATAAATTCTTGTTGCCTTGCATTTATTGTCTTTGATATTGTGTCGGTCCTCATTGTGACCACAGTTTGAGACCTTATCAAAGCTTCCTTGAAAACATGTTCTCAATTTGACTGCCTTGTATTGACTGTTGAATGGTGGTCCATCTGACTAGTACTATCCATGTGGTTGAAGCTTTAGCTTCCATGTTTGGCAGTAGCATAGATGTGTCAGACTCTAATGATGTAATTGCTAGGAAGAAGAAATGAGAAAGGGTGAGTTGGAAGCAGATAAAGACAGGATGATGAAAGAGTATAGGGCTCAGTTGGATGCTGAAAGGGCACGTAAACTTGCACACGGAAAAAATCACTCCAGCAGCAAGTCCAACCGCAAAAAGGGTAATGGTTTTGGTGAATAAGGTTGTTTCTCCATTCCAGTTAAATAGTAGTACATTTTTTCATGTAACTTTTCGATGCTATTTTGTAGACAAGGAGAGAGATTCAAAGAAACACAAGATCAAGAAGAGAAAGGTTCTTAAAGTAATTTATATTTTGACGTGCTGTCTTTATTTTATTAAATTGATAATTTTCTGGTCATGATTAGATTTGGAAACGTGTTTGACTGTGGTTCAACCAGTTATGTTAGTGTTTTAACAAGTAATAATAACTAATAAGAGAAGATAAGAGTAATCAACTGAAAAAGGAAATGTTTGAACTAATATTCCTTACTTTCTTTTTGCACAATGGGTTGTTTTTTCCTTTCAAATTTCAATCTGTCACTTTCACCGTGGAAGTCCCCTAGTATTTTGCCAATGTATGTATTGCTTCTCTCTGTTATTTTTTCTGTTTTTGCTGTCACCCCATGAAATTGAAATGTCATTTTTCTGAAATTAGTTTGTAGAACCGTCTTGAATGCTGGTTGATTGTGCCCTCACAGTTAGTCTTACCTCCAATTGCCTTTCTGATGGTGTTATTTCTTTCTCTCTTTCTCTCGCTTATAATCTCTCCTGCTCCTTCATGTCATGTCCTTCGGTAAACTAGACAATCCTGATCAATTGAGGATACATATTAATATCAGTCCTCACCCTCCCTTGTCCAATCAAGTATCTCTTCTTTGCGCATGCCACGTGTTGATTTGGTTGTTTTATCATTAATTTTTATTGAAGGTTTGGTGTGCTTATCATCAGCCTGAATTTTGTTGTGTAGCTGGCACCGAAGTACAATCTGAAGTTTTCTGTCGTCAAAGGCTTTATCACATTTCTAATTATGTTACTTTACCATTGATGATATACTCGTAAATATATGCTCTTATATTCCTGCACCTCTAATATTGTGATACAATGGAGAACAATTTCTTAAATGCTTTTTATGCTCAAAAGCTAACTCACATATATATCAGCGCTCAAGGCGATCTTCAGATTCTAGTTCAAGCTCGTCAGAATCATCAAGCAGCGATGACGATGAAAGAGAATCAAAACGATCGAAGTCAAAGTTGAAGAGAAGTAAGAAAGAAAAGAAGCACCGTTCAGGATCGAAGCATTCAAGTAGCGAGCCTGATGGACCTTTGCCGCTTTCTAGATTCTTCACAAGCCTGAAAAGTTGATCTCTGTCCCAATTCTCTACATGTTTCGTGTTCTTCTCTTTAGTAATTCACAGCATACATTAAATCTCTCCATGTTTTCCAGCTCAAGTTTCTGATTCTGTTTCATCTCTCTACTTTGCTTTTCGAATATGGCTGTATAATTTTATCCTGTTGCAATGTAGAGAACGTTGTTATATTGGTCTTGACTTTGAACCAATAAAAGCAAATTTTAGTTTCATCATCTTTGTGTGTTTCTTTGCAAGTTAAGTCCTTCATGACCGTCGAAACCCTATGGTTCATCTAAGTATTAAGAGATGGAGGCGTCTTCCCCGTCGACTCCTCAAATCTTTGGCATTTTTTGTTTCACTTGACAAGGATGTTATGTTATGAAATTATGAGATCTTGAATTTCAACCCTTCTTAAATTTCATCATTTGCTTCATTACTATGTCGTACTCATGGTGAAACTATGTTTTATGTCGCTTTTATTTGCTTTGTATTAGTTATAGCCTATAGGCATGTGGGAACGGTATATATCGAGCTAGTTGAGTCGATAATAAATTAATTGACTAATTATACTGTGCTTCCGGGTGCACTCTAAGAGGGTGCACCCATTCTAAAAAACATATACAAATAAAAACAAAAACATATACAATTATGAATAAAAATGTTCAATTTAATTGTTATTTTTTTAATGAGAAAGTGAGAGTAAAAAAATATACAATTATTAAAAAATATGTATACATTATTGAATAAAAAAGTTATACACATATGGATGCTAGTTTTTTTTATTGAAAAACTTAATGTGAAAAAATATAGAATTATTAAAAAACATGCATACAAAATAGAATCACATATAGTATATAAAATAGAATAAAAAGTTATATTCATATGGGTGAATTCTTACACCCGGGTATACCTAATATTAACTCAAATTAATTTATGCAATACCAAAAAATAAAAATAAAAAATTGCATGCAACTTTTATGATGCTTCCAAGCGCAAATAAAAAGGTTCCCATCTTTTTTTTAAGTTCTTAAATTGCAAACTTTTTAAGACTAGAGTATTGAAATTGGGTTTGCTGTGTATGTAGACGAAATAACTATTAAGACTAAAGTATTGAAATTGGGTTTGGCGTGTATGTACACGAAATAACTATTAAAAAAAAGAAGTAAAATAAATTGAATGAAAAAGGAGAAGTATGAGTATCATGCCAATACTAATTTGTTAATAATTAATTTAATATTTGATCTCATGATCAAAAATAAAATATTTTCCAACCTAATTTATTTAAAAAAAAAATGAAAGTACGTATAACCTTGTTTCACATAATCAACTAAGCCCTAATTTTTTTTAGCTTATTTAATTATTAATTTGCTTTTAAATGAGATCACATAATTAAGCCCTTTAGCTTTTAATAATACTAAATAAACACTAGTAGTAGTTTTTTTTTTTTTAATTTCTTATTAAAAAATTAAGAATCATCCCCCATAATAAATCAAAGAATTACATATTTTCGAGTACAATTAATTTATTTAAGTTGCATTTATTAACTTCATCTTAGAAGATAGGATTAATAAAGATGATGAAATTTGCAGTTGAAGGTCTGAGAAGGTTGTTGAAAGGTTAGAAAGATGATGGTTGGTGGTGTAGGTTGTTGCATTGATGGTGCAGTTGAGGGAAACAAGAGCTGTCTGCACTAGAAGATGCTCCATCTTATAATACGCCTGCTGCGTGAAGTGCATCCCGTCCCAATATATGTATTCGTTCGGGTTGGAGCAAACCTGTTGCTATCGTAGTCGTATCTCCCTCCCGTTCCGCAGCAACTTTTCAGTGCCTTGTTCATCCCATCTCTCCCTGCACTTATTAATTACTCTTGTTGCATTAATCATCTCCTTAAGTATATCTGGCACGTAAGATTTAACTTGTCTGTGTGAGAGCATAACCCATGTCGTTGCCTTCAATGTCCCCCATTAGGACAAGAGAGTTTCCAAGCCTATCTGCACATTCTGAATTATATATATATGGAGATTAAAGTACTAGCAAATATGTGTACATTTTTTGACATAAAGATATTGTTTTAAAAAAAAAAAACATATTTTTACATACCTTTAGTAGTTGAGCAAACAGATTTAAGGTATGTTCTAAACCAAGTGATTTGAGTGGCAAGAGGAGCAGCATAAGACGGAATACGAATGCCTCTGGATTCACTGGACTTCTCGCCACTGAAAATATGATTCCGCCATTGCTCCTCGACGCAGACCATGTCAAATATGGCACAATGTTTGGCAACCCAACATCAATTGCTGCATGCAAATTAATACACAGTTAATATTTCAACGTAAAAATGTTACATTTCTATTAATTTATTTATATATAGGTATCCATAGACAAGTGATAATTATGATTCAAATTCTCTACACCTAAAGTATATGAGTTAAAATCATTTTTCGTCCCATAACAATATGAAATTTTTGATTCTGTCCCCAAAAAGATATCATTTTCAATTTAGTCCCATAACTTTCTATATTGGCCAATTTTGGTTCCAAAATTACCGGAATTCAGCACGTGCGCCTCACGTGACCCCTCAATTTGGGGCTTTCCGGCGATTTGGGACCAAAATCGGCCAATATTGAGAGTTACGGGACTAAATTGAAAATGATATCTTTTTTGGGACAGAATCAAAAATTTCATATTGTTATAGGACGAAAAATGATTTTAATTTAATAGTTGAACCCTAAAAATATACCACCTTCGATTTTTTTTATAAAATATTAGTAACTTCTATTTATTCCATTACCTTTGATGTTTTATCATTTTTTTAATATATAAAATTAAATTATATAGGATATATACCCTATGAGACCATGTCAAGATTTGAAATTGGAGATTAAAACTTAAATTAATATGAGAGATGAATTTTGTACTATGAGAACATAATTTTTGTATTATATTATTATTTAGATTATATTAGATGAGATGAATATTTTTTAAATACTAAAAATTAAAGAATAGTTTATATATATATATATATGAAAATTTTCATGTAAGGATCCAATTTTTAAGTTAGGTCTCAATTTTAGTTTTCATTTAAGAAATGTCTCATTTCAAGGCTCAATTTTACTTTTTTTTTCTCAAATTAAGGTCTGTTGTAATTTTATTTTTTTCCGAATTGAATATATTTTATAAATTAATATAAGATATTAATAAAAATAACATATTTAATTTTATGATTTGATTTGAAGGTGTATAATAATATTTTTAAATTATTTTGTATGACTTGAAATGAAAATATAAATTTCATGGTAAGTCTTAAAATGATAAAAAAATAACAAATATATAGCAATGAACCTATTTGAAGTGGCTCATTTCGTAAAAAATCAGGCCTTAATTTGAGAAAAGAAACTAAATTTATATCTTAATTTGAAACATTTATAAAATTGGGTCTTATTTTAAGACCTAAACTAAAAATCAAGTCGTCATAATATATATATATATATATATATATATATATATATATATATATATATATATATATATATATATATATATATATATATATATATATATATAAATTGTGCTAAGAATTTAAATAAAAAATTAAATGGAGTTAAAATCACTTTTGGTCCCATAACAATATATATTTTTGATTTTGTCCCAAAAAAGATATCATTTTCAATTTAGTCCCGTAACTCTCAATATTGGCCGATTTTGGTCCCAAATCGCCGGAAAACCCCAAATTGAGGGGTCACGTGAGGCGCACGTGCTGAATTCCGGTGATTTTGGGACCAAAATTGGCCAATATAGAAAGTTATGAGACTAAATTGAAAATGATATCTTTTTTGGGACAGAATCAAAAATTCCATGTTGTTATGGGACGAAAAATGATTTTAACTCAAAGTATATATATAATGTTTCTTTATTTGATATACTTTGCACTTAGAATTTTATGCTAGTCTTATTTTTATTTTTATGCTAGTCCTTAGTATATATCTTACTGAAATTAATATTAAATCTTGTGTTTGTACCTGTATAGTCAAAATCGACAAGGCCATCGCACCAACGACCCGTAGGTCGTCCAAACCGGGCTGGATTCGGGTCATTGGGGCTAACGTGGATAGAGTTGCCGATGTCTGAACTATTAATGGTGAGAACTATTAGAGCAATTCGATGGTATATATAGTTTTTTTTTTTTTTGGAGGGTGGGTGGGGTTTAGGGTTTAGGGATTCAATGGATCGAAGCCAAAATGCAATGTGCTATATCAATATGAGCTAATGAATATTCCAATTACTTCCAAGCTATATAGCACTCCTAGTAATTTGTTTCATACTAAGATATGGGTGAATGATTTTTTTATGGAGACAAGAAAAGAATTAATGGATTTATATTTTATTATTAATTATAATAAGGTCGACCATGGATTTGAATGACTTTGTTCTTATTTGACGTCAACGGATTAAATATATATAGATAATTAGGTATTTTTTTGAATCTTAATTACGAAAACAATATTTATGACACTTAGTTTCATCATATTATAATATATATTTTTATTAGTTTGACTTGAAATACGTAGGTTAAAGTTGGAGATGCTCGATCTTAATTTGGTACATGGTATTAATACCCGCCTTTAAGATAAAATAACTAAGACTAGTATATATTCTATTCTATTTGAAAAACATAAGTCTGCCCTTATGTAATGGAAAATATAACAGTACAATTCATGTCAAAAGAGAGGGAGGAGTGTGATTAATTTTATGAAACAAATAAACAAAATAGTATAAAAAGATTTAGAGGGAGTATTTCTTAATACTTATTGAATTATGTAGGCCAACTTTGGAAGGAATTGAAATGCACACAATTATGTTCAATTTGTAAATATTTTAGTAATTTTTTTGAAAATGTAAAACTCATTGATCAATTTATGAGGAAAAAAAAATTTATGTACTTCAATTTTATACAAAATGGAATGGGGCACCTCTCTTATAAGTACTCCATAACAAATGAATTTACCTGAATCATATTATCACAATTTAGAATTATATTTTAATAATATCTTTAATAAAAAAATACTTTAACTATTAATAATAAATAATATACTTTACCTTCTCACGTCTCACGTAAAATTTTGTAGGGTTGGTTTTGCGTTACCGGGACACATCGTGCGCCTTTAAAATTTAATATTATGGGTAGAGATATATTATTTTGTTCTAAAGGTTATACATTTTAATTAATAAGGTACACCATTTTGTTCTAAAGAGTATACACTTTTCATTAATATTTTTTATTTTTCTTCAAAAAATAAAGAGTATACATCTTTATAATAAAGGGTATATAATTTAACACAAAATTCCAAAATTTTAAAGGCGGGTGTCCCGGGTGCACACAAGTTTTTATCAATTTTGTATGGGTGATTATGAAATAAATAATAAAAATAATACGAATAAAAGAAGCCATTGACACTTTTGCCCTCATAAAGATTTTGTCCACTCAATCTAGTCAACCCCCTTCGTCAATCCCAATTCCCAAACCCCCCATCTGTTTAAATCCCCCCGACGCCAATCCGCCGCCTTATGCGCCGCCGTCATCTGAGAATATAAGGTTTGATACTTACAGTAGAGTATATATGAAGTTATATGATATCTTTTTCTCGTTGGTTCGTAAAACCCTTTTTTCCCCCTCGACTTCTCTGGAGGAATATCTTCTGTGAGTTTTTGTTCTGCTTTTTTTTTTTCGTTTAAATTATGTCTTTTTTTTAATAGATTCGTTGAATTTCAATCTTCCTGGGGGCATTTCGTTCGTAGCTGTATAATGTATGGAGATAAGATTCGAGGTTTTTAAAATTTGGTATTCAATTTATATAGATGTAGCTTTCTATTTTGTTCGACTTTGGAACTTAATGTATAAGTAAAATCTGATGAGTCAAGTTTATTGTGAGGAAAGATGAAACATTCATTGTGGAGTATTATATTAATCAAGACATTTGAAATGCAGGCGTGCATTTTTGTTATTTGCTTAAAAAGGTAGTAATTTGGGGTTTTGAAAAGTAGAAAAACAAGAAATTTAGGATAGATTTTGTGCTTCACTACTGTTCTCTCCTGTTAATGAACTATGATGTACTGCAGGCATTCTACTGAGGTACAATAATGGACGTCTTTTGTGCATATGCACAATGCACCTGCATTACTCTGTGGAGGGAGCTTCCTTCCTCTTCACAATTTCTATCAGCACCCCAGTTTCATGAGCTGCAGCAAAATAACTTCGGCCTTCCTGCTGTTCGGAGAAACACGCGTCAGCATATGCTGTCGCCTATAGTTGGCCAGAACGATTTAAGAGGGGATGTCAATCAAGGCGTTGATACGATTCCAAGTACCACTGATCGAGGTAGTGGAGAGGCTACCAAAGGGTCAGGAACTACAGCAAGAGGACGACGTTTATTGAAAGTTCGGGAGGAAAAGCGAAAACGGGAGTATGATCGTATCCACAATTATCCGGCTTGGGCAAAGTAATTTTTGCTATGTCCTCTAGGTTCAGATCTTTGTTTTCTTGTTGCATTTATCACTCTAGTTGCATTTTTGCTATTTAACAGTTTACAATATTGTGCAGGGTGTTGGAAGATTCCTGTAAAAATGATAATGAGCTTAGAGCTGTTCTGAGCGATAGTATTGGTAACCCTGAGCTCATGAGAAAAAGAGTAAGCTCTGAATTCCCTTTCAATGGCATCATGTATTTGGAGTACATCAGACCGAAGATTCAACCTATAACTGTGGTTGAAGTGTTGTCATGGAATTGTCTTGTGTAATGTGAAGAAGAACACCCTAGCAACACGTGTTAATAATTCTTTTTGATTTTCATAATTGATATTGCCATAATCCATCTTCTCTTGGAGCATTATATTCATGTATAAAAAGTTAGTGTACTCATGTAACTTTTTTTCTCTCCCTTATTGATAGGTTGAAGAAAGAGTTCGAAGGAGGGGGAGAGATTTCACAAAATCTAAAACAGGATCCGTCCTCGCATTCAAAGTTAGCTTTAGAGAGTAATGTTTCTTGTACTTGTATTCTCCCATGTGTTTCTCATTTATCTTGAAGTACGCTAGTGAAGGCTGAACTCACAGAAAACTCAGGAATACTCAATTGACGCTATACTTTTGATTTAATCTTAAATAATAATAACTGACTTCAGTAGCTAGTCATATTTTAGCGGTTTTTCTCTTCCCTTTTCTCATGCTAAATGTCAGTATAGCTGTAGCAATTCACGGACTTTAGAGGTTCTATCTCTTGCTTGATGCCAGTATAGCTTTATGAATATGTGGCCTATAAAATAACCAAAACATGGTACCTTTTAATTTCTTCCCTTGTCCTGTTTCTGTTGTTTGTATGGTGGTGATCTTTATAGACTATTATAAAAACACTCTGAGCCTTTCACATAGTTTTATGATGCTTTCAGTACTTTCCTGTACTGATTCGTAAGGGTTACCAGAACATCTCTCGTTCTGTTTGTTATTATTTTAATTCACGCTTCTTGAGTTTACTGTTTGAAATGAGTAAAATATATACAAGCTGAAAATAATTTCACTCAGAATGCAAACTATTCCTCTAACTGATAGTAATTTGACTTCACTGATACTTTTGCATGTAAATGATGACCAAGTCCCCATATTTTCCCACTAAAAAGCATTGATGTAAAATCATATGATTCTTACAGATTTTATTATCATGATTGCAGCTTTAATCCTCTTGATTCCTATATATGGTTTGAGTTATTCGGATCACCCTCTGATCGAGATGTTGACATTCTTGGTAGTGTATGTAGAATCTCAATTTTAACTTTCTTTTTGTTTTCTTGTCTCGTTAAACTACGTGGAATTTGGTATCTGAATTCTTATCACAATTTAATGTAATTCTAATGATCTCCATCTCTCAATTTCTAGGTGATTCAATCATGGTATGTGATGGGCCGCTTGGGTGCATTTAATTCGGCTAATTTACAGGTTAATCCTTCTCGAGATACATGTTTGTTGCTGCGCTGTAATATTTAGCTGTCCTTTTGCCTATAATATTTAAAAATGTTCATTTCTATTCTCAGAGAATTAATTTTTCTGAATGATTAGAAATCAAGAATTGGTATTTTCAAGATTTCTGTATCGCACGTAGGACGACTAGTACTCTGTTATAGATTCCTGAAGTGACAATGACAGAACGTATTGTTGTATGCTTAATCTCCTCTTATAAAAATGCAGTTAGCAAACTCATCAATGGAGTATGATCCCCTTTATGATGCGGATAAGGGCTCAAATGTGTTGCCTTCGTCGTTTCATGATATCAGCGACATTGAATTCCAAGACAACTGGGGCAGGGTCTGGTACGGGAATTAGGATCAACCTTTCTTTGATAACGATACATGCAGCTGAAATAAAATCTACAAGTTCGCCTTTTCTGATAACACTTGTAATATCAGGGTGGACCTCGGCACGGCTGATTTCTTTTCGATAGACATTCTCCTCAACTGCTTGACAGTGTTGAGCTCGGAGTAAGCGGTTGTTGATTTTACTGCATTATGGTGGTATTTTATCAGGGGTAAAATTGACCGATGGGCCTCTTTTTCAACAGATATTTGGGAATTCAACAGGTAGTGTTTGGTGGTCGTCGGATGGGAGATTGGGAAGAAGGGATGACTAGTTCTGAGTATGGCTACAAGTCCTTCAAAATATGAAATACCAAATCTAGACCCACTTTCTCCCGAGTTAACTTTTTAATAACAAATGAATTTTAAATTATTTATAGATTATGTATTTCTTAATTTATGACTTTTTGATGGTTTTAAATTACTGTAAGTGTTACTTGGTATAACATGACAGTTAATTTAACAAAATTAATCCTATACATGTGTTACACATGTAACAATGTAAATGTAATCTAAAAATAATTAACATATTGAAGCACCATGACATTTAATTAATTAAATTAGGGTTGTCACTCGAGGGTATTCAAGTTTCTAACAAAATTATAGAAAAAATACTACTACTATTTTAATTCTAAATTCCAAACATATACTCCTATATACCAAACATTCTAAATTAAGGAGGAGGACGCCACTATATACAAGATGAAGGTTTCTGTCAGCACCACTATATACAAAATGAAGGTTTCGGTGTTGCCAGCCGTGGCAGTTGCAGAACCATGCGTCGGAGATTCCAGCTGCCGCTGGACGAGCAGCATTCCTCACACAAGAGATGTTTGCATTGGAAATCACATACACTGATTTCCAACAAACACACAAACAGATAGTTATCTATCAGGAATTGAATTCAGCATGGCATGGCTATAGAAGAATAAAAGGAGCTTAACTCACTTGATAAAACTATGGTCAATAACCAAGTTTTCGATTGCAGCTTGTTATAGCTTTTGCTGTATCTGTATCCTCCAACACCACATCATAACAATTTATCTGTACTTGATAAACATATATATACTGATATTATTTGACCGGATATATATGCTACTTAATTGATATTACATCTTTTCGTGTGCAGTGCAGAAGCAATGAAAGGGTAAAAATAGTTGTTTCGTCTGCAATTCAACTAGTCTCTTCATAGCCCCGTCGTAGCTGTTGTTATCTGCATGAACATCAATTTATACAAATTAATATATCTAGGGAGATTGGATTAGATTAGGTAGAGACATATGTCTTACTATGGCCTTTGGTTAAGAGGTTTTCACATGCCCATTTAACTGCATGTTGGCTTCCTTTATCCTTATCTTAATAGCGACTGCAACAATCCCATTTCTTTCCTTCTTCCATACAAACTTAATGTTTGAACCCCACATTTTACTTCTTCCAAACTTTTCTCTTCACGTTTAATTCTTTCCTCAGTTAATATATATAGAAAGAAAGTTTGTTGTGAAAAGATGGTAGGAGCCATTTAAAGGCCTAAAATCTCTCACTTCTCCACAAACTTATCCGCTAACATATAATGTGTGTCACTCATTTAATGCGTGTAAGAGAAGATGTACCAAAATATAACAGGATATCCAAGACCCATGTAAAGTCGAATTTATTTTCACTAGGCATTTTTTTTTCTTTTCTTTATAAGAATACACTTTTAAGTATGTTGACTTGACTAACGCTCAAGGAAGCTGCACACAGAGTCTGTGGCCATGGTTTTGCTGGCAAATACTCCCTTCGCTTCTCTGTTAACAGTCAACAAGTTGGACCTCCGGTCGCCGGAGTTATTCCGAGTTCCAAACTCGACTTACAGACACACCACGAGTGTAGTTTATAGTATCAGGTACGCTAATGGAGGAATTGCGTGTAAAGCCATGCCGAAGATGGCGATTGAAGGCCTCAACATTGCTGGAGATGTAAGCCAGGTTATCTTTCTCTCTTTCTTAATTTCTGTGATTCTATCGTTGCCCATTTTCTCTGTTTGTGTTGAAGAACATGTTGACCTTTGAATCATTAGCTGTTAGTTGTGATTTCAGCAGAAAATTTTGAATTATTTCCCAAGGAATTAGTTGAGGATCAATATATTTCAGTTGAACTACTTGAATTATTCCTAGAGTTGACATCAAGTACTATGTCTTCTGACCTAATCTTGGGATATTGATTTTATTTACTACTACTATTTTCTCTTTAGAAATTTTTAGTCTGGAAATTTTCTTCAAATTCTTTGTTTTTCTGTGTGTTATGTGAAGTATAATGTTGTTCAACCCCATCTTATAATGCATATTAGTTGGTCTAGATATTGGGATGAGAATATTAGCTTTTATTTAAACTGATTTTTTTAATTATTTTTTTCTTGATTAAATCTAGGTCCCTATATCTGCAGTGCATCAAAATTTCTATTTTTATCATCAAATGCTTTTTCTTGGTACTGAATTGCACATTTTCGGGCATATGTGCTTGTTCACTTTCTTATTTCTTACCTTCTTGATTTTATCCAGCTTATTGGGAAGACCCCAATGATTACTTGAATAATGTTGTAAAAGGTTCTGTGGCAAATATAGCTGCCAAGCTTGAAATTATGGAGCCCTGTTGCAGTGTCAAGGATAGGTAGTTCTTACAGTCATTGAACTAAAACATGATAGCTCTTTCTTTTCTTTCTCGTGGTTATAACATCACAAAGGGGTTTGTTGAGGATTTCTTGTTTAAGTGGGGTCATTTTCTATCCAGAACGCTCATTGTACGTGGCATCTTGCTTTCAGGATAGGACACAGTATGATAGTTGATGCTGAGCAAAGTGGCCTTATAACTCCGGGCAAGGTAAAACTGTGAATAATAGTTTCTGATCATCGTTGAAATTGAAAGTAACGTCTTGTTGTGTCATTTCCACTTTTATTACCTGTACGTTGTTCATTCTGATCATTATTATCATTTGGCTTCTCTTGTGGGAATTCGGCTATCTATTAGACTATTTTGGTTGAAGCTACGAGTGGAAATACAGGAATTGGTCTTGCATTTATAGCTGCCTCTAAAGGGTACAAGCTCATCTTGACGATGCCTTCTACCATGAGCCTCGAGAGGAAGATTCTCTTGAAAGCTTTTGGGGCTGAACTTATTTTAACTGATGCAACAAAGGGGGCCATAGAAGCTATTAGGAAGGCTGAAGAAATTTTTAATAACACTCCGAATACCTACTTGCTTCGACAGTTTGAGAACCCCGCGAATCCCAAGGTTTTGCCTGAATCCTTTTAAGTTGGTCTTTTTTCTGTGTATATTGACTCTGTTCTATCATTGCTTGTTGTCCTTTATTAGAAATGTTCACATGTGTGGTGGTTTTAACATATACTAAGACTGAATTCTTATTTCCTACTTGGATTTTCTTTTCTAAAAGATTCACTATGAAACCACTGGCCCAGAGATTTGGGAAGATACCAAAGGGAAGGTAGACATTCTTGTTGCAGGGATCGGCACTGGTGGAACCATTACAGGGGTTGGTCGTTATCTTAAAAAACAAAATCCTAATATCAAGGTAGTTGGATCTTTTTCCTTCCCAATGATCTATACTTGTAGATAATTGATCACTCAGCATTCTTCTTGTTTGTTGCACCATTGACTTAGGTCATTGGCGTGGAACCGACAGAAAGTAATGTACTATCTGGTGGACAACCTGGTGAGTTGGCAATCTGTAAACTCTTTGTAAGTCCTCAAGATGAAATAGCACTTCATCTTGAATCTGCAGGTCCTCATAAAATTCAAGGGATTGGAGCCGGTTTTATTCCAAAGAATTTAGATCTTCAAGTGATGGATGAAGTTTTAGAGGTTTGCTTCTAAATAATATATATGATAAAGTTAGTCAAACTGTGCATTGTGAAACTATATAATCAATTCATGTAATATGTAATCTGTACTTCATATCCATCATGTGTTCATTTCTAGATATCAAGTGATGAAGCAGTGGAAACTGCAAAGCAATTGGCTCTTCAAGAGGGGCTACTGGTTACATGACTCGTTAACTTGTTGTAATTAAAAGTTACAGTGGATTACACATTCAAAATTAAAATTACCAGGTCGGGATTTCCTCAGGAGCAGCAGCAGCTGCTGCTATTAAGGTTGGAAAAAGACCTGAAAATGCTGGAAAGCTTATCGCGGTACGTTGTGTTTTGAGCTAGTCCAGTCGTCTCGTTTATGGATGGTTGGTGTGACAGAAAGAATGCGTTTCATATTAAACTAAAGATCCAATTACATGCTATCCATTAATTTCAATGTTTGTTTACCTTAGTTTCTTCATTGAACACACAATGCAGGTTGTTTTTCCAAGCTTCGGGGAAAGATATTTGTCCACTCTTCTTTTCGAGTCCATACGTGAAGAATGTGAGAGGATACAACCGGAGTCATCCGTGTTTTTGAGCCAATTCTTCATCAAAATGTTGTGTAAAGAGTTGTTCTTTCTGAGAATTCAACACCACAAAATTCTCTAAAAATTCTTCAACTCTTACTCCCTATTGCCTCTTGTACATATGTAAATGAGGCATCTGACCATACTTTCACCTGTATGCCATATAAATTACAACATTTTTTTAATTATTATTTTTTTAAACATCAAATATTACTATTCAATATATGGATGAATTTATAAAGAAGATAATAATAAAGAAAAAATAAAAGAGAGTAGAATTCAAATTAATGAAGTATTAATAAAACAGTCATAAACTCATAATATACAAAGGTTATAAAATATATTTATAATTAGGTAGTAAAAATTTAGCACTTTCGGTTAGTACAAAAATAAGAGTTATACGTCATTTTATTTGTGTTATGACTTTGACTAATTCCACATTCCCATTTCCCCAACTTAACTAATTAAACTAAATCGAGTTACTAAAGAAGTGTGTGTATACACTATACCTATATCTATTAATTTATATATATATATATTTAATTTTTTAATTTGGACTGTGCCACACGTGATAATAAACATAAATGTGCATCTAATGACTTTTGATTCGTGTTTCAAAGTTTCATAAATTAATTTGCACGCGCATCATCGTATGTCTCTCTTTCTTACAAATTTGTATATATTTTAAAGTGTACAAATTAATTATCAGCCTAACTACACCTAGCTATTCAATTCAAATTAATTGACAATTAGGACCATGCATACATGTGCTAATTTTTTTTTTTTTTTTTTTTTTTTTTTTTTTTTATGATCGAGGTTCCGGGCTTACGCCCGACTAGATTTAGTATTCTATGTAATATTTTACCAAAACATTTGTATCTGGTTCATGTTCATGTTCTATTTAATTTAATTTTATGTTTAATCTTTACTTTAAATATATAGAGTTATTATTATTATTATTATTATTATTACGTTTATCATCATTATAGTTTATTACTTCATACATCAAGTGATTAATTACTTGCATACGTACTTTCTTTATTATATCCTTATTTTATGATTTGTTTTATTCCTAATTTAAAATTTAGCTTTAGAGTTTAACGCTAATTTCTATAGTATAATTTTTAATTCATAATTAATTAACAAAGTTTCATATGAAATATTATCAATGAAATACTCTCTCTTTAAAAATTAATAATAAATAGTGCATGCATGAAATAGTATGACTCAGAAATATATTGAACTCTTCCTCATATATATATATATATATATATATATATATATATATATATATATATATATATATATATATATATATATATATATAACTTTATCCTAACATAAATAATAACACAAAGTAAATTAATTTAAAAATGAGTGGATGACATGCAGTGATATAAAAAAATCTGAGCTTATGTGGAGACAAAAGATGATACATAAAATTCAACCCACCTTCACTACTGTTTCACATCTTATTTCTTTATTACACCACGAAATCTTGGAACGTGTTTCGTACAATCAAAGGAAAAAGATGTACTATAAAAAATCATTTTTAAGAAAAAAATGATTACTTAAAAATGAATATAAAATAAAAAAATTATGGGCTGTGTTTAAATGCTTGTAAGGTAAGTAATATAACAAAAAAAAAATAATAATAATAAAAATCGGATTTGAATATCACAAGTCACAACGGAATATTGCTAATTTTATCCTAATATAGTAAATTAATTAACTGCTCTACAAAGGAAAATTTTTATTTTATCTAGTGGTACAATTATAAATAGAGTAGTTTAATCACGTTTATATAATCTCCCATCTCTTTTAAATAAGGTATCGTCCCATCTAAAAAGTCTTATTTTTATATACATAAAATTCATAAACACGCATTAATACAATTGAAATAAAGGTTATACGCTTTCACTAATACAACTATTTATTAATATTAAATAATAATACTTTTTAATTAACGATAAAAAAAGTTAAAGATTCTATTTGAATGGAACTGATGGAGTATTATTTTTTGATGGGGGTAGGGTAGGGTAGGGTGGGTGATGTTTAGGCAGAGATTCCACACCACAAATTTTAATCTTCACACTATTCAGACAGGACTACCTTTCTCCGTGCATATATATTTTTTATGCCACATCCTATCTACCATCTTTACATACATTAATTATTTACATCGATATCATATACTATGTATGTATCTATCTCTATATATACGTACATAATTTGTGCAGTGGATATCTCTCATATAGTATCATTCAAGAATTAATTCCTGCAACATCGATTCTTGGATAATATTAATGTCGAATAAAGAGGTAGCAGAGACTACTGTTGTTGCTCCTAATTCCCATCCAAATACACTTCCAAGGTAATAATTTATTTCTTTCTCTTCTGTATTTAAACAATAATGTCCCTGTTTTATCTCCTATTCATATTGATCGTTGAATTATATAAGCTAGTTCGTACTAAGTTGTTAGTACTGGTAATGTGGCTAGAAATGATCATGTACTATAGTTTGATTTTGAATTTTTTCTTACAATTCCATGCATGTTTATTATTTTATATTAAATTTGACCATATTATTATGAAAATTTGTCTTTTGGTTAAAATAATGATTAATAACCTTTGCAAGTATAGTTATTTGAAATCCAATCATTTCAAAGTTTTTGTTTGGATTTTTATAATGACAAGATAACTAAAATAATTGTAATCATCCAATGTTTTTATTTGAGCTAAACTCGTTGTTAGTTATGATTGATCTGCAGATGGTGGTCGAAAGAGACGGTGGCCATAGTAACAGGTGGTAACAAGGGCATCGGATATGCCCTCGTTAAACAATTGGCGGAGTTAGGTTTGACGGTCGTACTTACCGCCCGAGACCCCGTGAGGGGACTCAAGGCAGTCCAAGTATTGAGGAGTGAAGGGTTGCAAGTTGAGTTTTTCTGCCTTGATATTTCTCATCATTCTTCCATCAAAACATTTGTCTCATGGTTTGGAGACACTTTTGGGGTGGTGGACATTCTGGTCAGTACTTCAATTAATCTTTACTCTTTATTGTGTAATTAATTCAAAGTCATTAATTATTTAACATGTGCTTGCATGAAAATAGTTTCCTTCTTACTCTCTATTAAGTTTTATTTTAGGGTTTTATTTTATTTTAATTTAACAGTTTTCATCCAAAAATTAAGATTCAAATTCATTATTGTAACTTTTTGAAAAAAAAAAAAAAGAAGACAAAGGTTAGGAATAAAAAATAATGAAATTATTTGTACGGAATCCAAAGTGCAATTTTTCTTTAGATCTCTTTAGCCGTTGAAACCACAAAATTTAATAATAATCGAGTAAAAAACAAAACAAAATAAAAATGCGAATGATTTTAATAAATTTTCTTCGTAAATTAATCAGTAGTAGTTATAAGTAGATCAAATCCTAGCTAACACCAATCATTAATTAGATTTGAGATATTTTCTTAATCATGTAGTAATTTTCAACGTTATCCGATCCATTTGATTTTAACCACTTAATCATGATAATACACAAATAATGTAGAAAAATAACACATGGAATTTAAATTGAATAAAAATAAAAATAATTCTCAAGGTTAAGTTTGATTAGTTGGATGATTACGACATCCTAAATAAACTAGGGAGTTTGATTAAGTTATGATAATTGGATAAATATGTGGAAATGATTTAAAATATTGTTTATATTTAATTTAATATAAAAATGATGCATAGAAATAATTTATATTTATAAAAAAATATATTTTTCAGATAAACAATGCAGCCGTTTCATTCAATAGTATATATGAGAACTCGGTGGAGCATGCTGAGACGGTGATCGCCACCAACTTCTTCGGCACTAAAATGCTGACGGAGGCGCTGCTGCCGCTCTTCCGCCGCTCCCACACGGCAGCGCGTATTCTTAATCTCACCTCACGCCTTGGATTGTTAAATGTAAGTTATGTTTTCCTTTTTCTTGGTAAACTATAATATTATTCATTATAAACGTATGTTAAATAAACATATTTTATCAAAATAATAAGAATACTTTAATAATATATTCATCGTCTCACATATGCTAGTAGAGTGCCCTCATACTTTTTATTTTTTTAATCCTCAGAAAATTATTATATTTATTTATGCTATAGTAAGGTATTGTAACTTAATTCATTTACATGCTACTTTCATCAACATTGTTGTTGTACATGGATTAGCCAAATAAACACACAATAAATCATTGAAAATATCATAAATTCTTTTGCAGAAGATGAAGAATCCCCAATTAAGAAAGATGCTTGGTGATGAAGAAAAGCTATCAGAAATACAAATAGAGGGGATGGTAAGTTTATTTCTTGAAGATGTAAAAAAAGGGAGATGGAAAAGCAAAGGATGGCCACAAGTATGGACAGATTATGCAGTTTCAAAGTTGGCTCTCAATGCATACTCCAGACTTCTAGCTAAACGTTACAAAGGCCATGGTCTTAGTGTTAATTGCTTTTGCCCTGGCTTCACTCAGACCTCCATGACCGGTGGCAAAGGCGAAAACACCGCTGACTCTGTTGCCGCAGTGGGTGCTCATCTGGTGTTGCTTACGCCAGACAAGCTTACCACCGGAGAATTTTATGTTATAGGATCCGGTGGTGCTATTTATTCCAAGTTGTAGAGAATCAACTGATCAAACTCTTAAATTTTTTTATAAATTGTGGGATTGTTAACATGCTTGCTTTGAATGCAATGCTTTCCTTAATTAATCTATTATATGTGCATGCCTCTCCTATCTGTTCTGCTATTTGGATTTTCGCATTGCCATCTCCACTCACTACTAGAAAAAAGGCTTTTAGTAAAATTTCGGATACTATAAGCTAAATTATTGATACTAATGTTTTTAGCATCATAACTTCCTCCATTGTTCCGATACTTACACCTCCGCTATTGTTCCGATACTTATACTGGGCGTTGCTAAAGATATAATATCAAAAAATATTATTTGATACAAAGGCAAAGGTTTTGTATCAGAAAGTATAAAAAAATTTGTATCAAAGCAAGTGATACTAACTTACTATACACTATTATCCGTACGGATACTAATGGTTAATTACTTAATAGTGCCCATTATATTACGGATACTAAAAATATATTTCAACTAACATGAAATCCTAACCTCCTTTATACATTTCTAATAATTGCTTTTAAAATATTCAAAATTACAAATTCCATTATACAAGATCACAACATGCATCATATTTAGATCAGGTATTAATAAAAATACGGGAATAACAATAATAGGAAGTGTGTGGGCATAAATTTTCATATAATATTACAAAATAAGACTTTACATGCAATGTTTTACCCCACTTATTTCATAACAAAGGGATTATAAGCCCGAGTCTTTTGCAGCTTTATTAATGGTAATCTGCACCAAACACATGCAACCAATCAATCTGAAATCCATACATGAGTGAAAGTTGACAAGACAGCAAATTCAAATATCAAACGAAATGCACTATAATTTAGTAAATCACATAGAAAATGAAACACAGCCTTCAAAAAGACCAGCATATATGATGCGGAAGGACACAACTACCTTAATATTATAAGCACTTTTAACATTTGGAATTAAGAACAAAGGTATTACATCTTATGAAGCTTACTCAAAAAAACCACAACTTTTCATTAAAACAGGACATTCATTTATTTAAATTTATGAAGCTAACTCAAAAAACCACAACTTTTCAGAAGCCAAACACATGTTCATTGTTCTTTAATGGTTCGATAACAATTCATCATACACCTCAAGAGGCACTACACATGAACTGCAGCCTAGCTCAAAATGTGAAGTGGAGTCTAATCATGATATTCAATCATTCAGAAAGCATTTGTACATCAGCATCTCACAGAAATGAACTTAACAAAACAGGGCAGGAAGTAAGCACCATCTCAACAGCAGAATACTAACCTGGAATGGACAGTCCAAGCTCCACCCACTCACTGGAGTGCAACATTCAAAGGTAGAGTATGGAATTGCACCCGTAATGTTATTTGAACTAAGGTCCCTGATAAAATAGACAATTGGAAATAGGTTAGAGGGGAGGATGATATCACAAGTACAGCTGAATCAACACCACTGAATTGGATTTTTTACAGGTGCTTCAGATTTTTCAGATTGCTGAGATGATATCCAAGATTTCCAATGCCCACGAAGCTTCCTAAATAGGAGGAACACGTTAGAAGTTGTGAAGCTATATAGACAGTTCAAGTGATCATGCAACTATTAGTTCACAGCGATTATTGAGACTTACAGGTTGATAATGGAAGATTCAAACATTCAACTTTCCAGAATTCATCACAAGGTTCTCCACCCTCCAACTTCCATCGTTCCTGCTGAAAGGCCCTACTAAGTGACCTGTACAGATCTTGAAGAGCTTCACTGCATAACATCAAAAAAAGCATATTTTTGTTACGCATTTATGATGTTTGTAAGAGGAAATTCTGGATAAAGGTATTAAAGAAATTGAATTGCAAGATGCAAGATTTCTAGAGGAAGTTTTAGCAGTTGATAGAAGCAGTCTCTTAACCAATTATTGAAATATTTACCTTCTAATATACCATCTGCTGCCATCAGCGAATGAAACTGTTAATGTCACACACGTATAGCTGAAACACAAAAAAGACAAACCCAATCTAGCTTCGTTAAAATCACCCTACACACGTATAAGTGAACTGTTAAAAATTAACTCAATGAGATATAATTTTCACATAAAACCAAACTTATTGGAGCATTACACAGTAAAAGCTATACATACACACAGCAATCATAAATTTTAACAGTTGCACTCCCTCTAATAACATTTTTTATACTGATTACCCACGTAAGTTTTAACAGTTTCACATAGCATGAACCATAAATATTGTAGCACGATTATTAGTCACTACACAGTCAAACAGTCTAACGAGAGTCTTCATCATGTGTGTGAGAGGGGTAAAAAGCAAAAAATAGTACAGCCACACAGTTATCTGATTAACCGAGAAATGGAATCACGAAAACAAATGAGAAAAGGAAGAAGAAGGCGTGATTAATTTTTAGAGGAAGTAGGGAACTACAGAGAAACATGTAGACATCTACTCACCAAATAGCATATCTTAATCCAAATGAATGACGTATATTGCCTACATAGGGAACCAAAAATCAGTTAATATATGTAATTAACGACAGGGTAGAAAAACAGAGGATGATAACTCATACATGAAGATTATGTTGCTGTCGGTGCTTTCCACCAAGTATTTGCTTCAATCACTTCATCCAGCCCACATCCTGGTTGAAATTGTAAACCTTGTGACCTGTAATAGAAATCATAACCAATGATTTTTTAGAGGATATTTGTCAATTTTCCAACTATATGCAAAAGTAGGATAATATAAGTTAAATTCTAAAGTTCAGATGAGTTCTCAGAAAATAATATAGCTCCGAAGAGAAAGACAGGCAAAAAATCAATTCAGATTTCTTATTTTGAACTAGGAGCCATTCCACTGGGATTTCCAAAGTGATGCCCAGCTACTACAACTGGAATCCTATGGTTTCCTGCTGCAATTGTTGATGGGTCATATAAATTTTAGCATGCTGCTAAGTCAAATGACTGAAGTTTGACAACCATTTATGGACGTCAACTCAGGACGAGTGGCTAAAACTAAATAATAACCTGTAACCTACGTCCAAGTTTCAGTTCAGAGGAAAGATACTTACATCCTATGGCCGTCAACATCATAAGGTGAAGGATAGTCCTGTGTGGCAATGAATATCCTCTGGTAATGGCAGATAAAAAAGGAGGGAAATCAGAACAATTGTGAGGGGTTGGATGCACCTAAAAGATCTTTCTTCTTGAGTTTTATGGCTCTAACAACAATAGCGTTGAGAATGGAAACTGGTTTCTTCATTGCTCTGTCAAACAACATAGTAATTTGTGATTAGAAACCAAGCACGTTGGAAGTCATTCATATAGCAATAGAGGAAACATGTGAACTTACTTTGCAGGATCCATTATCTGAACTTCGAGTCGTTTTGGCCACAATTACATATTTGCAACCTGATCTTTGATGAGTTCCTAAAGAAGGATAATATCTATGATGAACAATGCTATAAGAATTTAAAATCCAGTACACAGAGAGAGAGAGAGAGAGAGAGAAGTGATTGATCATATGAATGGTTCTTAAGTTCCAAAATTTTAAATTCAACGGACGGCATCTCAAAGTTGTTGACTGTCATGAAATCAGTACGATGGCGCACATTCCCCGAAGAGAAGTTCATATCATCCGGTTGGTTCTCGTTCAATGATTGCAAACAAAGATCAGGTGGATAAATCGGTAAGCCAGCACGTTGTTTTCTTTTAATTCTAGTGTTCCAGTAATTCTTAATCTCATTATTCTTACGGCCAGGCAACTCAGCAGCCATTTGAGCCCATTTATTTCCCATCTTGGCATGAAGTTCAATTATATGTCGCTCCTCCTCAGGTGTGAATGCACCTTTCTTAAGATCTGGTCTAAAAGATGATTTGCCCACCTCAAACGACAACTTTTTCCACACCGGGAAAGCCCCCCCTCTCCGTGCTTCGTGACATATTCAACTAAAATTGCGTCTTCTGCAGAAGTCCATGGACCTTTCTTAAGTGGACCATTCGCTCCAACATTTTCTTCAGTGTCAAGATCATCAACAGCTGGTAAATCAGCATCATTGTTGTGCACCATAAAACTTCAAATAAAATATCATCTAAAAAATTTGACAATGCTAATTGAACATCCAGTTTTGAGATTACTTCTCACAACTTAGTCAACTCAACATTTAAAGAAAAAATTAGCTGAAAATTTTAAGGCAAGAAGAAAGACTAAACAATACCTGCACAATTCTGAACACCCCAGGAATGGACATAGCATCAGCACCGAGCAGCTTCACTCCAAAATCAAGATGAGGCTATATGAGACACAAATGAAAAAAATTATATAAACAAGCAAATGTAGATAGGCCACCTAATTCTTAAGGTTGAAGTTCTAAAGTACACATTGATCTTCCAAACTAAAGCCAAGTCAATTACAACAGCAGATCAGATGTAGCCAATACTCACTCCAAACATTCAGTATATTAGAAAATTTAGTCAATGATAAGCAAAAACGAAACGAATGGGGAAAAACTAATTTCAATTACTGAAAGTTCTCTACAAGTATATACCATATTGATATAGGACTGAGAAGGTTAACTACTCTAAGTAACAAACCAATCATCTACCAACAAACAAATAATGATGTGGCCATTCTGTTAGCTGTCATGTAACTGAACCATATTCTCCAACATTAGTTGGGTCTTATTTCAGCAGCTACTAAAGCTGATCTAAGTTGAACAACTTCACATTTCAAAGAATTAACTTCGGTTTCTACAGAGTCCCTTCTTCTTTGTTCCTCCACCATATCACTATCGCCTCCACCCGGAGAATCACTGTTGCCACCATTGCAAATGTCAGCCTTGAAATTGCTCATAAGCTCTCGAAAGACCTAATACGAGCCCTCCCCTGTAATAATATAAGAAAGAGGGATGACCACCACCCACAGACTGGACAGTTTCAGAAGCAAATCTATCAACCAATTTTCATTCTAGTAATATTTTTGCACCATGGAACTATTGCAACAATAAATTTTATAACATCGACAATTCAGGTTTTTGGTGTGGCACAACTTCTTGATCATTTCCAGCAAGTTATCTTCATGTCGTTGAATTAGCTAACATTCGTCTTCTATACAATTCCTCCAAGATTGGCATTGCCTTGTACACCTCGTTTCTCTCAATCAAACTCCGGATTATAACACTGTACATCACATTATCAGGGGAACAGCCGTTACTTTCCATTTCAATAAGTAAACACTTTGCCTCTTCATCAAGTCCTTCAAGGAAAAGTGAGCCAATAATCATGGTATATATTATTACATTGGGTTGCACTTTTTTTGAAGGAAGTTGGTTCAAAAGATTTCTTGCAATCTTAACTTTTCCAGCTCTGCATAAACCATCAATGACTGAACCATATGTTACAATATCGGGACAAATACCTTTCTCTTCCATCATGCTCAAGAATGAGAAACCTTCATCAAATCTACCAACATTAAAAAACCCATGAACCATAATATTGTAAGAAACAATTGTGTGCTTTAAACCTATACGAGGGATCTCATTAAAAAGATGCCACGCTTCATCCAAATCTCCATTCTTGCAAAATCCTTCGATCAAACTATTATAGCTAATTACAGAATGCCTTATACCTCTCTTTGGTATGGAATCAAATAATTCTTTTGCTTTACCTATCTGCCCATTCGAACAATACCCGTCTATCATAGAACCATATGTAATAATATTGGGATAAACATTTACACGAACCATCAGTTCCAAAATTTCCTCAGCTTCCTTCATCTTTCCTTCCCTGCAAAATCCATCCACCAATATACTAAAAGTAATCACATTTGGAAATACCTTGTGATCCACCATCTCAATTAATAACATGTACTTCACCTCATTCCATCTACCAACTGTACACAAGCCTTGAATTATCGAATTATATATTGCAGCATCGGGAGCTATTCCCCTGTTTATAACTTTGGTCAGAAGATGCAGAGCATCGTCAACCATTTCATCTCTACAGAGTCCATCAATTACCACGCTATAAGCTTTAATGCCAAGTTTATAGTTAGCCTTTTCCAATTCAAGAAGCAAATTAAGCGCAATGCGAGTTTTTCCAGCTTTACAGAGCCCATTTAACACTGTTTGAATCATAATATGATCAGGTTCACACAGCCTGAAAGTCAAAATCTTGTTGAACAATTTCTGTGCCATGTCCACCTTACCAACTGAATATAGCCCTTTTAAAAGAGTGTTGAAAGTCGATACTATTGGTTTGTAACCCTGTTTCAAGAAGCTGCACAAGACAGCAAAAGCAAAGTTTACATGATTCAGAAGGCAGCAACAATTTAGAACGATGTTCATCGTGTACACATTCACTGGGAGTCCCAATTGACGCATTTCGTCGAACAGGTTGACCGCCACAGAGTATTCTTCCATTTTAGCTATTACACTCAAAAGTTTGTTAAATACAGTAACAGACAGCTGTGTCGACGAACTCGCCACCCGAAACAAGCGAATTGCATCGTTTACGTGATGAATCGAGTCGAAATCCATTCTGGGCCTTGAGGGAAACCTGCGGTTCTTGAATCTGCTGATATTATGAGATGATGGGAGAGAAGATTTAGCCGCAAATCCTCTGCAAATCAGCTGAATTGCAGAAGCAGCGGCCTTTCGCCGCATCATCAACAGATAAATATGAGAAGGGATTTCAATAATTAGAGATAAAGATTGCAATGAAGAGGATTTTAGTTTTAAAGAAGTAACTCGCACTTAACTCACAAATTATCTTATTATCAGTTCTATTTAACGAAATTAGCAGTTTTTCTTTTTTAATTACTATCACGACAATACTACTCCACTGTTTTTCTTATTTTAAAACAATTCACTTATTAATAAAAATAAAAAATGCTTATTATTATTTATTTATATTACGAATAGGCAAACTCTCCTATATGTAACACACGGTTTGCAACATATATTAAAATATGTCTATTATATAAAACATATTCCGTACTTAATGGTTATTAAAATATATTTTTTAGAATATAATAAATAATAAATTAAATTATAATTATAAGATATAATAATATAATTTATTATTAATATACTTCTCTTTAATTTAATAAAATAAAATGTAGTGGAGTATGTTATATTAGTTAACTTTAAATAGGTTGCATGAGGTTACATTTTTTATTTATTATATTATATAGGTTTGTTATTCATGTGGTTAAAAGAGCCATTCAATTTTCATGTTGATCAATTATATTCTCATCAATCTTCAAAGGATTAGATATCTTAAGTATTTATCATTTGCATTTGCTTAATCCATATATACATTTATATATTAAAATTTCAAAAATTAAAAATAAATTCAAATCAAAAAAATTATGACTTAAATTTATTTACGAATTTTTTGTATACTAATCTACGTTACAAAATAGGAGTAAGTAGTGTATTCATCTTATAATTTAATTTATTATTTCAAAAATGATTAAAAGAAGAAACAATAAATATTTAGAATATACTAGATCAATAGCAAAAAAAAAGATTATTGCGGGCCCAAACGGGCCAACCCGCCCCCGTTTGTGTTGAGCCCGCCCCCGTTTGGGCCAGCCCGTTTAGGCCCGCCTCCAAACGGGCTGTAAATTTTACGGCCCAACCCACCTTTTTTAGAGGCGAGGGCAGGCCGGCCCGCGGGCCCAACCCGTTTTGACAGCTCTAATTCTAATTGATTTGGCATTTCATTTTTATTTCTATTTCTATTTTCATACATTGAAAAAGGATTATTATCCTCTTCTTTTCTCAACTTCAACTTGCTCGTTTACTTGTGTGCTTTTCCCACATCTTTCTTTGGTTGAATCTCGCTGAAGAAGATGAACAGGAAGGCAGCTGCTTCTGCAATTCAGCCTTTTGGAATCTTAAAAATGGAGGGAAGTGGTTGTGCAGCTAATAGTTGTCTATAAAATGTTATTATGCAGAGTTTGTTAAGGAGAAATGGGGTTTCGGAAGCAATTCCATTCTTGGAGGAAATGGGTGAAAGAGGATTCTCGGCTGATACGGCTACCATGTCCATGTGTGATCGAGAAAATGAAGTGTTTATGAAATTAGTTAAGAAAGTAGTGCCTAAAGATATTTGGTAGATCCATGTTTTATGGCATTTGTAATGAGTTGGTGGTTTTTGAAATTGTAGAAGCTGTATTTGGTGATTCCATAATATTGTAAGATTCAGTCTTCGAAAGAAGGATAGGTGTAGCCCACATTTGATCTAAACTTTGATGATATTGGGTTAGTTTGAAATAGAAAAGAGTTACATATTCGTAAACTACATCTGAAATAGATGAATTTATGCAGCTCAAAAGAGGATACACATTTGACAGCTGGAAGAGGTGAAGAGAAAGCAGGATTGAGAGGGTCTGATGTGACTCAGTTTTTGTGGCTCAATTGGGTTAGTTTTCGTCATCTATCAGCTGGTTTTGGAGTTTCAAGCTTCATATTTGTTAGCAAGACAGTTATTTTGGTGGAAGTTATCATCACAAACTCAGCCGTTCAGCTAGTCCTATAACTTTAGTTTTCAGCTCTATTGCTAATCAATTCAGTGCAAAATCCTCTGTAATTCTTTGTCTAATAAAGATCTCTATTCTCTCTCGTGATGTATATATTAACACATCGAACCACGTAGTAGTTTCGTTGCAACTTAAATTCACTCGGACAAAAAATCATAATCTGCTGTTCTTGTATCGTCATTCTTGATCGGTTTAGAGTTTCAAATCCCAACAATTTCAATTCAATTCAGCTGATCACTTGCAGGGTAAAAGTAGTCTTTAATCAAGCTTCATATCCTTCTTTTATTAATAATTTTATATTAATATATGAAGATTAAAATGCAAACCCTTGGTGGGATGACTATTTCTCCCTCTGTCCCGTTATACAGTTCGTATTTCTCCATTGGTCCGTCTCATTTCACTTTGTAAGTCCTGTAAATTAAAAAATAAATAAAATTGTAATAATACTAAAATATAAATGACTATACTTGAAAATTTTAAAAATTATTTAACTAAAATTGAATTCAATCAAAATTAAGTCAATGAAGTGTTAGTTTCATTGACAAAGGTTTTGTACTGAGAATATGTACAAGTATAATATTATTCTCATAATATATTGTGATTTAGAGTTTGTAATATTTTCTCTTTTTGTTTTTCTTTTTTAATTATTATTGTTAATTCATATTAAATTAATAAAATTTTTATGTCTATTTTACTCCTAAAAGTAGTTGTGAGAACTCTTTGAGTTTCACATGGTGATGTCCAACTAAGGCTAGATCATTGGGATCTACTAAAGAAAATTGGACGCAAATAGTTATCAGCTACTTTATTAATTATGAAAAAAATAAAAATTTATGATCCAATTAATATGATTATATTTGAGACGGGTAATACAGTATTCTTTGAGGATGTTGAGTTTTGGGGGAAGAGTGATATTATAGACATTGTCCCTAAGGGGAGTCGATTTTATCCCCCTACTTATGCTTTTAAGAATCTGTAAATACAGTTATTGTTAGGACATTGTCAATAATATTTAAGGAATACAAACTCAACAATCTCAAGAAATAATGTCACTAAGGAAACCACTAGAGTTGGGAGAAAGATAATTTGGATGATTATGTAGTTTCTCCTAAATAATGAGGACACTACGAAATTAATGATAGAACATTCCAACAATGTTCATCAAGCCATGTAAGGTTCAAATACTCAAAAGTGGGTTAATGCTATAATTTATGAGTTTAAATCAATACGAGATGATCATTGTTGCATCTTGATAAAGGATTATACTCAAAAGGGAATGAATGCATTGTTTTAAGATAACCGTGACATTAGTAACACATTATGATCTTGAATCATATTAGATGGATGTAAAGATAAATTTTCTTGATAGTAACATTGATAAAACAATATCAACAGTTTAAGAACTAGAAAGAAATCCATCTATATATTCAAGTAAGTTTTTCCATAAAGGATTTACAAGTATCATCATGAGGTAATTGTCTCATTTGGTTTTGAGACAAGTATAGATATTTATGTGATTCAGTGGGAGAATGTTTAAGTTAAATCAAGGGAGACAAATGGAGTCTCAATAAGGTGCCCTAAAGTTAAATTAAAGATTTAAGAAATGTAGAAGATTTTATATATGCTTTGACTATTGAAAGTTGTTGTATGATAAGGTCTGTACAAGACCTAATTTGGCTTTTGTTGTTGGTGTATTAAGTAGACATTTAAGTAACTCTAGTATGGATCTTTATAAAGTATTTACAGAGAACTAAGAATAACATGCTTGCATATTAGGGATCAGATTTGTTAGAGATCATAAAGTATTTTGATTCTGAGTTTGTTGGATGCCAATACAGTATAAGATCCACATCATGCTATATTTTTTGTTGGTCTGTAGAGCTATATAAGCAAAAGTATTAAGCAAACACTTGTAGCTCCTTAACCATGACAACCAAATTAGTAGCACACTAAGGGGTATTCAAACATGAAATAAGGTTGCGAATTTTGTCACATGAAGTTTATCGTTACAGTTAGGTCACAATAAGGTATCTTAAGAGTAACAAGAGTTCTTATAAGTCAAGCACATTGACATAGAATTCTTGGTTGTTAAAGAAAGTATTTGTGTGGACAAAATTTTAGTAGAGCATATTATGATAGACTCTAAATAAGGATTCGCCAATCATGTATTCAACGCCCTGTAATTTTATGAGCTAGCTACTCATGTGGGTGTTATATGGTTTTAGAATACATTAGTTCTGTGGGAGTCTATATTTGTTGCTCTTTAAAGTTTTTAAGACACTTTGATTTTAGATAATTCAGTTTTCTGCAGAATAAGTTTGATGGCTTTGAATTCATTGTGAATTTACTTAAGTAATTTTATTTTGTAATATTTTATATTATGGTTTGATCTCACTAAAGACTAATAAAGTTAAAAATAGACATGATGTTGATCACATTGCATGTAATTTCCATGCTACTCACCATATTTGATCTATGTCATTGAGTATATTGATATGGTGATTGTCGGGGTTTAACCACGATTTATAATGTGGTGAATGCCACGGTAGTTCTATATTAGTATATGAGATGGACCAGATTATTGAGCATAGCCTGAAAAGGAATAGAATAAAGTGGCGCAATTAAAGACTCTTGATATAATTGCTTTGGGAACAATATATAACCCAAGTGGGAGATTGTTAGGAAATTTTAATTTCCTATATAATCTAATTGTGGGCAAAATATTATTATGCAATTATATTAGCTATTCAATTATTTTATGGACTTAATTAAGTGATCCAATTAAAGTGTAAAGTCCATGGGATATAATAATATTGATATGGGCCAATTGAGTAGATACCCAATACTATATGATTGGGAGATTATGGTGGCCCAGTTGTATAGTATATAAAGGCTCACAGGTTATGGTCCCCAATACACTAAACCGAACATGGACTTCCATTCTCCCCATCGGGAGGGATTACTACGGTCCCATAAAGAAATTAGGAGGCTTAGTTGAGGAAGGCCATAATACCGATGAAACCATTAATTTTCGAGTTTGTGTTCCGCCATGAAAGCTCATTAGATCAGGTACGCTTCCGCTCTATGGTGTTATCTCATTTAATCATAATAGGGTTAAAGTTTATGAACATATGTATTTAATTTCCAACAAGATCATCCAAATTGATGCTCAGAGTGGTAAAACCGTGCGGGCCAGTGGGCGGCCCAAAGCGGACAATATCATGCGAGTGGATTGAGTGGGCCCGGCTCCATAGGTGGATAAACCCAATAAGTGGTATTAGAGCCAGGCCCCAGACTTAACCTGTCAGGTCCGGGGTTGGGGGGATGTTCGGACATCAAACTATATGATCTAGTTGCTGGACTATGTTTGAGGGAGAAATGTTGGTTGAGTGTCAATCAAAGCCCCACATCGGTTAGAAGTGGGGATGGCGGAGGGTTTATAATTGAGGGATGGACTCTCCCTAGCATGAAGCCTTTTGGTGATACCCAGAGTGGTAAAATCGTGCGGGCCAGTGGGCGGCCCAAAGCGGACAATATCATGCTAGTGGATTGAGTGGGCCCGGCTCCCTGGGCGGATAAACCCAACAGCCGGATGTTAAGGCTTATAGTGCAATGATTGATGGGTTTTGTAAGGATGGACTAGTGAATGATGCTTTAGAGCTCCTCTTTAAAATGATTGATAAGGGCATTTCACCCAATGTCGTCACGTATAATTCGATGATCCAGGGATTGTGTGATGTTGGTCGATTTGAGGACATCAAAAAACTGTTGAATAATATGGCCAGTCATAAAATTTTCTCAGATGTGGTAACTTTCAACATATTGGTAGATGCATATTGCAAGCATGGAAGGATGAAAGAGGCTGAGGATGTTCTTGAAGATATGATGAAACAAAATGTTTGTCCTGATATATGCACTGATAGAAGGATTCTGCATAGAAGGGAATATGAAGAGAGCTAAACAAGTATTTGATTGCATAGCTGAGAAGGGCTTTAAGCCTGACATCTTCACCTATAATGATGGATGGGTACTGCAAGAACGGAAAACTAGCTAAAGCTTGGAATCTTTTCCTAGAAGTCCCTCGTAAAGGTTTAAAGCACGATGCAATAACCTATAACACCATGATTCATGGATTATTTAGCAAAGGTAGATATGCTGATGGTTGGAAGCTTTTCAATAGTTTGAAAGCTCGACAAGTACCTCCTGATATACATACTTACAATATATTCTTGGATGGCTTGTGCAAGACTGGAAAAATTGCTAAAGCACTTTCATTTCTTCACAAAATGGAGGAAGAAGGCAAGATTCCAGATGCAGTTACATATGGTGCCATCATCATGGGATTGTGTAATGATGGAAAACTTAAAGCTGATATTGATCTTTTGAATGAATTACCTTCTAAAGGCATGCAACAAAGTGTTCAAATGTATACCGTGATTATTGGTTCGCTTTGTGAAGAAGGGTCCTTGGACGAGGCCAAACAGTTGATCTTAAAAATGGAGGGAAGTGGTTGTGCAGCTAATAGTTGTCTATACAATGTTATAATGCAGAGTTTGTTAAGAACAAACGGGATTTCGAAAGCAATTCCATTCTTGGAGGAAATGGGTGAAAGAGGATTCTCGGCTGATACGGCTACCATGTCCATGTTAATCAATGCATTGCATCGTGATCGAGGAAATGAAGTGCTTATGAAATTGGTTAAGAAAGTAGTGCCTAAAGATATTTGGTAGATCCATGTTTTATGGCATCTGTCATGAGTGAGTTGGTGGTGATTGTTTTTTGAAATTGTAGAAGCTGTATTTGGTGATTCCATAACGTTGTTGGAATTGGTTTTTAAATACGATGGGTCAAGTCACCTTTAACCAAACCTTTCATGATATTTTATGTTCAAGATAAATTCAATGTACGAGATTGATTAAAATCAATTAGATGAATTAGCAATTAATACAGAGTTTGCGATAAACGAACAGGAAAAAGGTGCAGGCAAACCATTATTAGAGAAGAAATTTATGATTGTGGTTTAGAGATTAGGATGTGGAAATCTAATAATAATAATTTTCGATGAAATTTTTTTATAATAAAATTGAAGAAAAATGAATTAATTTTTTTTTTTATAAAATTAGACAAAAGAAAAACATTAACACATTATCATTTCTAAATTACAAATAAACTAATCTTTAGTTAAATACGATCAACTAAACCGCAAAGAATCAAGCAAAACTAATAAAATTTCACCAACTCAATTCATGCTGCATGCAACCATACAAAAGGGAGAATAAAATTGGAACACATATAGGAGAGTATATCAAGGAAATGGAACTATAAATTATCTACTCCTTGAGAAAGTATAGATATATATATATTTTACCAGTGTAACTATATCGTATGTAAATTACAGGAGGGCACCACTCTGATCTCGTGCAACGAGATAGGGTGCTTATACACACGACATCAAAACTGCCAAGGAAGCTTGGTGTATCTGGCTGAGATTTGAACTGCGGGTTATCGACTTTCTTGAATGGTATCTATAGGTGATGCTGAGTTTTCGATCTCATTAGACGATGTCTTTGTCTGGATATAGGAACGAGCTACGTCTAGCATTATGTCCACTTCTTTCTTGTACTGCATAGTCAATCAACTGATGCTTTAGAATTGAAATTTAATTCAGCTGACCTAATGCAGGGAGAATCAGAAACGTACCTCGTTGATAGCACCTGATTTTATCTTCGATTGCATCACACACCATTTCTTGAAATGAGCACCTGTACACGACAATGCAACTCTTGAAACAATAATTTATTGTGCATTTGACCATAGATTTGACAGTCCATCTTGCAAATATGATAAAAGAATAAGAAAAATATAGACCATAAGTTTTCTTCCCTGAAGTCTCAGAAGTCCATCTCATGTGGTTCCTTAGTCGGCCAAACAAAGAACATCGCCTCTAATTCTTTCATGAACAAATTAGACTACAGAAATGAACTCTAATATCACTATTCTTCCTAAAAGTTATAATAATCCCCCAATAATCACAACAAACAGCAACAAGAAAGATACATACAGACTACCAAATCCATGGTGAAGCAGAGTAAATCTATCTAAATCATTATTTTCATTAGATTCAGTATTATAAATCACTTGATACTTCAGAATCAGCCAGAGTCAATTTCAAGTAGACTTTTACATCGCATTAAGTGAAAAAGTAGTCTCCATCAGTATCTCTCCGTGTTTATGAGTACGAACAAATACAAACTACCAAATTACCAGCATCAAAACAGTAGATTGAGAAAAGCACTAGCAGACACTTACCAACTTTAATATTCAAGGTGCACGAAGATTCAGAGTTAGACTCTACCGACCATCTACAGTGGATCTAATTAACAAGGCATGAACATGGAAAATCAAGTTAGGAAAGATTAAGAGATTGGAGAAGAAAAAAACTAATAGTACATACCTCAAAATAGGAACCAAACGGAACATCATGTGCTTGCTGTACAGTTTCGAACACCTAAACACATAATTGGAATATATTCACTTTAATACCACCAAACCAAAAAATTACAACATGGTAACCTCTTAAAAAGTTAGATCCTCACCAGTTTCTTCTTATCTTCTGACAGAACAGCATGTTGCCACTCTGTCATTGCTGTATCCGGAGGGCACATTGGACTGTTGCACACAGATCTAAACATAATTTCTCTAACTTGGCCGTCATATTCATCAGTGGCATGCCACTGACCCATCTGAATTTAGCATAAAAGGAAACTTAAGATGATTAATAATACAGAATGGGTAAATATCAAAATTAGTCCTGTAAGTATGACATTTTCCAACTTTAGTCCTTTTTCTTTTGCAATTCTCAATTTTAGTCCTTTTTTGTACACTTGTAGTCCTTTTGGTCCAGATTTGGTCATTTTTTCAAAATTTGGTCCTTTTTTTGTCCACTTTTGGTCCTAAATGTATACACTTTCGGACCATTTTTGGACTTTTTTTTAACATAAAGGACTAAATTTGGACAAAAATGACTAAATTTTGACCAAAAGGACCAAAACTGGACAAAAAGTGGACAAAAAAGGACCAAAATTGAGAATTGCAAATGAAAAGGACTAAAGTTGGAAAATGTCATACTTACATGACCAATTTTGATATTTACCCATACAGAATTCACAGTACTATACATAGTAAAATGCTAATTTTGGGTCCTTTTTTTGAAAACAGCCAAATAATAATTCAACTAGTTAAATCACGTCCAGTGACATCTTAAGACACTCGGATATTCTTCCAAAATGTCTTGGTCGTATGCATATAAGTTGACTTAGGTGTCCATCATTCTACAGAACTCAGGAAGGTAAGCTATAAGCAATGACATACAAGTATATTATCCATCTAACTATTGATGCATATATACACAATACCACACCTGAATTCCATTTTTCTTTAGACTATCTTATTTTTTTAATGCAACTTAAAAGATGCAATCCCAGTCTAAAATCAAGCACCACATCAGTGGTTCCGTTGTACTGATTGTTTATCTGAAGTTAAAAACAGCTTAACTTCGACCACATGACATGTTCCTAGTTCAGAAAGAAACATAAACCAGAATTCTTAGTCCAAAATATCTGAACACTTTGTGAAATGTCGATCTTTTCAAATGTCTCATTGGGAAGGGGAAAGATGAATACAGACAACCTTTGGAAAACATTCATAAAGAGATGTTATTATTAAAGTCTGGGGCTTCAATGAGTTCTTTCATGGAAAGGACCAATATTCTAAACGATCTGGAATTGTAATCATACAAATTAAACATAGAAATGTCTCAAACTCATTTGAAAAATCTATAGAAAATCATAATAAAATTGTATATATTATAAGAGGTACTGAATATCAATCCTGGGAATAAATAATATTACTTACATTGAGGTTAGAATCTTTTCTGACACTACGATACTCGTTAATGAAGGTTGAATCATCGTCTAACAAAATTTTGAAAAATTGCTCTGCGGTGCATGGAAAGACATCCTGCAAGGTGATATGGCCAAGGAAATATATATGTAAAAATGCATCATGTATATTAGGCGACAAGAAGATCTAAATAATAAACAAACAAAGAGGTAGGAGTGTATATATACGTTGTAAATTTCAGAAAGTACATCCTCTTTGATGAATGCCTGTGACTTTTCAGTCTTTTCCACACTCTCTTCAGAAATGTTGAGTGGCTTTTGACTACCTCGGACAGAGCTGCTATGAGCACGCAATGCAGACTGTTCCTTCTCCTGTGTGTACAAAGACAGATGATATTGCACAATTTAAAGCCAAGAAAATTCCACATCCAGCGGCAACTTAATCATAAAAAGTTTCCAATTTTTGGTTTATACAATTGGTTGCACACAGCCACACACAAACGTTTGATGATAGGCAACTAATATTTGACAGAAATGAGGCCCAAACCTTCTTCTCAGCTTCTAGCAAGTCGTAATAGTTCTTCGTTGCGCGCTGTAATCCTCTCAAAGCATGATTTCTGTTCCAGAAAGACGCAAATTTGTATCTGACTCTACCTGAAAGAGAATTGTAGATAATGCGACTTACACACAGTTATGAGCTTCTATACTACGAGGAAAAGAACTTCAGACAACAATATGAAAATTTCTCTTTCCCAGGATGAAACAACAATAATGCCTCACTCATAACTATGTTTGCAACTAATCTCCATTCTTGTAAGGTAACATCTATGAGACTATGACAGTTGGCAAAAAAGAGAAAGCATGCGTAAATGAAACTTGTTGACAAAGAAACAAAAACAGAGGAAAGTTAATAAAAAAAAAAACAAAAGTTTTATGAAAAATAAGATTCAGCTCCATCTTGGAAAGAAAGAAAGTAAATAAAAAATACTGTATTTTTAACCAACTTGACAAGAACTGTATCTAATTAAAAGCCAAATACTTTCAAAAGGCTTCAAACAGCATGCGCAGTTATGCCTACTATAACAAAGACAACATTGCTTTATTTAAATTACCATCAGCCAATAATGGGAGATTTTTTTCATTTAAAAATGGTTAAATAGATAAAAATTCACCCACATCAAATATTCACCAAATTTAATATATTTCCTTCAGGAGTTTCTGATACTATATGAGCAACAGCAAATAAAGTTCGTGCGCGCAATTAATCGGACTGATGTGGAAAATTAAATACAGAATCTATCACCAGTATTTTATGTAATCCAAAATCCAAATATAACCCTATCTTAAAATGTGGCTTAGCAAAAGAATAATCGAAGCAAGATTAATGTGAGATAAATAAGCACATTGAAGAGAGACGAATAGATTTTCCCAATTCACACAACAACAGAAGATCATGAGTTTTATTCAGAAAATTTCAGTGAACTATTCATCAACCTTCCTCAAACATGAGACACATCATAGAAAATCAAATAAATGCTTCGATGGTCGAAATGTTACTAACCATCAGGATTTCCTAAAGGAGGCACGCCGTGTCCCCCAGCACCCATTCGAAGAATTATTGTAATAGCGGGATTTATAAATGCATGCTGGCTCCTCTTTATCTGAGATGAAAAATTAATTGCTTCAATCATTAACTTTCAGTACTAGCATAAAATGGAAGTTTAGGAAGAAAGATAAAAAGGTATCATACCTCATCTATGTCTCCAATAGGTATAATTACCTGCCAAATGCAAATGCAAACATAATAAACGAGCAGAACTTAGAAGCAATCAAGTTACTCCTTAACTGTAAAAAAGAAATATATATATATATATATATACACACACACACACACACACACACACATACACACACACACTCCATAAAAGGAAGGTCACTAAGGATAGTGAGATAACCACTTCGCAGTTTTTTTTTTTTAAATATCTAGATGTACAAGAAAGGGATCATACTGAATTATGGGAAGACTTTGTCTGAGAATTATCTTTTCAGCCAAAGTTCCTAATACATGCCACCTAAGCAAAACCTAACTCCCAAAACAAGCTAAGTCAGACACCCAAAGATGAGATACTGACCTTCATTTGCTTCGAGAAAACGTTAGAGTGGAAACAGATATGCCATGACGATACATACATCCGACCATGATACAAGAATGATCTCTCAAGGGCACATGAATAGCTATGTTCCACAACCTGATGAAAAGTGTCACTGGCATCAGCCACTAATTACCTAAGTTGTCTAAAAACAACTTAAGCCTTCAATCATCCAAAAATAATTAAAACAGCATTCTTAAGAAAGCCATAGATCTAAACATGTCCAGAATCAGTAGAAACTATGCCTCATCCGGGAGAAGATTAAAGATAGTTTGCAGTGGCCCAGGTTTCTGATGAACAACTGTAGGTCCTTGTTTATCCAAAGTCCTTCTTCGAGTGTTAGCACCAGCATAACCATTCAAACCCCTACCAAGTAGAAGTTTAAACAACCTCAGGTACCTTACTAGAAAGGCCATACTGCTATTAATAGACTCAACAATGTAAATACTATATCTTTTAAGTTAGCATGGCTTCAGAGAAGATGATAACATAACTCCGTTTATTTTGATAGGAGAAAATAAAATTAGCAGAAAGTGAAACAAAAGATGAAGAATACTGCTCCTCCTTCACTAAGCCTAAATCATGTACAAGATTACATGAGATCAAGTGTTGCTTGTTGTACATTTTGAGCTAACAAGCATTGTTTGAAAATTTTCAGTAAAGCATGTAACTAGCATCCAGTAGAATAAGACACTCTGTTAATCAACTTGATAACCAATTTTTGTTCATCTGCAAATTTGCATTTGAAACATTTTCAGTGTTTTAAGCAAATTGGGTAGATCTTAAATTCCTAAGAAGAAAATCGTAAACTGCCTCAAAGAAAAAAAAAGATTATTAGATTCTCTAACTTTGACATAATGTCTCGTCTAGTCGTCTAATTTGGTGGAAATGTCAGTACATAAAGGAATAGTTTTATATTGTCCATGACTCCATGTCAGTATATATAGGAATAATATTATAGTGTCCATTGTTTTCTCTGGAGGATATTACATTGAATCTTAGGGATTTACTTGGGGATATGTATTCTACCTCATGAGGTGGGATTTGAGTTATCCTTCCAGATTGGAGCATGTGGGGTTGGAAACTTCCCAGCTATGACTTCAGAAATTACAAAGAGAGGGATATTTGATGGTATGATAATTACTCCTAAAACATAAACAGCTAAAGTGAAAGTGGATCAGGATATTATTAATCTATGTCTTTAGATATCCGAAATTAATCAATTTACCATTATACAAAAGTGAAAAAAACAAGCCCTACAGATATGAGAAAATTTTTAAAATATTTGAAAAGGCCTAATTGAGGATTATGAATCATTTTCAAGTATACTCCTGCATCAGAAAATTCAGGCACATCATTAAGCCATCATCCAATTAAACAGCCTCCATTATTTCCTATACGGAGAAACCAGATTCTTAAAGACACAAAGAAAATCCCGTATACTATCTTCCAATGCTTTCCCAAGCATAAGATGTTCAATATTTCAGCCTAGATGCCGCAAAAGTGGCAAGTAATTTAGTAAATCTCTATAACAAAAGCCTAAGAGATAATATTCAAGTGAATTTGCAAGAACTCCAACAAAAGGTCAGCACATTGAAGGAAAGCTCCAAAATGAGAAAGGAAGCGTATAGTCAGTAAGCACAAAAATTACCTGGAAGAATTCATCTGAAGTTTGAGTGTTTTAATATGAAGACAGACCTGAAAACAGATAAAAGGAATCTTCTGCATCAGCCACACATAACCAAAACGAAAGTAGAACCAAAAATGCAAAAAACAATATTTATATACCACCAAGGGAACTAGTATATAAAAACTTCTTACCTGCCCAGATGGGCTGTCCAACGTATACCATACAGCACCAGTTTGACCTTCATGTTCAACACGAATCGTCACAGAGCCAAGAACTGCACTTTTCCAAATTATATCCCAATCATAAATTGTCACTATAATCTGCCCATAAGTTAGATAAAAAAATTAGCACCAGAAAAGATAACAAAAAGGTAACATCAGCAAGAATTTAGAATTAGATTCTGTATATTCAAACATCACAAGAAGTGATTGCATTGTAAAAGCATTTACTTGTTGAGAGATAAGTTAGTCGCTCAAAGGATGGGAGATTTTATGGTTAACAATTTAAGATTCAGGTTTCACAATGCAAAAAAAAAAAAAAAATTGAAATGTACAGATTACTACTGGATAACTCAGAGTGCAACGATTAAGATTGCCATGCTCGTGGCCTGTCCTTGGAATCAATAAATCAGGCTTGACAAAAATGCTAAATCCTCAAAAAGTTCACAATACTAAAGTAAAATTGGTGGGGGAAGATGGTCCAACACAAGGAGGTGAAAAATATTAAAAGAGGATCAACTAAATTAGAAAGCAAATATGTTATCTCAATTTGATAACTTAATCAACAAGAAAGAATCCAAGATAAAAAGACTTCAAAAGGCACCTATGGATAAAAAATACACAAGATCAGTCAGTAAAGTAGGAATTTCACGTAAATGATTTGATTAATAGAAAGACATAAGGTAATGTGGGATCTTCCATGTATGCATAGTGCTTACATCATGAAGATGAGTTTGAAGTTTAATCACTGTGCCTTAAAAGTAGTTAATAAAGTTTAAAAGGATACTGGTTGATAAAAATCCCAAGAGAGACAAGCGGATGCAACTAAGATCATGTTTCTTAAGTGCAATTCAGTTCCTGATAAAGATATCATTACTACAAACTAAGTTAATAGTCTACAAATATTACCTCAACAGGGAGGTCATCTACAGAAAAATTGAACTCCTCCCCCCACATGGGATTTCTTGAGCCAGGTACCATAGAACTGCAAGAGCATGAACTTAAATATTGATGTACATTTATTTATCTTCATGAAAACCATAAAAGGTAAACACAAACCATATGAGAGAAAGTAAATCTCTCAAACAGAAAAATGAGTCAATTATGTATCCTCGCCCTCTAATTGAAATTAACACTGCTCAACACATTAGCACCTAAAGAGTATCCTATTTATGACTCTGTTTAAAATGAGCAAATAATTTGAATCTCCATAACCTCTAATTGAGATTAACACCACAAAGAAACTATAGGAAACCTAAAATAAGTATGTATACACTCTTAAAACCAATATCAGTCCCAGATATCTATATAAGTTACTCTTCTCGAAAATAAAAGTAGCCACATAATGAAGATAGACATAAGTCACATTGATGGTGATGACAAGCTTGGTACATAAGCCAAAACAGGCAGTATATTGTGATACTTTTTAGTATGGAAATATAGCAGAACATTTATGGAAATAGAATAAATAATAAGTCAAAACATATGGTCATAATATTGGAAACATTTATTGAAATTGAATAAATAATAAGGTAAAACATATGGTTTTCAGCAGTTTGTATTATCTAATGGACAGAGAAGTCATATGAAATGCAATCACCTGAAGCGCTTTTCGGTCCCACAAGTTATAATTGCATAAGGATCTGATGTCCCATTCAAATTTGCCCCGATAAGATTCTTGGCCGCTAATAGCTCTACCTGAAAGAGAAACTTTGTATTATAGGATTGCAAAATTTAAGGGTAGTCATTTATAAACTCTTGATTTTTCTAACAAATGAAGCACCATTAACATATTAACAAACTGAATTTGACACCTGCAAGGAAATATTTCACGTTACCTTAACTAAGTATGCAGAATTAATTTGAAGATCTCCTTTTAACTGTCCCATCTACAAAAGAAGTGCAGAACTGCATGTCAAGCAAGTGGAAAATTACTCCAAGAAACACATAATAAATTAATGTCAAAATAGTATCAGATGATGAAACTCAAGAGAGTCAAAACTTCATACCAAACTCCATTGTTAAAAACAATTATTGCATTAAAATCAGACCACCAAAACCAGAACTGAAGTTTAATAAACAAACAACATTGTTCCTAATAAGTATTAATTAATACTCCCTCCGTCCTGCTAATTACTTCACTTTCCTTTTTGATCCGTCCCAACACTTATGCACGTTTCTTAAATTGGAAAAAATACATCTCAATAATACTCACTTTTTACACACATCCCAGCAACTTTACACACCTTTTTCATTTAATTATCAAAAATACTCACTTTTTACACACATTTCAATAACTTTACACATCTTTATACATAAAAAATAATAATAATAAAATCTTAATCTCCGCGCACAAAAATACGTGCGTTGTTTCCCGGGAGGGAGGGAGTAATGATTTTAACAAATGTACTTAACTACAAATACAAATTGAGTAATAGTGAAAAATCTACCCCCACAGTATTTTATGGATAAAACTTCAAAAAGCCTAACCAAGTGGTAATCATGAGTAATATCGTGTTAAAAAATCACAAACATTCCCCTATTATATCAAAAAGCTTCCGAAACACTACTTAAAAGCCACAACACACATCTTAACAGCAGGTAAATTTCACACTTATAACCCTATAAAATATCAGGATTGTTGTTACTAGCTAAACAGATTCTAAAGAATGATTTCTAATCAGAAAACAAGACAAGCTGGCTTCATCTAAAATTAGATACTTCCATGAAAATATGATTTACAAACCATTTGATGGAAAATCATGTTGTCTGTCTCTTTAAAGGGTGCAAGCAATCATGCAAACATTAAAAATGCAAGCTCAGAAGCAAGAAACCTGCTGAGACTCATCTGTATTATGATTCACCACAGAATCCCAGTATATAAAGACAAGTGTGCTATGACTTCAACTTGAGTCATCTCAAGTTCATATAAAAGCAATTAAATAAATTAGTAAAAAGACAATGCTAGTAAGCCATTCATAGATATCCACGAAAGATTTTTTGAGTGCAGCAATTAATTAAGCTACTTTCCTTGGTAGTTCAATACTGTAAAATTCTGACCCTTCATTTCCTTTCCTCCTCAATATTGTAAACTAACTCAACCAGAGGATAGAGTATCTTAAAAGTCGCCACCATCTAGCCAATATAAGAAACGAGTAACTGAGATTTTTTTCCAACTATGCAGATTTACTAAAACGGCCTGAATAGTCCCACAAATTCATCAGGATGTTGTGAGATAATCATGTACTCTGAAAGTAATCATATCAACAAGCAATAAAATCTAATGTACACAACTATTTCAGACCATGGATGCAGTTATTTATGCAACCTAGAGGGAACTATACCGACCATAGTTTGTCACTTGTTATAAAGGAAGCTCAGGCAGTAAGAAAATAAAAGGCCATGAATTTCAACTTTCATCTAATTCTCAGTATATGTGCTACCACATTACTGCAATGATTTATTTATACAGCAATATAAATGAGAAAATTAATTAATAAATTAAATATAAAAATAATTCTCCCTGGTGCCAGTACTCTCAATCTCCAATATGATCTTTAAAGTATCACCAACAATAATAGTTTTACTACTCAAACTGGGAATATACATAGCCATTAAAAGTCAACAATCAACAAAAGAAAGTAGTAAACTGCAATATGGATATATACAAAGTTCCTAACTTTCTGTTAACACAAGCGAATTAATGGACAAACTCTATATAAAAACTAAAACTGGAAAATAAAGGAGCAGAATTCCAGGAAATTGATAGTGCATTTTCCAAGTAGGCTCTTTCACGTCCCCAATAACTTAGAACACTTCAAAACGATCAAAATTTCACCAATTGAACTGATCGCAATATTACAATCAGAAACACAACAAAGCAACCAAATCAAACTCAGAAACGATTTCAATTCGGCGGTGAAATTACGGAATTGACCTTATCCTTATCATCAATAATCTCCCCAGCGCCGGCGGAGCCACTGACGAACTCCCGATCATCGCCGCCGCCGCATCCAGCGTCGCCCATAGTGAAGAACAAGTAGCCGACGACTATGAAGGCCGCAGCCGCCACCGTGACCTGCACCTCCCACCAGGACGGCACGAGAAACTCCATTGCCGCGTCCACCACCATCTTCCCCTGACTGCAGGAACCGCAGAAACTGGCAACGGAGAGTAGGAAGCAGGATGAATTCCAGAAAAACCAACACGCAGTAACACGGTGAGTGTGTGCGGTAGCGTGCATGATATATAGAGAGGGAGTTGGTTTACGTAGAGAGAGAAGCAGTCAACGAAAGAAGGGAGAAAACGATGCAGGGAAAGTACAGAATATTGAATCTGTCGAAAAAATTAAGGGTTTGTTTGTTTCTCTCAAATTTGTATTTTCATCTTTCTATTTGGAATTCGTAATGTACTGATGAATGTGTTTATTTTTTAAATAATTTAAAATTTAAAATTAGGCTTTTCTTTAATTTTAGGGTATTCTTAATTCACATTTAATATTTCTTTTTTTACAACTACTTTTTGTGATAGCGTATTTCTTTATTAACTTAAACAATATATTATAAATAAATTATTAGAAATAGCCATGAATTTATTTGTTTCTATTGATATTTTTTACCTTTAGAATATAAAATATGAAAGGATAGTTATAACTAGTCTTCAAACCATATATTTTCTTAATTAATTGTAACATATTTTTTTAACAAATAGGTTACCCCTTTTAACAAAATATAATTAGTAGTGTTTGGTTGATATTGAGTTAATATGTGAATTAATAAAATTTATATATGTGATTAATAAAGTGTAAGCATAAAAATTTTCTTAATTTTTTACTCCCTTCGATAAGTTTAATGGTAGTTGTTCTCTTTATTAAGGAATATTATTACTCCCTTTGTCCCGGGTATTTTTACCTCTTTGTACGGGCACGGAGATTAAGATGTGTTATTTTTTTAATATATAATGTAAGAAAAAGTAGAGATAAATTAGTAATTTAAAAAGAAAAAGTAAATAAAATTGTTGGGAATGATGAATAAAGTGTAAAAAATAATTAAAGTTGTTGGAATTGTAAAAAGTATATAATAAAATATTATTTATTCTTACCAAAAATGAAATGGGTAAAAATATGTGGGACACCCCAAAATGAAAAATGAGTAAAAAATACGTGGGATGAAGTGAGTATTTTATTATGTGTAATGAATTGTTATATTAGAGAGACGTAGTGGGTCACGCAGGCCCTTATACTAAAAAAAAAATGATATATTTGAATTGATTGACTACTAAAATAATAATTATTAAATTGAATTTTTAATTTTAAGAAATGGTGATTCACCTCTCCTTCTCCTATAATTCATTTCATATAATTGCAAAAGTGCGTAAACTTTTTTTTTCCTTATTAGTATATATTGAGTAATATTTTAACTTAATAAGAAACAAATACTCCATATCCAGCACGTCCGGTATGGCAGAAATTACATTAATGATTCATTAATTTTGACCAAACAATTTGGTCAACCCATTTAGCCTCTTTATTTTATTTGAAGCATTTATCCTACATAATGCGAAGGCAGAAGGTATATCTCACTGTTCTACAATAATGTACTTGGTGAAAATGAATTTGAAAGTATTATTATTTTGGATAACAAATTATTTTTTCTACAAACTATCACGGGCTTGTACACGTAAATTAAGAAATATTATTATTTAATATATAATAAGTAATTATAACTATAAGTTATGTAAATCTCATATTTTAATTGTATTAGTAATGTGAATGAGTCTTATATATTTAAAAAAGAAAATAGATCTTTGGGACGAATGCCCAAAATGAGAAAATAGAACTTTTGTTGGTGAATGGAGATTAATTTAAAAATTGAGTAAATTTTATATTATGTTGTAATTTCGCAAAATGTAGAAATTTTGCTGTTTTAAAAAGAATTCTCATTGTGATGTACCACCCTTCCCGTTTACTGTAACGTGTTGTTATAAAAAATTATATTTTTTTATTAATTTTGTTGACTTTAAAATGTATTGTAGTAATTTTAGGTAACGAAATACTATATTTGTAAAAAATAAGTGACAAAATTGAAATTAAAGTAACTTGTGAGATTGTTGGATAAATGATTAGTGTGAAAATCTGTGTGTTTTAGGGTCCGTTTTAGCACCGTATTGTGGTATTTATATCCATATTTGAGCATCTTGTGGTTGAATTGTATAAATTTGTGTTACAGATGCATGTAAGGTGTTATTTCGTGATTTTAGGTGGAAAACGAGGTAAAAAGAGCAAAAACAGAAGTCGAAAACGAAGTCGGGAGGAAAGAGCCGGCACAAGTTGTGCCGGCCAGTAAGGAACACTCGCGCCACCGAGGAAGCCAACTCGTGCCGCAAGCTGTGCGTGCACGACTACCGAAGGCTGCCGAGAGCTGCCGAGCACGAGCGCCCGCACGACTGCCGAGAGCTGTCGAGGGATGCCGCCCATGCCGCCGAGACGCAATGCATCAGTGCCGCCGAAGGCTGCCGAGAAAACCCACAAGCACCTGCCGGCACGACTCGTGCCGTTGTCCAGCGAGGCCCATCGTCGTTTTTCGTCGTTTTCTTGGCCCGTTCGTGTTTTTGACGTGAAAAAACCACTTTCAAGTCAGAATTCGAGATTTTTACAGTTCTCAACTATAAAAGAGATACTTTGGGATTTTTAACCCTAACTCTCCACATCCCTACATAACTTTCCATATCCTTTCCCTGCCATCATATCGAAATCAAAATTCACCATCTCATCCACACATTCTGGAGAGTTCATCAGTATTGCTTACTTGAGAAGAAAAACAAGAAGGTTCAGAATTACGGAGGAGAGAACGGATAATCACACCACATTTAGGATTTTTCTTATTCTTTATTTCTTTATTTTGAATAAGGGACACATGCAAAAAGGTGAACAAACAATAAAGTGATATTTCATTTTTTGAGGTATTAAGGGTGTTATGGAACGGACGAAAAAAGGAAGTGTGAAGGTCGAAGGGTAGTGTGGGACAATGGGAGTAATAATTTGTCATGAAAAAAATTTATAAAGGTTTGTCTGTATGATGTTATTGTATTTTGAAATAATAAATACTAGTTATAATTTATATTTATTTTAAATTTTTTATATAGTAATTTTAATTTAATATTAAATCAATATGTAAAGACAAAGTTTTTTGTGAGACGATAATCACGTGAGACGGGTTGTGAAACGGGTTATTAAAGTATACTTGTTATATAAATAAAGTATGTTAATTTGTAATTAAAGTATATTTTTTTAATGTATTATGAATAATGAATTAAAGTATGTTTTTAAAATGTTATAATATGATTTACTACAAACATATCTTAACTAGTAATAAACATATTTTATATATATAACAGCTATACCTTAACAAACAACATCTCAATCCGTCTTACTATCCGTCACACATAAATATGTCTCACAAGAGAATAACTCATACGTAAAAGGATTGACAAAGTTTGCGTCGTAAGTTTTAAAACTTATGTCAGGATTTTGAAAATCGAAATTAATTAGTTTTTAAAACTAAACACAAACATATATTTATTTATGATCTAATTTTATGTGAAATGGGTTAAATGGAATATAAGTTCTAATTAATAGTATAAAATATTTTAAGGTGTTTTAATTTTATATTGATTTTTAATTTTAAAAATGGTTTCTCTATTACACCCATAATAAGTTACTTCAATCTCTTGATTAATTTTGATCAATAATATATTAACAAAGATAAAGAATATTAATTTTCTATTTATTGCTCATAATGATCAAGAATACAAAAAGTCAAGTGTCCCTAGTTTGAAATTGGTTAGTTATCATGTCGTTAATTTTAAGAAGCATCGGTCAAAAATTCACTAACTTGCAGTATTTTTATGAGGTGACGAGGTGTACCCAAATTTCATACTCCCTCCGTCCCCCGAAGTATTTCACACTTTCCTTTTTCATCCGTCCCTCAAAGTATTTCACACTTTACTTTTACTAAATTTGGTAAAAAATACATTATAACAATACACACTTTTTACACACATCCCAATATAATACTTACTTTTACTTACTTTTTCACATCTCCCAACAACTTTACACACCTTTTTCATTAAATCAACTAAAATATATATTCTCTTTCTTACTTTATACATAAAAATACAAAATTTTCTTAAACTCCGCGCACTCCAATACGTGAAATACTTGTTGGGACGGAGGGAGTACTTTTTTAGAGTTGTATTTTAAATATTATTACTCCATATTTTTTTATGAAAACTTATACCTTCAAGAAAAATACTGAATTTTTTAAATCAAGCATTTATACTATTAATATTTTAAGCGGCTTTCAATAAAAATTCCAAAATGTATATATTTTAAAACAACCTTATACTCCTTGTACACCCGAAAATATAAGAGACCAATTATTTTTCACTGCCTAATATTCCCTCCGTCCCACAACAAGGGGTGCATTTTACCATTTTCGTCCGTCCCAATACAAGAGGTGCATTTTCCTTTTTAGTAAAAGGGACCCACACAAATTAATTTTTTCTCTCTCCATAACTCCACACTTTACACTAATACACCTACTTAAAATATTATTTTTCTTACCTCAACTACCCTCAACTGCCCATTAAATATTATACTATCATTTAATCTACGTGTAAAAAAGTTCCGCCACTCTTGTTGTGGGACGAAAGGAGTATTAAAATTCGAAGACAATAAATCATACGGAATTGGGGGCGATTGCGTTAAATTAAACTACTTGATTTACTATTTCACCTCTAAAATTTTCATTGGTTTATCGTTAATTCTTATAATATCATTTTAATTTTATAATTGTATTTTATGTTTTATTTTAGGTTTTAGTTTACAGTCTATTTTAATGAAACCTTATGAATTATTTTATTTTATTGATATGATTTGATGTTTTTATGTTGTGAATTCTAATAATATAATTTGTAAAAGAATCGATAACAAAAAAACAAACTTTTTTTCTTCATTCAAAAGTTTCTATTAATTTAGAGTGGAATAGACTATAATTTGGTGGGTGTGATTTTATTGGAATTAAGTTTGGATATAAGTAATATGGTTGTATAATTTATTAAACTCAGGTTATGTGAAATCTTTACTTAAGAACATTTTTAGCTCACTCCACACATACGTTTCTTCGTTCGGTTAGATTTCGATTCATTGGATGATCAACATTTATATCGACTATTCAGAATCTTGTAACTCTTACAGATGTTAAGGTTGCAAGTTAGCTTCTCTTCATTCAATTTCCACATTTTTTCCCAAGAGTTAATATCTTATCAATCGGGTTTACATCATAAACCCTTGTATAACCTATTATCCCCCTTAATTTAAATACCTTAACAATGCATAGGGTATATAGGATTGGAAGGGGGACCACAGAGTTTATACAAATGTTTGTGATTTCTCAAATTCGGACGGATGTGCCTAGGTACTTTCTTCGGCCTCGACTCAACGGGAGTGACGGATGCGCTTAAGTCGGGTGCCGGGGGCATGTCTATGGGATATGCTTTCCAGCCTTCAATTTGTGATCTAGAGTACTAAATTTCTTTTATATATAGATATAGTATTTTTCTTTCCTCTTATCACATACTCCATCACTACAAAAAAACTGTTTTTTAGCAACAGAATATCCCGTTGGTAAAAGTCTTAATTCCATTGTTAAATTGGCTTACCAACGGAGAATTCGTTGGTAAATTTTCGTTGGTAAAGTGGTGGTTGGTAAATTTTTAACAACGAAAAAGTAATTCCGTTGGTAAATAATTCCGTTGATATTCCGTTGCTAAAAATTTCGTTGGTAATTTATATAAGAATTTCCTTGGTAATTCGTTGGTAATTAGCAACGGATTGAATTTCATTGCTAAAATAGAGAATAAATATGTTGGCATTCCATTGCTAATAGAAAAATGTAATTTTGGTTGCTAATTCATTGATAATTACCAACGGATTGAATTCCGTTGGTAAATTCCGTTGCTAAAAAATTCTTTTTTTGTAGTGCATGTTCTATTTCAGATGACACACTTTCCATTTTAGTTGTCCCATAAAAGTTTGCACATTTCTAAAAGAACAAAAAGTCAAACACAATCACTATTTCCCCATATACACTTTATTTAAAAAAAATCACCCTTACCTAACACACTTAACATAATTTATCATTTATTTATTATAAAAAATACTATAATATCCCTAAAAGTTATCACTTTTCTTAATTTTCGTGTCGAAAGAGGCATGCAAATTATTATGGGACGGAGGAAGTATATGTTTGTCAGCAAGTCATGTTTTGATTAGAACATGACCACATCATATGCAATAAATACATCAATATAATCATGTTTAATCTGTTATTGGTTGCAAATATGAATGTTCTCGTGGCCCAATATTTATATTATGATGGGTGGTGTTATTCGTTTTAAGCAAACATTCGTGGGAACCATATTTACATAATTAAATAGAGTTATTTGCAAGCTTTATTGAAGGAGGAGGAAAATCACTTTTTTTTTACGAGTAAGTCTCTTGTGAGACGGGTTATGGGTGAGACGGATGTGAGACGGGTCAACCCGTCACTAAATTATGCTTATTTGTGGTTAAAGTGTGCTTATTTGTGGTTAAAGTATGTCGATAATAAATCAAATTATAACACACTAACATCATACTTTAATACATAATCCAACATACTTTAAAAAACATACATTAACAACCATTTAACATATTTTATTTAAATAATCGACATACTTTATCACGTCTCACAAATCGTCTCATGAAGGTAGCGTCTCACAAGAGACTTTGTCTTTCTTTATTCCTTTAAATATTAAACTTTTTATTTTTTAAAATTATTTTTCACTATTTTGCAAGCATCCCATTGAGATAATGTTTTGATTTAAAGAGTTTCATTCTCTTGAATATGACTTTTAAAGAAAGAATCTTACTATGAGCATAATTAAGAAATGGCAATCCCTAAGACAAGAGATTTGTCATGTAATGATCATGTCTTTTTTTGGTTTGCTACAAAACTGCAGATCTTTTAGTGTCATTTATAATTTATTGAACACCACTAACTAAATCCAATCATTATGCCCTCCAATATTCAAATATTAGTAACTATAATGAATCTTGAATATAATTGAGTTGATTAATAAACAGCATCAGTAACAGTTTTAAAATAAATAAATGTTAAATGAAACTTTCTGACCTCCTAATACTAAATCATAATTCAAAATATGAAAGAGACTAGAATAATATATTAACAAGTTGGATTAAACAGGAATTATGCATATTAATTGATATTTAAATTAAAAAATTTCTTTGAATCTGAGCACTCATCTTTAATTATTTCCTCTTGCAATATCTAGCCTTTTAATCTTAATTAAGAATTACTATATATATTAGAAATTCAATATATTGTGGCATAGATCTCTTCTACAACTTGCATGATGGAAAAAATAGAAAATAGTTTGTTATGATTATATATGTAAGTAAGCTAGTGAACACATGTTTAATAATCATTATATAAGGTGAGCTAATAATTAAATACATTTAGAATTTGGACTAAATCAGGAAAATTATTTTATATAATACATTCTCCATTCATTCCAAGATATCAATTTAGTTTTTATAAGACGTAGATTAAAGGAGTATTTACTATTTTTAATATATAGTAGGTGAGTTTGAGAGTTGTTTTTCATGCTTTTTGAATTAAAATTATTACATATTATGTTATTTAGAATGAAACTGATTAAAGTGACAAAATTGATATGTTTTAAGAAAGATGAAGGGAATATATACTTAAACTTGTGTTGATTTAAATATTTTAGTTTATCATATCCCACATCTCTACGTAATTATTTGCAATATCTACTCATATTTAACCAATGGTTTGTAATCACTAAACTTTATGTTTTAATTTTGAACTTTGTATTTTATAATCTTTTGGTTATTAATGAAAAAAGCACATATGTAATTTTCTACTAATTAAAATTTGACTCATATATAATAATTAAATTGTGTGTATAATTTCATAACTTATCATTAAGTCACAAGGCAAGACGAGCAAGTATAAGTGTACCAAACTTTATTACATGCTTATAATCATGACATAATGTGATTATCATTATTAGTAAATATGTAGTTAATTAATTATTTTAATTAACTTAGAGATTGTATCACGTGAATCTTTTCTCTAAAGTTGGTGTTTTCCATTTAAACTTGAATTAACGTATTTATTTTCATTTTAATTGTAACTCATTTTAGTATTTGTTTGACTACTATTCAAGAGAATCAAGACCATACCACACAAGATTACATGGACCACTACTTGATCATACATAGTGCCACATTGTTGGCATTCAAAGTGTAAAATTAGCTGGACTACTTGTTATATTTTTAAAATTCTTTTATATATATTTATTATTAAAAATATTTAATATTTATATAAAAAAGAAACAAACAAATAAATAAAGAAGCTGTAGAGGATGAATAAATGAATGAATGATTTATATGAAAGATATTTTAGAAGGTGTAAATGGTAATTTGGAGTGAGAAAAGAAATAAAGATTAAAGATTTAGGTTTAAAATTTGTTACTACTTTTAATGTAGCTAAGCCAATGAGTTGGAATCATTTATGCCAAAGCAAAAGTGGAGCAACAATTAAAGAAGGGTCATAAAAAACACAAAAGATTGCCATTGCCAACCAATCTCTCAGTCATAAAAGTTTGATCATTCATTCACTTCTTCCTTTCTTTCTTCACCCCCACCCCCACCCCACCTCTCCCCTCCCACCAAATGACCATCTTAAGTCCCTTTCTCCATCTCTCCCATACTCATTACTATCTTCTTTGTTCATGCAAGATCCCAAGAACTCACACACAAGGTTCTCTCTCTCTCTATTTCTCTCTCTCTCTTCAATTGCACACACACTAGCTATGAGCTTAATTCCAAGTTTATAAGTTGAGAAGTAATACTTGTGCATTTTGTGGAGCATGTTTAATTCTGGGTCTAATATGAAGACATGGTTGCAAATTATTATTCTTTGATTTTGATCAAATGATATTTGAGCTTTATTAATTTTAATTGTTTTTGTACTTTAATTTCACAGTCTGCCTATTAAATCTTAATATTCAAAAGGTTAAATGGATTGTAAAATCGCTTGTATGGACCTTTTTTTATTATTATTATTACTTGGATCTTAATATAATTCATGAAGCTTTCAATTAATTAGTTGTGACTTGTGGGGGGAAAAAATGAGAAGCTTGATATATATATTTTTTTCATTTCATATTGATCCATCTTTGATTCTCCTGCAATTATTTTATCAATACATGTAAATGCATCGGAATATTATTGTTGTAATTAAATAATGATTGTACAAGTGGAGTAAGATTACAATTAAAAACAGTCACACTTTTATTTATTTATTATTATTATTAGTATTATTTTTGGGTGGGGGGAGGGGGGTGAGGGGTTGGGTTGGGCCGTTGGGGAGTTTCAAAATTCAAACTCATTAGCCGTTTTGTACAAAGCTAAAAGTAGTGGGTTTCAAAATGGGCCATTTTCGGAATATGGTCCATTATGATCCCCAATTGACCCATCCACACTGGAATTACAATGGCAATCTAAATGAATCCAAATTAATAATGTGACTGAATCTGAAGATTAACATTCATTAATATGACAAATTTTCAATTTGATTTTTCATCTTATTTTCTATTTTAATATATACTATAAATCATGTGTTAGTTGGTTAAAATTGATGATGCCATTTAATGCCCTTATGGTACATATAACAATGAAATACCATTTAATGCACTTATGATACATTTAACAATGAAATATAAGGTGAAATGTGAAACTAGGGGACCCATAAAATTATGTCTCTTTAACTATTTATTTCATGTTGCATGTTATTACTTTGTAGGAAGCCTTGGTACCAAAGAGCAATAGAGATGGCTACATTGTGGAAGACCCTTCCTAAACCACCCAAAATCCCACCACCAAAGAATGACCATATTTGGAAAACAATCTCAAAGCCAAGTAATGAGATAAATCCCACAAGGAAGCTAAGAAAATGCACTTCTTTAAGGGCCGCAACATCGTTCACACGAGTTTGTTTATGTGCTCCAATTTCGTCTTACACAGAGGTATTTCAAGCTGAAGTTCCTCCAAGAAGAAGTTACAGCTATCCGAGAACAAAACCTAGCGTTCATAACACCCAACATGAAATTAGAAGCACTCCGAGTGCAAGAATGAGTATTGAAGGACGACGAATTTTTCGTGGAAAATCATTGAATGATGATGTTTTGATGAGAAGATTTGTGGTTGAAGAAGAAGCAATGATGCAAGTTAGAAGAAGAAATGAGATGGAAATTATTAGGAAAAGAAGTGCTATGAGAAGGAAGAAGCTTGGTCCTAGTCCCTTGAGTAGAATGGTGTTGGCTGAGGAGGAGTAATTATTATTAATTTTTTTTTTTGGGTTTGTTTTTTCATGGTTGGATTATTTGGATCCATTTTTAACTTTCATCTCAACTATGTGACTCAATAAGGAGGAAAAAAAAATGAAAGTTGAGTGATGGAATGTGGGAAGCATTTTTTTTTTAGTTATTTAATGGTCTAGTATTCAAGTTTGATTTATATTTATGGAAAAATCATCATTAAATATCATTTAAAAAAATATAGTTTAAAATAAATAAATAATTACTTATTTTTAATTAGTTATCGAAGATTTTATGATTTTCCTTCGAAGATGTTATTATTTATTATTTATATTATGGCTCATGAAATATATAATTTGATGGTTATCACTTTTCATCGATTATACATTATTTAAATAATAATTAATAAAATATTATCATTTCTTATCTGTCTTACCAATAGCTAATTGGATGATTATCACCCTTTATGGATCAAGTATTACTTATTAATAAAAGCTTATCATTTCTTATTTGTTTTACCGAAGATTCACGTGTTTCATTTGGGCTAAAACTTGGGTGCCCCTAGGACACAGCGCCCTCAAATCTCATGATTTTCGAGACCCTTTAATATTAAATGATATACCTTTAATTAGTATATTAAAATATATATACCCTTGATTTTTTAGAAAAAAAATAATTTTTAATCAAATATTTATATTTCATATTTCAGCATATTTTTTCAATAAAAAAATTGTATCCTTATTAATTAAAATAAATATTAGAACAAAATATACTTTCTGCTGAAGGAGACAATTAACCAAGACAAATCAAATCCCTGTGGTAATTCATTTATATGACGTAAAATTCGTTTCTCCGTTTTGCACCCTCCAAAGAAGATTAAGTTACAATGCAAATCATCATCACATTATTTTCGTAATTAATATTAAGATAATGCTTAAAGGTTAAAATATAAAATGAAGAGAGAGAAGATTAAAAAAATGTTTATTTTTTATAAGTGGGTGGAGGAATGGAATGTGATATGCTTTTCAAATAATCTTCTAATTAAAGAAACGTTAGTTGAGTTGAAGGTGACCAACAAATTAAAGCTATTGAGTACAAAGGTGGCCAACTTCTTGCCTACTACTTTCCTTCATTCTAATATTAAAAAAATTACAAAATAAAAAAATAAAAATACCCCAAATATTTTGGCCATGACTTCATTATTATTATTAGAAACTTGAATAGAAGATAATAATCCGAAATTGTTTGAATTTCAAAAGGTTAAAAATTATGTAAATATTAATTTATGATTTATGATAAACTTTATTATGATTTGATCAAGCTATATTTGAGTTGAATAAGATCATACAAACTTTATAAATATATATAGCAATTCTTTTCATTATGCAAGCTCATTTTAAGTTGGGGTTCAATTTCTATAATTCGAATCAAATAAGATATAGCATATTTTTAAGTACAAATTTTCTTTTCGGAAATAATGAGATGATGAAATATTCATGATTCAAAAAAAAAAAAATCGACATTTATCTTTGTATTTTTCATGATTAATAACTTTAAGAATATTCTTGAATAAAAGTGTAGAAATGATCTCTTATGAAGAATATTCTTCATGTTTATTGTGAACACGTTCTTGCTATTTCTTTTTGGTTCATTCTTGCTTCGACTGTAGTACATTAAATTAAGTCAAATTAATGATCGTATTTGACGATCTTATAGTTATTTTAAAGATAATGTATTATTATTTATAAAAGATTATTATTTTATTTAAAGGAGTAATAACTCAAACCAACCTTCTAATTGATATGCATGATTAACACATGAATTTATTTATCACTAATTTCATTCATTTCCTATAAAGTAAACCTCAATACCACAAGTTAATTAGTAAAATAAAAAAGAAAGATTTATGTTGTGTCGGCAGGAACACTAAATAATTTTTTTTAAAAAAAAAAAACACGAGTTTCATTATATTTAATACTAAAAATTAGAGTTTGATCAAGTGAAAATTTTGCCATGAGTGTAGAATAATTTGTTAATTTATCAAGTTTATGTTCACAGAAAGTAAGAAATAAACCTACTACGTTTCATCATCATAGGGAAAAGATGAAAAAGATATTTTTTTAAAAAAATTTTATTGTTTAGTATAAAAAGTTAGACAGGGAGGAGGCAAAGAGAAAAAAAGTTGCAATCTTTTGCAAGCAAGAATCTAACAACACACAGATACACACACTGAGTGTGTTGGTGAGGTAGAATTTAGAAAGGGATTAGTAAATACTTGAGCCAACTTTCAAAGAAAGAAGGCTAGAGGAACTAGTATGAAAGAAAAAAAGCATGGCTTTCACCACCAAGAGAGAGGGTGGCTAGAGGGCTAGAGAGAGAAAGTTGTTTCCATACTAATGTTTGCTGCCTAGAGAGAGAGAAGAGAGAGTGGTGTAGATAGCTATTTTAGTTGGGGTAGCTCTCTCTGGAATGTTTCTGTTTCTGAAGGTTGGAGAAATAGTTTAAGGTAATTTGTCTTTTAAATGCAAGTGAAATTGCATGCAGTAAATAAATATTTTACATATGATCATCTAATTGATGGAAAAGTATGGTATCCTACCCTCCCCCCACCCCATTTTTCTTCTTGCAAGAATTTATTTCTTTGTTGTTGGTGGGATGTTAATTAGTTTGTGGATGCCCATAATGTTTATTTTGAAAGTTACATGTTTTCTTTTACATATCTGAGTTGAATTTTCTGGAGATCCTCTTTGAATCTCTCTCTCTCTTTCTCATGTGTGTGACTATTTGAGTGTTTTTGTGTGTTGGTTTGGGGTTGATTGGTTGAAACTTTTGGACATGTTGAACTGGTATTGTTGTCCAATTAAAGTGCATTATTCATGTCTTAAATCCTTGCAGAGATTTTGATGACTAATTTAGTCCCTTTCATGATGTTAACACATCCCTTACAAATTACACTTGTGTTCTATTCTACCTCATAATTAGAAATGTAATATCATGTTGCTGACTATAGAATGATGATTAAGACAGTTTTTGCAAGAAACATAATCCAACCACACCTCCCTTCCTGTCTGTGTCCTGTTTTCTTGAAACATTGTGTTTTCTTGATGTTTTTGAGGATCCTAATCCACTCTTTTGTGTAATGAAAAATAGCTAATATGATCTGCTTTTGTAGGGATAGATAGTAATGCTGAGAACATGGGAAAGAAGGGAAGCTGGACTTCAGCAATCAAGAGGGCTTTTACCCATAGCTCAAAGGAGAAGCCATCCTATGTAAGCTATTCTAATAATCGACATCCTTTCAACGCTACAAGCTCGTTTGTTTAGTGACCTTTCGTCTCTGTATACTTGCTTCATTAGCTTATATAATGTGGCATGTGGTTAGTTTAGTTTAGTGAGGTCATTTCAAGTTTAAAAGTGCTTAACTCGAGGCAATTCGCCTAATGACCGAAGCTTTAAGTCTTTCGTCTCTAGATAGTGATAGTGTGTAGTGTTTGCCAGAGTATGATATAAGATGAACCAGCATGTATTGTTTCAGGGTTCAGAAAAGAAAACCAAGAAGTGGGATAAGGGAACTTCAAGGCATGGAGAAACCAAATCGTTCATTGAGAAGATTCTAGGGGAAGCTGATCAGCTTCTCATTAGGCCTCCTACATCTTCACAAGAACCGAAAACACCGCCTACTCTACTGTGGAAACCAGCCTCTCCGAGGGCTGTTTCTCCAGTGGCTGTCTCCCCAAGGGCAAACAGTTTTACTCATCCAGTTGCTTCTTCAAAGAATGCAACTCCAAAGGTACCTCAAAATCGCAAGGAGATTAGGTACGTGCAGAGGCCCGAGCCAACTCAACGAAACTACCAGCGTTCAGCCACAATGATTCAGTCAGCATTTAGAGGCTATCTGGTAATGCTAACTACATTGTTGAGAGTTACATGTTTATGTAATTGATTTTGATGTTGGGATCGTGCGTTTAACGTTTAAGCATGGCAGGCAAGGCGGGACTACAGAGCATTGAGAGGGTTAGTGAGGCTTCAAGGGGTGTTGAGAGGCAAAAATGCTCAGCGACAGACGAGCAATGCCATGAAGCAAATGCAGCTCCTCGTCAGGGTTCAAACACAAATTCAATCACGTAGAATACAGATGTTGGAAAACCAGGCTCTCCTAAGCCAACCGTATAGGAACGACAAGGAAGTTGATGGTACCTCAACTAAATGGACCTTCAACCGAATGGTGATCCCTGAATCGCAATTCATTTATCCGTTGCTCGTTTCTTGAAACTTTATCAATCATGTTGGCATTCAAAACTTGCACTACTTCATACTAGCTAGAGACAAAGTAAAAGGAAAGCTACTCAGAATATTATGTTTGATCATTTTGGTAAATTATACTCTATGTCTGCTGTTGTATTAGCTTGTAGCTGGAAACAATGAAGATTGGGATGATAGTTTGCTTACAAAAGAGGAAATAGAAGCAAGGCTACGAAAAAAAGTCGAAGCACTCGTCAAGAGAGAGCGAGCCATGGCCTATGCATATTCACACCAGGTAAAATACTGCATCTTTGTCTCCTTGAAACTTCATTAACTGATTATCATCAATGTAATTTACGATTCTACTTGTGGATTCATGACATTTTCGCCTAATTAGACGTCGAACTATGATATATACGATGTGTTCTTCGTCTATACATTCATTTCAACTCATGTCCTGTCTTTTTTTCCTACAAGCTGTGGAAGGCTATTCCAAAATCAGCACAAAGTCCAGTGGACATACGGTCCAACGGATATCCGTGGTGGTGGAACTGGTTGGAGCGCCAGCTCCCTCCAGTAACCACCCCTCAGAGCCAAGCTGGTACAACAAGTGTCATGATAACTCCTCCTCGTCCCGTGTCAGAGTACAGGCCGCATACTCAACCGAACACAAGCAACAACAGGCACAGCAGTTTCACTAATTGTGATGATCACAAAGACGTTAGAGTTAACCAAGCTGTTAGGCCGAGTAAGACGCCTTCACCAGCAAACGGCACAGGCCAGACGATCAAGAGCTCAAAACCGAGAGGAAATGCAGCCAATTCAGCTTATGACTTCCAATTGAAAGATGATGATAGTCTTACAAGTTGCCCTCCATTCTCTGTGCCAAGTTACATGACACCTACTGCCTCAGCTAAAGCTAAAGTGAGAGCAAACAGCAACCCCAAGGAGAGGCTTCTAGGGACTCCGGTGAACGAGTCGAAGCGGAGATTTTCGTTCTCTTTGACTACAAACATTGGTTCTTTCAAGTGGAACAAAGGCTCTACCAAAGAATCTGCCACTCACAAGGCATTGCATAAACACATCCCTTCACATTCTATTGGAGATTTCAGTATTGATTCAACAATTTCTATGCCTGTAGTTGGGAGAAAGCCATTTAACAGATTTGTGTGATCTTTTTTTTTTTCTTATAAATAATCTTGTTGCATGCATGAATGAAAGTTATTTTTAACTAAGATATATTGGTGTGAAATAATGAACAAAGATCAATTTCTGTTTAAGTTCTGATTCAAGAATCTTTGGTCTATTCTATTTTTATTAATTTCATCCAGCAATTTAAATTTTTTTAAATCCATGCTATTATTTTATCAATTAAAAATTTAATCCAATTTATCATTTTGACTTATAATCCAACAAATTAAGGAGTTACTTAATCAGTCATTGCATATATGGAGCCTTATTTACTATTATTTAAATTAATCTAGTACCTATAAATTAGTTTTGGCAAATAACGGGTGCGCCCCATATCCAGAAATTTATACACTCATACACTCATGAATAAAAATATATATACAAGAATATAAAAAAATTATATATTTATTAAAAAAAATACATGTACACCCATATTCAGAAATGTATACTCTCATAAATAAAAATATATACACAATGAAAAATTGAATATAAAAAAATTATATATTTATTAAGAAATGCATGTGCACCCATATACAAAAATTTATACACTCATGAATAAAAATATATACACAATAAAAAATTGAATATAAAAAGTTACATATTTATTGAAAATGCATGTACACTATCAAATAAAAATTAATACATCTATGGTGCACAAATATCTAACTCTTTTCCTATAGTTGCTACTGGACTAAAAAATGAATTGATAAATTTACTTGACCAATCTTTAAAAATAAAAATGATTGATAAGAAAATCAAAATAATAACAATTTAGTGAACAAAAAATATATGGTGCACAAATATCTAACTCTTTTCCTATAGTTGTTACTGGACTAAAAAATGAATTGATAAATTTACTTGACCAATCTTTAAAATAAAAATGATTGATAACAAAATCAAAATAATAACAATTTAGTGAACAAAAAATACATAGTTAATTTTAACTATGTATATATAATTCTGAACAATAAAATAAAGAGTGAGGTTCCTGTGCACCCGGGCGCACGGAGCAAATTTCGTGCGCCTTTGCAATTTTCATACCCCTTTGCAATTTAGGATTCTAGCAATACATATGTTTAAATAGGATTGGAGGGGGAAGGATTGTATTCACATGGAGACACGGAGTATTCTCCGTGTCCCGGAGGCGGGGACGCAGGAGCTTTTGCCTAAAATAAATATTTTAATAATTAAACTTTTCGGATCCCATGGATTTCTTTATTAAGACCGGCAAAACAGCCCAACTTGGAATTAGAAGCACACCCTATTAAACCAGTTTCACATTGGGCCGTAAATATATTAATAAATGGGCCTGCACCATTTTAAAACTGAGTTGGTCCAATTAACAACTATAGTTTCATCAGATTATTTATTTTTCTCCCACGATCCCATAAAAGAGAATAATAAAATAAATTCAAGTCGTTGTAGAATAATATTAAAGAAAAAAAACTTTTATAATCAATTTTTTTTCAAAAAGTTAGTTTGATATATATATTTTTTGTGATAAATAAATCGTCAAGAATATTATGTGTATTAAGGTGGCATAATAATTTTAAATTTAAACCATATTGTAGCTATTAAGTTGACTAATTTTAAAATTAAAGCATATTAAGTTGACTATTAAGTTAAAGCATATTATTAAGCATATTGTAGCTATTAAGTTGACTAATAGTTTTATATTATTAAGCATATTGTAGCTATTAAGTTGACAAATAGTTTTACTATTAAAGGATATTGAAGTTATTAAGTTAACTATACCTAGGTGTGAAGATACATTTTGGAAGGCAAAAACTTGTGTGCACCCGGTCTCACGGATCACACTCCATGTGCCTTTAGAATTTTATGTTAAATTATATATCATTTAGTATAAAGATGTGTATCCTTTATTTTTTTTTTAAAAAATAAAAAATATTAATGAAAACTATATATCATTTACAACAAAATGGTGTATCTTTATTAATTAAAGTGTATCATTTAGAACAAAACAATATACTCTTATACATAATACTAAATTCTAAAGACGCACATAGCCTTACTCATATTTTGGAACAGACAAATGGAAATAATGTTTATTTATTTATGTGACGAAAATAATACATAAGGAAAAAATTCATACTAGATTTAGTCAATGTTATGTACTCTAGTCGCCTAATAAGATTTAGGCCTTTTATTTTCGCCATTTCATAATAAATTTCATTAATAAAGCATAAAATATAGTCTCAATTTTATACCTTTAAATTAAAGGTAAAGAGTTGCATAATACCGTTTCAAGACAAATTTTCATAATAAATTTCATTAATAAAGAATAAAATATAGTCTCAATTTTATAACTTTAAAGCATTAAAGGTAAAGATTTGCGTATTACGTAAGAGCTTACGTGACACCGGTGAAAAGTAATAACTTATATATTAAAAAGTGATATTTGAATGATAAAAATTGATAATGTTATTTCATGAACAAGAATTGATATTCGGTGCATCCGGGTGCAAAGGTGCACCATTGTGTATAACTTTTTATACTATATTGTATACATGTTTCTTAATAATTGTATACTTTTTCCACACTCAATTTTTCATTAAAAAAACTAGCATTCATATGTGTATAACTTTTTATTCAATAGTGTATACATGTTTTTTAATAATTATATAATTTTTACACTCAATTTTTTATTAAAACAACTAATAATTAAATTGTATACATTTTTATTTATAATTATATGTATTTTAATTTATATTTGTATATATTTTTTAAAATAAGTGTACCCTATTTCAAGATGCACCCTGGTGCACAGTAATTAACGAAATTTATATATGCGAGTTGTCAAGAAAGCAAGGATAGGGGTTACGAGTGGGATTCATGCAGTGAAAGAAGGGTGCCAAGTGGAAATATTAATCTGTTTTGGGGGCATTTACGCCTTTCGTCTTGGCATATTCTACTGACTCTTAAGCTTTCTGCTTACAACCTTACAAAACTCATTTATTGATCAATACGCCTATCTTACCTATTTACATTATTGCCCTTCTACATCTCATTTCACTACTAATTTCACGTGATCTATTTAATTACCTCATTTACAATCACCATACCTGCTCCCTTCCGTCTCATCTCCCAATGTTTATTACTCCATCAATTTCCATCTCCTTTTAATGTCATATTTATTTATTTTTAACCAAGGAGAGTCTCACACTTTAACATTATTACTCTTACGGAAGATTATAATATTACAAATTTTCTTACTCTCTCTCTCCGCTTAACAAGAGGTTAAGAAATATTATATTATGTAATGCATAGTTGTATAATATTAGTGCCTAGTAATGTATGAGCCCTATATTTTAAGCATCCAAATACTCTCTGATATCTCCAAGCCATCTTATAATTGCCTTAATTCTTAATTCTCTGGGTCACTCATTTTGCAAGAGTCCAATATTCAAGTGAGCTAACCCATCTAATTAGCACCATACATGTGTATTAATTTTTATCTTGTGCACATATACACCTGCATTAACTTTTAAGTATTTAATAATGTATACATTTTTCATTAAAAAAAATTACCATAAATTTTGTTAAGAAAATGGGTAAGTTTTTGTTCATTAGTATATATATTTTTATTTATTAGTGTATATATTTTTGAAAATATATGCAAAATACACATGATAATTTGCTCTTACATCTAATAAATTAATAAATTCTTTTAAATTGATTGCGTAATAAATCATGACATTTGTCCAAAATTTTGAAATTAGCCAACAAATACATGTTGATTTTCAAACTAATGATCAAATTTTGTATTAAAATAAAATATGAAAAATGCGGTAACAGTTGAAATAAATATTAAGTAAAAAAATATATACTGATGTATATATTTTGAGTGAGTCTCTTATGTCCCGGGATATCGTGTGGTCGTGCCCCTTTATAATTTCTGTGCCCCTTTGTAATTTAAACCCCTAATTGTTATATAATTATTAAAGAATATATTAGAGTATGTTTCTTTTAAAATATGATAAATAATATTAAAATATGATTTTAAGATATTATAATATAATTAATCACAAATATATTTTAATTTCTAATAATATACTTTAAGTATATAATGAATATAATTTGATAATGGGTCTTCCTATCCTATTTAAAAATAGGGTGCCCAGTGATTAAAGATCAATTTTGGTTTAATTAACAATTATTCCAAATTTTGACCTGAAAACCTTGGGATATTATTAAATAAAAAAATAAATAAAAAAATTGAAGAAAAGGGCAAAGTCGGCATAGATGGAAAATATGGGTAACACTTCAGCTGTAGTTGGTGTGCACAAACACGTACTGCCATATATATATATAACGCTTCTCTCCAACCAGTTTCCCTGTCCCACCACTCCCTCTCTCCCCTTTCTCTCTCATAGCTTGCCACTCTCTCACTTCTGTGGAGGAAACGAAACCTGAAAAACATACTAAAGCAACTCAATCTACAGAAAAAAGATTGTTGAGAAATGGCCTTGAAGCTGAATGCCATCAACTTTCACACCCCAAAATGCCCTTCTTTTGCTCTTCCTCCACTCGCCAGCCTCAGATCTCCTAAATTTATCATGGCTTCAACTCTTCGTTCCAATTCAAAGTAACTTCTTTTTTATTTTGCTTCTTTTTATTTTCTTTTAAACACCCTAATTTTCTCTTTTCGATCTTGTTTTATCAAAGCTGCATTTTTGTCCTTTTTTGTATAATTATTTGGCTAAAAAAAATATCATCTTTATTCTGTTTACTGATTTGGGGTTTCTGTTTTGATGTTTATATTTGTGTTTCTGCTTCTGTTTTTGTTGCTGATGTTTTCTAATTTTGTTTAATTCTATTGGCTTCTGCTGTTTGATTATCTGCATTGAGTACTTTGTTATTACTTGGTGGTGGTGGTGGTGGTGGTGGTGGTGGTGGTGGAGGAGGAGGAGGAGGAGGAGGAGGGGGAGATTCTGCAGTTTTAGGAGTTCTTTTGTCATTGATTTATTTATGAGGGCTCTTTGCTTCAAATTTCTAGTATTAAAGAAAACAACACTTAATCTACCCATTCCCCTTTATGTATAAATATGAGTTTTCATTTACGTGTACATTTGTTTCTTTACCTTTTTTCCTGTTGCGTGATGGGAAGAAACTTTAAACTGTTTGTAATTCTGATGCATAAGATAGATCACTTGATGAAAGATGTTGCTTCTCAGATTTGATTATTTCTGTTTCAGTTTTGTGTTATGGAGAGAAGCAATAAACTAGTTTCTTTCTTCTATGTTCCTCACCTTGGATTTTCTCTCTCCTGAAGTTCCTGCTCTACTATGTCACTTTCAAAGTTGTATACACACACACACACATACATGTATGTACTTTTTTACAGATGAGCTAAGAAAATTTTTTAATAAATGTAAAGACAATTCTCAGTTTCATTACAACCCAAGTTAAAGTTTCCCTATTATAGGATCTACCCCTGGTCCTGTTCAACTATGTCATGTGTTGATTATCAGGAAAAACGTAATGAGACGCCAAATATAATGATCCCAGGCCTGTTCTGGAGAATTTTTTGATCTTATATTCTGTTCTTGTACATATTTACCCTAAAACAAGTGTATGATTCAAATGTAAAACCTCTGAAGTATGTATGACACTCACTTTGAGACCTTTGGTAACTTGATTATTCTACAAATTGACATTTTTATTGTAATATGTTTCTCCTAGTAAAAGTAGTTGTAATGATTTTTCTTTTGTTGTCTAACTTGTACAGAGATGTCGAGACTGTGAAGAAGCCCTTTAGTCCTCCACACGAGGTTCATGTTCAAGTGACGCACTCTATGCCTCCACAGAAAATCGAGATCTTCAAATCTATGGAGAGCTGGGCTGAAGATAACATACTGATTCACCTTAAGCCTGTAGAAAAAAGCTGGCAGCCCCAGGATTTCTTGCCAGATCCTGCATCTGATGGATTTCAGGACGAGGTTAAGGAATTAAGAGAGAGAGCAAGGGAGATCCCTGATGATTACTTTGTCGCTTTGGTTGGAGATATGATCACTGAAGAAGCCCTTCCAACATACCAAACCATGCTCAACACCTTAGATGGAGTCCGCGATGAAACAGGGGCCAGCCCCACTCCTTGGGCAATTTGGACGAGGGCATGGACAGCTGAGGAGAATCGGCATGGGGACCTTCTCAATAAGTATCTCTATCTTTCCGGCAGAGTAGACATGAGGCAAATCGAGAAGACTATACAGTATCTTATTGGGTCAGGCATGGTGAGTAACTCTGTATTTCGTATCTACATTGATTCCTTTCGTATTTCTATCCTCTATTGTTGAAGTAATTTCATAGACTTCTATTGCATGATACTGGCACTCGATTTGTAAGACTCTCTGCATGCATCTACCCTTGCAATCTAAACTTCGCTGTAAATTGTAATTCTTGTATTGAGATGTTGACTTGACTACTGTCTCATTTAGGATCCAAGAACTGAAAACAGCCCATATCTTGGGTTTATCTACACATCTTTTCAAGAGAGGGCTACTTTCATCTCCCATGGAAACACGGCCAGACTTGCCAGGGCGCATGGGGACTTCAAGCTGGCTCAAATCTGCGGTACTATCGCCTCAGATGAGAAGCGCCATGAAACTGCATACACCAAGATAACCGAGAAGCTATTTGAGATTGACCCTGATGGAACAGTGTTGGCCTTTGCTGATATGATGAGGAAAAAGATCTCCATGCCGGCTCACTTGATGTATGATGGTCGTGATGATAACCTCTTTGATCACTTTTCAGCTGTGGCTCAACGCCTTGGTGTCTACACAGCAAGAGACTACGCCGACATTCTTGAACATTTGGTTGGCCGCTGGAAAGTGGCAGATTTGACTGGATTATCTGCAGAAGGGCAGAAAGCTCAGGACTACGTGTGTGGATTGCCTCCGAGAATCAGAAAGTTAGAGGAGAGAGCTCAAGGAAGGGCAAAAAAGGCATCAAAGATTCCATTCAGCTGGATATATGATAGAGAGGTGCTACTCTGAGGTTCATAACTTGACAAGCTCTCTTCTTCGTGTTAAGTTCGCGGTGCTCTCTGTAGATACGCGTTTGTTTATGTGATCGTGTCTCTAGATCTTCGTAAGGAGCCACTCTAGCTCTCTCTAGTTTTAATGTTATTTGTCGTGTGTTTCTTGTCTAGATTTTGGTTAAACTAAGGTTATAATAAGATTAGTGTTTGCATTTCTTCTCTCCAACTTATGTGGCATTTACGGAAAAATGAAAAAATCAATTCGATTCGATTTGTGGGCTATTGTAGGAGTGCAATCTGATAATATTTTTGAGTTATGCAGAAGCTCGTTTTGTATTTCCACTGTGCAGAATTAATTAATTGGGAGACCAACGATTAGGTACCATGCATATCTTATTATTATTATTAGATACCTAGTATAAAATTAATACTAACATATACAAAATTATATTGGATAAATCTAATTTTACCCTTTCAATGTATTATGTACATAATTTCTACCGTAAGACGATAAATATGTTGCACAATTTAGTTAAATTTTTTGCACCTGTGTAGTTATCAAGAGTATAATTATCAAAAATAAATAATTTTGATGGACATAAAATTATGTCTAAATATTATTGCTATGAATCATGCTATGTTTCTGTACATTAGATTGTAATGATTTATACTGTATAATCGATTACATTGCTTTACATTGCTGCAGAACCCCTTAAAATGTCTGCACAATCTATTATATTGTTGCACAATGTGAACAATCGCCAACATCCTTCCACACCCTCTTATCATCATCCTTACCACTGCTGAAATTGAAGGAGCAAATGAAGAACTTTCAAATCCAATACCGCAGTGGGCGTATTCGTGCATGATCCAATTACCCTCAATTAGTGCTTGTTTTTCTGCCAGAGGATTGAAGGTGAACGTTCTCGTGATTTCGATGATGATTTCACTGATGACAGAGTCTCTAACGTCGATGTTGACATATTGACCTTCTAGTGCTGCATCACCAGCGACTCCGAAACGACTTCCACTGTGGAAGATCAGATTTTTGTGCGACTCTGAAACGACTTCCACCTTCCACCGTGGAAGATCGGATTTTTGTGTTTTCTGCAAGAGTGAGATTTATAAAAGAATTGGATCACAGGAAATCTATTATGGAATATTGGGAAATCTTTTAAAATAAATAGATAAATATTGAGATTTTATTTTTATTTGATATTAAATTAAGGTTATAATAGACATATCAATATATCTTTTTGTATCTATCAGTAAGACATATCAATATATCTTTTTTGTATCTATCAGTAATAGTTTAGTTTGAATGTATTTAATAGTAATAATCTTAACAAATGTGTACTGCAGAGTAATTATTCCTAATTATAATTTGACATGTTCAGTGTGATTGATCTCATAGAGAAGAAAACGTCAAAGTGAGTTTATTGTACTTGTAAGAAGCTAAAGTTTTTACTAATTAAACTTGTTCTAAAACAATTTAATAAATAAAGCATAGTATATACATAACTCTGTAAAAGTACTTGAAGTACTTATAAGAAGCTAAATTTTTTTACTAATTAATCTAGTTCTAAAAATAATTAAATAAATAAGACATACATAACACTAATTGTTTCTACAGTTTCAGAGTATAAATGAGCAGTAATTCAATTTCAGATACCAAAATACATGAGCCTACATAATATATTTAGGCGCAAACTTTGTTAATCATTTCTATAAACTCATCCTTTCGGTTTCTACTTGCAGTTGCAGCTGATCAAGCAATATGGATATGGTGGTTGTATCCGCCCACAATCCTTTTTCATGCATTTCCTTCAACAATGGTTTTACTTTCGACAGCTCGTTCTTCTTCAACAAACTCTGGATAAAAACATTGTAAACATAACTATCTGGTGCACAACCATTTTCTTTCATTTTTACGAGCAATTGTTTTGCCTCCTCCAAAGACCCTTCTTCACAAAGCGAACCAATAATCATTGTATATATTTGAACACCAGGTTGCAGTCTTTTAGAAGATAATACATTCAAAAGATCTATTGCAGCTTAAAGTTTTCCATCTTTGCGCAAAACTTTAATGATAGTACTATATGTAACTACATCAGGTTTCATGCCTTCTTCCTCCATTTTGTGGAAAAATGAAAGCGCTTTATCAATCTCCCCAGCCTTGCACAACCCGTCCAATAATATAGTATAAGTACGTAAATCGGGACGTACTTGTCGAGCTTCCATATCATTGAAAAGCTTCCAACCATCAGCATATCTAGCTGAGCTAAATAATCATGAATCATTACATTATAGGAAGATGAATCATGCTTTAGACCTTTACGAAAGACTTCGAGAAAAAGACGCCAAGCTTCATCTCTCTCTCCCTTCTTGCAGTACCCATCCATCAAACTATTATAGGTGATGATAGACTGCTTAAGTCCCTTCTCAGCAATGGAGTTAAATATTTCTCTAGCTTTATTCATGTTCCCTTCCACATGGTGGTACCCTTCTATCAATGCAGTGTAAGTGACTATATTTGAACATACATTTTGTTGCATAATGTCTTCCAGAATACCCTCTGCCTGTTTCATCCTTCCACGCTTGCAATATGCATCCACCAATATACTGAACGTAACCACATTCAAAGAGATTTTACGTCTAGACATTTCATTTAAAAGGCCTATAGCATCATCCAATTGATCAGCATCAGACATGCCCTGGATCATCGAATTATACGTGACAACATCAGGTGAAATGCCTTTGTCAATCATTTGAGTGAAGAGTTTTACAGCATCATCCACCATTCCAAATTTGCAAAATCCATCGACCAGTGAGTTATAATGTTGGAAAACTCACGTTCATAAACACACGAACCCTACACATGCATAGAGAGGAATCTCTTACCTCTCACCGTAGGATTGTGTTGCAGTAGAAGTAAGAACGAACGAACTGGTTGGTACTCACGTGTAAACCGTGATCTCTGGATCAAATCTCATAACACGGGATTGTGAATCAATTTCTACGATGTTGTATTAACGTGGAATATGATGAACTGGGTTTGTGTTGTGTTTCAGGAGAAAGAAAAATGAGAGAGAAAGGACGCTCCATTGCGTTCTACTTTCTGCGTGTTATACATAAGCAGTTCTGAATGCGCTTATCGAAAATGTATTCTATCACCTGCGCATGATAACTGCTTAACGCAGAATATGATTTTCCGAGAGACAGGAGTTAATTAACTGATTCAATAACTTCCTCTCTCTCTCTCTTATCCACTCTCATATGTGGAAAATAATTATATAAATATAATTATTATTTACATCTCCTACTCACATATGAAGTCAAAAAGTCGCTTGACTCAATTTCTTCATGAATCATATTCTCACACAGATTAATACATCGTGTGACCCACGATATATGAGTTTTAATCGCTATACACTTGTTAGAGATATATAGCAACTCAACCAGTTTATCAATGAAACTCAACAAGCTCGCTATACCCCAGAACTCTTGAACATTTAACATAAGTTGACATATCTCTTTTTCAATCCCTGAATTTGTCAAAGTATATTCAACCCTTTTGCAAAATAACTATGTATTCATAATCAAGACCCTGCTTGATTGACCAGTCAATGAATCACAATAGTATATGTTAAATTAAGACGTTCTTCCCATCTTACTAAGTATCTACAGTCTCCCACTATAGCTGCTTTCCTAGACATGTACCGCATCGCTGTTATTAACCATAGCTCTTTTGGTAGCATGCTAAAGTAGCAACACCAAAGTGAAGACTTAGAATATAGTAGAAAGTCATAAGGGTAACCAATATATAAGGACTCATACTTTTGAGAAAATAAGGATTATTTTCTCAATCCTGTTGGGGTCAACTTTGCACATGTCGTTTTCCTAAAACACATGTCACAATGTCTTTAACTTCCATCCAAGAAAGCGTATGTCGTATTTCATTTAATTTAGACATCGTGTAAATCAAAGTTCAAGTGACTCTCATACACTTAACCCGGATATCCTCCCTCCAACGTATAGGATCTCCGTCGATTTAGTTTTATAACAAGTTGGATTAGATTCGTGGTGAAATCTATCCCGATTATATTAATTATCGTAATCTCATCTCTGCGCTCCCATTGAGCCAGAGGCAATTGGTCGTATGAGGGAGCCAATCATAACTTGCCGACATACTATTATATATGAACCATCACATATAATAGATAAAACATGTATATAGTTAAACCATTAACTATTCCATTAACATACATAAACATATTCAATTCATCGTTTTAAATCCTTTGCAAATCCAATCCCTTACATTTGCTGACTCAATGATTCGTCTTTCACAATAGGAGTATCTATAGGTTTGCAGGTGTCCATCTTGAATTGTTATAAAAGTCTCTTGATGTAAGTCTCTTGAGACAAATCCAATAACTTCTTTGAACGATCCCTATAGATCTTCACACCAAGTATGTACTCTGCATCACCCATATCTTTCATTTTAAATTTTGAAGATAACCATCCTTTTATGGTTTCAAGATACTCTTTGTTATTTCCAGCCAGTAGTATGTCATCCACATACAAGGATATAATCACAAAACAACCATTGGATCGTTTAACGTAAACACAGTGGTCTTATGAGATGACCGTAGTGTAAAATCTCAAATACCTCTATCTGGAGGATTGTTTGAGTCTATAGAACGACTTCTATAATCTACAAATTTTATCCTCTCGACCTCAAAGAATAAATCCTACAGGCTGTTGCATGTAGATCTCTTCTTCTAATTCTCCATTGAGAAATACGGTCTTAACATCCATGTTGGTGTAATTCTAATTCCATACTAGCCACTATAGCCAACAGTAGATGAATCAAGGTAAACCTCACTACAGGTGAAAAAATTTCTACGTAGTCTATACCCTTGTTAAGTATAACCTTTTTGCCACCAAGCGAGATTTCTACCTCTCTATTGAGCCATCAGCATTTCTTTTGATTTTGAAAATCTATTTATTCTCAATTTACTTTCATCCCTTTGGAAGATCTACAAGTCCCCAGACTTGATTTGACTTCATAGACTCCATCTCCTCTTTCATCCATTTCTTCTTTTTTAGACAAGTTAAAGCTTCTTTAACGTTTCTGGGCTCTTCCTCATCAGCAGGAAAAACATCTCAACTTTCTGGTGAAACTAAGAAGGCATGTCCTTCAATGTCATAATGCCTTTTGTGCACATATTTCCTAGAACTTTTCGAGATGAGATAACTTATGATGGTCTTCTATAGATAAAATGCTCTCATTGAGAATCACCTGATTCTCAATCGGCAAATATCTATCAAGATCCACACCATATGATGGTCTTCTGTAGACAAAATTCTCTCACTGAAAATCACCTGATTCTCAATCGGTAAATATCTATCAAGATCCACACCATCAACTTATTACTCCCACTTGGAACTTGTAGGTATTGGTTTTCTACCATCTCGAAAATAGGTCCGGCATCCCTGATGCCCCTTCTACTAGGAAATTCAGTTTCCAGAAAATGAGCATTACGTGATTCTGTGTCAGTTAAGCTCTCATCCTCATCTCCTATGAACACGTAACCCTTAGAATGTTTGCCTCTAGGACCCAACTTTTCATACTGACTCGATGAATCATGTACTAAGCTGCTGAACCCCAAGCTCTAAGGTTACTCAAGTCAGGTTTCTACCCGTCCAAAATTCATATAGAGTCGAAGCAACTAACTTTGAAGGTACACGATTAAGCACATAAGCTGCCGTAAGCAACGCATCTCGTTAGATTAGCTTGTGCCATCATGGATCTAACCATCTCCAACAAAATCCTATTCCTTCTTCCAGTAACACCATTTTGTTGAGGTGTATAAGGAACAGTTGATTGTCGGATTATACCTTTTTCATTATAAAATTCCTTGAATTGTTCTGATAGATATTCATGTCTTCTACTTCACTCAAGTATCGTCTAAAACAATCTAATGCTTCAGACATATGAGATATTGTATAGACTAAATAATCATCAATGAACGTAATGAAATAGTAAGCTCCATGTCATGCTCTCACATTTACAGAACCACATATATCAGAATGGATTACAACTAATGGAGATTAAGACACAATGGCTTTACCAAAAGATTTTCTAGTCATTTTGCCAGTAAGATAATGTTCGCATTTGGATAATTCGACCTTAGAAGAAAGATTCAACAATCCTTCCACAAGTCTATCATCCATCTTGCTCAACATGACTTAATCTAGCATGCCAAACATCATTCACATTTGCATTGCTAGAAGAACAAGTGTTTAGCGAATATGAATGATCATCATAACTACTAAACGTCATTCTTTACAATTTAAAACCATAAAGCCATCAGTTATATATTCAGATGCATAACAAGCATCATTGATGCTCATTACCATAGTGTCTTTAGAGACATATAACCCAAATTAAGTATAACTGAAACAGAAATTAAATTTCGCGTGATTCTCTGGAGCTATAGAACATCATGTAGGATAAAGTTCGGACCATCGTCAAGATCCAATATGCAAGTCCCAAGTCCTTTTGACTTCGACTCGTGCATTGTTTCCCATATATTTCTACCTAGTTCCTTTCGAAACATGGCGAAAATCTACAAAAACTCATCTGTCTCTCGTCACATGATCTGTTGCTCCTGAGTCTATAATCCTCAAAGGATAAGAATCAGATAGCCAGACAGTACTCAAGACATTAATTTCACACAAAACAGAATAAGATGAATCCTCCTTTACCCACCTGAGATCAGGGCATTCACGAGCATAATGACCAAACTTACAACAATTGTAACATGGCATCTTGCTTTTATTTTTCTTATTCTTTTTGTCACGATTATTTTTCCTTTTCCGTTCATCAGTTTTTTTTAGTTGGATTATTGTTAGGCTTATCACCACTACCATCAAATCGTCTTCTCTTCTTCTCCTTCTTCCAATTCCTTTTCCTTTTGAAGCTCGAAGCTCCCTTGGAAGTAGAACTAGTATAAAAGGCCCCAGAAGAAGGCTTTGAGGATCTTCCATCTCAACATGACGAGTAACATCATTTAAAGTTTTAATGCTTTCATTATGCGTCAAGTTGACTTTAAGATGTTCCTAACGATCAGGTAAAGAGCGTATTAAGGCTTTGACTTACTGATCCTCAGAGAGTGTATGACCGGTAGTCTTAAGTTCGATTATCATATTAGACATCTCCCTGAGATGTTGTCATGTTATGATTAGGTTTTTTTTCATAAGTGTCGAACTTAATAGTCAACTGCATAAGCCTTGTAATCAATGTACCTCCATACTTCTCACGTAGATACACCCAGATATCATGTGTAGTGGGGTTCATGAATCATCGCATCGATTACTGAGCTTACAAGAATACCTTGTGCAATGAAATTTTCCTTTTACATGCCTGGTACGCTCCTTGGTCACACCTCTTTTGGTTTCCAATACCCATGCCTGGATCAGCCATCACTTGGTTTATAGCATCCAATGCATCTTGTTTATACAATATGTACCAAATTTTATGACGCCTTGTGTCATAATTGTCACCATTGAGTTTCTCACCTTTGTTCAACTCAGTGACAATAGATTTCGAAGCTCATTTCTTGGATAGAGATTAAAATGATTCAGTATGTTAATAATGTTTTATCAAATTTCATGTTAAGACTAACAGAGACATCTCAATAAATAACACAAGACTTGATCTCGAAAAATAGCTCGGAGACTACTAATCATCAATCTCATCAAGTGTCATAATATTATATTCTTATTTCAAAACGTAAAATACATTGTTCAAGTAATTAATCAAATAACATTGAACAGCCACTCATAAATTTAACTTTAAACAACCATCCACAATAACGAAAACACCAAGTCTGACAAGTCATGAACATAAAATTCTAATGAACTCCCTGAGCTTTCAATTAGAAATACAATGGAAATGAATTAAGGAAATCTATGGATTAATCTCCCTAATTTATCATTACTAGATTTCCATCGATGCTCATAATCAAATTTCTTAGCCCCCACACTATAGATAGCTTGCCCTAAAGGATCTATATGAGGATTCTTTATCCGACGCTTCTCTCGACCACTTAGTCTTAAAGAATCAGAACGTCGAATCCTTCCCATCCTTAAGTAGGCCGATCTTAGTGCCTGTGTCCTATCTCTTGCTACAGAAACATCAACCAAATCTTCCATAATTTGTCGGCCATTAGGCTTCACTTCATAAGTCTCCCACTGAATCCAAAAATCCTTTTGTAGGTAATGAGACAAAGTGTCCGCCCAGGTCTCAGGACAAGAAACTTCGAAATACTTATCACGTGGAATCGTATTGCTATAAATTAAAGGCAACAATCAGTTGTATAGTTCGATTAGATCAATTGCGTGGTCCCTTGTGTTGTGTGTTGACTTCATTTTATAATTCAAGAATTCATGGAGGATTTTATTTTTAGTGCTAATGTCTTCCTCTGAAATTGTTCCCGGTCCTGACATGCCTCTGAGAAAATGAGCAACAAAAAACAAACATACCAGTGTTAGTCAAACTATATCACATGAATTTCCTCTCCATTTAATGCATATGGAAATAACTTTCCAAGATGCAATAGGTATATTCACAAGTGAATCAGTCCAACTCACTTTGGCTCCCACTTTCATAGGCTACAGGAGTTTGAACAATTCAAACATCACCAAAACAACATGAATATAGTATTAAATGACATATAAAGGCGCATATTCTTCAAAAATTGCAACCAAATAGCCACCACGTAGGTTCGTATTCAATAAATATGTCATTAAATGAAGCAAAAACACACATACACACTAAAGATGACGTCAAACACTCTCGAAAACATCACCATTGGACTCAACGCGTCGAAACATGTCGGAAAACATCTTTCCATCACCGGAAAATGCCTCCACGCACATCACGCGCCGCCAGGAGACTTCCACGCGCCGCCACGCACACGCACGTGCCACCCACGCACCGTAATGTGCTCACACGCGCCCGCACGCGCCGACAGCTGGTGTGCTGTCGTCCGGCGTGTGTAACTCACGCGCAACCATCGATGCCTCCGTCCATCGGCGCGTGGTGTTCACGCGCTACAATCGGAGTTTCCTATTTCTGCGCGTGGGATGCATGCGCTACCGCCAGAACTGCCGCTTGCCGGCGCGTGTTCGTCACGCTCCACCACCGACTGGCAGTCCTCCGGCTGCTCCTGACCTGGTCCGGTTCGATTCTTGTCAGGTCTGATCCTCGTTGGTTTAGTCCGGTTCAGGGTGGTCTGGCTCGGTTTGACCCTGGTCCGACCCGGTCAACTCACAAGTTTTAGTAATTGCGAAAAAACCCCTGGCCTTTATCGAATTTTCCAAAACAGACCCCCAAACTTTGCAAATATTGCCCAAGTTTGAAAATAACTTCAAAAATACATAACTTGAGTTTTACAAGGCCAAAAATTGCACAAAAAATACTGACGGACTCCTCTCGACGAGACCTATCCAGTGGTATAACCAAAACATGCTTTCGTTGCACAAAAAATTTGATGAAAATTAACACCTCAAGCATACATGAATAACAACGTCATATACTCATAGCCACTGGATAAAACGTAATCTGCCTCATACTCACATAAATAACTCATCAATGTCACACAATACACCAATCATATAACATCAAACAAAATTCATGTGAGAATGTTTAAATTATAAAAGCAGAATACTAAACCATGAAATTCCAGAGAATAAAAAAAACGGAGTACCAACCATTGGCTCTGATACCAATGTTGGAAAACTCACGTTCATAAACACACGAACCCTACACATGCATAGAGAGGAATTTCTTACCTCTCACCGTAGGATTGTGTTGCAGCGGAAGTAAGAACGAACGAACCAGTTGGTACTCACGTGTAAACCGTGATCTCTGGATCAAATCTCATAACACGGGATTGTGAATCAATTTCCACGATGTTGTATTAACGTGGAATATAATGAACTGGGTTTGTGTTGTGTTTCAGGAGAAAGAAAAACGAGAGAGAAAGGACGCTCCACTGTGTTCTACTTTCTGCGTGTTATGCATAAGCAGTTCTGAATGCGCTTATCGAAAACGTATTCTATCACCCGCGCATGATAACTGCTTAACGCAGTAATATGATTTCCCGAGAGACATGAGTTAATTAACTGATTCAATATCTCCCTCTATCTCTCTCTTATCCACTCTCATATGTGGAAAATAATTATATAAATATAATTATTATTTACATATAAGCCTTGACATTGGGTTTCCATCTTGTTTTTTCTAGAGTAGAGAGCAATTCAAAGGCAGGAATAGATTGGGCAGCTTTGCAGAGCCCATTAACCAGAGTGAGAATCATAACATCATTAGGCTCATAGATTTTCAAAACTGAAAGCTCCTTAAATAACGTTGCTGCTTCCACTACCTTATGATCTAAGAAGAGACCTTTCATGAGAGTATTGAATGTCAAGGCAATGGGTTCATAACCGCTCTTGAAGATAATAACCAACATTGCAAACCCAAAGTCCACCCGATTCATAAGGCAATAGCAATGAATGGCAATATTCATAGTGCACTGATTCACAGGAACATCCCTTTGACGCATTTCGTCGAACATGGAGAGTGCAGAAGGGTGGTGCTTCATCTCGACAATGTGACTCAACAGTTTGTTGAAAACAGGAAGAGAAGGTCGTGGCCGCATTCTCACGAATTCTCAAAACAAGCAAACAACATCATCTAACTCCTTAATGTTGCTGAAATCAATTGTGGGTATTCTTGCTGAAGAACGCCCATCCCTCCAACCCCAGTTATGCAAATTCGAAGAGAAGAAAGAGAATGGATGAGTGAATTCATGAAAACGCTTGGCCACAACTCCTGTTCCAAATGCAGCTGTCTTTCTGCTCATCTTCTCCACCGTGAATCAACAAAGGAAAAACAAGCACTTGTAACTCAATATCCAAACATTTACTAAATTGCTCTCCAAATCCAAACAATTTTTGGTCAATTATAATCTTGTTCTAAAATGATTTGGATCTTTTGTATGGACATCATCCATTGGGCCGGCCCGATTATATATCATTAGGCCCAATTAACTCAACAATGTGGTCTAGGCCGATTTCTTTTTATGAATTATTGCGAATCATATGCCATAAATCTCTCTTTAGCTATATATCATTATTTTAATTTGAACTAAAACTTGGTTAAATAATTTTAGTAATTTTAAATTTTTTTTATGCATAGTAATTCATATAACATCATAAAATATAGTAATTAAAATTGATGATATTCATTTTTCCAGTTGAACTATCACAGTGACTCCACCGATTTGATCTTCGATTCAATTATAATAATATTAAACTTTATGATAATTTTTTGTGTAAAATAGGAATTATATGCAAGTGGGTAGAGGATTACAAGTTTTCCCACCAACCACCCAGTTTTCCCTTGAATATAACCATTTAATGGGTGTAATTATTGTGATGTCCCTTATCAGACCGGCCGATTTATGAATATGGAAAATCGATTTGGTTGTATAACCCACTGATCCAGATTGCCTAATTGGGGGAAAAGAACCCTTAATTGAAATTTGGACCTTAAATAACCCTAATCCCTAAATGTGAAGAGATCGACGCCCAATTTTAAAAAGTCCAGGAGCTGAGAAGAGAAGAAGCAATCCTCTCGGCTGCATTAATATAAAAAAAAGCTGGTGTCATCGGAGAAAAAAGTATAGTGTATCCCTCTGGTGGGAAGTGAGTTCAGGATCGCGAATCTGGTAGTTGGAGAGTACAGGTAATACATGTGTTGATATTGTTTGGTGGATGGCTTAGATAGATAGTTTCATGGGCGACCTGTGTAGAGGATGTTGATTTTTGTAAATGTTAAATTGAACAGAATAAAGATTTGAGAAAATTTCAAGTTGTTTATTCCACCCAGTACAATGAAGTATCTATAATATTTTACAACCATATCATATTTGGGTGGTGTAGATCGTAGATGTTTATATCTGATGAATTATTATAAATTCAGTAGGATGATGCTCTTCGATGTAAATTAAAGGGAAAAGCTGATAACTGAATCCATCTGTAAATTAATAGGTAGAATAGAAGTGTTCTGGTGAAATATGTATTTTAATGGCCTATTGCATGGTAGTTTTAGAATGATATTCATATAGATCCAATATTAAAGGCAGTGTACATGTGAAGTATTGCAGGTGGTCTGACCATGGCTCTCGTAAGTCATCAAGATCGGCACTTTGCAAGGGTGGCAGATCGCTGTGACATGTTAGTGATTGCCAAGATTAAGAAGGATTTAAATGGTACACAGCTCAAGCAGTTCGAGCAGAGCTGCTTTGGGCATTTCTTGAGAATCCCCCAAATGAATTTTCAGGGACAGCTTTACTTGCAATTGCTTTACTCGCAGGACACGTCAGAATGCTGATCGCTATTTTTTTTTACCCTCAAGTATAAGGGATCGGTTGTAGTGCGCGTGACCAAGTGAAATATCGTTCCCGCAAGATAGTTATAAATTTAACAAGTAATTCTATATGATAATTCTAATGTAAGACAAATCTGGGGGTTTTTGGAAAAGATAATTAATTAACTAATGAAAAGTAAAAGTAAATAATTGAACTAATGCAAATAAAATAAATCACGTAGAGAAAATGATTTGGAATTCAAGAATGGAGAATTGGTAATGCTCGGGCAAACAGTTTAACTATGTGACTAATTTACCTAGACCCAAATTAATTACATGCAGACGTTTATAAGAGGATCACTAAGCCTAGTTAAATCACCTTGATCGGGTAGGATCTAACACTTATAATGAGCTGAAAATCTTAGGATCAATAAGAAATTAACTCTCTCTCCCTCTATAGGTACTTCATGCTAAATTCCAATTAAGGCTAGAGCACTAGACTTCCCTTTCTAGGTACGCGATTGTTAACCCTTTTTGTCTCCTTATTAATTACCTAATAATGATGTTTTACCACGTAATTAATATTCCAAATTGATTGTCTAATACTCTTAGGTATTATAGGCCAATCCCCTAAGACTGTCACAGGAAACAACAATTATTATGAAGAAGTTAAGAATCCTATTAACTATCAATCAGTGATACCGTCAATAACAATTAAAGGAATCAATACCCAAAAACACAATAATATGAAGTCTCAAAATATCATCTTCAATAAGGAAATAAACAATCTGCAGAATAATCAATTCAAATCTAGGGCAAAATCAAATCACATAGTCAAATTAAGCCCTAACATTACCAACAAAGAAGTTTAGCCCATGGATTTATAGGGACAAATCACAAAGATGAAATAAACCCTAACCATTGTGCTAAAATAACAAAAATAAATTACTAAAAATAAAGAACCCTTTTTGGAGGACTCCGTCTCTTTAATCTTTATCTCCGTCGGAATCTCCGTCTCCGATGGATGGATGAAAGTAGGTGGGTGATGGAGATGAATGATGGAGAAATTAGGGCGGATGGGTGCGCCTGTATGAACGTTGGGCGTGAGGAGCTGTGGATTCGGCGTGAAAATTGTATATCCCGTATTTTTCCCCTATTCTCAATTTAGCTGTGAATAAGGGCTTGAATATAGGCATTGCATGTGGGCTTTTTAATTGCGTCAGATTCCCCTCAAAGTTGGATTGGCTGCATGGGCTTTAAAAGTCTTATACTCCCACCACCACTAATTAATAGTTGGGCCCTTTAAACTCAATAAATTTGAGTCAAGTAATTCTTTGCATGGCCCCACTTCAATTACATGTTGTGGAGTACGTAGCATTGCAAACACTCCACTTCTCTTCACTTAAATTTAATTCAATCACCATATCACTCTTGGGCCCACAGGTTTGCATGATAAACTTGGCCTTAGCATTAAAGTCAGCTAATAGCAATTTTTGGATGCATGATATTAGTACACATGGCATGAAGCTGGTGTCTTGGAGAGAAATTTCGAAAATCCCGTCTGCAGCCGCGCGACGTCACCGTTTTGATCATAACTTCTTCATCCGACCTCTGATTGAGGTGATTTTTGCGCCCATGCGTTTTTCTCTTCCGTGGCTTTCCAACCATGTATCACAAGACTGATTCGGACCTACACACGATTCCAGAAAAATTATGGAAAGTGATCCTCTGTTTTTTGCACAAATTCACCTTTCACCCCAACTTTGCATTGTTATCCATTTTCCTATCAAACACACCAAAATACCTCTCAAGCACCATTTAGTCAATAATAATTAGAAGTAATAATATTTATGCAAATAATAACAAATATACATTCAAAGAGGTACCAAATTAGACCCAAAAGTACATGAATTTCCACTCTCATCAAACCCCCCAAACTTAAGGTGTTGTTCGTCCTCGATCAACGAAACGACAAACCAAGAGAAATAATGAGATGGAAAGTCATGTTCAAATGTAAGGATCGAACATCAATTAAGCCTTCAATTGTGCAATTAATCTTAACTTGGTTCTCATAACTTCAAATTCAAAAGTATCAATTCATTCAAAACGTGCAAGTTAAGACTATTACTTCACCAATTCAAGTGCTCAATCCACCTATGCTCACAGGACATATATAGTGTAACTCTCACGCTCATGGTGTATAAAGTGTACACCGCTTTGGGTTAAATATATTTTTGCTCTCAAATTCAATTCAAGTGCATGCGTAACCATAAGCTTGCCTATTGTCTCAACTCTCCTTTTACTTGTAGCTAGCAAATCATGAATCAAAAAGGTATTTTTATTTGGTTGTAACGTAGGCTCTTTGGACAAGGTAGGATAAATATGGATAAGTGACACAAACTCGGATCAATCAAGTGGCCATCTATCACGATCTTTCATTCTTCCTCATCACTTTCTTTTCAAGCACAACTCCTCCTCAACTCCAAATTATTCAATTCTTTCTTCAACCACAATAATGAGAGATTAATTTTCTTCTTTTCTTTCAGCATCACGGGTATGTACACTCCCCCACAAATATTTTTTCTTTCTCTCCCTTTATTTTTTCTTGAGGTACCAGTTTCGGGCACTACCTCTTTTCTTTCTTTTTCTCGCTTTTATTTTTCTTTTCAACTCCAAGATGTTCACATTTTTCTTCTAACCACTTCAACAATTACTCAATCGATCCAAGTAACACAAGGAAAAATCAAATACTAATTAAGCTCAAAGGATTATTCAAAGAATGGATTTTTCAAGGCTCAATGGGTTGACTAAGGATTTAATGAATTCAGGTAAAGTATAGGGAAAAGATGAGCTAAAAATCAAAGATGGCCTAATATCATTTTCATAATCCACTATACTATTCTCGAATATTCAAGGAGACTCAAGGCAAGTTCTAGAATACACGCACAAGAACGATACACTCAAGAAATAAAAATATCATGCGTCGATGTATCATGATTTAAAGGCTCAAATCTCACTTGGCTTTTTCATAGAATGAACGAGCACTATTCAAGGCTACGCATACATCATAACAAGCACATCAAGAACTTCAAGTACTTAAGAATTAAAGCATGTTTCCCTTATTAATCATAATCAACATCTTAGCATAGGCATAAAAAATAACAACTCAAAGATCCCCATGAAATTCAGGTCATAGAAATTAAAGCTCATGCTCATCACTTATAAGAATTCAAAACTCACAGAAATTTTAGAATAAGGAACGAAGTAACCTGATTTCAATCTTCTTCAAATTTTGCAAGTTCACTTCCTCACCTTTAATACCTTCTCAATCATAAAAGCTCAACACAAACCATCATCATAGAAGAGATAAAAAATATCGAAGAGACGAAAATCAACGACAGAAATTCATGGGACACCCAAAAATAAATATAAAAAAAACACAGAACACCTGGATAGTTGCAAAAAAATTCGAAAGATCGAATAACATTCGAAAATTCTAAAAAAAATCAACTTCCAAGCACACAGACACTAAACAATGCAGAGGAAACATACCTGGGTGCGGATGGAACAAGGGAAAGAACATCACACCTCCCCAAACTTAGATGAAAACGTTAGTTGAATCTAAGTTTAAAAGGATGTTACTACCTTAAGTGTAAGTACGCACCTTGAGTATAATTCACCTAGCACAAGACAAACAAACAAACAAAATAATAAAATGGTGAGTTGCCTCCCACCAAGCGCTCTTGTTTAACGTCGAGGAGCTCGACGGAATACAGTGTATATCAAGTCAAGAGATCAACAAACAGAACCTCTACTTCACCGTGATGATGATAATGCTTTAAGCGATGCCCATTAACCGTGAAGAAAGCTCCATCGTTCTTCTTGAGTTCAACCATTCCACTTTCATAAACTCAACTAAACTCATATGGACTCATCCACTTTGATTTAAGCTTACCTGCAAAAAGCCTCAAACGAGAATTAAATAAGAGTACAAAATCTCCCACTTGAAAATTCTTACTTCGAAGTTTTGCATCATGCCATCTCTTGGTCCTTTCTTTATAGATGCAGGAATTTTCATACGCCTTCTCTCTAAACTCCTCAAGTTCATTTAATTGTAGAAGGCGACTACTACCCGCTGCTTCAAGATCCAGGTTGATCTTCTTCACCGCCCAAAAGGATTTGTGCTGAATTTCCACAGGAAGGTGGCAAGATTTTCCATACACCAATTGGAACGATGACATGCCTAGAACGGTCTTATACGCAGTTCTGAATGCCCACAATGCATCATCAAGCTTACTAGCCTAATCCTTGCGGCTAGCGCTCACAGTCTTCTCCAGAATCTACTTGATTTGACGATTGGAAACTTCAGCTTGCCCATTCGTTTGCGGATGGTAAGGTGTGGATACTCTATGTTTCACTCCATAATATTTGAGAAGATTCTCCATTAGCTTATTGAGAAAATGAGTCCCCCATCACTAATGACAACTCTCGGCACTCCAAAATGTGAAAATATGTGCTTCCTCAAGAACGCAATGACCGTTCTTGCATCACTCAACTTGGTTGGAATTGCTTCCACCCACTTTGAGACATAATCAACAGCAAGCAAGATATATAAAAATCCATTCGATGAAGGAAATGGACCCATAAAATCTATGCCCCACACATCAAAGAGCTCTACCTCATACACATTCTTCAAGGGCATTTCATCTCTTTTTGATATGCCCCCCATCCGCTGGCATCTATCGCAATTCTCTACATAAAATCTACAGCACTTAAATAAAGAAGGCCAAGTAAAACCTGATTGAAGAACTCGTGCTGCAGTCTTTTCCGCTGCAAAGTGACCCCCATTTGGTCCATCATGGCACATACTCAAGACGCTCTCCCATTCTTCCTCAGGAATACACCGGCGTATGATGTTATCCGGATATAGCTTGTAGAGAATTGGATCATCCCATATGTACTTCTTGACCTCAACAAAAAACTTCTTATAATGATACTCAGTCAGCTTGTAAGGCTTTATTTGACCTCCACTAGCCAAAAAGTTGACTATATCAGCATACCATGGTGCTGGAGGCTTCTTTACCATCTCTACTAACTCGAAGCAATCAACCACAAGTATGTCTTCATCAGGAAAGACCTCCTTAATGAATTCATACTTCTCATCACAATGATCCCGCGGCTCAAGTCTAGAGAGATGATTAGCTACCACATTCTCACCCCCCTTCTTATCTTTAATCTCAATATCAAACTCTTGGAGAAGTAAGATCCATCTGATTATTCTTGGCTTTGCATCCTTCTTTTCCATCAGATAGCGGATAGCCGAGTGATCCGTATACACCACTGTCTTCATGCCCACTAGATACGGACGGAACTTACCAAAGGCATACACCACCGCAAGAAACTTCTTCTCTGTTACTGTGTAATTCCTCTGAGCTGCATCAAAGGTCTTGCTGGCATAGTAAATAGGTCTGAATCTCTTTTCCCTAATCTGTCCAAGCACAACCCCCAATGCCATGTCACTAGCATCACACATCAACACAAAAGGCTGCTTCCAATCCGGAGTGATCAGAATTAGAGCAGTTATCAAAGCCTCTTTAAGTACCTGAAAAGCATGTAAGCAAGTATCATCAAAGTCAAAAGGTACATCTTTCTCAAGCAAATGAGACAAGGGTTTAGAATATTTAGAGAAATCCTTGATAAATCTGCGATAGAAACCCGCATGACCAAGGAAAGATCTAACCCCTTTCTCATTAATCGGTGGCGGAAGTTTCTCAATGGCTACCACCTTTGCTCGATCAACCTGCAGCCCCCTAGAAGACACATGATGCCCAAGTACTATACCTTCTCTTACCATGAAATGACATTTCTCCCAATTCAGAACAAGGTTAGACTCTTGGCATCTCTCCAAAACAACAGTAAGGTTAATAAGACAAGAATCAAAAGAAGATCCAAAAACAGAAAAATCATCCATGAATACTTCCATAATTTTTTCAATCAAACCCTCAAAAATATACATCATGCATCTCTGAAAAGTAGCAGGAGCATTGCACAAACCAAAAGGAAGCTTCCTAAATGCAAAAGTACCATATGGGCAAGTAAAGGTAGTCTTATCTTGATCCTCCGGTGCAATCATTATCTGATTGTAACCAGAGTACCCATCTAAGAAATAATAAAACTCATACCCCGCAAGCCTATCAAGCATCTGATCCATGAAAGGTAAAGGAAAATGGTCTTTGCGTGTGTTTTCATTTAGCTTCCTATAATCAACACAAACACGCCAACCTGTAGGTATCCTAGTAGCCAAAGTCTCTCCATTCTCAGATTGTACTATAGTCATGCCCCTCTTCTTAGATACCACATGCAACGGACTCACATAAGGGCTATCACTAATAGCATAAATAATATCAGACTTCAACTACTTAAGTACCTCTTTCCTAACCACTTCTTGCATCGCAGGATTTAAACGCCTCTGATATTGCACAGAGGTTTTCTTTTCATCTTCTAACCTGATCCTATGCATGCAAATAGATGGACTTATACCTTTCAAATCTTCCAAAGACCATCCTATGGCGGACTTATGCTCCCTAAGGACTCTAAGCAGTTTATCAAGTTCAAGTTCAGTTAAGGCAGATGATATAATTACCGGATATGTTTGATTTTCTCCCAAAAAGGCATATGATAGATGATCCGGTAAAGGCTTCAATTCCACCTTCTTCTTCTTCTCTTCAGCTTCAGGTTTCTCCTTCTCCAGTGGTAAGAATCGTGGTGTCCACTTTCCTCCTTCAATTTTGAACACCTCTCTTTTATCTTCCCTGCAAGCATTCAAAGCATTCAAATATCCTTTAAATTCATCATCAAAAATATTACCTGAATAATCAGATAAAAAATCAGTTGCAAGAGTAGGAAAAGAAAGACGGTTGTTGATGCATGTCTCCAATGGATCCGTAGACAGAATCAATGGCAATTTTTCCTCAATGATCTCATCAACAACATCAATGAACTTGCAGTTTGCTTTTTCAGCTGGCCACTTCAATGCATTATCAAAAGAAAATACTACTTCATCATCTCCCACTCTGAGCCTCAACTTTCCATCTTCAACATCAATCAGAGCTCTAGCAGTGGCTAGGAATGGTCTCCCCAAAATCAGAGGCACATTGTTATCCTCTTCCATATCAAGCACCAAGAAATCGACCGGGAAGATGAACTTATCCACCTTCACAAGTACATCATCAATAACTCCTCTAGAGTGTGTAAGAGACCTATCAGCTAGCTGCAATGTCACCGAAGTAGGTCACACCTCCCCCAAACCAAGGCTTTTGAATGTATTTAGGGGCATCAGATTGATGCTCGCCCCCAAATCACACAAAGCTCTGCATGTGGCGTTCTTCCCAATCTGAACAGGAATAGTAAAACTACTCGGATCTTTTAACTTGGCTGGCAACTTCCTCTGGATGATGGCACTACATTCCTCAGTCAAGTTCACTGTTTCCTTATCCCCAATACTCCGCTTCTTGGACATGATTTCCTTAAGAAACTTTGCATAGTGAGGCATCTGCTCAATTGCCTCAGTAAAAGGAATGTTGATATGGATCTTCTTGAATATCTCTACAAATTTATGAAATTTCTCATCAAGACCCTTTTTCAACTGCACCGTAGGAAAAGGAATGGGATACTTTGTTTTTAGAATACCCAAACTGTTTCTCTCTAATTCTTCCTCTTTATTCTTTTCTCTTTTAGCTTTTTCCCACTTCTTTTCAGTCACAACTGGATGATCAATATCACTTTGGAAACCAACTGTATCAGTATGGTGAGGAACATACTCAACTGGAGCCGAATTAGGATCATACGGCATATTACCCGTCGCACGCACGACGTCGTGCGAACCACCGTACGTGGTGCACGGTTCGGGCGGCATAGCACGGTTGTCGTTGTGTGAGAGCCTGAACGTGTCTTCAGTTCCGTGCGAGAAGTATGTTGGTGATGGTGCACGGCTATCGTCGTGTGTCACACCCCAGCGCATGGCGTCGTGCGTCCTCGCACGGTCCTGGCCGTGCGCCAACTCTTCATGCACGACGTCGTGTGTGCTCACATGGTTCTGGCTGTGCATCTACTCGGATGCGTGCGTGTACGCACGACTGTTCCTGTTAGTTTCCCCAGACCAATTTTTTCTGTATTCTGTATCCGGCAGCCTAGGCCCTTCATACTGTTTACCACTTCTCAAAGTAATAGCATGACACTGATGCTCTCTCGGATTCAACTCAGTCTGTGCAGGAAATTTTCCTTGCTGTTGCAACTTACCAACCGCAGCATTCAACTGACTAATAGCAAGATCTGATTCTTTTTGCTTCTTCTCTGCTTCCTTGTACCTTGCTTCAGCTGTTTCTTTGTTTGTGACCATCATCTTGATCATCAAATCAAGCTTATCATCCATTGATGGTTTCCCTTCGGCAGGTTTCTGAGCTGGCTCAAATCCCGGAGGTGGTGCAACTGCACTGTTAGGATTAGAATAAGACAAATTTTCACTCCTTCTCTGGTTATTGAAGTTCGAATTTCCTTGGTTCCAACCCTGTTGATACTGACGATTGTTACCTTGGTCATTCCTCCCCCCAAACTGATTGTTCGATCTGAAATTTTATCTATTTCTATTGTCTCCTCCTTGGAACATAGCATAATATGCCTCTTCAAATTCTTCCTCATCTCCAGCTTTAGTTATCTCCTCTCTGTTTCCTTTCGTGAGGCAATCCATCTTATTATTCAACTCATCGAGTCGATCATGGAGAGCTGACACTTCACTATTTCCGACTTGTATCTCAACCTTTGCCACTTTATCAAAAGAATCCTCTCTATCTGCTCTTTCTGCTGGCCAATCATAAGTGTTTGCAGCCATCTCCTCAAATATCTCTTCAGCTGCCTCTGCAGTCTGCTTAAATATAGATCCACCTGCTGTCGCGTCCACTAACACTCTTGAGTCTCTTCTTAAGCCTTGATAGAAGAAGCCTAAGTAAGTATCCTTTGAAAATCCATGTTTGGGACAGCTCCGCAACAACTCTTTGAACCTCTCCCATGCCTCGTAGAAACTCTCCAAGGATCCTTGCTTGAATTGTGTAATCCTTTTCTTTATCAAGAAACTCTTGGATGGAGGAAAGTATTTATTCAGAAACCTGTCTGCCAATTGTTCCCAATCAGTACAACATCCTTGAGGAAGGTTGTTGTACCACTCCTTGGCTTTCCCCGTAAGTGAGAATGGGAAAAGCCGCATCCTGATAGCATCCTCCGAAATATTCCTGTGCTTCTGCGTCCTTGCATACTCGTCAAACATCTGCAGATGCTCACTAGGATTCTCCAAAGGACTTCCACTAAATTGCTGTCTCTCCACCATCCGGATCAGTCCGAAAGGTAGCTCATAATTCTCTGCGGTGATCGCAGGTCCATTCAACCCAGCATTCGTAGTGTGCTTCAGTTTGTATTGATCTCGCATAGGCGTCGGAGCTTGCTGTTCATCAGCCATCTTCCTAGTCTCAGTATCTTCAACTAAATCAACTCCGTCAAATTTCTGTGAAAGCCTTTCAACTTCCTCCTCTTCTGACGAAAGAAAACTATCCGAATCCGAACTAGGAATAGGTGTAGCAGGTTGCTTTCTCTTCCTTCTGTTCTCTCTAACAAGTGCTTCAAGCTCTAGGTTTAATGGTACGATTGCTCCTCCACTAGACCTAGTGATCATACACCTGCTCTCACTCAAAAGATCAGAATTGTTTGGATCACAAATAAAATTAAATAAAATAAAGCAAGTAAAGTTTAACGTCCTACAAGAAAATAAATCACAATAGAATTAAATTTAAATCTATAAACTATCCCCGGCAGGCGGCGCCAAGAACTTGATCGCTATTTTCTTTTACCCTCAAGTATAAGGGATCGATTGTAGTGCGCGTGACCAAGTGAAATATCGTTCCCACAAGATAGTTATAAATTTAACAAGTAATTCTATATGATAATTCTAATGTAAGACAAATCTGGGGGTTTTTGGAAAAGATAATTAATTAACTAATGAAAAGTAAAAGTAAATAATTGAACTAATGCAAATAAAATAAATCACGCAGAGAAAACGATTTGGAATTCAAGAATGGAGAATTGGTAATGCTCGGGCAAACAGTTTAACTATGTGACTAATTTACCTAGACCCAAATTAATTACATGCAGACGTTTATAAGAGGATCACTAAGCCTAGTTAAATCACCTTGATCGGGTAGGATCTAACACTTATAATGAGCTGAAAATCCTAGGATCAATAAGAAATTAACTCCCTCTCCCTCTATAGGTACTTCATGCTAAATTCCAATTAAGGCTAGAGCACTAGACTTCCCTTTCTAGGTACGCGATTGTTAACCCTTTTTGTCTCCTTATTAATTACCTAATAATGATGTTTTACCACGTAATTAATATTCCAAATTGATTGTCTAACACTCTTAGGTATTATAGGCCAATCCCCTAAGACTGTCACAGGAAACAACAATTATTATGAAGAAGTTAAGAATCCTATTAACTATCAATCAGTGATACCGTCAATAACAATTAAAGGAATCAAAACCCAAAAACACAATAATATGAAGTCTCAAAATATCATCTTCAATAAGGAAATAAACAATCTGCAGAATAATCAATCCAAATCTAGGGCAAAATCAAATCACATAGTCAAAACTGTATTAAGCCCTAACATTACCAACAAAGAAGCTTAGCCCATGGATTTATGGGGGCAAATCACAAAGATGAAATAAACCCTAACCATTGTGCTAAAATAACAAAAATAAATTACTAAAAATAAAGAACCCTTTTTGGAGGACTCCGTCTCTTTAATCTTTATCTCCGTCGGAATCTCCGTCTCCGATGGATGGATGAAAGTAGGTGGGTGATGGAGAAATTGGGGCGGATGGGTGCGCCTGTATGAACGTTGGGCGTGAGGAGCTGTGGATTCGGTGTGAAAATTATATATCCCGTATTTTTCCCCTGTTCTCAATTTAGCTGTGAATAAGGGCTTGAATATAGGCATTGCATGTGGGCTTTTTAATTACGTCAGATTCCCCTCAAAGTTGGATTGGCTGCATGGGCTTTAAAAGCCTTACACTCCCACCACTACTAATTAATAGCTGGGCCCTTTAAACTCAACAAATTTGAGTCAAGTAATTCTTTGCATGGCCCCACTTCAATTACATGTTGTGGAGTACGTAGCATTGCAAACACTCCACTTCTCTTCACTTAAATTTAATTCAATCACCATATCACTCTTGGGCCCACAGGTTTGCATGATAAACTTGGCCTTAGCATTAAAGTCAGCTAATAGCAATTTTTTGATGCATGATATTAGTACACATGGCATGAAGCTGGTGTCTTGGAGAGAAATTTCGAAAATCCCATCTGCAGTCGCGCGATGTCACCGTTTTGATCATAACTTCTTCATCCGATCTCTGATTGAGGTGATTTTTACGCCCATGCGTTTCTCTCTTCCGTGGCTTTCCAACCATGTATCACAAGACTGATTCGAACCTCCACACGATTCCAGAAAAATTATGGAAAGTGGTCCTCTGTTTTTTGCACAAATTCACCTTTCACCCCAACTTTGCATTGTTATCCATTTTCCTATCAAACACACCAAAATACCTCTCAAGCACCATTTAGTCAATAATAATTAGAAGTAATAATATTTGTGCAAATAATAACAAATATACATTCAAAGAGGCACCAAATTAGACCCAAAAGTACATGAATTTCCACTCACATCAAATGCACAAACCGAATAGTGTTCCATGTGAATAGGCAGCAGGCAGTGTTTGGGCCGTGTGAGTTTGCCCTTGTAACGGGGTTAAACTTTGATTCCAAACCTAGAACAGTTGAGAGCGATACATTAAAAAATGATACCTTGATGCCGATATAGTTACTGTGGACATGATAGAGTCGGCATTCAAGAAAAGCCTTAAGCAGAATGGAGGTAGCGATGATAATGTGAAGCTAGCTTTGTTATGGGTGGTATATGGGATGCTTTTGAGCAAAGGGCACGGGCCCAAGAAGGTTGATATGCATTATATTTGGCTGGCGAATGATTTGGAGATGTTCAACTCGTATCCGTGGGGTAGAGCATCCTGAGAATTCTTGGCTTCCGATATTAGACGTAGCCTTAGACCTTGTGGAAGTGAACAAAATGATTCGAGAAAGAAGACCAATATATCTAGGAAGTTTGTAGATGCTAACGGGTTTACGTATACTTTACTTGTCTGGACTTATGAAGCAATAACAGCTCTCTCCCCGAGATATTGCATTCTGAAGAACAGTGAAATCCTCAGAATCCTTCGATGGTCGTGCTGTTCTACTCCACGTTCTTCAGACCTGAAGAAGTCAATTTTCATGGATCTTCGCGGAGATGATCTGAGTGGAGATCACATATGTTGTGTTAACTTTCTGAATAGTGTATCAGATGAAGTGGTGAAAAGGGTTAGAGTAAGCACTTTAATGTTTTTATTTTGTGCATCTGTAGGTTGTCATTAAGAGACGGTTGGAGCCCACTGCTGATGAGGAGTTAGCCTCATGCTATTTGAGTGTTGTACAGTGGGAGGCAGTGCTGTTAAAGGAGACAGTGAAGGACGTCCAGTTTGAAGATGCAATAAAGAGAGCGCACTCATCAGCTGATGGAAATAGGTATGGTGTAGATAATATGGTCTTGCGAGATGGTGATACAACACCATCTAACAGAGAGATATATCGACTGGTGAGGCACCTGGTGAGTGAGAATGAAAAAACACAGAGCAGACTAGAAGAACACAGCGTAATATTCGTATGCTGATGCTCTATTTTGGCATCATGCAAGGAACTACGAAAGAGGGTCCCACGGACCAAAATCAGTCCCCTGAACCAGTCGAAGTTGAAGAACCTTACATGGGTGAGTAAACACGGGAAAATGATAATAGAGTGCCAGTATCACCTGCAGTGAATGACGATTGTGAGAATGAGGTATTGTGCATTTAATGCTTTTTGTGGTATAGCATTGTGAATTAATGCAGGCAGTTTATAAGCATGGTTTAATGCAAGCAGTTGATATTCCCACGCATTGTAGCCATGAAAATGAGAAGAATGACATTGGTGTTCCTACCGGGACAGGTGAAATGGGGCAGGAGGAGGGCAATATGCCTGCTGAAGTAGACCGTTTATGTAAGGTAAATTAATATATGTCATGCAGGAAATCTGTGTGTTGCACTTAAATAATGATTGAATTTTCTACGTGGCTCTTGTAAGGAAATTATTATTAATGTTGTCCTTTTTAAATTGACAGTCTATAGAGGTGTATGCGGTAGGAAAAATTGGGTATTATTCAGTAGTGACGACTGAGGACGCTGTATTTGAGGTGTTGAAGGGAACAACATTCCCATTAATAAATTGGATGATACTTGTATTAGTCAGACCATTTTTATAACCAAAAGATAATCTCAAGTGAAATGTTCATTTTACTTTTAGGGTAATCTGCAAGCGGCATCTGTAAAAAAAATGGGACGAGGTAGGGGGAAAGGTAATCCTGGGGTGAAGATTGTTGCAGATTGAAAGAGTGGACGCCAAAAAAAGAGAGGAAAGTGTCCTGTGTGTCCTGTCCAGAAACACCTGTTAATGACTGTGCTGATCATTTTGCAAATTCCTTCAATGCATGGTACTTGGCAAATAAGAAAGCAGACAACGGTTTTATAACCTTAGGGCATGGATTTCAATCATCTGTCCAGCCATCCTTTTTTGATTTTCTATTCAAATTCGGAGAATGGATAGGCGATGAGGTATATGTGATGGATGATTGAATATATACGAACTAAAGTGACGCTGAATTGAAAACTACATTGTTTTGACATCTCAGATGCTTGATATGCTGATTAAGCTCGTGGTCCATAATACGAAAAGGTCTTCAGAGTGTGGTGCTACTGGGTGGACTGTTGTAGAGTTTATTTTCTGGGTATGAATGCAACTTTTTGTTAACCGGTATTGTGTTTTATAAATTTGTGATTTTTTTTGGCCATCCATTTGAATCCATTGTATTTGAGGTGCAGCAAAAGGTGACGAGCATTGTTTGGGTATGGGAGAAAGCCATGAAAAGGGGAGAAGTTTGGGACTGGGAAGAGAATGAGAAGACGTTGTTGAGCTACATGACATGTGAATTCCCTAAAGGAGGTTTTGGTCAGAATTGGAATGAAGTGGAGAAGTTCTTTGGAGTGGCCCATGTTCGTGGCAATCATTGGGTTCTGTATGAAGTTCAGTTTTGTAATAATAAGATCCTGATATATGATTCGAGCTTTAGAACAACGAGGAGATTCTACATTCCACAATTTCAGATGTTTGGGAGGGTAATTAGCGGCCTACTTGACTATTGCAATATCAGGAAAGGCGTTAATGTGAAGCGGGCTTTCAAAGTTGAGAAGATAACGAAATTACCACAGCAGGTGATTGGCAATGATTGTGGTTTGTTTTGCTGCCTTTATCTTGAGGCTGCAGTAGGGCTAAGGTCATTGGACACACTGAAAAAATAAATATTGATGAATATAGATGACTGCTCTGTGGAGATTTGTATGCCCTTCGAAACTAAAGAGACCAGGCTTTAAAATTTTGCATGTGCATCGCGTGTATTTTTGGGTTTTAATACCTTTCTACTTTGTCACTGCACCCTGTATCTCTTTCATGATGTTAAAATGATATGATTGGGATATATGCCAGTATTGTACGTGACACATTACTGCAGGGACTTAATTAAGTTCCAGGTTAATATTACATATCCTAATATTCTAGTTATGTTGTGTATGATTTAATCGACGTTATTTGCAAAAAATCAATTAGAATCCTACTTAATAATATATCCATTTAAAAAAAAACTTAAAAATAAAAGGAAATTATATTTCTCCCTATCCGTCTTATAAATATACCATTATTTATGTATTGTCTTTATGATGTATTTATTAAATATCATCACACTAATATTATTAATATTATTATTAATATTGTAATTTATTATAAGTGCCAAGTTCAACACAACTAAGAAATAACATTTTACTACTTGATTATTGGGTCGGACTCATCTCTGGTATTGGCAACATAAATATGAACTCAGTTGGCAACTGAAACCTGGTACTTGGGCTTTGACGGATGAAAGTGGGCACAATGTTATTTATAGTTCTCCTTAATTTGGTTCAGAATTGTTATAAATGTGGTGTAATTTAATAGAGAGTGCTTAAAAGATTGGGACGAGGTCATCTTTGATTGTGGCAACATAAATCCCAACTCAATCGGCAATAAAAACCTAGTACTTGGGTTTTGACGGATGAAACTCGGCCCAATATTATTTATAGTTCTCTTTATTTCAGGTTATAAATGTTATAAATGTCATGTAGTTTAATATAGAGTGCTTAAAAGATTGGGACGGGGTCATATTTGATTGTGGCAACATAAATCCTAACTCAATCGGCAACAAAAACCTGGTACTTGGGCTTTGATGGATGAAACTCGGCCCAATATTATTTATAATTCTCCTTATTTCGGGTTATAAATGTTATAAATGTCGTGTAGTTTAATATAGAGTGCTTAAAAGATTGGGACGGGATCATCTTTGATTGTGGCAACATAAATCCCAACTCAATCGGTTACAAAAACCTGGTACTTTGGCTTTGATGGATGAAACTCGGCCCAGTGTTATTTATAGTTCTCCTTATTTTGGGTTATAAATGTTATAAATGTGGTGTAGTTTAATATAGAGTGCTTAAAAGATTGGGATGGGGTCATCTTTGATTGTGGCAACATAAATCCCAACTCAATCGGCAATAAAAACTTGGTACTTGGGCTTTGACGAATGAAACTCAGCCCAATGTTATTTATAGTTCTCCTTATTTCGGGTTATAAATGTTATAAATATGGTGTAGTTTAATATAGAGTGCTTAAAAGATTGGGACGGGGTCATCTTTGATTGTGGCAACATAAATTCCAACTCAATTGACAATAAAAACCTGGTACTTGGGCTTTGACGGATGAAACTGGGCTCAATGTTATTTATAGTTCTCCTTATTTCAGGTTATAAATGTTATAAATGTCGTGTAGTTTAATATAAAGTGCTTAAAAGATTGGGACGGGGTCATTTTTTATTGTGGCAACATAAATTCCAACTCAATCGGCAACAAAACCTGGTACTTTGGCTTTGATGGATGAAACTCGGCCCAATGTTATTTATAGTTCTCCTTATTTTGGGTTATAAATGTTATAAATGTGGTGTAGTTTAATATAGAGTGCTTAAAAGATTGGGACGGGGTCATATTTGATTGTGGCAACATAAATCCCAACTCAATCGACAACAAAAACCTGGTACTTGGGCTTTGACGGATGAAACTGGGCCCAATGTTATTTATAGTTCTCTTATTTTGGGTTATAAATGTTATAAATGTGGTGTAGTTTAATATAGAGTGCTTAAAAGATTGGGACGGGGTCATCTTTGATTGTGGCAACATAATTCCCAACTCAATCGACAATAAAAACCTGGTACTTGGGCTTTGACGGATGAAACTCGGCCCAATCGAAAATATAAGCCTGCTTATAAAAATATATCTATTTGGACTTTAATTAAAAAGGGCCCAAACAAAATAGATTCGTAAAGGTCACATAATCACCGACATATAGGGAAAGGAAAAACAATCTACATGGAGGTGGTACTACATCGAGGTTTGAAAATTAAACAGGCACGAGATTCTCCTGTTTCAAGTTACAACAACAACGCAAATTTCAAAATAAGTCTTAAATATGCATCTATTATATAAGAAGGACTTCTTCTTGACGGAACATTCACCATGTGTCTTACTTTCAGGATAACTCCCTATATATTATCAAGTGGATCACCGTCCTCAACCATCCCGTCATCAGCATCACTACCCTCCAGTCCCATAATTTATTCATTTTCCTGGCGTCCTAATCCACTACCACTGCTGTAGGCATCTCTTTTGAAGCGATCCATAACCGAGAATGTAATGTCCATGTCCCACCACAGTGGCTCAGGTTCAGAGATGAACTTGGCAGCGAGGAGTTCCAACTGAAATCATGTACAAGGAATTAAGAAATGCCATAGTTGAGTAAATAAGAATTTAAAAAGAAAGTACTATAATATTGTGCCTGAATTATATGGTCTCATGTATTCTGGTTGGCTTCGTACTTATCAGATCTGGAGTTGAATGATACACCCGGTTCTTTTGAGATTTTAAGGTAGAGTCGATAACGCTTAGCCAAGTCTGTTAACTTCTTGGAGACAGTCTTCGTCCCTATGTATGGACCGATTCTGTACTGAGGAACACCCACAATTTCTTCTAGAATTTCGACTGAGGGAATCAAGTCTAGAACTTTCCTATCCATCCAAAACTCCCACACGATTTCCAGCAAATACTTTTCTTCAATCGTTGTCCATTTGTGATACTCCTCAAACATCTGATCGATCTTTCTGTTTGACTTGCATCCTATTTTCAGTGAAATAAAATGAAAAAGAGTAACTACAAATAACTTTCCAAAGTTTGATGATGTAAATACGAAAGAAAAATTTAAATAGAAAATAATCAGTGCCCACAAGAAAAACCTGTTAAAGATTTACATATGAACGTGACTTACCCCTATGATTCATCCTGGATTTAGTGTTTATTTTCTTTCAGGCATCTCTACCTTTAAATAAGGGTTACATGAGTCATATAAACCGACACATATATCACGAAAATAATTATACCTCACAAAAAAATATAACGTGATATACATGACACTTGATAGAGAATCCTTCAACACTGCACAACTGCACTACATTATGACAATGATAAAAAGGTTTTTTTTAATCTTTTTGTATTCATCTATTTTAGGTGTGTATCTTACTGTTACAATAGTGTATGCCTTGATTTAGGGATCATGGTTTATGTGGTTTAGTGTAATATTTAGAGTTTAGGGTTTAGGGTTATAGGGTTATAGGGTTTAGGGTTTGGGGTTTAGGGTTTGCCAAATGTAACAATTGATTCACTCAGGTTGTAACTAAAAGAGCTTTGCCACGTCAATTTAATTGAGAAATCATTATGAAATACGGATGAAATTCTTTCATATATCTTGATAAAGGGTTTATATTAATTCCAATTTATCAGATGGGTTTATATATATGAGATAATGAACGCAACATATATATGACACGTAATGGAGGTGAATTATTTATTTTAATTTTTGTCCTTGTAATGTGTGTTATAATTGAAGAGTGAATTTTTCAAACACTGTTAAATATCCTCTCACATTCGAGATCTTCGTTCTGTATACGTCAGGTGCATGATTTGTTGGAAGCCGTGTTGGACAGAAAAAATCTGCAATTAAAATATATCCAAAATGAAATATGCATTGTTTAGATACATATTAATAAAAATAAATTAAAAATACAAATGATTAAAATCTACATATTTAATTAAATGATTCAAACCTAAAATATAATTATATAGAATAAAATCTGGAATTGATTTACCTTGTGTAAGTATCCATTCAATAGTGTTATGTGTGGTTAAGGCTTTTCATTTTTAGGGTTTTAGGGTTTGAATTTTTGGGTTTAGGTTTTATGGTTTGCCAAATATAACAATTGATTCACTCAAGTTGTAACTTAAAGAGCTTAGCCATGTCAATTTAATTAAGACATCAATATGACATATGGATGAAATTCATTCATATATCTTGATAAAAGATTTACATTAATTCCCATGTGTCACAAGGGTTTATATATGTATGAGATAATGAAGGCAGCATATATATTACACCTCAATATATTTATTTTAATTTTTTTCATGTAAAATGTGTTATAATTGCAGTGTGGATTTTTAAGACACAGTTCAACTATCCTCTCAAAATCCATTAATCGAGATCTTCTTTCTGTTACAACAGGGGAATAGATTTGTTGGAGGCCGTGTTGGACAAACAAAATCTACAATTGAAAGATATAAAAAAAAAGATAATTAATAAATAAAAAAGAAGCATATCTAGATATTTAATTAAATGATTCGAATCTAAAATACAATTAGATAGCTTAAATATGCAATAGATTTATTGGAAAACGTGTTGATAAACAAAATACAATTAGATAGAATCAAATCTGCAATTGATTTACCTTGTGTAAGTATCCATTCAATTAATCTGTATTATAACTTTATTGATACATCTCATCAGTCATCATGAATAGAAGCATAGAGATAGATATTACACGCAACCCTCTATTTTCCATTTCTCAGTGGAGAGTATCGCAGTAAATAATGCAACAGTTGAGATTAGTAACATGCCAATAGTCTGACTCATTCACAACCATTCACATTTCCCACTGTTTACATACGTCTAATCCAAACCATCCCCACTCCACTATGGAATTTCCTATTTAAGTGGCCCAATTACTTCTTAGTTATTCACTTCTTCAATTCAGCCTCCTCCATCTTCAATCTGCAATGGAGAAAATCAGCCATTACAAAATATTTTATGAGGGCACGCAGTGGACAGCCGAGAGAGATGCATGCTTCATCAATACTTTGTTACATTGCAAGAAAATTGGTGAATTCGACCCCACGAAATTCAACTCTGCGGCATGTGGGCGGGCGACAACTATTCTCAATGCCTTGTTTGACACCGCCTTTACATGGATGGACTGCATTGAGAGACTGTCAAAAATGAGGATCCGGTACCTCAGTTTTAAAAGGTTGTTGTCGATGTCGCCGAGAGTCTACTGGGACAGAAGAATGAATTGAGTAATTGATACCGATGATATCTGGGAAGAAGCAATTGATGTAATAGATATAGTTTTTTCACTCTAAAATAGACTAATCTTGAGAATGAATGAAATTAAATCGTGCTCTTTTGATGTAAATTGAATCGAAAAAATGAAGACTAATAATTTCGTGTGCTGCTACTATTATCATGGAGAACCGGAGTTCGACCGCTTGGAAATGTTATTCACGGAGGCACCCAACCGCGCCATTTTGCTAATGGGTGTCAAAGATGAGCCAGCACGCGATGAGGCAGGACCCGCCGCTTGTACTCAGTATCCGTGGGTGGAAATTGATGTGAAGATGTTGAAGTTGGCCTACCGGAGAAGGAATATGGGGTTCTGCAATTAAGGAATTTTTTGGCCTAAATTATCGGATATTATGTTGCTTTTTTTCATTAATATATTTTATTTACTTTTAAGTAGTTTATAAATTTTAATTTCGTAATCTTTGATCTGTTAATCGAAGTAATTATGTTATGGTTAATATGTATTTATTTTAATTTTATGGTTATTATGTGTTTGTTATATATGAACAATATTAATTAGGTATTAATTAGTGAAATATTGAGATATTATTAATTTAAGTTAATCTCGGATCATTAAAAAAGTGTAGAATGTTATAGATTTTCATTGTTGAACACATTATAACTAATACATGTCATCTTAATTATTTATATAAAAATTTCATTATAATTAATATAGTTCTCTATACATTTATATACTTGTAAAAAACTGATGAAAAAATTTTATATTATGTTTAATTAAATTAGTTACACATTTCTATAATGTTTTGTTACGAATTTATTTTAAGAATGTTAATAACTAGAATGTATATAGTTATCTATAAAAGGAGTAGTTTGTTAGTAGTTAATATTATAGTAAATGGGGTTCATTTATATGCCTTGATTAATATTTCAAGTATTAATTAAAAATATTAAATTATGTTTAATCGGAAGGGGTAGTTTGTTAATAACAAAAATAGAATTTAAACAGCCAACTCCAAAAGGTTCTCTAAACAACCAATAATGTTAAATTTGAAGAGTCATACGTTTAAATAGACCTCCAACAGCATCTTTAAAATAATATTTTTTTAACATAATGGTTTTGCTTCTTTAAAGTTAGAGAGCCAAAAATATAATCCTTTTGGGGTTGAATAAAAATACACCACTTTAAATTTTAAAGGTTCTTTATATTACTTAAAATCCTCCTCAAATTATACATAATCTTTTGGAGAAGCTCTAATCATGCAACTAAAATTAAAATAGTATTAAAATTTGCATTTTATTTTATTTTATTTATTGTTTAACTAATAAACAATAAGTATGTGGATAAATCAACACATTTGTTACCATTTTTAATAAAATTAATTATATTTAATCATGTAAAAAAGATATTGAGAAATCTCTTATAATATATTTTTGAGTAATTAAATTATTGAAACAATGTTATAATTAATGATAATTATACACTGCATATTACCTTACATATTTGAAGTATAATAAAAGGAAAAAAAAGAACAGACAGGTTTAATAGGAAAATAATATTTTTAATTAATTATGATAATAATAATAATAATAATAATAAATAAATAATATAGTTGCTCTAGTTTACTTATTGTTTCCACTTGTTTTGTTTACTTTACCACGTGGGAATGGATGTGTGTGTGTAATAGGGGATACAAACAGGTATTTTTCCCCAAATGTGTAGCCCCCGAATCAAAATCAGAAATAAGACACCCGCTACGATACGAACCCTAACTTTCTTATCCACCAACAGCTCACTCCATTCGTCAATTTACATCAGGAGGGAATGTCATCCATGGATTTATCATCGTTTGCATCAGGAGGGGTAAGGTTTACGGCATGCTATTGTAGTACAAATGCAAAGTTGCGAACTTCTTGGACTGAAGCGAATTTGGGCCAACGATTCTACGGGTGTCGAGCATGGCAGGTTACAAATTTAATACTTATATAAGTACAAATCGAATGCATAAGATATATACGTACAGTGTTGGATGTGTTAATATTAATCACTCTTGCATTGCAGCGAAACGGTGATGGATGTAATTATTTCGAATGGGTCGATCCTCCAGTGCCTCCAAGAGCAAAGTCTATAATTCTTCTTCTATTGAAGGAGAAAAATGCAATGGATAACGAACGAAAAAATATCGAGAGATATGGAAAGAATATGATGATTGCACTTATTGGATCTTGGGCTTTATTTGTGGCTATCTTGTGTTCTACAAAGATGATGCACTGATGAGTTGTTGGAGTAAATGGATTTGGAAAACGGAATGGGGTAATGGAGGTTGTTTTGATGTATGATGTTGGAGTTTACGGGCTCTGTTTTTAGTGGTTTAGGGTGCTAGAGTTGTTAACTGGAGTAGGGTAATTGAGTTCTTAAATGGAGGTTGTTTTGTTGAATGATGGTTGCTCTATATCGAATATTTTTTTTTGGAATGCTTATTTTGCACTAATATTCATTAGTATTTCATACCCAATGTAGGGCTTTTATTCCCAGTATATAATGGATAATGTGTGAATATAGGATGAGCTACTTCATGGTTTTCACAGTTTTGACAACAAACAAATATAACAACCTATATTAATTTAAGTGGAGGTACAGACATTGAATACTACATGTATTTTAACTAAAACCCTATATTAATTAAAATTAGAAACCTCCATAAATAATCCCTACATGTAGTTCTACTCCGGTATAAGTATATAAACCCTAAAATAACTTAACAAATAAAAATCACATCAAAGTAACATCACCAGGTGATACACAGCAGCCAATCAATATGAATAACTCATCAAGTATCGCACTCTATGGACCCCAATCTAATCAACATGTTCGCAATCTTATAAAAATAATTGTAACTTAAATTTTTCATGATATCACTTATATGTCCAGCTACCCTCACATATTGGTCGTTGAGTTGCTTTTCATTAACTGGTGGGAAGTACATGTACTCATGTTGTGACCGCTGTCATTGCATCTACTGCAGCACTGAGGCCTCCGCTTCTTGAAATGCTTATCTTTTGCTAACTTTATCCGAGATCTTTTAGGCCTACCATCTTGTTTTGGGCAATCAGGTGGGTTACAAATATCATCTTCATGTAATCCCAAACTCTGCCATTGAGATTGGTCGGGAACAGAGAGCACCAAACCACCCCACATTCCCTTCACCCTCCCATTCAAGTAGCAATCACCAGCAAAGGAGTTCACATCATACTTTGCAAACCTAGATAAATATAACACCATTTACTTTAATGATGTAATTAAAATATCATAACTATATTCCTCTATGTAAATAACACTGAAAGTAGTATTTATAAATTAAGTAATAACTCCAACCTGATTGTTGCCGCCGCATGGACGCATGGAATTATATCGGCTTGAAATACTCCACAGTCACATAACCAATTTCCCAAATCTACTATGTAACTATTTGTGGTGCTCTTCACCATGTAGGTCTCATCTCCAATCAAAACAACTTCCAATCTCATGCTAGCTTCAACTACACGGGATAACTCTCTAGAAACGATTCGACATAGAGGCCCAATCTTTGTTTCTGCCTCTTCAAGACGACTCGTGAACCAACCACCAATAATGTGCCTCACTGATCTAAGAAATAAACCACTGGGAGCGAACAAGCCCAGGAAATACACATGTTCCAACTCTCTGCAGCATTATTCGTGACGAATTCATATTTCCTAACAGGGCATAGCACACGAGACCACCTCTCCGCTCCTATTTCATTAAACTTCAAATACAGGCTTTCAAATTTCCTGATGCTGCTTAACGTTTTCATAGTCCTGCTCAACAAGTAAATTGAATAAGTCAATAGTATACACAACACGTTAATTCCTTTCACAACTGTTCATTTATACTTAGATGAACACATTTTTAGACTCACCGCTCAAACTCGGATATGCTGTAAGTTCTAGCAGCATTCTTGAACAAGTACACAGTGGCTTTGTTGTACATCATGACCTACTTGCGCAAATAGTAATGATTAGAGCTATTTTCACCTATATTTTAGTGTCTTTTTATATGTGTTTTCGTATTATTTTATCCGTATTTTATGTGTTATTTGATTGTGTTTTGTGTTTTTATTGAAATGTGTGTGAATGAGCTTAAATTTAAGATTTTTACTTTTTATTTGATGCTAAACATGATAAGGAAGATGTAGGAAAAAACGGATCTCAATTCGGAGTTGAAACGATGAAGAACGAGCCGAAATAGTGAAAGAGGAGAAGAAGCTGCACAACACGGCCGGCCGAGTGCAGGAACACGGGTCGTGTCTTGAACACGCCTCGAGTTCCGCACACGGGCCTGTGCATGAGGCCGTGTGATGTCGCCAGAAACACCAACTCGGCCACCCCTGTGGCCGAGCGCAGAGCACGGGTCGAGCGCAGAACACGGGCCATGTACCGCGCACTGCCCTGTCCTAGAAGCCGTGTGCGGACACCAGATTACACAACACGGCCACCCCTGTGGCCGTGTGTAGAGCTCGAGCCGTGTAGGTGTAATTCCTGCTAAAAAATCAGAATCTTCTAGAAGGCCCACATGGGGTATAAATAGACCCCATTTCAACATTTTTCAGAGGAGATCCGAAATCCTATCATCTACACACACATCACACACCTTTCCTCCCATTTTCCACCACCACCTAGATCCACCTTCATCCACTTTGATCCATCTTCATCCATTCCATCAATTCTCCACCAAATCTTCATCTCTTCCATTGGGTGTGAGAGATCTCAAGATTTCAAGAGCTAGAGTGGGAGATCCATGAGTGTTGAAGATTTCCTACAAGAAATTGTTGGGGAAGATTTACATCTCTTTTGAATCTCTTTTGGATTTAGAACTATGGATTTGTGTAATAGATCATTTAATTGTTTTGTTACCCTAATCATGTTAGGCTAATCCCTCTAGTGGGATTAGGAATATGAAGAGCATATTAGATTTATATTATCATGTGGATTAAATTGGTTTTTCATTTAATTGATGTTGATTTCTATTCATGGGATTTAATTGCTTTGATATTGTGATAGCATGGTTTGTTATTCATGAATGTTTATTGGTTTAATGGATTGTTGATCAATGGATTATTTGTGGTAATTAAGTGCTATTATGATGTTCATGTATGTATTGCTTGGAGTGAGACGAAAACGACCCTCTATAGTATTAGGAAAGCATGAATAGACATTGAGTTTGGGTTTGACCGAAAGGATATTTGAATTTAATGAGGGGAACCAATCCATTCGTTGGCCTTAGTACACAAAAAGGGAGAGTTTAATCTAACTAGTACCTAGATGGAAGGGGTTAATGTTGAGCTTTGATCTTAAGTGCTTTTGGGAGTCTAAAATGGATCAACAACCTTTGTAACCCGAAAGGGAGCTTAGGATACAATCGTGATCACCCTTAGTCTACATCAATTGAGTTGAATTCCGTTTGCATGATAATATGAATCGAGTGTGCTTGGATGTTTCTAATCCCATGTTTTTCCATATTTGAACTTTAGCACCCATTTTCTTTACTTGTCATTTCTCTTATTTGCTATTCTTATTTACTTGCTACTTGTTTTAGTTGTTAATCAATCTCAAAACCCCCGATCATCTTTACAAAAACAACATGAACATGAGCTCACGTATTTTGCTAGTCCGAATATAACTCCTTATTGGATTGATAATTTTTCTTGGGATATACTACTACAACGATCGAGTATTCTTGCTCGTGAGTGCTACAAAATAGGCAAACAAGAAAATGGCGCCGTTGCCAAAGGGGAGTTTGACGGACTAGTCGAGTACTGGGTTATTGTTTTAGTTGTTCTTGATAAGGATTCTTTTTATTTTCTTTTATTTATTATTTGTGTTTGTGGTCTCATTCTTTGACTTTTCGTAGGTGTTTTATGATCACAAGATCAAAGGGATATCAATCGATCATTCCTTTGAATTTGGAGATTGAAAGGACCGCACGACAAAGGAAACGAGAGAGGCGTAAAGCTAGAAAAGAAAAAAATATGGAGAATCAACGGGGAGACAATGTTAATTATGACCCACCCCAAGATCCTTTACAAGATCAAAGGGGGGTACAAGAAGGAGTGCAAGAGAATCAAGCGGAGATAATGAGGAATTTCTTTGCTCAAAATCAAGAGTATATGCAATTGCTTGCCAATCAAGAAGCTCAAAGGATATTTCAACAACAAGAGTTGCCAAGGCCTAGAGCAATTCGGGATTACTTCCAACCGAGGGCCGTGCACAATATGGTTCCTCCGGTTCAGGCTAATGATTATGAAATCAAGACCGGATTGATCAATATGGTTAAAGCAAATCAGTTTGGGGGAGGTCCTCTTGAAGACCCGAACACTCATCTATCTACCTTCTTGGAGGTTGCAAATACCGTCAAGATGAAGGGAGTGTCGGAGGATGCTATTCGAATGAGGTTGTTCTCTTTTTCTTTAAGAGACAAGGCTAAAGCATGGTACAATACAATTCCTTTGGGAAGTTGTAATACATGGGAAGATCTTGAGCAAAGGTTCCTAAACAAGTACTTTCCTCCTTCAAAGACGCTCCAATTGAAAAGCCTTATCACTCAATTTAGGCAACTTCCGGATGAAAATTTTTATGAAGCATGTGAACGCTACAAAGAGATGCTTCGAAAGTGTCCTCAACACGATTTTCATGAGAATCAACAAGTGGCTTTCTTTTACCAAGGGTTGAATCAACAAAATCGGATGCATGTAGATGCCTCATCCGGAGGGTCTATATTTGGAGTGGATGCTATGAAAGCCATGGATATTTTTGAAGACATTGCGATGAATGCCTATCAATGGCCTTCCGAGCGAGTAATGGGAGGTTATGCCTTTGGAAAAGTAGCTCAAGTGGAGAGTGTGAACAAAGTGAAGAGTGATGTGTTTCAAAATGAAGGAATGAAAGAATTCAATGAGAGCATTCAAGCGTTAACAAAGCAATTGAATTTGATCACTCAAGGAGTAAGCCAAGGGGGGAGCACAAGTTCTATGGTGAATAATGAGAGCAAGGTTATGCAAAGTGTAGAAGATGTTGCCTATTTAGATAGGAGAAATTACCAAGGGAATTTCCATCATCAAGGGAATTTCTAAGGTAATTATCCTTCTAATCAAGGTAATTACCAAGGAGGATATCAAGGACAAGCTCGGGGAAGCAATTTCAATCAATCAAGTGGAAATTATCAAGCTCCGAGGAAGCATGAGAATCTTTCTTACTCTAATCCTCAAGCCGCCGTGTCATATCCTCCGGGATTCGATCCGAGTGCTAAGCCGCCAAATGGAGAAGGGAAAGCATCATTGGAAGAGACATTGATGGCATTCATGAAAGATACAAGGGCTTACATGGAAAAAAGAGATGCAAAGATGGAGGCTAGAATGGAGGAAAATGAGAAGAAATCCGACAATAGGATGAGAGCTTTTGAGTATCAAATGGGTCAAATTGCTTCTTCCGTGGGATCTCAACACCAACAAGGAAAGTTTCCATCTACCACGGTAACTAATCCTAAAGAAGATTGCAAAGCTATCACTCTTAGAAGTGGAAAAGAGTATGAGGAACCTCCTATGCCTAAAGAAGATAGTATTGTCATTGAAAGGGAAGTGGAAAGCAAGGTGGAAGAAGGGTTGGTGCAAGAAGAGATTGAAATGGAGGAAGTAAGCAAGAAAAAAGAAATTGTTGAGCAAAAGAAAGATGAAGAGAAGATAGAGAGAATTCCAAAGTGGAAAAAGGCAAAAAAGTTAAGGGAAAAGGAAGTTGAAGTTGAAAGAGATAGTTGGGAAATACCCAAGACTCAAGTACCGGTTCCTTTTCCTCAAAGGTTCTTGAAGAAGGGTTTGGATGAGAGGTTCAAAAAGTTTCTTGAAATCTTCAAGAAGATTCAAATCAATATCCCTTTCGCCGATGCTTTGGATCAAATGCCTCATTATGCTCGTTTCTTGAAGGACATCATGGGAAAGAAAAGAAGTCTTGTGGACAATGAAACGGTTAATCTAACCGAAGAGTGTAGTGCCATTCTACAATGGAAACTTCCACAAAAATTGAAGGATCCGGGTAGTTTCATTATACCATGTGAAATTGGAAAGAACAAGAAGAACAAGGCTCTTTGTGACCTCGGTGCAAGCATTAATCTAATGCCTCTCTCCATATTCAAGAAGCTTGGATTAGGTGAAGTAAAGCCAACTTCCATCACACTTCAATTGGCGGATCGATCTATGACACATCCAAAAGGAGTAGTTGAAGATGTGTTGGTGAAAGTTGATAAGTTCGTCTTTCCGGTGGATTTTGTTGTTCTAGACATGGAGGAGGATGAAAATGTGCCATTGATTTTTGGGAGACCGTTTCTTGCTACCGGGAGAGCTCTTATTGATGTCTACAAAGGAGAATTGAAGTTGAGGGTTAATGATGAGGAAGTGGTATTCTCTCTACACAAGGCCATGCAATATCCAATGAATGATGAAGAATGCAAAAGTGTGGATGTTGTAAAGGGAAGTGTCGAGGAGAGTTGGCCTTCCATTGTAACCAAGGATCCACTTGAACTTTGCTTGAGCAATTCTCTATCTCTTTCTAATATTTCTACTACTTCTCTTGATTTGAATGAAGAATTGATTAATTGTTTGCTTGATCTAGGTGATTGTAGTGAAGCTCAAGAGGTTGCAGCTGCCATATCAAGGGGAAATGAAAAGTTCTTACCACTTAGAGATCCACTCGAGCAAGAAGAGAAAAAGGAAAAGAAGGTGGAGTTGAAGCCTCTACCCGATCATCTTACTTATGCTTACCTTGGTGAAAATGAGACATATCCGGTAATTGTATCATCATCTCTAACTTCTAGTCAACTTGATAAATTGCTTAATGTCCTTAAAGAGCATAAGTCGGCTATTGGTTGGTGTATTGATGATTTGAAGGGAATTAGTCCAACAATTTGCATGCATAAGATAAGACTTGAGGATGAAGGGAAAGCTTGTGTTCAAAACCAAAGAAGACTTAATCCTATCATGCAAGAAGTGGTAAAAAAAGAGGTTCTTAAGTGGTTAGATTCGGATATGATCTTTCCTATTAGTGATAGCCCTTATGTGAGCCCGTTGCATGTAGTATCTAAAAAAGGGGGTATGACTATAGTGAAGACCGAGAAAGATGAGACCATAGCCACGAGGACGGTGACGGGGTGGCGTGTGTGTGTTGATTATAGGAAGCTTAATGAAAACACACGTAAAGATCACTTCCCCTTACCTTTCTTGGATCAAATGTTGGATAGGTTGGCCGGATATGAGTTTTATTGCTTTCTTGATGGGTATTCCGGGTATAACCAAATTCTCATAGCACCCGAAGACCAAGAAAAGACCGCTTTCACTTGTCCTTATGGAATATTTGCTTTTCGAAGATTGCCATTCGGACTTTGCAATGCACCGGCCACCTTTCAAAGGTGTATGATGGCAATTTTTGAAGGATTAATTGAGAATATAATGGAAGTGTTCATGGATGACTTTTCGGTGTTTGGTTCTTCTTTTGATAATTGTTTGTCTAACCTTGCTATTGTTTTGAAACGATGTCAAGACACTAATTTAGTGTTGAATTGGGAGAAGTGCCATTTCATGGTAAATGATGGCATTGTACTTGGACATCACATCTCTTCAAAGGGATTGCAAGTTGACCGAGCCAAAGTTGTTGCTATAGAGAAGCTTCCACCGCCAACAAATGAGAAGGGAGTACGATCGTTCCTTGGTCATGTCGGGTTCTATCGTAGATTCATCAAGGATTTTTCTTCATTTTCTAAACCTCTATCTCATCTCCTTGAAAAAGATGTGCCATTTAAGTTTGATGATAATTGTTTAAATGCTTTTCAGGTACTAAAGGAAGCTTTGATTTCGTCACCCATCTTAATCACCCCCGATTGGAAGGAGCCATTTATATTGATGTGTGATGCAAGTGACGTAGCTCTTGGAGTGGTTTTGGGGCAATTAAGAGAGAAAAAATTCCGAGCTATTTACTATGCAAGCAAGACATTTGATGCGGCTCAAAGGAACTACACTACTACCGAAAAAGAGTTCTTGGCGGTAGTATACGCATTTGATAAGTTTCGTCCTTATTTGGTAGGAACGAAAACTATTGTATACACCGACCATGCCGCTATCAAGTATCTCATGGCAAAGAAGGATGCAAAGCCAAGGGTGATAAGATGGGTACTACTTCTTCAAGAATTTGATATTGAAGTGAGAGATAAGAAGGGCACGGAGAATGTGATAGCCGACCATCTTTCAAGGTTAGAGTCAAGGGAGCATTTTGAAAGTACTTATGAGTTAATCAAGGAGGTTTTTCCCGATGAAGAAATCTTGGAGTGTGATTGCTATCAAATTGAGGCTTTAGTGGAGGAAGAAGGAAGCCCGTGGTATGCGGACTATGTGAATTACTTGGCTAGTGGAAGGAGGCCTTATGAGCTTAATAAGTATCAATCCAAGAAGTTCTTTCATGATGTTAAAAGTTAATTGTGGGATGATCCATTCTTATACAAGATGTGTAATGATTCTCTTGTGCGAAGATGTGTGCCCGAGGAAGAATGGAATAGTGTTTTGGAGTTTTGCCACTCTTCACCTAGTGGAGGCCATTTTGGAGCTCAAAAGACCGCTGCAAAAGTCTTACAATCGGGGTTGTATTGGCCATTTTTGTTCAAGAGTTGTAAGAAATTTGTAGAGGGTTGTGATCGATGTCAAAGGATGGGAGGAATCTCCAAGTGGGATGAGATGCCCCTTAAGAGCTTTCAAGAAGTGGAGATATTTGATGTGTGGGGCATCGATTTCATGGGACCATTTCCTCAATCTAATGGATTCCTATACATCCTATTGGCGGTCGACTATGTATCGAAATGGGTTGAGGCCATACCTTCAAGAACAAGTGATGCTAGAGTGGTCATGGGGTTTCTAAAGAAGCATATCTTCACAAGATTTGGAGTACCTAGAGTGTTGGTAAGTGATGGGGGTAGTCACTTCATAAATAAGCTCATGGAGAACATTCTCAAGACTTATGGAGTGAAGCATCGAGTGTCTACTCCGTATCACCCTCAAACGAATGGTCAAGCTGAAATTTCTAATCGACAAATCAAACAAGTCTTAGAGAAAACGGTGAGTGTGAGTAGAAAGGATTGGTCAAATAAACTTGATGATGCATTGTGGGCCTTTCGAACCGCATTCAAGACCACTCTTGGTATGTCTCCTTTTCAAATTGTCTATGGTAAGTCTTGCCATCTTCCCGTGGAGTTAGAGCATAAAGCTTATTGGGCCATTAAGAAGTTGAATTTTGACATGAAAGCTTCGAAGAAGGTAAGATTCTTACAATTGAATGAGCTTGAGGAATTTAGAGAAAATGCTTATGAAAACTCAAGGATTTTTAAGGAGAAAACCAAGAGGTGGCATGATGCTCGTTTGAGGAAAAAGAGCTTTGAAAAGGGTGAAAAGGTGTTGGTATTCAATTCTCGACTAAGACTTTTCCCGGGCAAGTTGAAGTCCAAATGGAGAGGTCCCTATGTGGTAAAGGAAGTACTTGATGGGGGAGCTCTAAAGGTTATAGATGAGAACGGAGGAGAGTTCTTGGTCAATGGTCATCGTGTAAAGCACTATGTGGATCCATCACAAAGGGAGACACTCTTTGTGGATACTTTATGTGAAAGATGAGCTACACATTCGTCTAGCTTGAAGACGTTAAACTTAGCGATCGATGGGAGGCACCCCATCACTATCTTTATTGCTTTATTTTGGTTGCTTGTTTGTTTTGGCCTTGTAGGTTGATTGTGCTCATGGAGAAAAATGCACATTGAAGAAAAGAGAAATGCTTCATGGATTCAAGTTAACATGTTCCACCATTTGTTGCAAACTTAATTCGTGACTCTTGTCTCGAGTTAAGTTTGGGGGGATGATAGTGCGTGGTGGACATCGCTTGAGTCGTGTGGATGCGGTTACTTCTCTACAAGAAGATCATCAATGGAAACTACAAGGGTAAGTCTCACCACTTTTTGCAAACTTAAGTCTCAACTCTTGTTTCGATTTAAGTTTGGGGGGAGAGTGTGTGGTGTGACTCACCACTTGAGTATGATTCTTGTAAAATTGGACAAATTTTAAAATTTTTCTCATGAGTTTGGGTTGATTTTGGCATGATTGGTGGTGTTGAAGTGCATGATAGTCCATATTTATAATGAAATTATTGAACTAATGGTGTTTGTTGAGTGTTTGAGCATGAATGAGAGGTATTGGAAGCATGATGGAGCTTGAAGCTAACGATTTCCTTACCAAATACCTATTGAGGGAGTACTCTACACCTTATCATTTTATTACTTAAAATGAATTGATTTTGATTTGGATTGTTGTGACTAGCATGCTACTTCATTTGTTATGTTTATGGGAGGTTTACTTTCGTATATTAGGATTTCCTTTTAAATAAAGGTTGGGATGATTGTGTGCTTAATTTTCTTATGGATGATGGTATTTTGTGTTTTTGCATGTTTTGTGTTTTGGTTGTGTCGTCTTGTTTGTTGAGTCCTTATTTGTATGTTGTGTGTATTTTCATTCTTGTCTTGGGATATTTGGTGGTTTGTTTAGGGATGTCGTGAGTCATTTTTGAACGTGAGTGATGATATGTTGTGGTGATAAGTGATGACAAATTATGATTAAGAATCTCTACACTTTCAAATTGTGACATGTTTTCCTTAACTTGTTCAATTGTGAGATGAATGTGGTGTAATAAGTTCCTTAAGGTCCGAGCACAAGCTTGTGAGCATTTGAGCCTCAACCATGCATACATGGTATTTCTTCATGAGTGGATCGGTTGTGTTTGATAAGTTAGAACTTGCTCAAGGACTATAGGAACGAGCCCGATTAGTGGAGATTGGTGAAATGATATAAGGCCATCCTTGTTATTATAGTCATTGCCATATATGTTCCTACCTTGAACATCATCCTTAGTCAACCACTTTGAGCCTATAAACCTATTTCTTGTGAATTTAGCACATTACAAGCTTTAATTACCCATTCAAGCTTATATATACCTTTGTGTGGGTGATTGAGGAGATGGTAGCTAGAAAGGATCGATTGATTAGCAAAAGAAGAAAAAGGACATGGTAAACAAGCAAGAAAAAGGATGAAAAGAGCAAAACAAGAATGCACATGCAACCTCAAAGTAAGAAATGAGCAAATCAACATCAAAATGCTCAAGTAAACAAAATTCAAAGAAAGGAAGCATGCAACAAAAGAAATTCAATCTTAGGGAAGTTAATGAATAGTGCTTGAGATTTGTAAAGATAAGCAAGGAGGAAAAGAAAGTGAAGAAGTTGAGGAAATTGGCCATCTCTTTGATTACTTACACTTGTTGAGTCACTCTTATCCATATACTTCCTACCCTACCAAAGAGCCTATCATTACATCCGAATTAAAGACCTTTTTGATCATTAATTGAAACTTTGGTGGTTTGTGAATATAGTCCGCGAGCAAGCTTATAGCGAGTCGAGCCAATCGATTAATGAGTGTGATTTATCCGAGTTCAAAAGAGTGTTGAGAGACATCGATATAAATTGTGAGGCTTGGACTAAAAGGGACTATATTACACTATTACTCTCTTTTGATTGAATTTATTAATTTCTCATGTCATGATTTTAATATTGTAGGATGACTTAGCATAGTTTGTAGTTATTATTGCTAACGATGTGTTATTGCTTATGTTCGTTTAGTCTTTTTCTAGGTGAAAATTTCTCCTTTTGGTTTGTCATTTTCGTTGCTCGGGGACGAGCAACACCTTAAGTTTGGGGGGTTGATTAGAGCTATTTTCACCTATATTTTAGTGTCTTTTTATATGTGTTTTCGTATTATTTTATCCGTATTTTATGTGTTATTTGGTTGTGTTTTGTGTTTTTATTGAAATGTGTGTGAATGAGCTTAAACTTAAGATTTTCACTTTTTATTTGATGCTAAACATGATAAGGAAGATGTAGGAAAAAGCGAATCTCAATTCGGAGTTGAAACGAGGAAGAACGAGCCGAAATAGTGAAAGAGGAGAAGAAGCTGCACAACACGGCCGGCCGAGTGCAGGAACACGGGTCGTGTCTTGAACACGCCTCGAGTTCCGCACACGGGCCTGTGCATGAGGCCGTGTGATGTCGCCAGAAACACCTACTCGGCCACCCCTGTGGCCGAGCGCAGAGCACGGGTCGAGCGCAGAACACGGGCCGTGTACCGCGCACGGCCCTGTCCTAGAAGCCGTGTGCGGACACCAGATTACACAACACGGCCACCCCTGTGGCCGTGTGCAGAGCTCGAGCCGTGTAGGTGTAATTCCTGCTAAAAATCAGAATCTTCTAGAAGGCCCACATGGGGTATAAATAGACCCCATTTCAACATTTTTCAGAGGAGATCCGAAATCCTATCATCTACACACACATCACACACCTTTCCTCCCATTTTCCACCACCATCTAGATCCACCTTCATCCACTTTGATCCATCTTCATCCATTCCATCAATTCTCCACCAAATCTTCATCTCTTCCATTGGGTGTGAGAGATCTCAAGATTTCAAGAGCTAGAGTGGGAGATCCATGAGTGTTGAAGATTTCCTACAAGAAATTGTTGGGGAAGATTTACATCTCTTTTGAATCTCTTTTGGATTTAGAACTATGGATTTGTGTAATAGATCATTTAATTGTTTTGTTACCCTAATCATGTTAGGCTAATCCCTCTAGTGGGATTAGGAATATGAAGAGCATATTAGATTTATATTATCATGCGGATTAAATTGGTTTTTCATTTAATTGATGTTGATTTCTATTCATGGGATTTAATTGCTTTGATATTGTGATAGCATGGTTTGTTATTCATGAATGTTTATTGGTTTAATGGATTGTTGATCAATGGATTATTTGTGGTAATTAAGTGCTATTATGATGTTCATGTATGTATTGCTTGGAGTGAGACGGAAACGACCCTCTATAGTATTAGGAAGGCATGAATAGACATTGAGTTTGGGTTTGACCGAAAGGATATTTGAATTTAATGAGGGGAACCAATCCATTCGTTGGCCTTAGTACACAAAAAGGGAGAGTTTAATCTAACTAGTACCTAGATGGAAGGGGTTAATGTTGGGCTTTGATCTTAAGTGCTTTTGGGAGTCTAAAATGGATCAACAACCTTTGTAACCCGAAAGGGAGCTTAGGATACAATCGTGATCACCCTTAGTCTACATCAATTGAGTTGAATTCCGTTTGCATGATAATATGAATCGAGTGTGCTTGGATGTTTCTAATCCCATGTTTTTCCATATTTGAACTTTAGCACCCATTTTCTTTACTTGTCATTTCTCTTATTTGCTATTCTTATTTACTTGCTACTTGTTTTAGTTGTTAATCAATCTCAAAACCCCCGATCATCTTTACAAAAACAACATGAACATGAGCTCACGTATTTTGCTAGTCCGAATATAACTCCTTATTGGATTGATAATTTTTCTTGGGATATACTACTACAACGATCGAGTATTCTTGCTCGTGAGTGCTACAAAATAGGCAAACAAGTAATAGCAAAATGCATGTGTCGCACCCTGGTATACCACCCTCACTGCACGTCATACGCTTTTATGCTGATCCGAAACAATCAACAACTCATCTGACCATCCAAAAGCCTCCCGCAACTGCATCATAAACCTTGACCAATCTTCATTGTTCTCTGTAGAACCCACTCCTACTAGAAGAGAGAATATTTGTTGGTTTGTATCCTGAGTTACTGCAACGAACGCCACTCCCTTGCACCCACCCTTCAAATGAGCACCATCTACCACAATCACAGGCCTTCCATATCGCCTAAATCCAAATATGGAGGTGGAGAGTGCAACAAATACATTCTGGAAGACTTGATCTCCGTCCGATGTGCGTAGTGCTACATGACTTCCTGGATTCTCCCTTCCCAATGCTCTTAGGTACGCGCAGCTTAAAAGACTCTGAATCATCACCATACATTAGATTGGTCGCCCATTTCTTCACAGAAAGAGCATGATCATACAGTATTGATGTTGGGCAATTGGATCGTGCGGTTCAACGTGATCGTTAGTAAAACAGGCAAACAAAATCAGTGGAAGCAATAATGTGTTTACCGTACTTCAGGGTTGATGTAGAGTCTGAATCACTGCAGAAGAACACCTCTTGATCTTCTGCTGTATGTCCCAAGTCAACTCTGGTGTTGGGTGGTCAACAATCCCCAGAGTTCTCTCAATCTGCTTCTCTCTAACTCACGTCAAAAGAGGCGCAGGATGTTAGGTTTCCAGAAGCTGAGATGACTATATATATTGGGCTACAGCAGGGACCAGGAGGAGAAATTGGGCTGGGCCTCAATTGAACTTAATTAACCAAGCTTAGCCCAAAGCTTTTAATTAAATCCAATAATAATAATATAGTCCACTAAAATATTATTATTGCACTACCCGTCCAATCCCAAAATTATGTTCTGGGCTCCTTCTTATTATAAGTCCGATAGTCTCCCCATGTTTAAGATATTTAATGTCCATTAATTAATTAAGTTACTGACAACTCAAATTAATTAATATCTCATCCGAGAGTAGTACCACTCAACCTTTTTATCATGCCGGAAATTAATCCACTTGCAAGATTTACATGATAAACCTTATGAGCTCCTCAAGGGGACATCATCAACCTATGACGGACATGGATTCCTTCTACAATCAACAGCACACCATAGATACAGCACTACTTCCCAACTCACCGAGTTTGTTGATTTAATACTTATAAATCTCACCCATTGATGAATCAAAGAAATACATACTGCCCTACGTGTCGAGGTTATTGTATAGGGATTAAGAGCACGAACTTCCATAATAACAGAGATCAAGTTCTTCTATAAGTCAGTATAAGTCGAACGATCTCAGGCGGTCCTACTCAATACACACAAGTGCACTAATGTGATTCTATAGCCAAGACAAGCTAATACCAAACCACACTACAACCATACCGATAGAGAGCCCCCGTCTATCTCAGTTGTGAGCATCTGTTTATACTTTATAAGGAAACCGATAATATGATCTTCCGCGTGTTGTCGCACAACATATTATCTACAGTATAAAGTAAATGGACTATTGCATCATGCATATAAAATAAATTATAAGATGCAATCATTTGATCAATGATTCTCATTTCAAATAATGTTATGACATTGTTCATACTAAAGCTAGACTTTTAGTATACAATCCAACAATCTCCCACTTATACTAAAAGACTATGCTGTCATGTCTTCTGCCATACATCTGATTCCTACTCCCACTACACGACCATAAAAAGCTCTCGCCTTAAGGTCCTCGTAAATGGATTTACTAGGTCATCATCCGATGCAATCTAGGCGACAACAACCTTCCCCTCATCTTACGATTTCTCGTAACAGGTGGTACTCGCGCTCCATGTGTTTAATTGCCTTATGGACTCGTGATTCCTTCAAGTTTGCAACTGCACCAATATCAACAATGTAAATTGTGATTACCTTGGGCAAACTTAGAAACACTTCAAAGTCCATCATGAAGTTTCTAGAGTCATATAGATACTTTGGCTGCCTCATAGGCTCCAATTTATCATCATTCCATGATGGAGTCCGGAGTCTAAAATATATTTCTATATAATACTCCTCCACACTATGACTCTACTTCCTAAAGTTAAACACATAACCTTTGAGGTGAATTTACTTCCGTCCAATCTGACTAAAAAATCTGAATCTACGTAATCCACAAGAAGTAGTGAATCTGTTCAGTAAGTCTATATATGATTTCCAGTCCTTCTCAGGCACTTCATATATGTCTTACCACAGTTCATCATTCTTGTTCCGGATTACGTTGATACCCACTGTTCTGCATCCAGCAAAACAGATATCCAACTTCGTTCATAGCATTCCTTAGATTAAGCTTCCTTATTCGCCGAAGCATAAGGAACCGCTTTCATCTCCTTTATCTTCTTTTATGTCTCAAGACACATCCAACAAGATAAATTCACATGCTAAACGAGTATGGATTGTATCATTTATGAAACTTGAGATAAGCATAACATCCTTTCATGTGATCCGTATTACCGTGATCAAAAGGATGTATTTTGCTTTTCTTAAGTCCTTCATCACTACCGCTTTATGAACAATACCCATACGCCCGATAATACTCTTTCATTGTCTCCAATGAGCAAGATACTATCTACGTATAGTACAAGAAACACCACCACGTTTCCGTCACTCTTTACAACACACAAGACACATCCGCTCATTGATTTAAATCCATGCCACTGGATTACCTAATCAAAACAGATGCTTCACGATCTCAAAGCTTGCTTTTAGTCCATCGCTGGACACTTTTAAGCTTACTATCAAAATGCTATTAGTACTTTGCAATGAATCACTCTGGTTGCTTCACATAGATGTTTTCCTCAAAACTTCCAATCAGGAAAGCTGTCTTGAGCATAGCTACTAGCGAACATGTTTCCTCATAATCGAACCATTTCTTTCTGAGTACATCTTTTCGCAACAAGCTTTGCTTTCAAGATTTTCACCTTTCCGTATGATCCTCTTTTATTTCCTATGATCACTTGCAATGGTTTTTACACCATTTAGTGGTCATACAAGTTCCCAGACTTAATATAGAATCCATAGATTCTATTTCAACGTACATTGCAACTTACTAAGATTCCGCATTTTAATCTTGTAGTGCTATGTCGTATCCGTGGGATAATACCATGTTCACTAGGGATCAAGTCTCACGACTCTCCCAAACATATATTTATGAGTTGTCACACAACCCTCCCACTACGACAAGGCACTACATGTAATTGTGTATCAGACGTGACACGTGTTGCAGTTTACCTTGTGGTATATCCTCTTGTACACTTGGTACTTATACTTAGTGTTTTCCTCTCACTTCCTTTGGAACAACTTATACATGGGCTTGTGATTTATTACATAGTCCTTTTCCAAAAAATCTAGTGTTTGTGTTGACAATCACCCTTCGATCTTTTGGACTAAATAAATCACTCTTCATTTTTATAGGATGTCCCATAAACAGACAAAACGTTTTACGAATTACTGTATCTAGGGCATATCCATAAAATGAATTTAATTATTCCAAATAATTCATCATCTATCTAATCATAACCATAAGAGTCTTATCCCTTCTACTCACCACACCATTCAGCTGGGGCATGCCCGGTGTAGTCTACTTGAGATTTAATCTCTATTTCTGATTAATAGCTCCTAACTATCCCTTGAGGTATTCGCCATCATGATTAAATCGTAATGACGTAATATATTTTTCATGACGCTTCACTGTACCAGCCTTTCAATTCTTGAATTAATCCAAGAACTTAGACATGCAGTGCATCAAATAAATATATTGGTATCCAGAATAATCTTCGAATATTCTTAACCACCTCTTGCCTGGATAATATTAGGTCCGCTTGAATCAGAATGAACTAATTCCAACATATATATCTTTGGCTCTATACCCCACAGCCTTGAAAAGGCAGTTAATCATTTTTACTTCCAAGTAAGACTCACAAGTCCGATAGTTTCCACTTCAGATAAACCTTACGGTCTATCGGCTATCAACTTTTGAATCCTACTCAAGTAAAATGAATTAATCTTAGACGCCAAATATATGTTTAGTTCATTTCCGAAGGTTCCTTTCTCTTACTTATATTAGAAGATGCATTATTTAATTACAATTTATTGCATCTGTGAGATGTGCATGATTCAAGAGTTTACTTATTATCTATCAACGTACTTTAACGGATTATAGCCTCATTCCTCATCACTATGACCATGTCATTTAAATGAAATGAAGTATTCATCCGTTAATGCATAGAAACTGAAATCAAATTCTTTCTATGAATTGTACGTAAAGACAATTTCTCATAATCAATCGTTTATTCTTATCATGAGATAAATAAACAACTCCCACTGCAATAGTCACTACCTTTGTAGTTTTACCTATGTTATTAACAATCTTATCCTTACTCAGTGATAAACATTTAGTGATTCCAGTATCTACATACTTCGTGTCAGTAGATGCCATCACCAATCATGTTTAAACCATTAGTAAATAAGATATTAAACTTGTTCACATTATGATGAAAATTGGCTTTCTTTTGCCATATGTTTTGTTAGAAGTTTCCTACCATATACAATCTCTCGTATTTCAGGTAGAACTTTCTCAAAACATCAAGGCTAAACATGGAGAATAAAATTGATCTAGGATTCCCTTTCAATTTATACTCCAAGCTTTTCCAATTCATTCATCAAATTCTATCATGATCTTGCGCCTTTTAAATTACTCAAGTATCTGAAGAGTTACATGAGTTCATCATATTTCTATGATCCTCTCATCTCTTCACTAAAGACTTTAATAGGCATCATGAGACGTCCTTTGTGAGAATACACATGTATTTTCTTAAGCAGTAATTTTCAAAACCAAGATTCTTTTCTAATCATTTAATTTGGACAAGTAAATATAATGTCTTTTAGTTAACAATTAGTGAAATAAAACCATTCAAAATTCAGAGAATCACAAATAAATTTACCGATCAAATCTTCGAATTTTATCCTTTTATATTGATTCCCTCAAAACAATATAAAATAAAATTCACCGACATCTCAAGCACCGTGAGTCTGCAAGCCACGATAGTGTGGACGTTTACAAACCCGAACATTTACAAGAGAAGGTTTTACCCATTAATTTCATTTGTCAACCTCACTTTATGACAAAATAATTAATAGTCGGTTCCTCTTTGGCCATGAAAATAAAAGCAGTGACTCCGATGGGAAGGATACTTATTATTTACATCTAAGTGTACACCATTATTTGACCCCAAGTCCGCGGCCCAAGCTTGTGTGCCTTACAGATGGAGAAGTACACACGCGCCCGGATAACTTCCTATAGTCATCAATTACAAGTTTGTACCAGTGAACCGCATATAAACTCATTCGATAGGGAGGAAGGTCTAAGCCAACGCGCAAGTTCATATGCATCACATTACAAACGTAATTTTTTTAATGAAGTCTGTTCCAGCAATCCATGAATAAACTCATCCGATGGGGAGGAAGGCTCTAATGCCGACGCGCAAGTCTATTCACATTGCTAACAAACCAATAATGGAGGCCGCGGGAATTAATTATCAATCCCCTCTCCCACTTAGTTATTTAACACCGAGGGTTTTTAACATGCATATAATATTCCTGAATAAAATATACAACTTAGACATGCTTCTATTAGCAGCAATTTAAATAAATAAATCACATAGAACATGCCTTTCATATATAACAATTAATTATCAAGTTGAAACAATTAAATCAGTTATATATCATTAATTAATTGCATAAAATGTTGGATCAATTAAATAGGCCCAGCTGACCCAAACATTATTAGCATAAAATGAGCAGCCCATTAATAAAATAATTAAGCACATTTACCCTGCCAATTTATGCATTAAGGTCTAGCCCAATATTTAACCTTGGCCCAACATCAATATCACAATTAATTAAAATCCAGCAACAAACATGCCCATAAGCAATTTAATTAAATATGGGCCCAAAGGCCCATAACCAAATTAAAAAAAAAAGGCCCATTAGGTGCAGCCCATGCTTCAAATCAAGCCAGCAGGCCCATTAACCATTAATTAAAATTGGGCCCAAGAAGTAGAACACATCTGCTGCCCTAATTCCTTCTCACAGTCGCCGCCTGCCAGCATCCGCCGCCAACAGCGCCGCCGCCCGCTGCTGCAGCCGGCTGCCGCGCTCACAGCCACCGCCTGCTACTGCCGACGACTGTCCAGACTGGTAAGCCGGAATCGAGCCTCTGACCGCACCGAAAACATCGAGTCGACTGGCTGGGAACCACCATCGCCTCGCCCGTAGTCATCTCGCTTGCCTCAAGCACATCGTCTGCCATCACCGGCGCGACGTGCCTCAGCAGCTCAGCCCAACGGAGTCTCGCCGCCAGCCGCCTGAGACCATCAGCCCATGTCGCCGGTCAGCAGCGCCTGTCGATGCCGTGCGCTGTCTACTCCTCGACGAGGCAGGCCCGATCGAAACCGCCAGGGTCCTGCCCGGAATCCACAGCACACAATCGAAAAGGGGCAGCCTCGATCGAAACTAAACAAGGTCCGATCGAAACCATGCTGGGTCGCACGAAAAAGAAACTGTCAGCATCCCCACCGGCGAATCACTCTCAGATTCTTCCTCTCCGATTGACAGCGACACAGTCGAATGCCCTCTCTCCGTCATCGCATTGTGGAAACAAACTGACCACCAGCGGCAGCCTCACGCTTCCATACTAGAAGCCATGGAATAGCCGCTGCCGTCTGGTTCAGATTGTGCCGGAAGCTGCTATCCGCCGGCGCTATTCAGCCTTTCAACCGCCCATCGCGCAGTCTGCAGAGCCACCTTCTTCGTTCAGTCACGCCGTCTCCATCACCGCCGGATCTGCTCCGACCTTCTCCGACCCGATAGGAAAGAGATCGGTCTCTCCTATCTCCAGTCAGCCGCGCCTTCGATCTTCTGCCCTTTTCGTCCAACGATCAACGACACGCCGCCGGGCAGCCGGCCTCGCACCGTTCATCGAGCAATTTTTGTGTGTGATTTCGTGTTAAAAACGAAGGCGTACAGGCAGCATAGTAATAGAATATCATGGATAATTAAACAATAATACCAAAAACCCATTCGATTACTAGCAACTTTCTCCAGATTATATCAAATAATCAAAAAATCACATATAGCATAAAACATGCGATTACATCCTGATCAAATCAATTAATCATATAATCACAAACAACCCCAATCTAACGTCTCACGTTTCACCACGAAACCAACGCTCTGATACCAATTGTTGGGCAATTGGATCGTGCGGTTCAACGTGATCGTTAGTAAAACAGGCAAACAAAATCAGCGGAAGCAATAATGTGTTTACCGTACTTCAGGGTTGATGTAGAGTCTGAATCACTGCAGAAGAACACCTCTTGATCTTCTGCTGTATGTCCCAAGTCAACTCTGGTGTTGGGTGGTCAACAATCCCCAGAGTTCTCTCAATCTGCTTCTCTCTAACTCACGTCAAAAGAGGCGCAGGATGTTAGGTTTCCAGAAGCTGAGATGACTATATATATTGGGCTACAGCAGGGACCAGGAGGAGAAATTGGGCTGGGCCTCAATTGAACTTAATTAACCAAGCTTAGCCCAAAGCTTTTAATTAAATCCAATAATAATAATATAGTCCACTAAAATATTATTATTGCACTACCCGTCCAATCCCAAAATTATGTTCTGGGCTCCTTCTTATTATAAGTCCGATAGTCTCCCCATGTTTAAGATATTCAATGTCCATTAATTAATTAAGTTACTGACAACTCAAATTAATTAATATCTCATCCGAGAGTAGTACCACTCAACCTTTTTATCATGCCGGAAATTAATCCACTTGCAAGATTTACATGATAAACCTTATGAGCTCCTCAAGGGGACATCATCAACCTATGACGGACATGGATTCCTTCTACAATCAACAGCACACCATAGATACAGCACTACTTCCCAACTCACCGAGTTTGTTGATTTAATACTTATAAATCTCACCCATTGATGAATCAAAGAAATACATACTGCCCTACGTGTCGAGGTTATTGTATAGGGATTAAGAGCACGAACTTCCATAATAACAGAGATCAAGTTCTTCTATAAGTCAGTATAAGTCGAACGATCTCAGGCGGTCCTACTCAATACACACAAGTGCACTAATGTGATTCTATAGCCAAGACAAGCTAATACCAAACCACACTACAACCATACCGATAGAGAGCCCCCGTCTATCTCAGTTGTGAGCATCTGTTTATACTTTATAAGGAAACCGATAATATGATCTTCCGCGTGTTGTCGCACAACATATTATCTACAGTATAAAGTAAATGGACTATTGCATCATGCATATAAAATAAATTATAAGATGCAATCATTTGATCAATGATTCTCATTTCAAATAATGTTATGACATTGTTCATACTAAGCTAGACTTTTAGTATACAATCCAACAATTGAGACGTCATATCTTGTCTTTAGATCTTCAATGATTAATGAAGGAGACATCAACGTGCACTTCTTTGTTTGACGATTAGCGTATAAAGTCCCAAGAAGCTTAGATGACACAGTCTCTGTTCCCACCCTATTTAAGTCTTTAATGCATGTGTGTCTAACAAAGTGGGTGCATCTCCAAAAATTATCCCACCCGATGGAGCAAAATACAAATTCACAAGGCGACTTGCCTTTGCATTTCACATACCACCTGCACTTTTCGGACCTATACACTCGAAACCAGCTTGGTACTTCAAATTATACATAGCAACTGCCAACTTCATTTCCTTTTTGCTTCCGTAGGTCGCATCCTTTGCTACACCATCCATGCTTTCATCCAAAGAACTAAACATTTCTTTCTCAATACTAAATGAATCCGGCATACATGGGACACTTTATTTTTTCACACTTTCAGGCCTATTGATTTGCACATTAGAGTTATTTTGGTGATCGCCATCACTATCAGATGAATCAGAGGCAGAAAATGCATCCGACGTATGCTCGTTAGATGACCCACATTCATCTCCAATTGGTGTTCGAAGCAAATCATCCGTGTCATCCCCATCCGCTCTAACACCTCTTCCTATGCTCTCGTCATTGATAACAACCTTCCCAACATGCCTCCTATCGAGATCTTCCCGCCTTAGGACATCATTATTTATTGGATTACGAGATTACATTCCGCCGGGTTTGCCTAGTGAAGAATAGCTCCCTACTACACCACCACATGTTTCGTTATTAAGATGAGAACCAAATTTCTTTTTAGTAATAACAAATATCTCGGGTTGCTAGGCACTAAGCAAACTACACACATCACTGTCATCTATGATCTTCTCTCGGACAAACATATCGTTGATTGTAAGACAATGAATTATATCAATCCCGTGCTTGACTTGTTTTTCAGGAATTAAATCATTAACTACATTCCTTAAGCTCGACACTGTGTGGACACTTCCTAGTTTACATACATTCAATGCCCAGTATTCGCCACCAACAAATGCAGTCTCATCCCAACACCCGTTATAATGAACCAAGATATATCTGTCCGCCATCTGTCAGTACACAATAAAAAGTAATTATGGTGCATATATGGCTATTTAAAGTACAGTACCTAACTTATTAGCCTTGCAATTACACTTGTTACATTATTTTTTTCCATTCGTTTTGGTTAAGCCTTGCACTAGTCAATGTAACACAAATCTAATTATGTTAGTTACTTGTTGGTTGAGGAACTCTGACCTGCTGCACATCACATCTTTTAAGAAGTTGGTTTCACAGGAGGAGTTAGCATATCAGTTTTTTTAATAAAGAACGACAAATCACAGATGGATAAACATCAGCACTCTTCATGGTAGCACATCTACCTTGCCACGTGATCTTTTAATTGGGATGGGTAACACACATTTTAGTTCACTATAATCACTGGAAATAAACTCACAATAGTCCATCAGGCATCAATTTGGCATCACACATTAATTGATAATTTACTCGATTAATTAAACATAATTGTGTAGTCATGTTTCCTGCCTACGGTGAATCATCAATAAGGGTTCATCCCAATCTGCAGTGGATGTACATCAATTTAAATGGAACAACTTAAACATAATGTTCATTATTTTCCATTTCATTATTACAACTTCCATTTCTATGTGATCAAAGTTCATTGTTTATTTCATGTTTGTTATGCTTTTCTGATTTAGAACAAAAATACCATTAGATGCCAGCTACCTAAATATCCACTAATAGAAGTTGCAAGGTCAAACAAAATGAAACAACAACGGTATACAAATGTCATTTTTAACATCTTTATAATTCTTGCTCCCTCGAAACATATTCACACACTTAGCCAATTGATCAAACATAACTCTTTGAAACAATTCAGTGTACGAAGATTCATAAAAATATAACATCCACTAATAATTACACACAAAAAAGCTCTAATAATACCACCAATTGCTCCAATTAATGATAAATATACTGCTGACTCTGAGTACACTCATATGAATCCATTAAATCTTCACATATCGTATTCATCTGACTCCATTAGAAACAAGTAGCAGTGTGAAATACCTGATCTTGGTGGACTCAGCCTTTCTTCTATTGGGCGACAGCGGCACTTATCCGACAAAACATAATCACCATCCCCTTGTCTCAACTTCGTCGATCGTGGATTGCTACATGGGTGATTAAATTTTTGGAGGTATTAATTGGTAAAATCTTAGGAGGGGGAAGGGGAATTAGGAATTTGAATTTGAAACTTTCGTTGGTCGCCAATTTTGAGCTGGTGGTGATCCGGTTCAGGAGAAGGGCCGGTTCACTTGAAGGGGAGAGCTGGTTCACTTGAAGAGGGACGGCATGGTAATTTGATATCCCCATTGGTTACCCAATTTTATGTTTTGGGTTAAAAAAGTACCAAAAACTCAGGGTGGTTAAAAAACTTACATGGACAACCAAAGTTGTATAAAAAAGATTTTTACCCTTTTTTTAAGTACCTTTATTAAATAAAATGAAGAGAGAGACTACAGTACAACCAGTCCAATATTTGGTGGAACCGGAGATGGATTAAAACGGGAAAATCTGGGCTTTTTCAAGAAGATCCCTAAATTGAATAGTTGACCCCGCGCGTCGGCCATTGTCGTCTTTCGTTCCCACAAGCACTCCTACTCAGACTCCTTCTCCTCTCTGCTATGACCATGATGGAACCAAATCTTACATCTTTGAATAGGATTAAAATGGAAAATTTTGGGCTTTCTCAAGAAGATCCCCAAATTAAATCGATGATGCACATTTTTTGTTGAATTGCCCATTTTTTGTTGCACAAGCCACCACTGATGCCGGTGGAAACTTTGTTGTCACTGGTTCTGTGTGGCTTGCGAATGCAATCATATGCCGAATCACGATAACTCTTCCGCTCACCGGCGCCCTTGCGCCTTGTGCTCTCTCCTTGCCGCCACTGCCACTGCCACTGCCACCGGCGCTCTCACCTCCCTCATTCAAATCACCTCCATTAATGGTATCTTCTTCGAAACTATTACAGCAACTACCGTACGTTTTGTAAGAACCTAATCGCCATGATGGATGATTAAGTGGTGTGGTGCGGGTGATTCTTCTCCACTATATTGCACCGCCACTGTGTGTGAATAAAACTACAGGCAATCATGTCTGCCTGATCATTATGTTATTACAAATGCATATATACTCTTTTTAGATTTGTAATTCAATAGTTAGGTATATTTAATCGGTTTATCTTTTAGTGACCCTCTTGGGATCTTGCTCAATACTTTAGCATCAAAAACTGCATACTGTTTCTTGATCTCTGCCAATGCTTTCTCACCGGAATAATCCACCTTGTCCCTCTCTCCTTAATGGACTTTCTACACTTTAGTTCTTCCTCTTAATTTTAATACTCAAAGATCATTCATTCTGATATTGTATTCATCTATAAATTTTGGTTTTTAATAATGGGGTGTATTGGATTTATTATGGAATGAATTTTCTTGATCCTACTAAAAGTTGGAAATTATGAAGTCTATGCAAGAGAAGGCACAAGTATAAAATTAACTCTTATAATTTGGTGTAATCTTATTTATTTCAAAAGTGATCTAATCAATTTAATTAATTCCAAACAATAATCTATGACTTACAAATTGTATACAATTTAATTATTTGTCACACATTACTTATTTTCAGAATAGAATATTAAATTAAATTAAATAATAATCTAATTTATTATAAAGAGTAACTCAGTTAATATGAAAGAGTAACTTAATAGTAACCCAATTAATAAGAAAGAGTAACCGAGTAACTTAAATAATATGAAAGAGTAACGTAAAGGATGTTGACCAAATACTCAAATTAAATAGTAATTTAATCTTTTTAAATAAAAAATACGTAAAAGATGTTGACCAAATGCTCAAATTAAATAGTAACTTAATCTTTTTAAAAAATATTATTATAAAGAGTAGTTCAATTAATAACAAAAAGTAACATAAGTTATTATAAAGAGTAACTCAATTTATAGAATAGAGTAATCTAAAAGATGTTACCCAAATAGAACAATATTTTATTTTCTGAAATTTGAATATGAAATTAAAGAGTAACCCAAATTATTAAAAAGATTAACTTAATTAATAGAAAAGAGTAACCTAAAAAATATTAACCATATAGACCAATATTTTATTTTCTGAAATGCGAATAAGAAATTAAAGAGTAATTCAAATTATCAAAAAGAGTAATCCAATTAATTGAAAAGAATAATCTAAAAGATATTAATAAAAATAGAAAATATTTTTAAATTAGGTGATGGTTTGGGTTGTATACATAACCTCAATGCATATTGCCATAAAAAGGAAAACTTAGTGCCAAATAGTAATAACTAACAGTTAATCCAGAAATTTGTTACCAAGCCATAGGTTGAAGGATTCAAAATTTCGACCGTCATTGTACTAATCTTGTTTCTAGCTTTGTCAATTTTTTCAATTTTAATTTTTGATTTAGTTGTAATCATATAGTAACTTTTTAAATTGTAATTTAGTCATTTTAAAAAAAAAATTATATAACTTTCTAGAATTTTATTATACAAGTTGCAGTGTCAAGTAATTATTAAATTGATCACCTATTTCAATTTTATATTCCATAACCTGTTTCGTTCATTAATTCTTGTCATAAATCATAATCAATGTGAGGTATAATAGAAATGTAAATTACACATTTAGCGTTCATGAAGCATACTTGCTTATGTTACAAATTTATAGATCCCAAACCTGAATAAAAATAATGATTTAAAGATCAAATGTGCATCTCAAAAAACATACTCCCTCCGTCCCGTCCAAAGAGATGCGTTTACTGTAGCTTTTATGAGAACTTTATGCAGTCAAACGATGCAGTTTGACTGGGACAAAGGGAATAGTAAAATGACATCGTTAGACACTATTTTTAAACTGATTGGGGATTCTGGCCAAAATGATCAAATGAAAAAAACAATCAACAACCAGTTTTTGATACTCCTCCCCAGAAATGGCAGCCTCCATAGCAGCCCCCGAATCCATACCTCCACCACCCTCCTCAGAATCCACCCTGTCCTGAAAAATTGTCAACAAATCCTTCGAAAACCCACTGATTAGCGCAACCTCTGGCTGGTTCTAGAACACAACCACCGTACCCTTTCTTCTTTAACTTCCTTACAAACGCCTTGTCAAGTTTCATGTCGCTGAAAACGAACAACCTTTTTATCATCTCATCACCTTTTAGCTTTCCATTCACCGCCACCTCCAGCAGCAGATCAAACACCCTTTGGCCATTCCATTCTTCTTACGAGAACTCTGTTTTCTCTCTCAGGCTTTCCCCTTCTACCATCATATATTTCTCAGGTTGAATGTGCATCTCTCAAGTTGTAATCCAAATCGTTCTCCCTCATAAAAGTTATCGAAAGTTTTCTGATGTTGGCCTATAATATCCACTACACTGCCGGTTGAAATCCAAACAAAGCCACAACTTAATGGAATGGTTTCGATGAGAAAAACATCATAGATGAAGAAAGCATCAAGTTGTAAATTGTAATGATTCCTTTTCAGCTATGATCCTCCCGGCTAAATATAGCTGAAATGAGCCTTTCTTTTTCTGCCCCAAAGAAGTGCAAAGGACAAAAATCCATTTACTGCCTTTTGGTTCATCTCCAAAAGCTCACCCCTTTCCGTCCTCCACGCCAACTTCATAAGCCTTTCTCTCCATCTGCCAACAAAAATTAGAAAATCATCAGCATGAAATTCAATCATGAGCTATGTGAGAACCACTTCAATTTCCGTTTAAGCTTCTCAAAACAAGAAATACCCAAATCAAATTATCAAGAACAATATGACCTAGAAAGAGCTGAGAAAGACGTTAAAATATGAAAATTCAGCAAGAATTGCGAAACATAAACTTACCCTAGAAGCAAGAACAAGATTCATTGAAGAAAACAATAGATTAGAAGAAGAAGAAGAACACACTTCTACACAAAGAGATGTGTGTTCCTTAAAGAGAGAGAGGTGGAGTCCAGCGTGTGTGAGATTAAGGTGAGTAATAACTCATGAGTATGAGTGATTAATTATGGTCATTTCACCAAAATTTTGAATTTAGCTGTGTTGTTTGATAGGGTGATCTTCAAGCAGACCCACCGTAAGAGATGACTGACATCCGCTGCCCTTCTTCCAATTCTTTTAATTTAGTTCTTCCAAACAGGGACTTTTTTTTTTTTAATCTAATTTAAAATATACTTAATTGGGTCAAATAAGATTCGTCTCACATAAGAGGATTCGTGAGACGGACCTACACTAATTTAAAAATATATATGGATAATAATAATAATTAATTAATTAATTAAAGTAAACCAATAAATATTGGTGATTAAAGGTGTTGCCCTAAAGAATTAATATGTGTGATTTATATGTATTAATTATAGTTTTTTTTAAGACATATATGATTTTATTGATTGTTTTAATTATATATTTGTAATCAAGTAAGAATAAAAATAAAAATAAATTATATTGATATACGTGATTTAAAAAAAAATAAAAGTAGAAAGATTATATATGTAATATTAAAATAAAAAATAAAAAATATACAATAATTAATCACCTTATACTTTAAAAATATTATTTATAGCAACAAAAAGAATGAACGTTTAGGTTTCACAGGTTTACGGTTTACTCAATTATTTGTTTGCAGCAAAACAATTAATACTCCAATGGAAGAGTGAAGTGATAATCGAGATGGCAGGTGAACAATCGGTGCAGAGTTACAAGCTATTAATTCACTTAGAATGCATGATTATTTATGACTAAAATTACACATGTTTCGAATACATCCTACACAAAATCAACAATGAAAACAAAAGAAATAAATCATCTTTCAAGACCTATTCAAACTGCAAACAATGCTAAGCCATCATTCGTGTCCTCCACAAAAAATCGAGATCTTCAAATCTATGGAGAAGTGGGCTGAAATAATGAACTGATTTCTACAGAAAAAAAAAAAAGAACTTGAAACTCGAATACTTAAAACATTTTCTTTAACCCCAAAACTGCTCGTGAATTGAAGAAAGGAAAGTAAGTATCTAACAAAGGGAGTATTACCCCCATTTTATACTCACCAATTTTTTTTAGAAAAGCTTAAGAAAACACAATTTTCTCTAAATTATTTTCCTCAGAAAATATTACATATGATAACGTAAATACACACTATTTCAACTTTGTTATTCATTTTCATGAGCTTGTCAGATACAGCTTCTCATTGCAGTAAGCAACATGGATATGGTAGTCTTGTTCGCCGACAGTCCTTTTTCACGCATTTCTTCAAACAATAATTTTGCTTTCAAGAGCTCGTTACTCCTCAACAAACTCCGAATAATAATATTATAAATACAATTATCTGGTGCACAACCACATTCCACCATTTCTATGAGTAAATGTTTTGCCTCCTCAAAGGACCCTTGTTCACAAAGCGAACCAATAATCATGGTATAAATGTGAATATCTGGTTGCATGCCTTTAGAAGCTCGTAATTCATTCAAAAGATCTATTGCAGCTTTAAGTTTTCCATTTTTGCTCAATCCATTGATGACAGTACCATATGTGACTATATCAGGAATCATGCCTTCGTCCTCCATTTTATAGTAAAATAAAAGCGCTTTACCAATCTGCCCAGTCTTGCACAATCCGTCCAATAATATAGTATACGTATGTAAATTGGGACGTACTTGTCGAGCTTCCATATCATTAAAAAGCTTCCAACCATCAGCATATCTACCTACGCTAAATAATCCCTGGATCATCGAGCTATACGTGACAACATTGGGTGAAATGCCAACGCCAATCATTCGAGCCAATAGTTTTACAGCATCATCCACCATTCCAACTTTACAAAATCCATCAATCAGTGCACTATATGCGAAAACATTGGGTTTCCATCTAGTTTTTTCCAAAGTAGAGAGCAATTTAAAGGCAGTAATAGGTTGGCCAGCTTTGCAAAGCCCATTAATCATAGTAAGAATCATAACATCATTAGGCTCATAGATTTTCAAAAGCAAGAGCTTTTTGAACAATGTGGTTGCTTCCAAGACCTTATGATCCAAGAAGAGGCCTTTAATGAGGCTGCTGAATGTTGCTGCATCAGGTTTATAACCACTCTTGAAGATAATACCCAATAGAGAATGCCCAAAGTCGGGTCGACTCAGAAGGCAATAGCAATTGATTGCGATATTAAACGTGAACTCATTCACAGGAATACCTCTTTGACGCATTTCGTCGAACATGGAGAGGGCAGCAGAGTGGTACTTCATCTTCACAACGAGACTCAACAGTTCGTTCGAAACAGGAACAGAAGGCCGTGGCTGCATTCTCACAATTTTGCGAAACAAGCAAACAACATCATCTAACTCCTTAATACTGCTGAAATCAATTGTGGGTATTCTTGATAAAGAACGCCCTTCCCTCTGACCCCAGCTATGTAAATTCGAAGAGAAGAAAGTGAATGGATGAGTGAATTCATGAAAAAACTTGGCCACAAATCCTGTTCGAAAATCAGCTGCACTTCTGCTCATTTCCTACGCCCAGATAATCGTGAATCTAAGACAAGGAACATAACGAAAAACAAACACTGTACTCAGTTTTATTCTTATTTGGGAAATTTGTAAAAAAATGCAACTTTCAATACTCTTTTTTTCAGAATACTCAAAGAACTCTTCAATTCAAAAGATCCATCCATTTTGTTGAGAGGTCCGTTGATTGACTAAGATCACATGTTTGATACTAAGATTGCGCCGCCGGAATAAGTGGGCTCGAATTTGGGAGCTGCTTGTTTCCCAAGCAAGTTATGATCATATTTTTGGAGACAAAATTCTAAAAATCATATACTATAATAAGTGTATATTGGGTGCATTTAGGTGCAAGGGTGTACTTATATATATGTGTCTTTTTATTCTATTTTATATACGTTTTTTGTAATAATTGTATACTTTTTTCATATTAAATTTTCATTAAAAAAACTAACATCCATATGTGTATAACTTTTTATTGAATATTATATTTAAATTTTCATTAAAAAATTAACAATTAAATTGTATACATTTTTACTCTTAATTGTATATGTTTTTGTTTATATTTGTATATGGGTGCACCCTATCTTTAGGTGCATCCGGGTGCACACTATAAATTGTCTACTATTATTCATATATATCATACTCCCTCCGTCTCCGCGTAAGAGGAGCTTTTTCTTTTTTGCTCATAAATTAAGAAGTATTATTATTTAATGTGTGGTTGGTAGTTGTATTAGTGGGAGTGTGGGGTCCATATTTTAATTGTATTAGAGGGGGTGTGGATTACATGTGTGTAAAAAAGGGAAGGGGACCCTTTAGGTGGGACGATCAAAATGCAAAAAATACCCTCTTTGAATGGGACGGAGGGAGTATATGAGAGTTTTGAAGAATATGTTTAGTAAAAAAAATCAAAAAAATTTAATTGTTTATTTCTTACTTATAGTATTTTTTTAAGAAATGGGGTAGTTATTACTTTACTTATGACGTATCTCTCCCCTATACTAAGATATTAAAAATGTTTTTTAATACACGGTATATATTATCTCTGAGTTACTGAAGGATCAAAAACAAGAAAATGTGAATTTGAAATCATGGGATTAAAGGCATAAAAGATTCCATTCAGCTGGATATGTGATAAGTGCTACTTTCCATCACTAGATATTTGTAAGGAGTCACTCTACCTCTCTCTAGTTTTAATGTTGTTTGTCGTGTGTTTCTTGTCTAGCTTTGGTAGTTGTAAACTATATTCTGCAAGATCATGTTTTCAGACAATTTTGATTTTTGTTACACTAAGGTTATAATAAGATTATTGTTTGCATTTCTTCCCTCCAACTTATATGGCATCTACGGAAAAATGAAAGCATAGTATATACATAACTCCATAAAATTTCGAATATTGCTCCTATCGTTTCAGAGTATAAACTAGCAGTAATTCAATTTCAGATACCAAATTACATAAGCCCACAGAATATATTTAGGCACAAACTTTGTTAATCATTTCCATAAGCACATCCCCAGTTTCTCCTTAGCTGATCAAGCAACATGGATATGGTGATTGTGTCCGCGCACAATCCCTTTTCATGCATTTCCTCCAATAATGGTTTTGCTTTCGACATCTCGTTCATCATCAAACTCCTGATAATAACATTGTAAGCACAAACAACCATTTTCCTCCATTTTAGACAAATATATATAGAAAATATTAATATTGGAAGAATATGAACTTCGTGAAAGAAAATGGGAGAAGCATATCATTTCAAAGTGGGCAGTAGGAACTCATAAGCTGTATTCACAAATTCAAGAATAGAAGCAGCATAAATCTGTGTAATACTTAATTATAACTGCAGAAGCAACATACAAGTGAGTTACTCCAATACGGGATTATTTTACAACATGATATTCCCTCCGTCCTACTAATTACTTCACACTTTCCTTTTTTATTAATTCCAACACTTATGCACGAGGGAGTAAATAAGTAGAATAGGAGAGATGGAGCAAGTATGATATGTAAGAGAAGATCTCATTCTGTGACATCATGACGAAGTCCCTAATGCCTTCTTATAACCATAGGATTTAGCCACAAGTGCTGAATTCACAACGTTGATAAACATTCGCAACGAGAAACACGAATGAGTCGGAAGTACGAGAAACTGCACAACAAACTTCAAATCCATATAGGACATACATTTTTAATGAAACTCATCATGCAGTAGGCTAGGTGCCTGTGCTATTCATTTCCAAATGACATCGAAGATGACATAAACTACATGTTAGAGATAAATGAGAAGTTATGCTGTAGCAAAATATTACCTGTCGACAGTGTCGCCATGGCCAAGTTGGCCGTTTGTACCCCTTTCCCATGAATACACACTTTGTTTATCCGTTACAGCTAGTGTACTGTATGCCCTCCAACCACATGAGATATTCACTATTTTCTGCAATGCAAGAACATCATTGAAATGTAAGCCAAACTAGAGCATCTCTAAGTCTAGACTTGAAGACAATTAGGGTTATAATACTTGGCTATATTGTCAACTTGTCCAAACTTGAGGAACACAAAATTCAAATTTGAATTCAGTTATATATGGAGACGGAGACGCTGCTGCAACTAAGGGACGAGGCAGGCAAAATCAACAGGACTCAGAACTAACTTCCCACCCAAAAACCAACTAGGGAGAAAAGCATTAACGAAACCGAACAGTCATAAAACTAGAGAAAAGCAGCAGAAACTACACCAATGAAAACACACAGAACTTGCATAGTCCATTGGTCAGTTGAGCCAATGAATAAGTGATAAACACACAAAGGAAATAAAAAAACGACCCTCGTATTAAAAATATGTGATTAGAATGTGAGCAAAGAAGTTTCTCTACCATCTAACGTGCGCACTCAATCACTTCCGGTTTTCTTTAGCTTATGAATAAGACCCATGAATTCTATGTTCAAGCCAGATGCAGGTCTTTCTTTAGCTATATCCTTCGCTGATCTACAAGGGTCATGCCGCTTACTTATGGAATTCTTTTCCGAGCTGGGACCCCTATTAGTGAATCATATAAATTTCCCAGAGCGAGAGCAGATGCTTCTCCTCCATCAACCTTATCATACTCTCTCCAAAGATCGTCGGATTCGTGTATATGACTGGAGACTATGCCCCATAGCGAAATCTCCACACCCTTCCTATTTGATTCAGTGCCAGTAAACTTCCCCCTGGTTCCCTACTATTTCTTAACATTAAACTAAACCAGTACAACAAAATAAAACTAAGTACGTAATGCAATAACTTCAGGCACAAGCTTTGTTAATCATTTTCATGAGCATGTCAGATACAGCTTCTCATTGCAGTAAGCAACATGGATGTGGTAGCCTTATCAGCCGACAATCCTTTTTCACGCATTTCCTCAAACAATAATTTTTCTTTCAAGAGCTCGTTCCTCCTCAACAAACTTCGAATAATAATATTATAAAGGCAACTATTGGGTGCACAACCACTTTCGACCATTTTCACGAGCAAATGATTTGCCTCCTCAAAGGACCCTTGTTCACAAAGCGAACCAATAATCATGGTATAAATTTGAACACCTGGTTGCAGGCCTTTAGAAGCTGGTAATTCATTCAAAAGATCTATTGCAGCTTTAAGTTTTCCATCTTTGCCCAATCCATTGATGATAGTACCATATGTGACTATATCAGGAATCATGCCTTCGTCCTCAATTTTGTGCAAAAATGAAAGTGCTTTAGCAATCTCGCCAGTCTTGCACAAGACATCCAACAACAAATTGTATGTGTGAATATCAAGAGGCACTTGTTGATCTTTCATATCACAGAATAGCTTCAAGCCCTCAGAATATCTACCTATGCTAAATAATCCGTGAATTATGATGTTATAGGAATATGAATCATGCTTTAAACCTTTGCGAGAGACTTCGACAAAAAGATGCCAAGCTTCCTCTATCTCTCCATTCTTGCAATACCCATCCATCAAACTGCTATAGGTGACAATACAGTGCTTAAGGCCCTTCTCAACAATGGCATTAAACATTTCTCTAGCTTTATTCATGTTACCTTCCATACAATACCCGTCTATCAGTGTAGTGTATGTGACTACATCTGGACATATATTTTTCCTCATCATATCTTCCAGAACACCCTCCGCCACTTTCATCATTCCACGCTTGCAATATGAATCCACCAATATTCTAAACGTAATTGCATCCAAAGAGATTTTACTATTAGACATTTCACCTAAAAAGGCTATAGCATCATCAAATTGATCAGCATGAAACAAGCCCTGGATCATCAAATTATACGTGACAACATCAGGTGAAATGCCCTTGTCAATCATTTGAGTGAAGAGTTTTACAGCATCATCCACCATTCCAAATTTGCAAAATCCATTGACCAGTGAGTTATAAGCCTTGACATTGGGTTTCCATGTTGTTTTTTCCAGGGTAGAGAGCAATTCAAAGGCAGGAATAGGTTGGGCAGCTTTGCAGAGCCCATTAACCAGAGTGAGAATCATAACATCATTAGGCTCACAGATTTTCAAAACTAAAAGCTTCTTAAATAACGTTGCTGCTTCCACGACCTTATGATCCAAGAAGAGACCTTTCATGAGCGTAGTGTACGTCGAGACAATGGGTTCGTATCCGCTCTTGAAGATAGTACCTAACATAGAAAACCCGAAGTCCACCCGATTCACAAGGCAATAGCAATGAATGGCAATATTCATAGTGTACTCATTCACAGGAACATCCCTCTGACGCATTTCGTCCAACATGTTGAGGGCAACACGGTGGTGTTTCATCTTGACAACGAGACTCAAAAGTGTGGTGTATGCAGGAAGAGAAGGTTGTGATCGCATTCTCAGCATTTCACGAAACAGGCAAACAGCTCCATTAACATCTTTGTTAATAATAATTATTTATATAATTATTTTCCACATATGAGAGTGGATAAGAGAGAGAGAGAGAGGGAGTTATTGAACAGTTAATTAACTCCTGTCTCTCGGGAAATGATATTACTGCGTTAAGCAGTTTATCATGCGCGAGTGACAGAATACATTTTCGATAAGCGCATTCAGAACTGCTGAAGCATAACACGCATAAGCAGAACGCGTATGCAAATACGTTCATACGCTCAAGCGCAAGGCGCAGAACGTAAGAACACCGAATGTGTTTCAGAACGCAAGGAATGCAGAACGCGAGTGCATTTTCCTCTCTCGTATTCTCTCCCGAAATCACACACAAAAATCCAGTCATCATATTCCAGATTAATACACATTCGTGGAAAACATAATCTTCAATCCCGTGTTGAAGATTTGATCCAGAGATCACAGTTTACCAAGCGTGAGTATCAATCAGGTTCTTAAGATTCTTCTGCTGCAACATACACGGTGAGAGGTAAGTGAGATTACTCTCTTTGTATGTTTGTACGTTTATTGAACGTGAGTTTTTCCAACATTGGTATCATAGCCAATGGTTGGTACTCCGTTTGATTTTATGGATTTAAAACATTTCATGTTTTTAAAATTTTCTGCTTCTGCGTTTTTAAACGTTCTCACATGATTTTGTTTAAAGTTATATGATTGGTGTATTGTGTGACTTTGATGGGTTATTTATGTGAGTTTAAGGCAGATTACGTTGTTTCCAGTGAGTATGTGTAATTTGACGTTGTTATTCACCGTTAATGCACCATGGGTTGAATTTTTTCATCATTTTTTATGAAAGCAAAAGTATGTTTTGTTTATACCACTGGAAAGCCCTCGTTGAGAGGAGTTCGTCAGTATTTTTTGTGCATTTTTTGGCCTTCTAAAACTCAAGATATGAATTTTTGAAGTTGTTTTCGAACTTGGGGCTAAATTGCAAAGTTTCAGAAACTTCAGGGGTCGTTTTTTGAAAATTTGAGAAAGTTCAGGGACCTTTCTGTAATATTAAATAATGCTGTTGTTTATGGATCGGACCGGGTCGGCCCAGTCTGAACCGGGTCGGATCAGGAAACCGGGTAGGCCCATTGGGTCAGCCCGCGACCGGTCTCACCGGAGGGCAGCGGCATGCGGAGGCGCGTGGTAGACACACTCCGGCTACGGAGGTACCGGCGGTGGCGCGTGAAATCCACGCGCCGGAAAGAGGCGCGTGTGATGCACGCGCCGGCAATTGCCGGAGACGGCAGCGGCGCGTGTGTTGCACGCGCCAGACTCAGACTATTCCCTGCCGCGCGTGGTTGCGCGTGGAGGCGCGTGAAGCGTCTAGTCTGTCCGTGGCGGCGCGTGGAGGCGCGTGCAAGAATTTTCCGGCGCTTGTCCGGTGGTTTCCGACGTGTTTTCAGCGTTTTGAGTCCAATGGTGACGTTTCTGAGGGTGTTTGACGTCATCTTAAGTGTGTATGTGTGGTTTTACTTCATTTTGTGACATATTTGTTGAATACGAACCCACGGGGTAGCTATTTCGGTTGCATTTTTTGGTAATAAAGCACCTTAATATGTCATTTAATTCTAAATTCATGGTGTTAAGTGTTGTTAGATTCTTCAAAACTCCTGTAACCTATGAAAGTGGGAGCCAAAGTGAGTTGGACTGATTCACTTGTGAATATACCTATTGCATCTTGGAAAGTTGTTTCCATATGCATTAAATGAAGAGGAAATTCATGTGATATAGTTTGACTAACACTGGTATGTTTATTTTTGGTTGCTCGTTTTCTCAGAGGTATGTCAGGACGAGGAACAATTTCAGAGGAAGACATTAGGACTAAAGATGAAGTCCTCCATGAATTCTTGAATTATAAAATGAAGCCTACACACAACATAAGGGACCACGCAATTGTTTTGTTTGAACTCTACAACCAGATGATGCGCTTGATTTATAGCAAAACGATTCCAAGTGATGAGTATTTTCAAATTACTAGTCCTCAGACCTGGGCGAACACTTTGCCTCCCCACCTACAAAAGGATTTTTGGGCTCAGTGGGAGACTTACCAAGTGAAGCCTAATGTTTATTTCATTATGCTTGATATGGTCGATGCTTCTAAGGCAGAAGATATGACACAGGCACTGAGATCAGCCTGCTTGAGGATGGGAAGGGTTCGACGTTCTGATTTTTTGAGACTTAGTGGTCGAGACAAACGTCAGATAAAGAATCCTCATATAGATCCTCTAGGTCGAGCTGTCTTTAATGTGGGGACTAAAGATTTTGATTGGGAACGTTATTTTGAATCTAGTGATAAATTAAGAGATAAAATTGATATTTATCGCTAGTTTATTTCAATTGTATTTCTAATTGGAAACTCAAGAAGTTCATTAGAATTTTAATGTTCATGACTTGTCAGACTTGGACATTTTGCTATTGTGAATGGTTGTTTAAGTTCTGTTTATAAGTGGCTGTTCAATGTTATTGTTGATTACTTGAACAATGTGTTTTATGTTTTGAAGCAAGAATCTAGTATTGTGACACTTGATGAGATTGATGATTAGTAGTCTCCGAGCTATTTTTCGAGATCAAGTCTTGTGTTATTTATTGAGATGTCTGTGTTTGGCTTAACGTAAAACTTAATAAAACATTAATAACATACTGAATCACTATAATCTCTAACAAAGAAATGAACATCGAAATCTATTGTCGTTGAGTTGCACAAAGGTGAGAAACTCAATAGTGACAATTATGACACAGACGTCATAAAATTTGGTACATATTGTATGAACAAGATGCATTGGATGCTATAAACCAAGTGATGGCTTATCCAGGCGTGGGTATTGGAAACCAAAGGAGGTGTGACCAAGGAGCATACCAGGCATGGAAAGGAAAAATTCCATTTGCACGAGGTATTCTTGTAAGCTCAGTAATCGATGCGATGATTCATGAATCCCACTGCACATGATATCTGGTTGTATCTACGTGAGAAGTATTGATGTACATCGATTACAAGGCTTATGCAGTTGACTATTAAGTTCGACACTTATAAAAAAAAACCTGATCATAACATTAGACAACATCTCAGGGAGATGTCTAATATGATAATCGAACTTAAGACTACCGGTCATATGCTCTCTAAGGATCAGTAAGTCCAAGCCTTAATACGCTCTTTACCTGATCATAAGGAACATCTTAAAGTCAACTTGACACATAATGAAAGCATTAAAACTTTCAATGATGTTACTCGTCATGTTGAGCTGGAAGATGAGAGGCTCTGAGCCTCAAAGCCTTATTCTGGGGCCTTCTATGCCAGTTCTACTTCTAAAGGAGCTTCATGCTTCAAAAGGAAAAGGAATTGGAAGAAGAGAAAGAAGGGAAGACGATCTGATGGTGATGGTGGTAAGCCTGACGATAATCCAACTACAAAATTGATGAACAGAAAAAGAAAAACAAGCGTGATAAAAAGAATAAGAAAGATAAAAGCATGATGTCATTTTACAATTAAAGTAAGTTTGGACATTATGCTCGTGAATGCCCTGATCCCGGGAGGGAAAAGGTGGATTCATCTTATTCTATTTTGTGTGAAATTAATGTCTCGAGTACTGTCTTTCTGTCTGATTCTTATCCTTTGAGGATTATAGACTCAGGAGCAACGGACCATGTGACGAGAGACAGAGGAGCTTTTGTAGATTTTCGCCATGTTCCGAAGGGGACTAGGTAGAAATATGTAGGAAACAATGCATGAGTCGAAGTCAAAGGACTTTGGACTTGCAAATTGGTCCTTAACGATGGTCCGAACTTTATCCTACATGATGTTCTATATGCTCCGGAGATCACGCGAAATTTGATTTCTGTTTCAGTTATACGTAATTTGGGTTATGATGTACTGTTCACTAAAAACTGTGGTAATTAGCGTTAATGATACTTGTCGTGCATCTGGACATATAACTGATGGCTTTAAGGTTTTTATATTGTAAAGAATGATGTTTAGTAGTTATGATGATCATTCATATTCGCTAAACACTTGTTCTTCTAGCAATGCAAATGTGAATGATGTTTGGCATGCTAGATTAAGTCATGTTGAGCAAGATGGATGATAGACTTGTGGAAGGATTGTTGAATATTTCTTCTAAGGTCGAATTATCCAAATGCGAACATTATCTTGCTGGCAAAATGATTAGAAAATCTTTTGGTAAAGCCATTGTGTCTTAATCTCCATTAATAGTAATCCATTCTGATATATGTGGTTCTGTAAATGTGAGAGCACGACATGGAGCTCACTATTTCATTACGTTCATTGATGATTATTCAGTCTATACGATATCTCACGTGTCTGAAGCATTGGATTGTTTTAGACGATACTTGAGTAAAGTAGAAGACATGAATTTCTATCAGAACAATTCAAGGAATTTTGTAATGAAAAGGATATAATCCAACAATCAACTCTTCCTTATACACCTCAACAAAATGGTGTTACTGGAAGAATGAATAGGATTTTGTTGGAGATGGTTAGATCCATGATGGTACAAGCTAATCTAACGAGATGCGTTGCTTACGGCAGCTTATGTGCTTAATCGCGTGCCTTCAAAGTCAGTTGCTTCGACTCTATATGAATTTTGGACGGGTAGAAACCTGACTCGAGTAACCTTAGAGCTTGGGGATCAGCAGCTTAGTACATGATTCATCGAGTCAGTATGAAAAGTTGGGTCCTAGAGGCAAATATTCTAAGGGTTACGTGTTCATAGGGGATGAGGATGAGAACTTAATTGAGACAGAATCGCGTAATGCTCATTTTCTGGAAACTAAATTTCCTAGTAGAAAGGGCATCAGGGATGCCAGATCTATTTTCGAGATGGTAGAAAACCAATACCTACAAGATCCAAGTGGGAGTAATAAGCTAATGATATGGATCTTGATAGTTGATGGTATGGATCTTGATAGATATTTGCCGATTGAGAATCAGGTGATTCTCAATGAGAGCATTTTGTCTACAGAAGACCATCATAAGTTATCTCATCTCGAAAAGTTCTAGGAAATATGTGCACAAAAGGCATTATGACATTGAAGGACATGCCTTCTTGGTTTCACCAGAAAGTTGAGATGTTTTTCCTGATGATGAGGAAGAGCCCAGAAACGTTAAAGAAACTTTAACTTGTTTGAAAAAGAAGAAATGGATGAAAGGGGAGATGGAGTCTATGAAGTCAAATCAAGTCTGGGGACTTGTAGATCTTCCAAAGGGACGAAAGGAAATTGAGAATAAATGGATTTTCAAAATCAAAAGAAATGATGATGGCTCAATAGAGAGGTAGAAAGCTCGCTTGGTGGTAAAAGGTTATACTCAACAAGGGTATAGACTATGTAGAAACTTTTTCACCTGTAGTGAGGTTTGCCTTGATTCGTCTACTGTTGGATATAGTGGCTAGTATGGATTTAGAATTACAGCAAATGATGTTAAGACCACATTTCTCAGTAGAGAATTAGAAGAAGTAATCTACATGCAACAGCCTGTAGGATTTATTCTTCGAGGTCAAGAGGATAAAGTTTGTAGATAGAAAAAATTATTCTATAGACTCAAACTATCCTTTAGACAGTGGTATTTGAGATTTCACACTACGATCATCTCATATAACTTTGTTATGATAAACGAAGACCACTGTCTTTAAACGGTCCAATGATTGTTTTGTGATTCTATCCTTGTATGTGGATGACATACTTCTAGCTGGAAATAGCAAAAGAATATCTTGAAACCATAAAAGGATGGTTATCTTCAAATTTTGAAATGAAAGATATGGGTGAAGCAGAGAACATACTTTGGTGTGGAGATCCATAGAGATCGTTTAAAGAAGTTATTGGGTTTGTCTCAAGAGACTTACATCAAGAAACTTTTAGAACGATTCAAGATGGACACATGCAAACCTATAGATACTCCTATTGTGGAAGGCGAATCATTGAGTTAGCAAATGTATCCCAAGGCTCAAGATGATAAGAATAAAATGGCTAGAGTATCATATGCCAATGTGATTGACTGCAGATTATTCTCTCTGTTATCACTGAATGAGTATATAGACGTTGACTGGAGTGGTGATTTAGATAAATGTAAATCAACTCCCGGTTATGTCTTCTTGCTCAATGATGGAGCAATTTCATGGTGTAACAAGAAACAGACTTCGTCTGCAGTTCAACAGACTATTTGGTTGAGAAGATTCATGAAATATTTGGAGGTCTCAAACACTCCAGTGGGAGCTATTTTAATTGTGATAATCATGCGGTTATTACTTACTTAAAGGACCCCAAATATTATGAAAAACCAAACACATTGACATTAAGTTCAAATTTGTTAGAGATATTGTAGACAAGGAGAAAGTGATTTTTAATTACATTTCTACTCGTTTGAGTCTGCGAAGGATTTAAAACGATGTATATGTATGTTAATGGAATAGTTAATGGCTTAACTATTCATATATGTTTTATAAATTATATGTGATGGTTCATATATAATAGTATGTCGGCGAGTTATGATTGTCTCTCTCATACGAGCAATCGCCTCTGGCTCAGTGGGAGCACAGAGATGAGATTACGATAGCTAATGTAATCGGGATAGATTTCGCTACGAATCTAATCCAACTTGTTGTAAAGCTAAATCGATGGAGATCCTATACCTTGGAGGGAGGATATTCGAGTTAAGTGTATGGGACACACTTGAACTCCGATTTACACGATGTCTGAACTAAATGAAATACGACATACGCTTTCTTGGAAGGAAGTTAAAGACATTGTGACATGTGTTTTAGAAAAAACGACATGTGCTAAGTTGACTCCAACATGATTGAGAAAATAATCCCTATTTTCTCAATAGTATGAGTCCTTATTTATTGGTTACCCTTATGACTTTCTACTATATTCTAAGTCTTCACTTTGGTGTTGCTACTTTAGCATGCTACCAAAAGAGCTATGGTTAATAACGGCGATGCGGTACATGTCTAGGAAAGCAGCTATAGTGGGAGACTGTAGATATTTAGTGAGATGGGAAGAACGTCTTAATTTAACATATACTATTGTGATTCATTGACTAGTCAATCAAGCAGGGTCTTGATTATGAATACATTAGTAATTTGCAAAAAGGTTGAATATGCTCTGAAAATTAAGGGATTGAAAGGAGATATGTCAACATATGTTAAATGTTCGAGAGTTCTGGGGTATAGCGAGCTTGTTGAGTTTCATTGATAAACTGGTTGAGTTGCTATATATCTCTAACAAGTGTATAGCGATTAAAACTCATATCTCGTGGGTCACACGATGTATTAATCTGTGTGAGAATATGATTCATGAAGAAATTGAGTCAAGCAACTTTTTGACTTCATATGTGAGTGGGAGATGTTAATAATAATTATTTATATAATTATTTTCCACATATGAGAGTGGATAAGAGAGAGAGAGAGGGAGTTATTGAAACAGTTAATTAACTCCTGTCTCTCGGGAAATGATATTACTGTGTTAAGCAGTTTATCATGCGCGAGTGACAGAATACATTTTCGATAAGCGCATTCAGAACTGCTGAAGCATAACACGCATAAGCAGAACGCGTATGCAAATACGTTCATACGCTCAAGCGCAAGGCGCAGAACGTAAGAACACCGAATGTGTTTCAGAACGCAAGGAATGCAGAACGCGAGTGCATTTTCCTCTCTCGTATTCTCTTCCGAAATCACACACAAAAATCCAGTCATCATATTCCAGATTAATACACATTCGTGGAAAACATAATCTTCAACCCCGTGTTGAAGATTTGATCCAGAGATCACAGTTTACCAAGCGTGAGTATCAACCAGGTTCTTAAGATTCTTCTGCTGCAACATACACACGGTGAGAGGTAAGTGAGATTACTCTCTTTGTATGTTTGTACGTTTATTGAACGTGAGTTTTTCCAACAATCTTTAACAACGCTGAAATCCTCTGAGCTTAGGAGAACAGCGCTTTTATTTGCAACCCAAACTGTGTAGATTCGAAGAAAAGAAAGAGAATGGATGAGTAAAATTACCGTTCGAATGAGAAGATTTTGGCGCAATTACTTCTCGAATGAGCTGAGTTGCCTTTCGGTTCATCTTCTTCGGCGAGATTCAACCATGGAAAGAGGGAGAGAGAGTGTGTTTGTTCAGAATAAATGGGTAAAAAGCGCTGCCACATAAGTAGCGACTTCATCCTTTTCAGACAATACCACTTCTTATATTTCTCTCTCCAGTATTTACAGTGACAAAAAATTTTAATTGTTTAATTTTATTATCCAACTTTATTTATGGACAAATTCAATACAGAGCCCACCAATATTTTGTAAAAGTCCTAATTTTGATAATTATTTACATGACTTGAAAGATAGGTAAACTATCCATAAGGGACTTGAAAGATTTTTGCTATCAATGCAGGACCCGAAAGATATGAAATTATCAATACATGACCTGAAACCGTGATATTGTAATGTATTTTTATCAATTCAGGACCTGAAATTTTATGATTTTTATGATTTTAGGTCCTATATTGATATTTTCATATCTTTCGGGTCCTACATTGATAGCAAAAATCTTTCAAGTCCCTTATTGATAGTTTACCTATCTTTCAAGTCCTGTAATGAAAATATCTCTTAAAAAAATTATACGATTTAAAAATTCAACTGGTTCAAATATATGTCAATAATCGAGTCACACCCACAAATCCAATTATAATCGAGTCACAACCGAACCGAACTACTAATAATTTAACAGTCATAAATTTATCTCCAATTGAGTCATACGTCTGTGTTCAATAGTAACTTAATTAAATAAAAAAATGTGACTTAATTATAATTCACCCATATATCTTTGTTCAAATGAGTTAATAGTGTTTTTATAATCTAGTCATAGTCAAAAATAATTCATCTTTATATTAGAACTTTTATTCTAATTGGGTTGATACATCGAATCGATTATGAATATGTAATCAAGTCAACTATCGACTCAAGGATTTCTACGCTAATTTTAACTAGTACTAGTATACATGAGTCAAAGTCCAAATAAAAACATTTGATCGCACCTCAAATTCATTGTAGAAAAATATATATTAAAAATATTAATATTGCAAGAATATGAACTTGTGAAAGAAAATGAGAGAAGCATGTCATTTCAAAGTGGGCAGTAGGAACTCATAAGCTGTATTCACAAATTCAAGAATAGAAGCAGCATAAATCTGTGTAATACTTAATTATAACTGCAGAAGCAACATACAAGTAAGTTACTCCGAAACGGGATTATTTTACAACATGATATTCCCTCTGTCCTGCTAATTACTTCACACCTTCCTTTTTATTAATTCCAACACTTACGCATGAGGGAGTAAATAAGTAGAATAGGAGAGATGGAGCAAGTATGATATGTAAGAGAAGATCTCATTCTGTGACATCATGGCGAAGTCCCTAATGCCATCTTATAAGCATAGGATCTCATTCTGCTGAATTCACACTGCTTAGAACACCCTATGCAACGAGAAATACGAATGAATTCAAAGTACGAGAAACTGCACACCAAACTTCAAATCCATATAAAACACACATTTTCAATGAAACTCATCATGCAGTAGGCTAGGTGCCTGTGCCATTCATTCCCAAATGATATCGAAGATTAAATAAACGACATGTTAGAGATAAGTGAGAAGTTATGCTGTAGCAAAATAATACCTGTCGACAGTGTCGCCATGGACAAGCTGACCGTTTGTACCCCTTTCCAACGAATACACTTAGCTTATCCGTTACAGCCAGTGTACTGTATGCCTCCAACCACATGACATATTCACTATTTTCTGAAATGCAAGAACATCGTTGAAATGTAAGCCAAACTAAAGCATCTCTAAGTCTAGACTTGAAGACAACTTGGGTTACAATACTTGGCTATTTTGTCAACTTGTCCACACTTGAGGAACACAAAGTTCAAATTTGAATTCCATTATATATGGAGACGGAGCCGCTGCTGCAGCTAAGGGACGAGGCAGGCAAAATCAACAGGACTCGGAACTAACTTCCCACCCAAAAACCAACTACGAAGAAAAGCATAAACGAAACCGAACAGTAATAAAACTAGAGAAAAGCAGCAGAAACTACACCAAGGAAAACACACAGAACTTGCATAGTCCATTGGTCAGTTGAGCCAATGAATAAGTTATAAACACACAAAGGAAATAAAAAAACGACCCTCATATTAAAAATATGTGATTGCCATCTAACCTGCGCACTCGATCACTTCCGCTTTTCTTTAGCTTATGAATAAGACCCATGAATTCTATGTTCAAGCCAGATGCAGGTCTTTCTTTAGCAATATCCTACGCTGATCTACAAGGTTCATGCCGCTTACTTATGGAATTCTTTTCCGAGCTGGGACCCGTATTAGTGAATCATAGAAATTTCCCAGAGCGAGAGCAGATGCTTCTCCTCCATCAACCCCATAGAGAATCTCCACGCCCTTCCTATTCGATTCAGTTCCAGTAAACTTCCCCCTGGTGCCCTAATATATCTTAACATTACTAAACCAGTGGAGATTTTACTACAAAATAAAACTAAGTACGTAATGCAATAACTTCAGGCACTATCTTTGTTAATCATTTTCATGAGCATGTCAGATACAGCTTCTCATTGCAGTAAGCAACATGGATATAGTAGCCTTATCCGCCGACAATCCTTTTTCACGCATTTCCTCAAACAATAATTTTGCTTTCAAGAGCTTGTTCCTCCTCAACAAACTCCGAATAATAATATTATAAAGGCAACTATTGGGTGCACAACCACTTTCCACCATTTTCACGAGCAAATGTTTTGCCTCCTCAAAGGACCCTTGTTCACAAAGCGAACCAACAATCATGGTATAAATTCGAACTCCTGGTTGCAAGCCTTTAGAAGCTGGTAATTCATTCAAAAGTTCTATTGCAGCTTTAAGTTTTCCATCTTTGCACAATCCATTAATGATAGTACCATATGTAACTATATCAGGAGTTATGCCTTCTTCCTCCACTTTGTGCAAAAATGAAAGTGCTTTAACAATCTCCCTAGTCTTGCACAAAACATCCAACAATATATTGTATGTGTGCATATCAGGAGGCACTTTTCGATCTTTCATATCACTGAAAAGCTTCAAGCCATCAGAATATCTACCAATGCTAAATAATCCGTGAATTATGATGTTATAGGAATATGAATCATGCTTTAGACCTTTGCGAGGGACTGCGACAAAAAGATGCCAAGCTTCATCTATCTCTCCCTTCTTGCAGTACCCATCCATCAAACTATTATAGGTGATGATAGACGGCTTAAGTCCCTTCTTAACAACGGCATTAAACATTTCTCTAGCTTTATTCATGTTACCTTCCATACAATACCCATCTATCAGTGTAGTGTATGTGACTACATCTGGACATAAATTTTGCCGGATCATATCTTCCAGAACACCCTCAGCCTCCTTCATCCTTCCATGCTTGCAATATGCATCCGCCAATATTCTAAACATAATCGCATCCAAAGAGATTTTACGATTAGACATTTCATTTAAAAGGGCTATAGCATCATCCAATCGATCAGCATGAAACAAGCCCTGGATCATCGAACTATACGTGACAACATCGGGTGAAATGCAACTGTCAATCATTTTAGCGAATAGTTTTAGAGCATCATCCTCCCTTCCAACTTTGCAAAATCCATCAATCAGTGCATTATAAGCCATAACATCGGGTGAAATGCCACTGTCAATCATTTGAGCAAATAGTTTTAGAGCATCATCCACCATTCCAACTTTGCAAAATCCATCAATCATTGCTGTATAAGCCTTAACATTGGGTTTCCATATTGTTTTTACTAAAGCACAGAGCAATTCAAAGGCAAGAATAGGTTGGCCAGCTTTGCAGAGCCTGTTTATCACAGTGAGAATCATAACATCATTAAGCTCACAGATTTTCAAAATCAAGAGCTTTTTAAACAATGTGGCTGCTTCCACGACCTTATGATCCAAGAAGAGGCCTTTAATGAGTGTGCTGAATGTCGAGGCATCAGGGTTATAACCGCTCTTGAAGATAGTGCCCAATAGAGAATGCCCAAAGTCCACCCGATTCAGAAGGCAATAACACTTGATTGCGATACTAAACGTGAAATCATCCACAGGAATCCCTCTTTGGCGCATTTCGTCGAACATGGAGAGGGCAACAGGAGGTTGCTTCATCTTGACAACAAGACTCAACAGTTTAGTGAAAACAGGAAGAGAAGGTAGAGGTCGCATTCGCAGTATTTCACGAAACAAGTAAACTGCATCATCTGATTCATTAATGCTGCTGAAATCAATTTCCGGCCATCTTGCTGAAGAACGCCCATCACTCTGACGCAAATCGTGCAAAGTCGAACCGAAGATAAAGAATGGATGGGTAAAACAGAGGGACTTGGCCGCAATTCCTGTTCTAATAAGCTCGATTGCAGAAGCAGCTGCCTTTCTACTCATTTTCTTCACCAAAATATGAAACAATTTTGGTCAGTTCGATTCTTGTTTCTTCAACACAATCGATTTTCTATGGGTTGAATATTTTGTACAGACATAATCCTTGGGCCATATCCTATATCGTTAGGCCCAATTAAATAAATAATGTGTTGGCCCAGCCCTTTTTCTTTTTTCCGTTTTCTTTTACCAACGTATTACCACAAAAATTATACTCTCTCGTCCTAAGGTATCCATTTATTTTTTGTATGTGGATTAAGGAGTATTATTATTATATGTAAAGTGGATAATTGTATTAGAGGGAAGTGGTGGGTCATATTATGTACTTTTTTACTAAATAGTGGAAATGGATACCTTTGAAGCAGACACCAAAAATAAATATTGGAAATGGATACCTTTGAAGCGGACGCCAAAAATAATAAAATGGATACTTAGAAGCGGACGGAGGGAGTATTTTTCTTCTAACAATGGAATATCAATGGATTTTTTTATGTTTTTACTAACGGAATAAAATTCATTTATAAATATCAACAGATCATCAAGAGAATCATTATATAAATTATTAATATAATTATTAGCAATAGATTAACAACATAATTAAAAATTTGTTGCTAAAAAATTTATCAACCATCTCTTTACCAACAAATTCTGTTTGCAGCAAGGAAATTAAAGTTTTTACCAATATAATATTCTGTTAGTAAAAAATTATTTTTCTTAGTGTTGACACTTTTTGTTTTCGTCTATCCCGTATTTATTTTCATCACTCAAAATATAAAATATCACATCAATTAATAATTTCAAAATTCATCTTAATTTTAAAAAATTATCAACCATACATAATACATAGTTTTTTTTCTTATTTATTATCTAAAAATACCACGATGCTTTTAAAAATCAATGAAATTAATATTAAAAAAATTAAACTAGGTATTTACGGTATACTGTGAAGACAACTATGGAACAGGGAGTATAATTTTGTTTATAAACAATAAAGTCAAGGAAAATTACAACGTTTTATTACTCAAAACATTTTTTTTTTTTGATAAACTTATAACTTTAAAAAAAAAAAACATTACAAACAAATTCAGAAAAAGTAACAAATAAATTATGACACCATGATTCACCCTCTAACATTTTATACCTCCGAAATAACAAAATCGGAGATCAAAACTCATTATACACCATGATTCACCCTCTAATTTATTTCAATTAAATTGTGACAAATTGAATAGTATTCACCCTTGTTTGCTTTATAGTTTATACATAAAATGTATTTAAATAAATTAATAAAATTTAAAAAGTATAGATTTAACAATTTATAATTTACATACAGACTGCAAATTAAATAGTAAACATTGTTTTCCATTAAAAAATAAAAAATAAAAAAATCCAAAACAATCCCAAAAAAAAATTTAATAATTGTACACAATTTTGCAGACATAATTATGTCATTTGATAATTTTCCACGAATCCTTATCCCGGGTTAGTGTTTTAGTCCACGCATAATTACTCCTTTTTAGAATTGTAAGCGTAAATCATGTGGAAATAAAATGGTATATTTCTTTATTAAAAAAATAATAATAAATTTCATATTTCGAGCTGTGGGGCCTTTGAGTTTTATGAATTTTTTTTATATAGTAGTAATTTTATATTTTATACTATAGTGGAATAAAGAAAATCTCCTTTGATTTTTTTTTACATGATCATTTGAATTATTGGGATTATGTTTTCTTTTTCTTTTTCTTTCAACATACCTTTTTTTTTTCTTTTTCTTTTTTCAAAGACATGTGTGAGATCGCCTCAAGTAAATCCTTACATGAGGTGGATAAAAAATTATGAACTATTATCACTCTCGCTATAAAATATTATCACTTTCGCTATAAAATATTATCACTTTTTATTTATATTATAAATTGTTCATGAAATAGTACACTGTGATATTAACACTTTTCACACTTTTCATTAATAATATTATCATTTTTTATCCATCTCTCACATAAGAATTTACGTGAAACGGTCTCACGTAGGGGTGTCAACGGGCCGGGTCTGGGCCGGGTAGTGCACTACCCGGACCCGGCCCGTTTGTGAAGTACCTGGCCCGGACCCGCCCCGGACCCGTACGGGTCCTATATAATAGGACCCGTGCCCAGACTCATACGGGGCGGGTCCGCCCCGCCCCGTTTTTTTTTTTTTTTAATTAGTCCTAAAAAATTTAAATTATACAAAAATTATTCATATATTTAAATAAATAATCATAAGAATATTAAATATAATTATAATTTAAAAATTATATATATATCATATAATTATAAATAATTTTTATGTATAAAATATAAAATAATTGTATAATATATATATATATATATATATTAACATAAAATATAATTATATATATATAAAATATAAATTAATTTTTAATATATTATATACGGGGCGGGCCGGGGCGGGTCTAAGTTAATACCTGGACCGGACCCGTACGGGTCCAGGCCGGGCAGCCCCGTTTCTCCTACGGGCCGGGTCTGGGCCGGCCCAAAACGTGCGGGGCGGGCCGGGTACCCGCGGGTCGGGTGCCCGTTGACACCCCTAGTCTCACGCAAGACTTATTATTTATTTATTTTTATTCTTTGCCTCAAATTTAATAATTTTACCTTTTCACTTTAATTAATGGCAAGTTTAATCATCTTTTACTTTTTCTTTTTTTTAATAAAATGATGTGTTCTGAATTTTTCTTTTTAAAAAAATTGAGCAATTTATAAAAGAATAATACAGGTTGATGTTAATTATTTTACATTTTCATTTTAAGTATTATTAAAATGGAATTAATATATATATATATATATATATATTATGTTATGTTTGAGATATGTCTAGATTATATATATTTTACTCTTACACATTTATATCCTAACCCTAATTAACTATTTTCTAAAATACTAAATAATAATTAGCTATCACCTCCAAACAAGGCCAAAGACAATTTAGGGTAGATTTATCTTAATTGAATAAGTTGTACATTGAAAATGATTTGGTCCCCTAATTAACAACCTAGTCATTCTCCACAAAATTAAATTAAGCGATTAATCTCCAACAGGACTAACACTATATAGTTAATTAAAAGTCTAATTTATAGAAATTAATTAACTAATTAATAGGCAAATAAAAATCGTTGTTAATAACATGGTATTCATATTATTTTAATATGTGGGTTGTCTATGGAAACATTTTAAAGACTTTAAAGTCTCACGTTCAAATTTACATGTCAACCTCATTGTTGGGTCGAACCTCCAGACTTTGTGAATGGTTTTCTCGATATTTCTTATTCATGTGATTTGAATTAATGTTATTTATTTTGCTTTAAAAAAAACATAAAAGTTAATTAATAGGGGACTAATATAGTATATATTACAAACTCTCTCTTGTGCATCCGAATTCGTGAATCCACTTTTAAAATATATAGTTGAGATGTTATACCGGATGCTATAAGATTCAATACGTACTTATACAACACTTTGTATACCAAAATTTATCAGTAAGAATTAACAAATGTAAAATGATAAACACAAGTGTTTATAGTGGTTAGATCATGAATATCTACATCCACTTAAGTATAAGAGATTATTTTATTAAGGATGGTTTTATAAGAGAAGAAATCGCTCAAAATCGAAGAAAAATACACCAAAGGATGAATGCTGTGAATTTCAAAATCTATAATAGAATTGTTGATCTGGTTTTGGCCCTTCAAATGATATCTCAAATAATTGTTTCATATACCAATGGAAAGCTGCTTGGAATCTCAGCTACAATCTTGAGCTGGTAACCGTGTTAAATTAATATGTTAAAACTGCCAAAAAGGGTGAATGTTGTGAATTTCAAAAACTATGATCGAATTATTCTGATGTGAGCTGGTTTTGGCCCTTTAAATGATACCCAAAATAATTATTCCATATACCAATGGAATGCATGGAATATCAGCTACAATCTTGAGCTGATAACAGTGTGAAATTAACTTGTTTCAACTGCCAAAAACTACCTGCAACTGGTCGTCTTGAAATTCACTTAGGTGATGTTTGTTTTGAGGTTTTGGGGAGTTTGAAAATCATGAATAGTGATGTTGTGTTTGTTTTGGGTTTTTGATATGATATGTTTTAACTTTATGTCAAATTAATGTTTAAGAATGTATTAATATATGTAAAAAAATAGATGGAAGAGGAGAGATAAAGAGAGAAAGTGTATTAATTGAGGAGAGAGAATGTATATAGGTATATATAAGGGTGGTTTTTAAAATTTGGGTGTGGAATTTCAATTCCAATTCCGGGGTTTCAAAACTCGGAACTTAGATTGTGTGTCATTTTTGTGTGTATTTTCGTTTATTTATTTTGTATTTTTAAATCATTTTCGAGTATATTTTGAGAATTGAGAATTAATGATAATAATAATGTATTTTTATGTCTTTAATTAGGTGTAAAAGATAAACGTGAAGAAAAACTTGAAGAATGAATAAAAGAATTCACATAAATATATATGTGGTTTCAGAAAAAATACTCCGTAAATTACTAATTGTCTCATGATATGGAGTATAATTTTTAGAGGAGTAATAAATTATTAATTAAAAAGTAATAATTAATATTTTTAATTTGACTCAAAGTTCGTGGAATCGTTTTCATGGAATACAATCTCTCTATTAATTCATTTTAGAAAGAGTTTCGAACGAAACTAATAAAAATTAAAGAATTTAAGAACCATTGATTGATATTTAATTTCAAGCTCGAAATATTTTATGATACCGTAATCGGCATTCCTCATTAAATAAACATTAAATCTAGATACATATGGAATATCTTAGTCAAGATAAGCCCTCAGAAAATCTTGAAATGGATCTATTAATTGTTGAACTTGAACGGATTAGGATATACTATAAAATAATAATTAATTGATTGTGTTAGATTATTAAAATAATCTAGGTGGGTCTTGCTTGTGACCGTCTCACGCATTTTTCACTTTTTAAAATAGTTATCACTTTCACTATATCACTTTCACTATAAATTGTCCATGAAATATTATCATCACTTTTCATTAATTTATATTATTACTTTTTTGTATATAAAAACTATCACTTTCTAGCCGTCTCACGTAACGGTAAGACGATCTCATACAAGTCTTTGTCAATAACCTATTGATGAACATGAATTATACCTTACGTAGAAATTAAATAATATAGTGAAAGAGAATCCTTTATCTAGACATGTATTAATTAATATACTCTTTTTTTTCCTTCTAAATGTAGATTAAGAATATAAAATTTATATGCATATTAATGGTATATATGTTGTTTTTTTAGTAATAAATAATATAGTTAATTAAATTATACTTCTCCCCTCTATTCGATAATAAACTTCACATTTTCTTGAAATATAAGAAGAAATTGAAAAATAACCCAATTTCACATTCCAAAATCTTTATCGACCCACTATAATTTTTATACTAATTTTACTCAAAATGTACCTTTTGGACTTTCATGCCCTTTCTTTATACACGCATGTCGATTTCTAAATTAGTCATCTTGTCGGTTGATATGTCGGTATATCAAATTTAAGGATATTTTGATCATTTTAATTACCATTTCGATTATTTTGATAAAAGAATTAAGTATCGTGTTAGTAATGATTTTTAACGCGTCTATTCTGAAATTTTTTTATATTCGAAAAAAAAAGTATATATATTCGGAAAGTAACATATAATTACGTGAGACAATTACAGTACTTAAAAAAAGTCATAAATATATAATTAACGATTGCGAATTAATGTGAACAAAAGTCGACTTAGTAAAATCAGTAAATCAATGTCATTAAGATTAAATATTTCAAAATGTCTTTTTCTCGGCACCATGTTTTCTGCCTTAATTAGCGCCAAAATTTTAAAGCCATTGATTGATATATAATTTAGTTTTAAATTAATAAAGTGACTTATTTTTAAAGAAAAATATAAATAAATCCAGTTGATATAAATACAAAATTGTCGTGTTAAAATATTGATATTTTGGATTTAATCAATGAAATTCCTCAATTCAGATTGAATAATGTCTACCGTGAGTCAAACTTGAATAATTTATTTTTTAAATAATTTTTATCTAATATTACTTTGGAGATTATTTAACATCACATAGTAAAATTTGTTTTATGTTATCTCACGCAAAATTGTTTTATTTATTTATTTTATTAATCATCACTATAAAGCAATATTGTTTTATTTATTTATTTTATTAATCATTACTTTATAGTAAAGATGTGATATTTTAATTAAAATTTTTATTATTTTTATTCAATTTATAAATTTTTTATAAAAAAATTTAACTATGCACAACTATTACTTTTAAATTCATGGATTAGATATTACTCCTACTTCTTTTTATTAGTAAAAATATTATTATTATTATAATTTATTTATTTAATGCAACTCATTATGTAAAATGTCTTATACAAATATTTTTTCATCGGTATATTTTAAAGTCAAAATCTACTGTACCCAATTGTTAAGGTCTAATCGGATCAAAATTGATCCATTGACTCGACATATATAAGAAAAATAGAACCCTAATTTCATTTTCAACCCCCCTCATTCTCTCATCTCTCTCTCCTCACCCACCGCGATCAATTTTTTCCTCAGCTGCATCTTCTCTCCCTTCACTCACGTTTGCACTCCACCACCCAAACTGCCTCAGCCGCATGTTTTTTCCGTCGTCCCTCCTCATTCTGACATCTCTCCTCCACCTATTGTCTCTGTCGCCACTCCACGGCAACCACTCAAACATCTTAATCCTCTGCAAGAATTTTCAACCCAAATTGCCACAATTACTGAGCATTGAAAATTTTGGCGGAGGATTCAGATGTTTATTAATGTATACTTTTTATTAATGTATACTTTTTTTAAGCATGAAGTGTATACATTTTATTGAACAAATGTATATTGTTTTATCAATAAAAATAGTTGAGGTGTTCGAGGACTGATTTATTAATGTATACTTTTTAAATATATATAGTTTATCATTTTATTGAATATTGAATAAGTGTATAACTTTTTTTTTTAATACCAGTTGGAGAGCTCAAAGAGTGATTTAGTTGCAATTGATGAAGAGTTTCACCGTATTCATAATGAGAATTGTGTTGGAGTAATGATTGATTTTAACTCTTTTTATAATTAAAGTGTATAAGTTTTATTGAACAAGTGTATAACATTTTATTAATAAATGTATACTTATTAATAACTAATTGTATTAGTGAGCAATGGAAAGAAACATGAGTAAAAAGTAAAAACAAGAGGAGTGAGGAGGAAAGTGACATCGACATCATTCGAGTTCAATATTTTTTATACTTGACCCATTTATAAATATGGATTAGATACATTAGTGTACACTTGTGTACAATAAATCAACTCTACTTTAAAATGCAAAATGCAAATGAATCTTTTTGGAATGAACTTTAAAATGCAAAATGCAAATGATTTTTTTGGAATGAGCGTACATGGAAAAGGGAATACTACTAATTAACAGAAACAAAAACTATTCCTTATTTGGATGAGAATATTAAATGTGCTTGCCCCCATGACATAACTCAAGTAGTAGAGGGGAGGGTGGAAAGGTCTTCCAGCTGAGCTTGGTTGCTACAGGGTGGGGGGTTCGAATCCTGTCTTTGGCATGGATTTGGCTCATTGCAAACACAAGTTTAACAGTGAGTCCTCCCTATAAGCCACTTGAGACACATCCTGCGATTTACCTCCTCCACCAATCCCCAGTGCAGGGGCGGTGGGGCCCTAATGGTGGGGTATACCATTTGAGAATATTAAATGTGAGATGAATAGTAATTAATTAAAAAAAACTAACTAAAACCTTTTAAATCCCACACATTTATGGGTATAAATAATTTATGAATTTAAATTAAAGAAAAAAAAAAGGAAAAAGAAAAAAAAGGCAATAGGTGAAACCGCGTGGACCCACTGGCTATACCTTCCCCAGGACTTTCGTGCACAGAAGTACCAAAGGCGGCCCCGCACCAGGTGAAGATTCACCGGCTCTACCACGCTTACACGTGTACATCTGAAACCATGGCCCACGTCCCATTGATTCTTCTTTGCCTGGGCGCTGATCACCTGCACACTCACCTACTTTAAACCATCGTCTGAATTTGGCGCTAAACACCTAAATTAATGACCTTCCTAATTTTTTTTCTTATAAAAGAAAAGAGAAATTTAATGAGATGAACTGATGAAGTACCAATTCTTTTAGTCATGTAAATTGCTGCCTCAAGGACTTTATATTGTACCAATTCTTTTGACGTGCAATAATGTGTTACTTTTTCGCGAAAAATATTCTCATTTTATTATTTTAGTGTTTATTACATGTACAGTAAATATTTATATTAGAGTTATGATTGTGAGACATTTGTTCTTAATTTTTTTTATATCTTTAAAATATACACTCAAAATAAAAAAAAAATAATACTATTAGCGGAGTGGGGAATAGTGAGAGCAAGTTTTTAAATCTTTTCTTCTTTTATGAGTTGAAAAAATAATATATTCTTAAAGAGATCTAGATTTTCTTCCGTTTTCACTCTCTCAATTTACATAAATTTTATTTAACCGTCATTTCCACCAACAACATCTTGACACGTAATTTGATAAATTTTAAATGATGATTTTATCTCCTTTTTTTTTAATTACATCACGTATAATGACGTGCCAAATTCACATGGTAGATGTTAATTGGATGATAAAAATTAAAGGAAATTTATGAGATTGATAGAATATTAAATGAAGAGATCTAAATTCTTTTAAAGATACTGAACCCTAAAAATAAACATTAAATCTTAAGACAATATTAGATTGTCTCAAGTGAGATCGGTTTTTACATTTTCTAAAATAGTTTTTACTTTTTATTAAAGAAATTACTTTTCTTATTTTTTTTATAATACGAAATTTTCATGAAATAATTCATAGTACCACTATCAATCTTTACTAATTTGAGTATTATTTTTTATTAAAATGTTACTTTTATCTGTTTCAAAGAAGTCATCTTGTGAGATAATCTCACACAAGTGTTTGCATAAAGGCCTTAAATCCTAATGCTATGTTCGTTTTCGATTTATTATTTTAGGTTTGTTAAATATTTTATATACACCTACAAATTTTATTAATCCTTACTCCAACTATTTATTATACTCACTTTGTCACACACTTATATCTTCACCACTCAAAACAAGAAACATCACATTAATCAATAACCTTAAAAGTTATCGTAATTTAAAACAAATGTCACTCCCGCTGAACACGATCTTGGATGTTATATTACGCTTAGTATTACATTTCTTATTACACGCGTTAGATAAGTGACACATATACGGGGAGAAAAATCTCAATATTTCCCCTTAAGGTTGATACTTTTCTTTTAGGGTATATGTTTTGTGCATAATAGAAAATGTAACATCAAAATGTTATAGGAGAATCGAACCAAAAATAACACAAATAACATACTTCATACTTTTTTATTTTCTAAAAATACCACAATATTTCTAAAAATTTAATAAAATTTATCAAAAAGTAACTTTTCTTAAACTAAATATCTAAATTTCTCGCACTTAAGTGTGGAATAGAGCATTATTTTTCATAACTTGAGTACTTTTCTTCCATTCTCTATTTTCTTCCACTTATTTTTTCACATCAATTAATATCTTCTTTCAAGTTTATATGACAAAATTTAAATTTATTCTATTAAAAAAAAGAGAGTAACATATCACTGTTCATTAGATTATAGTATAGTATTCTTATTTAAACTAAAAACAAATATAGCCATGGAATATAATTAAATATAAAAACCATTATATTGTACTTCCTCCGTCCCATTTCAATCTTTACATATTTTTTTTGGACGTCTCATTTCAATCTTTATGTTTTCTTTATTGGTATATTGGCCCCACCTAAAATAATTAATATATCACAATGGAATCCATATTCAACACTAATACACTTACCCACTTTATACTTCCTCCGTCCGCTTCTAAGATGTCAATTTTACTATTTTTGACGTCCGGTTCAAAGGTATCCATTTTTCATATTTAATAAAAAAATTACATAATATAGCTCGCCACTTCCTGTAATACAACTACCCGCTTTACATATAATAATAATATTCCTTAATCAAGTGCAAAAAGCAAATGGACACCTTAGAACCGGAGGGAGGAGTATTAAATATTATATCTTTACATCCACTATTTATTAATAAAATAATATACTCCTTAATTAAAATGAAAAAAAAAACAAATGTAAGCATTAAAACGGAATAAAGGGAGTATACTTTTGTTAACCATAGGGAGAATACTTTATGTCAGGAACGAAGATCCCAACACTCTAAATTTGTGAAGATAGAAGAAGAAGTACTCATAAAAGATGATTGTGTAGTGTGTGACTCAATGAAGGAAAGAGACGCGGATTTAAGTAGTTCGATCGAAAGACCTACGTCCACTGTAGAGTATATAGCTTCTTTATTGATCAATTTTAATCTGAAGGAGAGTACATCTCTATAAGCAAGTGTTTGGCAATTTTTGTAGTACTCACGAGCAAGAATACTCGATCGTTGTAGTAGTATATCCCAAGAAAAATTATCAATCCACAAAGGAGTTATGTTCGGACTAGCAAAATACGTGAGCTCATGTTCATGTCGTTTTTGTAAAGATGATCGGGGGTTTTGAGATGATTAACAACTAAAGCAAGTAACAAGTAAATAAGAGAGCGAAAAGGAGAAATGACAAGTAAAGAAAATGAATGCTAAAGTTCAAGTGTGGAAAAACATGGGATTAGAAACATCCAAGCACACTCGATTCATATTATCATGCAAAAGGAATTCAACTCAATTGATATAGACTAAGGGTGATCACGATTGTATCCTAAGCTCCCTTTCGGGTTACAAAGGTTGTTGATCCATTTTAGACTACCAAAAGCACTTAAGATCAAAGCTCAATATTAACCCCTTCCATCTAGGTACTAGTTAGATTAAACTCTCTCTTTTTGTGTACTAAGGCCAACGAATGGATTGGTTCCCCTTATTGAATTCAAATATCCTTTCGGTCAAACCCAAACTCAATGTTTATTCATGCCTTCCTAATACTATAGAGGGTCGTTTCCGTCTCACTCCAAGCAATACATACATGAACATCATGATAGCATTTAATCACCATAAATCCATTCATTGATCAACAATCCATTAAACCAATAATCAATTATGAATAACAAACCATGACATCACAACATCAAGACAATTAAATTCCATGAATAGAAATCAACATCAATTAAATCAAAACCAATTTAATCCACATGATAATACAAATCTAATATGCTCTTCTTGTTCCTAACCCCACTAGAGGGATTAGCCTAACATGATAAAGGTAACAAAACACATAAATGATTCATTACAAATATCCATAGTCTAAATCCAAAAGAAAATCAAAAGAGATGTGAATCTTCCCTAGCAATTTCTTGTAGAGAATCTTCAATACTCATGGATCTCCAACTCTAGCTCTTGATTTCTTGAGATCTCTCACACCCAATGGAAGGGATGAAGTTTTGATGGAGAATTAATGGAGATGATGGAGATGGATCAAGATGGATGAAGGTGGATGAAGATGATGGTGGAAAATGGAAGAAATAGTGTGTGATGTGTGTGTAGAGGATGGGAATTTCGGATCTTCTCTCAATTGTTGAATAAAAGGGCATTTATACCCTATGGAGGCTTCTAGAAGGATCTAAAAATTTCAGCAGGATTTTACACGGCACGAGTCGTGCTTTGCAACACGGCCACAAGGTGGCCGTGTTGTGTCTTCTGTTGCTGCCGCACGGCCTCTCCTTACAGGGCCGTGTTACGCAACATGACTCGTGTACTGCAACATGGCTCGTGTATTATAACACAGGCACAAGATGGTCGTGTTGGATCTTCTGATGTCGGCACAACACCACTTCTTACAGGGCCGTGTTCCGTACAAGGCCCGTGTTGGTGCATGCCCCTGTTTTTCATATTTTATTTCGGCTCGTTCTCCTTCGTTTCAACTCCGAATTTAGATCCACTTTTTCCTATATCTTCCTTATCATGTCTATCATCCAATAAAAAGTGAAAATCTTAAGTTTAAGCTCATTCACACATATTTCAATAAAAACACAAAATACAACCAAATAATACACAAATACGGATAAAATCATACGAAAACACATATAAAAAGACACTAAAATCTAGGTGAAAATAGCTCTAATCAGCAAGATAGATGAGCTTATATATACACACTCATACTACATGGAAGTTATAGGACTATGCGCTGGCTGATCTTTGAGGCACCCAATCAGATTGTATACAGCCTGTTAAGTTGTTGTATCTGACATTATCTCAAAGCTTGTGTGTCAAGCTACAAATCCACGCAAATAACTGACCATAACTGATCCATCCAACCCTCCAAAATATCAGCTGAAACTGCCCTACTCACCATGCACCGGTTGCACCATGCACTGCTGCATTCTGACCACTTTCTCCCAACACTTCAATGTGATGCATTAAGATTTACATCTCACAATCTCTACCTTAAACTTAAAGCAACACACACAACCAAGAACTGTAATCTAACTGATGAAGATGATTATTATTCTGCTGTGTGTTTTTATTCCTCTTAACCCACACCGGTGGGTTTTAGAATCCATCAGCAAACTTCCAGATCAGTTCCATTCAGTTACAACTGACTTCCATGTCATCAAACATCAGCTAGAAAATTCTTGTAAACATTCCAAACACAATCAACCATGTGCATAGAGATTTACACTCACAAACCTCCACCTAAATCTTATTTGAAAACTATCAAACCTCACCTCTACTCCACTGCTTTCAATGAGTGCATCACCCTCAACACTATTCTTTAACGAGTATAGCAAAACTCCATTTTCTGATTTAAGGACCAACAACCTTACCACTGTTCTTAAGGGAACAGCAACCTATTGACATGATTTAGAACACACCAAGACTTCTACATAGCTCATGCATTGAACTAGGTAGAAACTTAGCAATGTAATTGATCAAACTCTTAAAATTGAATCTGCTTGTTGCATCTTGACCACTATCCTTCCATTTGATGGCTTCTCCACAACTCTGAGCATGATAAAACTCCACCTCAAGTGCTACTTCATCATCAACCGAAGTATGCTTCCTATCCTTTATTTCTCCGGATGCATAATCCTTCTTGGTGTAGCCCACCAGCCTTTGAAATCCTTTGAGCTCATTAGTCTCCATCCCAGACATAGCAGACACTTCAGTTAGTTGTCTACCTGATCCAAACGCTCCACCTTGGACCTGATTAGCTTGTTCATGTTTAATAGAACTTTCACACACCTTATGCTTCGAGACGTCAGCACAATCAAGTATACTTTGCTTTGCTCATTTTGGAGACCCTCTTGCACTTGTTTGTGCAGCTTTTCGACACCATAACTGTATCTTACCAGCATGTTTAGTAACATTATTACCTGGATTTATTTGCTTACCATCCAAAACATACAAGTCATTCTTCTTAACACCTTGAAGTGCTAATCTCCCCTCCTTAAAGACCGTAAGAACTCCACATCGAGACTGAAATTCATAATCGAGAGCGTCCAACATTCCAAGAGAAATTAGATTCCTTCTTAGTTGAGGAACATACCTCACATTTGACAGCAACTTGACAGAACCATCAGACAACTTGAACATGACAGACCCTAGCAAACTTGATTATTACCTAGAAAGACAGAGCCACCTTCCATCTATTTGAAATCTACAAGCCAATCCTTCATATGTGTCATATGATAGGTGCATCCAGAATCAAGAATCCAATTAGATGAGTTCCCAGATGCTACAACAGAAAAGACCTCCACAAAATCAAAATCAGCATCTACATGCCTATCCACAACTTGATTTGCTTGATTATTCTGACCCCTTCTTGCATTTTCAGACCTCCTAGCCTTCACAGCCTTCAACTTTGAACAATTTTTCTTTAAATGACCAGGCTCATGACAGTAGTAACATCTCCTAACCTCAGATTCTTCCTGCGAATCACTATCTTCATCATCTTGCTTCTTTGAACTCGAAATCCTTTTCTTGTGATCAGCACCTCTCCCTTTATTGAACTTCTTGTTCTGATTTCGGCCTCCCTTTCCAAATAACCCTTCTCTACCTGAATTTGTAATGTTTTCAGCCTCCATTTCTAAATCTTTGGACCTAAGAGCTGATAGAACATCTTCTAATTGAATGGTGCCTTTTCCCCCATAGAGTAGTGAATCCTTGAAGTGCCTATGAGATCTTGGCAATGCTGATAACAACATAACTACCTTATCTTCACTCGTCAGCTTGAAGTCCACATTCTCAAGCTCATCTGTAATCTTGCAGAACTCATCAGGTTGATCCATCAAGGGCCTTTCATCATTCATCTTAAAGTCATGAAGTCTTTGCCTCAAATGTAACCTATTTGCATTCGATTTTACCATGAACAAGGATTCTAGCTTGTTCCATACTCCAATGGCAGTTGTTTCCTTTTGAACCTCTCTGAGTACTTTATCACCAAGACATAGAAAGATAGCACTTAGAGCCTTTTCTTGAAGCTCCACTTCAGCCGCTGCAGCTTGAGCATCCACCTCTGCAGCTTCATTGGCCAGAGTTTCTTTGATGGCTGCACCGAGACCTTGATGTACCAAGATGGATCTCATCTTGATTTTTCACAGCCCAAAATCTAATTTCTCAGTAAACCGCTCGATATCGAACTTGGTGATCGCCATGATGTTTGTCTTCAATCACCTTCCTGCTTCTACTTCCTTTCTTGATTGATCTGCGTTTTCCTTCTCTTGGTCTATGGATTCCCACAGACGGCGCCAATTGTCAGGAACGAAGATCCCAACAGTCTAAATTTGTGAAGATAGAAGAAGAAGTGCTCATAAAAGATGATTGTGTAGTGTGTGATTCAATGAATGAAAGAGACACGGATTTAAGTGGTTCGATCGAAAGACATATGTCCACTGTAGAGTATAGAGCTTCTTTATTGATCAGTTTTAATCTGAAGGAGAGTACATCTCTATAAGCAAGATAGACGAGCTTATATATACACACTCATACTACATGGAAGTTATAGGACTATGCGCTGGCTGATCTTTGAGGCACCCAATCAGATTATATACAGCCTGTTAAGTTGTTGTAACTGACACCATCTCAAAGCTTGTGTGTCAAGCTACAAATCCACGCAAATAACTGACCATAACTGATCTATCCATCCCTCCAAAATATCAGTTGAAACTGCCCTACTCACCATGCACCTGTTGCACTATGCACTGCTGCATTCTGACCACTTTCTCCCAACACTTCAATGTGATGCATTAAGGTTTACATCTCACACTTTACAACATTCATATTATTCATAAGAGGGTACATGATATTGGTGATAAGATCCAATTTGTTTTCTTCTAACCATCCTAATAATAAACGATAAACCTTATGAAATAGTTCTGTGAGATGTTAAAAGAAAGGAATAATCATTTAATAAAAAGAGATATTTTAAGTAATTGGGGTGAAAAATGAAATATAAAAGGAAGGAATAATCATTTAATAAAAAGAGATATTTTAAGTAATTGGGTGAAAAATAAATTATTTTATGAACAATTTAAAGAATATAAAAAAATTGATACTTCCTTTGTTTATGGGAGGTCGATGTTTTTTTTATTCACGACGATTAAGAGTACACTCCCTATCTTAACAAGCTTTTCACTATTTTCCACATTTATTTATCCCATCACACTATGGAAATCTAATTTGGAAAATTGTTCCCATAAAACTAAATAAATAAATAAAATCAAGTTTATATTATTTTCTCTATCCCACACATTTGTGCATACTTTTCATTATGAGATGTTCCAAATATTTATGCATGTTTAATTAAAAGTATAAAAAACAATATACATCTTACTTACTCCCTCCGTCCAATTAAAAGATGGACGTTTATTTTTTATACTTAAATTAAGGGATATAATATTTTAATGTGCATTAAAGTGAGAAAAATGATATTTTAATGTAAAGTGATAGGTGTATTAGTGTGATGGGTGAGTCCAAAAAGAGAGATAATTAATTTGTGTAGTCCCTTTTACCAGAAAGGGAAATACACACTTTGTATTGGGACAAATCAAAATGAAAAAACTCGTACAGTGGGACGGATGGAGTACTTTTTATATTTTATTTATCAATTCTAATAATTTTATTTAATTTTTACGCTTTATTCATAATTTTCAACAATTTTATTTCTTTATCTCTTTTAATCACCAATTTACCCCTATTTTTTTCTTTATTTTTATTAAAAAAATATTTTTAATCTTCATGTCCGTACGTACCATCAGGATTGAGCTAGGCAGAATCTTATTTAAATTGAACAAAAACATATTCTCAAAAAAATTTAAAATAAATACTCCCTCTGTCCGTATTTAAGGATGTCATTTGTTTTTTACACGTGGATTAATGAGTATTATTATTTAATACTCCTCCGTCCCGTTATAACGTACGCGTTTGCTTTTTGTACGTTGATTAAGGAATATAATATTTTAATGTGTAGTGAGGTGAGAGAAATAATATATTAATGTAAAGTGGGTAGGTGTATTAGTATGAGATGTGGGTCCATAGATTGATAAATAATTAATATGTGTGGGTCCTCTTTACCAAAAAGGGAAATGCCCACTTTGTATTGAGACGGACCAAAATGGAAAAACGCGTACGTTTCAATGGGACGGAGGGAGTATGTAGTGGATAGTTGTATTAGTGGATGTGTATGTTCCATTTTATAGTTGTATTAGTGGGTGTGTGTGGGACCCATATATATAAAAAATAAAATGAGACCATTGTGACGGACGTTCAAAATGAAAAAAATGGTACCCTCTAAAGCGGATGAAATATATCAAGAAATTTCCTTTTTTTTTTTCCTTAAAAATAAAAGGGTAATTCTTATATGGAAAATGTTCACTTCACATCTATCAAAAGTCATTTTCAAGAATAGTCAAAAGTGAAAAAAGTGAGCTCAGCTAGAGTTTAAAATCAACTGCTCCCCTCTTGGGCCTCTTCGTCTTCTTTCCCTCTCATGGCTGTATATTAGCTGTCAAATAATCTCTCTCTCCCTCCACATCATTTTGCTTTCACAAGTCCTCACTAATATAACTATAAAACTGACTTTTGAATCCACCATCTCCCCTCCTTTCTCACACCCCTCTCTCTTTGCCCTCACCTCTTCACTCTGTACAACATCACCCTGCTATTTCCATTGTTTTCAAGCTGGTATCTCGCTTGAACTAACAAACTGATTTTGTCTCTTTATGGTGTGTGTGAGAGACTATACATGCATATAGATACAAACCACGGGAGGAGAGGTGGAAGATTCTTTTTTCTTTTCTGGCTCATTATTTTGCTAATGTTTGCACAAATCCCAAGGCCCTTTTTAGTCATATAATAGAAATTCTTGCAGAGAGGGAGAGAGAAAGAGAGCAGAGTTTTGGATGAGTGTTCAGTGGAAACATTGAAGTGGGCTCCATTTTTTACTGCAAATAGCTTAGGTTTTTACATCCATTTTTGGATTCTTGAAGTGGGTTTTTGGAGATTATGAATTCAAGTTGAGGAATTCTGATGCAGGGTGAGTCCCTTCTTTTCATCTGCCAAGTTTTTATTTCATTAATTTCATATTTTTTTTGCTAGGTTGGTTTTGTAAGGTTTGGTCTGAATTCATCAATTTTATTTTATGGAGGATTTGCTCTGAATTTTGTTCTCCACTGCTTGTGTTACTGGTGTTTGATAGTATCTTTGTGCTTATTTTGCATTAAAATATAATTAAATTAATGTAAACAATGATATCCTGTTTAATCCTTGAATTGATGCCATGGTTATTTTATTATCTTTAATTAGCATGGATCACGACCTTTTATTCTTTAAAATATTATGAACAATTAGGTTAATTAAAATATTATCTGCAGAAACGCGTATTCATTAGTTACTTCAGACATGGGGCCACAACAATTGATGTCTGATTATATTAATTACATATGGACAAAAAAATTCTTGTATTGTGTAATAGAAAAATGATGTTCTCAAAACCCTCTTGAATCTTTAAATGTTAATAGAGTTTCTCCCCTTTTAAGATTTTTGTCTCGACGAGCAAAATTCTGGATCCGTCGCTGTAATCCATGGATTATGGGAGTCGGGATTCGTTTTCATGGGGGTATAGTCTGTAGATTGCTTGAAACCAAACGAAAGAGAATCAAATTCTGGTGTGGTTTAGAATAGGATAAAGATTAAGTTTCATGGATCCTAATTTAAATTGTTTAATGTTTATCGTGTCATTGATGAAGTGGATAACGGCTGGTGTAATAAACTATGTTTGGTGATCTTGTCTATTTCTTTTAATGTATTGTTTAATCATGGTTTGCTGCTAAGTCAAAACTTATTTGTTTGATATATGTGTATACCCCATTAGATTAAGTTAATTGTTTAAGGAGATCTTTGACCAAAATCATGAATGTGTTTCTTTGATATACTATGATGCTCTTGTTCAAGAATCTTGTTTTATTGCTGTGTTGTATCCGTTTCGCCTAAAAAAGTTCATTAGGCATAGTGATTATCTAGTGCTCACCGTAGATGTGTTCACTCATTGTGTATAGAGGTCTCGTTTCTTTAACTATAGTTAGGCTTGTTGCTTCATTTTGTATCCACATTGTCGATGCATGCTGTGTCGTCTATGTCCTTCCGTTTACTCGTCTCTTAAATCTTAAACTTGATATGCTTTCTGTCATGTGGAATAGATGATCAGTAACAGCAGCACCTTATGATTTGAACTGTTAAAAATTGTTTAACGTCTCTATAGTTGACTAAAATTAGGTGATCATAGAGTACACAAAAATAATGAATTTTATTTATTTTCAATTTTGTGAATTAGTATAATCTAACAATAGAGAGAAATGCATGCAGGAGAGATGATGCAGCACAAAAGAAGCCCCATCTCTGTAGATCAAAGTAGCTTCATGAACTTGATGCCAAAAAGACTCAAGAATGATGCACCCCTGTCTTCGAAGGTTCGTTTTTCATGATAGTAGTGGTAAATGGTAATCCGGTTTCTTGTTTATGCTTCAATGGCTTTGAAGAACTAAGTCTTGAGTATTTACTAGTTTCTCATCATCCACCCTAAGTTATGTAACTTGTATGTGTAAATTTTTCGATTGAGCAGGAGAAGAAAGAAAAGGTTAGTGAACGAATTTCTGCACTTCAACAGCTGGTCTCGCCATACGGAAAGGTACTTTTCATAACTCGATTCCATGCACATACTAAACTTGGCAACTGAGTACACCCGTTTCTTGTCATCTTCGTTGCTGATTTTTCCTGTACGTTCCACAGACGGATACAGCTTCAGTCCTCCTCGAGGCTATGGAGTATATAAATTTCCTTCATGATCAAGTCAAGGTAAGATTCATCTTTCGTTTCACTACAATATCACTGCAACTAATCAGTTGCAGAAAATGATCAAGGATGTTAATCAGAGTAAAGATCACATGCATCTTTTCTTGTTATTTGTATTTTACTCCCAAACACATCTTCTTGTCATAACGTCGGATCCCAGATTATGTTCAAGCTGAAATATACGATTAGAAGACTAATACATACTGAGTTTGGATCCTTGAAAAACTCAACATTTGGCTCCATATCAGTACTTCACATCTGATAGAAACTTCTGATCATGTTGTGCCTTTCAGGTGTTGAGTGCTCCCTATCTTTATAGTACAACATTAAACCCTAATCCGGGCGAAGAGATACGCAGCCTAAAAGCCAAGGGCTTGTGTCTGGTGCCGATTTCTTTCACTGTTGGAGTTGCAAGCAGCAATGGTGCTGATATATGGGCTCCCATCAAAACCGGCCTCCCAAATTCAAGAAGCCTCCAAAATTCAAGGTCGACTTCGGATGAATCTTCTGTTACAACGTATGGTTGATTGTACGGAAATATCAGGCTCTACAGTACGAGGTAGAGATCATCGGCCAAGGAAACCTAGTTCCTCCGGTCGGGTTTTTTCTTAAGAGGATGAAGAAATGAGATGATAGAACTGCATAGATGCTACAAATATATGTAAATTGTTATGGGGGATGTGCTTTTGCAAAAGAAGTAGCTAGTGTTACAATAATGTTAACATCTATGAATTTATATATAAGAGTTGCTAGTGTCAGGCCTGCATATGGCCATATATGTCTTTCTTATTACATATCAGATTGAAAATTTAAACTTTTAAAAATGTAGAACAATTCCTAGTTATTAATGCTCACATTGATGATTAAAGATCATAAAAAAGTAAATAAATCTCCTCAGAACCCTAACCTTGTAAAATTTCAAACTGACTGATTATATTTAAATTTTAAACTACATCTAAAATCAGTTCTTTTACAAAAATGAACTACTCAACAGAACTTACTTCATCATGTGGTTGATCAAGCAACATGGACACAGTTAGCTAAATCTGCTGTTGATCTCCGAACAATGGCATTGCCTTATTGAACTCGTTTCTCTTCACCAAATCTTCGATGATATCTCTGCTCGCCACACCATCACATGCACAGCCGCATTTCTACGAGCAAGCACTTTGCTTCCTCTGAGAAACCCATCAATTATAAACACTAACATTAGGTACCACCTAGTTTGACAAGAAGCAAATGACAAGCTTTATTAGTTTACTCAGCTTTACAAAGCCCATTTATCAGTTATCGCTGAAAGATTCAAAGCACCATTAGGCCTAAAGTTTCGTAAAACGAAAACTTGTTGAACTTCTCCGGCAGCATTGTGATTTAAAAAGAGGCCTTTAACGAGTGTTGTGGCATCCCCACTCTCGAAGAAGACACCCATTTGACACATTACATCAAGCATTGTAAGGGCAAACAGAGCAGCGTTTCATCTCAATTGCAGAAACAGCTGCCATTCGACTCATCATCCCAGAAAATCGTTTAGCAGATAATTCAAGATTGACCGACTACCGTTTAGTTAGCCCTCTAATGCCCAGATATCGTTTAGCAATTTAGGCTATTTAGCAACTTTGAAGGTGTGAATCGCCACTCAAATAATTTTAACTAAAAAAACATTTAACATAATCATCAATAAGAAAACCCCGCAATGGTGAAGGGCTCGGGATCTCAAGGATGAGATCCCGGGGCATGTATAGGTTCTTATGAAAAAATTTAAAGACATGAAGGGAGTTCAATTGTTATCCGATGATACATTCCAAATCAGGGTTGAGTATCATCAACAGACAGACTCTGCCCACAAGGGTAAAAAAAGAAAAACACACCCAGTGAACTCAACATTCACATTTACACTTGCTTTCTGAGTCACCGGGTAGAATACAACATCATTCCAATAAACCTTAACCTACTAACCTAACTTTTGCATTAAATCTTCAACCCTCGGTATTTCTATTTTTCAATGTGAAATGTCTCAAAAGTAAAGAGCAGATCAGCTCGTCTGCCTGTGCCACCATCTCTCAACCCTGATGAATACAAAAATACAATTTAAATGCTTTGTAGGTCGAAATCAGCTTCGTGAAGTAGGGTTTGGATGACATGTATATGATTAGCAAGTTGATATTTTTTTTGAAAATAAGCAATCTCACATAGCAAATAGTCTAGAAATGCTTTCAATTGAGAAAAAAACAGGGCTTTTAATGAACCAATTAGCTAATGACATGCGTAAATGTTTGAGTATGTATATATCATGGGGGTATGGTATGGCCATTGAACTGGTTTACTAAGATAGGAATGCTATAACTTAGATCAAAAGCCATACTAGCTAGGAGATGCTTCTTTGATATGTCGTCGGTTATATTTTCTGTCGTTAATCAGAATCACGAGGAAACATTGACAGTGAATGCTAGAGAAACTTATTTGTGTAGAAAAAATCAAAGGTAGTGCAAAATCGAATCTCCATATTAAAATTTAGATTTGAGCATTTCCTAATTCTTCTGTGTATTCATGAATCATTGTCTCTCTTTCGTCGCAATATCGTGGAAAGGAGGGGTATCCTATTTCATGTGTATTTATTATTCAAGAATGCACTCCATTCAAACATCAGACATGTAGTCGTAACAAGTGAAGAGAATAAGTGAAGTATCAACGAACCTGCCTCCTCCTTCGGCATTGTACAATGTACCACGAGCGGCCCACCACATAGCAAGGAAGAAGAAAGCCAGCAAGCTGAAGAGCTGAAATCTGATACTGAATTAAAAAAAAAAGAACAATAGAAAGAAGAGTTGAAAATATTAAAATGATGAGATATATACAACTGAAAATAGCTTAAAAGATTGATGATGTAAGAACTAATAGAACTAAAATAGAAATGCTTTCACCAAAAAATATACTTATGATTCAGGGAAGACGATTAAATTGATAAAAAGTTGAGTTGGGCATATACATGAACGAAGGCTGATGATTCCCGAAGCATTCCAAAATCTCTTGTGATCAAAAGAGTTTGACGTACCAGTAAGAGCAGCATCAACTACCAATCAATTGAAAAAACAGAGACAAAAAATTACAATTTATTGAAAAGTTAGCAGGACAGGTATATCAGAAGGAATTTAGTTTAGCTCACAATGATAGCTACAGAGCGGAAACAGGTAAGAGTCCCACTATTTGCTATAGCATAGTCATCGTACTCTGATTGCAGAAACTGGCGTTCAGCTGCCGCAAAAGCCAATAAACGAGGGTCTCGAAGATCAATATGAGGACCCCAAGCTTGTCTGTGGGAGTGAATATATGTCAATGATCTTGAAAAAATGATCAGTGATGACAAAAATTCTTAATTTGATTAGTCTAAGATCACATAGAAAGGACAAAGAGAAAAGGTTCAATTTTGAGTAACAAACAAAGGCAGCAAGAATGGGGGTACCTCTAGGTATCAAACAGAGTTGAAGAAGTCAGTAATTGGTATCGCCAGAATGAAACGAATGCTAATGGACAAAGTTTATCAAATTTAAGATCATTCCACCGCTTCAACAATTGATATTTATTTCTTACATTGTCCTCTTCTTTACAAGGTAGAGTGTGTTTAAAATCGAGGAAGTTTCCTCATTGAAGAGATGAAAGTTTCTCGAGGTGAAAGAACACAAACAGAAGAAGGTACACACACATTTATTAAGTGGTTTGATAATTTGAACAGAGGAAAATGCTAAATCCAAGAAGTCAACAGTTAGAAAAAGAACCATTGAACATGTAAGATAGTTAATATATAGGTAATGAATCTGGTTCGATGAGGGGAACTTGTATCCACCACAAACCTGATATCAATAGCCAAAACATCGGCATTACTTCTTGGCGGTGGACTGCTATAATTTGGTGAGAAAACCTGTTGACACAGACAACTTGATATTCAGTTTCTAATACAATGTTTAATTCGTTGTATAAAAATAATTACATTATCCAAACCTGATTGCAGATTTCACAGGTGATGTCACCCTTTTTGTTGCACCATCTCTGGATGCATTTCCTATGAGCAAACTGCATTAAAACCAAACCAGAATTTAGAATTAAATCTCCGCCTCTCCGGGATTCTAACAAATACCCGAGATAAACTAAGAAATTCATGCTGCAAGACACCATGTACTTCATATTGTATCAGCCTTCGAGTGCCAACTCACATTTTCAATTACGTACAAGAAAGAAGGCACTCCATTTCTGCTCACAGTAATGTAACTAGATCTCAAATAAGTATCCATAAATATCCTACTAATGTGAAGGTAGCATTCAGATGGATGACGATGTAGAGCATTTAAAATAAAGTTGGAGAAAAGATGGAATCTCAAATCAACAAAACTCCAAGGGCACCACCAAAAATAACATGAGCACAACATTAGTTCATTACATAGTTCCAATAAAGCTTCTTTAGATAATTTTCATAAATCATGGTCAGATAAACTTTTTCAACCTGCACTAAAACATGATCAAAGCAATGCAACAGAGCTTATCAAATTGGAATCAGATTCAATAAGTTGCACATTGGGTTCAAGGTTAAAAATTTCAGGGGCCAACAAAAGTAGTTCACATATGCATCAGTAGATGAAGCCCAAAAGAAATAGCAATAACAAGATGTAACACTGGCACAAGTAGGAAATATGAACCAAATGAAATGTCACAATTGCAAGAATATGCAAAAAGTAGATAATTGCAAAACCCAGAGGAATACTATGAATCCACTCATAAACAATGTAATCCCCAAAAAAGATAATGATCCTAAACCAGAAGGATAAATGGAATCAAAGTGGGGGATGGTATCATTAAATGCACAGCTGCACAGAATTCAAACCACAGTATTTACTTAAAAAAGACAATAAATGTATACAAAAAAAAAGGACAATGTCCATTAAAAATAGAATCAATGCTCAATGTAAAGATATCCCACATACCAAATAACCCAAAACACACAAAGAACCAACATTATTTGATTACACACAGAATTTTACTGTGAAATTTGAAGAAACACCACAAAATTTGTGTAAAACAAGATTTTTAACCAAGAATTTCAGCCAAAAGGAAACAAAAGGCACAAAAAAATGATTTAATAAAAAAATCCTAAAGAACAATCAGTCACAAGGAAAAACAACAAACCAAAAAAAACATATATGCACAAAAAAAGGGACCTTTAGAGTGCCATTGCAAGCACAAGGAGCCTCCATATCCTTATCCTCATCTTCCTCCTGACAAATTCTGCACTCCCTCAAACTCCCTTTTTCTTTCACAACAGAAAAGGAACAACCCTCTCCACCAAACCCCCCATCTTTATCAACACTTCTATCACCACCAACCATACCATCACCATTTTCACTAACAACACTAAGGCTAACACTTTCTTCAACCTCTCTCTCTCTTCCAGTAGCATCAACTGCAGCAGTTGTTGCTGATGATGATGGTTCTTGAAAGCATGCAGCTGATGCAATTATCCTGTCCACACACACCATGAAATCATCCACCATTCTTGATTTTCTTCACCCCCACTTCCTCTCTCTCTCTAAACAAGACTGAAAAGCTATGGAGTTGTTTTTTTATGCTTGAGAAATGTGCGCGTGTATATATATATGGGTGTGTATAGTTTAATAGAGGAGAAGAAAAGAAAGTGGAAGTTGGGGTTTGAAATTAAAAAAAGAGAAAAGGGGTGTGATTGTGGGGGAGGGGGGTATAGTGGCGGAATTTACGAATTGACATGGGAGGGGTGGAAAGACGAGAATAGCCCTGGTTGGTGGAGGTATTTACACGGCGTGTACAAGAAATATCTGTTGTCCTTGAGTGGCAGATGAACTGCCTGCTTTAATGAGAACAAACAACCAAAGTACCCTCGAAAACGGTGAGTTTTGAATTAGGCTTTATTTTAGTTTTTTATTTATGTTTGGTTTGGTTACCAAACTTTATAGACTATAGTGTACCCTCTTGGGTCTACCAAGCAATTATAAAGTTTTTTAAGTACAGTATATATTTTTAAGTTTTTAGAGGAACAAAAATAAAAATGGCAAAATTTATAATGAAACGAAAAAATACTCCTTTCATCTTGTATTAATATTTATATTTGTTTTTTTTGCGTAAAATATAATATTTTAATAGTTAATGGATTAAGAAATATAATATTTAATATATAGTGAATAGTTATAGGCAAAGACTAGTATACAATCTTCAATTGGTACAACCTTCTATACAATCTCCTTCCTTCACATTCGGTGTGTTTTCCTCTTTTTTTTATTGTTGTTGTACATTACTTTTTTCTAATTTTAGGGATATAATTGTAATTTTATCCTTGTGGTTTAGGGTATAATTATCCCCTAGGGTTTAGGGTATAATTGTAATTTCATTCTTGTGGTTTAGGGTATAATTATCCCCTAGGGTTTATAGTATATGGTATAATTGTAATTTTATCCTTGTGATTTAGGGTATAATTATCACTTAGGGTTTAGGTTTAGGGTATAATAGTCATTTAAATAAAAAAATTTTAAAATAAAATAAAAAACAACATTAATGAAGAAGCAGAAATTAATTAAGAAGGGTGGAGACCAAGGTTGTATCAATTTAATTGGTACAACCGGTTGCACCCTAGTCCCTCTCATAGTTATATTAGTGTTTTGTGTGAATCGTATATGAAATAATTCATTTTTTTGTGTAGACTTTTAAAAAATAAATGTAAACCGTAACTTGGAACAAACCAAAATATAAAATGTAAATTTTAATGTGGGACAAATCGAGTATTATTTTATGCGGGTAATTTTTAGAAATAGTTGAGCGTAATATTTGTATTTTCTAATTCTAAATTAAAACCTGTTAATCGACATATTGTTATAGGTGAATTCCTGTTTTACCCCGGAACAATAAAGTGAATTGAATTTAATAATACTGAGATACACTAAAAAAATGTATTTTACCAACGAGATGTTCCGTTGATAAAAGCCTTAATTTCATTGTTAAATTGATTTACCAACAGATTAGCAACGAAATATGTTGGTAAAGTGGTGGTTGGTAAATTTTTAACAACGAAAATTCAATTCCGTTGGTAATTTATATAATAATTCCCTTAGTAATCAGTTGTTAATTACTAACATATTGAATTCCGTTGGTAAAATATAGAATAAATTCGTTAGTATTTCGTTGCTAAAAGAAAAATATCATTTCTGTTGTCAATTCATTTGTAATTACCAATCGATTCAATTCCGTTAATAAATTATGTTGCTTTTTCTTGTAGTGATTATGGTTCTTATTACTCCATTAAAACAAACTCTTTTGTACAACGTTACTGATTTCAAATAATTTGTGATACGTGTTGAATTATGATTATTATATAAATATAATATATTTATTGATAACTAAACTTTGTTTTTAAAAATATAATAATGAAATATATAATAAAATATATAATTTTAATACGTTATAATATGACTCTATTAAAATATATTTTAATAATTAATTGATCAATTCCATATATATTATGCCTCAAGTGACACATATATTATTTATTGTCATAAAATAAAGGCAAAGTTTCCTTAGTACTTAAATTTATACTCAAATATAATATTATTATTATCATTTTAATTTTATTATCTAGAGATTAATTTTATTTGTGGAATTTTTTTAAGATTTTATGTTTTTTAATTCATCCAAAATTAAATAGATTATTTTTAATGTTAGATAATGTACTGTTATTATTAGAACCTTTTGATTTATAATTTATACTTTTATATTAATGTTTAGTATTATATTTCCTTTTTAAGTTATCCATCAATCAAAAGTAATTGGCAGGGACTATACAAAATAGAATATTTTTCATAAGGGATAATTTATTATCACAAGTTCACTGAATAAATTTGAATTTATTCAATTTTTTTGAAAGAAAATTTTTAATGTACTCTACATTGCTACTTAAGCTTTTTTAGAAATGGATTTAGTATGGTCAAAAATTATACAAATATAAACAAATTGTATTGTAAAGTCGGTTTCATTCAGTACCCAAATTCAAATGCAGTCAACTTCCCACATTTGAATATTTTAAATTCTTTCACAAATGTAGCTTGTAATTTCTTGATATGTTGTATCAAATTAACAATAATAATTGTCTTCCCGTAATGATAAGAATGTATTAAGAAATTTATTTATACAATTTATAACCTTTCACATTAACATCTTATTTTGTATGGAACTTTAATTATATTAGTTTTTAAAAATAATGTGACAGACCAAAGTGTTTCATGCATTTGTTGATCAATTTAAGTTATCAATTTTATACAAATAATTGACAAACTAAGTTTTTTAATATAGTTCAAGTTTCATATTTTTAATATTTTAATTTTTTATATATTATTTAACTAACAACACATGTTATATAACTATCAATTATAAACTTGTATTATAATTTTTTCTAGCAATTTAAATCTTGAAATAAGTAAAACTATCTATTAATTAATTATAGCTTAATCTGGAACATTAATTTAACAAAACTACGTTACATTTTTATATATTTAACATGTCTTTTAATTATTATTTGAGTGTTGCCCCTTTTTATTAAATACAATATTTTTATTAAATGCACATCCCTTTAAATTTTTTATTTTTTAAATTATATTATATACACATTCCTAAAATTACAAAAACAGCCTATCAAAATGTACACACCTCTTCCCAAATAATTAATTTCCTCAATTTTACATACCTACATCTGCCATTATCTACACACTTGTAACTATGTCAACAAAAATCCTCCTCCCAAACTCAAGCTCCCCCACATTGATCTATGCCTGAGAGCTCTATTATGGAATTTGAGTTTGGAGTATACCCTATGATTTGCCATTCTTCTTTCTAATTTACTTTCTTTTTATATATTTATTTATTATAATAGTCATGCCCAAATTTTCACAATTCGAGCCAGTCGGGCAACAATTGCAAAAATCGTGAGAGGAAGACCTTTTTATTTCTCTGCAATCTTCTTATCTGCTTTCTAAAGATTAGGAGATAAATAAATAAATCGGGAAAAATAGAAAAAAGGAAATAGAATTTGGAGCTGTGAGATTTAATTTATATGAATTTTGGCAATAAATAAATAGTTGAAGAAATAGGAAAAAGGAAATACAATTTGCTTTGGAAGAGTTAAATATTTGTTTGGTCCCGTAACTTTTTTCTTTTTAATTTTAGTCCCAAAAAAGATATTTGTTTATAATTAGTCTCATAACTTTCATTTTTCTTTAATTTTGGTCCAATTTTCGCCGAATTTGACACCTGTTTCCGAAATTGGCAAGTGATGCTGACATGACGAGTCCAACCAGCCAAATATTGATGAAGCTTAAGAGGAAGAAGAAGGATAACACCAAAAATTGCAAAATGTTTATGTATGGGGTGACTATAAACGTTTTTGCAATCTTTGGTGTTGTCTTCATTCTTCTTCTTAAGTTTTATCAATCTTTGGTTGGTTGAGAAATAATTGGACTAGCCACGTCAGCATCGCTCGTCGGTTTCCGGCAACAAGTGGCAAATCCGATAAAAATTGGACCAAAATTAAAGAAAAATTAAAGTTATGGGACTAATTATAAACAAATATCTTTTTTGGGACTAAATTTAAAAAGAAAAAAAATTACGGGACCAAACAAATATTTAACTCTGCTTTGGAAGGTTGTATAGTTTTGTGATGAAGAGGAGGCTGGCGAAGCAATTAAAGAGAGAGAGTACTCAAAAGGAGCAGCAGAGTATTATCGATGATTTCATGGAGATGAAGATCCAGATAGCTTGTGATCTTTAAGATTAATTTAATTTAATTATTCCTCAAATTTCTCACTCTTAAGTCATATACTAATTCACCTACACTACCATCTCTCTTATGGAATTTCGTGGGGAAGAAGATCAAGATGGTAGGGTTGTGGATAATGAATATGGGGACGCCGTGACACTGGCGATGGATGACAGCGGAAGTTATGCTGTGGACGACTTAGAAGGTAAGGAGTGGTGGTAGTGTTTGCCTAGAATTGACGAGTTAGAAGGTGAGGAGTGGTGGTAGTGTTTGCCTGGAATTGAAGATGATGAGATGGTCTCTCAAACGTGTGCGGAATTTACAGGGCAGAAGGAAATAGGGAAAATAGATTTTTTTGTCTGCTAACTTTACCTAATTTTGAATTTAGTCCATAAGTTTTTCACTTTTTGAAAATCGTCCATTATATTTGCAAAATTTTGAAAATCGTCCATTATATTTGAAAATTTTGAAAATCGTCCATCATGTTTACCAAGTTCAACAAAATCGTCCGTTTCAATAGGTCATTAGCAGGTTATTCTAAAAATATATATATATATGTAATATATATATATATACTATTTTTAAAAAATAGCCTCCACTAAGAATTTATATTATACTCTCTCCGTCCGTTCGAAAGAGGGCATTTTGCTTTTGTGCACGTTGATTAAGAAGTATTGTTATTTAATGTGTAGTGGGTAGTTGTATTAGTAGGAGTGTGGATCCCATATTTTAATTGTATTAGTGGGTGTGTGTTGATCTCATGTGTGTGAAAAAAGAAGTGACCCTCTTTGGAACGGACGACCAAAATGGAAAAAGACCCTCTTTCAAGCGGACGGATGAAGTATCAATATTTACTCAAATTTGCTCCACTTTAGTAATGAGATTAATATTGTTTGTTTGGTATACGGAAGTGAAAAATGATAAGTGAGATAAAATTGGTTAAATAAAAATATGATATAGATTAATAGGGGTGGAAATATTCAAATGACCTGGCATAGTAGGTCAAAGGACCAAAATGTTGAATTTTATGAAGTTAATGGACTAATTTCAAAATTGTTATAAAATTAACGAACTAATTTCAAAATTAAAAAAGTTAATGGACTAATTTAAAAATGAATGAAAGTTAGCGAACAAAAAAATCTATTTTCCCAAGGAAATATAGTGTATAAAAATAGAGTTGAGGAGTGTGTGTAAAATAAAGATAGGGTAATTTTGATATTTCAAATATATCTATTTTAGTAATATTACAAGTAAGATGTGTATTTAATAAGAGGGGGTGTGCATATAGTCTAACCCTTATTTTTTTTACGACCAACTCACGTGAGATGGTAATAAAGTGAGACGGGTTAACCATTGTTAAAGTATGTTTATTATATAAGTAAAATATGTCAATTTGTAATTGTAAAATATTTTTTTAAGAATGATAATAAATAATGAATTAAAATATATTTTTATAGCATTATAGAATTATGATTTATTACAAAGATTCTTTAAGCATTAATAATCATATTTTGTTCATATAATACTTTAATAATGATCAATCCGTCTTACCATAAACGTTTTTTTTTTTTCACTATCATCAAATTGACATATTTCTGACAACATTTTTGGTTTTTTTATAGTACTGAACTATGTTATTTTAATTTCTTAATAATTTCCAAATTAAATTGATCTAAGATCAAATAATCATTAAAAAAACTGTAGTAGAGAAGTCATCACAACTCACAAGTTTAATTCAGAACTCAAGATAATAACAGTACTGTGTTCTTTAAAATTTACTTATTAGATTTAAAGAGTAGTTAATAAATATTAACTCATGTTGATATAAATAACCCATTTATTGGCATTTATGATACGATTCCTCCTTTGACAATTCAAGTTGCTGAAAGAAAGTTGTTTTTCAATTTAAAACTAGTAATTTATTTTTAATTCAAATAGAAAATAAAGAAGGTTAACATTTCAAATTTACATCCCCACTTTTTTTTTTTTTAAATTTGGGTTACTTTGGGAGAACCACACAACTACAAAAATAATTTTTAATTAATAGGATAATTTGTTATTATTTAAGAGAATGTATACTAAATTATTAGAAGAGATAATTCACATTAAACAAATTATACTTGACCAAAAATATGGACATAAAATTTAAAATGTAAACTTAATTAAATTTCATACTCACATATCTTAATTATCAAGTCAAACACCTAACAACTTCAAATGATATAATAATAATCTGATGAGAAGCTAAGTATTTAATTAATTGTATACAATTAATTATAATGGTTCAAAATGTTAAATCTAGGTGAGGACCTCATCATAATTAATATTGTTAGTTACCTAGCTAGCATGACATTTTCATTTTATTTATATATGGTTACAATTACAGGTAGAAATATTTATATTTTATACGAATATATTTATATAAATTTTTATATTACCTGTTAAAACAATTAATATAGATACAGTAGCTAGAAATTTATGTTGTCGCAGATGCATAAATCATTAATTTATTTTATTTGAAAAATTATACATAAAGATTTGTTTATATTATAACCAGAAGAATATATTGAATTTGGCTTTGTTGCAGAGGGAGGCGGTGGGGTACTGCGGAGGCCATTCATTAATTTATTATTTTACTAATTAAAAAAAATGAATAAATTGTGTTTATATTCTAATTATTAGGAGTATATCTATGATGTCCATATTTTTTTAATTTTTAAATAAAAATTAAATTTGTTGATAGTCAGATTTGTATAAAATCTTTAGGCGGCGCGGATGTGGTTATAGAGTATTAGTATTTAAATGGTGTACCCGGGGCCCCACCGCCCCTGCCCTGGGGATTGGTGGAAGAGGCAAATCGCAGGATGTGCCTCAAGTGACTTATAGGGAGGTAGAGTATTAGTATTTAACCTTATACTAACATAGAGCCAATGGCTTTTGTGGGACGGTAATATCGATATAACTATTATTTTCTTCTCTAAATTTTCGTCAATCCCTCAATTTTAAACATTTAAAATTGTATGTAAATTATTGAGATAATTAAGTTATTCTTTAAAATAAATTAAAAAATTCTTGTTAAAATAATATGGTTACATTTTAAAAGGAGATGAGCCTACTTAATATTGTGTATGATATGATCGATTCTACTGTAAGTACTTCTCAAACATAAATATGTGAGGGATGGGGGTTATGACAGTAACTCAAAGCTCGTTTCCTAAGCCAATGTTTGGTTTGGGGTATAGTCTTTTGATTTTAAATTTAATAAATCTTCCTAAATCTCCTCTATATAAATCTATAAATTCTATTAACACTTGCCCACCCTTATAGTACATTATCTCTTCTTAATTAATATTTTTTTTTCTCTCTCTCTCCTTCTTTTATCTCTTTTTTCACCTCAATTAATACTTGATTCAACATAAAATTTAAACATACAATACTTAAACCTAAAACAAGCATAACATACCTAGAATAACATTATTCACTGATTTATTAAACCACTTTAAACCCAAAATAAACATCCCCTAATGGTAAACCTAAAACAAGCATAACATACCTAGAATAACATTATTCACTGATTTATTAAACCACTTTAAATCCAAAACAAACATCCCCTAATGGTATGGAATATAAAGAGATTATATATAATGAGATTTAATTGACTTTTGATTAATTGTATTGATATTTGGTATTATGGAAAAATGAGATTGTTGATAATTAGGTATTAATTGTTTGGCAAATACTAGTGTGCACCAATTTTTAAGGTGCACCAAATAATCCAAATCCAATTGACCCATCATATAAAAGTAGTTTTGACCCATATTTCATTTCTTTTTTTCTCCTGCTCTTTCTCGTGAATTCCTCTCCCTCCCCTTATTTCTCTCTCCTAAATTTCTCTCTTCCCTTATTTTACTCACTCTCTCTCTCTCTCTCTCCTAATTTTTTTCACACTCTCTCTCCTTATATTTAAATATTTTTGGATTTAATTTTTTAATTTTTTATTTCAATTCAAATTTATATTAATTGACTTTTTAGAATGACAGATATTAATGTATATGATTGCACTTATAACTGTATTACTTTTTTTAAAATAGTGTATAAAACTAAAAATATTAAAAAGACAAAAAAAGTAATACAATTATTAAGAAAATATTATACACTATTGAATTACAAAAACTACAGTATCTAACAACGAAGATTTGAGACAATATATGAATCATAGATCTGAAGTATAGTAAACAAATTCACAAAGATACTTTTTCAACATTAATTTCACAGCAAATGTTTTCTCTTTATTATTCTTTCTCTCATCTTCATCACTTTAACACATATACATTAGCTAATAATAAGTAATACAGTATTACAAAAAAGTAACACAGTTTAACATTACATTTGTACATAACGACGAGATTGAAAATCTGCGTCGGATCTAGTCACAACACTGTCGAAATCTGCTACCGTTTTTTAATACGGGTTATATTTTTAAGGTGCAATTGTTGAACAGTAGATCAACTCTTTATGGTTGTTATTGAGTTTTAATAAATGAGATTAAAAAAATACTTACCCTCTTTGTCTTCTACTATTATTATTATTATTATTATTATTATTATTATTATTATTATTATTATTATTATTATTATTATTATTATTATTAGAAATGGTATATATAATGGTAAAATCATGTGTAATACATAAGTATTAAATGGGATATTATGTATTTCACTTCAAATTTGGAAATTTGGAAATACACAATACTAAGAGAAATATTAATAGTGAGGTGAAAATTATACCAAGGCACTAAAACTTATCAAAACAAACGTGATATTAACGAGGGAGATTACATACAAAATATTGCCAAGCAAATTACCCCCAAAGTGTATTAGTGAGGGATGGGGTCATTTCTTTTCTCTACATTGTATATCTAACCTAACCCCAATATGATCTTCAATACACTTTATATATACTTAATTTGTTCTCATAATTGGTAACTTTTTCTTTATTTATAGGGAAATTACAAGTTTAATTAAAATTAATTAAATTAATCAACCCAAACATGTCACCATAATCCACACTTGAGCACTAGAGACTTATTCTTATTTAATAATTTAAATCTTAGATATATATTCTGGTATATGTCATGTTCTTTGAATAATACAAGCTGTTGGTAGACTTAACCTTTCCAATCGACAAGTTTAGGGATCATCCGCATACAATTATTTATTACATTATTCACTTTCCAATATAAGTAAATCATCAAATTAATTAGAATAATTGGTGATTTAAGATTATTGACGAAGAAAAAAATCTAATACATTTTAATTTCCTTTTTTCTTGAGAATGTTCGTCGAGGCAAATATATTTATTATGAAAATGGTTTTCTTGTAAAAATAAAGTTATAATGAATGGTGTGATTTTCTTTTAAATCACTATTTTAAGAAAAAAAACATAAGCGGATTTTGATTCTTTTAACACGATGAGATTATTTTATCTTTTATAAATAATAATTATTTTTTTAGTGAAGATCTTATAACTTTATAATTAAAATTTGAATAGAAATGAAAATTCAAAGATAATAAATAATGGTTACTTACTATTACTATTAGTTATATTCAAATCTATTATCACTATAAAAAAATTATTTTTTAGCAACAGAATATTTCATTGGTAAAAGTCTTAATTCCATTGTTAAATTGGCTTACCAACGGATTAGCAACGGAATCCGTTCGTAAATTTCCGTTGATAAAGTGGTGGTTGGTAAATTTTTAGCAACGAAAAATCAATTCCATTGATAAATAATTTCGTTAGTATTCCGTTACTAAAAATTCCGTTGGTAATTTATATAAGGATTCCCTTTGTAATCCGTTGGTAATTAGCAACAGATTGAATTCCGTTGCTAAAATAGAGAATAAATCTGTTGGCATTCCATTGCTAATAAAAAATCATTTTGGTTGCTAATTCATTGGTAATTACCAACGGATTGAATTCCGTTGGTAAATTCCGTTGCTAAAAAATATTTTTTTTGTAGTGCATAGTAATTTATTACTATAAGATATAAACATAAAAAATACTCCATACTTACTAAAAAAATTATTTTTTACCAATGGTGTATTTCGTTGGTAAAAGCCTTAATTTCATTATTAAATTGGCTTGCCAACGGATCAGCAACGAAATCCGTTGGTAAAATTCTGTTGGTAAAGTGGTGGTTGGTAAATTTTTAGCAATGAAAAATTGATTCTGTTTGTAAATAATTATGTTGGTAATCCATTGCTAATAATTCCGTTGGTAATTTATATAATGATTCCCTTGGTAATCCGTTGGTAATTACCAACGGATTAAATTATGTTGCTAAAATAGATAATAAATTCGTTGGCATTATGTTGCTAAAACAAAAATGTCATTTTTGTTACTAATCTATTGGTAATTACCAACGGATTGAATTCCGTTGGTAAATTTGATTGTTAAAAAATATTTTTTTTAGTGATTTAACTACATGAATATATGATGATATTTCAATCTTACCGCTATACATAACATTTTGTGTTGTACATAAACTTTTATATGTACATAACATTTTTGCTATACAAAAACTTATTTTGCTGAGCATAACATAAATGATTTTGTGTGTGAATCGTAAGTGTTATATGCATACAACAAAAAAATATATATGTGCATAAAAAAAATTATAAGTGTTTTGTGTAATAAAAAAAATTATGTGCATTGTAAAAATTGTTATCTCACAATCGAGGTTATGATAGGTAATTGATTTTATCATTTTTTTAAATAAATAACTTTATTAAAAAATGTATCTTAAAATAATAATAAATACTAACTAATTTCAATTAATTATTATTTTTCATTAAAATATCATCACTTATTATCTATTTCATAAAAATCATTTTATAAAACGGTATTAGACAAGTTTGTACGGAATATATATCAAGTCATCGTCTCGTTTAAAACTAAATCGAACTAATTTCTAAATCATCTATAAAAAACAATTAAGTTTGTAAAAGTACATACATTTTGGTTAAAAAGTGATTGTATTCATTGGATATTAATCTTTGGGTCCAAAAGGACCTTATGTCATATAAACAAAATGGTTCAATAAATGAATTTTTATGAGAATTAATAATTGTTCTAAACAAAACTTAATTTGATCGGTTGATCAAAATTAAGGATTTTAAATAATATGTACGCAAAAGGATTAAAAAAAAAAATTGTTAGTACACAACGAAATTATTTTAACGATTACTAATTAATTGAATTATCAAGTGTGGATTACCAGTAAAAGCGTAATTATTTATAAATTCGAATGTTTTTGTTGGTAAAGAAATTAGCAAGTATCACTTTATCAATTAAAATGTTTGAACAAGTTTCGCAATAGAAATTAAGGCTTTTTTATTTTATTTTTTATTTTTTAGTGAGTATACATTTACATATAATTATATCATGATGACTTGAATTTCAAACATGATTATAACTCATGATGAGTAAGATAATAGATAGTTAAATTATCTGTCAAAAATTAGTTAAATATCATAATAGTTGCTTATATTGCAAGGATATCATTATTGAAGACACATATATGAGTTGGTTTGTGCACAAAAAACAATTAAAAGAGTATCATATTTAAATTTGAAAAGTGTTATTTTTTTATGACTTAGGTTGAAATATGTTGGCTATTAATACTTAGTTAAGATTTATATGTTTTTATATTAAAAAATATGACATTTAATATAAAGATAAAATTTTGGATCAGATCGGATTGAACTAGACGTATGCAAGACTTTCTAAATTATAAGTTGTGTGTGAAATATTTATTTAAAATCCATTTAACGAATAAAAAATATAATATTTTTAATAAAAATTTGTACTTGATAAAAAAAGAGTTAGTCTCTTGTGAGACGGGTTATTGGTGAGACGGATGTGAGACGGGTCAACTCGTCACTAAAATATGCTTATTTGTGGTTAAAATGTGCTTATTTGTGGTTAAAGTATGTCAAATTATAACACACTAACATCATACTTTAATACATAATCCAACATACTTTAAAAAACATACATTAACAACTATTTAACATACTTTATTTAAATAATCGACATACTTTAATACGTCTCACAAACCGTCTCATGAAGGTAGCGTCTCACAAGAGACTTTGTCAAAAAAATATTACTTCAATTAAATTATTTCATAAATAAATTAAAGAACGTTAAAAAAGTAACAACAGTTCTAATAAATAATAAAATACTTAAAAGACTCATGTGCATCCGGGCGCACGGAGTACATTCCGTGCACCTTTACAATTTATATGCTCTTTTACAATTTAAATTCCTAACAATACATAAGTTTAAATAGGATTGGAGGGGGAAGGATTGTGTTCACATGGAGACACGGAGTATCCCTCAGTGTCCCTGGGGCACAAGAGCTTTTGCCTTTTAAGAATTGGAAATAATTGACATCCATCAAATAACTTATAACATTCATACCCTTTTGTCCATTTTTTAACCAAAATACCCCCACCATGTGAAAATGCTATGTTGGGATTCCGACACCGATTCCGACATTCGATGAAATACCCTCACCTTGTCGGAATGCTATGTCGAAATTCCGACACGAATCCGACCATCGATGTTGTCGGAATCGCTGTCGGAATCCCGACATAATATTCCGACATGGTAAATGTATTTTTGTCCAAAAATGATCATTTAGGTATGAATGCTATATAAGTTATTTGATGGGGTGACAATGATTTTTGAATTTCTATTTTGATTTTTTTTTACGATTATCTCAATTAGAAAAGGTGAAACAATAATATCACCCACGCAAGGCACATGAATTTTTGTTAATATATGAAAATAGAGAAAGTCTATTTCAATAATAGAGATTTAACAAGGGGACCATCCATCAATTGTTTCAACAGATGATTATCATTATTAGGTATTGTAATGATGACGAACAAAATTAATTTAGCAATCAAAAAAAGAATAATTTTAATTTACACAATATATATAGTCCTTTATGGTATTAAATTAAATTTTTGTTGAAATGTGTATATATAAATATATATTTATTATGATGAGATGGGATAGCTAGTGGGATTGTGGGAATCGAATCTTAGACCCTCCCAACATAATGTTTGAGTATTATTGCGCTGAAATGCTGAATTACAAAAAATAAATAATTGTTTATTTTCTTGTAGTTAACATAGAAATTTATTTGTGACATTATCCCATAATACTTTTCTTTCAATAAATTAAGGAACTACATCTGCATTGGAATTTAAATTTAACCATTACAATTCTATGTTTGTTCTAAATTCTAATAAGGTTTATTCGTACATCATATGTATTCAAATTAATTTTAAACTGAACTTAATGTATTCACACACCTTATGTATATGAAAAGATTAACTCATGCATTCTTCATACATATAATAATTTTGGTACTTTTATAGTTCTATAAACAAATAACTGAATTATATACTTCGTCCCAAAGGAGTTATCACATTTTTTTTGGTACAGAGATAAAGAGTACAATAATTTAATCTAAAGTGAAATAAAAGAAATACTCCCTTCATTCACTGTCAATTTATCCATTTTACCATTTTGGGCCGTTCGTTCTTAATCTATCAATTTCCCTTTTTGGACTATGGGATCTACACCTCAACTAATACAAATAAATTATGGGACTCACACCCTCCACTAATACAACTACCTACTACACATAAAATAATAATACTCCTTAATCCACGTGCAAAAGACAAATGAATACATTGAGGATGGACGAAGTGAGTAATATTTAATGTGTAGTGAGTAATTGCAGTAGAAATATACTTGGACCCATAAGAAAAACTTAATTATTTTTATGTGGATTCATGTTTTAAAAAGAGGATGCGTCAATTTTATGAGATAAAAAAAAAGGTGTGGTACCTTTTATGGCACATAGGGTGCGGTGGGTTCCAAAGATAGAAATGACTGTAGGGGTGATCATAAAATTTTTAAAACCGCCTAAACCACACGTGTCGAACTGCATTGCACCGTCGTTGATAATTTTCCATAACAAACCGTGGTTATTTTTTTATTCAAAATCGCACCGCATAATCTGGGCAATTAAGTTTTTTTATTGGAAACCGACCGCACTGCACCGCTTAATTCTATTTATAGTTAACTATCAATATCTAATCAATAATCATCAACCTTTAACTTAATCCATACACATATACATTTTAGACATAATTTTTTTAATCTAAGTTTTTAGTTTTTATATAGTATAATGCCATATATTATAGCTTTTTAATATTTAATCTCATATAATATATTAAATCTTTAATAATTTTCATTGTTATGTATTGTATGTTCTAATTATTTTTTCGTTTTATTTATACTCTTTTAATTAAAACATATATGAGATTAGTTTAGTCAATTTAAATTTTATGTTGTGTTAACAAACACCTACACTTACATTAATTTAAAATTGCCAAATTGTAAAATAATCGACCGAAACCACTTGAAACCGTAAAGTTAATTTTTTGTAATAAACCACCATATTTATATATAACTAAAAAACCAACCGATTATAGCAATGCAATTTGAATTTCCAAAAAAATACAAAACAGCACCGTGAGCATACTTTCAAGTGGTATTTAGTGGGGGAGAAGGTGAACTTGACTTAGATTTGCCATTTTGGAAATAAAGAAGGGCAATATAGTAAATTAGAGTGTGCAACTTGACATTTCAAGTGGGTTGGGTAAATAGCAACATAGAAGAATTGTTTTGATCATTTGGCTTTATTATATTTTGATGATACATGACTCAGTCACACTCCCCCCTTTCTCTCTACCTCTCCATCTCCTCTTTTACTCCCTCTAATCTATATATATATATATATATATATATATATATATATATATATATATATATATATATATATATGATAATAATATGTATGCATTTGTCAACCTTGTAAGTAAGAGTGATGAGAGAGAAAAGAGATGAGAGTACAGATTAGATGGTGATGTTTATCTTATTATATCTTTCATTTGTGTGTATAGGTGGAGGGAAGCTTTATGATCATAAATAACAAATTTGTGGGGAAGACTTGATTATGAGATCATCTCGCAACATTATTATATTATACATTATCTATAATTATTTATTTTTATATTGCAAAGAGACTTAATTGGATAAGATACAAAGACAAAAACATTAGGACATATTTGCTTCTATTCTCTTTCATACTAATTTCTTCTTATTCTTCTGTCTTAATAACTATATATTTTATTTTAGTACACCTCAATCTATAAGAAATTATTATTGTTTAAAATAAAAAATATCCTTCACAATACTACAATTATCTTTTCACAATACCCCTTCTCTCAAATGTTACGTAAAAAAAAAATACAATGTGTTGTTTAATTAGTGCGAATTATTTTAGCAAAATTCTTAAAACAAAACATTTTATTCTTCCACAATTCCATATATTAATTAAGAGAAAGTGTTTTACGTATATTTGTGCCAATAACACATACTAAATGATACGATTCTACATAATTTTTTGTAATATGAATCAGAAATATATGGAAATGTAAATGAAACAATAATATATACTCCTGTTCTTTTTTATAGTTAATAATGTAAAATTCCACTCAATTAATGTCTTGATAAAATAAAGAAATACTATAGTTTCATTCACACAATTAATAATCTATGCATGCAAGTTTTTTCATAAAGCAAACATACTATTATGGGAAATTATCAAGTTGATGTTAAAATTACAATTATGGGAATATTGGTTAAAAAAATTATAGATAAAGAAGTGACAATTCATGCCGTGTTCATATTTTATTACGTGGAATCCAATATTAAGTGTAAACCATTCTATTTCATTATTATAATTCATTTAATTTCATAATAATTTTTCATTGTACATAATTTGTGTAGCATTATAAGAATTATAATAGCTTTTTTAAAAGTGTGACCTATTTTTTTTTCAATTTCTAAATCTACTTTTAATTATTTAATTTTTCAACCTTATTTAATTTTAAATATCCTTCTTTCTAACTTGAGCAACTGAATTTCTTCTTCATTTTAGTATTTTCTTTTTAATTTGGTATAAATTCATGCGAGTATGCTTCAGAAAATAGTTTCATAAAATGGTACTCCTTTAATGGAAATGTTAAAATTATTTATTTAGTAATTAATTTATCCTTCCCAATATCGGAGTTGCCGTTTCAGAGCGCTTCTTGCTGACTGCTGCAATTTCATCTGTTATTGGGCCTTACATGTTGGGCTTACTAAAAAATTGATTCTCTAGATGGACCGAAGATATTGGGCTTCTCTAGGCAAAGTCGGTGGGCTGGGATTCTTTAACTGGGCTCAAATATATTCTGATGCCATGAAGCTTAATGGTACTACCTCCGGCCACTTACAAGGTATCCATTTCACTATTCTTGGCGTCCACTTCAAATGTATCAATTTCCTCTATTTAGTAAAGAAAGTACACAATATGACCCACCACTTCTCTCTAATACAACTACCCACTTTACCTATAATAATAATACTCTTTAATCCACGTGCAAAAAGCAAATAAAGACCTTAGAATTGTCCATGTGCAAATAACAAACGATTACCTTGTAAGTGGCCGGAGGGAGTAATAAATAGGCTGCGGCTATCCACTCACAATATTTTAACGAATACACCCACATTCATTAATATTTAATAGAAAATATCAAAAATACCCTTTATAATAAATTAGAAACATACACACACATCTTACTCACTATTTATTTAAAATGTATTCATACACCCACCTACCCCCAAACATATTAAAATATCTCTATACACTCACCACTCCAACAAAATTTCCATACACTCCTCCCACATCTTTAGAACTTTCAAAAAAAAAAAAACCTAGTTCACAAGCAACTTTGGGTCATACCCACACACATATGTAGCATGATGGTGGACAAAGGTAGCTCAAAGATTATAGTGGTACGTGGAAAAAGGTAGCTCAAAGATCGAATTTCTACTTGATTCGCTCTATCATAATAAGTTTTTATACTTTCATAAATCAATTCTTTAGAGGAATTTGAAGAAAGCTCTTATTCCTCTTTGGAGAATCGAATGTGTGTATTTAGAATGAATAACCAAAAGGTCTTATTTATAGGTGATCGAATGCGTGTATTTAGAATGAATAACCAAAAGGTCTTATTTATAGGTGGGTGAGAGAGAATATTATATGGAATATTTTTTTTCCCTTTATATATAATTTAATTTGATATTAATTAATTTATTGCATTAAAAGATTTAGTAATTAATTAATGATACCCAAATAAATAAATAAAATATTAAAAATTTAATCATTATTAAAAATAAGAAACAAATTATTTAAAAAAAAATTAAATAAGGAAGTTGATTAAAAGTAAATAAGGAAAATATTAAAAAAAGTATTAAAAATTCAAAAAATTGAAAAAATTACACCTCACATTGGAGCCTCTGGTGACGACACGTCAGCAAGAAAAGTTTTTGCTATAGTATACTTAAGATAAGTGTTGTTTTTGTTACAGAGGAATGAAGACAAAGATGATAAAGACAATCAGAATGATGGCATTGATAATGGTGGTGTGTGATTTTGTAAAGAAAATTCAAGATGAAAATTACTTTTTAGGCTTTATTTTTATTTTCTTTCTTTTTTGCGATTTTGTCAAACTTAATTTTAGGTGCGTGGGATACATAAATACGCGCTTCATTATAATATATGATTTAAATAATATTGCATGTTTACCCTTTTTTACAATTATTTAGACTTTAGTAATTATTTAGATTTTTGTAATACTATATTTTAATATATTTAGTTTATTGAGTTTATTACAAATAATAATAATTAATTATATAATTATTATCAAATTATTATTATTAAATTATGAAATAATTTATTATAAAATAATCAATATAATTAATAAAATAATTATGTAATAGTTAAATACAAATAATAATAATACAATAATAATAATAATAATAATTATTATTATATTATTATTATTTATAAATACTGCATAAATACCTCAAGTGTTAGCATGTGTTACATAATTATTTTGCAAAAGTATTGCATATATTTGTAGGAGTGATAAAATTATTATGTAAATAATGTTACATTATATTCATAAGTGTTAGCAAAAAAAATGTAGTTAATGTTACATTATATATAAAAGTATTAGCAAAATAATGTAGTTAGTGTTAAATTATACTTAAAAGTGTTAGCAAAAAAAAATGTAATTAATGTTATGTTATAGTTAAAAGTGTTAACAAAATAATGTTACATTATGATAAAAAAATGTTATATTAACAGTATATGTAACATTTTTTAAAGTGCTATAATAAAATGTTAAAATTGATATGAGGTGTTATTATAAGTAAAAAAAAGTGTAATCTTAGACTTTAGATAACAGAGGTAACAGCGACATCGAAAAAGTGTTATTTATGATCTATAATAACATTTTATAATTATTAAATAACATTTTCTTGGTGTTATGTAATAGCACTTATGTGGTAGTGCCCTCAAATTTGGTTTTTACCTTTCCTCTGTACCATGGAAGCTTATCCTCATGCCCATGGTGATGTAAGTAGGTTACTAAATCAAGCCACATTAAAAAACCCTGCATCCAAATTCCATTATTGAGATTAGAACTTAAGAGAAGGTGAATTCTTAGGTAGTTAGAAAAATGGGAACTAACCATGTAAGGTATGCCATAGAGTTTGAGCAATTGGAAAGGACCCATAACAAAAGATAATCCTGCAAGAATTGCAACCATTGCAGACCAACAAACTGTTGAGGTAATTACATCTTTCCTCTCGTTCGGGATGAAGAGATCACTGTCTGGATGGAAACGAGAGCCTGTTTTCCCAGGACTTCTACTCCACTGACATGAAACCAATCAAATTGGAACAAGAAGATTGATCAGAGGAGCCTAATTTGGCGTAAACTTTTCGTTCTGTTGATCGAAACAAGCTTACAAGATAGATGGGGTATGCCAACATGGGAAAAGGTAATGTGAACCTCAACTTCTTTGTTACAAAATCTAATTGTTTGTATATCTTCTCAGGTAACTGGAATTTAGACACGTGTAGAAATAAGGATCCTAAATTCGTAAAATATGAAACAAATATATCTACATGGTACAGTAGGGAAGAGGAAATGACATACACGGTGTCAAAGTAGGGAAGAAGAAATGACATACATGGTATAGTAGGGAGGATTATCCAGACGCTGCGTGTGCGTGGTGCCAGACTAATAAAAAAAAAATTCATTACTATAACGTACACATTTTTAATCTTATTTACTCTTAAATACAGTGAAACCAAAAAATTATTATTGGATACGCAAATTAGCAGTTAAGAGACAAAATTATCCTCGGTGAATCAAGAAAATCACCTAATCCCAATTTAAAACTGTATCGATTAAGATTTTTCTCTTAAAAAAAAACCCTGGAATCCAACTCACCCACCGTCGGTAGATCTGCCATGCCACACCACCATCGTTTTCGGATTTCATCGCCGTCGCGACCAGCCTTTAGTCTCGTTGGTAGATCATAATATCCCCCGTCCTGTATGACGGAATCTCTGAGAAAGTTAACGGCATCACCTCCGACCATCTCTCGAACGCGCATGCGAATACGTCCTTGACGACGTTGTTTAGCTGGTTCTCCATTACTCGACGGCCACCGCGACCGATTGGAGAATTACAAGTAATGCGCCATCGTAGAATTCGCACTTAAGGCGTCCTTAGGCTTGCCGGAATTCATGGCAGATGTGCCGTTGATGATGTCTTGGTTGCCGCATCGAGATTGTGAAGATATAGACCTGCATGTGTGTGTATTGCATGAGATTAAGCAAATGCCACACGTGGAGTTAGTTCATTAGTTGATCAAGTGATAAGAGGATTGCATGCATGAGACGTTGGATCATTTTTTGAAGCTGAAGAAGATCAGTTTGATTGAATGACAACTGGAAGCATCTAGAAGCATCAGCTGGAAGTATCAAACGGTTGCAAGATCGGTTGGTTACAACTGATTCTGTATGCATGCGTTTGATTGGATGAAAGGGATCAAAAACGTTGGCTGATCATTGATATAAGTGGGAGAAGGATCAGTCAGTTTCATCTTCATCACATCATCTTCATATATCAGTTTCAAGCATTAAGAATTAGGGTTGATAGAGTACTTATAAGCTTTGTAATTTTCATCATTATATTAGTTAATTCTTCTCCTTAAGAAAGTGAATGTAGGCTTACGTCGAACCACTATAATCCCTCTTGTTTATCTTCGTTTACTTCTTGTTCAATTAACAAATCAAACGAGAGAGAATCTTGAGTGATCAATCAGAGTGAAAGTGTGAGAGCTTGAGAGGAACTTCAAGATCTTGCTTAAGTTCATAAGAAGTGGCGCCGCTTGTGGGAAGAAGAAACAGCCACATATAGTCAGATTAGAGGGAAGAATCATGGTGACAACCAAGTTTGATGTGAAGAAGTTTACAGAGAAAGTTGACTTCAGTTTGTGGAGGATGAAAATGGAGGTCATTCTAATCCAACAAGGGCTTTCCAGTGCAATTCAACCTCTTCCAAAAAATCAAGCAGCTGTCGTGGATGCAGTTGCACAAGCTGCTGATCAAGATCAACAATCAAAGGCCAGAAGTGCAATCATATTATGCTTAGGTGACAAAGCTTTGAGAGAAGTCTCAAAAGAAGTAACAGCAAGGGATATGTGGAAGAAACTTGCTGATCTTTATATGGTGAAGACCTTGGCAAATCGGCTGTACACAAAGTAAAAGCTCTATTCCTTCAAAGTATCAGAAGATAAGTCTATTCTAAATCAGTTAGATGATTTCAATAAGATCATAGATGAATTAGAAAATATTGATGTAGCACTGTCAAGTGAAGATAAGGTTGTCATACTAATGTCAGCTCTTCCTAAATCTTTTGAAGGATTGAGAGACACATTACTATATTGAAATGTTGAATCAATCTTCCTGGAGCAAGTGATTCTTGCAATCAAAGCAAAAGTGCTCTATAAGACATCAGATAATACAGTTGCAGGAGAAGGTCTTGTTGCCAATAAACAAAACAAGTGGAACAAGAATGATAAGAAGGGAGGCTCTGATAAGAAGAAACAAGAAAAGGGGAATCAGAGTTCATCAGCGAATGAAGATAACAATAACTGCTTCCACTGTAACAAACTTGGCCATTTCAAGAAGCAATGTCATAAGTGGAAAGCTATGGTGGTAAAGAAGATTGCAGAAAAAGGTGAAAATCAAAGAATACATGCCAATCAGGTAACTGAGAATAAAGGTAATAAAGATCAAGATTGTATTGAAGCTTTAGTTGTTGGTTCTGGTAAAATGTCAGATCAGTGGGTGTTAGATTCAGGCTGCACTTTTCATATGACATCAATTAAAGATTGGTTTACTGAATTAAAACCATATCATGAGGGATCAGTCTTGTTAGGTAATGATCAAGCCATCAAGATTGAGGGTATTGGCCTGTCAAATTTAAAATGTTTGATGGAACCATAAAGCTGCTCACTAATGTGAGATACGTACCAGGATTAGAAGAAATTTGATATCATTATGTATGTTAGATTCTCTGGGATGTGAGTACTATGTGAAGAAAGGTGTACTCACCATCATAAAAGGAAAGTCAGTAGTAATGAGGGGTGTTACTTTCTTGAAGGGTCAGTTGTCTCTGGCCAGTTGAACATTTCACAAGATCAAGAAGATGTTCATTTGTGGCATGGTAGATTAGCTCATGTAAGTGAGAGGGGGTTACAAGAGCTAGCAAGACAGAAGCTACTAAATATAAGTTCAACCTGCAAGTTGGATCAATGTGAAGACTGCATTCTAAGTAAGTCAAAGAGATTGAAATTTGGTTCAGGAGAACATTATTCATCAGAAAGACTCCAGTATGTCCATACAGACCTATGGGGACCATCCAGAAATCTAACTATGGGAGGGGGAAGATATTTCATATCTTTCATAGATGATTACTCTATGAAGCTATGGGTGAAAATCCTAAAATCAAAAGATCAAGCATTCACTGCATTTAAAGATTAGCTTGTTGAAGTGGAGAATCAAACAGGGAGTAAAGTAAAATGCTTAAGATCAGACATTGGACTTGAGTTTGTTTCAGAAGAGTTCAGTAGTTTTTGCAGAGAAAGAGGAATTAAGAGGCACAAGACTACACCTGGAACTCCTCAACAGAATGGAGTTGCAGAAAGAATGAATCAAACCTTGCTTGAAAGAGTTAGGTATATGTTGAGCAGTGGAGGATTTACAAAAGGATTTTGGGGTGAACTTATGACTACAGAAGCCTATTTGATCAACCTATGTCCATCAGCAGCTTTGAAGTTTAAACCACCAGAAGAAATGTGGTCTGGAAAGGCTCATAATTACAGTCATTTGAGAGTAATAGGCTGTCAAGTATACTTTCATGTGAAGCATGATAAATTGGAACCAAGAGCAGTAAAATGTGTAATGGTTGGATACCCCAAGGAAGTTAAAGCATACAGGCTGTGGTGTTATGAAGCTAATAAGTTTATTGTTAGCAGAGATGTCACATTCAATGAAAAGAAAATGCCATTGGTTGAAAGAAATTCTGTAGTATCTATCACTACAAATACTGATGAGCCTCAGGTGGAGCAAGCAAGAAAAGATTCACAACAGGACAACAAGATTGCTGGTCAGAATAGTGAGCTCACCTGGTTCATCAAGTTCTAGATATGACTTGAGTATTTATCAGCTTGTCAGAGATAGATTAAGAAGACAGATGAAGGCTCCAGTAAGATACATGGAAGCTGATATAGTATCATATGCATTATATGTTGCATCTGATATAGAGAATTATGAGCCAAGAACATATGATGAAGCTATATCAGGAAGTGAGAATAGCAAGTGGATATTTGCTATGGAAGAAGAGTTACTATCTTTGCATAAGAATAAGACTTGGCAGATTGTTGAAAGACCAAAGAATAAGAAGTTAGTAAGTTGTAAATGGATTTATAAGAAGAAGCATGTTACAAGCAAAGAAGGAGGTGTTAGGTACAAGGCAAGATTTGTGGCAAGGGATTTTTCACAAAAAGAAGGTGTTGATTATAATGAGATATTTTCACTTGTTTTTAAGCATTGTTTTATCAGAATTCTATTGGGATTAGTGACTCAGTTTGACCTTGAGTTACATCAGTTGGATGTTACTATAGCTTTCTTGTATGGAGACTTAAAAGAAGACATTTACATGAAAATTCTAGATGGTATAAGTGTAGAATGTGCTGACAGTAAGGCTTGTTTACTCTTGAAGTCATTATATGGTCTGAAGCAGAGCCCAAGGCAGTGGTATTTGAAGTTTGATGATTACATTACATCAAATGGATTCAACAGAAGCTTACATGATAGTTGTGTTTATATTAGAATCAAGGAAGGATGTTATACATACTTATTGTTGTATGTAGATGATATCCTTATAGCTTGTAAGGATCAAGCTGGTATAGATGAAGTAAAAGCTTTACTTAAGCAAGTGTTTGATATGAAGGATCTAGGAGAAGCAAATGTGATCCTTGGTATGCAGATTGAAAGAAACAGATCAGCTGGTGAGTTAAAGTTGTTCCAAGAATCATACATGGATAAAGTGTTGAAAAGATACAATATGAATCTCAGTAAATCAGTAACAACACCAGCAAAGCAAGGAGTGAGTCTGTCACTACTTCAAGCTCCTCAGACAGATCAAGAGAAGATTGAGATTAGCAAAATACCCTATATTAATGCTGTTGGCAGTTTGATGTATACAATGGTATGTTGTAGGCCAGACTTAGCTTATGTGATGAGCATGATCAGTAGGTTTATGAGCAATCCAGGCTCACTACATTGGGATTCAGTTAAATGGGCACTCAGGTATGTGAAAGGATTATCACAGCAGGTTTGAAATTTCAGGAAATGGCAACATGGAATAAAGCAGTAGTTGGATATGTTGATGCAGATTATGCAGCAAACCTTGATACTAGGAAGTCACTTATTGGTTATGTATTCAATTTATTTGGTACTGCAGTAAGTTGGAAGGCAACACATCAACATATAGTAGCCCTATCAACTACAGAAGCAGAGTTTGTTGCTCTCACAGAAGCAATCAAAGAGGGAGTATGGCTGACTGGTATACTGAATGAGTTTGGGGGTCAGCAAGATTCAGTTGAGGTATACTGTGATAATCAGAGTGCAGTGCATCTCTCCAAGCATCAGGGGTATCATGAGAGAACCAAACACATTGATGTGAGGTTATATTTCATAAGGGACATGATAAACAAGGAAGTAGTAAGTGTCAAGAAGATCAAAACTACTGAGAATCCAACAGACATGTTCACAAAGACTTTATTAGCTCATAAGTATGAAGTTGTGTAAGCAATTGGTTCAGTTGAGTTAAGTAAGGAAGGGAAGGTGGCTGCTACCTTGAAATAGCAGCAAGGTGGAGAAGATAAAACTAGTATGGTGATGCAAGGTCTAAGGTGGAGATTTGTGAAGATATAGACATGCATGTGTGTGTATTGCATGAGATTAAGCAAATGCCACACGTGGAGTTATTTCATTAGTTGATTAAGTGATAAGAGGATTGCATGCATGAGATGTTGAATCATTTTTTGAAGCTGAAGAAGATCAGTTTGATGGAATGACAACTGGAAGCATCTAGAAGCATCAGCTGGAAGTATCAAACGGTTGTAAGATCATTTGGTTACAACTGATTCTGTATGCATGCGTTTGATTGGATGAAAGGGATCAAAAACGTTGGCTGATCATTGATATAAGTGAGAGAAGGATCAGTCAGTTTCATCTTCATCACATCATCTTCATATATCAGTTTCAAGCATTAAGAATTAGGATTGATAGAGTGCTTATAAGCTTTGTAATCTTCATCATTGTGATAGTTAATTCTTCTCCTTAAGAAAGTGAATGTAGGCTTACGTCGAACCACTATAATCCCTCTTGTTCATCTTCGTTTACTTCTTGTTCAATTAACAAATCTAACGAGAGAGAATCTTGAGTGATCAATCAGAGTGAAAGTGTGAGAGCTTGAGAGGAATTTCAAGATCTTGCTTAAGTTCATAAGAGAGGTATTACGATTTACTTCAGTGTGAGAGCGTCGAGTTCGCCTAAGATTGAAGTTTATCTGGTAGGTCTTGACAGCGGATTCAAGGAATTCATCGAAATTGTCGGAGAAATCAGTGGTGGAAGAGTTTAGGTAATCGAAATACTGGAAATATTTCTTCAGATTGGCTAATTCATTGACTTTTTAGCTTTTCCGGCAATTCATTATAGTGACTTACGACTGTTTTTACTTCACTAGGTATGTATAAATTATGACATGTGATATGAAATGTTGTTCTTCTTTTGTGATTATTAGAAGAGTGTTGGTAAGATAAGTCATAGGTGAGATGTAATAGTGTTAAATTAGTCACATGAACTTTACTGGTTTGATTTGTTGGTGAATAATTAGCCATTTTGCAGTCGGAATGACCAATTAAAGAATTTATCGAACCACAGGGAGGAAGGTACTAGAGTTTAAACGATCTCAAGTTTATCTTGATTTTATAAGGACGACGGAATGTGATGGATAGCTTGCAAATAAATGCAATTAAACTAATGCAAGAAACAAATAAATGAAAGCAAGAATAAATGGGTTCCAAATGATGCAAGAATGAGATTAACAACAATCATGGCATAGATAATTAAGTAATTATGCAATTAATTCTAATCTCTCATGGACAAGAGATAGAAGCGATCACTAATTCCACCTAAACTCTCTCTCGAGATGGATAAGATGTAGGCCCTAAATAAGGCTCATAAAAACACTTAAGATCGATACCATATCAAACACCTCCCACTAGGTACTAATTACTCTGTGAGTTCCCTAATAAGGTACAAAATCATAAGCAATATTCTCTTTTAAGGTACTATGAATTCACTAATAGTTTGGGTCTCCTCACCTAATCAACCAACCTCTCGATTAAGCCAATCAAGTGTTCTATCAAAGGGTTCAAAATCTAAAAGGATATCTCTATCTCATTCTAAATTAATGCACATGAAGTGTATGATGAAATGATTCAATGAACTATCATAAAAACATAATTGATTTTAATTCTAATCATATGCTCATGACAATTAATCACACATGTCATTATATAAATCAAGCAATCAACAATCAATGATAGAAATAACACAAAGCCCATTCAAGATTAAAATCAAATTGCATAAAAACTAAATTATCCAACACCAATCATGGAGCTAATCTCACAAAGGAGATTAGCCTCTCATAGTCACAAGAAATTCAACATAGACATTAAAATCCTTACAAATCATGACAAATTTATAAAGAAATTCACAAAAATTAGAATTAGATCCTTTGAAGTGCTTCAATGGAGATCCCCTTCTTCTTCTTGCGATCTCACTCTCCCTTGCTTCCTTGATCACTTGGATGGTAGATTTGATGGAGGAGATCAAGTGTTGATGGATGGATGAAGAATGGATGAAGATGATGGTGTAAAATGGAAGAAATGATGTGTGATGTGTGTATGCAGGGTAAAACCACAAAAATCTAATGAAATATTGAAGTATTGGGTATTTATGCCACTTGGGAAGCTTCTAGAGGGATTCTAATTTTTTTCTGAATTTTTGCAGCTACACGAGCCGTGTACGGTACACTGACCGTGTTCGGAACACGACCGGCCGTATGCGGAATTCGACCACAGAGGTGGCCGTGTAGGTGTTTCGGGAGACAGAACTCGGCCAATCCTTACAGGGTCGTGTTCGGTACACGGCCCGTGTAGGTGCTGGCCGTGTTCGTGTTGCCCCTGTTTTTTCTTCTTCCGTTTTGGCCCGTTCTCCCTCGTTTTAACTCCGAATTGAGATTCGCTTTTTCCTACTTTTTTTTTCGCGTCTAGAATCTCTTTTTACCTAAAAATCATACGTTTAAGCTCATTCAGGCACATTTCCATAAAAAATATAAAATACAACCAAAATACACATAAATACAGATAAAATAATACAAAAATACGTATAAAAAATACTAAAATTTAGGTGAAAATATCACTCATCAATGAACAATTCGTCAATTTTGCCAACACAACTTGATTTTTATTAATTTTTTAATATGGTGGGTGCAACAATCTTGCAGGGTAATATGCAAGTTGCAAGTGTATACACTGGTGAAAACTCAATTCAACTGAAGGGCCCATAAATCATTGATTAATTGTATTACTACTTGAAATTGTTAACACTTTGCTTTCTTTTCTCAGAAAAGCCTTTTCCAGTATTTTTAGAAACTGCTGGATTCTTTGAAGCAAATGTCCTTCTTCAGAAGCCCAAAGCAGGGGTATGTGATCACTACCATAGATCTGTTTCTGTATGTCAGAATAGGTTTTGAATATCTTAAATTTATGTAATTTTCAGATTCTAAAGCCTGCTTTCACAATTATGTTGGGGATTAAAGAAGATGGGATTGCAGATATATTTGGGAAAAAATGAGCAGAGACTGAATGTGGATTAAGGGAGATAATGAGTAGAGTTAAAATTGTGAAGGTTGTAGAAAATGAGAGTTTCATCTTCGTGTGAATGAGAGAGATCATTGCAATGGAAGAGAAAGAGAGAGTTTGAAGTATTTAATTTCTAAAAAATTTCATATTCTGCAGCCTATGCATTATCATTATGTTCGTTAACAATCAAAATATCTCTAGTTTTTTTGGACTATTTCTTCTACCATGTACTTGAAGCATGATTTGTTTAATAAAGTATTAAAAAAAGGTAAATGTATTTGGACCTTTCTAATGTGATGCTATAAATTCTGTGATTGATTATTCTAAGTTGACTTGATAATGAATGATATTTTTTTTGCTGTAAAATTAATGTTATTTACGTTCATTTAAACTTGCTCTAAGGTCAGGACTCATGTATGGGAGAAGAAAGGTTAATGCATTTAAGATTCGTTAAAATGTGAAATAATGTGCATGAGTATTAGATAAATGCGGATATAAAGTTAAAATGCGAAGAAAGGATGTGTATAAGATTAAAATGTGCTAAAATATTGTGTAAGTCAAATGTACATAAAGGTAAAATGTGCTGAAATATTATGTAAGATGCAAGTAGAAAAAAAATGTAAAGAAAGATGCATAGAAAAATGTGCAAAACAAATTGTTAAAAAAAAGTGGCGCAGAACAAATTGTGCAAAACAAAACCTTACCCCTCACACACCCACTGCCGGATCACTGTCGGTCGGTCGCGGGATCTCCGCCGAACCGCCGCCGGCCGGTCGCCGAACCTCCGTAGAACCGCCTCCTTAACTTTAAAATATCACAATATATTAGAATTTAAGAAATAATATTTTTTATTAAAAAAATAATAATCTCTTTAAAGAGTAAATTTTTATATACTATATCTCCGGCCGCTCCAAAAGAATCCATTTATTTTTTAACGTAAATTAAAAAGTATTATTATTTAATGTGTAGTGGGTAGTTGTATTAGTAGGTGTATGAACCAATATTTTAATTGTATTAATGAATGTGTGTCGGTTCTATGTGTGTAAAAAAAGAAAATGAGATCATTAAAAATAGATGCTCAAAATGAATTGATGATTTTAAGAGTGAGTCTTGGTGTGAACTTGGTGGTCCTCTTTTAATTAATGGATTGAAAAGACAAATATATACTCCCTTTGTCCCTCTTTTAATTTATGGATTGAAAAGACAAATATATACTCCCTTTGTCCCATTTAAACGTGGGGATTCACTTTTCGAACGTAGATTAAGAGATGTAATATTTTAATGTATAGTGAGGTAAGATAAACAATATTTTAGTGTAAAGTGGATAATTTATTAGTGTTGAGTGTGGGCCCATGAAGATATATTAATTATTTTATGTGGATTTTATCTACCAAAAAAGGAAGATGCACACTTTGTATTGTAACATAACAAAATAACATAACACGGACGTTTTAGTGGGATGGAGGGAGTACTTAATTTTTATAAATCTTAACCATTAAACCCTAAGGATACATATAATAAGACATAAACAATTAGGTACAAAGTTAACACAATTTACACGGTCTTTGCCTAAATTTAATTAATTGATTTTTTATGTCTCATTAAATCTAATTTTATTTTTCTACACTTATTTACTGATTTTTAATAAATTAATCAATCATAAAATATTTTTTTACAAATTAATATTAAAAATAAAATAAATAATTTTATATTAATTATTAAATTAAAGTATTATATAAAATTAATTCAAACTGAAAGAATATAAACTGAATACAAAAAATTATATAGTGCAAAAAAATTAAGGCGAACAATTAGAGATAAATTTATTAAACGTGGTGGAAATTTTGTGCTGAAGTAGAACAATTACAGATGAATTTTGATGTGGCACAAATTCTGTGCTAAAGTAGTGCTAGCTAGAGTATAGTATATAACTCAAACATTAAAAGAATATTTAAAAGAACATGTACCTCCATAATAATTTAATAGAACTGACTGGTTATAAAATCTTTAACTAAAAGACTGATTAGAGAGAGATGAAAATTAGAAGAAGTAATTAAGTCACATGTACATAATAAATTCCACACAAGTTTGGCAAGTACAAGTCTCAAAGCGACAGGTATCACACCCTAAGCACACACATTGCTCACAACCAACACAACGTGCATCCCTCGGGCAGCCTCGACTTACTTTTCGACATTCTCTTTCCTCAGCATCATTGCAGCTCAATCTGAAATATATATTAAACATTTTCAATTTGTTTATTAAAAAAATTATTAATTGTTTAATGAAATGGATGTTGATCGTTTATAGAGTATATACTTACGAGTTGTCTGGCATGTCCGAACATGTCCAACTATGGTTGGCAAGAGCGTCGTGATAGATCTTGCAAGCTTCTTTGCTTCGAAGACTAAATCGACGCTCTTTGTGGCATCGAGAACATTTATAGAATTCGTCTCGATGCACCACTTGGCGTAGAGGTCGTTGGAAAGTGTGTGCGTGGTGCTTCAGTAGATGGGTCTTCCGTAACGCCAGCTTATAGCCGTCGTTACGGAACACCCAAATCTGACTCTTCCAGTTGGTGTGGGCATTGATTTTGCCAGCATGTCTTGCAAACTCCACTGGAGACATATTAACTGCAAGATTAAGGGTTCGATTACTTTGCATGTTACCATGGGTTATCCCATCGTGAACCCTAATTAAGGATCACTTACTTTGAAGGTTGCAATCGAGGGATAACCTTTCGGGCTTGTAAGGCCCGGTGTCAAATCTGACGTGGCAGGGTTAGCTGACCCCCAAAATTGGGGGGATTATTTTCAAGGGATTAAGTGATAAAATTATTGTTTTGCCCTTACTTTATTTAGAAAATATCATTAGAAGAAAAATATCCACGAAGTCTTCTCCATCTACAGAACCAATTTCTAGGGTTCATACGGAAATTCAATTCACGAGATTTGAGATTTGCTGGTTAATAAGAAACTTTCTCCGACTAATCTTAGATCGGTAGACAAGTGTGGTGTCATTAATTTATTGATTGATTAGAAGAATTGAATTCAGTTGGAAAGGAAAAGAAGCGGTGGCGGAATCAGGGGACCCAAGATTTGCTGAATAGACGACGGCGATGGAGAAGACGTTGAGATACCAAACAGAGAAAGTGTAGAGCGTCGTGGAGTTGGGGAGGAGGAGTTCTACAAGCGAAGACGGAGTTGGACGAGAGGAGAATCTTGATAAGGTGGAGGAGGAGAAAAATGAGATTGGTTTGGTGTTGAGAAGGTGAGAAGCAGCAGTAGAGTAGGAAACTGTTGGGAGAAGGCATTTGAAGTTGAGTTGTAGGTTTAATGGCGGTGCGCAATTGATTTCGAAGTGGAATGTGGAATCTGCTCCAAAAATCTATCTTCCCACTTTATTTAATTTAATTTAATAAATATTTACAAAGGATACTAAGGTAAAATATCTAAATTTAAACCTGCAAAGTAAATAATGTAAGGGTTGCTTTACTAACGTGGTTAACTTTAACTCAATCTTTCCCAAACCCTCAACCAACTCTATCCCTAACCCAAAAAGTAATCGAACCCTAAAGGGTTAAATGTTGTTTAATAAATTATGACATTTGTTTTGAAAGTTAGTCTCTTGTGTGAACCAGGTTTACTCCCTCTGTCCCAAGCAAATAGCAACATTTGTTTTTTGAGTATTATTATTTTGTGTAAAGTAGGTATGTGTATTAGGAAGATGTGATGGGTAGTGGTGGGATATTGGTGGGTCCTTTTTACTAAAATAGTAAAATTGTGCAATTTGAATGTGACGAACAATATAGTAAAATTGTGTTACTTGGGTGGGACGGAGGGAGTAGTTCACAGTATAAAGCCTGAGTGAGGTTCTCCTTTAATTTAAATCAGAACAAAACATAGGATATAATAAGATTGGAAAGAAAGATCATAGGACTTATATCGTGAACCCAATTTACATAAAACGCCTTGTTTTGATGGTACATAAAACCAAATTTTGGAATTCAGTAATCAATTACGCTACTTCTAAATTAATGTGTTGATTCTTAAACTAATGATTAAATTTTTAGGATTACATGAAGTAGGAAATATCAAAATTCGTCTATGATCTATTTCAATTTTTGTCATTTTATATTTGCGATTTTCAATTTCTGTCCTTTATTTGATCGATTTAATTCCTTTTTGTCCAAATTTATCTTTTATGTCAAACTAATCAAATTTTGGTCCAAAGTAACGAAAAAGATTAAATTTGAGAAAAATGATTAAATTTGAAAAGGAAACAAAATCACACAAAAAAACCAAAAAATTACAAATTACAAATAAAAATGGTTAAAATTGAAATTAATCATACATAAGGACCCGATATAGCAACCCTAAAACAATGCATAAAAAATGGCTAAAATTGAAATTAATCCAAATACAAAATTGGGTTGTACATTTTGTCAATTTGTGAGAGTTATGCCTTTTAGATTGAAAAAAAAAAAAAACTGTTATAGTTTGAATTGGGCAAAAACTAGGTTATTCGGGTTATTCTTTAGAACAATTAAGGGTTACTAAATCTTTAGTAATATAAAGAACCCAATATAGCAACCCTAAAACAATGCATAAAAAATTAGGATTTGCTTTCTAATACATAAATAAGATGAGTATATATATATATACCTCTATTGCAATGGTGGCAGCAACAGCAATCAATCTCGACTCTTCCATCAAAACAAAGTCGGAGTTTTCCGGCGGTGTCGCCGTATCTTGGATTGGTGCTACCGCATTCAATCTCTACGAACCCCGCCGTGTTTTGCAGCACTCCATGGAACACACCTAATTCCTCTTCACTAAACATGTTTTATTGCCACCTTTCTTCTATATATACTCTACCGGGCTGCGTTCATTAAATGTAACCATGATCCACTGTGTCGTTTTACTTATTTCAGGCCCCGAATTGATAATTTGTACCCATTTTTGAATTTAAAGATTTGCAAAGAAATTAAGGAAAACATTTGTTTGAATCGGGTTCAACTCATAAATTACAGGATCAATGGATTTACACAGTGAAACAGGTTCACATGAGACTCACTCACGAATTAATATTTGAAATTTAATTAATATGCCAAATACCTTGAATTGTGAAAGAATATATTATCAATAGCTCACCTTTTATATAGTGATATACATATAGTATATTTGGAGAAATACTAATTAGTAGCGTTAATTAATGTGTATATAGTGATCTCATTTACAACTAGAATGATTTGAATTAAGAACATATATATCATTTAATATCCGTATTATGTTTCATTTGCACTTATATAATTGTAGAACATTGAACATATATATACTCGTATGAAAATGGTTTCGTGTGGTGGCTTTTTTATTTAAGGATTCGACCATGATAAAATTTAGGGTATAAAATGCCAAATAACTTGAAAAAAATAAGTTTGATGATTTATTATTATTATTTTTAAATGGAATAGAAATTAGTCCGTTTAAAAATGCAACATGCACGTTAAAAACTTTTTCAAACAATAATTAATAAGGCAAAAGCTTGTGTGTGCCCAAGTACACGGCAGCATATTCCGTATGCCTTTAGAATTTTATGTTATACCCTTTAGTATAAAGATGTGTACTCTTTATTTTACAAGGCAAAATATGGGTACACGGAAGTACATTCCGTGTGCCTTTAGAATTTTGTATTAAATTGTATATCCTTTAGTATAAAAGTTTGTACCCTTTATTTTCTGAAGAAAAATAAAAATATAATAAAAAGTGTATACCCTTTATAACAGAATGATGTACCTTTATTAATTAAAGTGTATACCCTTTAGAACAAAATAATGTACCCTTATCTATAATATTAAATTCTTAAGGCACACGGAATGTGCTCCGGTGCACGGAAACCTCACTCAATTAATAATATGTGCTCGGGTAAATCATGGTTGTGTACTTGCATGTACGTATCATTTTTAATGAGAAGGGAAACAAGATTTTTCATGTAAACTCGAATAAATAATCTAGTCTATACGTATCAAATTTATATGAAATGAGATTTATATTCTAAAATCAAATTATAAATAACAATTGTAGGCTTATAAACGAATGTGCTTCATATGTTCTAATTATAACAATGTCCAAAGAAGAAGAAGAACTCACCTTGAGTGGCAGTATACTTTAAGTATGATATCTGTAAAACTATTTCCATTGCATTCTGTTTTTATAATGGTGATTTGTAGAATTTGCAATTTTTTTTTTATTTCAAGATTCGCCATAATTATTTGGACGTATAATGACAAAAGACTCGATAACAATAATAAATTAATTTTTCCGTTATATTTAGAAGGCATATAGAGATAAATGAGTAATTTTCTGTAGATTTTTTCATTTTAAATGATGAAATTATCATATTAGATGTACTCTCTCCATTTCAAATTACTCGATATTAGGAAATAAAATTACAAAAATTAATGTGAGTGCTATTTTAAAATATATCATTAATGTCGTTTGTGTTTGAAATATCATTTGTTTAGGCTATAAATTAAGGTCCTAAGCCTCTTTCAACCTTCCTTTTTTAAGATATGCATCCACTACAGTGAAAGTAACAACATTCAAAGTGATTTTACGATTGGTCATATCATTTAATGGGTCTTTAACATCCTCTAATCGACCGACATCAGACAAATCGATCAACGGGATTATACGCGACAACAGTAGGTGAGACACCCTTGATAACCATTTTAGAGAATAGACATTGATGCATTCTGCTCTAAAAACAGTTAATAATTAATCAAGTCTGTTCTAGCTTTGTTTTGGTGTTGTTATGGCTGTTAAGATCAGAGGCCCAATGCGTGAAGGCCCAAGAGAAGACCGAAAGTAAAGACCAAGAAAAGCCCACAAGATCCAAGCCCATGGGGTAAAAGAAGTCCAGAAAAACTAATGGGATTATAACTAATCAAAGAAGGGAATAAAAAGGGCCCAGCTGAATCACTAATAGGCTCGGCAAAAGGAGTATAAATGATAAGCGGATTCGAAATAACTAATTGACTTGATTAAGTATTAAATGAATTTGCTCAAGCTTTTTGATGATATGGTTGTTTAACATGAAATAATTTTTTCAACTTTTTTTTATATTTTATTATAAAAATATGATTTCTTAGAATATGGAGTATTTTGCAAATGCCTATGACCCGCTCCTCAATCGAAGTCTTAATTTTGTAGGGTAAATGGGTTTTGATTGTTAAAATCAATTTAATTGAGAAAGTAGAATGTGTTTAACTATTTTAGGAACAAATTTTAAGTAGAAATATTTTCAATATAAGACTTAAAAGATATGTAAACTATTAATAAGGAATCTAAAAGATTTTTCCTATGGATTCGAAAAATATGAAATTATCAATACAAGACTTGAAATCATGAAATTGTAATGTATTTTTATTAATATAGGATCCGAAATTCTATGATTTTAGGTCTTGTATTGATAGTTTCATATCTTTCGAGTCCTAAATTGATAGCAAAAATCTTTCGGGTCCTTAATTGATAGTTTACCTATCTTTCAGGTCCTAGTAGAATGATCTAAGAGTATCTCTTTAAATTTTTTTAAAAAAAATAATAATGTAACATCAATCTATGGCTTGTAAATTAATTTCCAGTAGATTAGAAATTAATATAATATTAGAATAAATTAAAACTATCTTTGAGATTAAATTAGTTAGAATTTTTTATTTTTTAATCTCAAAGCATATTTTTTATTAAAATAATATATTTTTAAAATATTAATCAAATCATTAGACACTTAATGTGAATTAAGGAAATGGACTATTTAATACGAAAAGAATCAACCCTGGTTATTTTGAGCTCAAAACAGATCGATCCACACATGTGGTCGGTAGAAATACCTGCCCTGAATTTTTTTAATTAATACCAAATAAAATATTAATTGTGATTTGTTTTCTCAAACCCCACGTTGGGATAAAATAAATAAACTAAATTACTTTTTATCCGTTCTGTAGAGGGCCCTTTCTTTATCATATCTTTCAAATTCACGTATAACTTTAAGAGTTAAATCTTAAATATATTATTAATGATGATTAATTATTTTAGTATTATCTTTTTATGGTAAGGAAACAGTAACACGCCTTTTTTTAGTTAAAAGTGGGTAGCTGACCTTCATGATTGTGTGTTTTTTTAAATCTCATTTCAAACATGGTTGATTTATTTATGGACAAAAAAACATGTTTTCAAAAAGCACAAACTCTTGTGAATTGGTTCTTATTACGTGAATTCTGATTTTCTCCCTCTTCGAAGTCCTCCCCTCCTAATTCTATTATATGCTAGGAGTTGAAATTAAAAGAAAAAAAAGGGTTCATATCGTAAACCCGATTCACAAGACTAACTCTAAAAAAAAGCAGCCATATGTATGCAACCAAGTTTGATATGACTATTTATTTTTTATGATTTTAGATTTTGTAATTTGATCTCATCATCTATTGCATTCTCCTTTAAAGTTTTCATAGTCAATTTATTCAACTTAAAAGGGCCAACTCAGGTGTACGATCCAATAACTCGTTCACATGGGTACACAAAGGGACTAACTCTAAATGGTGAACTCCATCATTAGAGTCCCCACCACCCCTACTTGGGATTGGTGAGGAGGTAAATCGCAGAATGTGCCTCAAATGCCTTATAGAGAGAGCACAAGTTAACTCGTTCACATGGGTACACAAAGGGACTAACTCTAAATGGTGTACCCCATCATTAGGGCCCCACCGCCCCTACCTTGGGGATTGGTGGAGGAAGTAAATCGCAGGATGTGCCTCAAGTGCCTTATAGATGTACTTGCAAGATGCTAAATCCATGCCAAAGGCAGGATTCGAACCCCACCTTGCAGCAACCAAAGTTCAGTTGGAAGACCTTTCCACCCTCCCCTCTACCACTTGAACTATGCCCCGGGAGCGACTAACTCTAGGCTTGCAGAAAATTTTCATGAACTTTTCATCAACAGTGGCCAGCTAGCTAGTGGAGCTACTATGGCAAATTTCGCATTGCTTCCATTAATCCTAATGATCTTCCTCTGTTTTCTTTTCCTCCAACAACATCATCATCAATAAACAACCAAACTGATTTACTATCATTACTAGCCATCAAGTCAAGCCTTGAAGATCCACAGGGAGCTCTCCATTTATGGAACCAAACACTCCATTTCTGCAGCTGGAAAGGCATCACATGCAGCAAGAGGCATCCCGACAGAGTTGTGGAGATCGACCTGACTTCTCGTGGACTAATGGGCCCTCTGTCTCCTCATCTTAGCAATCTCTCTTTCCTCACCACCTTCATCCTCATAAACAACACCTTCCAAGGCAATATCCCTCAAGAAATCACTCTCTTGAGGAGACTTGAGTACGTCGACTTGAGGAACAACTCTTTCGCAGGTCCAATACCAAGAAACCTGTCTCAATGTCCGAATCTTGTTCATCTTGACTTGAATGGCAACAAGCTTTCCGGAAAAATTCCCCAAGAGCTGAGTTCTTTGTCCAAATTGGAAACATAACTTCGTTGAAGAGGCTTGGTTTACCAGCCTGCAACTTCAATGGAGAAATTCCGGAATCTTTGGGCCAACTAAAGAACCTGCGACTGCTGCAATTGGTCTCAAACAGTTTGACAGGGACTGTTCCTGCTGCTATCTTTAAGGTTAACATCTCTAGTTTAAGATGGCTAGGACTACGAGATAACAGACTTCATGGAGTCATACCCTCCACCATAGGCCTCACACTTCCTCATCTAACTAATCTGTACTTGTGGGGGAACGGCTCGATTCCAAATGCTTAGTCTCTTGAACGTATAGTCTTGGATGGCAATCATTTCACAGGACCAGTGCCAAGATTTTGGAAACTCACTCATCTACTTGAATTGGTGCTTAGTTCGAATCTAATTAAAGATGACATCAGTTTCATCTCATCATTAACCAATTCCACACACTTGACAAATCTTGCACTTAGTGAAAACTTCCTAACAGATTCAATAGCCAATCTTTCCACCCACCTCACTTACCTACTTCTGTATTCGAACAGAATACATGGGGTTATTCCTTCTGGTATTGGAAACCTTGTCAATCTCAGACGAGAGACGTGTTCGCGAGTAATTATCTTGATGGCCCAATTCCTGGTGACATTACAAAGCTTTCTAAGCTGATTGACCTTTATCTGGGAGAAAACAGATTCACAGGTGAGCTGCCCTCTTCATTCCAAAACTTTACTCTTTTGTCTACCCTATATTTCGCGGAATCATTTGTCCGGATCCATCCCAAGTTCTCTGGAAACTCTGAATCTTGAATATCTGGACTTGTCTTTCAATAGGCTGCAAGGAGAGGTCCCATTAGCAGGAGTGTTTAGGAACATAACTTCGATTTCTCTTGAAGGAAACACAAAACTGTGTGGAGGGATTCCGGAGTTGGAGCTTCCTCCTTGCCCTTCACTCAAGTCCAAAAGAAAAACTTGCCATCTACCATGAAAATCTTGATCCCATCATTGGTTGCCATGGGTATATGTCTTGTATGCCTCATCGGGTTAGTTTACAAGCGGATCATTTCCAGGCGAAATGAGACTCCTACCGTGCCAACGTCCAGTGGCGTCCAGTCTATGAGGTTGTCTTATGCACAGCTGTTGAAAGCCACAGGTGGATTCTCACAGACTAACTTACTTGGAACTGGAAGATTTGGATCTGTTTATAAAGGAATTCTTGAAGATGGAGAGACACAAGTTGCAGTTAAGGTGCTTAATCTCTCTGTCAAAGGGGCCTCTAAAAGCTTTATGGCAGAGTGCAATGCACTTAAACATGTGAGGCATAGAAACTTGCTCAAACTATTGAGCGTCTGCGAGAGCATTCACTACCAAGGAAACGATTTCAAAGGCGAATGGAAGTCTAGAAAAATGGTTGCACGATAGCAGAGACGAAGAAGGTGGAGAAACCATCTGCCTCAACATGATGCAGAGGCTCAATATTGCCATTGACATTGCTCAGGCAATCGAATACCTTCATTCAGGCACGGGTTCGTCTATCGTTCATGGTGATTTGAAGCCGAGCAATGTTCTTCTGGATCTTGAAATGAAAGCCTGTTGGTGATTTCGGACTAGCCAAGATTGTGTTGGAGACAGCACCATCACATGAAAGCAGTAGTTCAATTGGTGTCCGAGGTACCATAGGCTATGTCCCTCCAGGTTTGATTTCACTGTCTTAATCTCCATTGAACTCCAAATTAATTCAAGTAAAAGATGATCACATTATACTCATCTCTAATCCATTTGACTGCAGAATATGGCACAATCAACTCAGTTTCAACACAAGGGGATGTGTATAGCTATGGAATAGTACTACTGGAGATGTTCACAAACAAAAGACCAACCCATGATTCGTTTGCAGATCATTTCAATCTCCACAGCTTCGTCAGAGCAGCTTTGCCAGATCGAGTGACGGAAATCAGGGATCCACAACTTGGAATGGATAATGATAAGATGAAGGAATGCACGTGTGCTATTTTAAGCGTAGGAGTGTCGTGTTCTAAGGAGGTTCCTAGAGAGAATGGTGATGAGAGGTGGTAAACGAATTGCGCAGGATACAAAAGTTGTTATCTAACTGAAGAATTGTGTAATCTAATCTCGTATTCTCTGCACCATTACAAAATGTCAAAAACCATGTTCAAAGTTCACGCCCTATCACGCCAAGTGTTCGACGTATTGCCTCAACGAACACCTCATCTAAAAACTTAAGCTTGTAAGAAGGAGAACCGTTTAATGCTTAATCAAGTCACCCTAACAATATACAACCTGATTTATAAAATTATTCTTTAATGAAAAATATACACACTACTGAAACTAAACTTCATTTCATTTGATGAAAGGGGATAATGTGAATATTTACAGGATATGAATTTACATGGTCAAAATTTTACTGGTCGTACGTCATTGAAAGAATCAAAAGCTTAATACTAATATTCTAACACATTTTTTCACCAACTACGATTGCAATTAGTAATTTCCAGCAAACTAGTCCTGTGACGTGGTTGAATATTCGAACATAAGTCGTTTAAACGGAGCAGATTGCAGGAGCACCCGTAGACGGCTCGTCAGACGGTAGATTAAGGTCCACTGCATAGCCATCTCCGAATCCTTCATCTGCCTAACAACAGAGGCCTGCATGCATGATTAAAAATTGTCATTTGACAGGGATTCTGAATAATTTTCGCCATTCAATCAGCTAATAAGGGAAATTTGAATAATGGTCTTATTGAGAAATGAAAGCAACCTGAAGCCGCTTTCCCAGCTGAACTTCAACTTCAGTCCCGAAAGAGATGTTACTTGCCAAAGACCTGAGAGGATCAACTGTCGGGTCCACAGAAAGCATACTCGGGATCTGAGGAGAATAAACTAGCCTCCACCTAGCATGACCAAATTCTCCCTTGCCCTCTATCCTTGGCATTAATGTCTCCAGCGTAGCAGTCGCAAGCTTCTTAAATGCAAGCTGGCCATCACCTTCCAGTATTGATTCAGCTAGTTGACTCTCAAAGACCCTAGCAGCCTGTTTTTTTAAAAACCAGGTGTAAGTTTCTTGGATGTGGAATATATCCTCACTGGTGCATTTGGATTATTCTAACTAGGTGTAGTATTCACTACTCATTTTGCATATACATAGCCGTGGTGTGACTGTGAAAGAGTAGACAATACAATTGCTGAAATGCATCCCCAAGTAGGATCTACCGAGTTTCAAATGCTTTAAAATTTGTCCAGAAGTCTACCATCAGTCTCATAGATATGAATTATTCAGAATAACTTCCAATGCAAAAATGATAAGTATGGTTGAAGAAAGTGCATTGCAACAAAAGAAGGAATCTATATAAACATTTAATCACAGTTAGGCCATTTACGCTCCAATACATACTGCCTCAAGTTATGCCCAACTTGCTGGTCTAAAATTGCAGCAATTTTTTTTTAAGATGAGTAGATTACAAACTTGAGAAATTAGCATAAAATTTACCTCAGTTGCTGAAAGGACATCTTGCTCCACTGAACGGGTTGAGGTAACCAACAGTTTTTCTTGCCACTTGCTGGCTCTACTTTGAATTCTAAATTGCCACTCGGATCCTACCAGGGCTAGGTCCAACACTGGATCGAGTCCATTGTCAGGCTCAAATTTTGCTATATTAAGATGCTCCCGTTTGAGCCTTACCTGGATTTAAACCACAGATAAAGAGAAGAATAAAAGCATTTCAAGATCATATATGGAGAAGGAGAAACTAAAGGTTGCAAGATCGTATGCTTCAAAGTAGTTTTTATTAGGACATTTAGTTTTACCTGCGTTGCAACAAGATTGACATCACCATTCTCAAATGTTAAAACACCTTTTGGTTTTATCCATTTGGGGTGAGCAGGGCCATTTAACTCGAGCTCTCCACTGACGGCAAAATTGAGTATCAATGGATAAACTATCCTCAATTCAGGCCCAAGAGCAGCCCTCAAGTCAATCAGGCGAATATCAAGTTTTGGCTTACTATTCACCAGCACCATCTCCTTTTCGACTTCATCTTGCTCGTCTGCCAACAGTTGTTGATCAATATGCATAACTTTTTTTGTCGGGGTCGGGCTTGCTTATGTTTTATTAAAGCATAAGTAATGTAAAAGATTTATATTGCCACCTGTCTATACCTCTCAAAGAGTACAGTATTTCAAACTCTGTAAAACTAATATGTTCATAATGGACCAAAAATTACTCAGTCTCCTAATTTCTTCAGAAAATGATCCTTCATTTAGTTCTATATTAAGCCCCTACTGAAGCTATTGCCTGATTAAAAGACCTTCCTAGTGCTGTTCCTCCAACAACATTTCTTTTATATATTGTTTGTTGTTCTATTAAATTCTAAAGGTGTTTTTCGCAATAAACAAAATTAAAAGAACATATAGAGGCATATTGGATGTTACATTTGGCAATCTAGGGCAGGATAAATTGGCATCTTTGTGATCCTAAAGTTTCATTTCAGCATAATATCAGCACAACGTGAATAGAGACAGTTCAGAAGATTATTGTATTCCCTAATCATTTTATATTTTCTATACTTTTAGTTATTAGTAAGAAAATAGGTAATATAAGTTTCCTGACTGCTCATTCAACTATCTAAAAACTTTCATTAGAAGCTATGATGGCAAGTAAAACCAACAAACAGCGTAATGCAAAATAATAAGACCATGGATACAGAAATAGATACTCGAATTACCAGGTGAATGGTGGAATGGGATATTCGATGATGAGGGAATTAGGTTGAGAAAACGTGAAATATACTTTGAAGCAACCATGTGACCATAACCACCAGGTGGCACCCTCTGTTCAGTTGTTGCATCTCTATTGAAGGGAGCAGCTCCACTACCCTTATCATGTGGTAGATAAACTTCTCCTTGGCTTATCTTTATCTTTCCAGATATGTTTGGTTGCATAATAGATCCAGTGATTTGCAACTGGGAGTCCACCTGACCACTTTTATACCAGATTTTTCTCAAGTTCTGAAAAAAACAAGAGACCAAGGAACACACACACAAATACTCTACTGGAAACCAATAGTTAGAATTAATCATTTTGTATACCTCAAGATATTCCTGGCACGCACTTCCAGAACCTCACATTTTAAGTCAAGTTTGTCAGCAAGAGACCCTTCACTTGTTCGAAGGGGAAGATTCCCTTTTACAGACAACTTCCCCTTTCTGCTTACTTTACCCTCCAATGAGCCAATTCGCAGTCTATTGGAATTTACATGAACTGTTCCTCCAAAATTGGTAACTGGTTTCCGAAGTACAGGTGAAGACACAGTTGCCCTGTGAAAATATGCAGACCCATCCAGCACTGGTTGTTCAACGGTACCTCTCAGCTACACAAGATAAGACTCACAATTATCAAAATGAGTGCGCAACAAACAAAGAGAGGGGCAGCCAGACAAGCATGAATATCAAGATGAGTATATTATTCTCTGGTTATATATTATATACAATAGTTACAGTGAACTCTACCAACCTGAAGCATAACTTCAGCATTGCCGTGGAGCCAGTTAGCATAAGGAGATAATGCTGTTAGCAACATCATGCCACCATCTTTAATATCAGCATCAATCCTGACTTCTCCTGCATCCAATAAGTTCCAGTTCAAACCCCTGAGGTTCTCTGCCAATTGTGCATCCCAGACATCTTGGATTTTATCTCTGGATCCTTTGCGATCATTAGCATCATCGCCAGATTCTTTACTTCTGTCTGTGTCCCATTCCCGAACCCATGAGGCTTCATTCCTTTCCCTCTCGGCAATTTCTTCCTCCAACATATTGCTCTGTACAAGTGTTAGAGGGATGCTTCCTTGAACATGCACATGGCCATTTTGAACAACGGGTTCAAATTTTGCATTAAATAGGAAACGACTTGTTGGGGTTAAAGAGGCAACAACTTCAGCTCTTCCGAGTTCAATTCCCCCAACCACCCCATCCAGGAGCCTTACTTGTACATCACATTCCGGTTTCGCAAGATTCCCTTTAAGATCACCTTCCATGTGTAGGATACCTCTAATTGGGGCTAATAACTGCCTCAGAGAGTGAACAGCTTCAGTGGCTGAATTTTCAATGACCTGAAGGAAGGTAGGGACCAAACTAACGGGAAAATTTAGAACAGCGAAATGCAAATTTGTCTTAGGCCCTAAGAGCGTGCCATCTGCATGGATTGTGGCATTATCTCTTTGGATGAAGATTTTCTCAAGACGTAAACCATCATTATTGCTGTATATACCAGCTGCTAGAATGCGTTGGCTTTTATATGTTCCCCACTCCCACTCCTCTCCATGAAAGTCAAATTCTGCCTAAAGTACACAAGAAAGAGGAAATCAATTAACAGGAGGTAAAACTCCACAGCTCAAATTGATGAGTGTTGAGAAAGGTTGTTGTTTCAACAAGCCTTGGTGAAAATTTTGAATCATTTTTTCCAGTTAAATAATTATATAATATATAAAAGGGGACTTGTGAAGATGCATAATCACACGAATCAAAGTCGGAACTCCCAAGTCAATGCAGTTACTGTACAAAAGGATTGAAAAGGAGTTACAAAAGTGATAGTAGCGACATACAAGATGATCAATAGCAAGAGCACACTTATGTACATGCCTAATTAATGGAAAGCCAAAAGGAAGAAAGAACTTCATAAAGAATTATCAAAGCCTGGGAGATTGAGATTTCTACAACACATTGATAAAGATTATCAAGGAATTAGAATTAAACAGCTAAATGGATCTTCTAGCAGATAACCAGAAAACATAGTCAATCATTAACTATCTCTGTGAATCAAGATTACCATAGAAACAAGAAAACTTCCAGAATGATTACCATTGTATCTCCATTGCCGCCTCCACTTGCATCTAAAGAACCACGCCAGCGACCTTTAAGTTCAGCTAACCCCGGAAGATCAAAATCATCCAGGACAACTTCATACGATGAGGGGCAATGACCTCGAATTTCCTTCAAAGTTTCACACAATCAGACAATTTCGAGAAAACATAAAAGGAGCAAGAGGACAATAATTATGCAATTTTATCTTCAAGCCATTAGACATTCCAGAGAATATAACATAAAATTTTTGCACCTCACAGATCAAACATACCTCAAGAAGTTTTTGAAGGCTTTCGGCGCATATTCCAGCAGACTGCAAACTTTGTATGAAAATATCCTGTGTGCATATTAAAACAACATTAAGTAAACGGCTGGCACAAGAATCGTTGTCTATATAACTAATACAAAAATTCAAAAGCTCTTGGTGCCAATGATATTTAAAAAAAAGAAAGAAAAATCCACAGGTGAAAAGATGATTTTGTAATAACAGATGCTCGAACGTGATTTCATTGTAAGATTGAATCTCTTTTTCCCACAGAACAGGATTGTTGAAAAGGGTAAACTTCAAAATTAAATATGGTCCATTGCAGCGAGCTCAGCTAATGGACTCTGTCTATTATAACCACAGATTGCCCCCAATATTAAGAAGCAATACCAATCTGGTGGTGCACACAACAAATAGAATTTCAATGCTTCCAAGTTCCAAGTCAAAATGCCACAGTCGGATGTTTTTGGATTAGCTTCACGCACATGCTGAAGTTCTCACTTGAACATGAAATGAAAAAGGAAAAAAGCTCTTGACAATACACCGCAAGGTTGATCTTATACTATGTAGGGCAGAGTTTAAACCATTTAACCCACATAAATTAAATTTATAATATAATAGTAGATTACAACCTTTGATCTAGATTGAACAGCGGGATCAGAACTTCGAGAGAGAAGCCTAGCGAGTGGGAGCATCTCAGCAATCTCAGCATTCGGGATCTCTAATCTCATTCTCCATCTACCCATTGAAGAGATCATACTACCAAGATGTCCAGTCATCACTTTCTGGAACAAGCTACCTTTTTCCTTTCCAGCAGGGTTTCGATCACGGGAGCCAGGCAACACATATTCACCTTGTAGTTCATATTTGCTGTTGCTTTGTTCCAAGAATACTCTTTCAACTGTGATCTAAATAAATGAAATAAAAATGGCAACAAACATGATATCAACCACATTAAATGATTTATGCAAACTACAAAAGCATCATGACATTACTCCCCCTAGCTATGAAAATGTGATTTGTCAAATCAGCAACAACATATACAATGAAGATGACTTTACTTCAGTGATGAACCAATTCTTCCTCAGTGATGAGCCCAAAAAATACAAGAAATTCACAAGAAGCAGAACCTCCATTTTGTACATAATTTAATTTAGCCTATTAGAGTTCTAAAATGAAGAAGTCACGTGTAAAAGTGCTCATATTCCAGAGAGGAAAATGGTAAATGCAACTTGTTGCTGAATCTCAAAAATTCAAACAATATCATTTTTGCCAAACTGAGACCTACACCACCTCAATTTAAAATAAAGAAAAATAATTTGTATGATCAATCACTTTTTTATACAATCTAGTGATCTACATCTGCATGTCCAGACTAATACATTAAAGGATAGCGATAAATGACCAACGGTCAAAACCCTGCCTAATCATGCAGAAAGGAAGTGAAGATCTCTATCATAGCTAACTTTCCCGAAGATAATACCCATTTTTTTGATTTTTTTTCTCCATTGGATGCTCTAAAAATATAAACCCAAAGAAACAGTATAAATAGCACGGTCAAAACTGATATGAAGGCTGAAGTGAGGTGGGCATATATGGACAAGGACCGAAACAAAAAAAATAAAAATGAAATGGGAATGGAGAACTATAAAGGAAATATATAAAACTCCAGCATTGCAAAATTATCAACGAGCATCGACTTTTTGATTATTATCTTAAAAAGAACAATTGGGGCATTTGCAGGTAACAACCACCCTCTAAAACATCGAATAGTGTTTCAAGTGGAATTATGATATCATCAGTGAACTCAAGAGGAAAATACAACCACAAAAGCCTAGTTGCCTCCATAGAGTTTGCACCATCAGTATATCTTTAAATTGAAAGACTGCATATAATTTAAAACTGATAATTAAACCTATTCAAAGCAAAAGTCTGGAGATTCCAGATACAGGTTAATCTGAAATAAATAGGGTGAAAGTACTGACCACATCCCCACTCCATCTAGCTGCCACATCTAGAGCTTCACCCAACACACCACTGAATTTTGGTCGAAGAATAGATAACACCCCATGACCTCTCCGTTTTTGAAAGTTCAACTGAAGTTCTGCCTGTAAAGAGTAACAAGGATTATAAAATGTAGATCTTTAGCTTAATTGTACAAGGAATGCTAGATAAATTACATCATATTTCAAATTAATTCTGCTCTCCATACAGAAGTAGATACTTTAAAGCTAGAAGCGTTATTTATCTGTTAAAAGCACTAATGTACATGGATGTATAAACATAAACTATTCAAGTTATCCAGAGGATACATTGCTTCTGCAAACTCAGAAGGCTTTGGAATTATTATAATAACAGATGTAGAAAATATCATTAACCACATTCTGAGTCTTCAGCCAAATGCCTCAGCAAGATTTAAAAAATAATAATAATCCGAAGGAAACAAATCTAGAGCCTCGAAAAGTACAGAAGTTTACTCTTGATATTGCTCCACGGAGTGAGGCAAGCTCCAGTTCATCCAGAGGCAGATTACGTGCCTGAATCAATATGTAAGGAGCACGGTTTGCACTATTAATAAATAAATAAATAATTTGGAAAAGGTTTAGAGTACCTCTAAAGTTGTTGAATGATATGGACGATAACACGCATTAGCTTTCAGGTGGCCTTTCTGCAGAGAAAAAGACAGCAATTTTCCAGCAAGACTTTCTTCAGAAGTTGATTGCAAAGGTCCTACAATTTCTACTGCAAGACTTTCATCTGGCCGACCAGTAGCATCCAACTGCATCACCAAAATAATAACAAGACAATAATAACAGCAATTAAAAACTATAAAGACAAAGGGGATGCAGGAACAAAGAGGAGTATTTGAGCCTAATATATGGATTTAATGGTGAACTGGTACAGTTTTACTGATAGTTCCAAGTATGTAAGATATCAACTGTTAAACAGAAAAAAGTATAGTCACCCCGGGTAGGACTTTCGGATGTAAAAGCATGCTATTCAACATCTCTCTCTATAAAATAAACCATTAATAGAAACAGAAAACTGAACTATCTGCACTTTATTGTTCCCTATCTTAAGGAAATAACAAATGGATATCCCCAAAAGAGAAAATCAGATTCAAGATTATACAAGTTTAAGCTGACTAGAAATTATTTTTTTAGGTTCCCGATAGAGAACAGCTAAACCCATAGTCCACTTAATTGAGCTAGAAAAGAAATGTCACAGCTAAACCTACTTAAGGCATGAGTTACTGGGGTAAAGGTGCAAATTAATATTCATTTTTTATGGATTCCTTTAAAAAACAACCATTAAGAGGGGAAAGGTCTGTAGGACAGACCTTGATACCATTAGATGTAATGTTCAAGACCCCGGCTAACTGAGGAGCCAGCATCAATTGATTAAGTTTTAGACCAGAGATTGAAACATCACCAGAGATACTTTTTACACCTCCATCACCTTCGATTTGGGCCGATTCTGAGTTCTTATCTGGTTGGAAGCCCTGGCTGCTGCAATTCTTGTTAACCTTTCCTTGAAACTTAATCTTTCCTGTTGCTTTTAGATGCACAGGCCTCAGAGAATCAAATGTGTAGGAAGAAACTAAGTTGTAGAATTCAAAATTGCGCATTCGTAGATCAAGCTCAACTCCTTCTACTGAGAAAGGCATGGCGACTACCTTACCACACTCTCTCAAGTATAACCAGTTTTCATCAGGATATGTCGTTAAGACTTTTGAATATAGCTCAAAGGCAGAAGATGAAGAGTTAACAACAATGTGATCGTGTGAAATAATAACATCTCCACGAGCATCAGAAAGGGATCCCTCTGCTCTTGGTGCAGTCCATTTGATATCAAATCTCCTGCATCCATATACATAGTCTACATTTATATTTCCCATTTATAGAAGGCATATATAAACTTCTTCAGAAGATATTAATCCTTGGATGCAACTTCCATCAATTTGTAAAAGGCATATCAAGAGATCTTACGGTCTTAACAATGAGCCAGAAACTTTTGTTTCTCCATTCAGATCCTCTAACTTAAGGGACATTGTCTGAAGATAGCCAGGTATGTAGCGATGCATGATTTTATCAAAAGAGAAGTTGCCTGAAAAGTTAACATCCATTGCTGTGTCATCAACCTCACCCTACAATTATAGGGGAAATATAATGAGCTCAAACAGTACAACTAATAAATATGGTCTGGCTTTCACAGATTTAGAATATCTAAGGAAATAAAAGAAATGGTAGAAAATGCTTCTTCAAAGCTAATGCCATTACAGAGGATTGAAGTACCAAATAAGAACCCAGTATACTAAAGTAGTACAACTACATGTTCATTTATTGGAATCATTAAACAATGTCAGGTTTGAGGATTTAAACTTCTCTTAGATAAACGTTTTATTATGCACTCAAAGGCTCTAACAAAATAAATATCTCATGCTTGTGTATCAATTCACAAGCATCTGAATATAGGAAGCTAACATATTAGACGAAGTGCAGAATTCAGAAAAAGATCTAGTTTCTCTAAGAATAAATATATGGCACTAATATATGAACTTCACGTGCAAGAAAATTTTAATTCACTAATACACTCTGTCTTTTAGGAAACACCTCTGGGCAAATCCATGCATTCCCTGCTCCCCGAATTTCACCCCCATCAACAAGTGTAGCTCTAATTCCGTAAAGGTCAGCAACCTGCCACATATAAGCTAGAAAATAAGCACAAGAACAATAGATTAAACATCACTCTGATTCTGAACAATGGATTATTATCAAATAAGTACTCACACAATTATCAGTATTAAAGGTAAAATTTGCAGAAACATAAGAGAGTGGAACATGGTCAATGGCTGCAACTGCTCCAGCCTCTTTATTGTTCATCATTGCCTCATATGCAGCTGATTGGGGTGTATCAGCAGATAAGTGAATGAGTTTCCTTGAGACCAATCCACTCCCTACAAAAACAGGAGCATCCAACGGGCCTTGACAATTAAAAACTGCTGTCACAGATCCTGCCAGCTGGAGCGCATGGAGAAGATTATCATGCAGGTTTTTAAGAACAAAAAAGACAACTTCAACATAAGCAACAGCAGAAGATGTAAAGCTGAATGTAGAATCCACTTTGCAAATCAATCCACAAGTTGAACAAAACATTTACAATAAAGTTTCTCGTGAATTAGAAGAAAGAGATTCAAGAATGCATGAAAACAAACAGGAAAAAAGTACATGCATAAACAAACCAAAAATTAGCTCAAATATATCTTTGTGTATGCTTGAGAATGCATGAATATGTGCTTGTATCTGACGTCCAAGGTCTACAGTTCTCCTAGTTTAAGCAATATGAGAGAATTGACCACTTACTGTAACTTACTAGGTCAAGAGGTCACAATTTCTAGCATTCAATGTTAAAATAATCACAGTAGTAAATCTTTTGCTAACAGTAGTTTAGATTTGTGATGATCAAGAGCATTGACAAGATAGTTTATAATGGGGTTGGCACTTTATTTGCAAGTGCAGAGTGGGTAATGGCTTGTAAACTTCACAGATTCAATAATGAAATGATTACCTAGGTTGATGGAGGGAGCAACAATAGAATATAAAGTTGCAGTTCTACTAAGGATGCCATAGTGGTGGCAGTTGAACTGTTTCTTATTTACAAGTCTATGAATTGCCACCTATTGATAGAAAATAGAGGTTTTCGATCTGAAGTACTTAAAATAGATCTCTAGAACTTAACGCCATAACTGGAGTAGAGCATGACCCATCAGTACCCTGCAGTTAAGCTAGAAGAATGTAAAAGCATCTGCAATCTATATCTTAAATGGTTCGATACTCTCTGTAACTCATAATATTGATGATATACATAACATGTTCCAAATTCAAAGTTCTAAACCAGATTCAAGCATTAAAAAGCTAAATAAAGAAACTTACGTATTACATCGTAACATGCATATAGTATCATCCTAGTGATAATAACCAGGGACTTTAAACTTTTTTCTACATAATGAAAATATAGTAATCAGAACCAAGGAGGTTAAAGTGATTTTAATATGAATTAGGGGTTGCGCTTGCGGCTTGTGCAAGCAAATTGGTAATGCCAAGCTAAAAAGTGAGGAGAAAGACCATCTACAGATCAATTCTCAAATTTAATCAAACAGAGGAAAAATGAAACACCTACCGGAAACAACAAAGGCTTCATTTTGAAAGTTTTCATCAGGGCATTCACTTCCACAGATGGAACCTGTGATTTAGACATCAGATTGTTAAAATTTTCTATTCTCTAGAGGAAAGCGCACACAAAACTCTAGAATATGCACATCTTCACAGCTGGCTCTAGACTGAATCAATCGGATAAAATCAAATTTGGTTGGCAAAAGGGATGATATTACCTGACACATTACGTGATACTCTCCTTGCTCAGGATCAATGCCAAAATCCCCTGAAGCTTCTAAAGGAATATCACCAAACCAACCTCTGGCATTGTGCAAAAATATACGCTGGGCACGAAAAAATAAACTTGCAGAAACATCCTGCACACAAAGTTGGACTATGACTTTAAAAAACTGTGAGAAAACCATAGTGCAAGTAAAGAGAATATACTGCAACAGTACAAAATGACAACAACTGAATCTTAAATAATGGATACAGATAAATTTGATCTCATCAAGTTAAAATTCATAATGAGGATAATTTTATATCTTTAAAATAAATTGGCAGTCAGGAGTTCTATTGACTTTGGACTTAGATGCACTGGCACAAATATTTCTTCTGAGCCATGCGACACATTGATTATAGCAGAATGCCTTAATAGTATTAGGAATTGCATCTATAATTTTCAATTGGTTGAGGGAGCTATAAGCCAATATCATAAAATGTTATGTGAGAGATCTATGAGAAGTAGAAACAGGCTTCATGAAATTTAAGTTGTTGCAAGTTGATATTGCAGCCTTTTCTTTTATTTTCCTATAATATTCAAACATTGAAAGTCAACTTTTATGCCCTTTTCAAAGATTATTTTCTTCATTCTGTTTACACTTTACAGGGAAGAAGAAAAAAGTGAAAAGCTGATGTTAAGCAGGGTGGTGATTGTATTATATAGCAGTACGTCTGTAGATATAAGATTATATTTATGATTGCAGACACATAAATGAGCTACCGCATGATACTTCTTCAGTCAGTGTTGACAATTGTCTTCTTTGTGTGCTTGAAGATATCATGAAGCTAAAGGCAGCTGAATTCCTTTCATGATAAACTTACTACAGACTTATACTTCTCTCACCTTCCCTGGTTCTGCAGGGAGTAGGTCGATGATTGGGCACAAGAAGTAAGTGAAATGATGAACATACCGTAGGAAACAAAGATATCTGATATCTCACTAGAAAGTATGTAACCTAAGACAAGATCTTTCGCACCTGACTATCTAAACCTAAAGGACAAAGCAATGCTGCTGAAAAACATTCCTCTAACCCCACAAACCATCAAAATGTAAAAAGATGTATAGTAATAATACAGTTCTTTCAGTTCTGAACCACATAACATGAAGATAACCAAACCATACTAAATTGATTTTAAATGATCTGACAACCAATCAAAAAAAAAAATTTTGGAAGATAGTCCATTAAAGAAGAGAATTATACATACAGAAAATCGAGATGGAGCATCATATATGTGAAATGCGAGGCCTGTTACATCAAGTTGCCCATGAAGATTAGGAAAACTTTCTCCTCTTGACATGCATATGTGAACCTGTTCTTAAGAAAAATGCAGTTTCAATTATAATCTGCCAGATCTCATAACATTGAAGTTAGAATACTTTGTTTGAGGTAGAAAAGACATTAACCATTGAACCTGTTAAAAGAAATAAAAAGCCGAGACAAAGAAACAAGGTCTTCAAAAGTTACATATTTAATATTTACGTGTTGGTAGATGTAGAATAATTGATAGAGAAGCTGCAGTCCTAATAATACAATGGAACTAAATAGTGCTAGTTATTTTTGCACATGCAATACCAAAAGTTCTGGTGTACACGAGACGAAAAAAGTTTATCTAGTTTTGGATAACAATCTAGAAAGCTATTAATATGCCATAGAACTAGCTTGATTGAAGCACATACACATCATGAGCTTTGAACTAGAATTGAACCTATTTATTCATGTATCTTAACTACCAAGGACTAAGACTTCTCCTGACATTGAGGTAAATACAACATTTTCTTTAAAAAAAAAAAAGGAAAATACCAAACTTTCTCCTCAATATGAATCAAATTACTCTGACAAACACTCAAAGAAAATATTCTCGTCTAGAAAGAGTAAGTAAAGTAGCTCCAGTTCAGTTATTTGACTTTCTAATATCATTAGATAGAGAACCTTAAAATGGATCAAGCAACATCGATAACTAATACTATCAACCAGATTATGGAAAGTGGCAGAACTCTACTTCCCTTGGAATTTAAATCAAAAGAGAATATGAAAACCTTGTAACTATAGCTATTAACTGGCTTCTTGAGATGCCAAAATGAAATGCTACACCTAACAAAGCGATGCAATTAAGACAGCTCTTTAAATTATATATGAGCAATTTGTAACTTGCACAGTATTATTAATCACTATAAAAGGCACATAACATGCAAATAGAGATGTTATCAAGTGAAACTATGAAGTTAGAGAAGCACCTGTCCGCTTGCTCTTCCTTTAGACCATGCAATGGGGAGGTCTAAGATCCTCTCAAAAAGCTACAAAAGGATGATGCATCTCAGGCTCAACTATATTAAGGTATGGACAGCATATGTGGCTGAGAATAAATGAAGTGAACTGTTCATACTCTCAATGTGTTTTACCGGGACAAAGAGATTTGCAATTTTCAAATTTGCATGCCATTTCTGCTCATTGATATCAACATAAACATCTGTGGACAACCATCCACCATCTTCAGATATCAAATCCGATCTCCACGTCTTACAATTTCCACTAAGCTGTACATGCACACGCCCGTAGTGATTCTGAAACTTTACATGTCCACTAGCAATTTCCATTTCTCTATTAACGGAAAAACAATTAAAACCAAAAAGAAAGGAAATTTCAAATTAGTAAGAAACTCTAATAAGACATGCATATTATAGTTTATCAATATTCTCATAGAGGATACACATATCAAATTAGTGTTTCAAATCCCTTTCTTAAAAGAAATAGACTGAAGAAGGTAAATTTGGCTACTATTTTATTTTGTTTTAAGAAAATGGAATTGAGTAGCTTCACATGAGTAAAAGCAAGCAGAATAGATTTCAGAAAACGTTAAGCAACTGTTTTATTTGTGCAGATCTAAATCTACAAACATAATGCAGAAAGGAACCCCTTAAATCAAGCAAATGAGAGACCCGGAAAACATGGTGCTTATAAACAAGAATATAAACATGGAGATAAAAGCAGCACAAGCATACTACCTCGGTTCCATATCCCCATAAGCGAGCAGCATCAATGTACCACCTTTAAAATGTACAGAGTCGAGAGTGAGAGGAATCATGTTATCCATGGCTGAACTGTTCTCTTCATCAATCTCGTCAACTATTTCTGTTGTTATATGTTCAACTCTCTTACCAATCTCAGATTTTAACCTCTGCAAAGGGTTGATGATAAAAGAGCATGCCTCACCAAAATTTTTAAAGGCAGAAAATAGGCCTAATTGTTGGGTCAGTGGCAAAAATAGTTCCAAATTGTTATCTGAACTTGAAGACTCAAGCTCAGATATACCAGAGGATTGGACATCTTGAGCATCCAAAATGTCATCCTGAGCACTTTTCACCTCCTCAGCCAATCTAATGGTTTCATTTCTGGCATCCGCCTTAATGGTATCATCAACTTCTCGATATTTATGAGTTTCAGGACAACTCTCACTATGGGTGAGCCCAGTTTTTATAGGACTGTCCGCTGATGAAAACTTTTCAGTGGAATTAATGGATCTTCTAAGTCTAGATAAAGTGAAGAGAAATGGATCTCGTAAGATATTAATCTGATTACTAGATGGTATTTCTAGAATTGCTCTAGAAACACCATCAGTCTCTAATTTGTTCTCCTTCTCCAAGCTCACCTTGTTTTGTAAATCCTCTGCAACTTTTCTTTTAGGAAAATCCTTGTCAACCATCACATCCTGATACTGACCTCTCACACCTCCTTCAGAGTTGGTAGAAGATGAGGCAACAGAGTCATCCCTTCTATTCATAGGAGAAATATCCAGATTATGAGAATCAAAGCCTGAAGATCCCTTTGTAGTGTTTTTAAACTTTCCAAGTGATTGTCTTTCGTAAAACGAACGAGCTGCTAATGCACTGCGCTCAAGAATTCTACTTTTAGAAGCAATACCTACCATTGATAAATCCCTACCATTGGCCTTTTTCTTAAACTTATGCCTCACAGACACAGGCATAATTCTGGACCAGAAGCTTTTATCCGGTCCAGAAACTTTTGCTCCAAATGATCTTTCTAAATCAGCATGCTTTAAATCATATTCTGCTCCAGCATCCATAGAATGATGATCTCTCCAGTGCAATTTTTCATCCATATAGAGGAAAGAATCAAGAGTCCCTAACCTTGTCGGAAGAGCAGTCCGCTCCTTTGAAGAGTCATCCTCATGCATAACAGAATTACGCTCCGAAATTATATAACCCTTTTCAGCAGATACTCTAGCAGCAGCATCTCTTTCCCTCTCCCAGCGAACAGCAGCTTCCTCCCTCGCGACCCTCCTAGTTCTTGTGCGATAATCAATACCTTCTTCAGAAGACAAGTGCCTCTGGGTAATGCCTTCTATATAAGGTATTCCCAACCAAGTGCAGTTCTTCTTCTGAGCTACTAATAAACTTGGATCAGTCAAAACAGCATCAACAACAATTTTCCCCCTTCTGAGGCTAGAAAAAGGACGAATACGAAGCTTGACTGTGGGAACCTCACCACAAGAGAACTCTTCACTATGAGGCCCAATCGAGCACGACTCTAAAGTAATGCTTAACGGGGATATTCTTCTAACCTTACCAAAATCAAATTCTCTCTGAAGATGATCACTCAATAGGGTACAAACTGACGGTAACAGATTGGCTTCAATATACAGTTTTGCTTTTGACTGACTATACCAAACCAATAAACAAACCCCAGATATCACAGTGAAAAAGACAGAGCACCTGAACAGTAATAAACCCTCTTCCCAAACTGGACTCATAACCTTGACAAGATTCTTGCTTCGAGCAATTGGCACCTTGACAGAATTAACCATCTGACTACTCCGAAACTCCAACTTCTTCCAATACAACTCAGCATTCTTCCCACAAAACTGCATAAATTTATTTCCATGGAAGATCCAATCAAGTTTTTTGGCACATTTACATGAAAGATGATTTGAATCCTTCTTTGAGAGTTTCCTAGTAACTCCCTTCTTATAAGCATAATCTATCTCGTTCCTTAATCCAAGAACAGAGCACTTAAATGGAACCCCCAAAAATGGGCTGCGAAGCTCAACACTCATTTTCTTAAACTGACGAACTCAAATTCTACTAAAAAATATCTGCAGGGGACCAAGAGCAAGCCCTTAGTCCCCGCACCAATTCCAGTTATGCTGGAGAAAATGAAATCAACCAGGGGAATTCAGCTTAAAGGCGGCCTCAATCCAAATCTTTGAATCTCTATCTATCATAAACAAAGCCCCTAAAACATGTTCACGAACAAATCATTCTCCAGCGATATCCTACGAGCTAGATGAACACCGATTGCAGAAAAGGAAAATATTCAAAACGGACACACAAGCGCATCTATACAACAGCATCATAAAAGAATCCAAAGCATATGCAGTTGCTTGTTCTAGTGGTTAACGAGAAATTTAAGAAACTCAAGTCAGGATAATTCCGAATCTGAATAAAAATTCATAAAAAAAGTCGAAATTAAATTGTTATGAAAACGATACATCCTCAAAGAACGGCTTTCTATACCGTATGTAGTAGAACATGTAATTACGCTAATTCAATTCAGATATTGGGCCGAGATACCTGGAGCGAGTTCATGGTTCATGGGCTCTATTGGTTTTTTTTTTTTTTTTTTACATTTCAATTGTGCTAAATATATTTCTAAATATCATAATAATGTTGGTTCATTTCTTTATAACCAATGTTATTAGAACAAAATTTTCATATCCTATAGTACATAATATATGCATTGGGTAAAAATTTAACTGTAACTTTATGTTTCCAAATTTTTTATCAAATTGTATTAATTTTAATTTATTAATGTAGGTATATTTTTTAATAATTATTACTTTCGCTATAAATTATTATCATTTTTTATTTATATTATAAATATTTGCAATATAATTTTTTTATTTTAGAAGTTGTTAACTCTATTTTTTATTTGTCTAATATAAGCTCTTATCACACAAATTTTTCTAATTTTTATTTTAAAAAAGGATATCAATATTATTATTTTTATAAATAAACATTTTATAAAGTTAAGTTTTTAGCTTAACAATTTGCTAATATATAAAGTTAATTAATCATTTTAGCACCAATATTATATATATATATATATATATATGAAAGATTGAGTTGTAAAATTGTCCATCCAATAATTAAAATATGGATATTAAAGTATATCTACTCCCTCTGTGCCTAGGTAAGAGTCACATTTTATCATTTTGGTTGTCTCATCCAAATGATCCTATTTCATTTTTTGACATATGGGACTCATCCACATCCACTAATACAATTAAAACATGAACTCACACCCCACTAATACAACTACCCACTACACATTAAATAATAATACTTCTTAATTCACGTGCCTAAAAGCAAATGAGACTCATACCAAATGATGGAGGAGGGAGTATGTAATTAAAATAGATTTTTGAAATGAATCACATTAATCAAAATAACAGTAATTATGCATTTCACGATTGTGAAAGCATAACAGAGGTCTAACGAACATAAAAAACAATTACAGCTTGATTGAGACATACTCCACTTATTTACTCAAAGAACAATTAAAAGCACTTATTTACTCAAAGAACAATTAAAAGCACGTTTGAAAATTATTTTATAACCAATTTATATTTATATTATAAATTAAAAGTGATAACTAGGTATACAATTAATATTTTAATTATTACTTATTCGTCAGTCAAAAGAAATATCATATCAATCACAATCAAATTCTACAGTTGGGAGAATTCTGCAGTTTTCCAAATTCTTAAAGGATTTTACAGTTTTTACATTCTGAGTTCTATATCCATGTAAAAAAAAATAAAAAGAGTTTAACACTTACATTAACCCAAAAAAAAAGTTTAAAATTAATGTACAAAAACAAACAAAAAGTTTAAAACTTACATTAATAAAAGGGGATACGAGATTTAATCATCAATAAATATTATTTCCTTCTCTAGGATAGATTGAAAACTGTTGTACAGACAATTGTTGCACAGGCCATCATTATACAATCATGCCTTATTATCATCAATTGTTGCAAAGAAATTATAGTATGCATCCCATTTGTGAAAGCATAAACAGAGGTCTGCAGAACATAAAGAAAACATACTTATTAAAAGGATAGATTGAAAACTGTTGTACAGACAATTGTCATTGTAACAAAATTACAGTATGCATTTCACACACTTGTGAAAGCATAATTAGAGGTCTGCAAAACATAAAGAAAACAAGAGCATAAGCCATTCTGATTCGTGGATCTACACGATGTCGCATGGATATGGACAACCTGAAGCTAGTTGATGGCGTGTATGCTTTCAACTCCTACCCCTGGGAACATTTGGTGGCAAAGTTAAAAAATCTAAGGACAAACAGAGAAGCAGCCTCAAGGGTCTTATCTGGCGATCTTCCCTCTACACCCCACCGACCAACGCATCATCTGAAACCTTTCTGCGTCATCTGTTAAAAAAAATTGAAACCTTTCTTAAAATAGGGTTTGCGTGACTCTGCATGACGTAGGCTGCCTATATATATAGTCCTATATTATAAATGATTCCAGTTAAAAAAAGAAATATCACATCAACCAAATTATGCAGTTTGGAGAACTTTGCAATTTTTGTAAATATGGAGGATTTTACCATTTTTGCAATAATTTATGTTCTTTTTGTAATATTTATCATTATTTTTTGTAAATGGTAAATTTTATTTAATTTTATTTTAGAACTGATTGTTATTTTCTTTCGGAAAATATAATCACACCCTCAAGTGTAAGGAATCAATTGTAGTGCGCGTGTGATCAAGTTAAATTATAATCAAACCCACAGCATAGTGTAAGAGTGACAAATAAATCTAATATGACTATTTCTATTTAAGACAAACTCAAGTTTATGAAAAATAATTACTAAATAATACGTTGGAAAAAAAATAATCAAGTATTCCAAGATAAGAGACTGATAATGTTAAAGGCAATCCAGTTTAACTATGTGACAGATTATTCTAAAAACCCAAATTAATTAGCTGCAGATATTTATAAGAGGATCGCTAAACCTAGTTAGAGCTCTTAGGTAGAATCTAATATTTATAATGAGCAGCAAATCCTAGGATCGATAACGAATTAACTCTCACTCCTCTATAGGTACTTCATGCTAAATTCCATTAAAGATTAGAGCACTAGACTAGACTTCCCTTTCTATGTACTAAATTATTAACCACTTTTGTCTCCTTACCAATTACATAATAATAATGTTTTACAAGTAATTAATATTCCAAATTGAATGTCTAACACTATTAGGAATTTTATTAATTACCTAATAATAATATTTTACCAAGTAATTAATATTCCAAATTGATTGTCTAACCTATTAGAAATTATAGGTCAATCCCTTAAGACTGCCACATTAAACAATAATTATCATGTAGAAATAAAGAATCCTATCAACTATTAATCAGTAATATCGTCATAAATAATTAAAGGAATCAAAACTTAAAACACAATAATATGAAACATCAAAATATCTTCTTCAATAAGGAAATAAACCTTCTGCAGTATAAGAAATCCAAATATAGGGCAATCAAATCACATAGTCAAAATTGCCTTAAGCCCTAACAATACCAAAAAGACACTTAGACATGGTGTTATAAGCAACAACTATGTCTATGGTAGAAGACTTACTCATGAGTCTAAAAACTAGAAAGAATAAAGTAAAGAAAAGAAAACTTATTTATTTGGTTCTCCTTCTTCAACTCTATCCTCTCCAGAATTCCCGTCTCCGATCAAGTAGACGAATACTCCCTCTCCAGAATTCCCGTCTCCGATCAAGTAGACGAATACTCTCTTGAATCATCTCCAGATGGTGGATGGCGGATGATGGGTAGAAGATGAAAGGCGGATATGGTGGATTGGGTTTAAAACCCTAGGTGATGTGGTGGAAGTAGATTATGCGGTTTCTCCACACCTTTATGTGGTTATGAGAATGGAGTATATATAGGTGTGAGAATGAAATAAGATAAGGAATAGAAGGATATGGATCTTAAAAAAATAAGGAAAAATATAATTATGAAATATATGGAGATGTGTGAGATTAGAAAATAACTTGGCCACCAATAAAATAAGAAAAAGAGGGTAATTTTCGTAAAATTTTGGAATTCTCGCTGGAAGCTGCTCGATCTCACGGTTTTGAACATAACTTCTTCATCTGGACTTCGATTTAAGCGATTCTTGTGCTCACGCGATTCTCTCTTTCGTATCTTTCCAACCATATATCACACAATTGGTTTGGACTTCTACAAAAATACAGAAAAATTACGCAAAGTGATCCTCTGTTTTCTTGCATGTTGCATGATAGGCTTTTTCTGCGCACTATAATTTAATCCCCAAGTATGAAGGATATCAATTGTAGCGGTAAGTGACCAAGTTAAATTATCGAACCCAAGGGACAGCTAACTATTTATTTTTTAATTATACTAGCTTAATCAGAATAAGGTAACCGATTTTCAATGTTTTGTTGCGAATTAACTAAAATACTTAAATAATAAATTGCAGAATAATTAAAAGCAATAAAATAAAATAAAAGCAAGTTTCTAATTAAGAGATAACGAGCAGTTCTAAGGTATCAGGTAAAGACCAATTAATTTGGGTTATTAAACTTACGATTGTTCATTCATGCAGTTTCACTGAAAATACACCACATATCCCTGTTATCCCACCGAATATGATTCGATTCTAAGCTAACAGTATACTCTGGTTTAAATCCTAAGGTGCGCAAATATTACCAAGCCTTATTCCTAGATACTAATCAAAGCAAGCAACAATACCTCCGGATGGTAAGCCCGACTAACAAGATATTTTCTGGAATTACTACAAGGTTCTATTCACTTCCTACTTGATTGTCTAATTGCATTGTTCCACTAAACTAATCAAGCATTTGACATACCAGTTCATGAAATTAAAGTGCTTATAGCGGAGCTACTCTAATCTCTAACAGATAGACAATACCAATCATGAACGCACACAAGCTAACACAATAATCCAAGCATTATAGCGGATGTCATGAATATATTATGAAGACGTTACGAAGCAAATTAACATGTCTTAATAAAATAAGTAAAATCAAAAGCTCAACTGCATAAAATCCCAATCTTTGGTCTAAATCTCCAAATCAATTAAATCAATCCATCAAACCCTAGAACTTTATATAAAATTAGCCCATGAGGTCACAAGCAACACTCATGGCTAAGCAATTCATAACAATAATCAAAGTAATAGAAAGGAATAGATAGGAATGGTGAAACCCTAGTGTAGGAGCAATCTCACGTTCCTTCTCCGTCTCTTCAATTGCTTGATTTTCCCTTAATTAGCACTTGAAACCCTTGTGGAATTGGATGGAGGATGAAATCAGGTTGTAAATCTGATATGGAGGTGTTGGAGGTGTGAATTGATGATGGATTATGGATGGGTTCTCTCCAATTTGGGTCTCGATCTCCCTAATTATTTTTAGGACTGATGTAGGGCTTTTTCGCAATCGAAACTGCTTCAGAATCACGATTTGAGGGTATATATACACTGCTGCATCGAACAGGTCCCGTCTGGGCCCTGAACTGGGCCGCTCGGCACCTTGCTCGAGCCGAGCTGATGGCCGAGCGGCCCCAAACCTGCCGAGCAGTATATGGGTGAAACGGAAACGTCGTGCAGGCTCTGAGCACATCCTACTCAGCTGGAAATTCGCAAAATGTTGATCCCGCTCGAGCCGAGCAGCCTCCCGAGCTGCGGAGACTGCACTGCGCGACTTCACCGTTTTGAGCATAACTTCTTCATACGGACTCCAATTTGAATGATTTTTACGCTCACGTGTTCCTCTTTTCCTTGGCTTTCTATCCATATAAAGAAATCTGAGAAACTCCAATATTTGAATATGTAAAAAGTCATGAAAATGGCTGCTCGGTACAGCATGTGCGACGTTAGCACTTTGATCATAACTTTCTCGTTTGGAATCCAATTGGGGTGTTCTTTATGTCAAAATGACCCTCTCTTCTGTGGCTTTCCAACCATATATGACATGATCAATTTGGACTTCTACAAGAATACAGAAAATTTGTGCAACATGGACTGTATTTTTCAGCATTCCTTCTCACTTTCACTCCTCATTCCAACTTTGAACTTTTGATCATGTTTTACCCTTCAAAACTCAACAAAATACCTTAGTAGCATCAAAATCATGTAAATACTCAAATGTACACAATTCCATGCAAAAATAATAACTTTCCTAAGCAAAACGGTGTAATGTGCATATGTAAAATGCGTGAAATTCAACTCTCAACAAACCCCCAAACTTACATGTTGCTCGTCCCGAGGCAACGACATTAAAAACCAATAGAGTAATTGAGAGAAAATTTCACAGCAGAAAAACATTCAACACAATATAACAATTTAAATATCATACTTGGGATACAAGATAACCATCCATCTAAAAACATACAAATCAAATCAACTATTTTACTCATTCAGAATGCTCATCCACCCATTCTCTCTGGTAGTATTTACGCTCATCGCTCAAGTGTGAGATATACACTTCAGGGTAAGGTGTTTACACTCAAAGTCAATTCAAACACACGCGTAACAATAAGCTTGGCAATCATCTCAACTCTCGACTAAATGAATAATTTCAACAATAGGATCACAAAGGTCTTGCATTAGGTCGTAATGTTGGCTCTTTGGTAAAGGTAGGAAATATATGGATATCGTGACTCAATCACTAGTAGAGAATCAAAGAAGACTTACAGCTTTTCAACAAACAGCTTTACTTTCTTCTTTCTTCTTCAACGCTCTTCAATGCTTCTTGCAATTTGATTCCTCCTTCACTTTTGAACACCACATCCTTACTTGAAATTTTTTTTCTTCTTCCCTCTTTTCTTTTTTTTTTCTTTTTCAAATAAGGGTACCAGTTTCAGGCACTACCCTTTTCATGGGGTACCAGTTTCGGGCACTACTCCTTTATGCAACAATTTAACCACTCTCTTCAACAATTTTCATCACTTTCAACTTATTCTCCTTTTATGCTTCTTCTCAAGACACCAAATTGACTCCTTCAACTCTCTACTAGGTAGGAATTTTTTAAAAGCTAGCAAAAGGGATCAATTGACTAATCACGTAGGCTTCTAACAAATAAGGCTTTTAGGCTCAAAAGGGTTGACTACGGATATTTCATTAGGTAGGAAAATAATATGGCTAGTGACTAATAAACAACAAAGATGGCCTAAGATCATTTCCTATTATTTAATTAAACGCGTAGCTTCAAGCAAGATATAAAGCCAAGTTCTAGAATACGTGTGCATGAACGATACTCACAAGAATAAACTGAATCATGCAATTGGTCATGATTTCAAAAGGCTCAAAATCTCACATGGCTATAGGAATGAACGAGCAATCCTAATAAAGTTACATAGCTAATCTTTCATGCACATAAATAAATTTCAAGTATCTCAATATCCAAGCACAATCTCAAACTGCTTCTCAAACACAATCACACAAAAATACCATCAAGTGCCAAGAAAAATCAGAAAATCATCATAGAGAACCAAAAATCAACTATACCAACACTAGGATTAACACAAAACAAATAAACACAAACAAAAACAACACGAAACCTGGAAAATCGCAAAAAATCGAACCCTCAACATCATCAAATAAATTAAAAATATTAAAAATTCGCAAAAAATCGACCCTCCAAGCAACAACACAATGCAAAAATTTTACTTGGTACTACAAGACAAGGTATGTACGTAACCTCCCCCCAAACTTAGATCAAACAAAGTGAGTAACTAAGTTTGCAAAGAAGTATATACCGTAGTCGAGCAATACCTAATAAAATTATTACACCAACACAGACATAGAAAAGCAATTAAACCGGAAGGGACAGCCCCCAACAGACGCTCATGTTTAACGTCGGAGAGTCACGACGTAATACCTCAAGCTCATCGGAATGGCCATGGATATCTTTCATCCTTTCCATCGTATTCTAATTACTGTGCTTCTTCATCAATCCAATACTTATGGCAAGGGATGGCCTCGTTGGCATTCTTAAAATTTATCTTGACCTTGCCAACCATGTTAAGATCAAATTTCATCAACCTCTTCATTCTACTCCACCACTTATTCCTTCTTCCGAATAAAATTTCCAACTTCTCTTCTAACTCCTTTTTATCCCTAAAAATATGTGAGGAATCATTAAGTAAAACAAAGTCAATAGAAATAATATCATCAAATTCAATGCAACTTAAAGAGTTTAAAGGTTTAGAAATGCTCATTTCATTCTTCAAGTCCTCTTCGGTTGCTTCATGACTTTGCTCTTTTTCTTTCTTTTCTTTTTCAACATCGTCAAATTCTTCATCAATCACTTCCTTTGCCTCAAAAATTGTCTCCAGTTGATAGCTCAATTCGAGTGGAGCCGCTTGACTTAATCGAGTGGACTCCTCTTCGACTTCTTCTTCCTTAAACAACAACATAGGACCTTCAAACTGCATTCCAGGGCACAATGGAAAAACAATATCTTCTTCAAACTCTTCTTCATCCATTCTTTCCTCTTGTTGAAGTTGAGTATTTAAACTTGAAGAGATGTTCGTAAGAAGATTGTTTATCTCTCTCGTTCTTTCATGAAACTCCTGTGATGCAACTTCCCTTTCCTGCGATTGAACTTTCATCTTTCTTTCTAGAGCTTCCAATATTCCCATGTTTTCTTCATGCTTCTTGATGGAAGTATCAAACGCGTCTTGTAATTCTTAGGAAACTCCGATCGATCCAGAATAAGTGTTCTCTTGATAAGGTTGATATAATTTTTTATTGTAAGCACAAGACCATTCATCTTCATATCTGACTTGACTGTAGTACTGAGAATGACTTTGATTCACTAAAGAATCATAACCATAATTCCTCTCATCCATGTAATATGGAGAAGGAACCATAACATTATGATTTTCATAGCGTTTCAATATTTTGTCTATGCATGGAGAAGGATCCATAACATTCTGATTTCCATATCTTTTCAATATTTCGTCCATCTCAGTACCTCAAATATAATTTATAGCCAGAATATATTCAAATAAGAAAAATAAAAAAATAATAAAAAGTCCTAATTAAACTAGCAATAAAAGAAAAATAAATAATTAAGCCGTCCCCGGCAACGGCGCCAAAAACTTGATAGGCTTTTTCTGCGCACTATAATTTAATCCCCAAGTATGAAGGATATTGATTGTCGTCATTTTCACCTAGGTTTTAGTGTCTTTATGTGTGTATTTTCGGATGTTTTTATCCGTATTTGTGTTAATTTTGGTGGAGTTATTGTTGTTTTGAGGAAAGTGGTACGAACTGATAGAATTGTGTAAATGAGCTTAAATATGTGTAAAACAGGTCATGGAACGGACAAACACGGAGTCAGGAGCGAAAGGGAGACGAAGAATAGGCCATGCAGCTGCACGGGCCGTGCGCGGAACACGGCCCTGTAGCAGCTGGCCGTGTAATGTCATCAGAACACGCTGCTCGGCCAGAGATTCGGCCGTGCGCTGGTGCACGGGCCGTGCGCTGGTGCACGCCCCGTGTGCGGAGCTCGGCCCTGTAAGAAGGAGCCGTGTATTGTCGTCAGAAAGTGCTGCACGGCCATGATCAAGGCCGTGCATTGCAGCTTGAGCCGTGTCCGGAAGCACGCACAAAACGCCGAAGTAGGTGTGCCCTACACGGGCCGTGTACTGCAGCACGGGCCGTGTAGGTGCAAAATCCTGTGTAATTTTCAGAATGTTCCGGAAGCTTCTAGAATGTCCATAAGTGATATAAAACCATGATTTGTGCGAAATTAGAAGAGGAGATACAGATTATATCAGATTGAGAGCAGTTACACACAATCCACACCACATTTCCTCACACACTAGATCTACAAGCCATCTACACCATCTAAATCCATTAATTCACCTTGATCTTCATAAATCCATCCATACATCCATTCATTCCATCATCTAAGAAGAGAAAATTAGATTTGTTTGAAGAATTTGGCATGATCAAGGAAGAAGGAGTCTACCTTCAAGGGGAAGCTCAATCTCTTTTATTTTGCTACTTTCTTCATTTTATTGCTCATATGGAGCTTGTATTGGATTGTAGCCAATTTGCAATGAATATTTGTGGCTAGTCCTCAAGTGAGGCTAGCAATATGATTGGTTAGGAAATATGTAGATTTTTGCACTATTAAAGCTTGATGAATTGATTGTTATGATTACTTTCTATCATGAATGCTTATTCTCATTTGATGCATGATGTGTGTGGTTAAATTCTCTATGCATAGTGTTAGGATGGTCATTCCAATATTATGTGTGGTAATTTAATTGAATCATTGATTGTATTAGGTGACTTGGTTAGTATGAGGGGAGGAAAGCCATTCCCTCCAAGTGCTTAGAACCTCATGATAGAACATTAGTGATGAACTAGTGAGGGGAACCAACTTATGATCATAGTACCCATGAGGGAATTGAGAGTAAGACAATCTTAGGAGATTTAAACTTGTAAAAGAGTTGAGAATCTAATCACCTTGGTCATAGGGGTTAGGGGTACAATTGTGATTGCCCTTAGTTTCATAACTTGAAAGTCATCAATGCTTGAGTAAGTGTGAAGTCTACATAAGACCTTGACCATGATGTTGCTAGCCTTGCTCTCTTTTTAGATACACTTCATCCATTCCATCTCATCTTGCTACTTGATTTGATTGATATTTGTTATAATTAGTTGTTTGTCTAGTTCATTAGTTAATTGATAGAGTAATCATAGTTCTTAAATCAAAACCTTATCTTGATCATCCTTACAAAACATAAATCAATGGAAAATCCGGATACAACTTGAGTTTGCCTTTTCCCTTGGGACGACAATACTATAAATTTTGCACTTGGTCACGCGTATACAACAGCGATAGAGTACACTTACTCTTGACATTTCACTAGAAATGCGACTAAGTTCATGGCGCCGCTTGCCGGGGAAATGTTAAACTTGTGGTTGTAACGAGTTTGAAGTTGATTAGTCTTGATAAGGATATTTCTTTCATTTGTATAGTTGTTTACTTGTCTTAGTTACTTGGAGAGCTAATTTTAGAATTCTTGTAGGTACATGCAAACTCGTTCAAGGTCTCAATCTATTGAACCTTTGAATTTGGAATTAGAAGCTACCTTAAGAAGACAAAGAAGAGGAGTGTTGGAACCAACGGAAGAAAATATGGAAGAAGTAATGGATAATGCAAATATGGTTGATGAAGAAGGTAATTTGAGAAATTTTCAAGGTGGTGATAATGCTAGAGGAGGTTTTGGTAATCAAGAATATGTGCCACAAGTTTATGCTCAACAAATGCACTTGCAAAACCAACAATTGCAAGCTATTATTCAAAACTTGTTGGCACAACAAGAAGCAAGGAATGATCCTCCGATGGTGCAAAATCAACCTCGTAGAAATGGGAATAATGGAGTGGGAATGAACATCCGAGATCACTTCCAACCGCAATATGGAAACTATGTTGTGGGACCACCGGTGAATGTTAATCATTTTGAGATCAAGACGGGATTGATCAACATGGTGCAAGCAAACCAATTTGGTGGTGGTACTATGGAGGATCCAAATGCTCACTTAGCCCAATTTACGGAGTTAGCAAATACGGTCAAGATAAATGGGGTAAGTGAGGATGTTATTAAATTGAAGCTCTTCTCGTTTTCATTACGAGATAGAGCTAAGGCTTGGTATCATACTTTACCACCGGGATCCTACAACACATGGAGAGAGTTGACACAAAGATTCTTGAGCAAGTATTTCCCACCATCGAAGATGTTGCATCTCAAAGGTCAAATATTGCAATTTAAGCAAATGCCTCTTGAAACTTTTAGTGAGGCTTGGGACCGATTCAAAGAAATGCTAAGAAAATGCCCACAACACGGATTTCCCGAAGATCAACAAGTAGGATTTTTCTATGCCGGTTTGAATGGAAGTGAAAGGATGCTTGTTGATGCTTCATCGGGAGGTTCGATTTTGGGGCAAACTCCGGAAAGAGCAATTGCCATATGTGAAAAAATAGCTTTGAATACGGGACAATGGGCCATGGATAGAGTTGCGGGCTTATATGAAAAAGAGAAGATTGCTAAGATGGAAGAAGTGTGCTTGCAACAAGTGAAAAAGGTGGAGGTGCCTAATGAAGATGTAACCGACAGAGCAATAACTGAGATACTAAAAAGGATGAATGCTAGTATGCAAGTGACTCCAACATCTACACCAATGGTGAATCAACAAGTGCTAGCTAATCCTCCGCATGTGATGTCATTACCTTTGATGAATCAACAAGTGTTTCCTAATTTTCAACAAGGTGTATCTACACCAAGTATGGGTCAATCTTCTCAAAGTTGTCAAATGCCTACTTCTATACCTCAACAAGGTATGTCCCCTAATTCTTGGAGCCCATCGGAGATGACACTTGAGGAAGTTGCCTTCATGCAAGGAAGGAACTTCCAAGGAAATTACGGTGGGAATTTTGGGAATAATGGAGGAGGATATCCACAAAGGCAAGGAGGTTGGGGGCAAGGTAACTTTCAAGGGAATTTCAATCAACCCCGGAGATATGAAAATTTGTCGTATGGGAATCAAAGTAATGCACTCACATTGCCACCGGGCATTCATCCGGGGGAGAAGGCTCCAAATGAAGAAGGAAAGTCTACATTGTCTACATTGGAGGATAAAATGACTAAGATGTTTGAGTTTATGAAGCAAAGAGATGAGGTAAATGAGAATCGATTCAAAGCAATTGAGACTCACATTAGTCAAATTGCAAGTGAAAGGGGTAATGTTCATCACCAAGGGAAGTTTCCATCCACAACCATTACTAATCCGAAGGAGCAATGTAAGGTGATTGAACTTCGTAGTGGAACAAAATACGAAGGGCCTTCAATGCCAACGGAAGTAGAGGAGGTGGATTGTGAACTTGAGCCTATGAAAAGTTTGGGTGAAGAAGGGAAAGAGAAAGAAGTTGATATTGTTGAAAAAGGTGAAAGTACCCCTACACTTGAAGAAGAAAAAGTAAAGTCTCCAAAGAAATGGGAAAGATGTAGAGAAGTAAAACGGAAAGAGAGAGAGGAAAAGTTTGAAAGAGATGAATGGGGGATTCCTAAGTTGCCCATGGCAATCCCGTTTCCACAAAGATGCTTGAAAAAGGGATTAGAAGAGAAATTTGCCAAGTTTGTTGAAATGTTGAAGAAGATACATGTGAATATGCCTTTTGCGGAGGTCTTACTTCAAATGCCCAACTACGCCAAATTTTTGAAGGATATCTTGTCAAAGAAAAGAAGCTTGGGAGAGTTCGAAACGGTGAACCTTACGGAGGAATGTAGTGCAATCTTGCAAAAGAAACTTCCCCCTAAATTGAAAGATCCGGGGAGTTTCACTATTCCTTGTGAGATGGGAGAGCAAAGGAACTACAAAGCTTTATGTGATCTAGGGGCAAGCATTAACTTAATGCCCTTATCAATCTTCAAAAAGTTGGGTATTGGTGAGGTCAAACCGACGTCGGTTACACTTCAATTAGCCGATCGGTCGTTGACACATCCCAAGGGAATAGTGGAAGATGTTTTGATCAAAGTTGGCAAGTTTGTGTTCCCCGTTGATTTTGTGGTACTAGATATGGCTGAAGATGATAGTGTCCCATTGATACTTGGACGTCCATTTCTTGCCACCGGGAAAGCATTGATAGATGTGGAGAAAGGGGAGCTAACTTTGAGGGTGAATGAGGATGAAGTCATATTTTCTTTAAGTGAGGCTATGAGGTATCCTAGGGAGGAATGTGGAAGAGTGGAGGTTATTGACGACATGGTTGAAGAGCATATGTATCACCTTCACTCCAAGGACCCTTTGGAAATCATCATAAGCTACTCTTATTTTCTTGAATCTATAAAAGCTAAATCTTCTTTTGGTGTAGAAAATGATAAAATAATTGATGAATTGCATGGTTTAAATGCTTGTAGGGCACTCACAAAAGAGGAAGCAAAGGAGGTAAAGGTAGAGAAACTTGATGAAAAGCCATTTTTGGAAGTGCAAGAGAAGAAGAAGGTAGAGTTGAAACCATTGCCGGATCACTTAAAGTATGCTTACTTGGATAAAGATGAAACGTATCCGGTAATTGTATCCTCTTCCCTTAATGATTTAGAAGTAGAAAAATTGCTACGAGTCTTAAGAGATCATAAGTCATCTATTGGTTGGAGCATTAAAGATTTGAAAGGTATTAGTCCATCTATGTGCATGCATAAGATCCATTTGATTGATGATGAAAAGTCTTGTGTGCAAAACCAACGTAGATTAAATCCTATAATGCAAGAAGTGGTAAGGAAAGAGGTGTTAAAATGGCTTGATGCGGGAATAATCTTTCCAATTAGTGATAGTCAATATGTAAGTCCTCTACATGTAGTGGCAAAGAAAGGTGGTATGACAATTGTTAGATCCGATACAAATGAAACAATTGCCACTAGAACTATCACGGGTTGGAGAGTATGTGTTGACTATCGTAAGTTGAATGAGAATACTCGTAAAGATCATTTCCCATTACCATTCATAGATCAAATGTTGGATCGTCTTGCGGGGCATGAGTACTATTGTTTTCTTGATGGTTATTCCGGGTACAATCAAATATTGATTGCACCGGAAGATCAAGAGAAGACAACGTTCACTTGTCCCTATGGTACATTTGCATTTAGAATGATCCCATTTGGTCTATGTAATGCCCCTGCCACTTTTCAGCGTTGTATGATGGCAATCTTTGATGGTTTAATTGAAAATATTATGGAGGTGTTTATGGACGAGGGGAAAAGTGGTCAAGCAAGGTTGTTGAAGTTAGTTGAGTTGGAGGAGTTTAGAGGAAGAGCATTTGAAAACTCAATTATCCATAAGGAAAATATGAAGAGATGGCATGATGCTAAGGTCAAGGAGAAGACGTTTGCTCTCGGGGATAAAGTGCTTGTATTCAATTCGAGGCTCAAGTTGTTTCCCGGAAAGCTTAAATCAAAATGGATGGGACCCTATGAAGTGCTTGAAGTGTTGAATGGACATATATTGAGGTTAAAGGGCCCAAATAATGAATTTGTGGTAAATGGTCATAGAGTGAAGCATTACCTATCTCCTTCTCAAAAGGAGAGGGTGTATGTGGTTACTCTCTCTTCTTAAACTTCTTTTGAGTAGTGGTTTAGTGTAGATTTTGTTTTTTTTGTAGATTTGGTATGAAGGTGGTTAAGTTCATGAGAAACGCATAAGAGAAAAGACACGGATGCTAAAGGTGGAATGATGATTGTATGCCTCACCACTCTTTACAAACTTAAATTTTAACACTTGTGTTAATTTAAGTTTGGGGGGAGGTTGCGTGGTGGTCACACTTGATCAATTGGAGCTTCACACTTGATCAATTGGAGCTTAAAGTAGGCATAAGAGGTGGAGAAGTTCATGAAGAGCATTGAGAAAACGAATAAGGTATATCTCACCAATTTTGCAAACTTAATTCATAACGTGTTTCGATTTAAGTTTGGGGGGAGAGTGTGTGGTGTGATCTATACTTTGTTCAATTGATTGTGTTATCTTGTGTATATATATCATCTTTGCAAATTGGTCATTTTTGAAAAATTTTGAATATGTTTCTCATGAGTTAGGATAGTTTTGGTGTGTTTGGTGGTGTTTTGAGTACATTCTAATCCATTCTTGGTTATGAGTGTAGCATGGATAACATTGAGTAGTGTTTAAGCATGGATAGGGTATGTGAAGAGTGATAAACAGGGCAAGGATGGAGTGAAGCAAGAAAAATGAAGAACAGGGCAAACTGCTACACGGGCCGTGCGCCGTGCACGGCCCTGTAGCAGTTGGCCGTGTAGCGGGATCAGAACATGCTACACGACCAGGATGATGGCCGAGTTACGCAGCTCGAGCCGTGCAGGAGAAACGGTACACGGGCCGTGTTCCGCACACGGTCCTGTCACAGGTGGCCGTGTAAGGGGATCAGAACACGCTGCACGGCCTCACTTGAGGCCGTGCTGCGTAACACGGGCCGTGCAGGGCTTCGACCAGGTTTTTAAAAGGGCTTTTCCGTAAGCATTCTACACACTCCCTTTCATCCGTACACATCCAATTCACTCCTCCAAGTACACAAATCTTCCACCAGGTTAGTTTTTTTTGAAGGATTGTGAGTAAAGTTTGTCAAGTTTGCACACCAAATCACTTCTCCACATCCAATTGTTGAAAGGTATGACTTCTTGAACCAAAACTTTTGAATTTTGATATGAATTTCGTAAATTGATATATGGGCTTTGTTCTAATGTGAATTTTATGCTTAATTGATGATGTTCATACATGTTTTGAATAGAATTTTTGAATAAAGTGAATTAGGGTTCATGAGAAATTTGGGGATTTGTGTGAGAATATTGAATTTGAATAATTGTGTTGTGCCAATTGATGAATTACATGAGTATGATGTTTATTTGTAAGAGATTAACTTTAGATATTGAGGATTTGGGCATGAGGATATGCAAATTTTATGTTGAGAGGATGTTTAAATTTTGTGCATGCCAAGTGTTCGATGAAATGTCTAAGAGAGGAATTCGTTGGAAATTGATGGTCAAATATGAATAGCATTTTAAGATGATTGAAGTGAGGATTCATATGTGTGATCATGAGTAGAAATTGGTTATAATTGTTGATAGTTGAGATGAACGGTGATAAGTTGTTAAGTGTGAATATATTTGATAAGTTGTATATTGCTTGTATATTGTAGATGGCTGAGAGGAGAGTTCGCCCAAGGACCGAGGATTTCATTGTGATAACCGACCCTGAGGAGTTATCTAACTTGGATGCCCAGTTGTTTATTGAAGGAATTCATCCACAAGAATTTGGAGTTGAGTTCGAGGATTATTGGGGAAAGTATGTGATTCGCTGGCAAGTACTAGCCCCGAAGGTCAAGGCTACTCGTTTCCAAGATACGGAAACGATGAGGGGATTAGGTATAGAGGAAGATCTGAGGAAGTTATTTCGCTTCTCTCAGATGGAAGCTTTCTTCGATAAGAGGCCGCCAACCTACTATCATCTCACTGCGGAATTCATGAGTACTTTACAAGTGAAGAAAGATAGGAATGGGTATCCACTGTGGGTGACTTTTCAGCTAGATAATGTGTTGAGGGAAAAGGTTCCATTGGCATTTTTGAATGAGTGTTTTGGGTGCCCGCCATGCGAATTCCATCGGAGCTTTTATGCCGGAGGAACTTTCAATCAACAGGAATGGTGGTCAAGCCTTGTGAATGATGGAACTGAGAGAGCAGGGTATGTCCCTAGTGCCTCAAAGGGAACAGCCATCCGGAATTCGGTAATGAGGTATTTGGAGAAGATCGTCTCCAACACTATACGGGGAAGGTTTGAAGGAGGCTCAGTTGGAGAAAATCAGCTCTACATCATGTATTGTATGTATAAAGAGCTACCGCTTAATGTTGCAGCACACTTTGTGCAACATGCGGAGAGAGTTGCAAAGAGGCAGAGTTCTCAATGGTTGATGCTAGGAGGGATGATTACAATGATAGCTCAAGGAATGGGAGTTAACTTCGCAGGAATGGAGAATCGTATGGTTAGTGAAGGGTTGAATTACTCACAGCTAATGAGGATGGAATTTTTGACCATGGTAGGAAATCAATACTGTTTAAGGCAGGAGAAGGGAGCTCCATTTCCGTTGCCAATGCCGGAGCTCACTACAGTTTATACAAGGAGAAGGCTTGCAAATTTGGCTATGGGAAGCGTGAACCATTCCAGAGTTGTTAAGGCATTTTATAGAAGAAACAGAGATGAAATGGAACAAGTTCTGAGGCAGGTTAGAGTTGAAGAAAATGAAGAGCTAGCCAATTTGAGGGCCGAGCAAGTGCCCATGGAGGGTGATGAGCAAGGAGAGTAACCGGAGCAGATTGAGTTTGAGGAGCAAGGCCCTGATCCACCACTGTTTGAGGAAGAAGGAGCACCGCCACCAGTCGCACCGGGCCAAGGAGATGAAAGGTGGAACTATATGATGGATGAGGTACGTGACATGAGGCATGTGCAGCAGACATATGGGACTCAGATCAGGGAGATTCGCGAAGTCCAGCAAGAGCATGGAAGACATATTGAAGAGTTAAGAGCTGGACAACGAAGGAGGGAGTACTATGAAGAACAATCAAGGGCGCACTCCAACAACATGGAGGAGATGTTGACCATGATGTTCAACTTCCAGTTTCCTGCGAACCCTCGAGCCTACATCCCATGGAACACCTATCATCCACCTCCTCCGCCTCCGGAACAATGAGGGAGTATTTTGAGTGCTTGGCACTTTTGTCCATTCATCTAGCTATTATTTAGAATTTTGGAAGTATTATTGCTTAGACATTTGATTTGATTTGTTAGAATTTGATTGGATTGTACTTAAATTGTTGGTTTTTGGGAGGTTTTACTTTGGGATTTTATTTTCAGTTTTTTTGCTATTTTCAGTTTTTTTTTGTTGTTTGGATGCGATGGGAGATTGATCTTTATCGTTATGGGTTTGAGTTGATGTGCTTTATTTTCTTTTGATGGATGATTTGATTTATGCATGTTATATGTTTGTATTGTTTGTTGGTCCCTTGATTAGTAGGTGATGTTTGTTGTTATTTTAATTCTTGTATAGGTGTGGTTTTGGTGGTATGTTTTGGGAAGGAGTTGAGTAATGTTTTTGAATATGAGCTATGATGCATTGTTTGTGATAGGTGATGGCAAGCAAGTTAATGGTTTCTACTTGTTAAAATTGTGACATGGATTACATAATTTGTTCAATTTTGAGAAGTATGAAGGTTAATTGAGTTTCTTTTGGTCCAAGCAAAAGCTTGTGAGAGTTGAGCCTCAACCGTGCCTCCATGGTTAATTATTGAAGAGATGACCGGTTGAACTTAGACAAACTAGAACTTGCTCTTGGACTATAGGAACGAAGCCCGAATGGTTGAAATTTGTGAAATGATCTTAGGCCATCCTTGTTGAATAAAGTCATAGCCATAAAATTTCCTTACCTAAAACATTATCCCTAGTAAGCCACTTTGAACCTTTAAGCCTATTTCTTGTGATATAAGCACATTACAAGCCTTGAAAACCCATTTAAACCTTATATATATAACCTATGTGTGGGTAATTGAGGATGATGATGGTTTACAAGGGAATATGTGGAAATATGTGCAAAGAAACGTATATGGAAAGAAAGGTTGAGTCAAGAAAAAGGATGAAAGAGCTTAAGAAAAGCAAGTGCAACTTCAACAAAAGTGAAAAAGGAGCAAAATAGAAAAATATGCTCAAGGAACACAAAAGTTAAAGAAAAGAAGTATGCCATTCAAAAAGAAGCTCAAGAAATCCAAGGAATAATGATGCTTAGTGTTTGTGATTAAAGTAGAAAAGAAAGGAAGCATGAAAGTGAGGATGTTGAAGAAAGGAATCATCTCTTCGATCAACCACATTTGAAAAGTCACTATGATCCAAAGTTTCCTACCTTACCAAAGAGCCTAAACATTACATCCAAAGATAAAGACCTTTTTGATCACTTATTGAAACTAGGGTGGCTTGTGAACATAGTCTATGAGCAAGCCTATGGTGAGTCGGTTACAACCGGTTGATGAGTGTTGTTCAAAACCTTACTTCAAAGAGTGTTGAGCGAATTTGATATCCTATGAAAGGCTTGGATTGAAAGGGATTTGATTACTCTTTTGTCATGCTTGAGATTGAACTCGTTAATCTTTCATGTTACAAGTTTGATTATGTAGGGATACTTAACTTGATTTTGAAGTCCTTATTACTTGTGATGTATTGTGGTTTATGTTCGTTAGATGTTCTCTAGGTGAAAATTTCTCCTCTTGTTTATCATTTTTAGTTGTTCGAGGACGAACAACACTTTAAGTTTGGGGGGTTGATTGTCGTCATTTTCACCTAGGTTTTAGTGTCTTTATGTGTGTATTTTCGGATGTTTTTATCCGTATTTGTGTTAATTTTGGTGGAGTTATTGTTGTTTTGAGGAAAGTGGTACGAACTGATAGAATTGTGTAAATGAGCTTAAATATGTGTAAAACAGGTCATGGAACGGACAAACACGGAGTCGGGAGCGAAAGGGAGACGAAGAATAGGCCATGCAGCTGCACGGGCCGTGCGCAGAACACGGCCCTGTAGCAGCTGGCCGTGTAATGTCATCAGAACACGCTGCTCGGTCAGAGATTCGGCCGTGCGCTGGTGCACGGGCCGTGCGCTGCTGCACGCCCCGTGTGCGGAGCTCGGCCCTGTAAGAAGGAGCCGTGTATTGTCGTCAGAAAGTGCTGCACGGCCATGATCAAGGCCGTGTATTGCAGCTCGAGCCATGTCCGGAAGCACGCACAAAACGCCGAAGTAGGTGTGCCCTACACGGGCCGTGTACTGCAGCACGGGCCGTGTAGGTGCAAAATCCTGTGTAATTTTCAGAATGTTCCGGAAGCTTCTAGAAGGTCCATAAGTGATATAAAACCATGATTTGTGCGAAATTAGAAGAGGAGATACAGATTATATCAGATTGAGAGCAGTTACACACAATCCACACCACATTTCCTCACACACTAGATCTACAAGCCATCTACACCATCTAAATCCATTAATTCACCTTGATCTTCATAAATCCATCCATACATCCATTCATTCCATCATCTAAGAAGAGAAAATCAGATTTGTTTGAAGAATTTGGCATGATCAAGGAAGAAGGAGTCTACCTTCAAGAGGAAGCTCAATCTCTTTTATTTTGCTACTTTCTTCATTTTATTGCTCATATGGAGCTTGTATTGGATTGTAGCCAATTTGCAATAAATATTTGTGGCTAGTCCTCAAGTGAGGCTAGCAATATGATTGGTTAGGAAATATGTAGATTTTTGCACTATTAAAGCTTGATGAATTGATTGTTATGATTACTTTCTATCATGAATGCTTATTCTCATTTGATGCATGATGTGTGTGGTTAAATTCTCTATGCATAGTGTTAGGATGACCATTCCAATATTATGTGTGGTAGTTTAATTGAATCATTGATTGTATTAGGTGACTTGGTTAGTATGAGGGGAGGAAAGCCATTCCCTCCAAGTGCTTAGAACCTCATGATAGAACATTAGTGATGAACTAGTGAGGGGAACCAACTTATGATCATAGTACCCATGAGGGAATTGAGAGTAAGACAATCTTAGGAGATTTAAACTTGTAAAAGAGTTGAGAACCTAATCACCTTGGCCATAGGGGTTAGGGGTACAATTGTGATTGCCCTTAGTTTCATAACTTGAAAGTCATCAATGCTTGAGTAAGTGTGAAGTCTACATAAGACCTTGACCATGATGTTGCTAGCCTTGCTCTCTTTTTAGATACACTTCATCCATTCCATCTCATCTTGCTACTTGATTTGATTGATATTTGTTATAATTAGTTGTTTGTCTAGTTCATTAGTTAATTGATAGAGTAATCATAGTTCTTAAATCAAAACCTTATCTTGATCATCCTTACAAAACATAAATCAATGGAAAATCCGGATACAACTTGAGTTTACCTTTTCCCTTGGGACGACAATACTATAAATTTTGCACTTGGTCACGCGTATACAACAGCGATAGAGTACACTTACTCTTGACATTTCACTAGAAATGCGACTAAGTTCAGATATCAATTGTAGCGGTAAGTGACCAAGTTAAATTATCGAACCCAAGGGACAGCTAACTATTTATTTTCTAATTATACTAGCTTAATCAGAATAAGGTAACCGATTTTCAATGTTTTGTTGTGAATTAACTAAAATACTTAAATAATAAATTGCAGAATAATTAAAAGCAATAAAATAAAATAAAAGCAAGTTTCTAATTAAGAGATAACGAACAGTTCTAAGGTATCAGGTAGAGACCAATTAATTTGGGTTATTAAACTTACGATTGTTCATTCATGCAGTTTCACTGAAAATACACCACATATCCCTGTTATCCCACCGAATATGATTCGATTCTAAGCTAACAGTATACTCTGGTTTAATTCCTAAGGTGCGCAAATATTACCAAGCCTTATTCCTAGATACTAATCAAAGCAGGCAACAATACCTCCGGATGGTAAGCCCGACTAACAAGATATTTTCTGGAATTACTACAAGGTTCTATTCACTTCCTACTTGATTGTCTAATTGTATTGTTCCACTAAACTAATCAAGCATTTGACATACCAGTTCATGAAATTAAAGTGCTTATAGCGGAGCTACTCTAATCTCTAACAGATAGACAATACCAATCATGAACGCACACAAGCTAACACAATAATCCAAGCATTATAGCGGATGTCATGAATATATTATGAAGACGTTACGAAGCAAATTAACATGTCTTAATAAAATAAGTAAAATCAAAAGCTCAACTGCATAAAATCCCAATCTTTGGTCTAAATCCCCAAATCAATTAAATCAATCCATCAAACCCTAGAACTTTATATAAAATTAGCCCATGAGGTCACAAGCAACACTCATGGCTAAGCAATTCATAACAATAATCAAAGTAATAGAAAGGAATAGATAGGAATGGTGAAACCCTAGTGTAGGAGCAATCTCACGTTCCTTCTCCGTCTCTTCAATTGCTTGATTTTCCCTTAATTAGCACTTGAAACCCTTGTGGAATTGGATGGAGGATGAAATCAGGTTGTAAATCTGATATGGAGGTGTGAATTGATGATGGATTATGGATGGGTTCTCTCCAATTTGGGTCTCGATCTCCCTAATTATTTTTAGGACTGATGTAGGGCTTTTTCGCGATCGAAACTGCTTCAGAATCACGATTTGAGGGTATATATACACTGCTGCATCGAACAGGTCCCGTCTGGGCCCTGAACTGGGACGCTCGGCACCTTGCTCGAGCCGAGCTGATGGCCGAGCGGCCCCCAAACCTACCGAGCAGTATATGGGTGAAACGGGAACGTCGTGTAGGCTCTGAGCACATCCTACTCGGCTGGAAATTCGCAAAATGTTGGTCCCGCTCGAGCCGAGCAGCCTCCCGAGCTGCGGAGACTGCACTGCGCGACATCACCATTTTGAGCATAACTTCTTCATACGGACTCCAATTTGAATGATTTTTACGCTCACGTGTTTCTCTTTTCCTTGGCTTTCTATCCATATAAAGAACTCTGAGAAACTCCAATATTTGAATATGTAAAAAGTCATGAAAATGGCTGCTCGGTACAGCATGTGCGACGTTAGCACTTTGATCATAACTTCCTCGTTTGGAATCCAATTGGGGTGTTCTTTATGTCAAAATGACCCTCTCTTCTGTGGCTTTCCAACCATATATGACATGATCAATTTGGACTTCTACAAGAATACAGAAAATTTGTGCAACATGGACTGTATTTTTCAGCATTCCTTCTCACTTTCACTCCTCATTCCAACTTTGAACTTTTGATCATGTTTTACCCTTCAAAACTCAACAAAACACCTTAGTAGCATCAAAACCATGTAAATACTCAAATGTACACAATTCCATGCAAAAATAATAACTTTCCTAGGCAAAACGGTGTAATGTGCATATGTAAAATGCGTGAAATTCAACTCTCAACATTGCACAAGTTCACCCTTCATTCCAACTTTGCATTTTTTATCCTTTTTCCTATCAAAACACAACAAAATACTCCCTCCTTCCCAACTTCAACTTCACACTTTCTATTTTAGTCCGTCCCAAATTTAACTTCACACTTCCATAAAAGAAAAAAGCAACAAACTAATATCCCTCTAACATACTTTAATTTCAAATTTGTCATCACCTTTTTAACACACATAACATACTTTATCATTTATTTATTACCCAAAAATACCATACTACCCTCAAAAGTAAGTCAAAAAGTGACTTTTCTTAAACTCCGTATCTACAGTAAATGTGAACTTGAATTTGGAACGGAGGGAGTATCTCTCAAGCACCTTTTAGTTAATAATCATCCAAAATATTAAAATTTGTGCAAATAATAGCTTAAAACACTCAAAGAGGTATCAAATCGGACTCAAAAGTACATGAATTTCCACTATCATAAAGAACCAACGGCTATAGTATATAATAAGTATAAAGAAAAAATGAGTCTAGGCCCTACTACCTTAGCTCATGGCATAAGATATACAATCATTAGTAGTTCAAGTACAAATGAACAATCTGATGCAAAAGTTATTTTTTATTATCAAGATTATGAGATTCACTGTTCTTTAAGATTTCAGTTTTATTAGTATTCTTGTACATGTAAAAATGACCAAGAAGAGAAATAAAGTTAATTCTTTCGCAATGTACCCTTTGACTGACTTGCTGATTTGAGTCAGAGTCTCGGTCGTAACTTGCTGGACTAAAGCCAAAATTTAGGTATTTAAGTTAGAGTCTCAATTTTTATCGTCGTAACTTGATGGCCCTGAGCTAAAGTTTTGATATTTATCCATTTATTCCACGTGGTGATTCTCATTTCTCATCATCGGTGCTTTAGTTGAGAGGTTATCTCATGGATTCAATTATTGGAGGTGAGATTTGATCAAATTGGAGACAGTAAAAATCTCATGGATTCAATTATTAGAGGAGAGATTTAATCAATTGGAAGCAAATTTTACTGGCTTTAGTAAATCCATGATTAAGCATGCTAAAAAAAGTTGCTATGCAAGAAGTCATTGAAGAAAGACCGAAGTAGCCATCATCGAAGAAAGATGAAGATTTTTATGGAGAAAGATAAGATTTTTACGGAACCTATGCGGAGCACCCATCTTTGATGAGAAAAATAATGATTTTTCTTATGGTAATGAGTTACGATTTTTTATTAGAAATTTACGTATGATGATCACCGAGAGTTGATGGGGAGGATGATAAAGTTTATGATGGTCCATCAATTTTTAAGGAAGAAGACGATGCAATTGTATAGGGTGATGGCATATGAAGAAGACGATGCAATTGTATATGTTGATGGCCATAAATTTTCTACAACGAAAATGCAATTCCAAGGAAAATGCATGTAAAATTTTTAAGAAGATAATATTGATGTAAGGAATTTGGGTGCAAATGGCCGATATTTATGGGATGAAATACAAAAGATGTCGTAGCAAATGGGATCACCTATTCCACACATGTGTTTCATCTCATATTCCACCCTTTAGATACATGTCAAATGTTACAATCAACGCTAAACTAACGCTACATGCCCCAAAGGTATAATGGTAAATAGTAAGATATAGTTTTTTATGTTATGAAATACCAATAAAATATGGAGAGTGAAATATGGAATTCAATCGATATTGTGATGCAAAAGATATTGCAGAAGGGGCTTTGCTTCAACTGTGATGAAAAGTTTCTGCCCAGATATAGGTATAAAGCCAAGCAAGCATGGTTGATTAAACCAAATGATTAAGCTAAGGGCTATCCCGCAAAAGCCCATTATATCATAGGTAAATAATTTATAAATAATTTGTGTTTTTAAATTTAGCCCACCCCAAAAATATTTTCAGCCCACCCAAATGAAGTTAAAAAATAAATATATAGAATTCTTCTTTGTATTTTTAAGTTTAGCCCAACCCAAAAATATATTAAGCCAATCGAAATGAAGCTAAAAAATAAATATATCTTCTTAAATTATATATATATATATATTATTTTTTAATTATATATATGTTTTTAATAAACTTAGCCCACTCCACCGCGATTTTCTGGTTCACTGATTAAACTCGATGGCAAGATAGACGTAAACAACATATTTTTTGAATTAAGTAATAAAATAAGTCAGTGAATTAATATAATAAATATTACATAATTATTAAAATGGCAGGTGTAATTAATAATAATTAATGAAAAAATAAATAGATCGAAGAAAAGAAACTAAAAAACTAAACTTAAAAAAGTTGTAATAACATTAAAATGGACTTATAAGTCAAAAGATGCCATCACCAAAAATCGAGTCTTGTGAATTTGGGATTGTTAAACCCTAAAATTCAGAGAAGGTTAAACACTATCGTTAATGGCGGTTGCAAGCCCTCCACCATCCTTGGACATTCTAGTGCGAGATTCGAAGGGCTTTACTATTTGGAACGGCCCCCCATTTGGCAATGAAGAACCCCGAGCGAAACTCGACACTGTACCTTGTACAACATCAAAATTCAGTGATGATGGATCGAAGCTCATGATTATTCGATCTGATTCTCAAATCAGCGTATACGATTCGACAAGTTTGGCAGAAATTAGGGTTTTACAAGTACCTAATATTCTTGCCGCCAGCATATCTCCATGTGGGAATTTTGTTCAGACATTTCAGAAGTCTTCTTCTCCGCAGGATAAGAATGTTGTTTTGTGGAAATTGGAGAGTGGAGAACCTGTTTATCAAGTGTTTCAGAAGAATATGACAAAAGCTACATGGTAAGATCTTGGGAGGACTTCGATATAGAGTTATTGAAACCTCAGTTTGAATAATGTGTCGATTGTTTTGTTCATGTTTTCAGGCCATCAATCCGGTTTAGCTCTGACGAAGCTGTAGCATGTCGTTTGGCGACGAATGAAGTTCAATTCTTTGACCCTGCAGATTTTTCTGAAGGAATTATTCATCGGCTTAGAGTGCCTGGAATTGCTGGATTTGAGCTTTCTAATGCTCAGGGTTCATATGTCGCTGTGTTTGTTCCAGAATCAAAGGTTTTTGTTTTACGACTTTGGCATCATAATCGAAGTTCAGAGTTAATATCAATCTCATTTATTTATTTATTTTTTATATTCAATCATCATTTATTTGTATTAATTCTTGTTTTATTAGTTGAGCCACCATTTGCTCTATGGAATCTGGAATTTCTTTTAGGGAATTGTGAATATTTCTTTGAGATTTTGAAGAAATGTAATAATTTTTTGTCTTTAAAGAGGGAGTTACCTGGAACTTTAAGGGCACATTGAAAACTGATTGTCGTGGAGAAGTGTAATAAGTGTGTGTTATAGTGTGGACTGTGGAGAATTGACACCATCCATTACTTCATTTATGCTATTTACAGACGTGAGCTATATTATTGTCACTATCTCATTATATTTTCTGTAGGGGATGCCAGCCAATGTTCAAATATTTTCTTCTGCAAAGGAGTTACAGAGTCAAGCTGTTGCCAGAAAAAGTTTCTTTCGATGTTCGTCGGTTCAATTGAAGTGGAGCCATGATTCCACTGGACTCTTGGTTGTTGTGCAGTCTGATGTTGATAAGACAAATCAAAGTTATTATGGAGAGACCAAGCTAAACTATTTGACTACTGATGGAACTTATGAAGGATTAGTGCCACTTCGTATGTGTTATCTTTCAAGTCATTCTTTCTTATCAGCTGACTTTACATACTTTTAGTTGGTTTACCTGACTGTGGAATAATCTCGATTCTTGAATACTTTTGTAGGAAAGGAAGGGCCTGTACATGATGTTCAATGGTCTTTCTCTGGTAAAGAATTTGCAGCTGTTTATGGATGTATCCTTAATTTCTTCAATGCCAGTCCATTCATCACTCGAGTGTAGTGTAGAAATGTGAGATGCTGCACTCTTTTGATAGAACTGAAAATTTAGATAGTATTCCTCATATTTTCTTGCACAGGTTTCTTGATTGCTTGGTTTTAATTTGAATTTATGGGTTTTCAGTGTCAAAGTATTGACCTTCTAATTATTAAAAAAATTACATGCATGACAAAAGAAGGTGGAGTTTTTTCTAAACCTTGATGGGATTTTTTAACAAGGCACTATGATACCCTGTTAAATATGAAATGTGGTATAGCAGATTTATCTAGAAAGAAAAGTGAGGTTCTTAAAAAGTGAGGTTCTTACATTTTCTTTTATGTTAAATGTATTAGCTTTAAATTCTTCTTTCTTGTTATGCTGTTTGCATTTCGTTCTTCAGTTCTTATTCTGTGTATTTTTATCTTCCTTGACCCGGTTCAGTTATGCCTGCAATGGCGACAATATTTGACAGGAAGTGCAATCCTTTGCTAGAGCTTGGGACAGGCCCATACAATACTGTTAGATGGAATCCGAAAGGGAGATGTATCCTTATAAAAAGACATTGTTTCTGCTTCTATCTCACTCACTTGCTTCTCTCTCTCTCTCTCTCTCTCTCTCTCTCTCTCTCTCTCTCTCTCTCTCTCTCTCTCTCTCTCTCTTTATGTATATATATTTATTTATTTATCAGTACAGTTCCTTGTTGCTTGTCTTCATTTGTGTCCTTAAAATTACGGTAAAGTTATATGCTTGGCAGGCTTCGGAAACTTGCCTGGTGACATGGTAAGTTCTTTCATCTGATCTTCTGCTGTCATAAACTATGCTAATTTTTTGTATGAGATTCATATGGTCTATTTTTGGGTTAATCATCTTAAATTAGATGAAAGTGATTTCTCCTTTGTTTTAAGTTTGCAATTTCTAAAGTATTTCTTTTAGCCAGTGAACAGATATTTATCATTCATTGCTACTATATTTTATTGTTTTACGTGATGCTTAGTTGCTTACTATCCATAATGAAGACTGGAAATTGGAAGAATTCCTTTTTGCTTATCAGGTCAAATATGTTCTTCACTTCTTTGTATAACTTTACAACAGCTACACAGTAGAAAAACAAAGCCTTAATTCCACTATGTGGGGTGGGGCTCATATCTTGCCATCAACCTTGGTTAAGATACATGTTCTTTATTTTTATGGGATTTTAAATTACCTAGATTTATTTAGTAAATTTCCTCTCATGCCAGTTATTACAAGGCACTCCATTGGTACAATAGTGTAGTTTTTTTTTGTCCAAACTATCATGACTAATTATTCAGTACGCGGTACAAATATGAGTGATAAAGCAACAGTGTACTAATGACATTTTGAAAATCAATTGAGCAACTTATTCCTTTACCAAGCAGCAGATGGTTAGGCCAGGCCGCAAAAAGAACCTTCTGCTCTCTTGGATGAAAACCAGAAACCTAATTTTTCTAATACCAAATTTGTTAACAATAAACATAATGAACCCTGCCTAAAATTAGATATGAAAGTTATTTTTTGCACAATCCATAGCAGGTTTTATGCGCAAGTTAAGATTCTTTTGGAGTCCAGAATCAAGTTGTTCCTCAAATGTTGGTTTATTAGAACTCTTAGCATGGATGATCACAAGGATTAGAACTCCATTGTTTGGAGTGACTTTGGAACATCACCTTTTAATTTTCCATTTTATATAATTTCAGCATCCTGTTTTGGCAATATGTCCTGTCCCTGTCTTTCTTATAAACTGGGTATCCCATAACCACTAACCAGGCTTCTTGCTGAAGTCTTGTTTCCATATTTGGGCCGTGTCTTCTTTCTTCACCCTCTTATCACCTTTGTCATCTCTGGTTGTTGTAGTTGGCAGTTGTGTGCTTTTATCCTTTTTTGTTTGTTATAGAATATATTTGGATTTTTAAATTTTGCTGTATGATATGTCTAGTTTGCATTTTTTAAGAGATTTTTCTCGGACATGATGCTGGAAATACGTTTTAGTTGGCATGATGCATGTGCTTTATCTCAATTAAATTGATTTACTTTCCCTGTTCAGGCATTTTGGGACTATTTGGAAAAGAAAAGATTGGGAGCTACAAAAGCTGAATTATCGGTGACAAGTGAATGGTCCCCGGATGGACGATATTTTATGACTGCCACAACAGCTCCAAGACTGCAGGTTGACAATGGGTATATTTCTGATTTTATCCCCTTTTTTCATCCTAAAAAGAGTGGCAGCGCATTTATTTATTAACCTTAGGCAGCTTTATTTTATTGATAACCTATAGAAATGTAGGTCTCAGTCTAGAATTACTTAATATTTACTTAAGTATAGCTGCTTCAACAAAAATTAAAATAAAATTCTTCTTTATTTTTTAATTTTGATGAGTTCTGCCTGATTTGGTTCATTGCACGTTGATGGAATATGTTACTTTTCTTTATTAGAATGGTATTCTATATTACCTCTGGAAATATTTTCTTAACTAGATTTATTATGTCAGTAATGAGTTAGTAATATGGTTGACTTCATCTAGTGCTAATATCACCTACTACTAAGTAAAGCCAAGCAATACAGTAGATTGTATTCTCATCCTTGATTTTTCTCATTTCTGATCAGTTGAATTTGCAATTTCTTGAAACTCTTCTTTATTATCAACCAATTATATTAGCAATCTAAGGTGGTCTGGTTGTGAAATGATTTGATTATTGAAATCTTTTGCCTTTTGCAGGATCAAAATCTTTCTCCACAATGGCTCATTGTATTTCAAGAGGATGTTTGACAAGCTGTTCCAGGTTAATACCTCTTTTTTTGTGTTCTTCATTGTCATTTTGCGTAGCTGACATCTTGCCCTCTCTTGATCAACGCAGGTAGACTGGAAACCTGAGTCACCGGATAAATTTGGTGATATTGCAGAACTTGTGAAATCTGTTGACTCCTTAAAATTGGAAGACACATCCAAACAAGGTTATATTATTTGCTTATAAATTTAATGGAAACACTATGTACTTTGAAATGCTAAATTCAAAGAGATTTTTAATCGATCTAATTTATCAGGACAAGGGTCAAAATTTGCTCAGCCTCCTTCAAAAGCTGCTGCTTCAAACCCTCCTTTACAGAAACCAGCTGCTTATCGCCCTCCCCATGCCAAAGCGGCAGCTGCAGTTCAGGCAGAGGTATACTGTTAAACTTAATTCATTAGTATGCGACTCAGTAGTTTTCTTTTTTAGAAGTTTACTTGAGCCTAAAAAGAATTTGCCGATAAACCAACCTATATGAAACTGTTACTTACTGTGTTCGTATAAATTCAAACTGCTTATGGAACTTGCTGAAGGAATTAGTCAACGTACCTGGACTGTTAGTTGTATGATTACTGCAGTTTAAAAAATTTCTGGTTCAGTTTATCCTCTCTTAGAAGTTGATACTGATTGTTTCATTTTCTCATCTACAGCTGTTCGGTGTTAGCCCTGCTGGGTAAGTGATTTTGAGTTGTCGTCTTAAAAAAACAATTTAGAAGCCTTATGTTTTTGCTGCTGACTCTCCTTTCTTCATTATTAAAACATTAGAGAATTGAGCAAGAATGCACTTAAAAACAAGAAGAAGAGGGAAAAACAAAGGGAGAAAAAGGCTGCTGATGCTGCCTCTGGTGCCAGTGGAACTTGATGGCGTTTCTCCCTAAACATCACGGAAAATATTTTCAAGGAGACTAGAGGTATAATTTCGCTATATAACTGTTTCGTATTGGTGCAACTATATTCTATTTTAGTAGAGGCAATATCACATATTACCTGTTATCAACAAACTTTTGTGCCACATTAATCGAGTATGTGCCTATATCAGGAGAACCCCCACGCATTACCACAGTAAATTGAGTGATACTGTCCTTGATAGAGCGATATTTGACAGTTCGAGTATAATGCGGACGCCTAGTGTAAAATTTTGGATTTTAATACTCTGTAGTATGAATTTCTGTCATAAACTCGTTCTGGATAGAAATTGTTAAATTCTTTCACGAAAGTGTACTTTATTCTGGATATCGGGATGTAACAGAGCTTTTCGGACATTTTTGTTACTATTTTCTTTCTTTGAATGAGAACACTATGCATTTCACAAGTTATAATTTCTTAAAGGGGCGGCTATTTGCACCCCAAAAATACTAAATATATCCCAAGAAAATTTAAATTAAACTAATGAGTCTAAAATACCCTTATAAAAAATGTTTTTATAATATTTTTACTATTCATACCCCAAAGCTACTAAATATACTCTATTCATTAAACCCTAGCTTAATCAATTAAAATCACTGTGTATTATTGATAGCTTTGAATCAAATTTTTTTTTCTTGCGTTGTCATAGAAATGACGTGGCAACGGAGGGCTCGCTTTGGTTCTAATATCCACCACGACGCCGGCATCGGAGACCATTACACCCATGAGAAAAGTGTATACTGCTTTTCTATTCTCTTCTCCACTCGATAGTTTAATGTTAATACTCCCATCTTCTCCGATTTAGTTATGTAACAGATGTTATATATGCCTTGTTGAGTATGAAAATGGAGATAGCATGCGAGTGCTGCCTTGCCATCACGAATTTCATAGAGCCTGTGTTGATAAGTGGCTCTAAGAAATACACGTGTTTTTCTCATCCATTTGCAGTTAATTGAATGTTTAAGAATTCAGTCCCTCAATTCAAAGATGTCTGTTAGATCGATAACCAAATGATTCATTGTCTTCTCATCACAGGGTATGCCCTCTTTGTAGACGGGACATTTGCCGACCTGACTCTTGAAAAGCGAATTAATGGATTGCCCTCTTTGTAGACGGGACATTTGCCGACTTGACTCTTGAAAAGCGAATTAATGGATTTCCCCCTTTGTTGCTTATAGTGAGAGGGTACTTAGTCTAGTGGGTGTTGTGATTGTCTCCAGCGCCAGCATTCTGGTGGATATAAGAACCAGAAAGCTTTCCGCTGCCACGTCATTTCTCTGGCAACACGAAAAAAAAAAATTGATTCAAAGCTATCAATAATTTATAGATATTTAATTGATTAAGCTAGGGTTTAATGAATGTGGTATATTTAGTAATTTGGGGTATGAATAATAAAGATATTATGAACATATTTTTCATAAGGGTATTTTAGTCTCATTAATTTAGTTTAATTTTTTTTTTGGGTATATTTAGTATTTTCGGGGTGCAAATAGCCGCCCCATTCTCAAATTTGTTTCTTGTTTATTTTATATATCCTTCTTATTGCAGCCTATTCTAGGAGCAACTGACTTACTGTCTAAATTTGATGGTAGTTAGACATCAGTGGACAAAAGGTTTATCTTACGAGATAAGTCATTGTTTCTGTTATCAAAATCGTTACCAGTGATAAAGATTACAGGGACCAACTTTTATCTAAAAAAAATAATAATAATGCAGATTTTCTAAGTTTGGCAGTGGAGAAATTATAATGTCTCGTTTGGGGCAACTATCTCATTGGACAGGTGATAATCGAATAATTAATTTCCTTCACCAAAAACAGGAGAAAATATAGAACTTTGTACAAAAATAATATTGACACTTATCTTTACACGATTCAAACATAATAAACATCACAAACAACATTCAAAATGTAGATGTTAGGAAACATCAATATTCAATACCCCAAGTGTACCTGATGCTGGAGCCCCTGGGCCATTTGGATGGTTGCGGTAAGCTTTTGGGGTTCGTCCCACATCGAATGTGCTGCGCAATTATTGTAGGTATAAATGTGGTAGGACAAAATCTCCACTCTTAACCATGATTTTGAGGTAGAATTAGGGTCAGACATTTTATTACACTTGTATAAGGTGTTATGTCGTTAATTTGTTCAAAAGTAAATGTTGCGGGTGATCTGGATGTACAAGAGGGGTGGCAAAAAAATAGTAAAACAGATATACAAATGTAGATTAAGCCACTACAATCTTTGGAAAAAAAAAATAAAAAAATAAAGTACTCCCTCTCTCTCAAAGATATTGACACACTTTTCTTTTTGAGATGTTTACGGAAATTGACATATTTCATTTTTAAGGACATGGACACACACAAAAACAATTTATTTATGTAGGATTACACGATTGTGCCCTACAGTGTTTTACAATTTTCTTTAATGCCCAAAATTTAGTGAGATATTTAAAAATACCCAAAATGATAAAAATACCCTTAACTCGATGTTGACACGATTTGAATTTTTGAAAAAGTCATTATCGAGTCAAGTTTAAAAAAAGAAAAAACTTGACTCTATAATAATTTAAAAAAAAAAAATCAAATCGTGTCAATATCAAGTCAATGGTGTTTTTGTCATTTTGGGCAATTTTTAAATTGTTCTTAAAAAGTGGACAAGAAAGAAAAAAATTAAAAATAAATGACCCTTTTAAAATTTGACCCTTTATTTATTTATATGGACCATACACACATCACACTCACCACTAATACAATTACCAACTACACATTAAATATTATTTCTATCACTTCACTTTACATTAAATTATTATACTCCTTAATCTCCGTGCCCAAAACAAATGCGCGTCAATAGCTCCGGGACGAGGGGAGTAAATTAAACGGGTGTCATGACATGGGTTTCAAAGCAGGTGGTTCTTCGGACGATGGTGAAGCAGCCTAATGACCCTCTTCTTTCATTGCAAAAGCCTCCGAAACACCTTGCCGATCTTCTTGATCCTCCCTATTGGAGTACAAACACAAATGCATAAAGTAATACTACTAACTAGCAGTTGACAATGTCAAAGTTGGGAGAAAAGAGCTCACCTTAATATGGCTTCTTTGGTGCATTAAGTCATCTGCTTTTGTCTCATGTGAAGCCCTGATTGGCACATCCATCAAATCTTTCATGTTCTTGTAGTTCACCTTATGATCTCCCATAGTGATGCATGGAATATGAGATATTAATGAAGGGAATGTCTGAATCTCCAGTTCAATCCTTGAACACCTACTGATGAACAGGTACTCCAGTTTCTGCATCCTCTTGTACTCTCCGGCGTAGTAAAGTGTAAGATCGCCACCACAGTTTTTCAATATCAACTTCCTGAGAGAAGGGAATTTACTGAAACATACTTCGGAGAATACTTCAGGACAGTCCTCGACGACCAGCTCGACCAGAGGAGTATCCTCCTCTTCGCGGACCAGAACTCTGAACAAGTTAGGACAGTCGAGGATGTGTAGCTTCTGGAGGGAGGAGAAGTAGAACAGGCATAGGTCTGTGAGTTGATAGCAGTGCAGAATGATCAAGTGTTCGAGGGCTGTGAACGTTGTCCCCACGTGTGAAATGTTGACGATGAGCTTGTCCTTGATGTTACATAGAGTGAGTTTCTTGAGTGAGTCCAGCCAGGTTAAATCTTGGAAGTTTGACGCCCCTAATTCCATGTCATTGATCAGGAGGGAGGAGAGTGATGTGAAGCTTGTCAGAGAAGACAGGATGGCTTCGTTGCTATTGGCGATTATCAAGTTGGACAGAGTGGGAAGAGATGGCAGAGTTGTGAGTTTAGGACAAGCTTCTATGGTTAGAGTTTTCAGGCTTTGAAATGTACTTTGTAAGGTTTCACTTGACCATTCCGACAGTCTGGGGAGATCGTGTAGCTGGAGTTGTTCAAGCGACGGAAAGAATTCGTCCGCTTGTCCATCTCCATAAAACTCTGGACCTATGTGCTCAAGGCTATACATCCCTTTCAAGTGCAACTCCTTGAGTAAAGACAGCTGTCCCATTGATGGCAGTTTCTTACATCCACAGTTGGTAATGGTAATCTTCATCAAACAGTTGATGGATGATATCCATTGAGGAAACCTTGAACCATTGTAGCCTGTTATGTCAAGATCTTTCAGTCTGACGCTTGGATCTAGAACTTCCAAAACATTGAAACAATCACCAGCATTTCGGCTCCAAGACAATCCCAACTTAAGAAGTTTCTTTTCATGCATCTTTGCATCTCGAGCTTCACTAATTTCTGTTGCATTCTCAAGATTTCTTATCTCTAACGTTCCTCGGAGCTCGTTTAATGGTCCAAGCTCTCCTAAGCCAGCACAATCATTACCCTTTCCCAAAACAAACAGTGGCATTGATGTCAGAGATTTGAGAAGGCCAATCCCAGATGGCATTCCAGACAAGCTGTCACACTGTGATAAGTCTAAATGTGTCATGTGTGTAAATCCACGCATTCCGTCGGGTAAAACTTTGAGGTTAGAGCACCATGATAGATCCAGAGTTTGCAGATGTGAGAGGCCTGTGATGGAATCTGGTAGTCTTTTGATAGGTGTATAAGAGAGATTGAGGTACTTAAGTTCTTTTAATGAACATATATCATCTGACAGATTACTAATGCCACTGCAACTCAGATCAAGCGATCGCAGATCCTTGAACTCAATAATCGAGTGGTCTGGACTGCGATCGCTTAGATATATAATAGGTGATAGGATCAGACTTTGCAGGTGTTTTGAGTGATATGTTTCTGCAAATGGAAAAACAAGGGAAAGCTGACTAGCATCTGCATCTAAGGAGTCGATCATTCCCAGCTTTCCTTTCCATAGTACTCTGGAAAGATCCAGAATGTTCTCATGGACCAAACGAGGCACCCGGATCTCTGTAACATCACCATATTCATCGCAAGATATATCTGTGAAGAATGATCTACACAGCAAGTGATGAAAGTAAGCATTGCCAATATCCTCAAGGCTGCTGTTGTGCTCCACGAGGCCGTTAGCAATCCACATAGCAATGATCTTCTCTTTGTTCATTGCATACCCTTTTGGGAAAACATCACAGAAGGCAATGCATTGCCTTAATTGCAGAGGAAGAGCCCAAATACACAGCGAAACGGAAACTGATACATCCGAAGGGGGAACCTCAATGTCATCAGAGAAATCCATGGCTCTAGGGGATTACCCTGACATAGAGCTGAAAGATTCTTATTCATATTCTTAACCATGGTTGATGTTGCATTCTTGATCATGTATCCTGTGTGATCTAATGAAAGATGATAACCCCACAAAAGAAAACTATCATCCCAAGAAAGCTGTGTTAGCTCCATTAATGGCAGTTTGGCTGCAACATCTTTGTTAGAGGTTGTTATCACGACAGACGACCCCAAATCCAGAAAATCGAACCAGTGCTGCAACATGTGCTGCCATGAATCCATGGCCATAGATTCAACCCCATCAAACACAATTAAACATTTTAGTGAATGTAAAGTATCTCTCACCATTTCGTCCAGTTCATCCTGGTCATCGAGGGAGCATGACATGCCCAAGGCAGATTTCAGTATTCCGCGAGCAGCTTGCTGCAGATTGAGCTCATTTCCCTCCACCTTCATCCATGAACGTAGCTCATAATGGTCCTTCACTGCCTCGTCCTCGTAAATCAGTCGAGCAAGTGTTGTTTTTCCGATTCCACCGACTCCAAGAATTGGAATTACAGAGAGATGGATCCGGTTATCAGATGGATGTCTGATCAATTTGGATAAAAGATGATTCTTCTCATGGTCCCTTCCGAAGACTTTATGGGACAGCAAGTTTCTTGCCATTTGGTCAACTGATGGCATGCCAGAATCAGCAAGATTGTTGTCATGTGGGACTCTGTGTTCAAAAGTTTCTTGCATAAAATGATGTAGTAAAGTTGTTTCCTTCACACTGATGGCTTTGGAACTCTTCTGCAGCAAATTGTGGAGTGAATCTGCAGAGATTGCCATGTCTGTTGGCTTTTTTCAATTGAAACAGTGAAGATGTGAAGAAGCTCACAGAAGGGAGTCAACAATCTTGTACAAGTACAACCACTCAAATTTCATCTTGCTAGAGAATTGTTTTTGTCCTTTTATGTTAGCATCACAATATTGAATTACAGCCTAGTTTTAAAATACAAGCTTGTAAAAAAATATCAGATACTCCTATATACACCACTCACAATTACCTAAGGACTTAGGTTATATCTTATTACATAATTATATCATCTAAAAGCTTGTATTCGTAGAATTATATATAAGATAATGCATATCCAATCCAATACAGAATAATGACAATATATGGAGCCTCATTTATATGGTCAAACCTTGCTTATTGGGTACAACATAATGCTTGAACAATTTTTAAAAGCAAAAACTTACGTGCATCCGGGTGCACGGACCACATTCCGTGCGTTTTTAGAATTTTGTGTCAAATTGTATACTATTTAGTATAAAGATGTGTACCCTTTATTTTCTAAAGAAAATTATTGTGTGTATCTGGGCGCATGGACAACACTCCGTGCACCTTTAGAATTTTGTGTTAAATTGTATACCCTTTAGTATAAAAATGTGTACCCTTTATTTTATAAAGAAAAAAAAATATTATTGAAAAGTGTATACCCTTTAGAATAAAATGGTGTACCTTTTATTAATTAAAGTGTATACCCTTTAGACCAAAGCAATGTACCCTTACCCATAATACTAAATTTCTAAAGGCGCACGGAATGCGTTCCCATGCGCCATATGATTAGCTCTACTATCTTCTTAAGTGAATTCTATCTCCATCTCATTCATCATTTGTTTGTTGTTTGATCCAATACGTTGTTAGTTCATATTCTTAGTTAATTGTGTAGAACAATAAGTTTTAGTAGTTTTTTAAGCCATCTAGCACTTGGGAAATGGAAGCTAAGAGTATTCAGCTTTTCCAAAGACGTTAGCTCAACGGCTAGTTTTTCAGCAATATTATTCCATCCCTCACTGCAACAACCTCCTTCAATGATCAATTCTTCAAGCTTTTCAAGATGACTGATTATTTTAGAAGGAATCATTGTTCCTAAATTTCTCCCTTTTGTATTGCGACTGCATTCTTTTTCAGAAAATGACAGTCTCAAACACCTCAACTGAACCATAAAACCGATTTCATCAGGTAACTGTTGAATTGAAGTTCCCCGAATATCAAGTACTTCAAGCTTCTCGAGTTTTTTTACTTCAGGAGGCAGCGCAGCTAGTTGAGGACAACTATTCAAATAGAGACATATGAGATTGATCAAGCCAGAGATCGAGCTTGGTAATGACCTTATCCCTGTTTGATTTAAGTCTAAAATCGTAAGATTTTTCATATTGAGAAAGAAAGAATCTCCAAGTGTTACTAATGTTAAAAGTAGTAATTTGTAATCTGCATGCATCAGACGGTTGGATTCATGGAGTTAAAATCTTGAAAGTGCCAAGTTATTAATTATTGTTGAATGATCTCTTGTATTCTCTTATTCTAGATTCATCCATTGATCACTATAAATAGTGGTCACATTGTAATCTCTATTTAATCCAAGTAATAAAAATATTGAGTGAGCAGTAGCTACTCAACCCAAAATTCCAGCCTCTACAAAATATTCTAGCCTATCTAGCTTCCCACCCAACAAATTTGGTATCTAGAGCCACCTTAAATTCATACCACACAATCCAACCTACCTCATGGCTTCTACATTATTCACGTATTCACCAAGTCAAGTGCCCATATTTGAAGGAGAGCACTATGGTTATTGGAGCAGCCAAATGCAAACGTTTTTCATCTCTTTGGATCTTTGGGATGTGATTGATGAGAAAGAAGAAACAGCAGCAAATGACAAAGCAGAAATTTCGCATGTAAATTCTAAGAAGGATGAAAAGGAGTTCATAAAAAATGATGCAATGACGCTGCGTTATATTCAACAAGGAGTCGGTAAATCCATTTTTCCTCGAATCTTTGGTGTGCAGTCGGCCAAAGATGCTTGGAAAACTTTGAAGCAGGAATTCCAAGGAACAGAGAAGACTATCTCATTGAAGCTACAATCCCTGTGGAGAGATTTTGATAATCTCAAAATCGAAGATAGAGAATCAGTTTGTGATTTTTCCTCCCGAGTCTCGGAGATCGTGAATCAAATCAAAAGCTGTGGAGATACGATCATTGATAAACGAGTTGTCGAAAAGGTTCTATGTTGCCTTCCTCCAAAGTTCGATCATGCCGCTGCTGCAATTGAAGAGTCAAAAGATTTGTCAAAGATGACAATGTTTGAGTTGACGGGATCGCTTCTTGCTCATGAGCAAATGATCAACCGATCAGCAAATACATCAAGTGAGCAAGCTTTTCAGTCAAGACAAGCATCGAAGCAGAATTTCAGCAATAGTGGGGATGCCAATAAATCTCAGAATCAGTCCAACAAATGGAGGCAAAGTGAAAAGAAGAGCAATTGGAAGGGGAAACAACAATAAAATTCTGGTAACAATTCTGGTTGTTTTATTTGCAAGAAGACTAATCATGAGTCTAAAGATTGTTTCTTCAAATGCAAAAGATGCAAAATCCCTAATCATTCTCAACGGGATTGCTGGTTTCAAAATAAGGAGAAAAATAAAGAAAAAGAAGATGCAAAGTTTTTGAACTCCTCTAAAGATGAAACGTTGTTCTATACTAGTAATAATCGTGAGCAAAATAATGTGTATAATTTGGATAGTGGATGCAGCAATCACATGATGGGTAATCGAGATTTCTTTATTGATCTTGATCCGAACGTAACTTCTCAAATCATTCTTGGAGATGGCTCGCAAAGAAGTGCAAAGGGAAGATGAACTATTGTTGTCCACACAAAAGAAGGTAGCCGAAAACTTATCACTGATGTTCTTTATGTTCCGAATCTTTCTCATAATTTACTTAGTGTTGGTCAGCTTATCCAAAAAGACTTCTCTGTACATTTTGATGATGGGAAGTGTAAAATTCTTGACAAAAAGAGGAATGTTGTCATTGCAACTATTGAGATGAACAACAAAATATTCCCTCTCCATATGCCTCTTAAAGATAACCATGCTCTTAGAGTTGATGATGTGGATTTGTCTCATATTTGGCATCTACGGTATGGTCATCTTAACTACAAAGGCCTTCTCTTGCTCAAAGAGAAAAACATGGTGAGTGTACTTCCCTCAATTCAAAGATCAACTGATGTGTGTGAAGGCTGCATATTTGGGAAAATGCATAAGCTTCCATTCATGAAGACATCATGGAGAGCAAAAGAACCATTGGAGCTCATCCATTCTGATATTTGTGGGCCAATGCAAACTCCAACACCTGGAAACAAGAGGTATTTTATTCTGTTTGTTGATGACTATACAAGGATGATGTGGATTTACTTCCTTAATCAAAAGTCAGAAGCATTTTCCATCTTCTTGCAATTCAAATCTCTTGTAGAAAACGAAAGTGGTTTTCTTATTAAAACCTTGAGAACAGATCGTGGAGGTGAATTTCTCTACAATCCATTCATGGAATATTGCAAGAACAATGGAATTAAAAGGCAGCTTACGGTGAGTAGAACACCGAAGCAAAACGGTGTCGCCGAAAGGAAAAATCGCACTATTGTTGAGATGACGAGGAGCATGTTGAAAGGAAAAGAAGTTCCAAACTTGTATTGGGCAGAGGCTGTACATACAACGATTTATATTTTAATTCGCTCACCTACGAAGGCGGTTCGAAACAAAACTCATTTCGAAGCTTGGTATAAAAGGAAACTTGTTGTAAATCATTTGAAAATATTTGGCAGCATTGCATATGCTCTCATTCCATCTCAAGGTCGTGGAAAGTTTGATGAAAAAGGGCAAAAACTACTCTTTATTAGCTATAGTGAAGAATCTAAAGGGTATCGCTTACTTGATCCTTCTTCCAATAAAATAATTGTTTCACGTGATGTGATTTTTGATGAAGGTGCAGCATGGGATTGGAAACAAAAGCAGGTTGTGGAATCCATGAGTTTCGATGATCCTGTAGCAACTCAAAGTGGTCCTTCCCAAATGCAAAATGATGAAATTCAAAGAAGTACAGTGGAAGAAGAAGTGAGTGATGAAAGCCCTCCAAGAAGGACTCATCTTCTAAGTGACATATATGAATCTTGTGAGTTTGGATTGTTCTCCACTGAACCCCAGTCCTTTGAGGAGGCGTCAAAAAATGAGCATTGGAGAAAAGCCATGAATGAAGAAATATCCACCATTGAGAAGAACAAAACTTGGGAGCTCGTTGATTTGCCAACGGGAAAGAAAACCATTGGAGTGAAGTGGGTTTTCAAAATAAAGTTTGATGAAGATGGAAAAATTCAAAAATAGACTCGTGGCAAAAGGGTATTCTCAGCAACCTGGAATCGACTTCACTGAAACTTATGCTCCAGTTGCTAGAATCAAAACAATTCGAACTGTTCTTGCCTTGGCAGCTCACTTGGAGTTGCATGTCTCTCAACTTGATGTAAAATCAGCTTTCTAAATGGAGAAATTGAAGACGAAGTTTATGTCGAGCAGCCTGAAGGTTTCAAAGTTAAAGGAAAGGAAGAGAAAGTTTGTCGCTTGAAGAAAGCATTGTACGGTTTGAAGCAAGCTCCTCGAGCTTGGAATAACAAGATCAACAGCTATTTCCTTGAAAATGGCTTCAAACGCAGCTCAAGTGAATCATCTTTATATGTGAAAAATATTAATGATGATTTTATTGTGGTATGTCTTTATGTAGATGATCTTATCTACTTCGGGACAAATCCAAGCATGGTGGCTGATTTCAAAAAGAAGATGATGGAGAGGTTCGAGATGACGGACTTAGGCCTCATGCGATATTTTTGGGAATTCAAGTCAAGCAAAGCCCGGGAAGAATTTTCCTATATCAAGAGAAGTATATTGATGATTATCTAAAGAAATTCAACATGAGCCAGTGCAAGCCAATCTCTACTCCTATGGCATTAAATGAAAAGTTCCAAGTTCATGACGATTCCGAAAAGGCAGATGAGACTCTTTACAGAAAGTTGATAGGCTTATTGCTCTATCTCAACACACGTCCGGATATTGCTCATTCTGTGAGTCTTCTCTCCAGGTTCATGAATGAACCAAGTAAAATCCATTTCGCAGCAGCAAAATGAATTCTGAGGTACTTGAAGGGTACAAAGAATCAAGGCATAGAGTTCAAGAAGGAGGATAATTCAAAGCTTGTTGGATACACCGATAGTGATTGGGCTGGATCGGTCGATGATCGAAAGAGCACGTCTGGCTATCTCTTTTACCTTGGAATAAATGTGATCTCATGGAGTTCAAGAAAGCAAAAATCAGTTGCTTTATCATCTGCCGAAGCTGAATATATTGCAGCAACTGATGCAGCTTGTGAGGTAGTTTGGCTAAGGAGAATTCTTGAAGAGTTGAATTTCAAGCAAGGTGGAAGAACTACGATTCATTGCGACAACATGTCTGCAATTGCCATGACAAAGAATCCTATTTTTCATGCAAGATCGAAACACATTGAGCTTCGTCATCATTTCAAGAGAGAGTTGGTTAATCAAGGAGAAGTTTGCTTGGAGTTTATAAACACCAATGATCAACCTGCTGACATACTTACGAAGGCTGTTACGTTGGAGAAGTTTGAGAAATTTAAGAAGCAAGTCAAGATTACAAATTTAGGAGGGGTGTTAAAAGTAGTAATTTTTAATTTGCATGCATCAGACGGTTGGATTCATGGAGTCAAAATCTTGGAAGTGCCAAGTTATTAATTATTGTTGAATGATCTCTTGTATTCTCTTATTCTAGATTCATCCATTGATCACTATAAATAGTGGTCACATTGTAATCTCTATTTTAATCCAAGTAATACAAATATTGAGTGAGCAGTAGCTACTCAACCCAAAATTCCAGCCTCTACAAAATATTCTAGCCTATCTAGCTTCCGCACCCAACAACTAAGTCTGGATTTTGCTGCAATAACAATGTAGATATGACTTGGTTTTCTGGGCTTGCAGGTAGTTTTGAACTTTCATTTAGTTTGGAGGTATTGAGACGGCCGATCAATGACATTCTTCTTGCTTTTTTTCAGGTTTCTGCATCAAGCACTTCCATCTCCGGAGCCCAAGTAATGCAGTTTCCCTCACCAGGATTCTTTTGTGCTTGAGCTACTTTTCTAAAATGCACTGGCATCATGACTTCCATATCTGAATAATTTTCCAAAAGATGTTGATCCATAAGCTCTTTAAGCACTGTTGCTCCGCGCTCTCGTGCTCTTCTAAGATATGGAATGTTTAGTTTAATAAACCTTTCATCATTTTTCCAACACTCTACAAGATAATCTTTGAAGATTTTGCGGCCACGTGGAAACAATGCCACAAAAGTAAGCATTTCTTGTAGCTCTTTTCCAACTTATCATACACTAGTTTGTAAGCATTCCCAAGTGCTCCCAATTCTTGCATTCCATCTAAAGTAAATTTAGACTGTAGGACTTGTTGGATTGTATACTAAAAGTCTAGCTTTTTGTATGAACAATATTATAACAATTAATTTGAAATGAGAATCATATGATCAAATGATTGCATCTTATAATTTATTTATATGTTCGATGCAATAGTCCACTTACTTTATATTGTAGATAATATGTTGTGCGACAACACGCGGAAGATCATATTATCGGTTTCCTTATAAAGTATAAACAGATGCTCACAACTGAGATAGACGGGGACTCTCTATCGGGATGGTTGTAGTGTGGTTTGGTATTAGCTTGTCTTGGCTATAGAATCACATTAGTGCACTTGTGTGTATTGAGCAGGACCGCTTGAGATCGTTCGACTTATACTGACTTATAGGAGAACTTGATCTCAGTTATTATGGAAGTTCGTGCTCTTAATCCCTATACAATAACCTCGACACGTAGGGCAGTATGTATTTCTTTGATTCATCAATGGGTGAGATTTACATGTAATTAAATCAACAAACTCGATGAGTTGGGAAGTAGTGCTGTCTCTATGGGGTGCTGTTGATTGTAGAAGGAATCCGTGTCCGTCATAGGTTGATGATGTCCCCTTGAGGAGCTCATAAGGATTATCATGTAAACCCTGCAGGTGGAATTTATTCCGGCATGATAATGAGGTTGAGTGGTACTACTCTTGGATGAGATATTAATTAATTGAGTTGTCAGTAACTTAAATTAATTAATGGACATTGTATATCTTAAACATGGGGAGACTAACGGGCTCATAATAAGAAGGAGCCCAAAACGTAATTTTGGGATTGGTACGGTAGTGCAGTAATAATATTTTAGTGGAATATATTATTATTATTGGACTTAAGTATAAACTTTGGGCTAAGCTTGGATACTTAAGCCCAATGGAGGCCCAACCCAATTTCTCCTCCTGGTCCCTGCTGTAGCCCATGTATATAAGTCACCTCAGTTTGTTCTAAACCTAACTCTGCGCCTAACATACGAGAGAGAGAGTGAACAGCAGATTGAGTAGGTCTCGTAGATCGTCGCCCACACGACGTCGAGATCGGACTTGGGACATACAGCAGAAGACCGGAAGGTCGTTTGCTGCTGCAGTTCGTCATGTTCCAAAATTCATATAAAATCGTACAGTTCTTCGATTTTGATGTATTATATACTGATGGAAATTCGTCGAAGAGAGGATCGTCTGAGCACAAAGATCACTTAATTCCGACATCAGAAGAGGAACTTATGACTATTCTCGTGGGACTGCGCAGACTGCCAGCGAGAATTCAACCTCTACATCAACCCTTGGTGAAAGGTAATGCGTTTCATGTTTACTTGCTTCCGCTGCTTGTTAGAAATACATGGAACCCTAACGGGTCACGTTAACCAAACGATCGAGCGCCAACAGAACTTGCTTCTCATCACTCCAAAAATTTTCATCTTTCATATTTTTTTTTAAGTGCATAGCTAGTAACTTGATCATTTATGGGAGCCCTCCACATGATACAACTATATTCTCAGCTATTTCTTTGATGCGTGTATCATAAATCATACCGCAAACTTTCTGAAAGAGCTTAAATGACTCTTCCTTTGTCAGTGGTTGTATTGTAACCTCATGATCCGTCATCCATTTGACAATTTTTTTTGTTAGAGGATGCAACAACTTTGCCACACCTGTGGCTTTTGTGAATACCCACTCGATCCAAGTCGATGGTCTAAGAAACCTGATCAATGAGAAGAGTATATTTCTTATTGACAAGGGCTTTTCTCAAAGATGAAGATGTTACTAAGTAATCTATCAACTAATCTCTGAATGCACAATCAAAACAATGGATTGAATACAAGAATTTGATCACATATGATAACAATATTGAGATTGTGTGTGTATGTGTAAAGAGTTTATAGTGGTTCAGCTTGTTTACACAAGCCTACATTCACTGTGAGAGAGAGAGATCTATTATTGATTGAGAGAATAAAACGTGTTACAATGAGTATATGCATGGATCACACCATTATATACTCTATGCATGCACAGAAAGTTACAAGACCAATTCGTGTAACCAATTTCCAGCTGGATTCTCAAGCGGTTAAATCGTATCTTGGCGGTTGCAACCGACTCCATCACACACCCTGCATGGCCAGCTATCCATTCATATATGGAACTTTCCATAAACAGCTCTTATGCGACCTGTACACTGGCTACAAAACACCCTGGTCCCCACTGGTGCAACCGATATTGAATTGCTGCTATTTCATGTGTTCTGATCTTGCTGTTGTTGCTGCATCTGTTTTACTTTCAACCTCTTTGCCTTGCTTAGAATACAATCTTCACATTGATCCATCTTACAGGTTGAACTTATATCTAGTAGCTTCTGTCTTGCTAGCTCTTGTAACCCTCTTTCACTTACATGAGCTAGTCTTCCATGCCACAACTGAACATCTTCTTGATCTTGAGAAGTGTTCAACTGTCCAGAGACAACTGATCCTTCAAGAAAATAAAGATCAGAGCTCTTAACTCCTTTCATTACTACTGACTTGTCCTTTATGATGGTGAGTACACCTTTCTTCACATAGTACTCACATCCCAAGGAGTCTAACATTCCTAATGATATCAGATTCCTTCTTAATCCTGGTACATACCTCACATTTGTGAGCAACTTAATGGATCCATCAAACATTCTGAATTTGACAGAGCCAATACCCTCAATCTTGATGGCTTGATCATTGCCTAACAAGACTGATCCCTCATGATATGGTTTTAAATCAGTAAACCAATCCTTAACTGAAGTCATATGAAAAGTACAACCAGAATCTAACACCCATTGATCTGACACTTGACCAGAAACAACAACCAAAGCTTCAATATAATCTTGATCCTTGTTAACTCTATTTTCAGTCACCTGATTGGCATGGATTCTTTGATTTCCTCCCTTTTCAGCAATCTTCCTTGCCACCATTGCTTTCCACTTATGACATTGCTTCTTGAAATGACCAGGCTTGTTGCAGTGGAAGCAGTTATTGTTTTCTTCATCTGCTCATATACCTTGATTATTTCTTTCATATTTCTTTTTATCAGCACCAGCTTTCTTGTCATTCTTGTTACACTTATTTTGTTTGTTGGCAACAAGACCTTCTCCTGCAACTGCATTATCTGATGTCTTATGGAGCACCTTTGCTTTGATTGCTAGAATCACTTGCTCCAAAGAGATTGATTCAACATTTCCATACAACAATGTATCTTTCAACCCTTCAAAGGACTTAGGAAGTGCTGACATCAATATGACAGCCTTATCTTCACTTGACAGTGCTACATCAATATTCTCTAAGTCATCTATGATCTTATTGAAATCATCTAGTTGACCTAGAATGGACTTATCTTTTGATACTTTGAAGGAGTAGAGTTTCTGTTTGGTGTACAGCCGGTTTGCCAATGTCTTCACCATGTAAAGATCAGCAAGCTTCTTCCACATATCCCTTGCAGATGCTTCCTTTGAAACTTCCCTTAAAACTTTATCACCTAAGCACAGAATGATGGCACTTCTTGCCTTTGATTGTTGCTCTTGATCTGCAGCTAATGCACCAGCATCCACAGCAGCTGCTTGATCTGGTAGTGGTTTAATTGCATCAGCAAGGCCTTGTTGAATCAATACAGCCTCCATCTTCATCCTCCACAAACTGAAATCAATTTTTTCTGTAAACTTCTCCACATCAAACTTGGTTGTAACCATGATTCTTCCCTTCTGATCTGATATTGTGGCAGCTTCTTCCTCTTCCCACAAATCAACACTTGATGAAGATCACTCAAGAGCTTGCGCACACTTAATAGCTTGATCACTCACATTTCACACTCAAAACGATTAATGAATGAAGAATGAAATGAAAGAGATCAACACAAAGATATATAGTGGTTCGTCATAAGCCTACATCCACTTTGAAGGAACAATCACTCACTAAAGATGATTACAACATACAACTTAAGGAAGATGATGATGATCTTATGCACATACAAACCCTAATGTGCTTCTAATCTTGAAACTGATGTATTGCTTGCTTGGAATGGACTTATCAGCTGCTCATTGTGTATATATACACACCAGCAACTCAACTGCTAGGCTGCAAACTGATTCTTCACGTGAGAAGCTTGTTTGTTAGCTCAACCACCTAACAAACTCAACTAACTAACAACCTAACTAACTTGATTCCATTCTTCAATGCACGGTTGAGATGAACCTGATTTTGATGGCTTCTTGTTCACATTCAACCTCCTGCAGCTTTTTCATTTTGATCCTTATCAACACTTCAACACCAATCATCTCCCTCCACCTGTCTTGGCTGTATGACAACACACATATACACTAATGCATGCATGCATGTCTATCACACAACAGAGTCTTATGGCATTTCAGGGTCCACACTATCTGATGTTTTTCATGTCAAACAATCACCTGAGTTAGACATGATAATCCCAATTTCAGTGACAGGAAAGATGTCAAATTACGCAGAGCTAAGAGTTAAAATCTTAATTAAGCTCGTCTCCTTCTCAAGAAATGCTCAGTTCAAAGAATTACTTTGGTTTGGATCCAGAAAGGGACGTCTATTTGTTCTCTGGAGCCACTGAAACTTCAATCCCTGAATCTCTGATCTTAATTGTGGATGGTAGCAGTTCAGAGAAGATGCCAACTCCTGATCAATGGAATCAAGCTGGTGTGATAAATTTATCAGGGCAAAGCTTTCTCTTGCCAAATGAACTAGATTACCCTAATCTTGTTCTTTTGTTCCTCCAAGAAAATAGTTGTGTAACTGACATTCCTTCATCATTTTTGAGGGCATGTCTGCTCTCCATTTTCTAGATCTCTCAAATACCAGAATCAGAGGCTCGAGCTTGCCCGCTTCCTCACTTTTTGAGCTAACAGATCTTCAGGTGCTTATGTTAAGAAATTGTATTTGTCTCGACAGTCTTCCAGCTGAAGTAAAAAATATTAAAAACATGGAAGTGCTAGATCTTTCAATCTCTGATCTTTATGACCTTCTGGAAGAAATAGGTCAACTCAGACGACTAAGGCACTTGCAGCTGTCATTTTAGGATCCGGATATGCCCAGCTGCCAGCGAAGCTGGTTTCCCCGAGTATTTTCTCTGAGCTGAAGGATCTAGAAGCACTAAGCATATTCGTGCACCCTGAGGATCGTCGATGGAAAAAGATTGCTGATGAAGTCATCCACCATGTTGCAACTTTGGAGAAGTTGAGCCATCTTCAATTCTACTTTCCAACGGTGGAAGCTTTCAATTCATTTTTCAAGTTGAGCATATCATGGAAGAATCAAAGAATGAGAGGGTTTAAGATTGTCGTTGGCATGACATTAAGCGAACCATACCACGAGTCCCAGGCGAAGTGGAATCAAAGTATGGCCAATTTAAGCAGTGCTTGAGATTCATAAACGGTAGTGAAGTATCTGAAGTGATGAAAAGAGTACTCAAGTCTGTCAAAGCTTTCTACTTGGAGTGTCATTCAGAAATCACAAACTTGTCTGAATTTGGCATTTCAAATTTCAAGAATCTAAAATTCTGTGTGGTGACAGTGTCTCAAGTTTCAAAAGATCATGATTGCAGGTGAAAGTACTGAAAGTGTCTTCCCAAATCTTGAACATTTGGGTATGCATTATCTTTGGGAATTAGGATGGATCTGGGAAGACAAATTGCCAGCAGGAAGCTTCCAAGTCCTCAAGTTTCTTACAGTAGACACCTGTCCTAAGCTAAAGTACATTGCCTCCTGTTCCATGCTTAAATATTTTTCCAATTTAGAGGCAGTCACCATTGAAGACTGCAATTCTCTCGAGACAATTGTCAAAGATGACGAGACGGAGAAGTCTGCAGATGCCATATTTCTCCCTCGACTGTCAAAATTAGTACTCCGTTTCTTACCTCAGCTGGCTACTCTTGGAAGTGGTTTTCCTTCTTCGGTTGAGATAGTCCAAGAGTATTGTCCAAAATTGTCAAAACAGAGTAGAAGTGAGAGCTCTAGTGTGGTAGTGGACAGTACTGCAGAAGAATAAGAAGTATACAAACAGAAGCACAAGTGTCAATGCATCATCATGGAGCATCTGTGATTGAGGTACGTTTCTCTTATTTTGGAAATTCTGATTTCATATTTTGCTTGCGAGAAAGTATCAAGAGATCCCTGTAAACTATGTTCTTGCATCCAGGATTAGCATGTCAGGAAGAAACTACACGAAATTCAAGAAATGACGCTTGGACGAATAAGAATGTCTCTGCGTTGGCAGAATGTATTGATAGCATGCCCACCACTTGTTCGATAAAATCCCACTGAAATATTATGACGGTTGAAACTTGAAAGATACTGTTATTTGGCCTTTTATCATATAATAATGTCATGACTGCTTGATTTCGTTGGCTTCTCTATGTGAATATACATATTTTCTTATAACAATATTTTTCTTAACTATAAAATACTGACTTTTATATCTAGTTTTCCGGCGTAAGTTGTTTATATCTAGTTTTTTGGTTCTTTTTTAGATTGATCTTATAAGTTTGTAAATCATATTTTAAGTCCAGTGACCCATTATAGGGTTAGTCAGATGGAAAAAGTCGAATTAAATTAAGGCTAAAACTTATGTGCCTAGGGACATCGTGCACCCAAATACCCTATAGTATTAAATAATATACCCTTTATTATAAGGATGTGTACCCTCTATTTAAAAAAAAAAAAATTATAATGAAAGCGTATACTCTTTAGAACAAAAATGTTGTACCCTTATTTTAATTAAAGTTACCCTTTAGAACAAAATATTGTACCCTTATACACCTTGTGCATACGAGGACACAAGAGACTGACTCTTAAATTAATTCATAGGACAAAATTAAAAAATTAATAAAAGTCTATTAGTAATGACCAAATGGGTCACACCATTAATTTTTTAAACTCACCTAACCAATGTTGAAAAGTGAAAACAGATTGAATCAAAATCGAAACAGTATATTTATAGGATTGAAAGTATATATAATCCCAGAATTTTCTTTACAAATATAACCGAAAAAAAAAACTATAGATCAGATCATAAGGTGGGCAAATGCATCTCCCCATCCTCATAGTATCCTACTTCTTCAGTCTCTATTTCACTGCTTGAAGATCTGTAGAACTTGAAAAAATATATGTTGTGAGAAACAGGAAGCAAATAACATTAGTTTTGCACATATTTCCTTTCAATATCAAAGGTGTGAATATTTGTTTGGATATCAAATAGATCTACCTTTTCTGTTAATAGCCTCATGCTTTTTTATCCATGAAGATCATGATGGTTCATCATTGATGCTTGATGGTCCGTGGGATTATAACGAGAGCTCGATGCTCTTAGTTCAGCATTCCCTTCTCCGGCATGAACCGTGGATGGATCGAACCGGTTTGATGCTTCTCCTTCTGAATACTCCTTTAAAAATATACAGAGCGGAAATAACTGCTGCTTCATTCCATCTGTCAGAGGAAGTTGATCCCACCAACTCTTTTCACACGTGATTGATACTAACCTTGGAGGAGCAATAGTCTCTGACAAAGACAAATTCCTCAGTTTCTTGCACCCTTTAACATAGATGGAATTCAGGGTATTCCAGCTCAGTGTGGCATTGTTGTAACATATCCTCTCTAGATTGGGCAAATCAATGAGTTCAACAGTCTTTACACAATTTAGAATGTAAGACAGCTCGACTTGCGTCGAGTTGTTTGATCCTTTGGGACCCTCCACAATTTGTAAAATTTGACAGCAGCTCTCTATCTTGAGAGTTTTTAATCTTGGTAGAGCAGTGCATAAATCAGGATCGAGAAGCCTCGTTAACTTGGGGCAGTCATTCAGTGTTAAGACAGTCAAGTTTTCAAGAGTTTGAGGAGAATTTGATCTTTCCCAAACACATTCCAGCTGCTTGAGATCATATAAGTGAAGTTTCTCCAAGTCCTGAAATACACATTCAGAACTCTCTTCTTGGATACCTTCAATGGAATCGGAGGCCAATCCATCAACGATGTTTTTCAAATCACTGCAGCTTCCAACTACGCAAACTTTTACTGAACTCAAGTTGTGTTGGCTCAAGGTCTCTACACTCTGGTCAAAAACACTTGTCTGCTTCAGTAATTTTGTGCTGTCTGAAGGGAATTCTCCGTTGAATCTCAAACGCCGTTCGTCTAGTAGCTTTGAAAGATCTGATTCGTAGGAGTGGTGAAGGTCTTCACAGCCGACGAATATTTTGAATGACCGGAAGGTATTCGAATCCCAACTTGTTTCGTCATTGTTCAAGGATTTGCTATAAGTGACAAATATCTTAAATGTGCTGACATTTGGAAACTGGAATTGCAGAGTTGTCAAATACTCCAAGCTAGCTAATTCCATAGCTAGTGACTCTGCCTCTTCCATGGTTGGACTGCAGTGGACTGCACTAATGCTTAACTCTTCCAACTCTCTAAGTTGATGAATTATGCCCAATGGAATCACCTCAACATTCTTTTTTTCTTTCCCACTTGAAGAAAAAGAAGCTCGCAAACACCTCAACTTAATCATATACCCAATAACATGAGGTAATGATGGGATCGAAGTTCCGATGATGTCGAGGAATTCAAGCTTCTTAAGACCAGATGCTTGAGATGGCAACATTTGAAGATATTTGCAACCATTTAGACACAAGCATTTGAGACTGACCAAGTTAGCAATGGAGTTTGGCAGTTCTCTGATATCTGTATGATATAAGTCCAACAGTCGAAGGTTTTCCATGCCGGAAAAGAATTCGCCTGCAAGATTTTTCAAATCTGGCTTGGACCTCAACAGCAAGGTGCACATTTTGGAGCATTTTGGCCTTGCAGGTAACTCTGATGTGCAGCTTATCAATGACATCTTTGTGACAGCATCCCAAGTATTCTCTTTTGGCTTTTTATTGTCTGATGGCACCCAAATGGAAGATTTTTCCTGGCCATGGCACTGAAGTTGTAGAGCCACACTTCTACAAATATTTGGCATCTTAACATATCTTCTATCATCACACCAATCTAACAAATACTTATCTGTTAGTTGATCCACAATTGCTTGCCCTGAATCTCGACTACGCCTCAATTTTTGAACATCATGATGATCTACCTCAATGAAGGACTCTGCCATCCAACACTGTATGAGATAGTCTTTGTAAATGATGTACTCATTTGGAAACAGAGCTGTAAAAAGGAAGCACTTTTTATCAGGCTCATTCAAGTCATCATATCTTTGCTTGTAAAACTTATCAATTCCACTCGTTCGCATACGTTCTATAGACTCCGAGTGAGATTGTAAAACTTTTTTTGCTTCATTCCATGAGCTTTCATGCTTCTTGTTCTTCAAAAATATTGCCATGAACTTGATCTCACGCGGCAGCCCTCCACAACACTCGATTATCCTGTCAGCGGTGTCTTTAAAGCGGTGAGCAATTTTACCATGTATTTTCTCAAAAAGTTGAAAAGCATCTGTTGTCTCCAATCTCTTTATTTCTACCTCATGTATTATCATCGAAGCAATAGCTTTTCTGTCCCTGGAAGCAATCACGACACTACCACACTTGTGGTCTCTTCTTATTCCAACTTCATTTAGATCAATCTCTTCAGAAACATGATCCATGAGAAATATGTATTTCTTCTTCTGAAGAAATGTGGATATTTTAACTGCATTCATATGCTCACTGGGGGTTTTCTCATGATCTATTTGTAACTGCAACATGATCTCAGTTTGTATCTTCTCTATTGTTCTCTGTTCTGGAATCCAAATGATGTTGTCCAAAGGTGAGCCTTTGTCTTCCATGTCTTTAGTGGAATACGACTTTTTGTCCACTAGCCTGTCGTGCAACTTCTTCAAAACAATCGTTTTTCCGACCCCAGCAGGGCCGACGACTCCAATTCTGTTTCTATATCCCGACGACAGGTAACTTAAAACCCCTGTAACATAATTGTTGAAAATTTTAAGATAATTTTCACCATCTTCAATCAGCTTCTCATTATATGAATCTGCACACTTCTTCATCATAGAGTTCACATTTAGTAGGCGATCGCGTAAAGTGGAAGCTTGGTTGCTCAACTTGGCAATATCTCTGCTGAGATCTGCAAGCCTGAAGAAATTGACTGTCAAGATACTTGGCTTTTTATTGTCGAGTTCTTTAACCATCTTCGTCGCCGTTTCAGCATCCAGCTTACTAGTAGGGATGGGGAGGTTCTGAGTAATCTTTGCATACTTGGTAGTGAACTTGTTGTACTTCTTTAGGATTCCTGCAAATTCTGTCTCCGCCACTTGATATTCTGGACTCTTCTCTAAAGAGACTGATAAACTCAAGGTTTTGTCGATGTTGTTCTTTCTTGATATAATGGCTATTAAATCTACTACGACAGTTCTTAATCTGTCCTGAAGATCGACTATGTCTTTTCTCTCCCCCTTGAGGTACAAAAACAGATCCTTACAAGGGGTGTAGATAGCTGATACTATGAAGAAAGGCATCCTGCAATACATGAATTAAAATTATATCAACACTGGTGTATGTAGCTAAAAACCTCAGCTAATGGTCAAGCTGTTCTTAGACGTATGTGGAATTTAAAATATAAACCATCCCCCTTTCTTTTTTACTTTATCCGAAATAGTCCCTAATAGTTAGGACGTTCATTTTCATCCCAAATCTTTCGGTGTTGCTCTAATTTCATCCCTAAACAATTTTTTTTTCCAATTTATCTCATAACTTTGTAAAAGTACCGATTCATGAATCTCATCACGTAGAACTAGAAAAACTGAACATTTTTAAGTAATAAGAACTATTTGATGAGAATTTAAAAGATATGAGACTATTTCGGAAATTAAATTTCTTTGAACTATTTTGAATAAAGTAAATTTGTTTGGGACAATTTTGATTTTAAATTGATGTATGTGTATAGACAAATACTTTTATGGAACTAGGACATACTAAGTTGCTGGCCCCCTTTTCTCAACGTAAATATTCTTCAAAATATTAAATTATTAGTAATTATCTGAAAACATTGCTTTTTGAAAGAGAATTAATATTTGTTATACAGAAAGGGTAATATTTGAAATGAGAAATTTCAGAAACTCAATTCCGTTAAGTAGACCAACAACTAAAATTATTTTACCATTTTATAAAAAAGAAAGTATCGCATTTAGCTCTTTTTAATCCCTTTTGTACGGAAAATCAAAGCATTCGCCGAAAAGTTGCTAGAATTTTTGAAAACCCGACCATATATCTGTATTATTTGAGTCTTACTAATAGGGTGCACAGTAAAATCTAAACTATTAAATTTTAGGGTTTATTAATTATAGGTACGTGTATTTACCATCTAATTATTAATAAATACATAAATCTAATTTAATTTCTACGTGATACATATGTTTTTTTTTTCTCCCAACATTATCCTTGTTCACTTAATATTCAACGTTTATACAGAACAATAATTTCTTTGAACACTAATGTAAACTACATCAAAACTAATATTCAATGTTTAATATTAGTGTACACTAATGTACATTAATATTCAACACTAATGTACACTACATCAAAACTAATATTCAACGTTTAATATTAGTGTACACTAATGTACATTAATATTCAACGTTTAATATTCAACGTTTATACAGAACTAATATTTCTTTTATCAATGTACACCAATGTACACTATTATCATACTTATAATCGAGATTTTAGGAGAGGGAATTTAGGAAAAAAATATTTTTCTAATTTTCTTTGCGGTCACTTTCTTTTATTCATCTCTCTAAATGCATGCTGATGTACAGATTTTGAAAGAAATAATTTAGGAAAAAAAATGTTTTCCTAATTATCTCTGCGGTCTCTTTCTTTATTCATCTCTCTAAATAGATTTTGAAAGAAATAATTTAGGAAAAAATTATTTTACTAATTATCTCTGTAGCCACTTTCTATTATTTATCTATCTAAATTCACAGCAATGTACATATTCGTCTTCGTTCTTCTAATTGTGACTTCATTCTTCATTTTATGACAAGTTTTTTGATTAATTAATCAAAATTCAGATTGGTTAAGTACATTGTGCACACGTGTGTACAAATTAAGGTTGTATTCAATGACTCTATCTTCGATAATTATTTATCTCACCTAAATGTACACTGATGTATATTTAGTTTATTCATTTTTTCTCCCCAAAAATTATTTATCTCAAATGAGTGCACAATGATGTATATACATATAAAATACTTAATCGTGTTTTTTTTTAAATTTGCTTCACACGTTGCACACTGATGTTCAGTATGGGTAATATGGAAAAAATAAAATTAAATTTTGTATGTGTGCATAATTTTCTGTAGCGAATGTATGAATTAGTAATATCTAAATACGTTTTGTACCTAATATTTATTGACCCTAAATTTTATAATAATTAATTTTCATCCTTAGATTTTAATTAGTTACTAACTTTTAAACTATATATACTCCCTCCATCCCTTGGTAAGAGTCTCATTTGCTTTTGGGCACATGGATTAAAGAGTGTTATTATTTAATGTGTAGTGGGCAGTTGTATTAGTGGGTGTATGGGCTCCATGTTTTAATTGTATTAGTGGGTGTGAGTGGGTCTCATGTATCCAAAAAAAGAAATGAGATCCTTTGGGTGGGACAACCAAAATGGTAAAATGAGACTCTTACCTAGAGACGGAGGGAGTAATAATTACTATTATATCCTAAATAAAATCATTAAACGGGTGCACCGATTCACCAAGTGCATCCCAAAATTACCCCAAATGTTTATATCACTATATTTTCAGGCCGGTAAAATTAAATAATATTTTACGGAGAGAGATAATATTAATTTTGGTCCAGAAATTTTAACCAAATATAATGGAGTATTCTAAAATCGTCAGTTTGAAATATTGCGTCTAAAAGCACAACATCCTTTAATTTTGGGGACTAAAAGAATAATTTTCCCAAACACACGAGTTACTTACCAATTTTCTTTTTACAGTATTTCTTTTCAATACGATAGATATTGCTTCTAGTTAAAAGAAAATACCAAAATAAGTACCAATAATTTAAGGGAGATTAATACAGATTTAAGGAAATAAAGAAAGCACCATGGTCAATTGAGTTTAAATAAGAAATTTGTGTTGTAATTATAATTTGAGTTATTTTAGTTTTAATAAAAAATTTCTATTATAATCTTCAAATAATATATGAGTTAAATGCACTTTCTATCTCTTAGCTTTTGCCAAATTTGATTTCCATCCCAAATTACTTAAAATTTTCGGTTTAGTTCCGTAGCTATTTCAAAATTTTAGATTTTGTCTCATAATTCTTGAAAATTTTTTAAAACTGTCCCAAATTTTTGGAAGCTTCTAAATTTTATGAGACCTTATCCGAGTGAAATAGTCCCATAACTCCTGAAAATTTCTAAAACTATTCCAAAAAGGACAATTTCTAATTAAAATTCAAAAGTTATGAGACCTTTTCAAAAGTTTTAACTATTTTGGGACAAAATTCAAAAATCTTCAATAATTATGGGACATTTAATGAATTTATCCAATGATATATTGTTTCCAATGATTGAGTTGAGATTAATAAGGATTTAGGTTCGTTGACTTTATTTAATTTAATTACAATGCAGTTTATCGAGTTAAAAGTTTTTTGTCCCATAATTATTTGAAACTTTAGATTTTGTCCCAAAAAAGATATTTGTATCGATTTTGTACCATAATTATTAGTTTTTTCAATTTTGCCCAATTTTTGCCGGAACCCTAGAATTTCGCCGGAAAAGCATCATGTGCCGCTCACATGACACACCAATTAGGAAAAAATCGGTGACTCAGACTGAGTTATCACTACAATTAAAATTATACCAATCAAAATGCCACATCATATTATGTTAAAACAAAGAAAGAAAGAAAATACTGATTCAACATATAATAACGAGATCGGTTTTGTTCTGCCCACAGTGAGTTACGAATCCACCCACCGAGTCGTGACTGTGCCCATGACTTCAACACAACACCTCAGAGGTCTTTAGTTCTTTCCAGGAAACCCTCCGGCAGTAGCTCTGCAAGTTCCGACTCCTCCGCCGCCGGAAAACTCCACTTTCCCGATGGACTCTGCATGACCCAAAGAAATCTACAACCACTGGTTTCCAATCCAACCTCCATTTCCTTCAATTGTTCAGCATGTTATGAAATTGAGCAAACACTTGAAAATGATCACTCAAGAAACTGCACTCAATTGTTTGTTGAATCACTCACGTTTCAGACACACGTTGATAAACAAAATGAAAAAAATGAAATGAAAGAGAGATCAACACAAAGATGTATAGTGGTTCAGCATAGCCTACATCCACTTTCTTGAGAGAAGAATTCACTAAACAATGAAGAAGATGGTTACAAGAATACAAGCACCTGAAAACCCTAATCCTTAAGCTTGTATCTAACTGATATGTGAAGAAGATGTGTTGATGATTATTCTGATTTCAGCTGTTATTCTTCTACTTATATGGACGTGTGTCTTGCGTGTGTAATCCTTTCCATCCATTCATAACGCACATGCTTTAATCAGTTGTAACCAACTGATGAAAACCGTTGCAACTAATTTACTGGACTCAGGTTCGACCTGGGTTCGACCAGTAGATGAGGTCGAACCATGAATATTGTGGTCGAACCAAAGCTTATCTGAAATAGAGTAACTTGCCTGACACGGTTCGACCATGGTTCGACCTAGCTTAATAGGTCGAACCTAATCTTAACAAGTCGAACCTTAGTCAGTTATAACCAACTGTCTGTGGTTCGATCAAGGTTCGACCTAGCTCATCAGGTCGAACCTTAGCTTAATAAGTCGAACCCTTACAGTTACAATTAACTGTCTGCGGTTCAATCAAGGCTCGACCTAGCTCATCAGGTCGAACCTAACTTTAACCATGTCGAACCTCATCCGCCTAACAGCTGATGCTACCATCACTTACTTCCTCCATCTGATCACATTCCTCCCATGCTTTCTGTAGTATATATGCAGTATGCATGGTCTACTTCATCACAATTCTCCACCTTAGACCTTGCATCTTCATGTTAGCTTCATCTTCTCCACCTTGCTGCTTTTATAAGGAGCATCAACCTTTCATTCTATACTTAATTCAACTGAATCAAGTACTTACACAGCTCATACTTCTGAGCTGGTAAGGCTTTTGTAAATATGTCTGCAGGATTGTCATCTGTCTTGATCTTCTTGACACTCACAATCCCTTTGTCTATCATGTCCCTTATGAAATACAACCTTACATCAATGTGTTTGGTCCTTTCATGGTATCCTTGATGCTTGGAGAGATGCACTGCACTCTGATTATCACAATGTATCTCAACTGACTCTTGTTCAATCCCAAACTCACTCAGCATACCTGCCAACCACACTCCTTCTTTTACTGATTCTGTAAGTGCAACAAACTCTGCTTCTATGGTTGATAATGCCACTATATGTTGATGAGTTGCTTTCCAACTTACTGCAGTACCAAACAAGTTGAATACATAACCAGTAAGAGTCTTTCTAGTATCAAGATTTGCTGCATAGTCAGCATCAACATATCCTACTACTGCCTTATCCCATGTTGTCATTTTCTGAAACTTCAAACCTGCTGTGATGGTTCCTTTAACATACCTGAGAGCCCACTTTACTAAACTCCAATGTAGTAAGCCTGGATTACTCATAAACCTGCTAATCATACTCATCACATAAGCTAAATCTGGCCTGCAACATATCATTGCATATATCAAACTACCAACAACACTGGCATAAGGAACATTACTCATTTCAAACTTTTCTTGGTATGTCTGAGGAGCTTGGAGTAGGGACAAACTCACTCCTTGTTTAACTGGTGTAGCTACTGTCTTACTGAGGTTCATATTGTATCTCTTTAACACTTTGTCTAAGTATGACTCTTGGAACAACTTCAGCTCACCAACTGATCTATTTCTCTCAATCTGCATACCAAGGATCACCTTTGCTTCTCCAAGATCCTTCATATCAAACTCCTGCTTAAGTATTTCCTTTACTTTATTTATACCAACAAGATCCTTGCAAGCTATGAGGATATCATCTACATACAAAAGTAAGTATGTATAATATCCACCTTTGTTCCTAACATAAACACAACTGTCATGTAGGCTCCTACTGAATCCATTTGATGTAATGTAATCATCAAACTTCAAATACCACTGTCTTGGACTTTGTTTTAGACCATACAAAGATTTCATCAGTAAACATGCCTTATTCTCAGCTCCTTCAACACTTACACCATCAGGAATCTTCATGTAAATATCCTCTTCAAGATTTCCATGCAAAAATGCTGTAGTCACATCCATCTGATGTAATTCAAGATCAAACTGAGTTACTAATGCCAGCAAGATTCTGATGGAACAATGTTTAACAGCTGGTGAGAATATTTCATTGTAGTCAACACCTTCTTTCTGAGAAAAACCTCTTGCTACAAGTCTTGCCTTGTATCTAACACCTCCTTCTTTGCTTGTAACAGGCTTCTTCTTATAGATCCATTTACAGCTTACTAACTTCTTGTTCTTTGGTCTGTCAACAATCTGGCAAGTCTTATTCTTATGTAGTGACAATAGCTCTTCTTCCATATAAACTATCTACTTGTCATTGTCATTCCCTGATATAGCTTCATCATATGTTATTGGCTCATAATTCTCTATATCAGATGCAACATATAATGCATATGATACTATATCAGCTTCCATGTACCTCACTGGAGTTTTAATATGTCTCCTTAGCCTATCCCTTACAAGTTGATAAGAACTTAGATCATACCTTGAACTGGATGAGCTAGGAGAACTATCTTCCTTATTCTGATCAGCACTGTTATCATCTTGATTAGACTGCTGAGCTTCCTTCCTTGCTTGCTTCACCTGAGGCTCATCAAGATCTGTAGTAATTGATACTACAGAATTCCTTTCAACCAATGGCATCTTCCTTTCACTGAATGTAACATCTCTGCTAACAATAAACTTGTTAGCCTCAAAACACCACAGCCTGTACCCTTTTGCTTCTTGTGAGTACCCAACCATCACACACTTCACTGCTCTAGGTTCCAACTTATCTTGCTTCACATGAGAGTAAGCCTGACACCCTATTACTCTTAAATGAGTGTAACTAGGTGTCTTTCCAGACCACATTTCTTCAGGTGGTTTGAATTTCAAAGCTGCTGATGGACATAGGTTGATCAGATAGGCTGCTGTAGTCACAAGTTCACCCTAAAACCCTTTGGTGAATCCTCCACTACTCAATATACATCTCACTCTTTCTAGCAAGGTCTGATTCATTCTTTCTGCAACACCATTTTGTTGTGGAGTTCTAGGTGTAGTCTTGTGCCTCTTGATTCCCTTTTCTTTACAAAAAACATTGAACTCTTCTGAAACAAACTCAAGCCCATTATCTGATCTCAAACATTTCAACTTCTTTCCTGTCTGATTCTCCACCTCAGCAAACCATTCCTTAAATGCAGTGAATGCTTGATCCTTTGTTTTAAGGATTTTCACCCATAACTTCCTAGAGTAGTCATCTATGAAAGATATAAAATATCTTCCACCTTCAATAGTTGGATTCTTAGATGGTCCCCATAGATCTGTATGAACATACTGAAGCTTCTCTGATGAAGTATGTTCTCCTGAACCAAACTTTAACCTCTTTGACTTACTTAGAATACAGTCTTCACACTGATCCATCTTACAGGTTGAACTTATGTCTAATAGCTTCTGTCTTGCTAGCTCTTGTAACCCTCTCTCACTTACATGAGCTAATCTTCCATGCCACAACTGAACATCTTCTTGCTCTTGAGAAGTGTTCAACTGCCCAGTGACAACTGATCCTTCAAGAAAATAGAGATCAGAGCTCTTAACTCCTTTCATTACCACTGACTTATCCTTTATGATGGTGAGTACACCTTTCTTCACATGGTACTCACATCCCAAGGAGTCTAACATTCCTAATGATATCAGATTCCTTCTCAATCCTGGTACATACCTCACATTTGTGAGCAACTTAATAGATCCATCAAACATTCTGAATTTGACAGAACCAATACCTTCAATCTTGATGGCTTGATCATTGTCTAACAAGACTGATCCCTCATGGTATGGTTTTAAATCAGTAAACCAATCCTTGACTGATGTCATATGAAAAGTGCAACCTGAATCTAACACCTACTGATCTGAAACTTGACCAGAAACAACAACCAGAGCTTCAATATAATCTTGATCCTTATTACCTTTATTTTCAGTCACCTGATTTGCATGGATTCTTTGATTTCCTCCCTTTTCAGCATCTTCTTGGCCACCATTGCTTTCCACTTATGGCATTGCTTCTTGAAATGGCCAGGCTTGTTGCAGTGATAACAATTATTGTTTTCTTCAACTGCTGATGTACCTTGATTACTTCTTTCATATTTCTTCTTATCAGTACCAGACTTCTTATCATTCTTGTTCCACTTATGTTTTTTGTTGACAACAAGACCTTCTCCTGAAACAACATTATCTGATGTCTTATGGAGCACCTTTGCTTTGATTGCTAGAATCACTTGCTCCAGGGAGATTGATTCAGTATTTCCATACAACAATGTGTCTCTCAAACCTTCAAAAGATTTAGGAAGAGATGACATCAAAATGACAGCCTTATCTTCACTGGACAGTGCTACATCAATGTTTTCTAAGTCATCTATGATCTTATTGAAATCATCTAGTTGGCTTAGAATAGACTTATCTTCTGATACTTTGAAGGAGTAGAGTTTCTGCTTGGTGTACAACCGGTTTGCCAATGTCTTTACCATGTAAAGATCAGCAAGCTTCTTCCACATATCTCTTGCAGATACTTCCTTGGAAACTTCCATTAGAGCTTTATCACCTAAGCACAGAATGATAGCACTTCTTGCCTTGGACTATTGATCTTGATCTGCAGCTAATGCACCAGCATCCACAGCAGCTGCTTGATCTGGAAGCGGTTTAACTGCATCAGCAGGCCCTTGTTGGACCAGTAAAGCCTCCATCTTCATCCTCCACATACTGAAATCAACTTTCTCTGTAAACTTCTCCACATCAAACTTAATTGTAACCATGATTCTTCCTTTCTTTTCTGGTATTGTGGCAGCTTCTTGTTCTTCCCACAGACGTCGCCACTTGTTATGAAATTGAGCAAATACTTGAAAATGATCACTCAAGAAACTGCACTCACTTGTTTGTTGAATCACTCACGTTTCACACACACGTTGATAAACAAAATGAAAAAAATGAAATGAAAGAGAGATCAACACAAAGATGTATAGTGGTTCGGCATAGCCTACATCCACTTTCTTGAGAGAAGAATTCACTAAACAATGAAGAAGATGGTTACAAGAATACAAGCACCTGAAAACCCTAATCCTTAAGCTTGTATCTAACTGATATGTGAAGAAGATGTGTTGATGATTATTCTGATTTCAGTTGTTATTCTTCTACTTATATGGACGTGTGTCTTGCGTGTGTAATCCTTTCCATCCATTCATAACGCACATGCTTTAATCAGTTGTAACCAACTGATGAAAACCGTTGCAACTAATTTACTGGACTCAGGTTTGACCTGGGTTCGACTAGTAGATGAGGTCGAACCATGAATGTCGTGGTCGAACCAAAGCTGATCTAAAATAGAGTAACTTGCCTGACACGGTTCGACCAGGGTTCGACCTAGCTTAACAGGTCGAACCTAATCTTAACAAGTCGAACCTTAGTCAGTTATAACCAACTGTCTGTGGTTCGATCAAGGTTTGACCTAGCTCATCAGGTCGAACCTTAGCTTAACAAGTCGAACCCTTGCAGTTACAATTAACTGTCTGCGGTTCGATCAAGGTTCGACCTAGCTCATCAGGTCGAATCTAACTTTAACCATGTCGAACCTCATCCACCTAACAGCTGATGCTACCATCACTTACTTCCTCCATCTGATCACATTCCTCCCATACTTTCTGTAGTATATATGCAGTATGCATGGTCTACTTCATCACACAGCAGAGAAACATCCCCTTCTCCCAAAACAGAGGAAAATGACGCTCTTACTCGGCTGCAAATCAAGCCACCACAAACATTCATGCTTTCCGCGCCATTCGATTCTTCTCCGGCGATTAACGGTCCGAGTGGGTAAATCCACGATTTGGGAGTTCGAAGATGGAGTTAGGGGTGCTGGAGGTAGAGAAGAAGAAGCGGTGAGAGGCAAAGGAGGAGGTGAAGTCGGGGATGCAGGCGTCGGTGAAGTCGGAGGAGGTGAAGAAGTCTTCTTCATCCTCGGCGATGGCAGCGGTGGTGGTGAGGGATTTGGAGGTGGGGAGGATTCGTAGAGGGAGTTGAAATTCCTTAGGAGTGTGGGGTTGGTGGCGGCTGAGAACTGGTGGTCTGGGTCTTGATTGTCGAAGATGGGAGGCGGCGGAGAGAGAGTGATGGTGGCAAAGCACTTGAATTTGGAGAAACAGAGGTTGAAGCTCTACTGCGTACTTGTGTGTAGGAGATTACTTATTTGATTTTTTAATTGAATTTTCAACGTGGGAGGTGATTAATTATTGTATTTATTTTATTTATATACTTGCTTATATGATGTGTCATAATGATTGGATGAATTTCCATTGAAATAACCACGTCATCAAATCTGGCCGGATTCTCCCAAATTAGAGAACCACGTGCATGGCACATGACATTTTCCGGCCAAATTTTAGGGTTCCGGCAAAAATTGGGCAAAATTGAAACAAAATTAATAGTTATGGGCCAAAATTGATACAAATATCTTTTTTGAAGACAAAATCTAAAATTTTAATAAGTTATGAAAAAAAAAAAAACTTTTAACCCCACTTTATCTATTAATATCTTAAAATAAGTGATCTATCTATAAATTAATAATACATCGATTGCTATCCTAAATTGACAAGTCAATCTCAATTTGATAATTTTTGTCCTTCCATGCTGCCTATTCCGAAATATACTCCCTTCTTATATAAGACATCATTTTTCTCATATTTTTCTTACATTTTCTGTTAAAGAAAATAGCCAGAAGTATAAATCATTACGATCATGTGACGTCCATCCTGTTTTTCCATAACACTTTAACAATCTAAATATTAATCATCTCCAAATCAATAGTAGTACCTTATTTTGAGTGAAGGTCCACCTTGTGTTGGGTACATATTATAACTGTAACACAGAAAACCACAGACCCTATTTTATGGTGAATCAATTCTTAAAGAATTTTATCAATTTAGGGCCTGAGAAATGGGTAAACTATCAATTCGGGGCTTGAATTATGTTTTCTATCGATTAGGGGGCTGAATTATGTAAAACTATCAATTTAGGGCCTAAGTTCAGGCCCTAAATTGATAAAATAGAAGATAATATTTGATAAATTCAGGCCTTGTATTGATAGTTTACATATTTCAAGCCTTGGATTGATAGAAAAAATAATTCAGGCCCCGAATTGATAGTTTACCCATAATTCGGGCCTTGAATTGATAAAACTCCATTCTTAAAATATGTATCAAGAGAAATGACTAAGATGAGAGACTAAAGGAAGAAACTATTCAAGTACTCTCCATAAACCAGCATATTGCAAAATATATATATATATATATATATATATATATATATATATATATATATATATATATATATATATATAAAGGGATAGTATATATTCTTTTAGTTCGATAAGTTGTCCACATTTTGATTTTGATACAAGTCGTTTAAAATTTTTAAATTAATCTTGTAAGTTCATCAGATTTGACTTTTTAATTCTATTGACTAAAAATTGGATTATTAAAATAGCAGGACCAATATAAAAATTACATGAAATTTACCAACTGGTTGGCTCACCCCGCAGCCTTTGTCATTTTACCAAAAAGTTAAATTTGTAAACTTACCGTACTAATAAATAATCTCAAAGTGAAAACGACCGGAATTAAAATAGGATCAACTTATATAAATATATATAGAAAAAGATAATGAAATCCCTAGGAGAAATATTGAAAAACATCTCATAAATTAAAAGGAGAAAAGGGGATCTGAGTTCATACCATAAGTCTGTCCGCATTAATCAATAAGATCTGAAGGGTTAAATTCATTAAACGTACCACAACTATTGAAAATTTCGATTTTCGTCCAAAAATAATTAAAACTTTTGAAAAGGTCCCATAACTTTTGGATTTCAATTATCCTTTTTGGGACGGTTTTAGAAATTTTCAGGAGTTATGAGACGATTTCAATCAGAAAAGGTTTCATAAAATTTTAGAAGCTTCTAAAAATTTGGGACGGTTTTGAAAAATTTTCAGCAGTTATTGAACAATTTGCAACAAAAAATAAGTTTTTGGACAAAATCTAAAATTTTGAGATACTTACTAGACTAAACTGAAAATTTTAATTAATTTGGGATGAAAATCGAATTTTGCAAAAGTTATGGAACTGAAGTATATTTAACTCGGTCTGAAGGACGAAATATATATCAACCATTCAAAATAAGGTCGCCTACTTCGGATGAAATTAAGCATTTTTAGATTATACTCCCTCCGTCTCAATTTTTCATTTTTGTCATTTCAAAAAACATAATTTATTATTTATTTATTATAAAAAATTTACCAAAATACTCCGAAAATAACAACTTTCTTAATCTATGTGCAAGCAAAAAAAAAAAAAGTGCGAACATATATAGGATTGTAGGAGCAAATATTTTAGAGACATGATATTGCGAAAATTAATAGTTGTAGGATTAAGATTAAAATGAGTTTAAAATCAAAATTGTCCACAAATTTACTTTCAAAATAGTCCCAAAAAAATTAATTTCTTTGAAGTAGCCACATACTTTTAAATTCTCACCAAAATGTCTTTTTTATTTAAAAATATTATGTTTTTCTAATTCTATGAGATGAGACTGAATCGATGCTTTTACAAAGTTATGAGATGAAATTGGTTAAAGAAATATTGTGTTGGGATGAAATCGAAACAAACTGAAATATTTGGGACGAAAATTAATATCCGAACTATTTTGGGACCTTTTTTAATAAAGTGAAAAGATAAGAGACGGTTTATGTTTTAAACTTCAGATTAAATTTCTCAAAAATTATAGGATCGCTTTTTACTTCATCATATCCCTCACTAATTCACTCATTCTGTTACGCATATTAAAATAGAACTGACTACTAATATTGGATAAAAAAGATAAATCAACATTCAACTTGAATATGTTGATCCAATGACATGCTGAAAGCTGCAAGCAAGAAGCATGATGTAAAATTGATTGGAAACAAAAAGAAAACAAAAGAATGAGATCTCCTCTCTTCCTCGAATAATATTGCTGTATGATAAAACAAAATAGACATTTAGCTTTACTTTTGAATTATCACTTAATTTTGGCTATATATATATATATATAATGTGCGATAAGTGAATTTAAAATTAATAAAACATGAATAAGGATCTATCTTGTAATGAATTCAATCAAGAATAGAATATCTAAAAGATAAATTAAATTAAATTACTCGTAAAAAAAAATTAGAAGCAAAAAAGAAGAAAAAGGGAACTGTTTACCTTGAATAACTTCTGAAACAGTCTGTGCTGATCGATCTCCTCCAGAAGGCAACACAAGATTCAGTTTTCTGTATAGGATGCTACTTTTAACTCAATCAATTAATTGGATTAGAGGTGGGTTTATTTTTAGAAGAATTAAGTTATCATATTTCACAGACTTCTTTCAGCCAGAGTCTCTCAACATATTAAATGAACAAGGCGAATGTTCTAGTACGACATGGTGTATGTACACCGAAACGTAATAATAGTATTTTAGGCTTGACTACTTAGGCTAAGACAATTTTACATTTTCGTAATTAGTTATCATTTTTTATTAAAAATGTAATGTAATCACTTTTGTTCATATTATAATTTGTTTATAAAATTGTTCACAGCGACGTTGTCACTTCTCATTAATTGGATATCCATTTTTGTTAAAAAATGTTATCACTTTTTCATCGATCTTACGGAATGATTTCCGTGGGACGGTCTCAAACAAATTTTTACTTTTAGTCATACGGTCCATGGTTATGGATAAGGGTTTATCCTTCATTGGTTCATCCTTAGGTTACATCACAAAATTTTTTAAATAATTTTTGTTCTTAATTCACTAGAAATTAAATTATTTAATCTAGATGTATGAGACGCGACATTGCTCTTATCCTCTATTTTAGGATTTATTACTTTCATTACTAAGAATTTTATCGTTGATTCATTCAAATTAAAACGGATAAATCAAAATGTATGAACCAATCTAATTCGTACGTACACCTATGAATACACTCAACTCAACGAATAAATAATTACAAAGAACGCGTTAAGTTGCGTGATACATAAATGAAAATGACGTGAATTTAGTTTTTAAATATGTTTGTTCGTTATGTTAATGAACATACCAATATATATAATCAAGTCAATGGTCACCAATTAACTATATTTTATTTTACATTTCGAATAAGAAATAATTAATTTATTTTTCTTCTATAAGTTGATTAGGTATATTCTCTAGAAATTAACATAAAAATTCTAATACATGAACTGGAATCAGGGCCGGCCCTGAGATTTTAGGGGCCCATGGCAAAATATAAAATTGAGGCCCTTCAAATGACTAAATTTGCATAGGAAAAAAAAAGAAAAAAAAGAATGCAGCGAGCAATTTGAAATTAGAAAATAATTCAGTATGAATACTCAATTGTGTTGGTGGTTTCATGAAAGAAGATTAAAAAGGGACTTTTGTATTGTATAATTTGTAGAGAGCAGTATAATTTTTTATTTAATCAAGAAAAAAATGATTGATATTATAAATATGTTTCCTTTAATTGGGCCTTTAACATTAAATAAATAAATAAAATTTGGGCCTAAATCAAAATTTAATAGTATATATATACATATAAATATAAAAATATTGGGGCCCCCAAATTATGGGGCCCATGGCCTGAGCCCACGGGGACAACCCCAGGGCCGGCCCTGACTGGAATATTAACTCTATTTTTAATTGAGAAAATTGAACATCAATATATGAAAAATGGATTTTGATCCTATATTATATAGAGCTCTTTTTAAAAGTTTCATAATTCAAAATTAGCCTAGTGGCATTTTTTTGTCCCAAAATCCTTTGTATGGGACATAAAAAACAACTCCTTTTCTTGCAAAATTCTATTGAGTGTGACTAAAAACTGTAAATTTTCTTCATTAAATATCATATGATATCGCATTGAAATAAAGTACTCCCTCTGTCCAAATAAAACGCAAACGGTTGTTTTTTCATGAAGTTTAATGCATATTTTAATTAATTTTATTGACTTTTTAAAAGTAGGCAAAGACTTGTGTGAGACTGTCTCACGTAAGCCCTTACGTGAGACGTCCAGAAAGTAATAACTTTTATAAAGAAAAGTGATAATAAATTAATGAAAAGTGATAATGTTCTTTCATGAACAATTTGTAGGATAAATAAAAAGTGATAACATTTTATAGCGAAAGTGATAATGATTTATAACGAAAGTGATAACTATTTTAAAAAGTGAAAAACGTGAGACGGTCTCACACAAGACCTACCCTTAAAAGTAAGTCAGACTTTTTAATTATGCATTAAAGAAAGTGTAAAAAGTATTTTTTATGAGTTAGGTATGATGATATTTTTTAAATTAAAGTATATTTTGTGGTTATTGAATTTATTGATTTTGCCATTTTTAAATTAATTTTCAAAATCATGGTTTGGCCAGGACGGACAGAAATAGAAATTTCTCTCATTGCTCTTAGACGAAGGGAGTAATATTTTTCTAAGTATAAAATTTGAATATTATTTTTTTTTGAGGTCCCTCAAATATTATTACATTTTACTAATTAGGGTGTCCTACAATTATTGCTATATTTTCCTTTTTGGTAGATGGACCCATACAAAACAATGGGATAAAAACCTATTCAATCCCATAACTTTTCTCATGGTCTATTTTAGTCCCAATAAAGATAAGTTTGTCAATTTTGTCCTACCGGTGAAGAAATAGGCCAAACACGTCCTATTTTTGCCATAAAACGCTGACATCACATTTGAAAATGCCACATGAGACAACCAGAATGCTGATTTTCGGCTGAGACGATGACGTGGCGCCCTGATGCCAGGTGAGTTAGCGGGATAAAAACCAATTCAGTCTCATAACTTTCCTCATGGTCTATTTTAGTCCCAAATAAAATAATTTTGTCAATTTAGTCCCACCGATGAAGAAATAGGGCCAAACAGGTCATATTTTCGCCGGATAACGCTGACATCACCGAAAAACGGCACGTGACTGTCACGTGACAATCGAAATTGCTGATTTTCGGCCTGAAAATGACATGGCGCCCTAATGGCAGGTGACTCAACAAATTAAATTTTATTTTAATGCCAACAAGGATATTTTATTTTTTAAAATTTTAAATAATTAGAAAATAAAAATAAAATAAAAAAATACTAAAAAAGGAAGACTGGATCGTCGGAGGTGGTTGACATATTGAGTTTGAATTAATCTCTTGGTTTAATAATTAGATTTTTATTACGTTTTTTGTTTTATATTTTGTTTTCTAATTAATTAAAATTTTAGAAAATAAATATGTTGGCATTAAAATAACATTTAATAGTTGACTCACCTGTCATTAGGGCACCAAGTCATCGTCTAGGCCGAAAATTAGCGATTCCAATTGTCACATGACAATCAGTGTCATTTTTCGATAATGTTAGCGTTATCCTGCGAAAATAGGACGTGCTTGACCCTATTTCTTTACAGATGAGACTAAATTGACAATTATCTTTTTTGGGACTAAAATAGACCATGAGGAAATTTATGGGACTGAATTGATTTTTATCCCGCTGACTCACTTGTCATCAGGGCGCCACATCATCGTCTCGATCGGAAATCAGCATTCCGGTTGTCTCACTTAGCGTTTTCCAGTGATGTCAGCATTTCTGGCGAAAATAGGACGTGTTTGGCCCTATTTCTTCACTGGTGAGACTAAATTGACAAACTTATCTTTATTGGGACTAAAATAAATCATGAGGAAAGTTATGAGACTTAATTGGTTTTTATCCCCCAAACAATGGATATATTTTCATGGGGCTCACACACAACATTTAATATAATATTATATCTCTCAATCCACTACACATTAAAATATTGTATTTATTAATCTCCGTGCAAACAGTAAATGTAACAATATCAATAGGATGGAGGGAGTGAGTATATATATATACGGAAAACAGTCGTGTGAAACATATGTACCCTGTTTTTAGTGATTACTCTTTAGTACACGAAAATTATTCTTTAGAGAGACAAACAATTAAGCCTTTTAAATGAAAAAATTACTCTTCAAATTCTAATACATCCTAATTTATGAATTACTCATTAATATATGAAATATTATTCTTTAGAGAGATGAACTATTACTATTTTAAATAAAATTATATATTACTCTTCAAAAAGTAAATTTTTATTTACTAAAAAGTAATTTTACAAAAATAAGATTTACATATTAACTCGATTCCTGCCATGTCTACTATAAATAATATATTAAATGGGTGTTTCGGGTAATTCAAAATTAAAAGTGCATAAAGTTGTTTGATTTTGTTTAATAAAGTGTAAAAAGCATTGGGATAAACCAAATAGCAACTGAGAAGAAATACGTACGAGGAAAATTCTAGTTTGAAACTTTTTTCCTTTTGAAGCACACACATCACTCATGTTTACCACAAAAATAATAATAAACCGTATTTCAGTTCTGAAAAAAAAAATTTAAAAAAATAATTAGAAAAAAAAAAGCCAAACAAAAGTGATAGGTCAATACTCTTTGCTGTATATATGCTGTATGCTCTATCCCAAGTCCTCGCAGCTTCATTCTTAAAGATTGTACAGTTTCCCACATGCTAATCCTGCCCGCAGTTATAAAACTTATATTAGTACAAATTAAACTACTGTGTGAAATGAAAAATTGAGAGTAAAAAATTTATAACTATTACTCCCTCCGGCCACTTACAAGGTAATCGTTTGATGTTTGCACGTGGACAATTCTAAGGTCTTTATTTGCTTTTTGCACGTGGATTAAGGAGTATTATTATTATAGGTAAAGTGTGTAGTTGTATTAGAGAGAAGTGGTGAGTCATATTGTGTACTTTCTTTACTAAATAGAGGAAATTGATATATTTGAAGCGGACGCCAGGAATAGTGAAATGGATACCTTGTAAGTGGCCGGAGGTAGTAAAAAATATGTATACACTATTGAATAAAAAGTTATACACATATGAACACTAGTTTTTTAATTAAAAATTATGTGTGAAAAAAGTATACAATTATTAAGAAATATGTATACAAAATAGAATAAAAAGTTACACACATATGGGTGCACCCTTGCACCTAAGTGCACCTAATATTAACTCGACATTAAATTCCCAATTTGATCAGAGACTTTTCCGTGAAATTTTAAAATTCATATAGAAATGACAAAATGTCAGCAATAATAAGATAAAGGATTTTAATTAATATAATTGGACTAATATTGAGATATCCCACAAGTTACATGATAAGAATTGCAATTTTCCCCTTAATTTAATTAACTAATCATCATCAATCATAGTTATAAAGCATTCAGTAATACAGACTATCATTAGCATTGTAGAGGAATTCCCAACTGTGGCAAAACTAATAAATCAATTAAAAAATAATGGAAGATATCAATTCCGATTTCTATAACTTGTATTTCTTCAATTTTAGTGATCTTATATCATTGAATATCAATCTTGCAACTTTTTATTTCTAGTCTTTTTGAAAATAAAAAATAAAAAATCATTACTTGCAGGACTTCAAGAATTTATAGGACTAGCAAAGTTAAAAAGTTTTGAAATTTTTTGTTGGCAAAAATGACAAAAATTACAGGGTTAAAATTGGAATAAACTACTCAAGTTGAAAAATAAGAAGTTACATAACCAAATTAAATTGGATTCAATCAGAAGTTATAGAGCTGAAATTGATAATAACTCCAAAAGTAAAGAAAACGTACTTCAGTTAATGCAGATTCTACACGGTGAACTCAAAATTTTCCTTCGCTTAGTCCTCTTTGGAAGGATGAACTTGGGACAACAATGATCAAAGATTTTCTCGTCCAGTATACGAAGGCCATTTCCAAGAGAGGTAAACTTAGGCAAGTGTCGAAGTACTAGTTCTGTTATTCGAGGAAGCAATGGGGCAGCATCTGATGAGTTCATCATCTTGATTGGTTTGACAATTGATATGAGAGACTCACAATCTTCAATGATGAATGACTCTAAGTTGGCAAGACATTCAAGCATGGACCGGGAAGCAATGTACGTTAGCTTAAGGCACGTCTCGACTGTCAAATGCTTGAGGGCTTGAAAACTTCCGGATGGCAAAGGACCCTCCCAGATCCTCTCCAATTTCCACAGATAATGCAGTCCTAGATGTTCAAGATTTGGGAAGGCTTGTTCAGTACTACTTTTGCTCTCCACAACCACAACATTGATATTGGGGCATTCTCTCACAACGCAGAATTTTAGAGCCTTGAAATTTGAAATGCCAAATTCAGACAGGTTTTTGATTTCCAAATGACGGTCCAAGTAGAATGCTTGGACAGACTTGAGTACTCCTTTTATCACTTGAGGCACTTCACTACCATTTATGAACTTCAAGCACTGGTCAAATTGGTCATACTTTGAGTCCACATCATCATGGACTCGTGATATGATTCGCTTAATGTTGTGACCAACAATAAACTTGAATCTTTTCACTCTTTGATTATTCCATGAAGGGCTGTCTTTGACAAAAGAACTGAGAACTTCTATGGTTGGAAAGTAGAACTCAAGATGGCTCAACTTCTCCAACAAACGAATGTAGTGGATGGCATCTCCAGCGATCCTTATCCATCGTTCATCCTCAGGGTGGACAACAATGGTTAATACTTCTAGATTCTTCATCTTAGAGAAAATACTTGGTGAGAAGAGTTTTTCTGGCAATCGAGCATATCCAGTTCCAAAATCAGGTCCATAAAATGACAGCTGCAAATGCTTTAGCTGTGCTAGTTGGCCAATTTCTTCTGGAAGGTTATAAAGATCACTGAACGAAAGATCCAGCACTTGAAGATTTTTGAGCTTTTCAATCGCAGCTGGAACGCTCTCAAGAGCAATACAGCCTCTTAACAGAAGGACTTGGAGATCTGTTAGCTTGAAAAGTGAATCAGGCAGGATTCTTATTCTGGTATTCGACAGGTCTAGGAAACGAAGAGAAGGCATGCGATCGAAAAACAAGGGAGGAATGTGAGTTAGCCAACTATTTCTCTGGAGGAACAAAAGAACAAGATTAGGACAATCCTGTTCCTCGTTTAACCAGAGGAAGTTCTTCCCTGATAAATTTACCACACCAGCTTGCCACCATTCATCATCTGTTGGCATCTTGTCTGAACTTCGACCATTTCTATTCACCACCAGATATTCAGGAAGGGAAGTCGACAAAATGGACCCTCGCTTTTCCTCACCGCCAATGAGAATTATCTGGTCATCCAACTCCTGCAGCACATCATTTTCAATTGCAGAGAAGAACAGATAGTAATAATCCCTTTTGAAATCCAATCCAAAGAGTTTGTTCATACTAGGTATGTCCGTCTCTTCTGAAGTGGAAGAGCTCAACATCTCAAATCTCATCAATAAACTTGGGATTACCCTGCCAGAGTCGGATTTAATCTCGTTGGGTTGATTAAGATGGCTCATTTCATGTATATGATAACTATTTTCATCAGGATCGAACTGAGAGTCAGTAATAGATTCTATTTCAGTTAATGGCATCTTCTCACGTCTTCTTTCATCCTTGGGTATTTCGGACTCAAATCTTTCTGAAAAAACATATGAACTAGATGAGAACTCAACGAGTGTTGAATTCTCTGACTTCATCTCGTCATCATTTACTTGAGAAGATGTGGCTGCGTCTAAAAGGACTTCTGAGATAATCTGATCCAGCTGCTCAGAACTCATTGATTCTATATCAGGCGTATATATCGAAGCTAGGTCTTCTTGAACATCTTCATGATCCTTAGGTAAAGAAGGCTGCTGTTCAAGAACATCTTCTTTTGACATCTTGTTATCTTCCACATTGTGCAACCCAGCTACGAAGGTTATCGGTTCGTCGTATTCATCTTCGACTGGACAGTCCTTCAAGGAATTGAATATTTGGTCAGACAGATTTTTCAGCTCCTCAGATTCACTCTCTTTATGCTTCTCCTTACTTAAAGCAGCCTTCATTAAAGCAGTGGCATCCTTCAGCCATTTGGTTTGTAATCTTGGTACATTTCTGCCTTTCACCAGTGCTATATTTATCTCATCATCCACAGATGTGATTTTGCGAGACAAATAGAATATATGTGTGTCAAAATAGTTCTTTGAATCCACGTGAAAATACTTAGGGTCCTTCGTATAAAAATCGTACAAAAAAATACGAAATTTCTTCTTGAGTTTTTTCCACAAACCTTGAATAAAATTATACAAATTAAAGTCAGAAGGCAAACACAAAAACTCCCGTAACAAGGATAAAAAGTGATAATATTTTAACAGTATCACGTGAGTTGGTGTCGTGCAATAATTACCAAGTCACAAATAGTAGAGCAAAATCTTGAATATGAAATAAAGCAGTTTAAGGATCACGTGAAAGAGAGACTCATCCTTATTTATGTTTTTTTTATATGGTAATAAAATTAACTCATCATAGTGTGTCAGTTACAAGTATGCAAATTGTGTGACTCGTGTAATCTTGAGTGTATTCATGTCGACAATTGTAGTCATGTGATATACGTACTTTCTTGTATTGTAACAAATAAACACGTTTCTGCTAAGCGTGGACGTGTTATTGACCTAAAACTAAATTCAATAAAAATAATATAATAGAAATGGTGAAAATATCAAATTCAATACTCGTGTTATTGACCTAAAACTAAATTCAATCCAATACTCGTGTCATTGGCAAATGGTGAAAATATCAAATTCAGCCCTATAACTTTAGGCAGATCATTTTTTTAACTTTTTCAAATTTTATTTTTTTAGTATCAATTTTATTCGTAACTTTTTACTTTTTGGTCCTTTTGCAAAGAATTTTTCACAACTTATAGGACTTGCAAGAACTTATAAGACTTAATTTGCTAGTCTTGTAAGTTTTAAATTTATTTATGGGAAAATAAATTTTTTTGTCCGCTAACTTTGCCCAATTTTGAATTTAGTCCATAAGTTTTTCACTTTTTGAAAATCTTCCATTATATTTGCAGAATTTTGAAAATCGTCCATTATATTTGAAAATTTTGAAAATCGTCCATCATGTTTACCAAGTTCAACAAAATCGTCCGTTTCAACAGGTCATTAGCAGGTTATACTAAAAAATAAAAATAAAAAATATGTAATATATATATATATATACTATTTTTAAAAAAAATAGCCTCCACTAAGAATTTATATTATACTCTCTCCGTCCGCCCGAAAGAGAGCATTTTACTTTTGTGCACGTTGATTAAGAAGTATTGTTATTTAATATGTAGTGGTAGTTGTATTAGTAGGAGTGTGGATCCCATATTTTAATTGTATTAGTGGGTGTGTGTGGATCTCATGTGTGTAAAAAAGGAAGTGACCCTCTTTGGAACGGACGACCAAAATGAAAAAAAGACCTTCTTTCAAGCGGACGGAGGAAGTATCAATATTTAGTCAAATTTGCTCCACTTTAATAATGAGATTAATATTGTTTGTTTGGTATACGGAAGTGAAAAATGAAAAGTGAGATAAAATTGATTAAATAAAAATATGATATATATTAATTGGGGTGAAAATATTCAAATGACCTGCCATAGCAGGTCAAAGGACCAAAATGTTGAATTTTATGAAGTTAATGGATTAATTTCAAAATTGTTATAAAATTAACGGACTAATTTCAAAATTAAAAAAAGTTAATGGATTAATTTCAAAATGAATGAAAGTTAGCGGACGAAAAAATCTATTTTCCCTTATTTATAAAATGATAAAATCTGAAAAAGGGAAAAGTTATAAAACTTAAATTGACATATAAAACTATAAAATTGAAAAAATAAAAAGTTAGAAAACTAAAAATTAATTCTAAAAAATTTATGGGACTAAATGATAATGTCTCTTGGCAAATGCATTTAAAATATATAAAAATTTTGAATTTATTTTTTAAATTTTAATTAAATTAGCAATTTTATTAAATTTTAAAAATTAATAGAAAATATTAATTTTTTAATTAAAATTATAACTAAAATATTATATATAAATTTCAAAAATTATCTATTAAATTAAAATTCCCAAAATAATAATATAATAACAATATGTTTATAAAAAATATTTTTTAATTAAAAAAATGAAAATAAATATTGAAAAATCTTTGAAAGATAAAGAAAATTGGAAAAATAAATAAAATAAATATATTTTTATATTTTTAATTGAAAAATAAAATATATAAGAAATGTCAGACCATCTAAAATAAATGGTTTCATAATAGTATTATCATGTTAAAATGATCATGTATTGAAATTCTATTACAAATGTAACACTTTATCCTTCATACAAAAATATACATGAATTATTCACAAAATAATATTGTAAGCCTGGTATCACATTTTCTTAATACAAATTTCCCTTATATGTAAAAGATTGTCATTTCTTCAATCTCAAAAAGAATTGCTCAAGTTTAAATATATGAATTGAATTTGTCTAAAAAGAATTAAATTGAAATCAACATATTTTATAATTATTATTTTACGAATTCATATTAATTGAAAATTCAGAAACAAATATTTTCAAATAAATGTATTTAAAATCTAAAAAAATAATTTTATTAATTTTCATATAAAAATAACAAGAAAAATAAAAATAAAATTAACAGAAAAGTGTCACCAAACATAATAGCATAATTGTAAAAATTCTGTGCAACAAATACATTTAATCATCTTTATATATCATTTTCACAATAATATATGCAAATGCATCTTTATCATTTTCAGCAAGAGTCTAGCGTTTGGTTAATAATGTAATCATACCAAATGATGATGTTATGAGTAAATCACAATTTCCATATATAAGAAATACAAATTATATACAATTACAATAAGAACTCCTATTTAAGACTAATCCATGTGGAATATAAAATTATATTCATAATACTCCTAACACCAAATTAATCAAATTATTTTAGATTTTTTTTTTTGATAGACCTAGCTTTTTTCTAAAAAAAATAATCATTTATTTCTGTTAAAAAGAAAATGTTGAATTTGAAATCAATTTGACAGATAAAAACAACTGCAGAAACAAAGGTTCAAACAGTATTAAATGAGAAGAAACAGCAGGAAAACAACTTACGAGCAAATATATGAGTCTGCATGAAGGTGTTCTTCCGCAGCTGAGAAGGGAGAGAACTTCAGATGCAGAAATGGCAAAATGGAAAAAAGTCAACGGAGGAGAGTAATTTATGTAGAGAAACGACGTATTTGCTTAATGATTGGTGGGCGCCTTGGGCAATAATGTAATCGTACATATGAAGTCAATGAGACTAAACAACTTACTCCAAAGATGAAGCTGATACGAAATTTCAAAAATAAATATTTTAAATTTTAATATTACATTTTTTAAAGCCAAAATAAGTGTATTAATTTTATATACATTTAAATGAAAATTAATTCATAATTTAAAGTTTTAATTATAAAAATCCAACTCCAATAATCTTACTAAAACAACAAATAAATTTATATGGTGATTTTGACTCTTTAAATTTATAAAGCATAAACAAACTTCCTAAAATTTAATGGATTTAATATTTCATTACAAATATTGGAGGCAATTAAAGCTCCTAAGTTCGTCCATCTTTGTTATTGTTTGGTTTTTATTGGTCCAAAATTTGGACAATAAAGGATTATATCTGGACTAAAATTATCAAAATCAGACAAAAAGTAATTAAAATTAAGAATTATAAATAAAAAATAATTAAAATTAGAATAGAACAAATTTTTATACTTGGGAGGATTACTACTAGGTACACAAAAAAAACCCTAAATTACTATGAGATACAAACATACAAAAGTATTACTACTAGGTACAAAAATATATAGTGATATTCCAATATTACCCCTATTAATGTGCTGCACATAAATATTGTGTGCAGCAAAAGTTCATGTGCAGCAAAGTGTGTTCAGCAAAAAAAGTGTGTGCAGGAAAAAAAAAGTGTGTGCAGCAAAAAAATGTGGTGGTCCGGCGGCGGCGGTCCGGCAGCTTTTCCGGCGGCGGCAGTTTTTCCGGCGACCAGTTTTTTTTTTTTTTTCTTTTTTTTTTTTGGACGAACAGTTTTTCCGGAGACCGGCTGCCGGAGCTCCGGCGGCGGCGGCGCGGCAGCTTTCCGGCGACCAGTTTTTTTTTTTTTTTTTTTTTTTTTTCTTTTTCTGACGAACAGATTTTCCGGCGACCGGCCGCCGGAGCTCCGCCGGCGGCGGTCCGGCAGCGGCAGCGGTGGTCCGGTGGTGGGTGGAGGTTGGGGTTAGTGTTTTAAAGGTATATGGGTTTAGGGGCATATTTGGTATTTTACTTTAATATTTTGTATTAAATAATAATTATTTTAAATCAATGTATCTAGTAGTAATTAGGGGTACAAAGTGTGTACCTATCAGTAATTATTTCTTTATACTTTCTCCCATTAGTTAACTATTGCACACACATGTGTTATTGTTGTGCTATTTTTTCCCCTTTAAAGTTTTAAACTTATTTGTTTTTAGAATTTTGTTTTCATAATTTCTATCAATTTTATATTGATTCCGTGTATGGATACTAACCCTATATTATATGTATAATGACAGGTGTGAAGATGGCTGTATATATTAACTACCACTCACTATGTCAATGATATGGTGTCATCATTAAAATTAATCTGAACAACATCACAACATGGCAATATATAAACATGTAACAACTGTGGTTACATCACATGATTACATCCAATCCGACTATACCATCGTTTACTTGCATTCATTATTTATTTATTTTATATTTGTTACTTCATCAAATATTTTAAGGCAAAAGCTCCCGTGCGCCCGGGGACACGGAAAGATGCTCCGTGTCCCCATGTGAACACAATCCTCCCCTCCAATCCTATTTAAACCTATGTATTGCTAGGGGTTTAAATTGTAAAGGGGCATGAAAATTGTAAAGGCGCACGGAATGTGATCCGTGCGCCCGGGTGCACAAGAGCCTCACTCATATTTTAATTTATTGGACGAAATTCTATTTACATTTCAAGTTTCTTGTCCCTCAATATAAGAAGTTGAACTCTTCAAAATAGTTCGCATTAATTAAGATTTAAACTTTCCTTTTAGAATTGATTGCTTATTGTTTTTTCATGTTAATTTCTCTCAAATGGAATTCAAATTAATAAATATAATATGCATACACGTCGCATGCAAGACCATTTCAAATGATTAAAATTTTCACGATTACTTAATTTATTAGTCAGTAATTAAGCATTGGTACGTAATGTGGACGTGAATTTTTTTTTAACAAATATAAATTAAGTACGAAATCTTATTTAAACATTTTAGATGACCGACTTAATGAAGTTTTTAATACTTCATTGTAAATTAATGAAAGCAATAATTTTCCTACCTTTTCAGCAATACTTATTTATCAAATTTTATCATTTAAGTCAACTTCTAATGAAGATAAACAAGAGAAAATGTACAATTAAATAAGATATACAAACCAAAGACCTTTCTAAAGCAAAAGATTCGTGAGACAGTTCTGAGATAATATCAATTTGGTCTTGTAATTTTAATAGAATTCAAATTTAGTTCTATAACATTTTAAGTTTCAATTTTAGTCCTTTGTGTCGATTTTAGTCATGCAACTTTTCACTTAATTTTCAGTTTTAATCATTTTGCAAAAAAATCTAAAATTTTACAGGATTTGCTAAGTCCTTTTAACGAGTCCGGTAAGTTTACAAAAAGAGTAAAATGAGAATGTGCAAAGGCTACAGGGCTAAAATTGACACCATTGGATTAATTAATATTGAAAAAGTGTTAAACTAAATTGAAAAAGTTACCGGACTAAAACAGAAAAAATTAAAAATTACAGTACTAAAATAGGATTTAACTAAAATTTTAGGGCTAAAATTGTTATTTTTCCTCCATACATAAAGGTGATATTATTGTCACACGCAAAGTGTTGCTTCGAAGTTCTGTCACATGGAAACGATTCCCCACAAAACCTATTGTTGTGATGACTTTGTGAAGCATCTAGCATCACTCATGGGCCTCAAATAAATATTTTGTAATATTTTTTCCATCATCCAACGGTGCAAGTTAAATGAACTATTCAGATTAAGTCATATAAGAATTAGCTCAAGTATATAAAACATTTTTTTATTTGTAATTGAAATAGTCTTACGCATCATATATTTAGAATAAATTAATTATTTGTCAAATGACAATTATAAGTTCTTTTTGTCTCTCTTCTCTCTCTTTTGGCCGCTCTTGCTAAATAAAAAATAAATGACATGTTCTAGGGGATAAAATAAGTCATGAACATAAAATATTGTATGAGCTCATAAAATATTTTTTAAACATTAAAAATAATGTATTGAAATCATTTCCTAAAAATTACTTCCTTAAGTATAAATATTAAATCCTATGATAAAATAGTGTACATGATACACAAGATTTGACTGTGTCAATGGTTGTACACATAGCATTGCCAAGAAAGAGTTGTGGTAACTATAATTGCAACGAGTTCATCAATGAACATGTGGCTCTAGTCCTTTTATCAATTTTGGTTTTATTCTATCCAAATTTTGGGCCAAAATTGGACAAATTCTGATATAAAGGACTAAATTTGAAAAAAAAAATTGAACTAAATTTGATAAAATGACTAAATATGGAAAAAGGATCAAAATCGAACAAAAAATGACAAAAATTGAGGATTGCAAATTAAAAAAAAAAAAAAATTGGAATCGTTCATACTTAAAGAACGAATTTTGATATTTTCTCAATAAAATACGAGATGTTTCAAGGAATATGGCAGTCCAGTGACCCATTATAGGGTTAGTCAGATGGAAAAAGTCGAATTAAATTAAGGCTAAAACTTATGTGCCTAGGGACATCGTGCACCCAAATACCCTATAGTATTAAATAATATACCCTTTATTATAAGGATGTGTACCCTCTATTTAAAAAAAAAAAAAATTATAATGAAAGCGTATACTCTTTAGAACAAAAATGTTGTACCCTTATTTTAATTAAAGTTACCCTTTAGAACAAAATATTGTACCCTTATACACCTTGTGCATACGAGGACACAAGAGACTGACTCTTAAATTAATTCATAGGACAAAATTAAAAAATTAATAAAAGTCTATTAGTAATGACCAAATGGGTCACACCATTAATTTTTTAAACTCACCTAACCAATGTTGAAAAGTGAAAACAGATTGAATCAAAATCGAAACAGTATATTTATAGGATTGAAAGTATATATAATCCCAGAATTTTCTTTACAAATATAACCGAAAAAAAAAACTATAGATCAGATCATAAGGTGGGCAAATGCATCTCCCCATCCTCATAGTATCCTACTTCTTCAGTCTCTATTTCACTGCTTGAAGATCTGTAGAACTTGAAAAAATATATGTTGTGAGAAACAGGAAGCAAATAACATTAGTTTTGCACATATTTCCTTTCAATATCAAAGGTGTGAATATTTGTTTGGATATCAAATAGATCTACCTTTTCTGTTAATAGCCTCATGCTTTTTTATCCATGAAGATCATGATGGTTCATCATTGATGCTTGATGGTCCGTGGGATTATAACGAGAGCTCGATGCTCTTAGTTCAGCATTCCCTTCTCCGGCATGAACCGTGGATGGATCGAACCGGTTTGATGCTTCTCCTTCTGAATACTCCTTTAAAAATATACAGAGTGGAAATAACTGCTGCTTCATTCCATCTGTCAGAGGAAGTTGATCCCACCAACTCTTTTCACACGTGATTGATACTAACCTTGGAGGAGCAATAGTCTCTGACAAAGACAAATTCCTCAGTTTCTTGCACCCTTTAACATAGATGGAATTCAGGGTATTCCAGCTCAGTGTGGCATTGTTGTAACATATCCTCTCTAGATTGGGCAAATCAATGAGTTCAACAGTCTTTACACTATTTAGAATGTAAGACAGCTCGACTTGCGTCGAGTTGTTTGATCCTTTGGGACCCTCCACAATTTGTAAAATTTGACAGCAGCTCTCTATCTTGAGAGTTTTTAATCTTGGTAGAGCAGTGCATAAATCAGGATCGAGAAGCCTCGTTAACTTGGGGCAGTCATTCAGTGTTAAGACAGTCAAGTTTTCAAGAGTTTGAGGAGAATTTGATCTTTCCCAAACACATTCCAGCTGCTTGAGATCATATAAGTGAAGTTTCTCCAAGTCCTGAAATACACATTCAGAACTCTCTTCTTGGATACCTTCAATGGAATCGGAGGCCAATCCATCAACGATGTTTTTCAAATCACTGCAGCTTCCAACTACGCAAACTTTTACTGAACTCAAGTTGTGTTGGCTCAAGGTCTCTACACTCTGGTCAAAAACACTTGTCTGCTTCAGTAATTTTGTGCTGTCTGAAGGGAATTCTCCGTTGAATCTCAAACGCCGTTCGTCTAGTAGCTTTGAAAGATCTGATTCGTAGGAGTGGTGAAGGTCTTCACAGCCGACGAATATTTTGAATGACCGGAAGGTATTCGAATCCCAACTTGTTTCGTCATTGTTCAAGGATTTGCTATAAGTGACAAATATCTTAAATGTGCTGACATTTGGAAACTGGAATTGCAGAGTTGTCAAATACTCCAAGCTAGCTAATTCCATAGCTAGTGACTCTGCCTCTTCCATGGTTGGACTGCAGTGGACTGCACTAATGCTTAACTCTTCCAACTCTCTAAGTTGATGAATTATGCCCAATGGAATCACCTCAACATTCTTTTTTTCTTTCCCACTTGAAGAAAAAGAAGCTCGCAAACACCTCAACTTAATCATATACCCAATAACATGAGGTAATGATGGGATCGAAGTTCCGATGATGTCGAGGAATTCAAGCTTCTTAAGACCAGATGCTTGAGATGGCAACATTTGAAGATATTTGCAACCATTTAGACACAAGCATTTGAGACTGACCAAGTTAGCAATGGAGTTTGGCAGTTCTCTGATATCTGTATGATATAAGTCCAACAGTCGAAGGTTTTCCATGCCGGAAAAGAATTCGCCTGCAAGATTTTTCAAATCTGGCTTGGACCTCAACAGCAAGGTGCACATTTTGGAGCATTTTGGCCTTGCAGGTAACTCTGATGTGCAGCTTATCAATGACATCTTTGTGACAGCATCCCAAGTATTCTCTTTTGGCTTTTTATTGTCTGATGGCACCCAAATGGAAGATTTTTCCTGGCCATGGCACTGAAGTTGTAGAGCCACACTTCTACAAATATTTGGCATCTTAACATATCTTCTATCATCACACCAATCTAACAAATACTTATCTGTTAGTTGATCCACAATTGCTTGCCCTGAATCTCGACTACGCCTCAATTTTTGAACATCATGATGATCTACCTCAATGAAGGACTCTGCCATCCAACACTGTATGAGATAGTCTTTGTAAATGATGTACTCATTTGGAAACAGAGCTGTAAAAAGGAAGCACTTTTTATCAGGCTCATTCAAGTCATCATATCTTTGCTTGTAAAACTTATCAATTCCACTCGTTCGCATACGTTCTATAGACTCCGAGTGAGATTGTAAAACTTTTTTTGCTTCATTCCATGAGCTTTCATGCTTCTTGTTCTTCAAAAATATTGCCATGAACTTGATCTCACGCGGCAGCCCTCCACAACACTCGATTATCCTGTCAGCGGTGTCTTTAAAGCGGTGAGCAATTTTACCATGTATTTTCTCAAAAAGTTGAAAAGCATCTGTTGTCTCCAATCTCTTTATTTCTACCTCATGTATTATCATCGAAGCAATAGCTTTTCTGTCCCTGGAAGCAATCACGACACTACCACACTTGTGGTCTCTTCTTATTCCAACTTCATTTAGATCAATCTCTTCAGAAACATGATCCATGAGAAATATGTATTTCTTCTTCTGAAGAAATGTGGATATTTTAACTGCATTCATATGCTCACTGGGGGTTTTCTCATGATCTATTTGTAACTGCAACATGATCTCAGTTTGTATCTTCTCTATTGTTCTCTGTTCTGGAATCCAAATGATGTTGTCCAAAGGTGAGCCTTTGTCTTCCATGTCTTTAGTGGAATACGACTTTTTGTCCACTAGCCTGTCGTGCAACTTCTTCAAAACAATCGTTTTTCCGACCCCAGCAGGGCCGACGACTCCAATTCTGTTTCTATATCCCGACGACAGGTAACTTAAAACCCCTGTAACATAATTGTTGAAAATTTTAAGATAATTTTCACCATCTTCAATCAGCTTCTCATTATATGAATCTGCACACTTCTTCATCATAGAGTTCACATTTAGTAGGCGATCGCGTAAAGTGGAAGCTTGGTTGCTCAACTTGGCAATATCTCTGCTGAGATCTGCAAGCCTGAAGAAATTGACTGTCAAGATACTTGGCTTTTTATTGTCGAGTTCTTTAACCATCTTCGTCGCCGTTTCAGCATCCAGCTTACTAGTAGGGATGGGGAGGTTCTGAGTAATCTTTGCATACTTGGTAGTGAACTTGTTGTACTTCTTTAGGATTCCTGCAAATTCTGTCTCCGCCACTTGATATTCTGGACTCTTCTCTAAAGAGACTGATAAACTCAAGGTTTTGTCGATGTTGTTCTTTCTTGATATAATGGCTATTAAATCTACTACGACAGTTCTTAATCTGTCCTGAAGATCGACTATGTCTTTTCTCTCCCCCTTGAGGTACAAAAACAGATCCTTACAAGGGGTGTAGATAGCTGATACTATGAAGAAAGGCATCCTGCAATACATGAATTAAAATTATATCAACACTGGTGTATGTAGCTAAAAACCTCAGCTAATGGTCAAGCTGTTCTTAGACGTATGTGGAATTTAAAATATAAACCATCCCCCTTTCTTTTTTACTTTATCCGAAATAGTCCCTAATAGTTAGGACGTTCATTTTCATCCCAAATCTTTCGGTGTTGCTCTAATTTCATCCCTAAACAATTTTTTTTTCCAATTTATCTCATAACTTTGTAAAAGTACCGATTCATGAATCTCATCACGTAGAACTAGAAAAACTGAACATTTTTAAGTAATAAGAACTATTTGATGAGAATTTAAAAGATATGAGACTATTTCGGAAATTAAATTTCTTTGAACTATTTTGAATAAAGTAAATTTGTTTGGGACAATTTTGATTTTAAATTGATGTATGTGTATAGACAAATACTTTTATGGAACTAGGACATACTAAGTTGCTGGCCCCCTTTTCTCAACGTAAATATTCTTCAAAATATTAAATTATTAGTAATTATCTGAAAACATTGCTTTTTGAAAGAGAATTAATATTTGTTATACAGAAAGGGTAATATTTGAAATGAGAAATTTCAGAAACTCAATTCCGTTAAGTAGACCAACAACTAAAATTATTTTACCATTTTATAAAAAAGAAAGTATCGCATTTAGCTCTTTTTAATCCCTTTTGTACGGAAAATCAAAGCATTCGCCGAAAAGTTGCTAGAATTTTTGAAAACCCGACCATATATCTGTATTATTTGAGTCTTACTAATAGGGTGCACAGTAAAATCTAAACTATTAAATTTTAGGGTTTATTAATTATAGGTACGTGTATTTACCATCTAATTATTAATAAATACATAAATCTAATTTAATTTCTACGTGATACATATGTTTTTTTTTTCTCCCAACATTATCCTTGTTCACTTAATATTCAACGTTTATACAGAACAATAATTTCTTTGAACACTAATGTAAACTACATCAAAACTAATATTCAATGTTTAATATTAGTGTACACTAATGTACATTAATATTCAACACTAATGTACACTACATCAAAACTAATATTCAACGTTTAATATTAGTGTACACTAATGTACATTAATATTCAACGTTTAATATTCAACGTTTATACAGAACTAATATTTCTTTTATCAATGTACACCAATGTACACTATTATCATACTTATAATCGAGATTTTAGGAGAGGGAATTTAGGAAAAAAATATTTTTCTAATTTTCTTTGCGGTCACTTTCTTTTATTCATCTCTCTAAATGCATGCTGATGTACAGATTTTGAAAGAAATAATTTAGGAAAAAAAATGTTTTCCTAATTATCTCTGCGGTCTCTTTCTTTATTCATCTCTCTAAATAGATTTTGAAAGAAATAATTTAGGAAAAAATTATTTTACTAATTATCTCTGTAGCCACTTTCTATTATTTATCTATCTAAATTCACAGCAATGTACATATTCGTCTTCGTTCTTCTAATTGTGACTTCATTCTTCATTTTATGACAAGTTTTTTGATTAATTAATCAAAATTCAGATTGGTTAAGTACATTGTGCACACGTGTGTACAAATTAAGGTTGTATTCAATGACTCTATCTTCGATAATTATTTATCTCACCTAAATGTACACTGATGTATATTTAGTTTATTCATTTTTTCTCCCCAAAAATTATTTATCTCAAATGAGTGCACAATGATGTATATACATATAAAATACTTAATCGTGTTTTTTTTTAAATTTGCTTCACACGTTGCACACTGATGTTCAGTATGGGTAATATGGAAAAAATAAAATTAAATTTTGTATGTGTGCATAATTTTCTGTAGCGAATGTATGAATTAGTAATATCTAAATACGTTTTGTACCTAATATTTATTGACCCTAAATTTTATAATAATTAATTTTCATCCTTAGATTTTAATTAGTTACTAACTTTTAAACTATATATACTCCCTCCATCCCTTGGTAAGAGTCTCATTTGCTTTTGGGCACATGGATTAAAGAGTGTTATTATTTAATGTGTAGTGGGCAGTTGTATTAGTGGGTGTATGGGCTCCATGTTTTAATTGTATTAGTGGGTGTGAGTGGGTCTCATGTATCCAAAAAAAGAAATGAGATCCTTTGGGTGGGACAACCAAAATGGTAAAATGAGACTCTTACCTAGAGACGGAGGGAGTAATAATTACTATTATATCCTAAATAAAATCATTAAACGGGTGCACCGATTCACCAAGTGCATCCCAAAATTACCCCAAATGTTTATATCACTATATTTTCAGGCCGGTAAAATTAAATAATATTTTACGGAGAGAGATAATATTAATTTTGGTCCAGAAATTTTAACCAAATATAATGGAGTATTCTAAAATCGTCAGTTTGAAATATTGCGTCTAAAAGCACAACATCCTTTAATTTTGGGGACTAAAAGAATAATTTTCCCAAACACACGAGTTACTTACCAATTTTCTTTTTACAGTATTTCTTTTCAATACGATAGATATTGCTTCTAGTTAAAAGAAAATACCAAAATAAGTACCAATAATTTAAGGGAGATTAATACAGATTTAAGGAAATAAAGAAAGCACCATGGTCAATTGAGTTTAAATAAGAAATTTGTGTTGTAATTATAATTTGAGTTATTTTAGTTTTAATAAAAAATTTCTATTATAATCTTCAAATAATATATGAGTTAAATGCACTTTCTATCTCTTAGCTTTTGCCAAATTTGATTTCCATCCCAAATTACTTAAAATTTTCGGTTTAGTTCCGTAGCTATTTCAAAATTTTAGATTTTGTCTCATAATTCTTGAAAATTTTTTAAAACTGTCCCAAATTTTTGGAAGCTTCTAAATTTTATGAGACCTTATCCGAGTGAAATAGTCCCATAACTCCTGAAAATTTCTAAAACTATTCCAAAAAGGACAATTTCTAATTAAAATTCAAAAGTTATGAGACCTTTTCAAAAGTTTTAACTATTTTGGGACAAAATTCAAAAATCTTCAATAATTATGGGACATTTAATGAATTTATCCAATGATATATTGTTTCCAATGATTGAGTTGAGATTAATAAGGATTTAGGTTCGTTGACTTTATTTAATTTAATTACAATGCAGTTTATCGAGTTAAAAGTTTTTTGTCCCATAATTATTTGAAACTTTAGATTTTGTCCCAAAAAAGATATTTGTATCGATTTTGTACCATAATTATTAGTTTTTTCAATTTTGCCCAATTTTTGCCGGAACCCTAGAATTTCGCCGGAAAAGCATCATGTGCCGCTCACATGACACACCAATTAGGAAAAAATCGGTGACTCAGACTGAGTTATCACTACAATTAAAATTATACCAATCAAAATGCCACATCATATTATGTTAAAACAAAGAAAGAAAGAAAATACTGATTCAACATATAATAACGAGATCGGTTTTGTTCTGCCCACAGTGAGTTACGAATCCACCCACCGAGTCGTGACTGTGCCCATGACTTCAACACAACACCTCAGAGGTCTTTAGTTCTTTCCAGGAAACCCTCCGGCAGTAGCTCTGCAAGTTCCGACTCCTCCGCCGCCGGAAAACTCCACTTTCCCGATGGACTCTGCATGACCCAAAGAAATCTACAACCACTGGTTTCCAATCCAACCTCCATTTCCTTCAATTGTTCAGCATGTTATGAAATTGAGCAAACACTTGAAAATGATCACTCAAGAAACTGCACTCAATTGTTTGTTGAATCACTCACGTTTCAGACACACGTTGATAAACAAAATGAAAAAAATGAAATGAAAGAGAGATCAACACAAAGATGTATAGTGGTTCAGCATAGCCTACATCCACTTTCTTGAGAGAAGAATTCACTAAACAATGAAGAAGATGGTTACAAGAATACAAGCACCTGAAAACCCTAATCCTTAAGCTTGTATCTAACTGATATGTGAAGAAGATGTGTTGATGATTATTCTGATTTCAGCTGTTATTCTTCTACTTATATGGACGTGTGTCTTGCGTGTGTAATCCTTTCCATCCATTCATAACGCACATGCTTTAATCAGTTGTAACCAACTGATGAAAACCGTTGCAACTAATTTACTGGACTCAGGTTCGACCTGGGTTCGACCAGTAGATGAGGTCGAACCATGAATATTGTGGTCGAACCAAAGCTTATCTGAAATAGAGTAACTTGCCTGACACGGTTCGACCATGGTTCGACCTAGCTTAATAGGTCGAACCTAATCTTAACAAGTCGAACCTTAGTCAGTTATAACCAACTGTCTGTGGTTCGATCAAGGTTCGACCTAGCTCATCAGGTCGAACCTTAGCTTAATAAGTCGAACCCTTACAGTTACAATTAACTGTCTGCGGTTCAATCAAGGCTCGACCTAGCTCATCAGGTCGAACCTAACTTTAACCATGTCGAACCTCATCCGCCTAACAGCTGATGCTACCATCACTTACTTCCTCCATCTGATCACATTCCTCCCATGCTTTCTGTAGTATATATGCAGTATGCATGGTCTACTTCATCACAATTCTCCACCTTAGACCTTGCATCTTCATGTTAGCTTCATCTTCTCCACCTTGCTGCTTTTATAAGGAGCATCAACCTTTCATTCTATACTTAATTCAACTGAATCAAGTACTTACACAGCTCATACTTCTGAGCTGGTAAGGCTTTTGTAAATATGTCTGCAGGATTGTCATCTGTCTTGATCTTCTTGACACTCACAATCCCTTTGTCTATCATGTCCCTTATGAAATACAACCTTACATCAATGTGTTTGGTCCTTTCATGGTATCCTTGATGCTTGGAGAGATGCACTGCACTCTGATTATCACAATGTATCTCAACTGACTCTTGTTCAATCCCAAACTCACTCAGCATACCTGCCAACCACACTCCTTCTTTTACTGATTCTGTAAGTGCAACAAACTCTGCTTCTATGGTTGATAATGCCACTATATGTTGATGAGTTGCTTTCCAACTTACTGCAGTACCAAACAAGTTGAATACATAACCAGTAAGAGACTTTCTAGTATCAAGATTTGCTGCATAGTCAGCATCAACATATCCTACTACTGCCTTATCCCATGTTGTCATTTTCTGAAACTTCAAACCTGCTGTGATGGTTCCTTTAACATACATGAGAGCCCACTTTACTAAACTCCAATGTAGTAAGCCTGGATTACTCATAAACCTGCTAATCATACTCATCACATAAGCTAAATCTGGCCTGCAACATATCATTGCATATATCAAACTACCAACAACACTGGCATAAGGAACATTACTCATTTCAAACTTTTCTTGGTATGTCTGAGGAGCTTGGAGTAGGGACAAACTCACTCCTTGTTTAACTGGTGTAGCTACTGTCTTACTGAGGTTCATATTGTATCTCTTTAACACTTTGTCTAAGTATGACTCTTGGAACAACTTCAGCTCACCAACTGATCTATTTCTCTCAATCTGCATACCAAGGATCACCTTTGCTTCTCCAAGATCCTTCATATCAAACTCCTGCTTAAGTATTTCCTTTACTTTATTTATACCAACAAGATCCTTGCAAGCTATGAGGATATCATCTACATACAAAAGTAAGTATGTATAATATCCACCTTTGTTCCTAACATAAACACAACTGTCATGTAGGCTCCTACTGAATCCATTTGATGTAATGTAATCATCAAACTTCAAATACCACTGTCTTGGACTTTGTTTTAGACCATACAAAGATTTCATCAGTAAACATGCCTTATTCTCAGCTCCTTCAACACTTACACCATCAGGAATCTTCATGTAAATATCCTCTTCAAGATTTCCATGCAAAAATGCTGTAGTCACATCCATCTGATGTAATTCAAGATCAAACTGAGTTACTAATGCCAGCAAGATTCTGATGGAACAATGTTTAACAGCTGGTGAGAATATTTCATTGTAGTCAACACCTTCTTTCTGAGAAAAACCTCTTGCTACAAGTCTTGCCTTGTATCTAACACCTCCTTCTTTGCTTGTAACAGGCTTCTTCTTATAGATCCATTTACAGCTTACTAACTTCTTGTTCTTTGGTCTGTCAACAATCTGGCAAGTCTTATTCTTATGTAGTGACAATAGCTCTTCTTCCATATAAACTATCTACTTGTCATTGTCATTCCCTGATATAGCTTCATCATATGTTATTGGCTCATAATTCTCTATATCAGATGCAACATATAATGCATATGATACTATATCAGCTTCCATGTACCTCACTGGAGTTTTAATATGTCTCCTTAGCCTATCCCTTACAAGTTGATAAGAACTTAGATCATACCTTGAACTGGATGAGCTAGGAGAACTATCTTCCTTATTCTGATCAGCACTGTTATCATCTTGATTAGACTGCTGAGCTTCCTTCCTTGCTTGCTTCACCTGAGGCTCATCAAGATCTGTAGTAATTGATACTACAGAATTCCTTTCAACCAATGGCATCTTCCTTTCACTGAATGTAACATCTCTGCTAACAATAAACTTGTTAGCCTCAAAACACCACAGCCTGTACCCTTTTGCTTCTTGTGAGTACCCAACCATCACACACTTCACTGCTCTAGGTTCCAACTTATCTTGCTTCACATGAGAGTAAGCCTGACACCCTATTACTCTTAAATGAGTGTAACTAGGTGTCTTTCCAGACCACATTTCTTCAGGTGGTTTGAATTTCAAAGCTGCTGATGGACATAGGTTGATCAGATAGGCTGCTGTAGTCACAAGTTCACCCTAAAACCCTTTGGTGAATCCTCCACTACTCAATATACATCTCACTCTTTCTAGCAAGGTCTGATTCATTCTTTCTGCAACACCATTTTGTTGTGGAGTTCTAGGTGTAGTCTTGTGCCTCTTGATTCCCTTTTCTTTACAAAAAACATTGAACTCTTCTGAAACAAACTCAAGCCCATTATCTGATCTCAAACATTTCAACTTCTTTCCTGTCTGATTCTCCACCTCAGCAAACCATTCCTTAAATGCAGTGAATGCTTGATCCTTTGTTTTAAGGATTTTCACCCATAACTTCCTAGAGTAGTCATCTATGAAAGATATAAAATATCTTCCACCTTCAATAGTTGGATTCTTAGATGGTCCCCATAGATCTGTATGAACATACTGAAGCTTCTCTGATGAAGTATGTTCTCCTGAACCAAACTTTAACCTCTTTGACTTACTTAGAATACAGTCTTCACACTGATCCATCTTACAGGTTGAACTTATGTCTAATAGCTTCTGTCTTGCTAGCTCTTGTAACCCTCTCTCACTTACATGAGCTAATCTTCCATGCCACAACTGAACATCTTCTTGCTCTTGAGAAGTGTTCAACTGCCCAGTGACAACTGATCCTTCAAGAAAATAGAGATCAGAGCTCTTAACTCCTTTCATTACCACTGACTTATCCTTTATGATGGTGAGTACACCTTTCTTCACATGGTACTCACATCCCAAGGAGTCTAACATTCCTAATGATATCAGATTCCTTCTCAATCCTGGTACATACCTCACATTTGTGAGCAACTTAATAGATCCATCAAACATTCTGAATTTGACAGAACCAATACCTTCAATCTTGATGGCTTGATCATTGTCTAACAAGACTGATCCCTCATGGTATGGTTTTAAATCAGTAAACCAATCCTTGACTGATGTCATATGAAAAGTGCAACCTGAATCTAACACCTACTGATCTGAAACTTGACCAGAAACAACAACCAGAGCTTCAATATAATCTTGATCCTTATTACCTTTATTTTCAGTCACCTGATTTGCATGGATTCTTTGATTTCCTCCCTTTTCAGCATCTTCTTGGCCACCATTGCTTTCCACTTATGGCATTGCTTCTTGAAATGGCCAGGCTTGTTGCAGTGATAACAATTATTGTTTTCTTCAACTGCTGATGTACCTTGATTACTTCTTTCATATTTCTTCTTATCAGTACCAGACTTCTTATCATTCTTGTTCCACTTATGTTTTTTGTTGACAACAAGACCTTCTCCTGAAACAACATTATCTGATGTCTTATGGAGCACCTTTGCTTTGATTGCTAGAATCACTTGCTCCAGGGAGATTGATTCAGTATTTCCATACAACAATGTGTCTCTCAAACCTTCAAAAGATTTAGGAAGAGATGACATCAAAATGACAGCCTTATCTTCACTGGACAGTGCTACATCAATGTTTTCTAAGTCATCTATGATCTTATTGAAATCATCTAGTTGGCTTAGAATAGACTTATCTTCTGATACTTTGAAGGAGTAGAGTTTCTGCTTGGTGTACAACCGGTTTGCCAATGTCTTTACCATGTAAAGATCAGCAAGCTTCTTCCACATATCTCTTGCAGATACTTCCTTGGAAACTTCCATTAGAGCTTTATCACCTAAGCACAGAATGATAGCACTTCTTGCCTTGGACTATTGATCTTGATCTGCAGCTAATGCACCAGCATCCACAGCAGCTGCTTGATCTGGAAGCGGTTTAACTGCATCAGCAGGCCCTTGTTGGACCAGTAAAGCCTCCATCTTCATCCTCCACATACTGAAATCAACTTTCTCTGTAAACTTCTCCACATCAAACTTAATTGTAACCATGATTCTTCCTTTCTTTTCTGGTATTGTGGCAGCTTCTTGTTCTTCCCACAGACGTCGCCACTTGTTATGAAATTGAGCAAATACTTGAAAATGATCACTCAAGAAACTGCACTCACTTGTTTGTTGAATCACTCACGTTTCACACACACGTTGATAAACAAAATGAAAAAAATGAAATGAAAGAGAGATCAACACAAAGATGTATAGTGGTTCGGCATAGCCTACATCCACTTTCTTGAGAGAAGAATTCACTAAACAATGAAGAAGATGGTTACAAGAATACAAGCACCTGAAAACCCTAATCCTTAAGCTTGTATCTAACTGATATGTGAAGAAGATGTGTTGATGATTATTCTGATTTCAGTTGTTATTCTTCTACTTATATGGACGTGTGTCTTGCGTGTGTAATCCTTTCCATCCATTCATAACGCACATGCTTTAATCAGTTGTAACCAACTGATGAAAACCGTTGCAACTAATTTACTGGACTCAGGTTTGACCTGGGTTCGACTAGTAGATGAGGTCGAACCATGAATGTCGTGGTCGAACCAAAGCTGATCTAAAATAGAGTAACTTGCCTGACACGGTTCGACCAGGGTTCGACCTAGCTTAACAGGTCGAACCTAATCTTAACAAGTCGAACCTTAGTCAGTTATAACCAACTGTCTGTGGTTCGATCAAGGTTTGACCTAGCTCATCAGGTCGAACCTTAGCTTAACAAGTCGAACCCTTGCAGTTACAATTAACTGTCTGCGGTTCGATCAAGGTTCGACCTAGCTCATCAGGTCGAATCTAACTTTAACCATGTCGAACCTCATCCACCTAACAGCTGATGCTACCATCACTTACTTCCTCCATCTGATCACATTCCTCCCATACTTTCTGTAGTATATATGCAGTATGCATGGTCTACTTCATCACACAGCAGAGAAACATCCCCTTCTCCCAAAACAGAGGAAAATGACGCTCTTACTCGGCTGCAAATCAAGCCACCACAAACATTCATGCTTTCCGCGCCATTCGATTCTTCTCCGGCGATTAACGGTCCGAGTGGGTAAATCCACGATTTGGGAGTTCGAAGATGGAGTTAGGGGTGCTGGAGGTAGAGAAGAAGAAGCGGTGAGAGGCAAAGGAGGAGGTGAAGTCGGGGATGCAGGCGTCGGTGAAGTCGGAGGAGGTGAAGAAGTCTTCTTCATCCTCGGCGATGGCAGCGGTGGTGGTGAGGGATTTGGAGGTGGGGAGGATTCGTAGAGGGAGTTGAAATTCCTTAGGAGTGTGGGGTTGGTGGCGGCTGAGAACTGGTGGTCTGGGTCTTGATTGTCGAAGATGGGAGGCGGCGGAGAGAGAGTGATGGTGGCAAAGCACTTGAATTTGGAGAAACAGAGGTTGAAGCTCTACTGCGTACTTGTGTGTAGGAGATTACTTATTTGATTTTTTAATTGAATTTTCAACGTGGGAGGTGATTAATTATTGTATTTATTTTATTTATATACTTGCTTATATGATGTGTCATAATGATTGGATGAATTTCCATTGAAATAACCACGTCATCAAATCTGGCCGGATTCTCCCAAATTAGAGAACCACGTGCATGGCACATGACATTTTCCGGCCAAATTTTAGGGTTCCGGCAAAAATTGGGCAAAATTGAAACAAAATTAATAGTTATGGGCCAAAATTGATACAAATATCTTTTTTGAAGACAAAATCTAAAATTTTAATAAGTTATGAAAAAAAAAAAAACTTTTAACCCCACTTTATCTATTAATATCTTAAAATAAGTGATCTATCTATAAATTAATAATACATCGATTGCTATCCTAAATTGACAAGTCAATCTCAATTTGATAATTTTTGTCCTTCCATGCTGCCTATTCCGAAATATACTCCCTTCTTATATAAGACATCATTTTTCTCATATTTTTCTTACATTTTCTGTTAAAGAAAATAGCCAGAAGTATAAATCATTACGATCATGTGACGTCCATCCTGTTTTTCCATAACACTTTAACAATCTAAATATTAATCATCTCCAAATCAATAGTAGTACCTTATTTTGAGTGAAGGTCCACCTTGTGTTGGGTACATATTATAACTGTAACACAGAAAACCACAGACCCTATTTTATGGTGAATCAATTCTTAAAGAATTTTATCAATTTAGGGCCTGAGAAATGGGTAAACTATCAATTCGGGGCTTGAATTATGTTTTCTATCGATTAGGGGGCTGAATTATGTAAAACTATCAATTTAGGGCCTAAGTTCAGGCCCTAAATTGATAAAATAGAAGATAATATTTGATAAATTCAGGCCTTGTATTGATAGTTTACATATTTCAAGCCTTGGATTGATAGAAAAAATAATTCAGGCCCCGAATTGATAGTTTACCCATAATTCGGGCCTTGAATTGATAAAACTCCATTCTTAAAATATGTATCAAGAGAAATGACTAAGATGAGAGACTAAAGGAAGAAACTATTCAAGTACTCTCCATAAACCAGCATATTGCAAAATATATATATATATATATATATATATATATATATATATATATATATATATATATATATATATATATATATATATATATATATATATATATAAAGGGATAGTATATATTCTTTTAGTTCGATAAGTTGTCCACATTTTGATTTTGATACAAGTCGTTTAAAATTTTTAAATTAATCTTGTAAGTTCATCAGATTTGACTTTTTAATTCTATTGACTAAAAATTGGATTATTAAAATAGCAGGACCAATATAAAAATTACATGAAATTTACCAACTGGTTGGCTCACCCCGCAGCCTTTGTCATTTTACCAAAAAGTTAAATTTGTAAACTTACCGTACTAATAAATAATCTCAAAGTGAAAACGACCGGAATTAAAATAGGATCAACTTATATAAATATATATAGAAAAAGATAATGAAATCCCTAGGAGAAATATTGAAAAACATCTCATAAATTAAAAGGAGAAAAGGGGATCTGAGTTCATACCATAAGTCTGTCCGCATTAATCAATAAGATCTGAAGGGTTAAATTCATTAAACGTACCACAACTATTGAAAATTTCGATTTTCGTCCAAAAATAATTAAAACTTTTGAAAAGGTCCCATAACTTTTGGATTTCAATTATCCTTTTTGGGACGGTTTTAGAAATTTTCAGGAGTTATGAGACGATTTCAATCAGAAAAGGTTTCATAAAATTTTAGAAGCTTCTAAAAATTTGGGACGGTTTTGAAAAATTTTCAGCAGTTATTGAACAATTTGCAACAAAAAATAAGTTTTTGGACAAAATCTAAAATTTTGAGATACTTACTAGACTAAACTGAAAATTTTAATTAATTTGGGATGAAAATCGAATTTTGCAAAAGTTATGGAACTGAAGTATATTTAACTCGGTCTGAAGGACGAAATATATATCAACCATTCAAAATAAGGTCGCCTACTTCGGATGAAATTAAGCATTTTTAGATTATACTCCCTCCGTCTCAATTTTTCATTTTTGTCATTTCAAAAAACATAATTTATTATTTATTTATTATAAAAAATTTACCAAAATACTCCGAAAATAACAACTTTCTTAATCTATGTGCAAGCAAAAAAAAAAAAAGTGCGAACATATATAGGATTGTAGGAGCAAATATTTTAGAGACATGATATTGCGAAAATTAATAGTTGTAGGATTAAGATTAAAATGAGTTTAAAATCAAAATTGTCCACAAATTTACTTTCAAAATAGTCCCAAAAAAATTAATTTCTTTGAAGTAGCCACATACTTTTAAATTCTCACCAAAATGTCTTTTTTATTTAAAAATATTATGTTTTTCTAATTCTATGAGATGAGACTGAATCGATGCTTTTACAAAGTTATGAGATGAAATTGGTTAAAGAAATATTGTGTTGGGATGAAATCGAAACAAACTGAAATATTTGGGACGAAAATTAATATCCGAACTATTTTGGGACCTTTTTTAATAAAGTGAAAAGATAAGAGACGGTTTATGTTTTAAACTTCAGATTAAATTTCTCAAAAATTATAGGATCGCTTTTTACTTCATCATATCCCTCACTAATTCACTCATTCTGTTACGCATATTAAAATAGAACTGACTACTAATATTGGATAAAAAGATAAATCAACATTCAACTTGAATATGTTGATCCAATGACATGCTGAAAGCTGCAAGCAAGAAGCATGATGTAAAATTGATTGGAAACAAAAAGAAAACAAAAGAATGAGATCTCCTCTCTTCCTCGAATAATATTGCTGTATGATAAAACAAAATAGACATTTAGCTTTACTTTTGAATTATCACTTAATTTTGGCTATATATATATATATATAATGTGCGATAAGTGAATTTAAAATTAATAAAACATGAATAAGGATCTATCTTGTAATGAATTCAATCAAGAATAGAATATCTAAAAGATAAATTAAATTAAATTACTCGTAAAAAAAAATTAGAAGCAAAAAAGAAGAAAAAGGGAACTGTTTACCTTGAATAACTTCTGAAACAGTCTGTGCTGATCGATCTCCTCCAGAAGGCAACACAAGATTCAGTTTTCTGTATAGGATGCTACTTTTAACTCAATCAATTAATTGGATTAGAGGTGGGTTTATTTTTAGAAGAATTAAGTTATCATATTTCACAGACTTCTTTCAGCCAGAGTCTCTCAACATATTAAATGAACAAGGCGAATGTTCTAGTACGACATGGTGTATGTACACCGAAACGTAATAATAGTATTTTAGGCTTGACTACTTAGGCTAAGACAATTTTACATTTTCGTAATTAGTTATCATTTTTTATTAAAAATGTAATGTAATCACTTTTGTTCATATTATAATTTGTTTATAAAATTGTTCACAGCGACGTTGTCACTTCTCATTAATTGGATATCCATTTTTGTTAAAAAATGTTATCACTTTTTCATCGATCTTACGGAATGATTTCCGTGGGACGGTCTCAAACAAATTTTTACTTTTAGTCATACGGTCCATGGTTATGGATAAGGGTTTATCCTTCATTGGTTCATCCTTAGGTTACATCACAAAATTTTTTAAATAATTTTTGTTCTTAATTCACTAGAAATTAAATTATTTAATCTAGATGTATGAGACGCGACATTGCTCTTATCCTCTATTTTAGGATTTATTACTTTCATTACTAAGAATTTTATCGTTGATTCATTCAAATTAAAACGGATAAATCAAAATGTATGAACCAATCTAATTCGTACGTACACCTATGAATACACTCAACTCAACGAATAAATAATTACAAAGAACGCGTTAAGTTGCGTGATACATAAATGAAAATGACGTGAATTTAGTTTTTAAATATGTTTGTTCGTTATGTTAATGAACATACCAATATATATAATCAAGTCAATGGTCACCAATTAACTATATTTTATTTTACATTTCGAATAAGAAATAATTAATTTATTTTTCTTCTATAAGTTGATTAGGTATATTCTCTAGAAATTAACATAAAAATTCTAATACATGAACTGGAATCAGGGCCGGCCCTGAGATTTTAGGGGCCCATGGCAAAATATAAAATTGAGGCCCTTCAAATGACTAAATTTGCATAGGAAAAAAAAAGAAAAAAAAGAATGCAGCGAGCAATTTGAAATTAGAAAATAATTCAGTATGAATACTCAATTGTGTTGGTGGTTTCATGAAAGAAGATTAAAAAGGGACTTTTGTATTGTATAATTTGTAGAGAGCAGTATAATTTTTTATTTAATCAAGAAAAAAATGATTGATATTATAAATATGTTTCCTTTAATTGGGCCTTTAACATTAAATAAATAAATAAAATTTGGGCCTAAATCAAAATTTAATAGTATATATATACATATAAATATAAAAATATTGGGGCCCCCAAATTATGGGGCCCATGGCCTGAGCCCACGGGGACAACCCCAGGGCCGGCCCTGACTGGAATATTAACTCTATTTTTAATTGAGAAAATTGAACATCAATATATGAAAAATGGATTTTGATCCTATATTATATAGAGCTCTTTTTAAAAGTTTCATAATTCAAAATTAGCCTAGTGGCATTTTTTTGTCCCAAAATCCTTTGTATGGGACATAAAAAACAACTCCTTTTCTTGCAAAATTCTATTGAGTGTGACTAAAAACTGTAAATTTTCTTCATTAAATATCATATGATATCGCATTGAAATAAAGTACTCCCTCTGTCCAAATAAAACGCAAACGGTTGTTTTTTCATGAAGTTTAATGCATATTTTAATTAATTTTATTGACTTTTTAAAAGTAGGCAAAGACTTGTGTGAGACTGTCTCACGTAAGCCCTTACGTGAGACGTCCAGAAAGTAATAACTTTTATAAAGAAAAGTGATAATAAATTAATGAAAAGTGATAATGTTCTTTCATGAACAATTTGTAGGATAAATAAAAAGTGATAACATTTTATAGCGAAAGTGATAATGATTTATAACGAAAGTGATAACTATTTTAAAAAGTGAAAAACGTGAGACGGTCTCACACAAGACCTACCCTTAAAAGTAAGTCAGACTTTTTAATTATGCATTAAAGAAAGTGTAAAAAGTATTTTTTATGAGTTAGGTATGATGATATTTTTTAAATTAAAGTATATTTTGTGGTTATTGAATTTATTGATTTTGCCATTTTTAAATTAATTTTCAAAATCATGGTTTGGCCAGGACGGACAGAAATAGAAATTTCTCTCATTGCTCTTAGACGAAGGGAGTAATATTTTTCTAAGTATAAAATTTGAATATTATTTTTTTTTGAGGTCCCTCAAATATTATTACATTTTACTAATTAGGGTGTCCTACAATTATTGCTATATTTTCCTTTTTGGTAGATGGACCCATACAAAACAATGGGATAAAAACCTATTCAATCCCATAACTTTTCTCATGGTCTATTTTAGTCCCAATAAAGATAAGTTTGTCAATTTTGTCCTACCGGTGAAGAAATAGGCCAAACACGTCCTATTTTTGCCATAAAACGCTGACATCACATTTGAAAATGCCACATGAGACAACCAGAATGCTGATTTTCGGCTGAGACGATGACGTGGCGCCCTGATGCCAGGTGAGTTAGCGGGATAAAAACCAATTCAGTCTCATAACTTTCCTCATGGTCTATTTTAGTCCCAAATAAAATAATTTTGTCAATTTAGTCCCACCGATGAAGAAATAGGGCCAAACAGGTCATATTTTCGCCGGATAACGCTGACATCACCGAAAAACGGCACGTGACTGTCACGTGACAATCGAAATTGCTGATTTTCGGCCTGAAAATGACATGGCGCCCTAATGGCAGGTGACTCAACAAATTAAATTTTATTTTAATGCCAACAAGGATATTTTATTTTTTAAAATTTTAAATAATTAGAAAATAAAAATAAAATAAAAAAATACTAAAAAAGGAAGACTGGATCGTCGGAGGTGGTTGACATATTGAGTTTGAATTAATCTCTTGGTTTAATAATTAGATTTTTATTACGTTTTTTGTTTTATATTTTGTTTTCTAATTAATTAAAATTTTAGAAAATAAATATGTTGGCATTAAAATAACATTTAATAGTTGACTCACCTGTCATTAGGGCACCAAGTCATCGTCTAGGCCGAAAATTAGCGATTCCAATTGTCACATGACAATCAGTGTCATTTTTCGATAATGTTAGCGTTATCCTGCGAAAATAGGACGTGCTTGACCCTATTTCTTTACAGATGAGACTAAATTGACAATTATCTTTTTTGGGACTAAAATAGACCATGAGGAAATTTATGGGACTGAATTGATTTTTATCCCGCTGACTCACTTGTCATCAGGGCGCCACATCATCGTCTCGATCGGAAATCAGCATTCCGGTTGTCTCACTTAGCGTTTTCCAGTGATGTCAGCATTTCTGGCGAAAATAGGACGTGTTTGGCCCTATTTCTTCACTGGTGAGACTAAATTGACAAACTTATCTTTATTGGGACTAAAATAAATCATGAGGAAAGTTATGAGACTTAATTGGTTTTTATCCCCCAAACAATGGATATATTTTCATGGGGCTCACACACAACATTTAATATAATATTATATCTCTCAATCCACTACACATTAAAATATTGTATTTATTAATCTCCGTGCAAACAGTAAATGTAACAATATCAATAGGATGGAGGGAGTGAGTATATATATATACGGAAAACAGTCGTGTGAAACATATGTACCCTGTTTTTAGTGATTACTCTTTAGTACACGAAAATTATTCTTTAGAGAGACAAACAATTAAGCCTTTTAAATGAAAAAATTACTCTTCAAATTCTAATACATCCTAATTTATGAATTACTCATTAATATATGAAATATTATTCTTTAGAGAGATGAACTATTACTATTTTAAATAAAATTATATATTACTCTTCAAAAAGTAAATTTTTATTTACTAAAAAGTAATTTTACAAAAATAAGATTTACATATTAACTCGATTCCTGCCATGTCTACTATAAATAATATATTAAATGGGTGTTTCGGGTAATTCAAAATTAAAAGTGCATAAAGTTGTTTGATTTTGTTTAATAAAGTGTAAAAAGCATTGGGATAAACCAAATAGCAACTGAGAAGAAATACGTACGAGGAAAATTCTAGTTTGAAACTTTTTTCCTTTTGAAGCACACACATCACTCATGTTTACCACAAAAATAATAATAAACCGTATTTCAGTTCTGAAAAAAAAAATTTAAAAAAATAATTAGAAAAAAAAAAGCCAAACAAAAGTGATAGGTCAATACTCTTTGCTGTATATATGCTGTATGCTCTATCCCAAGTCCTCGCAGCTTCATTCTTAAAGATTGTACAGTTTCCCACATGCTAATCCTGCCCGCAGTTATAAAACTTATATTAGTACAAATTAAACTACTGTGTGAAATGAAAAATTGAGAGTAAAAAATTTATAACTATTACTCCCTCCGGCCACTTACAAGGTAATCGTTTGATGTTTGCACGTGGACAATTCTAAGGTCTTTATTTGCTTTTTGCACGTGGATTAAGGAGTATTATTATTATAGGTAAAGTGTGTAGTTGTATTAGAGAGAAGTGGTGAGTCATATTGTGTACTTTCTTTACTAAATAGAGGAAATTGATATATTTGAAGCGGACGCCAGGAATAGTGAAATGGATACCTTGTAAGTGGCCGGAGGTAGTAAAAAATATGTATACACTATTGAATAAAAAGTTATACACATATGAACACTAGTTTTTTAATTAAAAATTATGTGTGAAAAAAGTATACAATTATTAAGAAATATGTATACAAAATAGAATAAAAAGTTACACACATATGGGTGCACCCTTGCACCTAAGTGCACCTAATATTAACTCGACATTAAATTCCCAATTTGATCAGAGACTTTTCCGTGAAATTTTAAAATTCATATAGAAATGACAAAATGTCAGCAATAATAAGATAAAGGATTTTAATTAATATAATTGGACTAATATTGAGATATCCCACAAGTTACATGATAAGAATTGCAATTTTCCCCTTAATTTAATTAACTAATCATCATCAATCATAGTTATAAAGCATTCAGTAATACAGACTATCATTAGCATTGTAGAGGAATTCCCAACTGTGGCAAAACTAATAAATCAATTAAAAAATAATGGAAGATATCAATTCCGATTTCTATAACTTGTATTTCTTCAATTTTAGTGATCTTATATCATTGAATATCAATCTTGCAACTTTTTATTTCTAGTCTTTTTGAAAATAAAAAATAAAAAATCATTACTTGCAGGACTTCAAGAATTTATAGGACTAGCAAAGTTAAAAAGTTTTGAAATTTTTTGTTGGCAAAAATGACAAAAATTACAGGGTTAAAATTGGAATAAACTACTCAAGTTGAAAAATAAGAAGTTACATAACCAAATTAAATTGGATTCAATCAGAAGTTATAGAGCTGAAATTGATAATAACTCCAAAAGTAAAGAAAACGTACTTCAGTTAATGCAGATTCTACACGGTGAACTCAAAATTTTCCTTCGCTTAGTCCTCTTTGGAAGGATGAACTTGGGACAACAATGATCAAAGATTTTCTCGTCCAGTATACGAAGGCCATTTCCAAGAGAGGTAAACTTAGGCAAGTGTCGAAGTACTAGTTCTGTTATTCGAGGAAGCAATGGGGCAGCATCTGATGAGTTCATCATCTTGATTGGTTTGACAATTGATATGAGAGACTCACAATCTTCAATGATGAATGACTCTAAGTTGGCAAGACATTCAAGCATGGACCGGGAAGCAATGTACGTTAGCTTAAGGCACGTCTCGACTGTCAAATGCTTGAGGGCTTGAAAACTTCCGGATGGCAAAGGACCCTCCCAGATCCTCTCCAATTTCCACAGATAATGCAGTCCTAGATGTTCAAGATTTGGGAAGGCTTGTTCAGTACTACTTTTGCTCTCCACAACCACAACATTGATATTGGGGCATTCTCTCACAACGCAGAATTTTAGAGCCTTGAAATTTGAAATGCCAAATTCAGACAGGTTTTTGATTTCCAAATGACGGTCCAAGTAGAATGCTTGGACAGACTTGAGTACTCCTTTTATCACTTGAGGCACTTCACTACCATTTATGAACTTCAAGCACTGGTCAAATTGGTCATACTTTGAGTCCACATCATCATGGACTCGTGATATGATTCGCTTAATGTTGTGACCAACAATAAACTTGAATCTTTTCACTCTTTGATTATTCCATGAAGGGCTGTCTTTGACAAAAGAACTGAGAACTTCTATGGTTGGAAAGTAGAACTCAAGATGGCTCAACTTCTCCAACAAACGAATGTAGTGGATGGCATCTCCAGCGATCCTTATCCATCGTTCATCCTCAGGGTGGACAACAATGGTTAATACTTCTAGATTCTTCATCTTAGAGAAAATACTTGGTGAGAAGAGTTTTTCTGGCAATCGAGCATATCCAGTTCCAAAATCAGGTCCATAAAATGACAGCTGCAAATGCTTTAGCTGTGCTAGTTGGCCAATTTCTTCTGGAAGGTTATAAAGATCACTGAACGAAAGATCCAGCACTTGAAGATTTTTGAGCTTTTCAATCGCAGCTGGAACGCTCTCAAGAGCAATACAGCCTCTTAACAGAAGGACTTGGAGATCTGTTAGCTTGAAAAGTGAATCAGGCAGGATTCTTATTCTGGTATTCGACAGGTCTAGGAAACGAAGAGAAGGCATGCGATCGAAAAACAAGGGAGGAATGTGAGTTAGCCAACTATTTCTCTGGAGGAACAAAAGAACAAGATTAGGACAATCCTGTTCCTCGTTTAACCAGAGGAAGTTCTTCCCTGATAAATTTACCACACCAGCTTGCCACCATTCATCATCTGTTGGCATCTTGTCTGAACTTCGACCATTTCTATTCACCACCAGATATTCAGGAAGGGAAGTCGACAAAATGGACCCTCGCTTTTCCTCACCGCCAATGAGAATTATCTGGTCATCCAACTCCTGCAGCACATCATTTTCAATTGCAGAGAAGAACAGATAGTAATAATCCCTTTTGAAATCCAATCCAAAGAGTTTGTTCATACTAGGTATGTCCGTCTCTTCTGAAGTGGAAGAGCTCAACATCTCAAATCTCATCAATAAACTTGGGATTACCCTGCCAGAGTCGGATTTAATCTCGTTGGGTTGATTAAGATGGCTCATTTCATGTATATGATAACTATTTTCATCAGGATCGAACTGAGAGTCAGTAATAGATTCTATTTCAGTTAATGGCATCTTCTCACGTCTTCTTTCATCCTTGGGTATTTCGGACTCAAATCTTTCTGAAAAAACATATGAACTAGATGAGAACTCAACGAGTGTTGAATTCTCTGACTTCATCTCGTCATCATTTACTTGAGAAGATGTGGCTGCGTCTAAAAGGACTTCTGAGATAATCTGATCCAGCTGCTCAGAACTCATTGATTCTATATCAGGCGTATATATCGAAGCTAGGTCTTCTTGAACATCTTCATGATCCTTAGGTAAAGAAGGCTGCTGTTCAAGAACATCTTCTTTTGACATCTTGTTATCTTCCACATTGTGCAACCCAGCTACGAAGGTTATCGGTTCGTCGTATTCATCTTCGACTGGACAGTCCTTCAAGGAATTGAATATTTGGTCAGACAGATTTTTCAGCTCCTCAGATTCACTCTCTTTATGCTTCTCCTTACTTAAAGCAGCCTTCATTAAAGCAGTGGCATCCTTCAGCCATTTGGTTTGTAATCTTGGTACATTTCTGCCTTTCACCAGTGCTATATTTATCTCATCATCCACAGATGTGATTTTGCGAGACAAATAGAATATATGTGTGTCAAAATAGTTCTTTGAATCCACGTGAAAATACTTAGGGTCCTTCGTATAAAAATCGTACAAAAAAATACGAAATTTCTTCTTGAGTTTTTTCCACAAACCTTGAATAAAATTATACAAATTAAAGTCAGAAGGCAAACACAAAAACTCCCGTAACAAGGATAAAAAGTGATAATATTTTAACAGTATCACGTGAGTTGGTGTCGTGCAATAATTACCAAGTCACAAATAGTAGAGCAAAATCTTGAATATGAAATAAAGCAGTTTAAGGATCACGTGAAAGAGAGACTCATCCTTATTTATGTTTTTTTTATATGGTAATAAAATTAACTCATCATAGTGTGTCAGTTACAAGTATGCAAATTGTGTGACTCGTGTAATCTTGAGTGTATTCATGTCGACAATTGTAGTCATGTGATATACGTACTTTCTTGTATTGTAACAAATAAACACGTTTCTGCTAAGCGTGGACGTGTTATTGACCTAAAACTAAATTCAATAAAAATAATATAATAGAAATGGTGAAAATATCAAATTCAATACTCGTGTTATTGACCTAAAACTAAATTCAATCCAATACTCGTGTCATTGGCAAATGGTGAAAATATCAAATTCAGCCCTATAACTTTAGGCAGATCATTTTTTTAACTTTTTCAAATTTTATTTTTTTAGTATCAATTTTATTCGTAACTTTTTACTTTTTGGTCCTTTTGCAAAGAATTTTTCACAACTTATAGGACTTGCAAGAACTTATAAGACTTAATTTGCTAGTCTTGTAAGTTTTAAATTTATTTATGGGAAAATAAATTTTTTTGTCCGCTAACTTTGCCCAATTTTGAATTTAGTCCATAAGTTTTTCACTTTTTGAAAATCTTCCATTATATTTGCAGAATTTTGAAAATCGTCCATTATATTTGAAAATTTTGAAAATCGTCCATCATGTTTACCAAGTTCAACAAAATCGTCCGTTTCAACAGGTCATTAGCAGGTTATACTAAAAAATAAAAATAAAAAATATGTAATATATATATATATATACTATTTTTAAAAAAAATAGCCTCCACTAAGAATTTATATTATACTCTCTCCGTCCGCCCGAAAGAGAGCATTTTACTTTTGTGCACGTTGATTAAGAAGTATTGTTATTTAATATGTAGTGGTAGTTGTATTAGTAGGAGTGTGGATCCCATATTTTAATTGTATTAGTGGGTGTGTGTGGATCTCATGTGTGTAAAAAAGGAAGTGACCCTCTTTGGAACGGACGACCAAAATGAAAAAAAGACCTTCTTTCAAGCGGACGGAGGAAGTATCAATATTTAGTCAAATTTGCTCCACTTTAATAATGAGATTAATATTGTTTGTTTGGTATACGGAAGTGAAAAATGAAAAGTGAGATAAAATTGATTAAATAAAAATATGATATATATTAATTGGGGTGAAAATATTCAAATGACCTGCCATAGCAGGTCAAAGGACCAAAATGTTGAATTTTATGAAGTTAATGGATTAATTTCAAAATTGTTATAAAATTAACGGACTAATTTCAAAATTAAAAAAAGTTAATGGATTAATTTCAAAATGAATGAAAGTTAGCGGACGAAAAAATCTATTTTCCCTTATTTATAAAATGATAAAAACTGAAAAAGGGAAAAGTTATAAAACTTAAATTGACATATAAAACTATAAAATTGAAAAAATAAAAAGTTAGAAAACTAAAAATTAATTCTAAAAAATTTATGGGACTAAATGATAATGTCTCTTGGCAAATGCATTTAAAATATATAAAAATTTTGAATTTATTTTTTAAATTTTAATTAAATTAGCAATTTTATTAAATTTTAAAAATTAATAGAAAATATTAATTTTTTAATTAAAATTATAACTAAAATATTATATATAAATTTCAAAAATTATCTATTAAATTAAAATTCCCAAAATAATAATATAATAACAATATGTTTATAAAAAATATTTTTTAATTAAAAAAATGAAAATAAATATTGAAAAATCTTTGAAAGATAAAGAAAATTGGAAAAATAAATAAAATAAATATATTTTTATATTTTTAATTGAAAAATAAAATATATAAGAAATGTCAGACCATCTAAAATAAATGGTTTCATAATAGTATTATCATGTTAAAATGATCATGTATTGAAATTCTATTACAAATGTAACACTTTATCCTTCATACAAAAATATACATGAATTATTCACAAAATAATATTGTAAGCCTGGTATCACATTTTCTTAATACAAATTTCCCTTATATGTAAAAGATTGTCATTTCTTCAATCTCAAAAAGAATTGCTCAAGTTTAAATATATGAATTGAATTTGTCTAAAAAGAATTAAATTGAAATCAACATATTTTATAATTATTATTTTACGAATTCATATTAATTGAAAATTCAGAAACAAATATTTTCAAATAAATGTATTTAAAATCTAAAAAAATAATTTTATTAATTTTCATATAAAAATAACAAGAAAAATAAAAATAAAATTAACAGAAAAGTGTCACCAAACATAATAGCATAATTGTAAAAATTCTGTGCAACAAATACATTTAATCATCTTTATATATCATTTTCACAATAATATATGCAAATGCATCTTTATCATTTTCAGCAAGAGTCTAGCGTTTGGTTAATAATGTAATCATACCAAATGATGATGTTATGAGTAAATCACAATTTCCATATATAAGAAATACAAATTATATACAATTACAATAAGAACTCCTATTTAAGACTAATCCATGTGGAATATAAAATTATATTCATAATACTCCTAACACCAAATTAATCAAATTATTTTAGATTTTTTTTTTTGATAGACCTAGCTTTTTTCTAAAAAAAATAATCATTTATTTCTGTTAAAAAGAAAATGTTGAATTTGAAATCAATTTGACAGATAAAAACAACTGCAGAAACAAAGGTTCAAACAGTATTAAATGAGAAGAAACAGCAGGAAAACAACTTACGAGCAAATATATGAGTCTGCATGAAGGTGTTCTTCCGCAGCTGAGAAGGGAGAGAACTTCAGATGCAGAAATGGCAAAATGGAAAAAAGTCAACGGAGGAGAGTAATTTATGTAGAGAAACGACGTATTTGCTTAATGATTGGTGGGCGCCTTGGGCAATAATGTAATCGTACATATGAAGTCAATGAGACTAAACAACTTACTCCAAAGATGAAGCTGATACGAAATTTCAAAAATAAATATTTTAAATTTTAATATTACATTTTTTAAAGCCAAAATAAGTGTATTAATTTTATATACATTTAAATGAAAATTAATTCATAATTTAAAGTTTTAATTATAAAAATCCAACTCCAATAATCTTACTAAAACAACAAATAAATTTATATGGTGATTTTGACTCTTTAAATTTATAAAGCATAAACAAACTTCCTAAAATTTAATGGATTTAATATTTCATTACAAATATTGGAGGCAATTAAAGCTCCTAAGTTCGTCCATCTTTGTTATTGTTTGGTTTTTATTGGTCCAAAATTTGGACAATAAAGGATTATATCTGGACTAAAATTATCAAAATCAGACAAAAAGTAATTAAAATTAAGAATTATAAATAAAAAATAATTAAAATTAGAATAGAACAAATTTTTATACTTGGGAGGATTACTACTAGGTACACAAAAAAACCCTAAATTACTATGAGATACAAACATACAAAAGTATTACTACTAGGTACAAAAATATATAGTGATATTCCAATATTACCCCTATTAATGTGCTGCACATAAATATTGTGTGCAGCAAAAGTTCATGTGCAGCAAAGTGTGTTCAGCAAAAAAAGTGTGTGCAGGAAAAAAAAAGTGTGTGCAGCAAAAAAATGTGGTGGTCCGGCGGCGGCGGTCCGGCAGCTTTTCCGGCGGCGGCAGTTTTTCCGGCGACCAGTTTTTTTTTTTTTTTCTTTTTTTTTTTTGGACGAACAGTTTTTCCGGAGACCGGCTGCCGGAGCTCCGGCGGCGGCGGCGCGGCAGCTTTCCGGCGACCAGTTTTTTTTTTTTTTTTTCTTTTTCTGACGAACAGATTTTCCGGCGACCGGCCGCCGGAGCTCCGCCGGCGGCGGTCCGGCAGCGGCAGCGGTGGTCCGGTGGTGGGTGGAGGTTGGGGTTAGTGTTTTAAAGGTATATGGGTTTAGGGGCATATTTGGTATTTTACTTTAATATTTTGTATTAAATAATAATTATTTTAAATCAATGTATCTAGTAGTAATTAGGGGTACAAAGTGTGTACCTATCAGTAATTATTTCTTTATACTTTCTCCCATTAGTTAACTATTGCACACACATGTGTTATTGTTGTGCTATTTTTTCCCCTTTAAAGTTTTAAACTTATTTGTTTTTAGAATTTTGTTTTCATAATTTCTATCAATTTTATATTGATTCCGTGTATGGATACTAACCCTATATTATATGTATAATGACAGGTGTGAAGATGGCTGTATATATTAACTACCACTCACTATGTCAATGATATGGTGTCATCATTAAAATTAATCTGAACAACATCACAACATGGCAATATATAAACATGTAACAACTGTGGTTACATCACATGATTACATCCAATCCGACTATACCATCGTTTACTTGCATTCATTATTTATTTATTTTATATTTGTTACTTCATCAAATATTTTAAGGCAAAAGCTCCCGTGCGCCCGGGGACACGGAAAGATGCTCCGTGTCCCCATGTGAACACAATCCTCCCCTCCAATCCTATTTAAACCTATGTATTGCTAGGGGTTTAAATTGTAAAGGGGCATGAAAATTGTAAAGGCGCACGGAATGTGATCCGTGCGCCCGGGTGCACAAGAGCCTCACTCATATTTTAATTTATTGGACGAAATTCTATTTACATTTCAAGTTTCTTGTCCCTCAATATAAGAAGTTGAACTCTTCAAAATAGTTCGCATTAATTAAGATTTAAACTTTCCTTTTAGAATTGATTGCTTATTGTTTTTTCATGTTAATTTCTCTCAAATGGAATTCAAATTAATAAATATAATATGCATACACGTCGCATGCAAGACCATTTCAAATGATTAAAATTTTCACGATTACTTAATTTATTAGTCAGTAATTAAGCATTGGTACGTAATGTGGACGTGAATTTTTTTTTAACAAATATAAATTAAGTACGAAATCTTATTTAAACATTTTAGATGACCGACTTAATGAAGTTTTTAATACTTCATTGTAAATTAATGAAAGCAATAATTTTCCTACCTTTTCAGCAATACTTATTTATCAAATTTTATCATTTAAGTCAACTTCTAATGAAGATAAACAAGAGAAAATGTACAATTAAATAAGATATACAAACCAAAGACCTTTCTAAAGCAAAAGATTCGTGAGACAGTTCTGAGATAATATCAATTTGGTCTTGTAATTTTAATAGAATTCAAATTTAGTTCTATAACATTTTAAGTTTCAATTTTAGTCCTTTGTGTCGATTTTAGTCATGCAACTTTTCACTTAATTTTCAGTTTTAATCATTTTGCAAAAAAATCTAAAATTTTACAGGATTTGCTAAGTCCTTTTAACGAGTCCGGTAAGTTTACAAAAAGAGTAAAATGAGAATGTGCAAAGGCTACAGGGCTAAAATTGACACCATTGGATTAATTAATATTGAAAAAGTGTTAAACTAAATTGAAAAAGTTACCGGACTAAAACAGAAAAAATTAAAAATTACAGTACTAAAATAGGATTTAACTAAAATTTTAGGGCTAAAATTGTTATTTTTCCTCCATACATAAAGGTGATATTATTGTCACACGCAAAGTGTTGCTTCGAAGTTCTGTCACATGGAAACGATTCCCCACAAAACCTATTGTTGTGATGACTTTGTGAAGCATCTAGCATCACTCATGGGCCTCAAATAAATATTTTGTAATATTTTTTCCATCATCCAACGGTGCAAGTTAAATGAACTATTCAGATTAAGTCATATAAGAATTAGCTCAAGTATATAAAACATTTTTTTATTTGTAATTGAAATAGTCTTACGCATCATATATTTAGAATAAATTAATTATTTGTCAAATGACAATTATAAGTTCTTTTTGTCTCTCTTCTCTCTCTTTTGGCCGCTCTTGCTAAATAAAAAATAAATGACATGTTCTAGGGGATAAAATAAGTCATGAACATAAAATATTGTATGAGCTCATAAAATATTTTTTAAACATTAAAAATAATGTATTGAAATCATTTCCTAAAAATTACTTCCTTAAGTATAAATATTAAATCCTATGATAAAATAGTGTACATGATACACAAGATTTGACTGTGTCAATGGTTGTACACATAGCATTGCCAAGAAAGAGTTGTGGTAACTATAATTGCAACGAGTTCATCAATGAACATGTGGCTCTAGTCCTTTTATCAATTTTGGTTTTATTCTATCCAAATTTTGGGCCAAAATTGGACAAATTCTGATATAAAGGACTAAATTTGAAAAAAAAAATTGAACTAAATTTGATAAAATGACTAAATATGGAAAAAGGATCAAAATCGAACAAAAAATGACAAAAATTGAGGATTGCAAATTAAAAAAAAAAAAAAATTGGAATCGTTCATACTTAAAGAACGAATTTTGATATTTTCTCAATAAAATACGAGATGTTTCAAGGAATATGGCAGAGGTACCAAACTGGTGAAATTAGATCATTGGGAATTGCATGCCTTAAGCTTGTGATCACATGAAAGAAGCATTATGAGTATAGAAAGAATATAAACACAAGAATGACACTCTAGATTCAACTGTGTTCATCACTATACATGGTACTTTGTGCTGATGAATAAAATGCGAGATTCTGCAAAGAAATGGAAGAGCCAAACTATGTACAAGAAGTATTCCTACCTCTCTGTTTTAGACTTTTTGCTTGTAAATCCAGAAAGAAGTGCCACGAGTTCAACCTGTAAAAACAGTAGTTGCCCATTCAACGACAGGTTTTTGCCATATTTTCACATAGAGATCTTAAAAATTGATGTCGAAGGAAACATGATAACGTCCTAAGATGGAACTATACTACCATAAAATGACAGTACAAAATACTAAAATGAACATTTAGTATGAGATGAACTAGATATTACTAACTTACAATCTGTTGTTGAGAAAATTCAGGGCCGCTTGGTTTGAATTATTCAATTGGAATGACAATGGGTATCATTAAGGAGGTCAATCACAATGGGATTGAAAGTGATTGAAGGTTGAGGAGTAGTTATTGAATCAATGGGGATGATTGAGGAATTTTGATTCCCATTTGATGAAACAAGCATCAGAAATGGGGAATCAATATACCTCCATTCCATTAACCCCACCCAAGCAACTCCTCATCTTTGAGAAAGAACTAATTTGTTGTTTATGTAGATATGGGGAACATGAGCAATCTTTGGCCATTCTGAGCCACTACCCTTTATGCATCTCTCTTCAAGAAGTGGACAATAGAGAATCTTCAAGCACTGTAACTTAATTAAGCACTTCATGGCATCTGAAGATGGAAAGGTAGTCAGATTACTACATTCTTGAATTTCCAGAATTTCGAGAGTTTTAACATTGCACAGCCACTCCGGTAGCGCAACCAAACCATCAAAAAGGCATATTGTTAAATCTCTCAAGGATGGCAGATGCTCGAGTTGTTGAGGCAGAGATGCAAGTTTAGGCCAACCATACAACTTAACAGATGTCAAGCACTTAAATTCACAGCGATGCTCTATGTAACCACTAACATTCGAAGAACTAGCTCCATCTGCTGCATAAGGCCAGGGGAAGTAATCAAGCTCATCAGAAAAGTAGCCCATTTCCAGCTTATTGAGTCTTTGTAAACATTGCAGTGCCTCTGGCCGAAGAGCAGGACAAGATAGGAGAGACAGGGATTCAAGCAAGTTGCATTTCACCAGACCATGTGGCAAAGATGTCAACATCATGCAGTCGACAATAGATAAAAAGCGCAGAGATACAAGGCCACTTGCATCAGGGATCAAAGCAAGAGCCGGGCATTTTGAAATACCCAAGTATTCCAGAGATGCGAGACTCCCTATTCCCTCTGGTAGAGAAGACAGCTCTGCGCAGGAGCTAATAGATAAGCGTTGCAGAGAACTAAATTTACTCATCTCAGGTAAATGTGTTAATGATAGACACCCTCCAATAGTTAACTCCTCCATCTTGGGACATACATCTTCGATTGATGGATGCCCTGGCTCCAACCACTCGACCAACTTAGGCATACCACTTAAACTGAGCCGTTTAAGTGATGGAAATGCAATGGATACATAACCAACACTATCAAGATACTCCACACCATAGAATGAACTCCCAATAACCTTGACATTGTTTATCCTGTAAAATTCAACAATCTTAAGGCTTGGAAGGTGCCCAATTGCTGGAATTTCTTCGCATCTGTTGCAGTTCTCTAATCTTAATTGCACTAGATAGTTAAACTGAGAAGGCCCACTAACAGTTATCCAGGATGAAAATTTTGAACCAGGATAGTTCACAATTGTTAAGCCTCTCAGATTCAAATGAGGTTTAAGGCCATCCAATATATCCTCATACTCGAATTCTTCTGCTACATCATCCCAATGAAATTCAAGCCATTTTACATTTGCTTTTTTTGACAAATCTGCTTTCATGGCCTCGTCTTTATCTTTAATGTGCTGAAGACCGAAGATCTTAAGATCTCCTTTCAGATTAGGTAAATGCCCCAATTCCTCAATCTGGAATTCCATATCTCTGTTCACAATAAAGTAAGGCAATGTTTGAAGATGAACAAGATGTCTTATCCCTGGAATAAAACATGTTGATATTTCGCTCGAGATACTATCAATATAAAGATGCCTCAGGTTGATCAGATGATTAAATTTCTTTGGAAACTCTTCCAAGGCATGCAGCCTCAAGGTCTGCAAGTTTTGTAGCTTTATGATGGAGTGTGGAAGTCTTCTGATCATTGTCCTGGAAATGTCTAGATACCGTAGATGTCTCAAATCTCCAATTGAGTTGGGCAAATCGGTAACTTCAAAGTTTTCCAAAACTAGAACACGAACATGTGTTAAGCTTGGTAACTTATCATCAAGGACACCACCAACCAAATACAACGTCCGCAACTTCTGAAATTTTCCTTTTGGGATCTTACACGAATGTCCATCTTTGGAAACGATTGATAAATGTATATCATCACTTTCTCCAGTCTCCATATCCCCATTCAAAGTAAAGCAAAAATTCTTTGCTGTATACACTGCAAAATCATGCATAATATCATGCATCTTAAAACTTATGACATTGTCGTAATCATCCTTCTTGGCTACTTCTAAAAATGAAATCTGCAGCAAAATGTTCAAATAATAGTTGCCTAAGTCCTCCATCTCCATTTCAAATTCTTTGGAAGAATTAAGAAATCCTTGTGCTATCCATTGCTGTATTATTTTCTCCCTCTCAATGACTGCATTCTTTGGAAAGATCGAACAGTATGCAAAGCATTGCTTCAAAGACAATGAAGGCAAAGAATCATAAATAAGCTGCAGAGGAGAAAAGGTCCATGCACTCTCAACCCATGCTTCACTAGTTTCAATCATTAACCGCTCATGCTTACTTTTCCTCGAGCACAGAAAACCTGCTAATATTTTAATCATCAACGGTAAACCCATGCATCTTTTCACAAGCCCATTACTAATTTCCACCAATTCTGGATATCTTTCTATCCCTTCATCAGCAAATGCAATTCGACCAAATAGTTTCCAACTATCATCATCTGATAGTGGCTTCACATCATAAATAAGAGATACTTTCATTTTACTGACAACTCTATAACTCCGGGTAGTCAATAGTATTTTATTGCCCTTAGATGCACCTATTCCCAGCAAGCATCTAGTCATGTAATCCCATTTTTCTTGATCAACAAATTGTAAGTCATCAAGAACTAGCAGGTATCTCTTCCCACTAAGATCATGACGAAGCATTTCCACAACGGCTTCCCCCTTAGATTCCTCATGATAGATTGGGTTCAAACATCTCAGCATCTCCTCAAGTATATCATCAGCTACAAAACTTTCTGATACCGTTATCCACAGCATCTCATCGAAGTACCTTGCAACCCCATCACTTTGAAATACTTCCCGAGCAAGAGTGGTCTTCCCTACCCCACCCATCCCTCGTATCACCACCACAGAACTATCCACCTCTAGATCATGCCTTACAAGTACCTCCACTATCTCCGACACCTCCCTCTCCCTTCCCAAAACTTCTAAATTAACATCCAAAGGAGAAATTTCCACATGCTTTTTAAGCTCCCAATTTGTTGAATTAGCCCCAATTTTATCCATGCCATTTCTTTCGGATTCTTTTATAATATGTTCAAGAGTTCTATTCATATTCTTAATCTTCAATACAATCGGGATTCGGAAGTAAATAGATTCAAAGAAAACAAAGGGATAATTGCGCACCTTCATCTCTTCAATGTCCCTATGCTGGATTTCACTCCGAAGGACATAATACTTATGCTCATCCAGTAAATCATCTGCATCCCTAATCGCAGTGCCCAGCTTCTTTACCCAGTCGTTCGTAGTTCCAGAATTAGGGCTCTGGGATTCAGCGGCAACAAGTAGGAATTTGAGCTGCTCCAGTTTTTCGATCAAATTTTCCTCGTCTTTCCTAAAATTCAGCGTACGCCGGAGATCAAAAATCGAAAACATATGTTTCAATTTCAACCCAAATTCAGCCATGATATTCTTTCACTTCTCTTGATCTCGTTTGCAGGTTAAAACACAATTTACTTTGGAACACTCGTATGAAAACAGACTGCTTTAACCTTGAATGATTAAAATATTCGAAGATAAGCTCAGATTTCGTTTTCCAAACGTCAAACTCCACCTGCAAACGGAAGGTACCGCCAGAAAAACGGCTAATAAGATAGAAAAATCAAATGCAACTTGCACTAATATACATTATTATACAGTATACTCTACTGCTCTACAGTCTCAGCAATTTCAGTTTGATCCCAATGTTTGCTAAAAATTATATTTTGGGTAATTCAATTATGGCAAAGAAATGAATTACTACTAATTGTCAAGTTTACTACTACATTTTTTTTTTTTTTTTTGCCAAAGACTTATGGATGTTATATACGTAGGAGATCTGCCATCATCTACTATAGAATATTTCATTGTTTCTTCTTTCTCAATCAAATTGATCATTATTTTTAGTTGACAATTACACGAATATTATATTGCACGCAGTAATAGATAAGCATGTTCCAGTTGGCAGCTATAGAAGATGCTTTGAAATTTCTTGTGCAAGCCCTATTCTCATGGCCTCAATATATTCCTCTAACATCAGCTGATTATGCCTTTTTTACTGTGTACATAAATAAAAAAAAAAAAAGAAATAATCAAGATTGTCTGTCAATGGAGAGATCAAGTTCGTGGAAAAAAGCAGAAACTCTGTCGGAAGCCCTCAAGCGGATTCATAAATTGAAACCAACAAAAAATTCTGGCGAGTTGCTGAGTATATCTGAGGATAACTCCGCAACTGACGATCAAAATCATCACAGACACAACCATCTATGTGGAATCACCTGGCCTCTTGTAGTCTGTGGCCCGGAGCTCGACGACGTCGTTCCATTGTCGAAATCGGCGAGCGTTTCTTCTCTGGATTCATACGATGTCGTGGATGAGCTTTTGCCTGTCGTGAGATCAGAACAGCAGCTGAAGGTAGTCGGAAGGAAATGTGCGGAGCGGCTAATCGTGTCTCGACTGCTGTTGAGAAGGGGTAAGAATCAGCTCTCCGTGGTTCCTATCGTTGGGACAAGCGGGATTGGCAAGACGACTGTCGCTCGCCTCGTTTATGACAACGAGGCCGTGAAGAAGCATTTTGAGGTCAGGGCATGGGTGACGGTTGCTGCACAGGAACTGAAGCAGCGGAAAGATGTTGCAAGACAGCTGATCAAAGCTGCTACGGGGATGTCGTGCCCGTTGACTAGCATCCAAGAGCTCGATGAAATGGTGAGAGATTCTTTCCTATCTCAGAGATCATTAATAGTGCTTGATGAAGTTGAATCAATCAGCATAGATTCTTGGCGTCACATGAAACGTTTTTGGTTTAATGTCTTGGGTGTGGGATCTAAGATCATAATAACTTGTGACAAAAGAGTTGCTGAAACTGTCAAGAGTAAACCATTTGAGTTGAAAGAGCTATCCCAAGATGCTAGTTGGTCTCTTTATAGCTCATTCGTGTTTGATTACTCTAAAGGCATAAAGGATTCCTCCGGGTTGATCCCGACAGCTAGACGTCTTGTGGCCCGGTGCAAAGGGGTGCCTCTTTCTCTCAAACTTCTGGGGAGCTTGATGAGGTTCGAGGAGAGCCTGATCGAGATACTCTCTTCCGGAGGTTTGATGGAAAAGATTCCAGCATTTTTAGATATCACGATAGTTCTATACTTGAGCGTTCTTGCTCTCACGCAAGACTTGCGCAACTGCTTCACCTACTGCGCTGCATTCCCTTTCGGGTATGTGCTCGAGAGAGAGAAATTGATCAAGATGTGGATTGCAGAAGGCTTGATCACTCCATCTATGGGAATGAGAACTCCAGAGGATATTGCTGATTCCTATTTCCAGCAGTTGCTCTGCAGAGGCTTCTTCACTGACATAACTTGTGACGAATATGGTGACGTCCTGCATGTCCGAATGCCTGCTGTGATCCATAAATTTGCTCGAAACACAGCCACTAAGATCCACAGAGACAAGGTAGCATACGTGGTTGATTTTGCAGATCAAAAAGACTGATTGGCTCTCTCTCTCTACACCCCATTTGGAGAGCAATACAGCCCGAAGTACATTTGGACACTGATTGCACCATCCATCACAACCTCTGGTGTGAAAGAACACCGATCCATCGTTCAATTCAAGCGTCTTCTATCGCTTGACCTCAGCAGCAGTGGTATACGTGAGTTACCACATCATATATCTGCGTTGAAAAAACTCAAATACCTTAACCTATCTCATACTCTCATAAGAAGGCTGCCAAAGTCCGTCACTCGCCTTGTTCGCTTGCAGACTCTAGATCTATCAAGACGCTTTTATCTCCAACGTTTGCCAAAGAAAATATCCAACCTCGAGCAGCTCAGACATCTAGATCTGTCGGAATGCAATTCACTCTATTGCTTACCCTCGGGGATCGGCTATCTGAGCTCTCTTCAGACTCTGCCCCTCTTTGTTTTGGGTCAACCCAACAAAATGGTTGCTGGTTTGGGAGAGCTTAAGAAGCTAAACAACCTCAGAGGCGAACTCTGCATCAGAAACCTCGAAAACGTGAAAGATGTTGGTCAAGCCCAGACTGCAGATCTTAAACAGGAAAAGCTTCACTATTTGGGATTATCTTGGAGCCACAGCGCGGATGAATGTGTTGACATATTGGAGTGTTTACAACCAAATCCAGAAATTAGAGTTCTGGAGTTAGAAGGATATGGAGCTCATGGATTTCCATCATGGATACCAAAGCTAACTGCATTAGTTAAATTATCCTTGAAGGATTGCAGATTCCAGAAATTACCAACACTCGGGAAGTTGCCATTGCTGGAGGAGCTGCTCCTGGAAGGGCTAGTGAACATCAAGTCGATTGGTCCGGAATTCCACAGCTCTGGCCAGTCTAATCTCTTTCCATCACTGGTAAAGCTCAAGCTTTGTGACATGCCTGAACTGCAGCGCTGGTCGACGAGCACCACCCCTCGTGCATTCCCAAAGCTAAAGACACTGTCAATACAGGGGTGCCCTCAGCTTCAAAACTTGCCATCACTTCCCTCTGTCGAAGAGTTGGTAGTATGGAGTAGCCACAGCAAGATTCTGCGATTCTTGACAAGAATCAAATCTCTCTCATCCCTTCTTATAATGACGTGGAGGTCGGAGACTCTTTTGCAGTGTTGAAACCATCGAGTCGAGTCAAGAAGCTCATAGTAGTCAACTGCAGGAATCTAGATACTCTAACATACAACAATATGGAGAAGTTCACTGCTTTAGCACATCTCAGAATCCTACACTGTCTCAACATCGAAACTCTGAGATTGTCTCGTCCCCAATGTCTTCAGAAGCTGAACATTGTCGATTGCCAAGATTTGAGTTCCATCGAGCTAGTTACTGAGAAATTCACTCTAATGGAATTGGTCATTGAGGACTGCTCTAAACTAGAATCAGTTGCAGAAATAACTTCCTTAAATGATAGCCTTCGGAAGTTGATAGTTAGGAATTGCCCTCAGTTTATAATTTCTCCTCAGGAACTCAGAAAGCTACAGAAACTGGAGTTCTTGTTCATCAGTGGATGTCCACAGCTGGAAGAACAACTAGAGAAGGAAAAATCGGAGATATCTCATGTCAGTTGTGTAATAGTGGGAGACAGACAGAGTTCTAAATAATTACTGATTATAAATTGAATCCTAGTAGCCTTGTGTCCTGCAATTTATGAGTTTGCCTACCTCATTCATTCACATTTTCTTCCATAATTTTTTTTTAAAGCAAGAAAATGAGTGTTTGAAAACTTACACTGATGAGCAACCTTTTGATCCGAAAATTTTGCCATTCGATGAGAATGCTGAAGAAGATCTCCAAAAGAGCAAATCAAAATCTCTCTCTTTCAGAAGGCAATGGCGATTAATTGCAAAGCTAAAGGTGGTCATTTAAGGGCGATCCAGTTGACGCATTTCATCGAACATAAAGAGTGCAGCAGCGTAGAGTTGACGTCTTAAGAACCTCCGTAGTTTGGTAAAATCATTAGCAGGAGGATGTAGCTCCTTCTAGCATTTCCCGTAACAAGAAGACACCATTACGTAATTAACTGATACTAGAGTTGACGTCTTAAGAACCTCCGTAGTTTGGTAAAATCATTAGCAGGAGGATGTAGCTCCTTCTAGCATTTCCCGTAACAAGAAGACACCATTACGTAATTAACTGATACTGCTCTGAATTTTGCAGGTGAAGAACAACCATTGGAAGAACGACAGCATGCATTCGACTTTTGCGAAATTTGAACTTAGTGCAATATTAAAACTGTGGACTAAATTAACGAAGTAAAAGTTTTTGGGACTATGCTGGTGGAATTGGACTTAGGGTGGTGATGGGCCGAATGAAAATGTGCGTGTAGATAACTTCTATTAGGCCCAAAAATATGAACCGAAAAAGAAGTGGGATATAAGCTGGACCGAATCATCAAATGGGCTCAGCATCCAGGAATTTAATGATTGTGGCCTGGGCCACATCTAAATTCTGATTTTGGGTCCTTTTGTAGAGAAGAATTTTGATGAGGAAAATATGTTTTCTCAATGCTGGCTTTTTCTAATGAGTGTATATTGGGTGCATCCGGGTGCATAGTGCATCCATATGTGTATACCTTTTTATTCTATTTTATATACATATTATTCTATTTTGTATACGTGTTTTGTAATAATTGTATACTTTTTTCACATTAATTTTTAATTAAAAAAATTAACATTCATATGTGTAACATTTTATTAAATATTATATACAAATTTTCATTAAAAAAAATTAACAATTAAATTGTATACATTTTTACTATTAATTGTATATGTTTTTGTTTATATTTGTACGTGGGTGCACCCTATCTTTAGGTGCACCCGGGTGCACACTATAAATTGTCTTTTCTAATTTAAGTTCCTCTTTTTCAGGAAAAAAAAAAAACTTGCCCTTTTCTTATGAAATTAATAATTTTGTATAGAGAAAATAATTTTGAAATTTAAATGCGCATATATATATATATATATATATATATATATATATATATATATATATATATATATATATATATATATATTATATGTTTTTTTTTTAAATAAGAAAACCGTTAAGACTAAGCATGCGTGAGTGTATCCAGTCAATGAGGCGGCGGTGTGTGCAATTAATAGTTTGTAGATGATATTTTGAAAAAGTCATTGTCAATTGTAAGACCAACACAGCCACACACTATATTCAAACTAGTTACTACAACTCTACAACTAATGAACCCTAATCTATCGAATTTATAGTTTATGCTATAATAAAATTTCTACTTTCATTTTATTTCACGGGGTATTGTTCGAATTAATCATGTTATGTGAACTAATATAAATTATGAATTTAAAAAAAATATCATTTTTATTAGCGAGAGTAATAATATTTTTTAACACAAGTAATAACTATTTTAAAAGGTGTAGACGGTCTCATTTAATAACTACTCAAAAAGTTATTGCCTATAGAATTAGTTTTATAATTTTTTAAAATTATGCAAATATATATAACAAGCAAGATCACATGTTTTTGCGTAATCGAAATAGTCACGTTTAGATAATTGTGCCGAGAGCGATTAATGTTTTCAATAAACATCAACGACTTAGTCAAATTATTGCATTCTTTTGGATTTTATTTGACCCAGTGTTCTCTTAAAATATAATATATGCGAACCAATTTCGTTATACATTATTTTCAACGAAGCGGCACATTTACACGAGATCGTCCCTCTATCATCGTTTTTATGTTTCTTAACTTATATTTTTTTAAAACTTTGAACATAATTAATTTTAGTCTACAATTATGTCTGCAATTACATCTATAATCTCATACACAATTTTCATAATTTTTACGTGACAATTCACGCAACTACACATGCGACCACATACATTAATTTTTCATACGACATCTTCTGTGACCTTATAAACAATTTTTTTTCACGCAACTCTACACACAACCGTATGTGCAACCTTACACGTGTTTTTTTACTAACATATGTATAACATTACATGCAACTATATACACAACTATATTAATTTATATGAGAGAAAAAAGTCAAAAATTGGAATTACTTTTTAATAGGTCATTTTTCGTAACTTCTTCTTCTTTTTTTTAATAGCGATCATTATTCATTAAATATACTACTCCCTCCGTTCCGCCCAAAGGGTTGTTTTTACTTTTTGACACGTGGATTAAGGAGTATTATTATTTAATGTGTAGTGAGTAGTTGTATTTGTGGGAGTATGAATCTCATATTTTAATTGTATTAGAGGGCGTGTGTGGGTCTGTTAGGCTTTTATTGCGCACTCCAATTTAATCCTCAAGTATAAGGATGTCAATTGTAGCAGCAAGTTCCCAAGTTAAATTATCGATCCCACTGAGACAGCTAATTATTTATTTATTCTATAAATTACTACTTAATCAGAATTGAGTAACCAATTTCCAATGTTTGTAGAGAATTAATCTAAATAACAAAATATTAAATAACTGAATTAATTAAAAGCAAGGAAAAATAAAAGCAAGTTTCTAATCAAGATATAACGAACAGTTCTAAGGTATCAGGTAGAGACCAATTAATTTGGATTATTAAACTTACGATTGTTCATTCATGCAGTTTCACTGAAAATACACCACATATCCCTGTTATCCCACCGAATATGATTCGATTCTAAGCTAACAGTATAATCTGGTTCAAATCCTAAGGTGCGCAAATATTACCAAGCCTTATTCCTAGATACTAATCAAAGCAAACAACAATACCTCCGGATGGTAAGCCTGACTAACAAGATATTTTCTGGAATTACTACAAGGTTCTATTCACTTCCTACTTGATTGTCTAATTGCATTGTTCCACTAAACTAATCAAGTATTTGATTAACCAGTTCATGAAATTAAAGTGCTTATAGCGGAGCTACTCTAATCCCTAACAGATAGACAATACCAATCATGAACGCACACAAGCTAACACAATAATCCAAGCATTATAGCGGATGTCATGAATATATTATGAAGACGTTACAAAGCAGAAAAGCATGTCTTAATAAAATAAGTAAAATCAAAAGCTCAACTGCATAAAATCCCAATCTTTGGTCTAAATCCTCAAATCAATTAAATCAATCCATCAAACCTTAGAACTGTATATAAAATTAGCCCATGAGGTCACAAGCAACACTCATGGCTAAGCAATTCATACCAAAAATCAAAGTAAAAGGAAGGAAAATATAGGAATTATGAAACCCTAGTGTAGACGTAATTTTTCGTTCCTTCTCCGTCTCTTCAATTGCTTGATTTTCCCTCAATTAGCACTTGAAACCCTTGTGGAATTGGATGGAGGATGAAATCAGATTGTAATCTGATATGGGTGTGATAGGAGGTGTGAATTGATGATGGATTATGGATGGGTTCTCTCCAATTTGTGTATTGATCTCCCTAATTCTCTCTTAGACTGTTGCAGGGCTGTTTTCGCGACCAATACTGCTTCAGAATCGCGATTTGAGGGTATATATACACTGCTGCATCGAACAGGTCCCGTCTAGGCCCTGAACTGGGCCGCTCGGCACCTTGCTCGAGCCGAGCTCATGGCCGAGCGGCCCCCAAACCTGCCGAGCAGTATATGGGTGAAACGGGAACGTCGTGTAGGCTCTGAGGGCACCCCACTCGGCTGAAAATTCGCAAAATGTTGGTCCCGCTCGAGCCGAGCGGCCTCTCGAGCTGCGGAGACTGCACTGCGCGACTTCACCGTTTCGAGCATAACTTCTTCATACGGACTCCAATTTGAATGATTTTTGCGCTCACGCGTTTCTATTTTTCTTGGTTTCTATCCATATAAAGAACTCTCAGAAAATACAATATTTGAATATGTAAAAAGTCATGCAAAGTGGCTACTCGGTATAGCATGTACGACGTTAGCACTTTGATCATAACTTTCTCGTTTGGAATCCAATTGGGGTGTTCTTTGCGTCAAAACGACCCTCTCTTCTGTGACTTTCCAACCATATATCATATGATCAATTTGGACTTCTATAAGAATACAGAAATTTGTGCAACATGGACTGTATTTTTCAGCATTCCTTCTCACTTTCACTCCTCATTCCAATTTTAAACTTTTGATCATGTTTTACCCTTCAAAACTCAACAAAACACCTTAGTAGCATCAAAATCATGTAAATACTCAAATGTACACAATTCCATGCAAAAATAATAACTTTCCTAAGCAAAATGGTGTAATGTGCATATATAAAATGCGTGAAATTCAACTCTCAACAGGGTCCCATATGTGTAAAAAAGGAAAAGGGACCCTTTGAGTGAGACGACCAAAATGGCAAAAATGAACCATTTGAGTGGGACGGAGGGAGTATTAAGTATCATTTTTCATTATAAATTGATTATAAAACAATTTGTTGTATCATTATTACTTTTTATTGATTTGAGTATTATTATTTATTAAAATATAATCACTTTTTATTTGTCTCGTTTTTTCATAAAACGATCTTATACAAGTGTTTGTAATCGAAATATGAGCCACATATATCTATAATTAGCTAATTATTCAAATTTCAAATTTCTAACAGTGAGCTACATGTCTATAAAACCCTAATTAATAAATAATCTATCCTTCATCCTTGGGATATGCATATCAACCATATTCGAAAATCAAAAGCAGCCTAAACACATAGAAATGTTATTTCGATAATATTAAAGCCTAAAGCTAAACCATCCCCTAGGAAATAGGAATACTACACAGAAGAAAATTAACATATGGCCAATTATTTCATTACACATTTTAATCTTAAAATTTCTCTCTCAAAACTAAATCATAACACTCTTTACACTATTTATTAACTCAAAATATATTAACCCTTCGTTTGAAGGATTACATTTGTCTTTTCACGAAAAATTATGAAATATAATATTTTAATGTAGAAATACATGAATTTACCAAATTGGAAAATGTTATCATCATTATAAAAACAAGAAAAATAAAATAAAAATATAGATCAATAATGACGATTATCCTGACATTATAGCTTCGGTAGCTAAAGATCTTTAATGCCAGGAATGTGTTAATAATGATATGAGTATATTACACAATAAATCTAAAATAAAATTTTCCCCCACATTAGTTTATAGCTTCGGTAGCTAAAGATCTTTAATGTCAAGAATGTGTTAATAATAATATGACTGTATTACACAACAAATCTAAAATAAATTTCCCAACATTAGTTCTGCGTATAGTTTCCTTTTTATGGTATAATTTCATTCTCTCTCACATATTATTCATCAAATAATATGATTGATATAAGAGATAATGTATCAAAATAATAATCCCTTCATCCCACACTTATCTTCACACTTTTCGTTTTCGTCCGTCCCACATTTATCTTCACCACCCAAAAAAGAAAACTTCACATTAAACAACAACCTCAAAAGTTATCATAATTTCAAAAAGTACCACTCACACCTAACTCAATAACATAGTTTATAATTTATTTATTACCTAAAAATACCACAATACCCCTAAAAAGTCAATGAAGTTGGTCAAAAAGCAATTTTTCTTAAACTCCATATCTACTGTACTGGTGCAGATAAGTATGGGACAAGAGACTACTAAGAATCCAAATTAACCCGTAATTTATCTTTCTTATATGATTTGTGTTAATTGAATTATTCAGATAAATTTTAGTCAATTACTCGTTTCATCCGACAATCATATAATTGAGATTTAAGAACTCACCATTAAAATAGTAGAAAGAAAAAACTAAAAATAAATTATCCATTGAAACAGCTTTGAATGTCCCTACTCGCTGAAAATATCTTTCTATGCACTATAAATACCCATCAATCCCCATCTCCTTCCCACATCAACACAACATTCCTTCCTTCATCTCCAAATATGAACTTCTTCACTATATACACCTTCATTGCACTACTTTTGGCCGCCGGACATTCCGTTTCCGGCCAAAACTGTGGCTGTACTCCGAACTTGTGCTGCAGCCAATACGGCTACTGCGGGTCCACCAGTGAATACTGTGGACCCGGCTGCCGCTCTGGACCGTGCACCGGCTCTACGCCGAGTGGTGGCGGAGTCAGCGGCATTGTTACGGATAGCTTCTTCAACGGGATAGTTAATCAGGCTCCGGCAAGCTGCGCCGGAAGAGGATTCTACACCCGCAATGCCTTTCTGACGGCGGCGAGGTCGTATCCACAGTTTGGGACCTCCGGCAGCTCCGACGTCAACAAGCGGGAGATTGCAGCCTACTTCGCTCATCTCACCCATGAGACTGGACGTAAGTTCATACACTCAATAAATAAATAAATAAGTAAATAATATACATATGTTTTTTTTATTATTAATTTTTAAAAAATTCAGTCAACTATGAATATGAATTTTTCCTAATATTTTGTTTGACCGTTATTGGTCCCCAATTTAAAAGAGAATCCAAGGCCACAGAACTTATTATATACCTATGATTTTATAACATTGCAAAACTAGTCCCAACATTTGAAAGATAGTATAATATATTAATTAAACCAAATCTATATAAATATTTAACTAACAGGAGGATAGGTCACATTCCCTACTTACAAGATATTTATTTGTTTTTTTTTAAATGAGTTAAAAAAAATATTTTTTATTTTACATAAAATGAATAATTGTAATAATGTTAAGTGATAGTCATGTACTGTTAGATCTTTCTTTTAAAAAGAGAATATAGATACGTAGACGTTCAAAATGACACGATAAATATTTTATAAGTGGCGTAAGGAGTATACTGTATACATTATAGGACTATTTGATTTAAATATTTTCATATAACTATTTAATAAATTTAAAATAAAAGTCAAATTTTAGAATCACTTTGGCCGGTCTGGATTTTTAATTATTTTCCTTTTATTTATTTATATTCAAGCAAAATCATGGAACTACGTCTGCCAATTCCATGATAATCATTACTAGTACTCACATACATTAAATTAAATGACATTACATGTTATAACATAACATAACATAATTAATTTCACTGCAGATTTTTGCTATAAAGAAGAGATCAACGGGCGATCAAGAAACTACTGCGATAGTAACAACAGACAATGGCCCTGTGTTCCTGGGAAAAGCTACCATGGGAGAGGTCCCATACAACTATCGTGGAACTACAACTACGGGCCGGCGGGACGAGATATTGGATTCGATGGATTGAATGACCCTGATATTGTGGCTAGAGATCCAGTTATTTCATTCAAGACTGCATTTTGGTTTTGGATGAGGGCTTGCCACGGCCCGATTACTTCAGGACAAGGTTTTGGAGCCACCATTCGGGCTATTAACGGCAACCTTGAATGTAATGGAGCCAATCCTAACACCGTCACTGCTCGAGTTAATTATTATACAGCTTATTGTAGACAACTTGGCGTTGACCCTGGTCCTAACCTCCGTTGTTAGTGAGGGAATTATACGGCAAATTGGTTAATAAGAAGTTGTAAACCTAGTCAAAAAGCTAAACAAAATGCCTATTGTATGAGATATATACTATACATATAGGCTTAATTTATAATATAACTACATCACTTGTAGTGATTTATCTAAATGTATTATGTTACATGAATAAGTGATATATCTAAATGTATTATGTTACATGAATAAAATTTATGCACTTCATCAAATAAATACGTACATGCACTAAACGTTACAACGAGAGTTTGCTGAAAAAAGAAGATTTTTCATTCTTTTTCTTTTTCCATTTTTCCCTTTTAGAGTAGAATTATGTGACAAGTCTATGAATATTACTCTGCCCGTACTAATATTTTTAGAAATATTGGTGCTCACTGATGAAGATACACAGAAGACTTAGTCTTCCGTACCTTTTGCAATCTGTTAATGATACTCTGTTTGTAGATAGGATTAGTTTACTTCCACATATTTCTACTCTTAATGTTGTATTCAAATTCATGTGATGTATTATATATACTTATTCTTCTATTGGAATAAAACATCAACTCTTATATTCCATCATGGTATAGAGCAGGTCTTGATCCGCCTATTTTTTCTTAACCGTTCAAACTCTGTCTTTTCTTCTCTTTTTTTTCTCTCTCTACAGAAGCACTCTTGTATCAGCAGCAATGTCTTCTTCAACAATTACTAATGACAGTGAACCTGATCATCCTCTCATTGTTTTTACACTCACAAATATAATCAAACTCACTTCCATGAACTACCTCTCATGGAAACTTCAAATAGAGGCTACATTAATTGGTTGGTTACGATCTCTTTAAATTTTTGGATGGGAGTCACCCTTCTCCACCACCCACTATTCAAAATAATCCCAACCCAGCATACACCTCTTGGGTTCGTCAGGATAAACTTCTTTTTGGTGCTATCATTAACACCTTGGACTCCAGCATTGTTCCCCTCGTATCACAATCTAAAACCACCAAAGATGTCTAGGATACTCTTGCCCACACATTTGCTCTCCCTACACGTGGTCACATCAAACAACTCAAATCCACATTCAAGAGCACTACAAAGCGTCATGATTAGTCCATCTCAACCTTCATGAATTCCATCAAAGCATGTAAAGATCAATTGGCGCTCCTTGGTAATCCCATAGATCCTGAAGACATCACTGATAAGGTTCTTGAATCTCTTGATTCAACTTTCCAAGGAATAGTTGATGATGTTAGCGCTCGAGATACTCCGATCTCATTTGATGAACTCCATGAAAAGCTTCTAAATCGAGAGCTTGCTGCTGCCCATCAAAACACTTCCATTCCGCTGCCCATCTCAGCTAATGCAACAAGCACTCGCCCAACTCACAATGTTCAACAGCCTTACTCTTCCAACTATTGACACCCTTCTTTTCCTAAACCAAATCAGCCTTCTACAAAATGCCCATCCTAAATTTAGAATATTTCTCGTGGTTACCAAGGCAAATGCCAATGGTGCTACACTATAGGCCATTCTCTCCAGCATTGCCCCACTTTCCAAGAAAAATTTCCGCACATATGTCTACCTTCTCGACCTTCCTACACTTCATCTCAGCCACAAGCACACACTATTCTCACCTCCATAGCTCCTTCATCATCACCTTGGCTTCTTGATGCAAGGGCATCACACCATGTTACACATGATTTGGCAAATCTTTCCTTTCATCATCCTTATGATGGCACTGAGAAAATCGTCATAGGAGATGGCTCGGGTATTCCCATCACCCACACTGGTTCGTTTCTCTTACCCACCTCCTCATCCAAATTCTTATCAATGTCTAAAGTTCTTTGCGCTTCTAATAAGACTCGAAACATTATATCCATTTCTCGTCTTTGCTAAAAAAATAACTGATTGATCGTTAATAGTTTGGGCGACCAAGCAACAAAATATCGAACCCAAGGAAATTTAGGATTTATGGCCTTTAGGTATATCATCGTGATTAGTTAGGAACGATCGAAAAGGAAGTTTATAAATAAAAGAAAATAAAATGCATGGAAAAATAAATCTAATTACAATATTTTTAGATTTTCAATGCCATGATAGTTTTCATGATACACTCATATAATCAATCATCCAACATCTTTAATTGTTTTCCATTTTAAGCAAATCATGGTAAGGGCGATCATGATTTTCACATATCCCCAATGGCCATGGTGAATAGGATGTAGATTGTTTTCACAACCCCTAAAAAACTCCTAGGATCAATCCTACTTGCAATTCCCTTCGAAGTACTATGTTCGTATGGATGGGTTTCCCTTCACTAGTTTAATCCTCAGGCACAATTGATCTCACTAGTGTTCCTTTACGTTGTTCTAAATATAAGGACTCCTTGGCTTGACTCCCCTTATATTAAACCCACATGTAATAAATGGAAGAAATTCACAAATGATAATCATGCAAAATAACTAAGGGTAAAACAACGAAAAGACATGCCGATACACAATACACTACTTAATCACAATGCATTAATATCAAAGACATAAATCTCATATTACTACAAGGCATGTGAATTTCATAAATAAAACATAATCAAAGCCAGAAATTCAATCAAGACAATTTCATAAATTAATCAATAATCATGACTTCAATCAACCACCAAAACATAGAAAATAGAAAGATAATAAGTAGGATTAGGTGTCTCCACCTTCTTGGAAAATAAATAAAATCCTAATCTAGAAAAACATTAAAACTAAAATGGATTCCTCCCCCAAATGTGAGGAATCTCAACCAGTGGAGATCTCTCTTGGATGAAGAGTGTGGTGTGGTGGAGCTTCAAGAAATGGTGAATGGTATTTTGGGAGTTGGGGAGTTGGGATTGGTAGATTGGTGGCTCCAAAAATGAGAAGAAGAGTATATATAAGTGGTGGAGGCTCAAAGGGATTAGGGCAACAATTTGATGATAGGCTTAAGTGAAGAAAATGGGCTTGGGCCTTATTTTGCTTAAAAATCAGATTCAGGAGATTGATATTAGTATATTTCCGTACGGTTTTATGAGCAAAGCCGCTTGCAGCCTAGTGGTGGTGTGAGGCGCCAACAAGACAGAGGTCGCGGGTTCGAGTCCCGGCTTCTGCGAAAATTATTTTTTAATTTTAATTAAAGGGCCCCTTAGCCTTGGCCCAACTGTGCGCGCAGCCCATATCAACTGGCCCATCGTCCCATTGCTGCGCTGCCCAGCGTGTTGCGGAACAGGTGATGACGTGGTAAATATCTTAAAAAAATTCGATCGAGTATTTGAAAACTCGATTGAAGATCTCTTACAGAAACTTATATTCTGCTCTCTGTTCCGCACCTACGATAAAACTTCCGAGACCTTAAAGACAACACTTTCAGCGGTTGTCTATGCTCACTTTTCTCAACACCCAAAAAAAGTGTTGTCGTAGCCCTCTTCAAATATGTTGTCTTTTCAGCTGCAACCCACTTTTTTTAGTTTTCGTCCCGATTTAATTCTCGTTTCCTCCTTCTCTCTTTTAAGCACAAAACACCCTTTTTCTACAAAATAAACAAAAATACCTCTCTCCAAATAATCAAGTAATTTATAGTATTTTTATTAAAAATCATGCTTAATTATTAAATTAAAACCAATTAAATTCATGCAATTAAGCCCAAAATTCTAGGTGAATTTCACACCGATCAATAACCTTTTTATTGAATTCACTTCCAATTCTTTTACTATGAAGGATCAGCTCAAGGGGGCACATCTGATTCAAGGTCCAACTAGGCACGACATATATGAGATGCCTTCCATTAATCCCATTCTTGCTTACTCTAGCGTCAAGACTGCAGCAATTGATTGGCATCATCATCTTGGCCATCCATCTCTATCCACTCTTAAGAAATTACTCTCAGCCTTTAAATTACAAGTTTCGAGTGATTTTTCCTTTAATTGTAACTCTTGTCAATGCAATAAAAGTCACAAGCTTCCTTTTGAGCAGTCAACCTTAACATCCACTTAATCTCTTGAGCTTATTTATACTGACCTTTAGACATCGCCATTATATTCTCACGATGGTTACAAATATTACATAATTTTTGTTGACCATTTTTCGAAATATATATGGTTCTACCCACTCAAACAAAAATCTGATACAAAGCCAGTGTTCATTCTCTTCAAATCCCTAGTGATTGGTCGTATATACTTCGGGCGACCAAGCAACAAAATATCGAACCCAAGGGAATTTAGGATTCATGACCTTTAGGTATAATATTATGATTAGTTAAGAACGATCAAAAAGGAGAGATAAGAAAAATAAAAGGAAATAAAATGCAAATGAATAAATCTAATTACAATATTTTTAGATGCAATGGTAGTTTCTCGATGCACTAAAACAATCATTAATTGATTCTATTTTTAAACTAATTATGGTAAGGGCGATCACTAAATCATACCTACACCTAAGCTCTTGACCAAGATGAATAGGATGCAAGTAAAAATGGCTCATTAGATCGTCTCCAACGCTCACAATTCCCATATATACTTACGGATATTAATATACCAATATAGAGATAGTATCACGAAGAATTCTCTCTAGTAGGCAGAGACGTTTTTCTAGTGTTCCCTTTCTAGGTACTATGCTCACATTGGCTTGGGCCCCTTCACTAACTCAATCACAAGTAATCTCGCTAGTGTTCGTTTATGTAGTTCTAAACATATGAAGGTTTTGGCCAAACTCCCCCCACATTAATCCTCATGCAATAAATGGAAAAAACCTACATATAATAATCATGTAAAGCAACTAAGGTGAAAGCAACAACAAGACATGTTGATACACAATACACAACCTAATCACTATACACTAATATCAAAGGCATTAATCACAAATTAAAGCATGCATACATATTCCATAAACAAAACCTAATCATAGTCGGAAATTCAATTAAGAAACATAATCATGCATCAATCACCCACCAAAGCAAATTAAAATAATAAGTAGGATTAGATTTCACCTAATGAAATTTTACATCCATGAGGATCATCCTTTCCTGGGTGTTCCCACCTTCTTGGAAAACAATAAAAATCCTAATCTAGAAAAATATTTAAACTACGGACGGAACCCTCACGCCAAAAGGGGGAGGGATCTCAACTATAGAGATCTTAAGTGAAAAATCTCTATTTGAATCTAATGATTCAATTTAATTGAATTTAATGGATGAAGGAATTGTGTGTGGTGGCTTTCATGGAAGAGGATATTTATAGTAGTAAGGGTGAGAGAAATTTGAGTGAGTTTCCAATGCAGGACAAGTGGGTTCATGTAGTGGTAGTGAGAGGAATTTGTGGTAAGTAATCAATGTGGGATAATTTAGCTCATGGGACCAAAAATGTGATTTATAGTAAATTTTTCTTTGGCCCGTTCTTGCTCTTTTCAACTTCAAATCGAGCTCCATTTTCTTTCACATCTTCCTCTTCACTTGTAGAATCCATTTTTGTCTCAAAATCACCATTTTTTTGTAAAAATAAACAAAAATACCTTTCTCAAACTAATTAAGCAATAAATATATTTTTCGTTAAAATCATGCTTAATTATTGAATTAAAACCAATTAAATCCAATTAAATTCATGCAATTTAAGCCCAAATTCTAGGTGAATTTCACACCGATCACCTAGTAGAGAAATATTATGGGAATTCCATAAAAATCATATACTCAGATAATGGAGGGGAATATCAAGTCTTGGCCACCTTTCTCTCTATTAATGGAGTTTCCCATCTTAATTCTCCACCACACACCCCAGAACACAATGGTTATGCTGAACGCAGATACCGTCACATTGTTGAAACCAGTCTCTCTCTTCTTTCACACGCCAAACTCTCAGAAACATTTTGGTCTACTGTTTTCTCTAGTGCCACATATCTCATAAATCGTCTTCCTACCCCAACTTACTCGAATAAGTCTTCATTTCATCTTCTCTTTAGAACCACCCCAACTATATCAAACTTCGTAGCTTTGGGTACTTGTGTTACCCTTGGCTCAGGTCTTATACCTCTCACAAACTGGAGCCAAAGTCTATTCCTTGCATCTTTATTGGTTACTCAAAATCTCAAAGTGCATATCACTGCCTCGATCCCGTTTCGCACAAAATCTATACATCTCACCATGTTAAATTTATTGAGTCTGAGTTTCCCTATGCAAGCCTTGCAAACAAGAGTATTAACTCTAGTTCTACACATGTCACCTCCGAGCAATGGTGCTTACTCTTCTTGCCCATCATCCCTCAGCCATCTATGCATCAGCCTCCTGATGAAGAGACTAGCAACATCTCTAATAACACTCTGTCTCCTCCTCCTGCTCTCCAGCCTCCTCCCGTCGCCCAAATACTCACTTCATCAACTAGAATCATCACTCGATCTAGGAATAATATCCGCAAGTTCAATCCAAAATATGTCCATTCTACAGTCACTCAACCCAAACTGAATGAACCAACTACTGCCAAGCAAGCTCTCAAAGATCTCTTTGGCGGCAAGCTATGCAAAATGAATTGACGGCTTTACATCGACTAGGTAAATGGACATTGATACCTCCTGATCCTTCTCAAAACTTGGTTAAGTGCAAGTGGATCTTCCGTATCAAGTATAAGCTCGATGATAGTGTTGATCGCTATCGTGGCCGATTGGTCGCTAAAGGTTTTCAATAACGACCCAGTATTGATTATATGGATACTTTTAGTCCAGTTGTCGAGCCAGCTACCATCCGAACCATTCTCAGCCTTACAACTATTAAGAATTGGTCTCTTCGGCAACTCAACATCAACAATGCATTCCTTCATGGTACTTTGAAAGAGCAAGTCTATATGTCGCAGCATCCTGGCTTTGAGGACCTCATCTCTCCATCCATTGTTATGTCGGTTGCATAAATCTATTTATGGTTTGAAACAAGCAACGCGTGCTTGGTATACTGATGAACTTGGTTTTAATTTTGGTATAAATTGATTAGAGTAAGCGTACTCTATCTCGTAGTAGACCGTAGTAGACATGCATATTTTAACCGGAATCACCAGTTCGGAACTGGGAACCGACGATTACAACTGAAACCGAAACCGGCAGTTCCAGAACCGGTGAAAATCGAATCAAAACTGGCTATATATCGATTCAATTCCGGTTAAAATCGGTAGTTCCCGGTTAGAACTGGCGGTTTTTCAATTTTTTTATTTTTTTATGTTTTTAGGTTGAAAAGCAAAAAAAACTGAAATCGGCAGTTCAAACCAGAACTGGTAGTTCTAAATCGGAACCAAAATCGTTCTACCCTTGGTTCGGTTCCGGTTCCATATTTTTTAGAACCAGAACCGGGGTTCGGAATCGAAACTGCCGGTTTGGAACCGCCATGCATGTCTAGACCATAGTGACCAAGTGCAAATTTATAATATCGAACCCAAAGGCGAAAGTGGGTAGCCGTATTTGAAAACTGTTTTACTCTAGAAGGACTAATCAATGAAGGAGAAAGAGGTTAACACTAAAAAACTAATAACTAAGAAACCAATTAAAGATAGATTGATACAATGGACATGGAAAATGGATGAGTGGATGAATGTGAGATGGATGAAGTAACAATCTAAAGAGGAGCAAAGCTAACCACAATCAAGATCAAGGACACAACATAGATATATTAGATTCAAATGGTAAACATCAATGATAATTGGAATAGAAGCAATTACATATAATCCCCTAATCCCTAGGCCAAGACAATTAGCTTTTCAACTCATTACAAGTTTTAAGCACAAAAGATTGAATCTCACTCTCAATTCCTTAAGGTACTATGATAACAAGATTGGTCACCTCACTTAATTAATCAATCAAATATAATAAATCAATCAAGTGTTCTCACATGAATGTTCTAAGTATATAAAGATGTTACCACATACTTCACATACTAACATACAAAATCCATATTATAACATGATTCAATCAAATCCCTAAACATAATATTGGAATGGTCATCCTAATATCATAAATGGATAATTTAACCACAAACATCATAATACAAATCGAGTAAATTATAAATCATGTAAGAAATTCCAAAATTACAATAATTAAACCATTAAAAATCCAACAAATCCATAGATCCCTAATCCATCAAGTGGCTAGCCTCAAAAGAGGTCTAGCCAAAAACAAAAATCATGAAAACATCAATACAATGCTTACAAACATCCATTGTTGCAATTAAACTAAGAAAATACAAATTAAAGGTAAGTTCTCCCTTATTTGGAATTTGGATTGATTCTCCCCTTCAAGATGCAATCCTCTCTCCTTGGGCTTCAATCCTCCATAGATATGTGATGGGTAGATGGAAAGTGTGAAGATCCATGGAATTTGAAGAGAAATTGAGTGAAAATTGGGTAGAAAATGGATTGGGGATGATAGTGTGTGTGAAAATTGTGAATGACTGTGTGTCGGCGATTTTTGGGTCTCCCCCAATTCTCTCTCAATCAAACTTGGAGAAAAAGTAGCCAAAATGAGAATTAAAACTAATTTTTTGGACAGGTGGCAAAATGCACAAAAATTCGACCGAATTTTTGTGAGGAACGTCGAATTTTTCTGCAGTTCTGCACAAAAATTTGACCAAATTTATCTGCTGCTGGTCGAATTTTTATGTTAGTATGCTCAACCTCCAATACTCTTTTTCGCCCCTGTTTTTCATAAAAATTTACAAAAATTTGACCGAATTTTTGTGTAAGGTCGAATTTTTGTGACAGTTTCACCCTGCTTCACTGTTTTGACTCGTTCTCCTTCGTTTTAACTCTGAATTGAGATCCGCTTTTTCTTACATCTTTCTCTTTACTTATAGAATCCATTTATGCCTAAAAATCACATAAATTCTATGGAAGTACAAATTCTCTAAATATTTATAAATATCGAGCAATGTATGACATTTAAACACTCAAACCAAGTATAATTGCATGAAAGCATGCTATAAATGGACCTTAAATTCATAAAATTCATACACTCATCAACTGAGCTTGGAAATGATCTCATTGGTGCAGGCTTTACACGTTCAATTGCTGATGCGTCACTCTTCATTTTTTATCATTCTACATCACCTATTTATCTTGCAGTTTATGTAGATGATATTATTGTCACTGGTCCTAACATAACTAGCATTGACATGTTTGTTCAGCATTTGGCAGCCTGTTTTGCTTTGAAGGATTTGGGTGAACTCTCGTATTTTTTAGGAGTTGAGGTAACAAAAACTCCTCATGGTCTGTTTCTTAGCCAAAGAAAATACATATTAGATCTTCTTGAGCATATGAACATGTTTCATGCAAACTCAGTTCCAACGCCTATGGTTGTTCAAACAAAACTTTGTCGTGATGCCGGTGATCTTCTCGATATTCCTTCAGAATATAGGGCAGTAGTATGTGGCTTACAGTATCTTACCTTCACACGTCCAGATGTGGTATTTGTTGTTAATAGACTATCATAGTTCATGCATCGTCCATGCCGCCCTCACTGGGATGCTCTCAAGCAGCTTCTTTGTTATCTATGTGGTTCTCTTGATAAAGGTATCACAATCTTCTGCCAATCAACACTTGATCTTTATGCTTTCTCTGATGCAGATCGGGCAGGTGACAGAGATGATTTTACATAGACCATGGGATAAATAGTGTTCTTGAGGCGTAATCCAATTTCTTGGAGCTCAAAAAAACAAAAATCAGTTGCTCGATCATCCACAAAAGCTGAATACAGAGTCGTTGCCTCAACCACATCTGAGCTTCTTTGGATCAGAAATCTATTAACTGAAATTGGCTTCCAACTTCCGTCTACTCAGGTCGCCTATTGTGATAATTTGGGTGCAACTCATCTTAGTGCAAATCTAGTTTTTCATTCACGAATGAGACATATAGCTCTTGCCTACCATTTTATTCGTGAACATGTACAGAATGGGGCTCTTCGATTTACTCATGTGCCTATAGGTGATCAACTTGTTGATTTTCTCACAAAGCCGTTAGCTCGCCCTCAACTAGATCGTCTACTTGTCAATATTGGACTCTTCATCCCACCGTCCATCTTGCAGGGGCATGATGAAGATACACAGAAGACTTAGTCTTCCGCACCTTTTGCAATCTGTTAATGACACTCTGTTTGTAGATAGATTAGTTTACTTCCACATATTTCTACTCTTATTGTTGTATTCAAATTCATGTGATGTATTATATATACTTATTCTTCTATTGGAATAAAACATCAACTCTTATATTCCATCACTCACATCGTGTTATGACTAATTGGTTCGCATCTCCTGTTACATTTAAAATGGTATTACACCTCTGTTATGAAAAATAGAATGAATAATATGTAGGAGAGAGATAAATTTCATATCCTAAAGTGAAAATATAAACTCTAAGAAAAAAGTTAAAGATTTTTTTCTCCTTACGTGTTAGTGTATCAAGATATGCCATGCTAAATTGTAAGGCTTGTAAGTGCACTGACTTACATTATACTCTCTCTATCCACTATCAATCTATCAATTTTACCATTTTGGGTCTCTACTTTAATTTATCCATTTTTTCTTTTAAACATATGGGACCCACTCCCTCACTCATTAAAATATGGGACACATATTCTCAACTAATACAACTATCCACTACACATAAAATAATAATACTTCTTAATCCACGTGCAAAAAGTAAACGGATAGATTAACAGTGTAAGGATAGATGGAGTATATATCATTGACTTATAAATGAAATACTGACTAAAATTCTATGAAACTAGCTATGCCTAATTTTGAAATCGGAATACTATTCCAACATGACTCATTCATCACTATTTTCAAGGGCATATCCCCACTTTGAAAATTTCTCATAACAAATAATAATACTAATAATTTTTTATAACTTTTTATTAAAAATATTATCACTTTTTATTAAAAATGTTATCACCCTATATTTATATTAAGAATTATTTATAAAATAATTCACCCAATCACTATCACTTTTCATTAATTTGAATATTATTTTTTTATCCATTTCAAGGAAGTCTTTTCATAAGGCGCCCCTCACTAGTATTTGCCAATTATTTATTTTTATTTTTTTCATCAATAAAATTTTGCTTTTAAAAAAATTACTAGTAATAATCCAATAAATTATTTTCAAAGTACTAAATAGAATAAAAAAAAGTGTGACATATACCTAATTAAAATAAATTTGTCCACCACTGCAAACAACTTTTCAATGCATGCAAATACATACCTGATGAAAATATCTTCACATGATCACATGCACACACTATAAATACCCATGAACATCTACCTCCACACCAACCCTACATATTATCTTTCATCCATAAATGAACTTCTTTACTCTCTACACCGTTCTTACCCTACTTCTGGCAGCCGGAGAATGGGTTTCCGGCCAAAACTGCGGCTGTGCGTCGAACCTCTGCTGCAGCCAATGGGGCTTCTGTGGCCTTGGTGACCCGTACTGTGGACCCGGGTGTCAATCCGGGCCATGCTATGCCAGTAGCAACGGAGGTGGAGTTGCTGGCATAGTGACGGATGCTTTCTTCACCGGGATAGCTAATCAAGCTCCCGGAGGCTGCGACGGAAGGGGATTCTATACCCGAACCGCCTTTCTCCAGGCCGTTCGGGATTACCCACAGTTCGGAACTGTGGGTGGTTCCAACGTTGCTAGGCGGGAGATTGCTGCTTTTTTCGCTCACGTCACGCATGAGACTGGACGTAAGTTGAAATTTCCACGTATATTTTGCTATGTTGAAATTTCTACATAAATCTATTGTAGGAATTTCTTATATCTATAATTGAATAATCTAGAAAATATCCAAGTAATATATAGTATTGATCACTAGCAATAATTCATCCATTCGGGTTTCTTGTGATAAATTAACAAATAATCCATCTCATGTTTCATGGCGTGGATGGGGAAATGTTCCCGGATGTTCCGTTATATTTTGATGTTACATCTTCTATTACATTACATGCATTAGATGAGTGACACGTTTGGGGAAGAAAATCTCAACATTTTCCCTTAGGATGATATTTTTCTTTTAAGGTATAAATTTTGTTGTGTCTTACATGCCAATTATCTAACAGTATATATAACAGAAAATGTAACATCAAATGTATCAGGAAATCCGTAGAGGGGGAACACATATCCCATCCACCTCTTGAAACATGAGATATTATAGGGGGATGAAGTAGGGAATTTGAACTCATAAATTAGTGTCATAATATAATTACGTTAGTGACTAGAAGAGGGAAAAAAAATCTAAAGCTTAGAGAAATGACATGAATTCGTGTGAGAAATCTCATTTTTATTAGATCTAAGGCACATAATCAGAGCTACATATACTTTGATTAATTTTATTAAGTACCTAAATAAATTACTCCAAATTTAACTCAATAGAATAATAAATAATGTGTTTTCCCACGCAGATATGTGCTACAGAGAAGAAATCAACGGTCGTTCTAACAACTATTGTGATCCCAATTTCACAAGAGAGTGGCCATGTGTAGCTGGTAAGAGCTACCATGGGAGAGGCCCCATACAACTAACGTGGAACTACAACTACGGTGCAGCCGGACGAGACATTAGATTCGATGGATTGAACGATCCTGATATCGTCGCTAGAGATGCAATCATTTCATTCAAGACGGCTCTTTGGTTTTGGATGAGATCTTGTCATGGTCCTATTACTTCAGGACAAAGTTTTGGAGCAACAATTCGTGCTATAAATGGAAACCTTGAATGTAATGGAGCTAATCCAAATACAGTCACCTCTCGTGTTAATTACTTTACGAGCTATTGTAGTCAACTCGGAGTTGACCCTGGTCCTAACCTTAGGTGTTAGTTAGGGTTATTAGATGTAATGGATTAAAGGAACATGAGATATTAAGGGAAAGAATAAGTGGACGTTGTAACTTGTAATAAAAAAAATATATAAAAAAAAGCTCTTGAACGAGCCACAAGGCCTTGAATAAATGTAATTTAATCTGTATTATGAGATTTTGATTTGTTGGAACTGTGGAACGATGGAAACTTAATTTGTATATGGTAAAAACAAAACTAATTCAAAATTATACCTTACTTATCATAAAATTGTTCACATTTTCTCTTTTAATCGTATTTGTAAAATATTCGCACTTCTAAATGAAAAAAGTGACTGAAAAAAATTGTCATAATCACATATATATATATATATATATATATATATATATATATATATATATATAGAGAGAGAGAGAGAGAGAGAGAGAGAGAGAGAGAGGTTACCGACAAAAAAAAATAATAATAATAAAAATATACTTTTCTTAAATAGGAAATCTGCTATCTATCCTCTAATTAAAACGGAGCACATGAGACTCGGGAGGATCACTGAGCTCTCCTGAAATTTTAATAAAAACTAACTATATATAGTAATATATATATATATATATATATATATATAAATATAAATTTTATCCATAATTTTCCCAACTATCATTCTAACCTTACCATAACCTTGAGTTAAATGGCATACCATGTTAAGAGAAAAACAAAAAGGGTCAGCATAAAACTAGCTAATAGGCCCAAGAAGTGAGAGAAATTGCTGAACCCTATAATAAAATATTGGGCCTTGTGGATTAATTTAATTTTCAAGGCCCACTTGATGTTTGACCAAATTCTGCCGATCGATAGAATGTACTTTTGCCTTGAAACTTTTCTACTCTTCATTCCTCTCAAGAAGCATCTTATTTTATCAAATAATTGATCACCTCCATAGGATCATATCAATCTCCACATTAAAAATAATAAAATAATTTTAGAAAAATGGAATTTGAAAAACAATAAAAAATTTATGATTGAAAAACATGGCATGACCAAAGTGAACATGATTTCGTGTACACCAACGCTTGTAAAGTGAATGTGACATGTACTTTCAATTTAAATGTCTAGAGCGTCTAATAATGGTTTTATTTTTTTATGCAAAATTTGTTTGTCTTTAAATATGTTTAATATAAGATGATTAACTAAAGGACTTGAATAAATGTGCATGGTGGCACCAAATTAGAAGTTGAGGAGGAAACACGACTTATGATGAGCCACATTTTAAAAGAGGCTGCTAACCGCTTTTTGCGCATTGATTTTATGGATTATGTTTTGAATGATCAGTCTTTCCAGTTATAAAATATTATTGTATTATTGAGTTTTTTCAGTTTAAAACCTGCAATATGAATAAATAATCAATTCGAAATTTCAACTTGTTGTGCCAAACATAGCTTTAAACTTGCATCAAATCGAATTCTTATACAAATGAGATTTCCTATTCATTTCCGTGCTTATCTCCTATTCCACTTATTAGATACTTGTTACGTGTTATAATGGATACTTAAATTACTGCTATGTGTGCAAGGGTATAATGATCATTAATAAAGGTATAGTATTTTAGTAGAAAATAAATTAGTTTCAAACAATTCTTATAACATGCCAAACTTTGTAATATCAGTCATCATGGAAGTTTGGACTTTGGAGGTATTTAAGTACTGTATGAAAGCCATGACCATGCATAAACTTACCAATCCACTTTGAAAAGATTAAATCTTGCAAAATTAAACATATGACAGATCTCTAAGATATTAAAATTTCAAAAATTATACATGTATAATTATGAATTTATAAGACGTACGTAATTGCATCCGCAGACATCTTATATATATACAGCAACATTAATTAAGTTAAATCTCTCATGTTTAGTAAAAATTAAATTTTTGGATAGAAATTTTACAAAAAAATAATTTAGTTTAAATCTTATAAATTTGATTTGAAAATGAATAAATTACCATTTTCATTTTGAAAAATGAAAATAAATAAATAAATATGTAACAGGTAAATAACCTTTCATAATGGCAAAAGCTAATTATAATTTCAACACATTAATATGAACATTTAAAATTTTTTCGCATTTACATATATCCAAGTGATGAAAGAATGATCCCATGCATCATGCACTATAAATACCCATCAACTTCTACCTTTTCTTCCACCACAACTCTACATTTCCTCTTTTATTAACTTCCAAAAATGAATTTCTTCACCATCTACGCTGTTCTTAGCCTACTCTTGGCTGCCGGAAATTGTGTTTCCGGCCAAGTTAATGACATAGTGACATATGCTTTTTTCAATGGGATAGCTAATCAAGCTCCAGCAAGCTGCGCCGGAAGAGGTTTCTACACCCGCTCCGCCTTTATTGAGGCGGCTCGGGCATACCCCCAGTTTGGGACTGTCGGCGGAGCCGACGGTGCTAAGCGGGAAATTGCTGCTTTCTTCGCTCAAATCACCCATGAGACTGGACGTAAGTTTAATTTAGAGTATAAAATCAAAATCGTCTCTTACAAATTTACTTTATTCAAAATACTCCCAAGAAGTATAATTTCTCCTAAATAGTCTCGTATTTTTTAAATTCTCAGTCACTACTTAAAAATGTTTAATTTTTCTAATTCTATGAGATGAGATTGAATCAGTACTTTTACAAAGTTATGGGATGATAAAAAAATATTGTTTTTGGACGAAATATAGGTTTGGAATGAAAATGAATGTATTAATTATTTGAAAATTTTAGAAATATTTATTAATCAGATTTATTTCTTCACCGCATTATGCATGCAAATAAGTCTCTAAAAATCATCACTATAAAAAAGACTAAACCATAGTTCGATGTCACAAGGGACTGTCTATAGTAATTAAGAGTATACATTATACACAAACATATAAATTATAATTTTCCAATGCAGATTTGTGCTACAAAGAAGAGATCAACCGTTCTAATAACTACTGTGATAGCAATAACAAAGAATGGCCATGTGTAGCTGGGAAGAGCTACTACGGGAGGGGTCCTCTACAACTATCATGGAACTACAATTACGGTCCTGCCGGACGAGAAATTGGATTCGATGGATTGAACGACCCTGACATCGTCGCTAGAGATGCAATTATTTCATTCAAGACGGCTCTTTGATTTTGGATGAGAGCGTGTCACGGTCCTATTACTTCGGGACAAGGTGTTGGAGCCACGATTCGTGCTATCAATGGAAATCTTGAATGCAACGGAGCTAATCCGAATACTGTGACAGCTCGTGTAAATTACTACACGAGCTACTGCAATCAACTCGGAGTTGATCCCGGGCCTAACCTTAGGTGTTAGTCAAGGAAATGATGGTTATTAAATCAATGGGAGGTGATAAAATAAAATGTTACTAGAAATAAAAATTAAAGCCATTACTAGGCCTAGAATAAATTTATTCTCTAATTTGAGATCATAAATAAAGTTTCCCCTTCAGGAGCTTGCTTTTTTAAGTATTTTTATTGTCTTCATAATTGTTACTATTATAGATTATTATATACTACTTGTTTATGCTTTCTTTTTAAAGTTTAGTTATTTCCTTTAATTTTTTATGCGTCATTTTATACAATAAATGATATGCTATTTTAATTCAAGAAATCAAATAATTGAGATATAAGAACATACATCCTCCGTCTAGTTTTTTTTTTTAATCGGGCAATTCGTTCATATGAGAATCGAATTTGGGTCACTCATTTTTGTGAGGAGTCCAGTAGTCAGTGAGCTAGCCCACCTAGTTTCGTCTAGTAAAAGGGTTAACGTTTATTATTCCATGTTATTTAAGAAAATTTTTTTTTTACTAATTTTATTGACTTGGGGGTATTTTAATATTTTTAGGTAATATATAAAATATATTATTTGTGAAGTAAGAATGGTAAATTTAAAATTAATGTAATTTTCAAATTATTAGATAAAAATAGTACTCCCTCAGTCCCGGGTATTTTTACCTATTTGTACGGGCACGGAGATTAAGACGTTTTATTTTTTTAATATATAATGTAAGAGAAAGTAAGGATAAATTAGTAATTTAAAAAGAAAAAGTGAATAAAGTTATTTGGAATGATGAATAAAGTGTAAAAAAGTAATTAAAGTTGTTGAGATTGTAAAAAGTAGGTAATAAAATATTATGTATTTTTGCCAAAAATGGAATGAGTAAAAATACGTGGGACACCTCAAAATGGAAAGTGGATAAAAATACGTGGGACGGAGGGAGTATTATTATTATTATTATTTATGTGAAGATTGAGAGGGAGAAATGAGAAAAATAGACTTTATGCGGGAGTGAGTTAAAGTAAGTATAATGATCAAGTATAATTTGGTTAATTGGTTGAATTACATTAAATGTAGCACTTGAGTGGCACTATCGTCACATCATGATGGCCACTAGCGTCAAGGCGGCTCAACAGAATGTTGAAGTTCTAGACGAGTCACAAAAAGAGGACTAATGATTTAATGGGAAGCCTGGTGGAGTGGAGATCATTTATATGAGACTATTTTATATCTATATTAGTTATTATTTTCGTTAATTCAAATATCCTTAATTTTTAAAAGATAATATAGATTTATAAATTAATTTAAAGGATAAGTAACACCATGTATTTACGAAACTGTATATTTCAATTAGAAAGTTTCGTTCAGGCTGTAATTTTTAAAATTATTTTAGTTGAAGTGTAAAATTTATCTAAAATAACGTTGCCCGGATTCACCATATCTGACCCACACAAAATTTAAGTTGAATTCCCTGTTTCACATTCCATATTTTATTAGTGTTTCATATTATAAAAAATTATGACTTTCATTATCGTTGATTGAAAATAAATTCAATATGAGTGAACATTAATTGAGTAAATTTACCAACTGAATTCACATTGAGTAAATTTAACGGAATATTCCGTTGGTAAAAGTCTTAATTTCATTGTTAAATTGGCTTACCAACGGATTAGTAATGGAATCCGTTGGTAAAGTGGTGGTTGATAAATTATTAGCAACGAAAAATCAATTCCGTTGGTAAATAATTCCGTTGGTAATCCGTTACTAATAATTCTGTTGGTAATTTATATAATGATTCCCTTGGTAATCCGTTGGTAATTACCAATGGATTGAATTCCATTGCTAAAATAGAGAATAAATCCGTTGGTATTTCGTTGCTAAAACAAAAAATGTCATTTTTGTTGCTAATCCATTCGTAATTACTAACGAATTGAATTCCGTTGATAAATTCGGTTAGTAAAAAATATTTTTTTAGATTAAAATTGAAAATAAATGAACGCACCCAAATTAAATCCATTATAGTATGGGCAAATGGCAATGCTGGCATGAAATTGATATCGTTTTTACATTATTTTTAAAATTATTACTTTATATAAAAAAAATATTATTATCACTCTTCATTAAAAATATTATATATTTTTTAAATTATTCATAAAATAATTCATTATACAATTATCACACTTAATTAATTCAAATATCATTTTTTATTAAAATGAGGACTTTTTATCCGTTGAGTATTTCTCTTGCATTATTGAGCTCCCAAGAGTCAAAACTTAATAAATCAGCTGAAAATTAAAAACTTTCCAATGCAACTTGTTACTCATGAAATATCTTCCCATCCCATGCACTATAAATGCCCATCAACTACCATCATTATCTCTCACCTCCAAGGATGAATACCTTCACTATCCACACCATTCTTGCTCTACTTTTTCTGGCCGGAAAATGGGTTTCCGGCCAGAACTGCGGCTGTGCGCTGAACTTGTGCTGCAGTCAATACGGCTACTGCGGCACTGGCCCCCCTTATTGCGGTACTGGCTGCCAATCCGGTCCATGCACGACTCCATCAAACAATGGAGTCAGAGTTTCGGATATTGTGACGGATGCTTTCTTTAGCGGAATAGCTAATCAGGCTCCTTCCGGCTGCCCCGGAAGGAGCTTCTACACTCGTTCGGCTTTTCTCCAAGCGCTCGGTACGTATTCGGGGTTCTGGACTGTTGGTTCTACCGACGATTCTAAGCGGGAAATTGCAGCCTTCTTTGCTCATGTCACGCATGAGACTGGACGTAAGTTTTTATATTATATGAAAGGAAAGACTTGTGTACAACCTTACAACCTCCGGTACAATCTCCTTCCTTCACCTTTAGTGTTTTCCTCTTTTATTTTTTTTTTTAATTGTTGCTATACATTACTTTTTTTTTTAATTTTAGGGATATAATTGTAATTTTATCCTTGTGGTTTAGGGTATAATTATCCCCTAGGGTTTAGGGTATAATTGTAATTTACCCTTGTGGTTTAGGGTATAATTATCCCTAGGGTTTAGGGTTTAGGGTTTAGGGTATAATTGTAATTTTACCCTTGTGGTTTAGGGTATAATTATCCCCTAGGGTTTAGGGTTTAGGGTATAATTGTAATTTTACCCTTGTAGTTTAGGGTATAATTATCCCTTAGGGTTTAGGGTATAATAGCCATTTAAATAAAAAAATTTAAAAATAAAATAAAAAACAACATTAATGAAGGAGCAAGAATTAATTAAGAAGGATGGAGACCAAGGTTGTACCAATTCTATTGGTACAACCGGTTGCAACCTAGTCCCTCCCTATATGAAAATAATTAAATTCTTTGAACACTATATATAATGAGTATAAACATAAAATAATTGTAAATTGAATAAATAGAGTTAAGTACTCCCTCCATCCCAAAAATATTGACACATTTTTCTTTTTGGGTTGTCCCACAGAAATTGACATATTTCCTTTTTAAGAACATGGGACCCACAAAAAATAATTTATTTACTTGGACCCACACACCCACACATCACACTCACCACTAATACAACTACCCACTACACATTAAATATTATTTCTCTCACTTCACTTTACATTAAATTATTATACTCCTTAATCTCCGTGCCCAAAAAAAATGTGTCAATAGTTCCGGGACGGAGGGAGTAATTCATACACGTTTGATTTTTAGCAAAATATGTATAACCAAATTATTTTGATATGAATTTTAAGTAAATTAAGTATATTGTGAGAGAGTTGTGATGTTTTTTCTAAATTACGATGAATGATTCTTTAATGTATGATTTTAAATATTATAATGTGATTCATTATAAACATACTTTAATTTTTAATAAGTATAATTTACTTGTATAATAAATATAATTTAATGATGTATTGATCCGTCTCATATATATATATATATATACACACACATGTCACAAGAAATTAATTATTAGTATATGATTTCTGGAAATAGCATGTGTTTAATTTTTTTTTTTTTGAAAATAGAAGAGTTTTCGTGAATTAAGAGTTTGTATATTTCACTTAATAAGTATAGTTAGGGTTGAGTGTTTAATTATTTTATTAGATAAATAAGGTTATGATTATTATGTGGTTCGAGTCAGCATCCAGATTGCCCTTGGTAGGCGGTAGTACCCACACCGAATGTTCTGCGTTATTTTTGTGCATCATTTTCTATGCCACACGTTAAGTGATTGACAGAGGGGAATAAATCCAACCACTGCCCCTAGGGTTTAAGGATTAGGAAATAATTTCTCTCTCCTACGTGTCGTCCATCCAATGGTATGATACAAGAGATGATGTACCAAATGACACAGAAAATTCGAGTCGGGTAGTACCATATAAAGTATTCTTGGTCATCCTAAATTAATTAAGTATGGTCTATTTTATTTAATAACATGCACGGTTTTTTTTTTCTCTCTCTTTTTTAATGGAGTAATGGCGCACCATCTCTTCAGTATTGGGAATTAATGTAATGTATTGGGATATACTAATACTAAAATATCTTTATTTAGTGTGCATTAGTTATGAGCATTATGATTCTTTAATTCTTTACATAATTAATTAAGGACGATGTTGATATATTTCACTTTCTATTTCTAAGATTTTAGTGTTTTTTTTTTTAAACATCGATCTAATTAGTGGATATTGAGAAGTATTTATCTTGCACATATATAAGCTAGATAACATTATTTATTTTATTTTTTGATACTCATGTACAGATATGTGCTCTAGAGTTGAAAATGGTGGACGATCTAAAGACTACTGCGACGAGAATAACAGGCAGTGGCCTTGTGCACCCAACAAGGGCTACTACGGCAGAGGTCCACTCCAACTATCCTGGAACTACAACTACGGTCCAGCCGGACGAGATATCGGATTCGATGGATTGAACAATCCGGAGATCGTGGCTAGAGATCCACTCATATCATTCAAGACTGCCCTTTGGTTTTGGATGGCAAATTGTCACAACGCCATCACTTCAGGACAAGGTTTTGGGGCGACAATTCGTGCTATCAATGGCGACCTTGAATGCAACGGAGGGAATTCAGCTACTGTCACGGCTCGCGTGAACTACTATGGAGACTATTGTAATCAGCTTCGAGTGGATCCTGGTGTTAACCAACGTTGTTAGGAGTCTGAGTGTGGCGACTTGGATTTTCTGTGTCAAAATGGTTTATTATTTACTATGCATTTTTGGGTGGGCGACACATAAGAACGAGTAGGAAACTAAATCCCAATCGTATGATCAATAAATGACATGTGAAAAGTAGGCGCCGTAGCATATATAAATGTGTGTATTAGTACTCGAACTTAAAGAAATCAATAATGATTAATGTACCTTTGAGTCTTTGACATTCCTCGTGTAATATGATTAGTGTTGTGCTTCTTTATAAATCAAATAATATTACCTCCTCGTACCATCGAACTTTTTACCTTTAATTTCCTGGATAGAAGGAGTATAATTTTAAGAGTTAGTAATTGATTTGTTTTATATGTATGCATAAATATTATTAAAAGAAAAGAAAAAAAAAGAGATAATATAATTACTTCCTTCACCTCAAATTAAGTTAATTTTTTTCTCAGTCAGTCCTATGATAAAATTTATCCCCTAAAAATGAAATATCTCAACTTAAAAGTACATTTTAATTTCAAGATTTTCATCACTTTTTTACATTAAATTTATATCTCAAGTGATAAAAAAAAAATATATAATGAATACTGCATTGATCTTTAATCTTTCACGCCTCTAAATATCAATGAGGTGTCGGCTAGCAGCTTAACAAATGATCACAATCAACAAATTTAATTTGTAATTATATGTCTTCTACCTTCCTCGAATTTTCTCTTCTTTTACTTTTCTTTCACTCGAAGATCATTGATTTTTCTTCATTCATTTTCACTAAGTCCAAAACTTAAGTACCAATTAAATTCGGACAACTTTCAATGACACTATAATTGATGTAACGTGTCTTCTAAATTACCTATAAAAACCCCACAATCCCTCCCTTATCTTTCCACAAACCTAATCAAACATGAGTAATTTTATATCAAGAAAATCCTTACTAGCAATATTCACCCTTCTAGCCCTACTTCTAGAGGGCGGAAATCGAGTTTCCGCCCAGAATTGTGGCTGCGCACCTAATGATTGTTGCAGCGAATATGGCTTTTGTGGTAATAACGCCACGTACTGTGGACCGGGCTGTCAGTCCGGTCCATGCATTACTCCATCAAACAATGGAGTCAAAGTTGCAGACCTTGTGACGGATGCCTTCTTCAACGGGATAGCTAATCAAGCCGCGTCAACTTGCCCCGGAAAGGCGTTCTACACCCGCTCGATTTTTCTCCAAGCACACGAATCGTACCCCCAGTTTGGGACGGTGGGTTCCATTGACGATTCCAAGCGTGAGGTTGCAGCTTTCTTCGCGCATTTCACCCATGAGACTGGACGTAAGTTGATTTTCACATAGTAATTATGGGTATTTATTACTTCCCACTACATATAAAATAATAATACTACTTAATTCACGTGAAAAAAGTAAATGGATATATTGATAATGCACCGAGGAACTGTTTTACTGAGAAAATCATTCCCCCTTAATTATTTGCACTACCTACTACTACAATTGAATTTATGGTTGAAATAAGTGTTGAGATTCTTTTGCTATGACCATCTTTTTAAACCGTATCAACGTCTACATAGCGTGTAATTTCATCTTTCTTTCTTATAAAATTTTTTGTTTATTACTATATCAGATAAAGTCTCTTGTTAACTCATGTGAGACACATTAAATATAGCAATTATTACAAAATAATTGAAGTATGCCTATAAGTAGTTAAAATATATTTTTTTAAAGTGTGATGAATAATGGCTAATTAAGTATGGTTAAAATATGTTTTTTTAAAGTGCGATGAATAATGGTTAATTAAGTATGATTTTAGGGTATTATTATATAATTAATTATTAACTACTTTTAACTATTAATAGACCTAATTTACCTATTTCATAAATATACTTTACTAATGAGTCGACCCATTTACTAAACTTAAATTGAGTAAAACTTTACAGACTAGAAAAGTTACGAACTAGATTACGTTTACCAATTTATAAGTTATTGAGAAATAAAAGTATAACTATCATATGAATTAGGATGTTGAAAAATAAAATCTATCAAATAAAAACCAACAGAACGTCTCACTTATTTATATTTTCCAATACAGATATGTGTGAAATAGAAGAGAAAGATGGGAAAGATAAAGACTATTGCGAAGAAAAGGTGATAAACGAGTGGCCATGCACACCCAACAAAGGCTACTATGGAAGAGGACCTTTGCAACTAACATGGAATTACAACTATGGCCCTGCAGGCCAAAGCATTAAATTCGACGGATTGAACGACCCTGATATTGTCGCAAGAGACTCACTCGTATCATTCAAGGCATCCTTTTGGTACTGGATCCAGAACTGTCACGAAGATATTACAAAAGGACGTGGCTTTGGCGCCACGATTAAGGCTATCAATGGCGACCTTGAATGCAACGGAAGAGATGAGGCTACGGTGACTAAACGTGTGAATTATTATACGGAGTATTGTAAGCAACTCGAAGTTGATCCTGGAACTAATCTCCGGTGTTGAGTGATGAATCCATGCATATGCTCTTGCATGGGATATTAGGGTTTGAAAAAATGTATTTGATCTCTCCATCATGCAAATATATGTTTGTGGGTGGGTTTAGAATAATGAGAATGTAGTTTTCTCAAAGCATTATATTTTCGGTTGTGAAGGAAAATAAATATTTTGAAATTGGAATGATTTCTAATTTTTAAAAGTTTTAAACGTGTTGGTCATTTAATAATTATGTTTGATTAAATATTAAATAATATTTATTTTTAACAACATAATAAATTTTTAATTTTTAGATGGGATGACCATTTAAATTTAACAAATATTAATTAAATATTAAACAATATCCTTCTTTAATATCTTTAAGTTTTTAAAATAATGGAAGTGATCAAAGCTATTTGGTTTGAATGGATATTAACTGTTTAATCTAGGAGCTCAAGAATAAATTTCTTTTAATTAATTGCACGTAAAAACCCATAACTATCGAGAGTTGATGGTAAAAAGTCAACAATCAACGTCATGAAATTGCATTTAAGTAATGAACTTTAAGGTATAAAGTTTTTCGTATTTAATTTGACTTAAAAAAGATAATTGACTAAATGAACTCAACTTTTTTATTTTCTCATTAATTATTTTTTTAAAAAAATCGAAATTATTGAAATCTATTAAAATGCCATAATTAAAAGTATCAAATTATTGTATGGAGATTCTATCCATGAAACCTTTTAGTTTTTTTTTTTCCCGTATTTTTGTCTTTTAATTTTTATAATTAGGATTTAGCTTTCAATGTATCCCTGTCACGCTAAATCTTACTCGAAGGAGCTACCCTTTTAATTAATAGTAGAAAATGGGTGAGACCATAAAATTTTCACACGGTTTCATGGGATACTCCCAAGTTATAATTGGAAAGTTAAAAATGATTGGAGCAAATAAAAATAAAAGAAACTTGGGCCAATGAGACTTGGGTTGTAGACCAGTTAAAATTCTATCAAATTAGGATACTCTAAAATTGGGCTTCAGAATATTAATTTATCCGACCCCAAGTGAAGAAGCCCGTATGACAGTACTCATCTCATGAAGCTAGCTGGTCCCATGTTTAACTACAAGATTATTTTAATATATATGAAAAATGCTTCTTAATTTAATTACCGCAAAGTGACTTAAGAATTTAGTAGTCGGTATATAGTTTTTTATCCAATAAAACAATGATTTGAATTATTTATTTTTTGTAATTTATAACAAATTCTTTTGAACTTTTGTTCATTATTTAATTAGCTACTTTAAGTGCCTTCTCATGAATAAATATCGTTACATGAAAAATGGATTGATCGATGAAATTTATTCTCGTCTAATTAATCAAGAAATAATTCAACTCAAACGACATACTTGTTTGGAACTAGCAAAAGTGGGGTCTTCTTATGCATTGTGACACCAGGCAAAGGATCCATATCAATATCTTCTACTCTAACCCCTGCTGGCACCTCCCAATCAAATGAGTAGAGAAGATTTGCAGCTGTGAGTTCCACGTTTGCCAGCCCCAACATCAATCCGGGGCAGATTCTCCGACCCGACCCGAATGGAAGCATCCTGAAATCTTGCCCTTTTATGTCGATATTGTTGTCCAGGAATCTCTCCGGTATGAATTCGTCTGGATTTTTCCAGTGCTCGGGATCCCTTGCGATCGCCCACGCGTTGACATAAACCACTGTCTTGGGTTGGATTTCGTAGCCGTTGAGGTTGCATTTCTCAATGGTTTCTCTTGCCACAAGCAGTGGGAATGGAGGGTACATTCTCAGAGTCTCTTTTACCACTGCTTTTAGGTAAGGAAGTTGAGCCAAGTCATCTTCATCCACTCTGCCCTTTTGACCCACCAAGTTTCTAATCTCTGATTGAACTCTCTCCATTGCTTTGGGTGATTTAATGAGGGATGTCATGATCCACACTATTGTGGCTGCACTTGTGTCAATTCCTCCTAGCAATATGTTCTGCATTCAACATCAATTAACATTATCAGCTTTTATAATATTCATAGTATCTCACAATTGACTACTAAGTAGTATTCCAAACGAATCGTGTTCACATTAGATAGTTATGTGTACCTTGATTTAGGGGTTAAAATATGTAAAGGTATAATTGTCTTTAAGACTTTTAAATAGGAGAGTTGACATGTGAACACAGTCCACACACTAGACTCCATGATTAATTACTCCCTTAATCCAATATCAATCTATTCGTTTGCTTTTTCGCGTAGATTAAGAAGTATTATTATTTTATGTGTAGTGGGTAGTTGTATTAGTGGGATGTGTGTGTCCCATATTTTTATTATATTAGTGTGTGGATGTGTTTAAAAAAGGAAAATAGATAAATTAAGAGTGGACGGAGGAGTAATTACTAGGAGAAATACCTTAAGCAAGGCTTTGATGTTATCCCAGCTGTGATTGTGAATGGAAGAAGACATCTGCTCCTTCTTCATCTGAATCAAAATATCAAGAATATCTTCTTGATCCTCCACCAATCTCTTCTCCTTGCTGCGTTGCAGATGATCATCAATCAGATCCTGATAGAATGAATCCAGCATGTTGAAGGCCTTATCCAAACGCTTCATAGCTCCACTCACCTTATCCACCCAACCAAACAACGGAAAATAATCCGACACGTACAACGCACCCAATGCGGGTCGGGTTGCAACCACAATCTCATCAAACCTCCTCTTCTCGGGTCCACTCTCCTCAAATCTCCTCCCACAAGAAATCCTTAGAATAAGAATAGTAATATGAGTCATCACCACCTCACTCAGATCAACCATTTTCTCAGGAGAAGCAGCAGCTAAACTCGAAATCCTCGACACTAGACGAGAGCACTCATCTTCCTTAACTCCACGAAATGATTGCATCTTCTTATTGCTGACATGATGAACGGAGAAGATCTTCTTCACCTCCCTCCAGTATTCGCCGTAGGGCGAAAAGGCGATGTCCAATCCGTCGTAGGCCAGCTTGTACTGCCCGATGAATTTAGGCCTGCTGCAAAAAGCGGTGTCCTGTATCTTTAGAACTTGCTTTGCAAGATCGGAGGAGGTGACAACAACCAGAGGAACAGTCCCCAGTTTGAAGTGCATGAGGGGCCCATATTTCTCCGCGAGTTGTCTGAAATACACGTATGGGCTTTTGGCTTTGACAAACTGGTGGAGGTTTCCGATGAACGGCAGCGGCGGCGGGCCTGGTGGAACCGCCGCCTTGGCCTTTCTGGTTTGGCGGAGAAGCAAGATTACTATTGGGAGAGATACAACTAAGAATAGAGTATGAGCTTACAAATGATGAAGCCTTTCTTGAATATGTTGAAACTGATGAAATTAAATGAGGTGTGAGCTTACAAATGATGAAGCCTTTCTTGAATATTTATAGACACATTATTTTTTATTAGAAAAATAAGGAAAATAAATTAAAATGGAATATTATAATATGGGTCAAAGATGGTTAATTAATCATCATTCATCAGGGTTTGTCCTGAAACTCATAGGAAGCTCAAGGATGTAACGGGATAACGTTGGTGGACCCCAACATAATTAAACTACTAAGCTTATTTACGCACGTTTATGGTTGTTTGTTGAAATTTTAAATTTAATTTATAAAATGTAGGTGGGTTTATGAATTAAATAGATGGTAAGAGTGGGTTTATTTGAGATTTTGAGCATGTTGAGAAATTAAATCAATGTGATGTGAGATAGATTAGATAAATTAATATTGTCGGATTATGTTTATATATAACTAACGTATTGAGATTTTATGAATTTTATTTATAATTCTACATCTAAATTTTAATTGGTCATTAATTTAAATCGATAAAACGAATTTAAATAACCCATAAGATAAGAAATATGGGGTAAATATATTGGGCTTTTACTGAATGGAAATTTGTCGTATCCAGGTGTATTTTTCTGATTCAAATCAGGAATGTTCTTGCTAGAAACCAATCCGACAACATGTATTACTTCTCATATCAACATTATGGGCAAATGATCACGTGGGTCAAATTCAAGTGGTAAAACAAGTCTCAATATATAAATGCAATGAATTATTACATGATAAATTTTTTATTTTTATTTGTTTCATTGTTAAGTAGGATATTGTAATTTAATCTTGTAACTAATTCAACACTGGATTATGACATTGACTTTATTTTAATTGACAAATACAAATCAATTCAGCATGTGCCAGTTATCCGGTTGTTTGATGAACACTTATATTGAATACTATAATAAACATAATTAATTAGGGATACACTAATCAATATGATGTTTAATTCGGTCATGATTGATAAATCGCGGTATAACAGTTCGGCTTGGATCTTCTGTTACATTTGGTATTACATCTCCTCTCGTTACAAACTATTGGATGATTTATCTATAGGATAGACTAATCTATACCCTAACAATCAACCCTAAGGGAAAATATTGAAATTTCTCTCCGCACACGTGTCACTCATCTAACGTGTATAACAGGAGATGTAACACCAAAATGTAACAGGACATCCAATGCCATTATTAGAACAACATTGCCTTTTAGTCAAGTTGCAAAATATTGATAAAATAATCTGGTTTTCATAATTTTAAACTAATATTCATGTGAATCTTAATGAAGTTTATTGAATCAAAGTAGATTTAGCAGAAGCTAAGGCCAGATTTATTTAAATAAATTACAAACGTTGTTTTTCTTTAATTAGAATATATCTAGTTATTGTTTTTATAGATTGAAATTCATTTATACCAATAAGCCATTAAAATCTTCTCTTCTCTTTTTTTTTTTTTTTTTAATCACGGCCTGTCCTATTACAATTTAATATTACATTCAAGTCCTGTTATAAAGAATCAAATGAGTGATACGTACGTGTGAGAAAATCTAAACATTTTCGAAGAGTTGATATTTTCTTTTTAAAATATAGACTTTATATATATACTACGTGTTTATCCAACAAAATGCAATAAGAGATTTAACATCAAAATATAATCAGAGACCGTAGTTTATCACTTATTATATACCCTAAAACAGTACATAATTCTGAATTGAATTGGATAAACATGTGGTGATGTTTTTAAGACTAGAACACCACACCCTTTCGGGCTACACAAATTTTCAAATATTCACCCTTTAAATTCAATCATGGTGTTTGCTACTTGAAAAAAAGAATGGAGGAAGATCATCAAAACAAAAAAAAAATAAAAAATGAGACCTTGCGTAATAGTAAGACTAGAAGACCACGCCCTTTGGGGGTACACAATTTTTCAAACATTTACCTCTTACATTCAATTACGGTGTTTGCTATTTGAGAAAGAGAACGAAAGAAGATCATTAAGACGAAAAAGAAGATGGAGAATTACGCACGAAAAGAGAACGGAGGTCAAGCAAAGTAAATCTAGTTTAAAACCTCTAGGACAAGCAAACTAAATACGTGATGCAGAAGAATAATTTCCACTCAACATTCACTTACTAGGTACCTACAATGTTTATATTTTCTCAAGACTGATACTTATATCATAACATGCATTCCATTTATAGGTACTTAAAAATAAAACTTCAATAACCCGTCTAATTATCTAAGAAGCCTAATCATATAGATAAGTAATTAATTTTAATGGTATAATTATAATTTCACCGTTATGATTTATAGTTTATTTTATTTCTAGAGTTTAATATTTATCAGTAGAATTTAGTACTCCCTCCGTCCCATACTTATGTTCACACTTTCCGTTTTCGTCCGTCCCATACTTATATTCACCACCCAAAAAAGGAAACTTCACATCAACCAACAACCTCAAAAGTTCTCTTTATTTCAAAAATACCACTCTCACCTAACACACATAACATACTTTATAATTTATTTATTACCTAAAAATACCACAATACCCCTAAAAAGTCAATAAAGTTGGTCAAAAAGCAACTTTTCTTAAACTCTGTATCTACAGTACCGGTGAACATAAGTCCGGGACGGAGGGAGTATTAATTAAAAATGTATAATTGTAATTTTATTATTGTGATTTAACATTTATTTTACCCCAAGTCGTAGGTTATTTCTAAGAAAATAACTATAACTAGTAATAGTTAATTAATGATAACATATATTTGCAACACAAATTATAAACAATTAATAATATGCAAAGCAAAACTATATTACACAAGTATACATAACGTATATAGCAAAGCAAATAGCTAAGTTATCGAATTCACAGAATTAAAATCTAATTAATTATATATTTGTCCAAGAATAAAAGAATATTAAGAATTAAATAACTAAATAATAAAATAAAATAATAAATTATGTAATGTTGACTGGACTCAGTAATGAAGAATATGAACGAGATGTAAATCAGAATGATAAGAACAATTTTAGGTATTACACTTTCACTTAGTTTGTTATGCAACTAATGAAACTTCAATATTTAATTATAGTATAACTACTTGAAGCAATCTGAAATCTATGTAATTAATTCTTTTTAATCTAATTACAAGTAGATCAATTAATAGATACACAATCAAGTATACATAACGTATGTCACTACAAAAAAACTATTTTTCACCAATAGAATATTCTGTTGGTAAAAATCTTAATTCCATTGTTAAATTGGCTTACCAGTGGATTAGCAACGGAATCCGTTGGTAAAATTCTGTTGGTAAAGTGGTGGTTGGTAAATTTTTAGCAACGAAAAATCAATTCCGCTGGTAAATAATTCTGTTGGTAATCCGTTGCTAATAATTCTGTTGGTAATTTATATAATAATTCCCTTGGTAATTCGTTGATAATTACTAAATGATTGAATTCCGTTGCTAAAATAGAGAATAAATCCGTTGGCATTCCGTTGCTAAAACAAAATTGTCATTTTTGTTGCTAATCCATTGGTAAATACCAACAGATTGAATTCCGTTGGTAAATTCGGTTGTTAAAAAATATTTTTTTTTAGTGTGTAACAAAGCAAATAGCTAAGTTATCGAATTCACATGGAATGAATTAAAATCTAATTAATTACTCCCTCCATCCGGTTCTAAGGTGTCCGTTTGCTTTTTGCACGTGGATTAAAAAGTATTATTATTATATGTAAAGTGGGTAGCTATATTAGAGTGAAGTGGTGGGCCATATTGTGTATTTTTTTACTAAATAAGGAAAATTAATACCTTTGAATCGGACGCCAAAATAGTAAAATGGTCACCTTAGAAGCGGACGAAGAGAGTATATATTTGTCCCAGAATAAAAGAATATTAAGAATTAAATAATTAAATATTAAAATAAAATAATAAATTATGCAATGTTGACTGGACTCAGTAATGAAGAATATGAACGAGATGTAAATCAGAACAATAAGAACAATTTTAGGTATTACATTTTCACTTAGTTTGTTATACAACGAATGAAACTTCAATATTTAATTCTAGTATAACTTCCTAAAGCAATCTGAAATCTATGTAATTAATTCTTTTTAATCTAATAACAAGTAGATCAATTAATAGATCACAGTCATGTAAATAATATCACAACCATTAACTCACAACAGATCTATTGGATTGAATTCTTTCACATAGTTTGTCTCATTGGAACAATACGACTACTAGATATGTTATACGTGTGAAGTGATCAATATTAACCTTCAACTTTCGGTTATTGGATTAATATACAAATATGAATAATTAATTTAGAAACAACTAATTAAGAAATCACACCTTTAAAAGAAATCCGTGTTTATCAATTAATTATAATTAATAATAATTAATTGTAATTAATTAATATTAATTAAAACTATTTATGATACTGATCATCTTACCATTGCCTATTTTGATTTGCATGGCATCCGGTTCCACACTAACCGATGGTATGCAATACTCCCTCATTAATTAATCTGATAGAGATTAATTAGCAAACATAAAATATTTAACGAAGTATTTAATTAAGTTGTATCTGGTGGCTTCAGCTGAACAGATATTCTTATATTAATGATCAAGGGTATTAATTAGTTATATATTATGCTAAATGATATTTCATTTAATATTTAACAGTAATACTATTTTTGAAGCACGTCGGATTTGAATACAAAGATCTACATTTGTGCACGGGTATACAAAATATTTGACCTTTTATATATGCTTTTAATTATATAATCCAACAAAAACTTTCAAATTTGAAAATATGGGGAATACTTGGTAAAGGGTTGGGAAGTGTACTGAGAATAAAATACTCACTCCCTCGTTCAATGTTTAGATTTACGTTTTACATAATAATAATAATAACAATAATAATAATAATAATAAATTCACGTGAAAAAACAAACAAAATCGTGAGAGTATATAAAATATAAACTGACAATTAATTACCTTAATCCTTTGTCTCAAAATTATTTATATATTTTCAGTTATCTTAAAAAATATAATCCCTTCGTCCATTCCCAATTTCGTTTGCTTTTTGCGCGTGTATTAAGGAGTATTATTATTTAATGTGTAGTGGTTAGTGGGGTATGTAGGTCTCATATTTTAATTTTATTAGTAGGTGGGTGGATCCCATGTGTCTAAAAGTGGAAATGGATAGACTAAGAGTAGACGACCCAAAATGATAAAATGAATAGATTGATAGTGGATGGAAGGAGTACATAAAAAAAAGAAATAATATATATATCATTTATTCAATAATTTCAAAATAATTTAATTTAAAAAATGACTTTCGCATAATATATTTAATATATACTTTATAATCCCTTTACCATTAACAAATTCATACTTATTATTTTTTATCTTTATAACATAAACAAATTCACACCTCTAAATAAATAAATAACACATAATACAATAACTTCATAACACACTTTAATTTTAAAATTACCTTCGACTCAGATAATACACTTGAGAATGCATTAGACAATATACAAAATTATTGGTTGCAAACTAGAAAACCCCAAAGAAGTAACAAATAAATAAACACTTGAAAAAATTACTACACAAAAGACGCTAATTATTATAAGCTGCTTTGAATCATATATAGACTCTGATGATTTTCCGCAGCTTGTTTGAGTCCATGGTGGAAGTAAGCTGCAAAAGCATCCATTTTCAGACTTGGTAAGGACATGATTATCTCTGTTCCATTTCCATCTCTCGACTTGCAAAGGTAAACCGATCCATCACAGTCATTCGTCGGATACTCGTTCTTTACGGGCCTTCCCCATCCATAATCCAATCCATACACATCGAATCGAGGCGATCCTGCTATCGTCACCACTCTCTTCCCCTTCACCTTCATCCGGTGCTCCAGATCGTCGAACACGTTGTCCTTCTTCGTGATCACCTTCTGAATAGCCTCTCCGGTCGTGTATGCAGCCGATACGAACCCCTCCTCCCCTTTTAGGGTTCCGTGAGTCGACTCAACCAAGACGAGCACGGTGCAGTTGCCGAAGTAGGTATGGGGTAAAGGAGGGTTAAACCTCGACCTAATATCAGCAGTGCATGTTAAGTACTCCACCTCATCGTCCGCCACCTCCTCCCCCACCGCCTCCGCCGCCCTGGCCAAGCAACTCCAGACATAGCCACTTAATAGAACCAGAGATGAAGTCACACGCGCCATACCTGGCTTCTTGTTGAGAGCAATGGTCTTCAGTTGTTGGATTTCGGCGTCCGTCATGGAGAACGAAGCTCGGACTCTATTGGTCGGGAGAGGAATGGTTAGGGAGACGGTGGGCGGAGACGGGACGGCTTTGATGTAGCTCCACGCTCCGGTGACGTCGCCGGCGTACTTGGCGACAGTAGTTCTGTCGTACAAACGTGAGAATTTGTGCCCTAAAGCTAGCAAATGGGAATCCCCTTTGAACTTGTTGATGGAGGACCACGCCTGTAGGAAGGCAAGCACGGTGCCCCCGTCGCACACGGCGTGGTTCACCGTAATGCTTATGCAGACGCCGTGGTTCGGAAATAGGGTGAGCTGGACGGCGAACGGAGAGAACGTTATAACGGAGTTATCGGAGGAAACGGCGTGCTGTAGAGTTGGCGGCACGAAACCGTGAAACTGATCAGCATCCCTCGAATGGTGGCCCGCCACGTCATTAAAGTCCGCATCGGAAACGGCAACGGTGACGGCGACGGAGTCTCCGGTGACGCAACGGGAAACGGGCTTGGCGGAGGTGGTGAGAGGGAAAACGATGTTTCCAGCGAGTGGGAGAAAGTGGTTTAGGGCGAGTGAGAGGGAGTTTTTGAGGTTGGGAACGACGGCGTTTAGGAAATTTGATTTGGAGCAATCGAGTTTGTAAAAGAAGAGGAAATTGAGGAGATGGTAACGAAGTCTAACGATGTCGAATTTTTGAAGATGGAGCAATTGTTCTTGGATACCACCCTGGGAGGGTGAAACGTGGCAAACTTCCACAACTTTAATGGCCATTTTAGGACAGAGTTATGAGTATATTGATGAGATGGCCGATGTTTGTTTGTGTCCGAATTGACGAAGTTGATGTTTATTTGATGAGTGGGGAGTAGGGCATGAAACTATATATATATATATATAGATGGAGGAATAAATACTAGGGAACCGGTAGGAGTAGTCAATTGATGACGTCCCTACTTTATATCTGCGCCAACCTTGTATTACCATCCATTTTTTTATTACTCATGTCTAGGGGTGGGGAAAAATACCGAAAACTCGGTATACCGCGCTCGTCGTATCGAAAAATGCCGAAAAATGTCGAAAATTCAACATACCGAAATTTTCGGTACGATATCGGTATAGGATATTAAAATTTTCGGTATTTCGGTATACCGAAATTATTTTCGGTATTTCGGTATTTCGGTATCGGTATACCGATACCGATATACCGAAAATTTTATATAATTTTTTTTTAAAATTTAATTATACATAATACAATATTTAAGTATATTTTATATTAAAATATATTTAAATTATTTTTATTTTATTATGTATTACATTTATTCATATATATTTTTTAAAATTTAAAATAAGCTCTAATTAAAATAAATAAAAATATAATACACATCTAAATAAAAATATAGGAGTATAAAAATATAATAATAAAAAATTTGTTATTTAATCATGAATAAATTAAAAAAACATAAGTATAATGTTTGAGATTAGAAAATTTAGTTATTTTGAAATATTTTTATATTAATTTTATTATTTTGATTAAAATTAAATATTAATTTTCGGTATGGTTTCGGTAAATCGGTATTTTTCGGTATGTTGAATTTTCGGTATGAAACGGTATGTCAACTTTCGGTATTATTGGTATTTACCGAAAAATCGGTATGGTGTAAATTTCGGTACGGTATCGGTATCCGATTTAATTTACCGAAATTTCGGTATACCGAAAAATTGGTATACCGAAATTTCGGTATCGGTATCGGTATGGATTTTTCCATATCGAAATTTTCGGTATGGTATCGGTACGGTATCGGTATTTTCGGTATACCGATATTACCCACCCCTACTCATGTCACAATATTTGAATTTTTTTTAAAAAAAAGTAAATTTTCACCAACCCAAACTTTATAATAAGACATAAATTGATTAATTGATTCTTTCCTATCTTTGTAATTAGTTTAGATCAAATTAATGTATATCTCTTATAATAATTTCTTACATAATTCATGCAAATACTTGTACTGAATAAATCTCTCAATCACCTCATTAATGATGACACAATTCTCACTCTCAAATCAATTAATGTCTTATTACATTATTTTGAACTTTTTAAGCATATACAAATGTCAAGTTAAAATCATACTAATTTTATAATCAAAGACAAACTTGCCATTTTTTTCAATGATGAATAATTACATATAGAAAATTCTAATTTCATAAAATAAAAAAGGATGACAAGAACCTGTTCAGTTCCAAGTAAAATTTTACTATGGAATATTTGCCTTATACTATATAAAGTTTTAAAAGTAATAGTTTATAAATGTAAGTAAAATGAGTAATTTGAATAATTGAAAAGGAAAAAGTGGATAAAGTGGTTGTCTTTAATTAATAAAGGGTAAGAATTAGTGTGATATTTTTGTAATATTGGGATATTATGATAATATTAATATTTTGTGAAAATGTGACCAAATATCACTACAACAAAAAACCCTTAATAAGACACTTGTAAGTGTCTTATTAAGGGGTATAATGAGACATTTTCAAGGTTTTAAATGAATAAGACACTTATTTTAAGTGTCATTTTTCATCGAGTCACAATAGGTAAAAGTATCTTATTACATGATAATTAAAACATTTTAAAGTGTCCTTTTGCTTGAGTCACAATAGGTAAAAGTATCTCATTACATAATAATTAAAAACTTTAAAGTGTCATTTTTGCTCAAGTCACAGTAGGAAAAAGTGTCTAATTACATAATAATTAAAACACTTTAAAGTGTCCTAATATCCTATGATTTTATAGGACACTTCATAAGTGTACCTATTAATTAGCAAGCCAATTTTTATTTTGTATTTTTTAAAAGAGATTTTCTTAAAAAGAAATTATGATTTAAAATATAATTATAATTAAATATCATACAAAGACCCAATCAAAGAAAAAAACGGGAAAGAAAATAAAGAAAACTGTAATTATGAATTATGATTGCATCTTCATCAACTTACAGAATCTTCTTACATTGGAGTATCTCATAAACTATAGATATCTCATAAATGCACGTCTTGAAAAACTGATCTTGAGAAGAATAAGTCACTTTTTGAAGTTCTTGAAAGCAGCAGTATCACCAAGTTTGCTGCTCATATGCAAAATGTAAGGCATCTATCAACCAATGCGAATAGATTCGTCTCAAGGAAAGTGATGTCAAAATCTACGTCCAAAGAAAAAATCTTAGTTACTGTCGTGCCCTATATGAGATCAACAAAAAAAAATTGATACATAATACATAGCTAAAAATAAGCATGGATGACATTGATGAACTCCTCAAATCCGGAAAGTATGGAGCCTGCATTAAAGTGTTTATCTCTGTATATAACCCTTTAATTAGCTATTTTCTTCCCTGATGAGATCAATCAATTCAATGCCATGAATTGAGCAATTTCTTTGAATCAATATTTAATATAATGACCTCAATGGCACTAGAAATTATACCTTGGCAACATAGTTGGAGCAATCGACTGCACCACTATTTCATATCAAGACACACAAGCTTATAAATACAAAGACGTATATATAAGGGGGAAGGGGGTTCCATAAGAATTTATATACCTCAGTGAGTAGCTCAAATTGTTCCCGAACAGCAAGTGCATATCCAGTTCTATGTACCATCACTGGAAAAAGGCATAAATAGTCAGCCACAAGTTAGAAAACTTTATACGTTGAAAACAAATTTTAGCCTTACTCCTTTGATGCTTGCTGTCCATATTGCTGCAATAGAGGATCTTCCATTGGAGCCTTATTCCTTATTTGACATCAAATTCTAGGTGTCACCACAAAGAAATAAAAAGGTAAGTCAATAATAAATCCTAAAAAGTTTAAGTAAAATTAAATAAATTTTACCATTTTTCCATGAGAGCAGGACTAAACAATCATGTTGATGCATGAGAGAGGGGGAGAGAGGGAGTACTTCTAGCTGGAATGCTCTTGCAATCTCAACCAGGTTGTTCAGTCTATTGTTGTTCAGCACTAATGTGTGTAATTTTGTAAGAAATTCTGTAATTATTTTTTAAAACCAAAACTTGTTGCCTTAACTTGCATGCTCATAAAAAAATTTCGGAGGCATATTTGAATTAATCAAGGCGGTAAGATGAAGATATGTTAAGAACAAATAAGTAAAATAGGTAAGAAGTAAAGGTAGTTTCTCTGCAACAGTAATAGAAAATTATCAACTAACTAAAAGCCACGTCTAAGATGTTGCTATAAAGTCAAATGTGACAGTAAATAAATCTGAGTAAATAAATGTAACAAGTTATTTACAAAGGAACTGAAATCATCACAAGAGAAAGACAAATAATGCATTTCACGTGTGCAAGATATGAGGCTGGTTTCAAAGTGCGTAAGTACCTTTAGAAAGTCCTAAATTGATATCTAATACATACCTAAAAATAATCATGGACGGCATTGATGAACTCCTCAATCACAGTTTTGATCTGTAATAAGTGTAAGCATCACAAGTAAGCATGTTTGTTGTAGGAAACAAAAATCAACTCAAATAAAGTTTATGTTGCACTACATGTTACGGGTGACGTACCTCCAAGGGGGTTAAGTACAATTAAATCCCCAAATATCCTCGTCCTTCAGGTTTAATTAAATATCCAAAATTAACTGGTGTTCTCCAAGCTAAATCTATCATTACATGACCATTACGTAAATTGAAGTACAATCTTAATTTATTCATAAAAAATTAATCTACCTACAACAACTAATTAGCAAGAAATTAACAAATAATCCACCTACTCAGACTCTAAATGTAGAGGTGGGAAAATCAATCCAGTAAGAACTCTTTTCAAATTAATAAGTTGATAGAACATCAGCTACCCTGCAAAGAAACAAAAAATCAGTATTGTCGAGTGCTTAGCATTGTGTTGTACAACCACATTAAAGCACTGAGAAATGCAAAAGAATCATAAGCATGGCACAAAACAAAACTTCACCTTATATTTCAGCATGTGTTGTGACTTGTGTGTGAAATCTTTTCTTAATTAAGCCATAATTTACAAGAACACATGCTGTAATATGATCTGATCTCATGAATTATCATGCACAGAAAATATAGACAGAGAAAGCAAGCAGCACTTGAAATTTACCAAGAACGAGCCTTCCTGACATGTCTTTGGTAGCTGTCATTAAAATAGATAAATTATCTGCATTACATCCAGTTCCTAAATCTGTAGTAGAACAAACTTTTGTGTGATTGACATCTCCCACATCCATAAGCCCATGATTAAGGTTAAAGGACTTATAATTCTCAAGAAAACGTAGATGACCCTGCCGCGTAAATAAATAAAAACATCAACTGCAGAGAGAGAGAGAGAGATAAGCCATACTAAGCATCTAGGAAGTAGTATTTAATCAATTTAAAGGTTGAATGTACACCAATAGGCTGAAAGCATCAAAGTGGATTCAAGCTACTTTTCATCAAAAGATGGAAATATTTCAGAAGAAGCCATCATGGAAGTCTTGCCCAATGCACTTCTTGGATTCTTCATTACTTCACCAAAAGTAACACCACTTTTTCCTGAATCCAACACAGATTCCTCAGATTTTCACTCTTAAACCTCAAAAGAGGAAGAAAGGAGTGAGATAGATAGGGAGAGGGAGGAGAGAGAGAGAGAGCAGCAATAACTTACAGAATAGAGCATCAGAGGACGATTGTTGTTTCAAAGGGGCTCTGTTTTCATCGTTCACATCAAAATCAGGCTCTGTATGTAAATCTCTATTAGAATCCTTTATGGAATGTCATTGTCGCCATGCCATCTTTAACAAAAGTTTCACTCCTAATCATAAGAAGCACAAAACCTTAAGAAAAAAGAATAAAAACATGCAGCAGAAAGAATATCCATACCAGAACAGCAGATAATTTAATCTAGTCTCAAGAGGAACCTTCAAAGGGAAGAGAGTTTGAAATCAGAAATCAAGAGAAACTATTAAGTACAAAGATTTGTGTTCATAGAAATAATATCAATTATCAAGTATAACCAAAAGAATTTCACGAGAATATGCTGCCTCAAGAGATATAGGAACTGAAGTGAGCTTCAAACTGGTTATCATCGTCAAGCTTTTAGTAATCAAGAGCAGCCATGTTTCAAGTGCATCAATTACAGTTTGCAAATCACTTGAAGAACCTACTATTTCTACTAATCACAAATTAGACACCTTGGAAAACAGGGGAGTTTAAGAATCTAGTCAATAAGATGAGACGAATAATCAACTGAACAAATTTGTACATGTTTCCAGATTCCAATATCACCATAAAGGAATCAATTCACTAGGTATTCAATTGCAGTTCATCTTCTTAACTAAAAATAACAATCCGACAAGCCATTGGCGATAAAACAAGGACAAACTTCTAAATTAGGTAACATTCAACACGGTAGCACAAGGAAACACTTAATGAATTAATCCATGTAACGATCGATTAAACCATCAATCAATCTATAACAGCAAAATTAGGTAAATTTACCACTCCTAGTTAGTAATAAGAGTATCGGCTCCGGGTACTTAACCTGACATTTCATCTCCAGAAGTCAGTGAGTCCTTCAAGCTTTCCAACGGCGTCGCTCTTTTTCCTAGATCATCTTAGTAAGATCGCACTGAAATCATTTTCCGGTGAAGATGCAATAAGAGACGCTGGGGTCGTAGAAGGACTTGACGGAGGTGACGTTGTAGATTTGCAGACGAATCACAACATATGTCGAGTTTGATGGATCAGAGCCGTCGTAGCTTCTCAGCTACACAACAATTTGGCTAGCTAGGATTTGAGCGTCGAATCAGGAATTCTTCACACTTATTGTGAAGATTTCAGCGATCACCACCAGGATTCTTCGTCTAGGGCTCCAGTAGAATATAAACTCACACTTACCGTCGCCGCTCATCTTCATGGATGGCAATAATTACCAATTCTCCCGCCGTTGTCAATTTCGCCATTGATAATGCAGCAAGTCAAGCTAGGTCACATCACGAGAGATTGAGAGTGAGTAGTTAATAACCCAGGCATAGCTCAAGTGGTAGAGGGGAGGTAGAGGGGAGGGTGGAAAGACCTTTCAACTGAGCTTGGTTGCTGCAGGGTGGGGGTTCGAATCCTGCATTTGGCATGGATTTGGCCCCTTGCAAGCACAAGTTAAACAGTGAGCCCTCTCTATAAGCCACTTGAGGCACGTCCTGCGATTTACCTCCTCCACCAATTCCAGGGGCGATGGGGCCCCTAATGGTGGGGTACACCATTGAGAGTGAGTAGTTAATTACATGGGGGAGATGATTTTTTTTTCTTCATTTCTTATTTAAAATAATTATCTCAAAATATGAGAAATAATTTTAAATTAAGAAAATAATTTTTATATTTGTTTTTATTTTAACTTTAAAAAAATTTAAAAAAAAATTAAAATAGGACACTCTAATGGAAGGGTTTTCAAAGGTTACATAAAATAGGACATTTTATATATGAGTGTCCCATTATCTATGTTATAGGACACTTATATTAAAAGTGTCTTAATAAAAGAGTCCTAATAGCTACTTTTTGTTGTAGTGTATATTACAGGACAAGAGGTCCTACTGAGTTCAAAGCCGCACACATAGTATAAGCTATGTTTCCGTAAAATGATGTTGTGAACATTAAATTGGTCTTCTTGTTGAAGTCAGCAAATTCGAACAAATTTAGTAATTGAAAATAAAGAACTAACATGCGAACCAATTAAATATTATAGCAACAACTTTTTTGCAACTAAAATTTTATCTTCCCCATTCAAACTATTTGAATGAAATTTAAAAGAGATTGACTCGTGTGTAGTTCTAAATTAAGGCTTTGTTTCAGTTTTTTCTTTCTTGCTTTAGGATTATATAATTCTTCATTCTTTGTTTTAGTGGGGTTTAGTAAAATCGAATTATATAAATTTCATATACTTCTTACACAGATTATCCAACTCTTACATATTAATTTGACATAAAATTAAAATTTGTAAAACCTAAATCCCTTCAAAACAAATATAGATATGTATTTACTAAATCCAAGTAATCCTAAATTCATATTTCTTATTCTACTTACCCTAAAACACCTAATGGTTTAGAGATAGTTACTCTAATATTCATATCATGACATATTCTATTTACTAACACACAGGATGATCTCCATACCATTATGATATATATAGTCTACTAATTGTGTGAGAGATAAGTATGAGTTACAACGATTTTTTTATACCACCTTCGTTCATTATTAATTTTTTTCTATACTAATTATGTGATTTACTCGTAAAGAAAATAGCCATTGCTAGTTGGATTTATACATATTTTACGGTATAGTTTCTTTATCTCTCTCACATATTATTCATCCAATAATATAGTACAAGAGATGATATTTCTGTTTTCGTTTGTCCCATAATTAAAAATACATCTTAATTTCAAATTTACTATCACAGTTAAGATACCTAATATATATACTTTATAATATATTTATGGGTTTATTACTCACAGATACATGTTTTAGAGCTTATTTACTGCCGGTACAATGAGAAAAAGAAAATACTAATAGATACACGAATCAACGGCGACTGGACCAGATTACCCTGTCACCATCTCTCCCTCCCCACTCCCTCATTTTCTTCATTGCTTACCAGTTTTGCTCGAGGTCTCTCTTCCCACCCTCAAATCCGAATTTTCCCTCGTCTCTTCCTATTTCCAATTAAAGAATTCTAACAAAATTTTTGAAATTTTCTTTCGGCGATTTGGTCGATGATCCTGCCAGTGCATATTTGCCTGCTGTCCTAGATTTCAGCGTCTGATTTGATTTAGAAACGCTTCTGGATTGATCCTTCCATCGGCCTGCGTAGGGCAGTCCTCTTCTACGCCGTCATTAATTTCCCAGTCAGCGGCTGTATGCCGCTGCAGATCCAGAGTTGCGGTCTCTGATCGTCGCTATTTTCACCTAGATTTTAGTGTCTTTTACGTGTGTTTTTGTATCATTTTATCCGTATTTTATATGTATTTTGATTGTGTTTTGTGTTTTTATGGAAATGTGTGAGAATGAGCTTAAATGTTTGAAAAACAGGTGAAAACGGAGCAAAAATGGAGACGGGAGCTGAAACGGTGAAGAAAATTGAAAATTGACCAAAATACATAAAAACACGCCCGTGTTTTTATGTAGTGCCCGTGTTTTTCTGCCAGTGCCAAAACTTACAGAAAGCTGAAAAATTGCAAGAAAACACGGGCAGATGCAGGAAAACACGCCCGTGTTTTCTTGCACTTGGCCTAAAATCGCGTTTTTCTCCTGTATGCGATTTCCATGTGCATTGGGGGTATAAATACCCCCAATATCAGCATTTGGAAGAGATTTTTCGAGGGCTTCACCCCCACACACACATCACACACATTTTTCTTCATTTTTCACCATCTTCATCCATCCATTCTTCATCCATCCATCTACACTTAATCACCTCCATCAAATCCACCATCCAAGTGATCAAGGAAGCAAGGGGGAGTGAAGATTACAAGAAGATGAAGAAGAAACTCCATTGAAGGACTTCAAAGGGGGAATCTATTTCTAATTTTTGTGAACTTCTTTATAGTTTTGTCATGGGATTTGTAGATACAATGTCTATGTTGTTTTCTCTATGACTATGATAGGCTAATCTCCTTTGTGAGATTAGCTCCATGATTGGTGTTGGATAATTTAGTTTTTATGCAAAATTGATTTTAATCTTGAATGGGCTTTGAGTTATTTCTATCATTGATTGTCAATTGCTTGATGTATATGATTGATTTGTGTGATTAATTGTCATGGGCATGTGATTAGGTTGGTAAATCAATTACATGTTTAGGATAGTTCTTTGAATCCTTTCATCATACACTTCATGTGCATTAATTTAGAATGAGATAGGTATATCCTTCTAGATTTGGAACCCTTTGATAGAACATTTGATTAGCTTAATCGAGAGATTAGTTGATTAGATGAGGAGACCAAAGCCATTAGTGAATTCATAGTACCTTAAAAGGGAATATTGCCTATGATTTAGTACCTAATTAGGGAACTCGTAGAGTAATTAGTACCTATTGGGAGGTGTTCGCTATGGTCTCGATCCTTTGTACTTTTGGGAGCCTTATTGAGGGCCTACATCCTATCCATCTTGGTAGAGAGTTTAGGTGGAATTAGTGATCACTCCTATGCTATGTCCATGATAGATTATAATCAATTGCATGATACTTTGTTATCTATACCATGATTGTTGCTAATCTCATCCTTACATCATTTGGAACCCCTTTTATCTTTGCTTTTATCTTATTTCTTGCATTAGTTTAAGTGCATTCATTTGCATGCTTATCCTCCGTCCCTTTCCATCGTCCTTATAAAATCACGATAAACTTGAGATCGCTTAAACTCTAGTACCTTCCTCCCTGTGGTTCGATAAATTCTTTAATTGGTCATCCCGACTATAACGACCAATCAAATGGCGCCGTTGCCGGGGAGGTAACGGTTGCTAGTAGTTTAATGAAGGATTGTTTAGAGTGGTCTTAATAAGGACATTTATTTTTATTTTTGCATCTTATATTTGCTTTAGAAAATTTTGTTCTAATTTTTCTTTCTCTTATAGGTGCATACCTTGAGAAGGAAGAAGAAAGAGAACAAACCCAAAAATATGAGCTACATGGATATTCTTCAAGATATGGTGAATAGAAGTGCTCAACCTACTATGAACACACAAGGAAATATTCAAGGATTTCAAATGCCATATTGTGATGCTAATTTGCAACCGGATTATGGAGCACAAGTTCCGAATATGCAATTCCAACAACAAAGTTATGAGAATTTTGGAGCTCCTCATCAAATGTGTCAACAAGTATACCCTCAAGGTGTGGAAGATGTTTTTCAAGGAAATTTTTCTAGACATCAAGAAGGAAATCAACCGCAACTATGGGGAGATTTTCAAGACTCCAACACCTCTTATGCCGCCCAACATGACTACAAAGAAAATCTTAGAGATGAGTTGATCGAAAAGATTATGGAGCGTATGGAGAGGGAGAAGAAGTATAATGAAGCATGGATGGATAAAATGGGAGATTGGTGTGAAATGGTGACAAAGAAAATCGTAGCATATGGTGCTAGATTGGAGTCCATTGAACACCAAGTAACTCAAGTTGTGTCCATTGTGGAAAGACTTCAAGAAGAGAACAACAAGCCTTCTACCTCCGGAAAAGAGGCTAGTTTGGGGGTTGATGAGGTTAAGAAGGAGAAAAGAGAAAGAGTTTCTAAGTGGGTGAAAGCCAAAGAGTTGAAAGAAGAGTTGAAGGGGGAATTCGAAAGATTTGTTGAGTCTCTTGAATTGATGGTTGAGAAAGTCAAGATTCAAAATCGAGAAGAGATTCATGCCATTATGGAAGAAACGAAGCCTCCGGAAACTAAGATCATGGATTCTACTCCCCACAAAAAAAAACCTTCTCATTCTATTGAAATTTCAAATTCTCTTAAGAACTTTCATAATTTTATTGATAAAAATTTATTTGGTGATTGTAGGAAAAAGGTTGCAAGAGGGCATCCACACTTGTCAATGCCCGAATTCTTACCGGGGGATGTGGTTGAAGTTCAAAATTCATATAAATCCCCATGGAACAAGTGGAACAAGTGGAAAGGGCCATTCCTTGTGAAGAACGTCTTTGGAGAACAATTGCTTGAATTATTCAACAAAAAAGGACACGTTCTTGTGGTTAAGCGGGAGAGCACAAGGCACTACTTCAAGAAGAAACCTATGACGGTGCCTAAAGACTATTCTAGACCACCATGAGCTAAAGACTATTGTCCGGCTTGAAGACGTTAAACTTAGCGCTAGATGGGAGGCAACCCATCATTATCTTTATTGCTTTATTTCTTGCTTTAAATAAGGATTGTGGATTTGACTTTGTTTTGCAATTTTGGTTTGTAGGTTGATTGTGCTCGTGAGTAAGATGCGTATTGGAGATACGAAAAGTGCTTGATTTGAAGTGTATAGGTAAGTGACACCACTTTTTGCAAACTTAACTCGAAACTCTTGTTTCAATTTAAGTTTGGGGGGATATAGCGTGGTGTGGCATACTTTATTTTGAAGGCATATACTTTTCGTATTTTTGGGCTAATTTTAAAATTTTTCTCATGAGTATTGGTTTGAATTTTGGTATGTTTGGTTGTGTTGAAGTACATGATAATCCATATTTTTAATGATATTGTTGAGCTAATGTTTTGATGAGTTGTTGAGAATGAATGAAGTGTAGTGGAAGCACGAATTGAGCCCGGAGATCAAATCGAGATTCGTTGTGCATTCAATCCGGAAGCTCGTGCCAACCATTTCTACTACCAAATGCCTATTGAGGGAGTTCACTCTATACTCTACCACTTCTATTTGCTTGACATGTTTTGATGTTGATTTGGATTGATGTGATTAGCATGTTACTTCATATGTGTTATGTTTTTGGGAGGTTTAGTTTTCAATCAAGTTGGGGATGTTGAGAGCTTACTTGATCATGGATGATATAGAATGTGTATTTTATTATTAATGAAGGTGATTCTTGTTTTTGCATGTTATGTATTTTTGGTTGTTTCTTTTTTGTTGAGTCTTTATTTTATGTTTTGTGTGTTTTCTTATTCTTGTCTAGGGTTGTTTGGTGGTTTGTTTTTGGGATGTCGTGAGTCGTTTTCTTGAATATGAGTGATGACATGTTGTGTGATAAGTGATGACAAATTATGATTAAGAATCTCTACACTTTCAAATCGTGACATATTTTACTTAACTTGTTCAATTTTGAGATGAATATGGTGTAATAAGTCCTTAAGGTCCGAGCATAAGCTTGTGAGCATTTGAGCCTCAACCGTGCATACATGGTTATTCTTCATGAGTGGATTGTTTGTGTTTGATAAGCTAGAACTTGCTCAAGGACTATAGGAACGAGCCCGATTAGTGGAGATTAATGACATGATCTAAGGCCATCCTTGTTATTTATAGTCATTGCCACATATTTTCACACCATGAATATCATCCCTAGTCAACCACTTTGAGCCTATAAGCCTATTTCTTGTGAATTTAGCACATTACAAGCCATGATTACTCACTTAAGCCTTACATATATCTACCCTTTGTGTGAGTGATTGATGAGATGGTGGCTAGAAAGGATTGATTGAATAATAGAAGAAGAAAAGGAAATGGTAAACAAGCAAGAAAAAGGATGAAAAGAGCAAAAACAAGAATGCACATGCAACCTTCAAACAAGAGAAGGAGCAAAGCAACAACAAGATGCTCAAGAAAATAAAAGTTCAAAGAAAGGAAGCATGCATCATAAGAAGCTCAATAAAAAGGATAAAGATGATGAATAGTGCTTGAGATTTGTAAAGATATAAAAGGAAGAAAAGAAAAGTGGAGGAATGGAAGAAAGTAGCTACCTCTTCGATTACTTATACTTGATTAGTCACTATTATCTATATTCTTCCTACCCTACCAAAGAGCCTATCATTACATCCGAATATAAAGACCTTTTTGATCATTGATTGAAACTTTTGAGGTTTGTGAATATAGTCCGCGAGCAAGCTTATAGCGAGTTGAGTCAACCGGTTAATGAGTGTCGATTTACCTTACCTTAAAGAGTGTTGAGTGACATTGATATCCATTGTGAGGCTTGGACCAAAAAGGACTATATTACACTTTATTCTCTTGTGATTGAACTTGTTAATTCCTCATGTCATGAGTTTAATGTTGTAGGATGACTTAGCATAAATTGTGATTCTTATTGTTATTGATGTGTTATTACTTATGTTTGTTTAGTCTTTTCCTAGGTGAAAATTTCTCCTCTTGATTTGTCATTTTCGTAGTTCGGGGACGAACAACACTTTAAGTTTGGGGGGTTGATCGTCGCTATTTTCACCTAGATTTTAGTGTCTTTTACGTGTGTTTTTGTATCATTTTATCCGTATTTTATATGTATTTTGATTGTGTTTTGTGTTTTTATGGAAATGTGTGAGAATGAGCTTAAATGTTTGAAAAACAGGTGAAAACGGAGCAAAAATGGAGACGGGAGCTGAAACGGTGAAGAAAATTGAAAATTGACCAAAATACATAAAAACACGCCCGTGTTTTTATGTAGTGCCCGTGTTTTTCTGCCAGTGCCAAAACTTACAGAAAGCTGAAAAATTGCAAGAAAACACGGGCAGATGCAGGAAAACACGCCCGTGTTTTCTTGCACTTGGCCTAAAATCGCGTTTTTCTCCTGTATGCGATTTCCATGTGCATTGGGGGTATAAATACCCCCAATATCAGCATTTGGAAGAGATTTTTCGAGGGCTTCACCCCCACACACACATCACACACATTTTTCTTCATTTTTCACCATCTTCATCCATCCATTCTTCATCCATCCATCTACACTTAATCACCTCCATCAAATCCACCATCCAAGTGATCAAGGAAGCAAGGGGGAGTGAAGATTACAAGAAGATGAAGAAGAAACTCCATTGAAGGACTTCAAAGGGGGAATCTATTTCTAATTTTTGTGAACTTCTTTATAGTTTTGTCATGGGATTTGTAGATACAATGTCTATGTTGTTTTCTCTATGACTATGATAGGCTAATCTCCTTTGTGAGATTAGCTCCATGATTGGTGTTGGATAATTTAGTTTTTATGCAAAATTGATTTTAATCTTGAATGGGCTTTGAGTTATTTCTATCATTGATTGTCAATTGCTTGATGTATATGATTGATTTGTGTGATTAATTGTCATGGGCATGTGATTAGGTTGGTAAATCAATTACATGTTTAGGATAGTTCTTTGAATCCTTTCATCATACACTTCATGTGCATTAATTTAGAATGAGATAGGTATATCCTTCTAGATTTGGAACCCTTTGATAGAACATTTGATTAGCTTAATCGAGAGATTAGTTGATTAGATGAGGAGACCAAAGCCATTAGTGAATTCATAGTACCTTAAAAGGGAATATTGCCTATGATTTAGTACCTAATTAGGGAACTCGTAGAGTAATTAGTACCTATTGGGAGGTGTTCGCTATGGTCTCGATCCTTTGTACTTTTGGGAGCCTTATTGAGGGCCTACATCCTATCCATCTTGGTAGAGAGTTTAGGTGGAATTAGTGATCACTCCTATGCTATGTCCATGATAGATTATAATCAATTGCATGATACTTTGTTATCTATACCATGATTGTTGCTAATCTCATCCTTACATCATTTGGAACCCCTTTTATCTTTGCTTTTATCTTATTTCTTGCATTAGTTTAAGTGCATTCATTTGCATGCTTATCCTCCGTCCCTTTCCATCGTCCTTATAAAATCACGATAAACTTGAGATCGCTTAAACTCTAGTACCTTCCTCCCTGTGGTTCGATAAATTCTTTAATTGGTCATCCCGACTATAACGACCAATCAAATGGCGCCGTTGCCGGGGAGGTAACGGTTGCTAGTAGTTTAATGAAGGATTGTTTAGAGTGGTCTTAATAAGGACATTTATTTTTATTTTTGCATCTTATATTTGCTTTAGAAAATTTTGTTCTAATTTTTCTTTCTCTTATAGGTGCATACCTTGAGAAGGAAGAAGAAAGAGAACAAACCCAAAAATATGAGCTACATGGATATTCTTCAAGATATGGTGAATAGAAGTGCTCAACCTACTATGAACACACAAGGAAATATTCAAGGATTTCAAATGCCATATTGTGATGCTAATTTGCAACCGGATTATGGAGCACAAGTTCCGAATATGCAATTCCAACAACAAAGTTATGAGAATTTTGGAGCTCCTCATCAAATGTGTCAACAAGTATACCCTCAAGGTGTGGAAGATGTTTTTCAAGGAAATTTTTCTAGACATCAAGAAGGAAATCAACCGCAACTATGGGGAGATTTTCAAGACTCCAACACCTCTTATGCCGCCCAACATGACTACAAAGAAAATCTTAGAGATGAGTTGATCGAAAAGATTATGGAGCGTATGGAGAGGGAGAAGAAGTATAATGAAGCATGGATGGATAAAATGGGAGATTGGTGTGAAATGGTGACAAAGAAAATCGTAGCATATGGTGCTAGATTGGAGTCCATTGAACACCAAGTAACTCAAGTTGTGTCCATTGTGGAAAGACTTCAAGAAGAGAACAACAAGCCTTCTACCTCCGGAAAAGAGGCTAGTTTGGGGGTTGATGAGGTTAAGAAGGAGAAAAGAGAAAGAGTTTCTAAGTGGGTGAAAGCCAAAGAGTTGAAAGAAGAGTTGAAGGGGGAATTCGAAAGATTTGTTGAGTCTCTTGAATTGATGGTTGAGAAAGTCAAGATTCAAAATCGAGAAGAGATTCATGCCATTATGGAAGAAACGAAGCCTCCGGAAACTAAGATCATGGATTCTACTCCCCACAAAAAAAAAACCTTCTCATTCTATTGAAATTTCAAATTCTCTTAAGAACTTTCATAATTTTATTGATAAAAATTTATTTGGTGATTGTAGGAAAAAGGTTGCAAGAGGGCATCCACACTTGTCAATGCCCGAATTCTTACCGGGGGATGTGGTTGAAGTTCAAAATTCATATAAATCCCCATGGAACAAGTGGAACAAGTGGAAAGGGCCATTCCTTGTGAAGAAAATCTTTTCTTAATTAAGCCATAATTTACAAGAACACATGCTGTAATATGATCTGATCTCATGAATTATCATGCACAGAAAATATAGACAGAGAAAGCAAGCAGCACTTGAAATTTACCAAGAACGAGCCTTCCTGACATGTCTTTGGTAGCTGTCATTAAAATAGATAAATTATCTGCATTACATCCAGTTCCTAAATCTGTAGTAGAACAAACTTTTGTGTGATTGACATCTCCCACATCCATAAGCCCATGATTAAGGTTAAAGGACTTATAATTCTCAAGAAAACGTAGATGACCCTGCCGCGTAAATAAATAAAAACATCAACTGCAGAGAGAGAGAGAGAGATAAGCCATACTAAGCATCTAGGAAGTAGTATTTAATCAATTTAAAGGTTGAATGTACACCAATAGGCTGAAAGCATCAAAGTGGATTCAAGCTACTTTTCATCAAAAGATGGAAATATTTCAGAAGAAGCCATCATGGAAGTCTTGCCCAATGCACTTCTTGGATTCTTCATTACTTCACCAAAAGTAACACCACTTTTTCCTGAATCCAACACAGATTCCTCAGATTTTCACTCTTAAACCTCAAAAGAGGAAGAAAGGAGTGAGATAGATAGGGAGAGGGAGGAGAGAGAGAGAGAGCAGCAATAACTTACAGAATAGAGCATCAGAGGACGATTGTTGTTTCAAAGGGGCTCTGTTTTCATCGTTCACATCAAAATCAGGCTCTGTATGTAAATCTCTATTAGAATCCTTTATGGAATGTCATTGTCGCCATGCCATCTTTAACAAAAGTTTCACTCCTAATCATAAGAAGCACAAAACCTTAAGAAAAAAGAATAAAAACATGCAGCAGAAAGAATATCCATACCAGAACAGCAGATAATTTAATCTAGTCTCAAGAGGAACCTTCAAAGGGAAGAGAGTTTGAAATCAGAAATCAAGAGAAACTATTAAGTACAAAGATTTGTGTTCATAGAAATAATATCAATTATCAAGTATAACCAAAAGAATTTCACGAGAATATGCTGCCTCAAGAGATATAGGAACTGAAGTGAGCTTCAAACTGGTTATCATCGTCAAGCTTTTAGTAATCAAGAGCAGCCATGTTTCAAGTGCATCAATTACAGTTTGCAAATCACTTGAAGAACCTACTATTTCTACTAATCACAAATTAGACACCTTGGAAAACAGGGGAGTTTAAGAATCTAGTCAATAAGATGAGACGAATAATCAACTGAACAAATTTGTACATGTTTCCAGATTCCAATATCACCATAAAGGAATCAATTCACTAGGTATTCAATTGCAGTTCATCTTCTTAACTAAAAATAACAATCCGACAAGCCATTGGCGATAAAACAAGGACAAACTTCTAAATTAGGTAACATTCAACACGGTAGCACAAGGAAACACTTAATGAATTAATCCATGTAACGATCGATTAAACCATCAATCAATCTATAACAGCAAAATTAGGTAAATTTACCACTCCTAGTTAGTAATAAGAGTATCGGCTCCGGGTACTTAACCTGACATTTCATCTCCAGAAGTCAGTGAGTCCTTCAAGCTTTCCAACGGCGTCGCTCTTTTTCCTAGATCATCTTAGTAAGATCGCACTGAAATCATTTTCCGGTGAAGATGCAATAAGAGACGCTGGGGTCGTAGAAGGACTTGACGGAGGTGACGTTGTAGATTTGCAGACGAATCACAACATATGTCGAGTTTGATGGATCAGAGCCGTCGTAGCTTCTCAGCTACACAACAATTTGGCTAGCTAGGATTTGAGCGTCGAATCAGGAATTCTTCACACTTATTGTGAAGATTTCAGCGATCACCACCAGGATTCTTCGTCTAGGGCTCCAGTAGAATATAAACTCACACTTACCGTCGCCGCTCATCTTCATGGATGGCAATAATTACCAATTCTCCCGCCGTTGTCAATTTCGCCATTGATAATGCAGCAAGTCAAGCTAGGTCACATCACGAGAGATTGAGAGTGAGTAGTTAATAACCCAGGCATAGCTCAAGTGGTAGAGGGGAGGTAGAGGGGAGGGTGGAAAGACCTTTCAACTGAGCTTGGTTGCTGCAGGGTGGGGGTTCGAATCCTGCATTTGGCATGGATTTGGCCCCTTGCAAGCACAAGTTAAACAGTGAGCCCTCTCTATAAGCCACTTGAGGCACGTCCTGCGATTTACCTCCTCCACCAATTCCAGGGGCGATGGGGCCCCTAATGGTGGGGTACACCATTGAGAGTGAGTAGTTAATTACATGGGGGAGATGATTTTTTTTTCTTCATTTCTTATTTAAAATAATTATCTCAAAATATGAGAAATAATTTTAAATTAAGAAAATAATTTTTATATTTGTTTTTATTTTAACTTTAAAAAAATTTAAAAAAAAATTAAAATAGGACACTCTAATGGAAGGGTTTTCAAAGGTTACATAAAATAGGACATTTTATATATGAGTGTCCCATTATCTATGTTATAGGACACTTATATTAAAAGTGTCTTAATAAAAGAGTCCTAATAGCTACTTTTTGTTGTAGTGTATATTACAGGACAAGAGGTCCTACTGAGTTCAAAGCCGCACACATAGTATAAGCTATGTTTCCGTAAAATGATGTTGTGAACATTAAATTGGTCTTCTTGTTGAAGTCAGCAAATTCGAACAAATTTAGTAATTGAAAATAAAGAACTAACATGCGAACCAATTAAATATTATAGCAACAACTTTTTTGCAACTAAAATTTTATCTTCCCCATTCAAACTATTTGAATGAAATTTAAAAGAGATTGACTCGTGTGTAGTTCTAAATTAAGGCTTTGTTTCAGTTTTTTCTTTCTTGCTTTAGGATTATATAATTCTTCATTCTTTGTTTTAGTGGGGTTTAGTAAAATCGAATTATATAAATTTCATATACTTCTTACACAGATTATCCAACTCTTACATATTAATTTGACATAAAATTAAAATTTGTAAAACCTAAATCCCTTCAAAACAAATATAGATATGTATTTACTAAATCCAAGTAATCCTAAATTCATATTTCTTATTCTACTTACCCTAAAACACCTAATGGTTTAGAGATAGTTACTCTAATATTCATATCATGACATATTCTATTTACTAACACACAGGATGATCTCCATACCATTATGATATATATAGTCTACTAATTGTGTGAGAGATAAGTATGAGTTACAACGATTTTTTTATACCACCTTCGTTCATTATTAATTTTTTTCTATACTAATTATGTGATTTACTCGTAAAGAAAATAGCCATTGCTAGTTGGATTTATACATATTTTACGGTATAGTTTCTTTATCTCTCTCACATATTATTCATCCAATAATATAGTACAAGAGATGATATTTCTGTTTTCGTTTGTCCCATAATTAAAAATACATCTTAATTTCAAATTTACTATCACAGTTAAGATACCTAATATATATACTTTATAATATATTTATGGGTTTATTACTCACAGATACATGTTTTAGAGCTTATTTACTGCCGGTACAATGAGAAAAAGAAAATACTAATAGATACACGAATCAACGGCGACTGGACCAGATTACCCTGTCACCATCTCTCCCTCCCCACTCCCTCATTTTCTTCATTGCTTACCAGTTTTGCTCGAGGTCTCTCTTCCCACCCTCAAATCCGAATTTTCCCTCGTCTCTTCCTATTTCCAATTAAAGAATTCTAACAAAATTTTTGAAATTTTCTTTCGGCGATTTGGTCGATGATCCTGCCAGTGCATATTTGCCTGCTGTCCTAGATTTCAGCGTCTGATTTGATTTAGAAACGCTTCTGGATTGATCCTTCCATCGGCCTGCGTAGGGCAGTCCTCTTCTACGCCGTCATTAATTTCCCAGTCAGCGGCTGTATGCCGCTGCAGATCCAGAGTTGCGGTCTCCTTCTCCTGTCATTCCGCCGCCGTCTCTTATCGTAGCAATCATCCAGTGGCTATCAGATTCAGGGTGTTACTTTGGTTCTTCTCCCCATCAAGGGGCTTCGACCTCTCTTTGTGGCGCCTCGCGATACATCAGACGGCGGATCCAATCCGCTAAATCAATAGTTGCTGCCACCTCTTTCCGATGCCACCGTTAAACTGTATGGAGCAATGGCTACCCCGCTTTATCACCACCGGTGTGCGACTACTCCGACGTGCCCCTGGACATCGCCTTTGTTATGTGCAAATTTAATGGTTTGTTGCCGCCGTCGACCATGAATTTCAAATTTAATCCAGAGGCAATAGCCCATCACTGGACATCTAGTTTTTAGGCCCTCTCTCATGGTACAATTCTGCCCTTGGGTTTTGATCTTAGTCTCAATTTTGGTATAAATTGATAAGAGTAAGCGTACTCTATCGTTGTGTAGAACGTGGTGACCAAGTGCAAAATTATAATATCAAACCCAAGGGAGAAAGTGTATGTATCCATATTTGAGAAATGTTTTACTCTAGAAGGACTAATCAATAAAAGGAGGGGATATAATTAACTACAATAAATACCTAAGAAAGCAATTAAGATAAAAAGATACAAATGGAATGGATGAAGGTGAGATGGATGAAGTAACAATGTAAAGATGAGTAAGGCTAACTAAAATCAAGATTTAGGACACAACATGGACTTGTTAAATTCAAATGGCTAATATCAATGACAATTGGAATAAAAGCAATCACAAATGTTCCCCTAATCCCTATGGCCAAGGTAATTAGGTTCTCAACTCATTACAAGTTTTAAGCACAAAAGATTGTCCCTTACTCTCAATTCCCTTAGAAGGTACTATGATTATAAGATTGGTTCTTCTCACTCAATTAATAATCTACTTAAATCTATTAACTAAGTGTCCCAACATGAGTGTTCAAAGTATACAAAAATACTACAACATACTTCACATACTAACATGCAAAATCCATATTATAACATGATTCAATCAAATCCCTAAGCACAATATTGGAATGGTCATCCTAATATCATAAATGGAGAGTTTAACCACACACATCATAATACAAATAAAGTAAATCATAAATCATGAAGGAAATTCCAAAAATCACATCAACTAAACCATTAGAAATTCAACAAATCCAAAGATCCTTAATTCATCATGTGGCTAGCCTCACAAGAGGTCTAGCCAACAACAAACATCATGAAAACATCCCTAAAATGCTTACAAATATTCATTGTTGCAAACAACACAAAGAAAATATAAAATGAAAGTAGAGTTCTCCCCTATATAGAATTGGGTTGATTTCTTCTCTTCAAGATGCAATTTCCACTCTTCCAGCCTCAATCCTCAATAGATGTGTGATGGGTAGATGGAATATGTGAAGATGGATGAAGATGAAGGTGAAAATGGTGGAAAATGGGATGGAATTTGGATGGATGGATGAATGGAGAGGAGGATGGATGAATGGAGATGAAAATAGATGAAATGGGGGTGTGTGGTGTGTGAGAGCAGCCCCCTGCTGTTCTGGTAGAGGATTGGGAGGTTTTGAGTATTTTATACCCCCTTGAAAAGCCCTAATTTCGAAGTGTTCAGCAGGCAATTTTGCATGAAAATTCGACCGAGTTTTTAGAAATTCGGTCTAATTTTTCTTACAGTATGTGTAGACTTCGATGCTCTATTTTTGTCTGTGTTTTTCGAAAAAATACACAAAAATTCGACCAAGTTTTCAGAAATTCGATCAAATTTTTGTGATAGTTTCGCGCTGCTTCACTATTTTGGCTCGTTCTCCCTCGTTTTAACTTCGAATTGAGATCCAATTTTTCCTACATCTTCCTCTTCACCTCTAGAATTCATTTATACCTGAAAATTTCACAAATTCCACCAAAGTACAAATTCTCCAAATATTTACAAATATCGCGCAATCTAGGACACTTAAACACTCAAACTAAGCATAATTGTATGGAACCATGCTATAATTGGACCCTAAATTCATGAGATTTCTACACTCATCAGTTTTTTTGTTTTGTGTTGATGTGGGATTGAGTTATGTGTTTTGGGTAATTTTTAAGTGTTCTGATTGATTTTTGAAATTTGAATTGCCTTGTTGAATGTGGTCGTGCTTGATGTTGGATGCCGAATGTGGGTATGCGTTCTGTTTGTAGTGCATTTCGAGGGGATATAATTTATGCAAGTTTGTTTCTGATTCTAATGTTGTTCAATTTACCTAGATATAAATAATTCATTAGAAAGAAGTTACTCAAATGTTGTGCCTCTTTATATGCATTAGTTTAGAAGTATAAATAATTGTAATGAAGCATATTAGGAAAGAATTCAGTTCCTGCTTCTAGTTTACAAAGTTTTACTTTGTGTTGAGTTTAGTTCAGTTTAAACATATGGTAAAATCATGTATGTATGATCCAGCATCATTGCTTATGTATATTGATTATTGGTAGTAGTTGCGTGCACTCGGGTAGGTACATGGTGTATCGATGCACTACTGTTTTTACCTTCTTTTTCTTTGATATCTTCTCAGATTTCAGCTTCAGACTGTTGTTTGCTTGGGTCCTCTGTAATAGATTGAGGATTTGAATATGTAGTGGCCGCACTCATATGAAAAGTAGTCGGCATATTTCTAGACATTTTTGTTTTACTATCTTCTGGATTGGCACTATCCTCTGCAGTTTCAACTGCAGATGGCTGTTCACTCCAGTCTCCTGAACGTGATGCAGAGTATGACTCTGAAGTGGCATCACGCACATATGAAACTGCTTTTCTTTGAGTTTTCTTGCTCTCTGTACCTTCTGAAGAGGACATTGGTCTACATTCTGATATTTCCTCAAGAAAGGCAACATCATTTTTCTTTTGCAGCTCAAATCTTGTGGATCCTGTATAGAGAAAAGTTAAAATCTTATCAGCATCTTGGTCTAGTAGAAAATGACTTTCTATAGAATCTTAAATTTGTTCAGTCTTCCTTTGTGTATGCTCCATCTTCTTTACTTTTATGTGAGAAAATGATCTTTTAACAGTATTATACTTATGCTCCAGATTTCTACTTGATTTACCTAAACCCAATTCTCGTCTCAATAAGGCCATTAATTATTTTTGCATTTCATGAATCGTGGATTCATGTTTCTCAGTTGATATTATTTTGTTTGTATGTTAGGTGAGGTGCCTATACTTGAAGATTACCATGGGCAAGACACAACGCATCTTCTAAGTTTATGATGAATCCTTGTTTTGAATTCCTTGATTTTGAAGTTATGACAGAAGAAACAATTGAATATTTTTCAGAAATGGGAGTTATTTTGTTTTCTATTTTTGTTATATGTGTGATTGGTGTCATTTTTACCTAGATTTTAGTATTTTTTATTATGTGTTTTTGTGTGTTTTTTTCTTTTTGTATATCATTTGGTGGTGTTATATGATGATATGGAGATTTGTGCTTTGAAATGATAAATGTGTGGTTTTCATGATTAAGTATCTTAAATTGTGCTACATTTGAGAATATTTAGAGAATTGGTATAATTTGTGTGATTATCAGGTAAAAATAGATTCTAGATACGATAAAGAAGATGTGAGAAAAAACAAAGCTCGATTTGGAGTTGAAACGAGGGGGAATGAGTTAAAGCAAAATACTGAAAAACACACGTCTAATTTGTGTAATTTTTCTGTACTCTTTTGGAGCTCAAAACTAGAAGTGTGATACATGGTTGGAAAGTCACAGAAAAAATGATCGTTTTGGTATAAGAAACACTTCAATTGGAGCCCAAACGAGAAAGTTATGATTAAAATGGTGACGTCACGCAAGTTGTTCCTACTCAGCATGGTTGTGCTACTTTGCATGACTTGTTACATGATGAGTGATATTTTTACCTAGATTTTAGTATCTTTTTATGTGAGTTTTCATATATTTTTATCCGTATTTGTGTTCTATTTGGTTGTGTTTTGTGTTTTTATTGAAATGTGTGTGAATGAGCTTCCCAAGGGATCAGAAAAAATCAGAATTCCAATCGAAACACTCCTTCGTGTCTGGGATCAGAAAAAATCAGAATTCTTCTAGAAGCTTTCCAAGGGGTATAAATACCCCTTTATTCAACAATTGAAAGGAGATCTGATTTCCACCCCTTCCACACACACCTCACACACCATTTCCTCCATTTTTCACCTTCACCTTCATCCATTCTTCATCCTTTGGATCTACCTTGATCCAACCATCACATTCTCCATCCAAGTAGTAGAGAAGCAAGGAAGAGAGGTGAATTGCAAGGGGAAGAAGAAGATCGCCATTGGAGACATCCAAGGGAGTTTTCATCCAAACTTTGTATTGAAACCTATTGTTTATCATGTTTTGTAAGGAATTTAATGTCCATGTTAATTTTCTTATGGATATGAGAGGCTAATCTCCCTTGTGAGATTAGCAATATGAATTGTGTTGGATAACTTTTGGTATTTTGCAATTGAATGATTATGTTGATTGAGTTAATTGATTTTCTATCATTGATGCTTTAAATCTTGAGGTTTATGATGATTTGTGTGTTTAATTGTTTTAAGCATGTGATTAGATTGAGAAGTCAATTGCATATTTAGGATAATTAAGTGAATCATTTCATCAAACACTTCATGTGCATTATAGATTGTGAAGAGATTGAGAAGTCCTTCATAGTTTAGAACCCTTTGATAGAACATATCATTTATTAGATTGAGAAGTCAATAGATTATGTGAAGGGACTCTCATTTCAAGCTTTTAGATTATAGAAGAAAAATAGATTATAGAAGAAAAAACTCAAGAGCTTCGAGCCAATTAAGACTAAGAAGGTTGACTCAAGAATAAATTGGATTAGAAGCTTCGTTGTAGAATTCTGACCTAACCATTTAGTACGAAGTGGTGGGGACGAAGGAACCTGTGAATGCAAAATATTTTTATTGAACAAATGAACCTTAATGATTCACTAGTTGGGATGGCGAAATGAACCGGAAATAAATTCATCTATTCAGAGAAATGAGGAACAAATGCTAGGACTGAAATAGAGATTGCAAGAGTAAATATTCGCCTGCGATAACTTTTTTTTTTTTGAATTTGAATTGGTAAACTTGGATAAAAGACAAAAGAAAATAAATATTTAGTAGGACGTTAGAAAAAAATAATTTTTTTTTCTAAATTTTTTTAGAAAAATGTTCTAATATCTATCTATTCCAATTAATTCAAATTCCATTTTGAATCCTGCTATTCGCGAGGAGCTGGATGAGAAGAAAATCTCACGTCCAGTTCTATAGTAGAGATGGAATTTCGAAAAAACCATCAACTATAACCCCAAAAGAACTAGATTTCGTAAACAACATAGAGGGCGAATGAAGGGAATATCTTATCGAGGTAATCATATTTGTTTCGGTAAATATGCTCTTCAAGCACTTGAACCTGCTTGGATCACATCTAGACAAATCAAAGCAGGTCGACGAGCAATGACACGAAATGCACGCCGCGGTGGAAAAATATGGGTCCGTATATTTCCAGATAAACCAGTTACAATAAGACCCGCCAAAACACGTATGGGTTCTGGAAAAGGATCCCCTGAATATTGGGTAGCTGTTGTTAAGCCGGGGCGAATACTATATGAAATGGGTGGAGTAACTGAAAATATAGCTAGAAGGGCTATTTTAATAGCAGCATCCAAAATGCCTATACGAACTCAAATTATTATTGCAGAATAGAATAAAGTAGAACCAACAGAAATGAGTCTGGGGAATGAAAGAAAACCGCAGGTTTCTTTTTTTAGACAAACAATATTTCTTTTATTTTCTTCATCCTTTGCATTGGAAGAATAAACTCAAAAATTCAAATTCATATGATTCAACCTCAGACCCATTTAAATGTAGCGGATAATAGCGGGGCTCGAAAATTGATGTGTATTCGAATCATAGGAGCTAGTAATCGTCGATATGCTCATATTAGTGACGTTATTGTTGCTGTGATCAAAGAAGCAGTACCAAATATGCCCCTAGAAAAATCAAAAGTAGTCAGAGCTGTAATTGTTCATACCTGTAAAGAACTTAAACGTGACAGCGATATGATAATACGATATGATGATAATGCTGCAGTTGTGATTGATCAAGAAGGAAATCCAAAAGGAACTCGAATTTTTGGTGCAATCCCCCGAGAATTGAGACAATTCAATTTTACTAAAATAGTTTCATTAGCTCCCGAGGTATTATAAAATAAAAAGAGACCCTGCTATTTTTGGGGTATTTGAAAAGAAATAGATTAAGAACTAGATTCACCCGTAGATTATGTCTCACGCATATACCTTGAAAAATACATATTTAGAAACCAATAAAAAAAGGAAAAACATGTTAATTATATCCAACTTTGAAGAAAAAAAAATTTAGTTCATTATGGGTAGAGACACTATTGCTGAGATACTAACCTCTATACGAAATGCTGATATGGATAGAAAAAGAGTTGTTCGCATAGCATCTACTAATATTACCGAAAATATTGTTAAAATACTTTTCCGAGAAGGTTTTATCGAAAATGTCAGAAAACATCGAGAAAAAAACTAAAATTTTTTGGTTTTAACCCTGCGACATAATAGAAGGAATATGAAAAGACTACATACCTATAGAAATTTTTTAAATTTAAAACAGATTAGCCGACCCGGCCTGCGAATCTATTCTAACTCTCAACGAATTCATAGAATTTTAGGTGGAATGGGGATTGTAATTCTTTCTACTTCTCGAGGTATAATGACAGACCGGGAGGCTCGCCTAGAAAGAATCGGCGGAGAAATTTTATGTTATATATGGTAATCCTTTTAATATCCAAATGGGATCCGAAACCTCTTCCTATTTGTAAAAAAAAATGGGGGGTTGTCTAATATCGTTTCTCCTACATTAGTTGATACTTCAAGGGGGCTTTACCTGAAATGAAAGAACAAAAATGGATTCACGAGGGTTTAATTACTGAATCGCTTCCCAATGGCATGTTCCGTGTTCGGTTAGATAATGAAGATCTGATTATAGGTTATGTTTCAGGAAAGATCCGACGTAGTTTTATACGGATACTGCCAGGAGATAAAGTAAAAATTGAAGTAAGTCGTTATGATTCAACCAGAGGACGTATAATTTATCGACTCCGAAACAAGGATTCGAAAGATTAGGTGGTTTTTATTCAATACGATTCGAGATGCAAAATTTCAAGAAACGTATTTTCTACCAAGAAGTAGATTCAGAATTAAGATAAGGAATTAAAAATATGAAAATAAGAGCTTCCGTTCGTAAAATTTGTGAAAAATATCGACTAATTCGCAGACGGGGACGCATTAGAGTAATTTGCTCCAACCCGAGACATAAACAAAGACAAGGATAATCAGACTCACTAAAGGGCTCAATGTACAAATAAAGAATCTGTTTTGACATCAAATGGATATATTCCATATATTTCTGACTCATATTTATGAGATGATACAATATGGCAAAAGCTATACCGAGAGTTGGTTCACGTAGAAATGTACGTATTGGTTCACGTAAAAGTGCACGTAGAATACCAAAGGGAGTTATTCATGTTCAAGCAAGTTTCAATAATACTATTGTCACGGTTACAGATGTACGGGGTCGGGTGGTTTCCTGGTCCTCGGCCGGTACTTGTGGATTCAAGGGTACACGAAGGGGGACGCCCTTTGCTGTCCAAACAGCAGCGGCAAGTGCTATTCGTACAGTAGTAGATCAAGGTATGCAACGAGCTTAAGTCATGATAAAAGGTCCCGGTCTCAGAAGAGACGCCGCATTACGAGCTATTCGTAGAAGTGGTATACTATTAACTTTTGTGCGGGATGTAACCCCCATGCCACATAAGGCTGTAGACCTCCAAAAAAAAGACGTGTGTAGAAATGAAGAGTGAATAAATTTCAAGAGAAACAAGAGAAATAAATAATTCAATCAAATAAAATATTATTACTATGGTTCGAGAGAAAGTAACAGTATCTACTCGGACACTACAGTGGAAGTGTGTTGAATCAAAAAAAGACAGTAAACGCCTTTATTATGGGTGCTTTGTTCTGTCTCCACTTATGAAAGGACAAGCCGACACAATAGGCATTGCTATTCGAAGAGCTTTGCTTGGAGAAATAGAAGGAACATGTATCACACGTGTAAAATCTGAGAACGTCCCCCATGAATATTCGACTATAACGGGTATTCAAGAATCGGTCCACGAAATTATAATGAATTTGAAAGAAATTGTATTGAGAAGTAATCTATATGGAACTTGTAGCGCGTCGATTTGTGTTAGGGGCCCTGGATATGTAACTGCTCAAGATATAATCTTACCGCCTTATGTAGAAATCGTCGACAATACACAACATATAGCTAGCTTGGCAGAACCAATTAATTTGTGTATTGGATTAGAAATCGAGAGAAATCGCGGATATCTTATAAAAATGCCACATAACTTTCAAGATGGAAGTTATCCTATAGATGCTGTATTCATGCCTGTTCGAAACGTGAACCATAGCATTCATTCCTATGAAAATGGGAATGAAAAACAAGAGATACTATTTCTCGAAATATGGACAAATGGGAGTTTAACTCCGAAAGAAGCACTTCACGAAGCCTCCCGGAATTTGATTGATTTATTTATTCCCTTTTTATATAAGGAAGTATATAAGGAAGAAAAAAACTTACCTTTAGAGGACAATCAATACGGGTTCCTTTATCCCCTTTTACTTTTCATGAGAAATTGGATAAAGTCAGAAAAAAAAATAGCATTGAAATCGATTTTTATTGATCAATCCGAATTGTCTCCCAGGATTTATAATTGTCTCAAAAGGTCCAATATATATACATTATTGGACCTTTTGAATAACAGTCAAGAGGATCTTATGAAAATTGAACATTTTCGCCTAGAAGATGTAAAACGGATATTGTGCATTCTAGAAAACATTTAATCGATTTACCAAAAAACAAGTTTTAAATCAATTGGATTGAATTAAGATATAAGAGTTGAATCTGTAGCACAATTCAACTATTCGAAAGAATTTGAGAATTTTAGTGAATAATTGAATAGATGTATCTAGAGAAAATTCGCTTTGAAGCAACTATTCCCTAGATACACACGTCGTGTTATTTCACAATTGAATCAAATTAAAAAAGACCTAAAGTTAGGGATTTCTCAATAGGTAATGTTGCACCAATACCCAACCAAAGAGCGACTGCGGTACCAATCAAAAAGACGGTTGTCGCTACTGGACAGCGAAATGGATTTTGGAATTTATTAACATTCTCTAAAAAGGGTACTGTTAATAATCCCGCAGGTACTGAAACCATTAAAAGAACACCCAATAATTTATTGGGCACTGTACGAAGTATTTGAAATACGGGAAAGAAATACCATTCAGGTAATATTTCCAGGGGGGTTGCAAATGGATCTGCCGGTTCACCAATCATTGATGGTTCTAGAACCGCTAAGCCTACGTTATATGCAATAGTACCTAGAATGACTACTGAAAAAATATATAAAAGATCGTTTGGCCATGCGGGTTCTCCGTAATAATTATGACCCATACCTTTAGCCAATTTAGCTCTTAATACATGATCATTCAAATCGGGTTTTTTTGTTATTGGGATAGGTGAATTCTTATAGATCCATCCCCCGAAGGAACCGGACATGATAATTTTTTATCATCCGGCTCGAGCAAGACTCAAAAGAACCAAATGAATCCATAAAAAATCTATGTGTTGGCTATATCTATATCTACACATACACATATTGAATGATTTGGTGTAAGAAAAAGAAAAAAGGGATTCTTTTTCTGAAATTGCAAATATCCCATTGCAAAGAATTCGGCTCGAAGTCTAAGTAAATACTCAATACCCAAGTTGGCTTACAGGGTGGATCATGATATGATCAAGTGCTTTTTGGGTCGTCTCAGACTTTACGATTACTATGTTATCTCCAAAATAATTGGAGCTACACACGCAAAAGTTTTACTTGTTACTAATTTAGTCTAGCCTATATTTTTCTTTAGATCTCTTGTTTCACCCCGATAGTATTATTGATCATATCAATGCAGAGGAAATGAATGCATTTCCATACTATTTGGAGTATTAAGTATAAGTAGGAAATTAATTAAGTGAAATAAAACAGAATCTTTCTCTATTTTACTTAATTCTACTAGATTTTACGGATCCTGCTCATGTGCAACACGATTTAGATCTGATCATAGAAAAGATTCTCTTCAAGCGAACCAGCCTATCTTCTGTATAGAGGTTACACAGTGGTTGTAACAAAGACACATTTGGTTGTGAATTCCAATGCGACAGACATATATCTACACAGACCTATCAATAGTTCAAGTCACACACTCCCATAATCCATTTTCTCTTCGGAGAATTCCCTTCAACTACAAAATATTATTTATTTGACACGATTCGTTGAAGGGAAATATCCAAATCCATGTCTTATTATTTTCAATAATCCATACTTGTAGCAATAAAATCCTATTATTCCTCCTCTAAGTGATAAATGATTGATTCCAAATCCAAATATTATCTTATCTATAAAGGACCTGAAATACCTTGTTTACGTATCATTGGAAAGTGCATTAACATAAATACAGTAGTAAGAAGTGGCAATACAAAAGTGTGTAAACTATAAAAATGAGTCAAGGTGGATTGTCCCACACTAGCACTTCCGCGCAATAATTCTACAGAGGGGGATCCTATTAAAGGAATAGCCTCAGGTACGCCTGTTACAATTTTCACCGCCCAATAACCAATTTGGTCCCGAGGTAAGAATAACCAGTTACGCCAAAAGATGCGGTCAATACTGCCAGAACCACACCCGTAACCCAAGTCAATTCGCGAGGTTTTTTAAATCCACCAGTGAGATACACACGAAAAACATGGAGAATCATCATTAGGACCATCATACTTGCCGACCATCGATGAACTGATCGAATTAACCAACCAAAGTTAGCTTCCGTCATTATGTATTGAACAGAGGTAAAAGCTTCAGTAACAGTCGGACGGTAGTAAAAAGTCATAGCAAACCCTGTAGCTACTTGTACTAAAAAACAGGTAAGCGTAATTCCCCCTAAACAATAAAATATATTGACATGGGGAGGAACATATTTACTAGTTATATCATCCGCAATCGCTTGAATCTCAAGACGTTCTTCGAACCAATCATAGACTTTATTGAGATAGGCGAAAATCCCCCTCCCAGAACCGTATATGAGACTTTCATCTCGTACAGCTCAAGCAAAAACACCCCCCCAAAAAAAAATAGAATAGTCGGATATGTAAATGAACTAGAAAGTTCGAAACTTCTTAATCTCCGATTCAATCTTCTCTAAATGTACGAAAGAAGAAAAAATCCGTAAGCTCTTCTTTATTTTGTGGTGATAATACCAAAATATCAAGTTGGCTCAATCGTCTTTATATTGATCCTTACGGGCCTCTTGAATCCTTTTTTTACCTATTTTTTTTTCTTTTTAGAACCATATCCTATTCATTCCGAGAGGGAGTTTAGGTGATCTTAGTGTTGGCCTTTAGCCTTTTTCCATGACACATATGAATTCATTGCATGATACCTAGATTTTCCATGCTTTAAGTATTGTTAATCTCATCTCTATCTACTTGGCTCATTCATCCATCTCCCATTCATCTATCCATTTATTTTATTGTCATTTATTGATTATCTTCCCTTTATGATCATCTCTATAATACTATGGTGAACACGAGATCGCTTAGACCCTAGTACCTTCCTCCCCGTGATTCGATAATTTCTTTAATTGGTCATGCCCACAATATTATGGCCAATCAAATAGCGCCGTTGCCGGGGAGGCAACGGTTGCTAGTGGTTTAACGAAGGAGTGTTTCGATTGGTATTAATAGAGATATTTTTATTGCTTTTTATTATTTGTTTTGGAAAATTTTTGATCTCATTTTTTTGTTTTGATAGGTACGTGAAACTACCTTGAGAGAAGAGGAAGGGGGATCAAAGCCAAAAATAGCAAGTTTGAGAAGAATTGTAGTAAGCCTTGAGAAGAGCATTTAAATGGATGGTTGGAACCAATTCACAAATGTCTTTGGGGATCAATTTGCAAGGGTTCCACCTCCACAATCAAGAGGCTACATGAATGAGAGCAACTATGGTTACAATTTTCAAATGAATCAAGATAGCTCTCAATACTACAACCAAAGAAAAAAATGGAGAATGGCAACAAGCTTACAATGGAAATACATTCCATCCGTATCAAGCATACACTTATTCTCCACCAAATCCCAACACCAACACTTCTCCTCCGTTTCAACACTACGCCTTACTTGAATTATATAGAAGAAGTGCTCAAGGAAGTGATGAAGGTCAAGATCCTTAATCAAGTTTTCTTCAAAATGAATCCTCCGAGATAATTACCCAAGTTACTTTGGAAGTGACAAGACAAATAAGGATGATGAATCAAGGTGCTTATGGTCAAGTCTTGTCTAGTTCAAGTTTGGGGGGTGCTCAAAATGTGCAAGGTGTGTCGATTCCTAGTCCTATGGAGCAAGAAGAGTGGAGGATGCCTACGCATCAAGTAGGAGATGTTTCTTTCATGGGAGTGGATGATTTCCAAGGAAATTTTCAACATAACTATGAAGGAAATTTTCAATGGAATTATCCACCAATTCAAGGATGAAATTGTAACAACCAAGAGGGAGGAGACTTTCAACAAGTCGAAGAAGAAAAATCATCTTTAGAAGTATTGATTGAGAAGTTGATTGAATCTAATAAAACTCAAGATGAAACAAGGAGAAAGAGTGATGAAGTTAATGAAAGAAAATTCAAGGCTATTGAGGAAAATAATGAAAGAAGATTCAACGCTATTGAAAAAAATAATGATCAAAGATTCAAAGCTTGGAGTATCAAGTGAGCCAAATTGTAAGTGCTTTGACCAATTTTCAACAAGTTGAAGAGCTTGAAGAGGAGAGTAAATTTGAAGAAGAGTTTGAGGAAGAAAAGAATTTGGGAGATGAAGAATCAAATGAGGTATTTGAAGAGCATATTGAGGCAAATGATGTTGATGAAGAGAAACAAAGTCAAGAAGCAAATGATGATGACTTGAAGAGTGAAATGAGCATTTCTAAACCTTTAAACTCTTTAAGTTGCTTTGAACTTGATAATATTATTTACATTGATTTTGTTTTACCCATTGATTTTTCTCATATCCTTAGAAACAAAAGAGAACTCGAAGAGATGTTGGAGATCTATTTGGTAAGGAGGAATAAGTGGTGTTCAAGAATGGAGAGGGCAATGGAGTGTAAGCTCAAGAGAGTTGAATTTCTAAAGCCATGCTCGAAGGATGCAACGGAGGTTGTTACTTGCCATAAGTGCCTATTAGAGGAAGAAGCACAATGGTTACAATTCGATGGCAAGGACGAAAGATATCCGTGGCCATTCCGATGAGTTCTCCATATCTCGTCCGGCTTGAAGACGTTAAACTTAGCGCTAGATGGGAGGCAACCCATCATTATCTTAATTGCTTTGTTTAATGCTTTCAATAAGGATGGTAGATTTGTTGTTTCTTGCATTTTGGCCTTGTAGGTGGATCGTGCTTGTGAGAAGAATGAGTTTTCAAGTTACGAAGAGAGCTTGAATTGAAGGTGTAAGTTCGTCACACCATTTTTTTGCAAACTTAACTCGAAACTCTTGTTTTAATTTAAGTTTGGGGGGATATGGCATGGTGTGACATACTTTGTTTTGAAGCCATATACTTTTCGTGTTTTTGGGCTAATTTTGAATTTTTCTCATGAGCATTGGTTTGATTTTGGTATGATTGGTCGTGTTGAAGTGCATGATAGTCCATATTTTTAATGAAATTGTTGAGCTAATGGTTTTGTTGAGCATGTATGAAGGGTATTGGAAGCACGAATTGAGCTCGGAGCTAACAACTTCCACTATCAAATGCTTATTGAGGGAGTTCATTCTACACCCTACCACTTTTATGTGCTTAGCATAATTTGATTTGATTTGTATTGATGTGATTAGCATGCTACTTAATTTGTTATGTTTTGGGATGTTTACTTTTCATAAGTTAGGATTTCCTTTTCAATCAAGGATGGGGATGATTGTGAGCTTACATTGTTATGGATGATTTGAATATGTGCTTCATTGTGTAATGATGGCGATTTTTATTTTTTTTGCATGTTATGTGTTGTTGTTTTGTTTCTTGTTTGTTGAGTCTTTATTTTATGTTTTGTGTGTTTTCTTATTTTTATCTTGGTATGTTTGGTGGTTTATTTAAGGAGGTTGTGAGTCATTTTTGAACATGAGTGGTGATATGTTGTGGTAGTAAGTGATGACAAGTTTGACTAAGAATCTCTACACTTTCGAATTGTGACATGTTTTATTTAACTTGTTCAATTTTGAGATGAATGTGGTATAATAAGTTTCTTAAGGTCCAATGCATAAGCTTGTGAGCATTTGAACCTCAACCGTGCATACATGGTATTTTCTTCATGAGTGAATTGGTTGTGTTTGATGAGCTAGAACTTGCTCAAGGACTATAGGAACGAGCCCGATTTGTGGAGATTAGTGACATGATCTAAGGCCATCCTTGTTATTATAGTCATTGCCATATATTTTCATACCTTGAACATCATCCTTAGTCAACCATTTTGAGCCTATAAGCCTATTTCTTGTGAATTTAGCACATTACAAGCCATGATTACCCACTTAAGCTTTACATATATACCATTTGTGTGGGTAATTGAGGAGATGGTGGCTAGAAAGGTTTGATAAGAAAAGAAAAAAAAGAAAGGAACTGGTAAACAAGCAAGAAAATTGATGCAAAGAGCACGAACAAGAATGTACATGCCTCTTTTAAACAAGAAAAATGAGCAAAGCAACAACAAGATGCTCAAGAGAATAAAAGTTCAAAGAAAGGAAGCATGCATCATAAGAAGCTCAATCCAAAGGATAATGTTGATGAATAGTGCTTGTGATCATTAAAGAAAATAAAGGAAGAAAGAGAAGTGGAGAAGTTGAGGAAGTTGATCATCTCTTCGATTACTTACACTTGTTTAGTCACTATTACCTATATTCTTCCTACCCTACCAAAGAGCCTATCATTACATCCTTAATGAAAGACCTTTTTGATCACTAATGGAAACTTTGGTGGTTTGTGAATGTAGTCCACGAGCAAGCTTATAGCGAGTCGAGCCAATCGGTTAATGAGTGTTGATTTACCCTACTTTGAAGAGTGTTGAGTGACATTTATAACCTATGTGAGGCTTGGACCAAAAAGAGACTATATTACACTAATATTCTCTTGTGATTGAAATTGTTAATTCTTCATGTCATGAATCTAATGTTGTAGGATGACTTAGCATAGATTGTAATTCTTATTATTATTGATGTGTTGTTACTTATGTTCGTTTAGTCTTTTCCTAGGTGAAAATCACTCTCCTTGGTTTATCATTTTCGTTGTGCGGGGACGCACAATACTTTAAGTTTGGGGTGTGATGAGTGATATTTTTACCTAGATTTTAGTATCTTTTTATGTGAGTTTTCGTATATTTTTATCCGTATTTGTGTTCTATTTGGTTTTGTTTTGTGTTTTTATTGAAATGTGTGTGAATGAGCTTAAACCTTTTTATTGGATGCTAGATATGATAAGGAAGACGTAGGAAAAAGCGGATCTCAATTCGGAGTTGAAACGAGGAAGAACGAGTCAAAACAGTGAAAGAGGAAGTAGGGCAGCAAGAACACGGGCCGTGTACAGCGCACGGCCCTGTAAGAAGAGGCCGTGTGCCGACATCAGAAGATCCAACACGACCATCCTGTGCCCGTGTTACAGCACACGAGCCGTGTTGCAGCACACGAGGCGTGTTGCGTAACACGGCCCTGTCCAGAATGGCCGTGTGAGAGCAACAGAAGATACAACACTGCCACCTTATGGCCATGTTGCGTCGCACGACTCGTGTCGTGTCTGGGATCAGAAAAAATCAGAATCCTTCTAGAAGCTTCCCAAGGGGTATAAATACCCCTTTATTCAATAATTGAAAGGAGATCCGATTTCCACCCCTTCCACACACACCTCACACACCATTTCCTCCATTTTTCACCTTCACCTTCATCCATTCTTCACCCTTTGGATCTACCTTCATCCAACCATCAAATCCTTCATCCAAGTAATTAGAGAAGCAAGGAAGAGAGGTGAATTGCAAGGGGGAGAAGAAGATCACCATTGGAGACATCCAAGGGAGTTTTCATCTACACTTTGTATTGAAACCTATTGTTTATCATATTTTGTAAGGATTTTAATGTCTATGTTAATTTTCTTATGAACATGAGAGGCTAATCTCCCTTGTGAGATTAGCAATATGAATTGTATTGGATAATTTTGGGTATTTTGCAATTGAATGATTATGTTGAATGGGTTAATTGATTTTCTATAATTGATTATTAATTGCTTGATTTGTTTTGTTGATGTGTGTGTTTAGTTGTTCTAGATATGTGATTAGATTGAGAAATCAATTACATGCTTAGGATTATTGAGTGAATCATTTCATCAAACACCTCATGTGCATTATAAATTGTGAAGAGATTGAGAAGTCCTTCATAGTTTAGAACCCTTTGGTAGAACATGTAATTGGTTTGATCGAGAGGTTGATTAATTGTGTGAAGGGACTCTCATTTAAGCTTAGTACCTAGTTGGAATTGTTTAAGTGAGAACCAATCCATTGAGCTATGTTTAGAACCATATCCTATTCATTCCGAGAGGGAGTTTAGGTGATCTTAGTGTTGGCCCTTAGTCTCTTACCCATGACACATATGAATTCATTGCATGATACCTAGATTTTTCATGCTTTAAGTATTGCTAGTCTCATCTCTATCTACTTGGCTCATTCATCCATCTTCCATTCATCTATCCTTTTATTTTATTGTCATTTATTGATTATCTTCCCTTTATGATCATCTATATAATACTATGGTGAACACGAGATCGCTTAGACCCTAGTACCTTCCTCCCTGTGGTTCGATAATTTCTTTAATTGGTCATGCCCACTATATTATGGCCAATCATTACACCCTCAAATATTGAAAGTTTTGTCAGATCTTTATATGAATAGAAAGTCAAGGAAAAGAGGTTAGCGTGAGCGCAAGAATTACTCAAATTGGAGATCAGATGTGGAAGTTATGCGCGAAACGGTGAGACTGCACTGCAGGCAATGACCCAACTAGAGTTGCAAGGTCCAACTCGACTTGCAACTCGAGTCGAGCTGAGTTCCGCAAAAATTCCAGTTTTTGATTCATCCAACACGACTTGACAGGCGAGAGCTCGAGTTATCAACTCGAGTCGAGTTGGGGTATAGTCCAGGTCGAGTTGCAAGCCGAACGGGGCAGAGAAAATCATCCCGAGATCCAACACGAGTTGCAAGACCCAACTCGACTTGCAACTCGAGTCGAGATGCACTCAAAAATCTGAAAATTTCAAGAAGTTTCTAGAAGCTTCCAGGGAGTATAAAAACATGTTTTGATCATAAGATCCGGGAGAAATCATTTTGGATCAGTTTCCACACACACTAGACACCAAAATCACACACATTTATCTCCATCTCTTCCACCCTTCACTTCATCCATCCAATCCACTTGATTTTCTCAAATCCATCCATCCACCAATCTAAGAAGGGAAATTCATCATTGGTTGAAGATTTTAGCATGATCAAGGAGGAGGAAGTTCACCATAAAAGGGGAGCCAACTTACCTTTATTTTGTTATTTTCTTCATTATTTGGCTTAATTAGAGCAAGCTATGGAATGTATTGATTCTATTATGATTTGTAGTGGCTAGTCCTCATGTGAGGCTAGCAATATGATTGGTTAGGTATTATGTTGATTTTGCACACCACATGTTTGATGAATTGATTGTTATGAATATTTTCTATCATGAATGCTTATTCTCATTTTATGTATGATTTATGTGATTAAATTCTCTATTCATATTGTTAGGATGACCATTCCAATATTATGCTTAGTGGTTTAATTGAATCATTGATTGCATGAGATGACTTAGTTAGTATGAGGAGAGGTAAGCCATACCCTTCAAGTGCTTAGAACGTTATGATAGAACATTAGTGATGAACTAGTGAGGGGAACCCAACTTATGATCATAGTACCTTCATGGGAATTGAGAGTAAGAACAATCCTAGGAGATTCAAAATTGTAAAAGAGTTGAGAAGCTAATCACCTTGGCCATAGGAGTTAGGGGTACAAACGTGATTGCCCTTAATATCATAACATGAAAACCATCAATGCATGTGTGTGTGAGTCTATATATACCTTACCATGAATGTTGCTTGCCTTACATAATTCTTAGATTATTCACCTTCACCCATCATCCATCACCTTTGTACATGTTCTATCTTTATTTGCTTTCTTAGTTGTTAGTTTGTAGTATAAACAATCCACTCCTTCTTTGATTCGTCCTACTAGAGTAAAACATCTTTCAAATACGGCTACCCACTTTCGCCCTTGGGTTCGATATCTTATAAATTTTGCACTTGGTCGCTTACGTGCTACACACGATAGAGTACACTTGCTCTAAATCAATTTAACCAAAATTGAAACCAAGTTCAATGTGAACTAAGTATGACTTGTGCCTACTCCTTTATTTTTGGTGTCTGCCTTCCTATATTGTTTTTATCTCAACCATGGCTATTCCTTTTATTTTATTCCGAGGAGTTACATATTTTGAACTACTGTTAGTAATGAGTGCTATTAAGCACTGCCTAAGCTAAGTCAGATGGCCATATTTTAAATTTTTTTTATTTAAAAAATATTGTAAAATTTAATCAAGGTTAGTTATTTTGAGAGGTGGACATGTCATTTATTTTAGTACTCCCTCTACAGGATATGTGTGATTTGCTTGGACTATCCTTGGTGCAGGCTCAAGTACAAGAAAATCAATTTCTTTTAGAAGATCAGATTAATGATAAGAGTTTGCTGTAATATTTTTTGTTAAATATGATTAATTTAATTAACTGTATATTACTAATTTAATTAGCTGCACAAACTTAAAATGTGTGTTAAATTTTGAAAGAAAAATTTTTTACAAAACAAAATGTGCAAAAAAATAAGTTGCAAAACAAAATGTGCAAAAAAAAATTTTACAAAACAAAATGTGCAAACAAAATGTGCAAAATAAAATTGTGCAAAACAAAATTGTGCAGAACAAAATGTGCAAACACGTAGGGGTATTTATGGTATCACAATCTATTTTGTGTAGTTATGTGTATTTGTTCTTTAAGTCATGTAGTTTATTGCAATTATGTATTATTTCATATATCCCATAGTAAGTGACTCTATACAGTATTTATTATCTAAAAAGGCTTTATAATCCTTCAAAAGTTTCAAATCTACGATATAGATGAAGATATAGATGAAATATATCTTGACATGGAGGGAGTTTTATGCATTAAGTAATTAATGCAAATATGCAATAACTAATCATTACTCTGCTTTTAAAAGTAAAAAGTTTTGAATAAATAAGTTTATATACTTACATAGTGTTAGGTGATGAGATTGAGAAAAAATAAAATTTCTCTTGTGAGATCTTCACGAGCGACAATGAACTTTTACTTTTTAATAATTTAGGATTAATGCAATTACGAAGTGAGTCATCAATTGTTTGTAATTTATTTATCATCTTTAATTTCTGTAACTATTCGATTTTTGCTGTGTTTAATTGACCTGCTCTATAACACACCCTAGTTGAAGAACAGAATTTTGGATGTCTTATCCAATTTGAGTTGGAAGGGAGAGAATATGATTTACTATCTTAATGGGTTTCTTTTAAGTCAAGTTAATTAATAACTAAATAAAATCAAACATTAGCTCGAAATTACATTTAAAAACAAAAATTGGTTTAGACATTCAAATTCTCTTGAACATGTAATGATGTAAAACAAAGGTGTAATAGGTTTGGTCAATTAAATCAATAAAAGTCGAATGGAGTATCTGTACAGATACATGTATCAAATTAGTGATTGGATTCCTTTATATATATGTTTAATAAATAATTACAAATTAAATACAATTGTTTGAATTAGAAATTCAAGCCTTTCAAATCAGCATTTATAAGGCTAGGTTTGTCTGGAGATTTAAAATTCAAGTTTTGATTTTCAAAACTCTCATTTACTAAAATAATATTTTTTTTACCAACTAGATTATAGCAACGGATTGATTTCCTTAAGTAAATAGCAACAAATTATCAACGGAAATTACATTTATATATTAGTAATGGAATCGATGTCAATGAATTTATAATGTTTCTTTTAATGGAATAATATATATTCATCATCATTTATCAATAGAAATATTATATAAATTGTCAATAAAATTATTTACAAATGATTATTAACGTATTTTATTTTTTTGGTAAAAAGTTAATTACGAATTATTATTTTACCAACGGATTTTATTGTTAATTCATTGTTAAACCAATTTAGTAATGAAATTAAGACTATTACCAACGTAATGTTCTGTTGGTAAAAAATAATTTTTTTTATAAAGTTAAATTTTAAAAATCACTCATATATATACACTTACAAATTATATACTCCCTCCGTCGCGTTGTAAGAGACCCTTTTGCTTTTTTCATGTGAATTAAGAAGTATTATTATTTAATTTGTAGTGGGTAGTTGTATTAGTGAGTGTACGTGCTCCAAATGACATTTTAAAGCGGAGCAAGGGAATATATTAACAATCATCCTGTAACGCCTTAAATTCTTTAAGTAGGATATTCTCATTATTATTAAAATAAATAGATAGATAAATAAATAGTAAAATAAATAAAAAGAGTTGCCCTAGAACATGGGTGTCATTGAAAGTAGCACATAAGCGGAAGTCATAGCATGTTGTTCCAGGACAAGAGCTACAACGTCAAGTAGTTTATTTTACAAAATATGCAAATATCGCCAAGAAATAAAATTCCACTTAAGTCACGCTTCTTCACCCTCTGTAGAATCTGAAATTCAAAATAATAGGGTGAGCGTCTAAAATACACTCAGTAGGGGAACATCAATGATTGCACTTGCTAATATATATAAGTAAGATAAATGTATAAAATAAAATGACGTGGCAGTCAATAAATATGTGTCAATGACGGCTCAAAGTCCGCCAATATGTCAATTAGCACCGGCACCGGCTGCGTCCGGCAATATGTCAATTAGTATCGAGCTGCAAATGTGAAATTATTTTCCAATTGTATATACATGTCTATTACGTACACACATTAACAATAGCAATCATAAACATGGAATGTAATAATATTCGGTGAAGAGTACAAGTTACCCCTACCTTAAGGTGAGCAGAAAATTAGGACAGATTATTGATATCTTGGATTCCTGAAAGAATTTGCTAGACTAAGTTTAGAATGTCTAATAAAATTAACTACATGGGTTTTCTTAAAATAAATGAAAATTTTATATTTTAATTTTAATCCGATGTTGTGAGTAATAAATTATGATTACTAATAATTGTAACTATACTTAACATAAATAAATATATAAAAAAACGAGAATAAAATAGGAGCTAAATAGAAATCATCTTTAATACGTACATAATGTTTTAAAATTTAGGAAGTATAAAGTGATTTAGGAATAGTATAAGTTGGCATTTAACATGAGTGATTAATAAGTTTATTTCTTTATTATTATTATTATTATTATTATTATTATTATTTTAAAAGAAATTTATTGTAAAATTTTTTTAAACTAAGTTTATATAACTCCAATTAAAAATCCGAAAGCACCATTGCGATCCTCATAAGATGAGAGTTAAAACCATGTACTAAAATATTATAGGAAAATGGGACCAAAATTTAACATTACGGGTACATGCATGCTTCATTTTTACGTCCAAAATTAAAACAAATTATATGGTAGTATTCCTGGTGAAAAATGCTTCAAAATGGTATATAATATAAGACATCATGCATGGACATTTTAACAGAAAATATTTAACAATTGAGACGTCAAAACGACAAACAATTTTAGTATTTGAAATTTACGTTAAGAGACAAACATTTTGATATATAACATTATAATGTTTTATTCTTGTTGGCAAAATTTCGACACCTACGGGTTAAATATTTAAAATCTACGCGATTAGAGGATTATTTTAGCATATAATGTGATAAAAATTGATAACTAATGAAGAACTTACCTTTTCTTAAAAACCTTTCTCCTTCGTAGCAGTTCTGCGTGTGTGTGTATATGTAGTTTGTGTGTGTATAAAACTTTCACTATGAGTTGGCCTATTTATAGTAAAATTTTTGCCCTAGGTAATCATTACACCTAGATCATAGGTTTGATCACTCACTCACATGTTGACGTTGAGGGCTTATTTGAATGATACGTGTTGTTGTACCTATGCATGCATTCTGAAACGTGTTAACTTGGTCACGTGGTAACTTCCCAACCTTGCATTTTAATTACTCCTACTAGTAACACTATTCATGCTGTCACTTTAAATTCAAGGTGTCCTCCCTATTTATTATTGTTATTTAAATATTACTAATGTATATATATAATTATTATTACCTAAGTATTATTAGTAATTATGATTATAAACAAAGTTACTATTGTTCTATAAAGTACATTTAATTATTATTATGTATATTAGGGGTGTTATATCCTCCCCTACTAAAATAAAATTTCGTCCTCGAAATTCTACTTACCAAATGTAGGGAGATTTGAGTATTTCACTTGTATATCCTCTTCTCGTTCCCATGTTGCTTCCTCTTTGCTGTGTCCACTTCATTGGACTTTGACTAAAGAGATGTCACGGTTTCTCAACTTGTGAATTTTCCTATCAAGGATAGCTATAGGAAATTCTTCATAAGCAAGATCGTCACTAACTGGTATTAATTCGTGGTTGACTACGTGGCTTGAGTCGAACACGTACTTTCGTAGCATTGATATATGAAACACGTCGTGTACTCCTACCAGTTCGGGAGGTAATGCCAATCGATAAGCTAAATTGCCAACTTTTTCCAAAATCTCGTATGGTCCAATGAATCTCGGTTTGAGCTTTCCTCTCTTTCTGAAACGAGAAATTCCCTTCATTGGTGAAACTTTGAGAAAAACTTTATCTCCTTCTTGAAATTGCAAGTCCTTACGCTGTTTATCTGCATAAGATTTCTGTCTATTTTGAGCCGTTACAATCCTCCCTTTAATTTTTTTGATTGCCTCAACTGTCTTTTCTATTAATTCTGGTCCTAAAATTTTCTTTTCTCCAACTTCATCCCAATAGAGAGGTGATCTGCATTTTCTACCGTAAAGTGCTTCATAAGGGGCCATGCCGATTGTGGCTTGGAAGCTGTTATTATAAGCAAATTCAACTAATGGCAAGTATTTTTCCCAGCCTCCGCCAAAATCCAGTATGCATGCTCTCAGCATGTCTTCTAAGGTTTGTATGGTTCTTTCAGATTGTCCGTCAGTCTGAGGATGAAAAGCTGTGCTGAAATTCAGCTTCGTTCCCATTACATTTTGCAAGCTATACCAAAATTTTAACGTGAATCTTGGATCCCTGTCCGAGACGATAGAAATTGGTACTCCATGTAGTCTGACGATCTCTTCTATATATATTTGTGCAAGTCGATCCAATCCGTAGGTCATTTTGACAGGCAGAAAATGTGCTGACTTTGTTAAGCGATCAACTACAACCCATATAGCTTGATTTCCTCGTGCTGATTTTGGTAGGCCAACGACGAAGTCCATCGTGATGTGCTCCCATTTCCATTCAGGAATCTCGAGTGGCATCAGAAGCCCTGAGGGTCATTGGTGTTCTGCTTTTATCTGCTGACATGTCATGCATTTTTGTACGAATGATGCAATATCCTTCTTCATGTTCTTCCACCAGAAAATCTTCCTCAAGTCATGATACATTTTGGTACCTCCTGGATGTACCACATATGGAGTATTGTGAGCTTCAGCTAAAATTTCTCTCACAAGTTCCTCATTTTTAGGTACGCATAATCTTTTTCCATAGACCAATGTTCCTTCATCAGTTAGAAAAAATCCCTTTCCTTCTCCAGACTTGATGCGTTCTTTTATCTTTGTAAAGAACTCGTCTTCCTCCTGAGCTTTTTCACTCTATCCCTTAATGAGGGCTTAACTATAATTGCATTGATAATTGCCTTGATACTACTTGGAGGTATTGCCACTTCTAGATTCATCCGAGAAAACTCATCCACCAGTTGTTTTTTAGTTGTTATAGAGCATGCTAACTCCCCTTTATTTTTTCTGCTTAAGGCCTCAGCCACCACGTTTGCTTTTCCTAGATGGTACAATATTGTGCAATCATAGTCTTTCACCAATTCTAACCATCTTCTTTGTCTCATATTCATCTCCTTCTGCTCAAAGAAATATTTTAGGCTTTTGTGGTCGGTGTAAATCTAACACTTACTTCCATACAAATAGTGTCGCCAAATTTTTAAAGCATAAACTACTGCAGCCAACTCTAAATCGTGAGTGGGGTAGTTTTGTTCATGTGTTCTTAGTTGTCTTGAGGCATAGGCGATCACTTTTCCCCTTTGCATTAGCACGTACCCCAATCCTTGTTTTGAGACATCGCTATAGATCACAAATCCTTCTGTGTCATCTGGGATAGTTAGTATAGGAGCAGTTGTAAGCCTTTTCTTTAATTCTTGGAAGCTGTCTTCACATTCTTTTATCCACTGAAACTTTACTCCTTTGTGTGTTAATTGGGTCAGCGGCTTTGCAATTTTTTAGAATCCTTCAATGAACCTTCTATAGTATCCTGCCAACCCTAGGAAACTTCTTACTTCATTCATATTTGTTGGGGCCTTCCATCCCTTGATAGCTTCCACTTTTATTGGATCCACTTCGATTCCATGAGCTGAGATGATATTCCCAAGAAAGTTAACTCGATCTAGCCAAAACTCACATTTCTTGAATTTGGCATACAATCTTTCTCCTCTCAGTAATTCTAGGATAGTTCTAAGATGTTCTTCATGTTGTATTTGATCCTTAGAGTACACCAGGATATCGTCAATAAATACGATCACAAATTGATCCAAATATGAGTAGAATACTCAATTCATTAGGTCCATGAATACTGCGGGTGCATTGCTTAGCCCAAAAGGCATTACAGTGAACTCGTAATGTCCATAACGTGTTCGAAAAGCTGTCTTTGGGATGTCACTATCCTTGATTTTTACTTGGTGATATCCAGACCGTAGGTCAATTTTTGAGAATACGCTGGCACCTTTCAGTTGATCAAAAAGATCTTCAATTCTTGGCAATGGGCACTTGTTCTTGATGGTGAGCTTATTAAGTTCTCTGTAGTCAATGCACAATCTGTATGTTCCATCTTTCTTCTTTACGAACAATACTGGTGCTCCCCATGGAGAAACACTGGGTTGGATAAAACCCTTTTCCAATAATTCTTGCAATTGCACTTTCAGTTCTTGCAACTCCTTTGGTGCCATTCTGTAGGGTGCTTTAGATACAGGTGCTGCTGCTGGGACTAAATCAATGGTGAATTCCACTTGTCGTTCTGGCGGTAACCCAGGTAGATCTTCAGGAAATATATCCTTGTATTCCTTTACGATAGGTATTCCTTCAATATCTTCTGATTTATTTGAATCCACAATATTGACCAAATAAGCTTGACAGTTGCCTTTCCTCAACATTTTAATTACTTTCATAGCTGATATTATTCTTGGCATATACCCGCATTTTATGTCTTGAAAGGTAAATTCATTATTGTTGGGTACCCGGAAAATGACTTCCTTTTCATGACATTGGATATTCGCATGATTAGCTCTAAGCCAATCCATTCCTAAGATAATATCAAAATCTTTCATTCTTATCACATGTAGATTTGCTAACAGAATCTTGCCATCGAATCCTAATTCCAAATTTCTACATAATCGTTCAGTTTGCATGGCTTCTCCTGATGGTATGGATACCTCATGAACATCATCATCTACTGTGACAATTTTATCCTCTGTCTTTTTATAAAGCTCGGCAAAGATAAAAGAATGTGTGGCTCCAGTATCAAATAATACAAGTACAGGTAGACCATGAATTTTTATCATACCTGTCATCATGTTGGGTTCATCTGTAGTTACAGATTGTGTCAGAGCAAAAACGCGAGCAGTCCCTGCTGTCTTCCCTTCTCTTGTATTATTTTTTGGACAGTTCGCAAGAGTGTGCCCAGGCACTTTGCATCGATAGCAAATTCCAGATCCATACAAGCATTCTCCAAAGTGTTTCTTCCCACATTTTGGGCAGCTTGGAATACTATTTTGCGTTCTTTGGATGGGATTCTTCCCTGTTTTGAAATTCTTTCCTTGATTACTGCTAGTCCCTTTCTTGAAATCTCTTTCTACCCATTTTCTTTTTGCAGGCATACTAACACCTTTTTCTTCAGTGTGCATACGGGACTCAATTTCTTGGGCTCTAGCAAAAGTTTCAGCAAATGTTCTTTCTCCTTGTCCGGCAAGAATTGTGCTGATTTCTGGGCGTAATCCTTTCTCAAATCGCCTTGCTTTCTTGCTTTCGTTGTCGACCAAATGAGGTGCGTATCTTGAGAGTTGATTAAATTTTTGTTCATACTCTAATACCGTCATGGATCCTTGTTTTAGATAAAGGAACTCATTCTCCTTCTGATCTTGATACGATTGAGGCATGTAGTTCTGGATCAATATCTCTTTAAATTCTCCCCAGGTAAGGTTACTTATCTGATCGGTTGATTTGGTTCTACAGTTGGATTCCCACCAGTAATCAGCTTCATCGACCAGCTGGAATATAGCACAAGAAATCTTCTGGGCATCCCTTAATTCCATGTGTTTAAAAATACGTTCCATGGATCTAATCCATATCTCCGCCTCAATTGGATCTCCTTTGCCATTAAATGTTGGAGGGTTGAATCGTCTGAATTGTTCTATTACTGTATCATGCCGGGGTTCAGGACATTGTGGTGGCGGTGCAGGATTCCTTGTAATATGTTCAGCTAAACCCCTGAGTACAGTTATTAGATCGTCACCAGGGTTAGTTTGTGGGTTTTGTGCCTCCTCTTGAGGTTGAGTGTTTTGTGCAGTTCCACGTCTCATGATCTATTTATAACAAACTTATCATGTGTAAGATACAGTTCATAGTGTAAAAACTAAGTGGCAAATAAACTAACAAGTTATACCAAAATCGGTGACTTTGCACCTTTATATATATATTAATAGGCATCATAAAGGTCATACAAAATGGTCAAATACATGACAGTCATACTAGTACGTAAACGACTTAGGTCTCTTTTTTTTTTTTTAATAGATAGATAGATAGTTCTTCGAAACCCTACAACCCCCTGCATTATATGGAGTCTATGGTAAAAACTCATAATAGTGTGGGGCGTGACCATTTGGCAATGTAGCCTCATCAACCAGATAATCTTCCACTACTGGTTCCACTTTCGGCACCTCTCCGTCCAATTCCTGTAGCACTACCCCCTAGCAGCGGGTGGAGGTAGATCGGAATGCACCCACTCAGTAAACAAGAAGGATATAAATTCTCGGTAGTTAACTGTGGCCTGGCTTCCGCCTAGGGGAAGGTGCAACGTCTGGGCTATTAGAGAATTTGCACGAATTCTCCAATTATCAGGGAGTGAGTTTGCAACGATGACATAGAATTCCAAATCTCCATAAGGAATTCCTCGTACAAGAAGCCCCCTCTGGAAAAGGGCAACTTGTGCAAGATGATGGCCAATATCGTCTTCCTCTGAACGCCCAAGAAGGCGTACCCTGTCTAACCTCCATTGCTGTAGGATGTCGGACATCTGGTGTAGATTAGGTAATATATCAAAAAGAAAACTTAGATCAAATAAGTATCCCCCCGCCTAAATAAATTTAAAGTCAAAATTTAAATATAACATATAGATGCAAATATATTCAAATAGGAGAACATAAAGACATATTTTACCGCATGTCTACCTAAATTGTAAACCAGGCTCTGATACCACCTGTAACGCCCTAAATTCTTTAAGTAGGATATTCTCATTATTATTATTATTAAAATAAATAGATAGATAAATAAATAGTAAAATAAATAAAAAGAGTTGCCCTAGAACATGGCGTCACTGAAAGTAGCACATAAGCGGAAGTCATAGCATGTTGTTCCAGGACAAGAGCTACAACGTCAAATAGTTTATTTTACAAAACATGCAAATATCGCCAAGAAATAAAATTCCACTTAAGTCACGCTTCTTCACCCTCTTTAGAATCTGAAATTCAAAATAATAGGGTGAGTGTCTAAAATACACTCAGTAGGGGAACATCAATGATTGCACTTGCTAATATATATAAGTAAGATAAATGTATAAAATAAAATGACGTGGCAGTCGATAAATATGTGTCAATGACGGCTCAAAGTCCGCCAATATGTCAATTAGCACCGGCTCCGGCTGCGTCCGGCAATATGTCAATTAGTATCGAGCTGCAAATGTGGAATTATTTTCCAATCGTATATACATGTCTATTACGTACACACATTAACAATAGCAATCATAAACATGGAATGTAATAATACTCGGTGAAGAGTACAAGTTACCCCTACCTTAAGGTGAGCAGAAAATTAGGACAGATTATTGATATCTTGGATTCCTGAAAGAATTTGCTAGACTAAGTTTAGAATGTCTAATAAAATTAACTACATGGGTTTTCTTAAAATAAATGAAAATTTTATATTTTAATTTTAATCCGATGTTTTGAGTAATAAATTATGATTACTAATAATTGTAACTATACTTAACATAAATAAATATATAAAAAAAACGAGAATAAAATAGGAGCTAAATAGAAATCATCTTTAATACGTACATAATGTTTTAAAATTTAGGAAGTATAAAGTGATTTAGGAATAGTATAAGTTGACATTTAACATGAGTGATTAATAAGTTTATTTCTTTATTATTATTATTATTATTATTATTATTTTAAAAGAAATTTATTGTAAAAATTTTTTAAACTAAGTTTATATAACTCCAATTAAAAATCCGAAAGCACCATTGCGATCCTCATAAGATGAGAGTTAAAACCATGTACTAAAATATTATAGGAAAATGGGACCAAAATTTAACATTACGGGTACATGCATGCTTCATTTTTACGTCCAAAATTAAAACAAATTATATGGTAGTATTCCTGGTGAAAAATGCTTCAAAATGGTATATAATATAAGACATCATCCATGGACATTTTAACAGAAAATATTTAACAATTGAGACGTCAAAACGACAAACAATTTTAGTATTTGAAATTTACGTTAAGAGACAAACATTTTGATATATAACATTATAATGTTTTATTCTTGTTGGCAAAATTTCGACACCTACGGGTTAAATATTTAAAATCTACGCGACTAGAGGATTATTTTAGCATATAATGTGATAAAAATTGATAACTAATGAAGAACTTACCTTTTCCTAAAAACCTTTCTCCTTCGTAGCAGTTCTGCGTGTGTGTGTATATGCAGTTTGTGTGTGTAAAACTTTCACTATGAGTTGGCCTATTTATAGTAAAATTTTTGCCCTAGGTAATCATTACACCTAGATCATAGGTTTGATCACTCACTCACATGTTGACGTTGAGGGCTTATTTGAATGATACGTGTTGTTGTACCTATGCATGCATGCTGAAACGTGTTAACTTGGCCACGTGGTAACTTCCCAACCTTGCATTTTAATTACTCCTACTAGTAACACTATTCATGCTGTCACTTTAAATTCAAGGTGTCCTCCCTATTTATTATTGTTATTTAAATATTACTAATGTATATATATAATTATTATTACCTAAGTATTATTAGTAATTATGATTATAAACAAAGTTACTATTGTTCTATAAAGTACATTTAATTATTATTATGTATATTAGGGGTGTTATACATCCACTCACACCCTTTCATATATTTTCTGTTAATTCATTATTCGTGATTTTTAAACGTTACATAAACCTCAACGAACATATAATAAATAAAATTAAAAAATAAAAAATTGCTTAACCACTGCAGTATTAGAATTTAGATCATAGTAGTAGTTACGGGATTAAATGATTGATTTAAATTTGCAAAGGACAAAATTTCAGTCATACACCCATGGCCCCACCATTCCAAGAATAGCTCCTTCGTTGAAATAAACTCACATTTCAATCCAACAAAAATCTCTATTTCTCAAAAACTCTCAAATAGTAATTACTTAGATGGAGGGAGTATAAAATGTTATCCAATTGGTTCAAGAATCAGGACGTAACAACTTAATCTGAATCGAGAGCCCTCCTCTATTGAATCAAACTAAATATACTATATATATCTAACAAACATTCGAATTAATTAAATACTTATAGCATCAACTATATTTATGCAACAAAAAATTTAATACTAATATGTATACTTATAAAGTGTTAGGTTAGGTGATGTGACTGAGAATAAATTAATTTATCTTGTTAGATCTTCACGTGCGACTGTGAACAGTGATCTTTTACTTTTTTTAATAATTTAGGATTGCAATTACCAAGTGATTCTCAGTTGTTTGTAATTTATTTATTATATTTAATTTCTGTAACTATTCGTTTTTGTTGTGTTAAATTGACCTGCTCGATCTATTACACACCCTAGTTGAAGAAAAGAATTTTGGAAGTCTTATCCTATTTGAGTTGAAATATAAGTATGATTTATTATCTTAATGTGTTTCCTTTAACTCTATATTAATTAATTTATAATTTGTCAAAAAAAAATAATTAATTTATAACTAAATTGAATCAATTATTAACTAGAAATACATTTAAAAACTCAAATTGGTTTAGAAATATTACAAATTCTCTTGAACATTTAAGGAACAAAGGTGTAATAATTTTGGGCAATTAAATACAATAAAAGTCGAATGGAGAATGTGATGACATACACGTACAAATACATGTCTCAAAGTATTGGATTATGTCATCATGCCTTTGGAAAATGATCTTTTTCGCTTTTGAAGTTTTTCCAATCTGCCCACAGAATTACTGCTGAACCGTATCAACAAATATTTTGAAATTTCATAACAGCCATGCACGATGTATTTACAAAATTAAATAAAGTTTAAAGACTAAATTAAGTAAAATAAACATTAAAATTATAGGAATGGTTTATTGTAAATGATACATGAGAAGCACGGGTGTAATTAAGGAAGAACCAAAATTTGTAATAAATATATTTAAATGGCATTTAGGATTAGTTGAATACCTAATAGTATTTGTTGATAATACAAGACTTGAACGCGTGTACTCCCTCCATTTCAAGTAAGCCTTTCACTTTTCTTTTTCTCACCCTAATAAGAAAAGTTGTTAATTTTAGGGGGTATTTTGATATTTTTTATTAATAAGAAAATATTAAAGTATGAATTGTATTTTTGTAAATAAAATGTATGTGGAAGATTTGTTGTTTTGACGAATTTATTATTTTATGAAGGTATGAAAACTTTTTTTTTGACGGAAAAAATGAAAAATTATGAGTGTTTTATTTAAGTCCGCACAACTGAATTTAAAATAATCCATATAAAACCCCCAATTAAAAAAAAAAGTGCTTAAAATAATCCATATAAAACCCCAATAAAAAAAAGTACTCAACAACTGATGTATTTGTTACATGATTAAATTATTGATTTAAATTTGCAGAGGACAAAATTTCAGTCTTAAAGCACACATGATCAATTTCAGTCTTATCTGATAGGTTCAAGAATCGAGGTTGTAACAAATTTGATCTGAATTGAGAGCCCTCCTTCATTGAATCAAAGTCGCATTTCAATCCTAAATTTATCTCTTAATTCTCTCATTTTTTTATTTAAATTATCATAGTATATAAGGTGGAGCCCACTAATATTATATGTTTCATCCGTGAGCTTCCGACAGGTTTCAAATTCCAAAACGTGATTAGTCAAACCTTGAACAACCTTTTTTGACCCTACCCATGATTATCACTTTCCTTTTTCTTTCTCTTTCTTGAATTTAAATTTATTTACTAAAATGGGTTGCTACCATAAATATATAACACCATCTCAACCTTCAATTTATGCACTACTTCAAACCCAAGTGTAATCACCAATCACAATACATTAAACAAAAGAAAAACAAAAAATGTTGACACTTTTCGTGTTCTTAGTTATATCTCTTCCATTGATATTCTTGGTTCTAAGAAAGAAGCAGGTGGTGCCGCCGGGCCCTCCGCCGCTGCCGTTCGTCGGAAACCTCCACCAGTTCGTCAAAGCCAAAAGCCCATACGTGTATTTCAGACAACTCTCGGAGAAATATGGTCCCCTCATGCACTTCAAACTGGGGACTGTTCCTCTTGTTGTTGTCACCTCCTCCGATCTTGCAAAGCAAGTTCTAAAGATACAGGACACCTCGTTTTGCAGCAGGCCTAAATTCATCGGACAGTACAAGCTGGCCTACGACGGCTTGGACATCGCCTTTTCGCCCTACGGCGAATACTGGAGGGAGGTGAAGAAGATCTTCTCCGTTCATCATGTCAGCAATAAGAAGATGCAATCATTTCGTGGAGTTAAGGAAGACGAGTGCTCTCGTCTCGTTTCGAGGATTTCGAGTTTAGCTGCTGCTTCTCCTGAGAAAATGGTTGATCTGAGTGAGGTGGTGATGACTCATATCACTGTTCTTATTCTTAGGATTTCTTGTGGGAAGAGATTTGAGGAGAGTGGACCCGAGAAGAGGAGGTTTGATGAGATTGTGGTGGCAACCCGACCCGCATTGGGTGCGTTGTACGTGTCGGATTATTTTCCGTTGTTTGGTTGGGTGGATAAGGTGAGTGGAGCTATGAAGGGTTTGGATAAGGCGTTCAACATGCTGGATTCATTCTATCAGGATTTGATTGATGATCATCTGCAACGCAGCAAGGAGAAGAGATTGGTGGAGGATCAAGAAGATATTCTTGATATATTGATTCAGATGAAGAAGGAGCAGATGTCTTCTTCCATTCACAATCACAGCTGGGATAACATCAAAGCTTTGCTTAAGGTATTTCTTCTAGTAATTAATCAATTATCGAGTCTGGTCATGTGAATACATGAAAACCCTCCTATTTAAAAATAAAAAAGATAATTATACCCTTAAATATTTTAACGTACACATAACTATCTAATGTGAACCCGATTCACACAAACTTCTTAGTAGTCAATTGTGCCATTCTATGTATATTATAGAAGCTGATCATGTTAAATGATGTTGAATGCAGAACGTATTGCTAGGAGGAATTGACACAAGTGCAGCCACAATAGTGTGGATCATGACATCCCTCATTAAATCACCCAAAGCAATGGAGAGAGTTCAATCAGAGATTAGAAACTTAGTGGGTCAAAAGGGCAGAGTGGATGAAGATGACTTGGCTCAACTTCCTTACCTCAAAGCAGTGGTAAAAGAAACACTGAGAATGTACCCTCCATTCCCACTGCTTGTGGCAAGAGAAACCATTGAGAAATGCAATCTCGACGGCTACGAAATACAACCCAAGACAGTGGTTTACGTCAACGCTTGGGCGATCGCAAGGGATCCCCAGCACTGGGAAAATCCAGACGAGTTCATACCGGAGAGATTCTTGGACAACAACATCGACATAAAAGGGCAAGATTTCAGGATGCTTCCATTCGGGTCGGGGCGAAGAATCTGCCCCGGTCTGATGTTGGGGCTGGCAAACGTGGAGCTGACAGCTGCCAATATTCTCTACTCATTTGATTGGGAAGTGCCAGCAGGGGTTAGGGTAGAAGATATTGATATGGATCCTTTGCCAGGAGTTACAATGCATAAGAAGACCCCACTTTTGGTTGTACCTAAAATGTATGCTGTTTGAGTTGATTTATTGCTTCATTAGATTACTAATAAAGTTGATTAATTCAATGTAATGGAACTGTTCTTGAAGAGTAAAGGAAATTAATTACTAGCTGCAATTATTCTGATGTAGTAGTTAAATTGAAATTTGAAAAAAAAAATTCATGGAAACTAACTAGCTAGAAAGCCCCAGAGAATATATACTCAACTCAATGATTGAATTTTTTCCATCAATAACCCTATTCCTTTAATCCAACATCAGCTTTAAGGAGTATGATATAATATTTTTTAATCAAATTTTGGAGTCCGTTATTCAGAATTTTAATAATTATTTATATTAAGTGATAATAATTATTTTAATTAAATTAAATTTTACTACTATTTGAAGTTTATTTTTCAATTAGACAATATCTAAATTTTCATTTTTTGTTTCTAGATTAATGTCAATGAGATGCAATTTGGTGTATGGTATGTAGCTAGGCTGAAAATATTGTAGCAAAAGTTTTTGTGAGCATAATTTTAATTTGGCAAACACTTGCATATAATTCCGATAGTGTGTACCCTTATGATTTATGTTTAATTTTGCTATTATGATTTAATCTTTCTTTTTTTTTGAAATTAATATTCATTTTTAAGACTTAATAGGTTATTTTACTCTTATGATTAATGTCATATACTATCGTGATAAGTGAAATATTCTTGTCTTTATGGTTGATTTCTTATTTTACCCTATAGGTATATACATATTTTAATATTTATTTTTAGAATTTAATGTAAATTATTAGGGTAAAATTTTAAATATTTCATATCATATTTTATCATTGTGGTTCATTAGTATATAATTTTTTTTATCATTATTATTTTTAAACACATAAGTAAAAATGGTTCATTTACAACAAGTTGCATGGTAGCTAGCATCTGTATATTACAATTATTTTAGGTTGACTTTCAACGTTGGATGAAATACACTTCATGATATATATGTCCCATAAATTTTCATGCTGCACTACATAATCCTTTCAACAAATTAATAAGCTAGAAACCAGTCAACTTCATTGAATTCCAAATACATCACCCTAAAAAACTCAAGTTGATGTAGTAGACTAATTTCATACTATAAAGCGTTTAAAATTTTGTTTAATTAATTACAATTCGCATATGGAATACAAAAATAAATAGACAAATGAACGAAACACTTAGCTATAATAGCAATTAGAAAAAATAAAAATAAAAAAATCTTCCACTCACATGAAGAGCCAACTTCCTATCTACCTTTATCTTCCGGCAAAATGTAAATTAATTATTTATTCAGGTTATTTAGACAAAAGTTTTATCCAACACAAAATGCCAAAATGTTAACAGATATAGAATATATAATAATATAAGGTTACTTGATTATTTAATTATTAAAAGTATTCATTCGGTGAACAGGTCTGACGAAAATTTCATTAATTAGTTAAATGAGCAATGAAGAAAAAAAAATTCTTTTATGTTTATGATTACTTCTTTTAAGGTCTGAATATAATATTATTATTTTTTTACCCTTCTATTACAAGTGTTAGATGATTAGAAAATTAGAAACATGTATATATGTTGGTGAAATATCTAAATTTTTTTTTTATGATCAATATTTTTCTTTTATTATATAGATTTTATCTCAAATACATCCAACCTTTCACAATGAAATATAAAGTACAAAAATTTAATCAGATCTAAACGGTCTATATATATATATCAATTATGTAACGAGTGAAACGTAAGGATACTTAATTAATCCATGCTTGGACTTATGATAATTCAAACTAAAATTTGTTCAACATTCCAAATTCGATGACACTCAAAATTTAAACTCAGTGGAAGCTTCCTTGTTTAATTCCTTTGGACAAAGCCTGAACAGCACGTTTATAGAATAAGATTTTCAATACTCTATCATAATTCAAAATTGAGCTATTTTCAATTATTTAATTTGTTTGATTAAGGATTTATTTTATTTTTATCAGTCGTTCGTTAGTTACAAACTTAAAATAATTACTAATATATGCCACTTGTTATAAAATTTTCTTTTGCAAATTTTTCTCTCTCCAAATTTTGGTTAGATGAATTTTTTTTATTGCCTCATAGCATCACGTGCATTCAATTAATTAATGTTTAATATATTTTAAAACAGTAATACTAGGTTGGCGCATTCACTGCTTCCTACATGGTTCTTCATGCACCCCTTCTATATATATAGACACATGTGTGTGCATGTTTATTCTCACTGAATTGTACACAACTAGTAGTGTTCTGAGAAAAACATCTAATCAAGATCAATACTTATAATCATTGTTTAATTATTATAATGGCGATTAAGGTTATGGATGTTTGCCACGTGTCACCCTCCCAGGGTGGTGTGGAAGAGCAATTGCTCCATCTTCAAAAATTCGACATTGTTAGGCTTCGTTACCACCTCCTCAATTTCCTCTTCTTTTACAAACTCGATTGCTCCAAATCACATTTCCTAAACGCCGTCGTTCCCAACCTCAAAAACTCCCTCTCACTCGCCCTAAACCACTTCCTCCCACTCGCTGGAAACATCGTTTTCCCTCTCACCACCTCCGCCATGCCCGTTTCCCGTTACGTCACCGGAGACTCCGTCGCCGTCACCGTCGCCTATTCCGATGCGGACTTTAATGACGTGGCGGGCCACCATTCGAGGGACGCTGATCAGTTTCACGGTTTCGTGCCGTCAAAGCTGACGCACGCCGTTTCCTCCGATAACTCCGTTATAACGTTCTCTCCCTTCGCCGTCCAACTCACCCTATTTCCGAACAAGGGTGTATGCATCAGCCTTACGGTGAACCACGCCGTGTGCGACGGGGGCACCGTACTCGCCTTCCTACAGGCGTGGTCCTCCATCAACAAGTTCAAAGGGGAGTCCCATTTGCTTGCTTTAGGGCACAAATTCTCTCGTTTGTACGACAGAACTACTGTCGCCAAGTACGCCGGCGACGTCACAGGAGCGTGGAATTACATCAAGGCCGTCCCGTCTCCGCCGACCGTCTCCCTAACCATTCCTCTCCCGACGAATAGAGTCCGAGCTTCGTTCTTCATGAGAGACGCCCAAATCCAACAACTGAAGACCATTGCTCTCAACAAGAAGCCAGGCATGGCGCGTGTGACTTCATCCCTCGTTCTATTAAGTGGCTATGTCTGGAGTTGCTTAGCCAATGCGGCGGAGGCGGTGGGGGAGGAGGTGGCGGACGATGAGGTGGAGTACTTAACATGCACTGCTGATATTAGGTCGAGGTTTAACCCTCCTTTACCCCACACCTACTTCGGCAACTGCACCGTGCTCGTGCTGGCTGAGTCGACTCACGGAACCCTAAAAGGGGAGGAGGGGTTTGTATCGGCTGCATACACGACGGGAGATGCTATTCAGAAGGTGATCACGAAGAAGGACAACGTGTTCGATGATCTGGAGCACCGGATGAAGGTGAAGGGGAAGAGAGTGGTGACGATAGCCGGATCGCCTCGATTCGATGTGTATGGATTGGATTATGGATGGGGAAGGCCCGTAAAGAACGAGTATCCGACGAATGACTGTGATGGATCGGTTTACCTTTGCAAGTCGAGAGTTGGAAATGGAACAGAGATAATCATGTCCTTACCAAGTCTGAAAATGGATGCTTTTGCAGCTTACTTCCACCATGGACTCAAACAAGCTGCGGAAAATCATGAGAGTCTATATATGATTCAAAGCAGCTTATAATTTCTGCTTCTTTTATCAACAATTAGTATATTTGTTTGTTTTCAGCGTTTTGTATACGTATTTAGCTATCTAGCTAATTCTTTTTTTTTTTTAGTGCGTTTATCAGCAACGTCTTATTAACTTCAATATATGAGGTGATGGAATATGTTTTTGTACAAGTTATCAAGTGCACTTTATGTGTAGGGATTGAAGTGTGAGATTACTACCATTTGGGTGTTCATGACAATGGATAAGTTTTTTTATTATTATTATAATTTTTTTTATTAATAAAAGTCACACAATACCGTTAATATATCTCATCATGTGGCCACATATACACAACACTAATACAACTTCTTAATGTTATTGCAAAAGTCAAATATAATCATTGTAAGGAGAGAAGGAAATATATGTTAGAGTGACTTTATTAAATGATATTTCTCCCATAAGGACGTGATTTAATAATATAGTACTTCCTCCGTCCGCTTCGAAAGTATCCATTTTATTATTTTTGGCATCCGTTTCAAAGGTATCTATTTCTCCTATTTAATAAAAAAATACACAATATGGCCCACCACTTCCCTCTAATACAACTATCCACTTTACATATAATAATAATACTCTTTAATCCACGTGCAAAAAGCAAATGTATACCTTAGAACCGGACATAGGGAGTAATATATTACTCCTATAGTCACAATATATACATGCTCTAAGAATTAGTTTCATACTTAATTTCAAAATTTTCCTCTAAAACACGCCCACGGTCTCAATGGTAACTTTTATTTATTGTGTAGGATAATGTACCTATTTAGACCAAAATATAACAGGAGATTCGAATCGGGTCTCCGATCTTTGATGTCATGTTACATTTTGGTATTACATCTCCTGTTACACGCGTTAGATGAGTGATACGAGGAAAATTTCAACCTTCCCCTTAGGGTTGATTGTTAGGGTATAGATTATTTTATTCTGCGTGTCAATCATTCAACGATTTGTAACAGAAAATGTAATACCAGATCTCCCCTTATATTATACTCCATATTAAAAGCAAATTAGTAATAAGTTTCACGTAAAGTTCAGATAAGGGAGAGGTTGAGGAAGTTTTAATAATAACGACAATTATAACACTGCATCAACATTTATAACCCAAATTCTTACTATTCTTCACACACAGAACATCCAGAACAAAACAACCTCTGATAAACTACTTAGAATCACTGATTAAAGGTAATTAAAATAAAGGTACGCAATTCCGTCTTGCTCTCTTAACACAATTCTAATGATACTAGTCATTTGCTAGCACCAAAGATTACTCCCCGGATTAACTCCGAGTTGATCACAATACTCTCTATAGTATTTAAATCTAGCAGCAACCGCGCTTGGATTCACTCCACCGCACTCTTTGGGGCCGTTTATAGCGCGAATTGTTTCCCCAAATCCTCTTCCAGACGTCATAATACCATGGCATTGGTTCATCCAAAACCAAAGAGCTGTCTTGAATGAGACAACTCGATCTCTTGCCACGATCTCCGGGTTGTTCAGACCATCGAAACCTATTCTTTCTCCTGCAGCTCCATAGTTATAGTTCCATGAAAGTTGTATGGGACCTCGGCCGTAGTAACCCTTCCCTGCTTTGCATGGATATTGCACGTTTTGCACGTCGCAATAGTCTGCTGCTTTTGATGGTCCATTTATTTCCTCTATGTAGCACATATCTGCAATTGCAAACAACAAAAAAGATAATATTACACTTTCAACACTCCCGTCCCAAGTTTAATTTTACCAGATACAGAGTTTTAAAAAAAAATTAAAAAACTTTATAGGGTAATATAGTATTTTTAGGTAATAAATATAGTATGAGTGAAAGTAATTAGATTTACTTATTGATATTATTAAATGACCACCTCATCTAAAAATTTAAGCTATTAGAGAGGTAAATTGTTTAATACTTAATTTAGACACTCTAACAGATATGATGTGTCCTTTTTCAGGTGGTGAAGTTTAGCGTGAGACGAATGAAAACAGAAAGGGTGAAATTTAAAATGTCACATAGGAGGGAGTAAATAATTTTAATGACGCCATGTAGTAAAACAACTTACGTCCAGTTTCTAGCGTAACATGAGCAAAAAAAGCTGCAATCTCACGCTTGGAATCATCACTCGAACCGACTGTGCCGAAGTTCTGAAACGAACGGGCAGCCTCCAAGAAGGCTGCCCGGGTGTAGAACCCTGGTCCGGAACAACCGGAGCCAGCCTGATTCAATATCCTATTGAAAAATGCATTAGTAACTGTATTGGAAACTTTATTTCTATCTGTTATCTTATCGGATGCATGGCAAGGGCCGCTTTTGCAGCCATTGCCACAATATGTGTCGTCGGTGCCACAGTAGCCGTATTGGCTGCAGCACTCGTGGGCGGCACAGCCACAGTTCTGGCCGGAAACCCACGTAGTTAGGGCTCCGGCCATGAGAACTATGGCGAGCATGGATGATGCTCTTGTGATGAAGAAAAGCATTTTTGAAGAAAGTTGGGAAAGTAAAAAATATTTATGTTGAGTTGGTGTAGAAGAGAGGAAGAATTGATAAGTATTTATGGTGAAGTTGGAAGTAGTGAAAACAAAGAGTTAGTGTTAATTAAGGATTATATTTAATCTTCTTAAGTGGCATGTATGTTCATCTTGTAATAAGGAAGCTCAATCAAACTTGTATATTTAAATAAATTAAGAAGAATGTATATGTAGCTTCTTGACCTAGTCAATGAACAAGTGGACATAATAAAGCACTAAAATCTCTATCTTTAGGGATTAAATTAAGGGAATTTTAATTACATCAATTTAATTTCTTGTCAATTAGTGTTTAGCTTGGTTGCTAATTTTTCGATTAGTAATCCAAGAAGCATTTACGATATAGTTAAAGAACATAAGTCCATGATTATGTACGATAGTAGACTCAGTTTATCTATGGATCTTATCAGATTCTACTAATTATATAAATATGTTTTTTTTTCATTGTGAATTAATTATGTCTTTAATTCCATCTCACTAAATTGCAGTTTTAAACTATATATTGATCCTTTCCAACTTATATATGAATCTCATGCGATTTCACGTTATACTCCCTTCATCAATTTATAAGATATCAATTTTAAAATTTTAGTAGTTCATTTTAAATATATTTATTTATTATTTAAGAAAAAAAAACTCCACACATGCATAGGTTACCACTCACCACTAATACAATTACACACTTTATATAAAATAATAATACTCCATATAAAAAACAAATGATCATATATACACTTACCAAAGAATGGGTGAGTATTTTATATGCACACCTTGTGTTAGTACGTAATGTAAGGAAAATATATTTTTTTAATGTGGTGATCTAAGAATAAAATGAGATATTTTAAGTAATTTAATAAACGATATGATATTACTTTAATTATACTTTCTTCGTCCCACCCAAAATATCTTTTTTTTTAATTTTGGGCGTCTCACTCAAAGAATCTCATTTTATTTTTTACACATAATATGAAATCCATACCGTCCCATTAATTAATATAATTAAAACATGAAGTACACACACTCACTTATACAACTACCCACTACACACATTAAATAATAATACTCTTCAATCTGCGTGCAAAAAATAAAAATAACCCTTTACATGGGACGGTACAACTACCCACTACACACATTAAATAATAATACTCCTCAATTTGCGTGCAAAAAACAAAAATAACCCTTTACATGGGACGGAAGGAGTATTATGTACTAGGATTTTTTTTAAGAGTAATATTGACATTACAATTGTTCTTATTTTGGAGTATGCAAAATTTGTTTCTTTTTAGACGGATTAAAAAATAAAATCTGCAAATTTAAATGGTAAGGCTGGAGTATCGATTCCCAAATTCTTTTTCTTTTCAAACTAACTGATTCCAATTTTTTATATTCCATCTCATATTAATACTCGGTTTATGAAATGGAGAATACTTGCTCGTGAAACGGTGACCTTACCATTTTAATTTAATTAAATCATTTTTAGGAAAATGACAAAACTGCATACTGCAGCTCCTTAGTATAGAAAATAAACCTTAAAAAAAATAAAAAAAATATTACCTTGTTATCGTTCCTTAATCATAAATTTAGCCGTTTTCTCTGTATCATCCAAATGACTATTAAAATTATATTTATAGGATAGATAGATACGCAAAATCATCTTTTATTATATCTAATAACATACTTTTTTTCATGTTCTAATATTAATAATGAATCATATTATAACATCTTAAATCATTTTTTAATAATTATTAATCTTAGTTTTAAAAAAATATTTTAACTAATAATATATATCGTACTCCATATTTTACTATCTAGTATATAACCATCATATTTAAAAATAATAATAATAATAGAGAGGCATTAGGGTGGAACCGGTCCCATGAATATTTCATGGAACCGGATCCTAAATTAAACCCATATCAAATCTCGCGGGTTGCTTATTAGACCCAAATCTCACGAATTTTAACCCGATTCCCTTTCGGAGCACGCGCTGAACGCGCTGTCTGTCGGGCTTCCCCCGACCCTTAGGATCGACTAACCCATGTGCAAATGCCGTTCACATTTGCTACTACCACCAAGATCCGCACCGACGGCCGCTCCGCCCGGGCTCACGCCCAGGATTTTGCAGCGACCGCCGCGCCCTCCTACTCATCGGGGCATGGCCCTTGCCCCGACGGCCGGGTATAGGTCGCGCGCTTCAGCGCCATCCATTTTCGGGGCTAGTTGATTCGGCAGGTGAGTTGTTACACACTCCTTAGCGGATTTCGACTTCCATGACCACCGTCCTGCTGTCTTAATCGACCAACACCCTTTGTGGCTATACAGACAAAAGGTAATGGGCCTCACATTTTCCGGCAGCTGAGTGTGCGGTGGTTCGGCTACGCGATAGCGCTGGTGGCGGCGTCGCGTGGCAGCGGCAGATCTGGCGTAAACTGGCATCTTTGACTTGGAGATGGGGAGGCGAGTAGGCGGCATCCAACATTCCAACTCTAGAAAGAACAAACGGCAACTCCGACAGTGGCGTCAACGGTGTTCGCCATTTTGGAGGGGAGAGAAAAGATTTTCAAGAAATAGAAATAGTACCTGCTGTTGAAGAAGATGGCAGTTACCCCACCGGCCGATGTCCTGACGGCCACCTCATCATTAATTTCATCGGTACGTTATTGTTTTAGTCTATATCAATAAATAAAGTAGTTGAATGAACTCTATGCTTATGATTTCTGCATACTTTCGCAGCACGAGGTTTTGGGATGCCGCTGGTGAAACCTTATATTGCAGGAGAGGAGGGGGGGTCGGGCGGTTGTCGGAGCTTCAATAAAGGGTTGAATTTTGCTGTGGTCGGAGCTATAGCTCTTGATTATGAGTTCTGAGAAGATGAGAATCTGTAACCAGTACACCATTGTATCACTTGGAATTCAATTGAGTTGGTTCATGTAAGATAATTATGGCCTAGTGCCATTAATAATAAATATATATAAGATATTTATTATGATCAAATATCTTAAATAAAGATATGGTTTAAATAAATAATATATATGAGATAAATAAGGTCATATATATTTATGGATAAAAATCATATTGATAGAATGTGATTTGATAAAGATTTAATATCCCGATCTGGTCCTCTCTCCACCTATTAAAGAGACACAGTTTTATTAATTCTCTATCACATTAAGTCTTACGTACTGTGCAATAAAGAAAGGGGTGAGGAGAGAGAAACCAGTTCCCGGCGTAATTGACAGGAACGTATCATTGGAGGACCGCCATTAGTGGCGTCTCAAGGTAAGTCTTCTAATCGTGTTTATGTGGTGTGAAAATCATGAATATCTAAGATCCATGTCAATTAATAAATTAATTGTTTATGAAATTATGCTTACATGTGGTATCAGAGCATGGTTTTGGATCTCATGATTTTTCATCAATTAATATTTTATGAATATGAATATGTATATGATTGAACGAATCCATGTATCATATGACTAATTGAATGAGATTATCAAAACATGCATATATGTTTTTCTGCTGCAATTTGTATGAGAAAATTGATGATGAATTGATCTCGATCATATTATTGAATTTTGGGCAAAATTATGTTTATAAAATTAGTTGGAATTATGTTTATGAAATTAGTTGGAATTGATTATTGTTGAGAGTGGAATTTCACGCATTTTATGTGTGCACATTACACCGTTTTGCTTAGGAAATTTATCATTTTTGCATGGAATTGTGTATGTTTAAGTATTTACACGATTTTAAGGCTATTAAGGTGTTTTTGTGAGTTTTAAAGGCAGGAAACAGGGTAGAACAGGGCAGGATTGGAAGAGGAGCAAAACAGACCCGGAACGGCCCAGCTCGGGAGCAGCTCGGCGAGCCGCTCGAGCCGAGCTGGGTGCCGAGCGGCAATAATCGGTGCCAAGTGGGGTCCCACCTGGACCCCAGTGACGTGGCAAGATCAATGGAAGGCCGCTCGGCTGGGTCCAGACCCAGCTCGAGCCGAGCTGGGTGCCGAGCGGCCTAGTTCAGGGCCCAGACGGGGTCTGTTCGATGCAGTAGTGTATATATACCCTCAAATCGTGATTCTGAAGGAGATTCATCGCGAAAACAGCCCTGCATCCATCTTAGAAACAATTAGGGAGATCGAGACGTCAATCGGAGAGAGCCCAGCCATAAACCATCATCAATCCACACTCCTTTCACACCCATATCAGATCATAATCTGATTTCATCCTCCATCCAATTCCACAAGGGTTTCAAGTGCTAATTGAGGGAAAATCAAGCAATTGAAGAGACGGAGAAGGAACGTGAGATTGCTCCTACACTAGGGTTTCACCATTCCTATCTATTCCTTTCTATTACTTTGATTATTGTTATGAATTGCTTAGCCATGAGGATTGCTTGTAATCTCATGGGCTAATTTCCTATACAGTTCTAGGGTTTGATGGATTGATTTAATTGATTTGGGGATTTAGACCAAAGATTGGGATTTTATGCAGTTGAGCTTTTGATTCTACTTATTTTACTAAGACATGTTAATCTGCTTCGTAACGTCTTCATAATATATTCATGACATCCGCTATAATGCTTGGATTATTGTGTTAGCTTGTGTGCGTTCATGATTGGTATTGTCTATCTGTTAGGGATTAGAGTAGCTCCGCTATAAGCACTTTAATTTCATGAACTGGTGAATCAAATACTTGATTAGTTTAGTGGAACAATGCAATTAGACAATCAAGTAGGAAGTGAATAGAACCTTGTAGTAATTCCAGAAAATATCTTGTTAGTCGAACTTACCATCCGGAGGTATTGTTGTTCGCTGGATTAGTATCTAGGAATAAGACTTGGTAATATTTGCGCACCTTAGGATTTAAACCAGATTAAACTGTTAGCTTTGAATCGAATCATATTCGGTGGGATAACAGGGATATGTGGTGTATTTTCAGTGAAACTGCATGAATGAACAATCGTAAGTTTAATAACCCAAATTAATTGGTCAATACCTGATACCTTAGAACTGTTTGTTATCTCTTGATTAGACACTTTCTTTTATTTTTCCTTGCTTTTAATTAATTCAGTTATTTAATATTTCGTTATTTAGATTAATTCACAACAAAACATTGGAAATTGGTTACTCAATTCTGATTAATTAGTAATTTATTGAATAAATAAATAATTAGCTGTCTTAGTAGGATCGATAATTTAACTTGGGTACTTGTTGCTACAATTGACATCCTTATACTTGAGGATTAAATTATAGTGCGTAGAAAAAGCCTATCAAGTTTTTGGCACCGTTGTCGGGGAGTTTGACATGGAAATTCGTGATATGAAGGGGAGTGAGAACGTCTTAGCCGACCACCTGTCGCGTTTAGAGACGAAGGAGCATTGTGATAATACTGCTGAGGTGATCAAAGACCATTTTCCTGATGAAAGGATATTAATGGTGGATATTCACAAGGTTTTCGCAGTCTCAAAGACTTATCCTGAGAAGGAGATGAAGGATGCTCCGTGGTATGCTAATTTTGTTAACTATATTGTCACGGGAGTGAAGCCTTATGGGCTGAGTAGACACCATATGGTCAAGTTTCTGCATGATGTTCAATTTATCTTATGGGAGGAGCCATGGGTCTACAAAATCTGCATGGATTCTATAATCTGTAGGTGTGTTCCTGAGGTTGAATGGGAGAGTGTCCTTGATTTCTGCCACTCGCAACCGAATGGGGGTCATTTTGGCGCCCAAAAGACTGCTCAAAAGGTGCTTCAGTCTGGTTTGTATTGGCCTACCCTGTTTAAAAGTTGTCAAGAGTATGTGGATACATGTGATAGATGCCAGCGGATGGGGAATATATCAAAGAGAGATGAGATGCCTTTGCAGCCTAGCATCGTAGTAGAGGTTTTTGATGTTTGGGGGATGATTTTATGGGGCCGTTTCCCCCATCTAATGGATTCCTCTACATTCTGCTTGCAGTGGACTACGTTTCGAAATGGGTGAAAGCAATTCCAACCAGGACGAATGATGCTAGAGTGGTTCAAGAGTTCATCAAGAAAGACATTTTCAGCCGTTTTGGAGTACCTAAGGCGCTCATAAGCGATGGAGGAACCCACTTTGTTAATAAGATGTTGGAGAAGGTTCTTCGAGATTATGGAGTCAAGCATAGGGTTACTACACCCTATCATCCGCAAGAAAATGGGCAAGCCGAGGTTTCAAATTGACAGATTAAGCAAGTGTTGGAGAAGACAGTTGGAAGTACAAGGAAAGATTGGTCTGCGAAGCTTAATGATGCTTTGTGGGGATTCAGAACAGCTTTCAAGACTGTCTTGGGGATGTCGCCTTATCAGATTGTTTATGGAAAATCTTGCCACCTTCCTGTGGAGATTGAGCATAAAGCTTATTGGGCTGTTAGGCGTGTGAATTTGAGCATGGAGGATGCTAAGGATTTTCGAACAACTCAAATCAATGAGTTGGACGAATTTCGTGAGAAGGCTTATGAGAACTCAATGATCTTCAAAGCACGTATGAAGAGATGGCATGATGCGAAGATCAAATTCAAGGAGTTCGATGTTGGTGATGAGGTACTTCTTTTCAACTCTCGTCTTAAACTTTTTGCAGGTAAGCTGAAGTCCCGTTCGAGTGGACCGTTTGTCATACATAGAGCATGTGGAGGGGGGAGCTTTGAGTTGAAAGGTAAGAATGGTGATATCATGGTAGCAAATGGCCAAAGATTGAAGCATTACAAGTCACCGCAGGATATCCAAGTACTCTCTCTTGAGTACTTGAGTTGAGGTTTGAATTCCGTCGTGACTCTCCGACGGTAAACATGAGCGCTTGTTGGGGGCTGTCCCTTCCGTTTTATTGCTTTTATATGTCTGTGTTGGTGTAGGAGTTTTATTAGGTGTTGCTTGACTACGGTATATACTTCTTTGCAAACTTAGATTCTCACTTTGTTTGATCTAAGTTTGGGGGGAGGTTACGTACATACCTTGTCTAGTAGTACCGAAGTAAAATTTTTGCATTGTGTTGTTGCTTGGAGGGTCGATTTTTTGCGGATTTTTAATATTTTCAATTTATTTGATGATGTTGAGGGTTCGATTTTTTGCGATTTTCCAGGTTTCGTTTTGTTTTTGTTTTTGTTTATTTGTTTTGTGTTAATCCTAGTGTTGGTATAGTTGATTTTTGGTCTCTAGGATAATTTATCGATTTTCGTAGCACTTGATGGTATTTTACGGTGTGCTTTCACTTAGAATTGAGTTCTGAAGTAGGGTACAGTACAGAAAAAGCAGGGGATCGAAGACGGAAGCAGAACCGGGAAGATCGGTCACGGCTCGCCACCTGGCTCGAGCCGAGCGGCGGCGCGGCGACGTCGGAAGCTGTCGAGCGGTGGTCCACAGGATACAGCACACGTGTTAGGCCCGAGAGCGAGCCCGCTCGGTAAGGTTTGAGCCTGCTCGGTGTTCAGCTCGCGGCGAGCGGGCAGCCGAGCGGCGCAGCGGGCGGTGATTAAAACCTGTCCAGCGCCATTTTTTTGGCTTATTTCCAGCCCCTGCGTCGAGCTCCCGCCAATTTCCGATGCTATTTCCGGCCAGTTTTTCTTAATTTTTCCACTAAATCACGTCACACACATAACTACTCATCTTCACTTGCATTAATTCATTAGATTAGGGCATTTTAGTGTGTGGATTTGGGGATTTTGGGTGTTGAATACCAAGTCGAAAATTCGTCATGTATAACACAAGGGGTATGTTTTTCTTGATCCTTTCACTCCTAGAATGGTAATTGTGATGTGAATTTGGTATGGGTAAGTCATATGTGTGTTGAATTTACATGTTCAAGTTGGGATTTGGTTGAGGCATTTTGACAAACACTTGGTGTGCATTCGAATTTGTGCTTAATTGTTGAATATCTTGATTGTTTGTTGCTTTTGTTCTCAACTATTTAGTTTTATGATGATTATTGAACATGTGGGGGGTGTTGATTGGTGCTTACATATGGAAGTAAGATGGAAATGGAGATTAGATTGAGAAGTTCCCATGAAAATGCTATGTTTTTGAATTGAAAGAGTGCATGAATGCTTGAATATTGAGTTCTCTGAGTTGAATGTGACTAAGCATGATTGTTCTTGGATTCTTGGAAGCATGTTTATGGTGGAATTGTTGAAGCTAAGAATGTGATATAGGATGTTTACTATTATGCATATCTAAGTAAGAGTTAGAAGTTTGATTAATGATTATGTTTTGAATATGATAGCTTTGAACTTGGAATTAAATTGCATAGGTCCTATCTATTTGATTATTTGATGGAAGAGTGTGCCTTGCCTATATAAATTGCAACAGGTAGAAATAAGAAGAAGAGATCAGATGAGGGTCCTTCTTATGAGTCCGATGATGTTGATCCAGAGGAGGAGACAGCAGCACAGATTTATGAGAGGCTGAGGAGAAAAAGGATGCTACCAGGAGATTTTGGCATCGAGTTTGCTAACTGGGATAAAATAGATGTTCTATATGGGAGGATTGCAGATAAGATAATCAACACTCGATACCAAGACGATCAGACGATGGATACTCTGGGTTTTACTGATGATATAAGATGGATGTTTGATCAGGTTGGTATCCGAAGTTTCATGGAGATGAGACCACCCACCTATTTCAGACTCACTGCGGAGTTCCTTTGCACGCTAAAAGTGTTGTATGATGAGGAGATTCCATACGAGTGTGAGTTTGTACTGGGAGGGGGTGAGTCTAGAAAAGAGACCCCAGATTCGATCAATAGAATATTCGGGTGTCCTGAGGGGATTCCTGCGTTTATAGAGGATCAAAGATTCAAGCCCAATGATTTCTGGAGATTGATTACGGGGCGGAATGAGGTTTATTGTTCGAGTTATGCTCGAGCCACTAGCATCCGCAACCCAGTGCTGAGATATATGGATCGAATTTTGGGATGTACAATCTTCTGTCGATCCGAGAGTGGTGCGATTCCCCGAGGAGAGCTCTATGTATTGTGGTGCATGCTTCATGGAGTGAGGTTCAATGTGGGTGCTTATTTGATTCACCAGATGTACCAGTTCGCCACACACGTCCGATAGATAGTGAACATAGGAGGTTTGGTTACGCCTATTGCTCACCATTATGGGATTGACACGAGTGAGATGTTGGTTGTGAGGAAGAAGCCAGACATTGATCTTGGATCGTTGGAATCAAGCAAGGTGTTTAAGGTGTCAAAGAGAGGTGTTTTGGAGTTTGTCTATGCTAGTGCACCTAATGCCTTCTCATTCCCTATAGAGCTCACTCATTTCATTACCATCCGGGATGAGGAAAACATCTTGAATGAGGGTAATATCGGAATGAAAACACCTAGTCATCAATCAATCATTGAGGCGATTCAGAAGGGCAGAGACTGGAGGAGGGCAGCGCAAGATGCACTAGCCCAGGATCAGCCGATGGCTATGGGGGACCCTGTCGATGAGGCATACGAAGGAGCGGATTATGGAGATGATCAGGACTATGGAGGTGGAGCAAATGATGAGATGCCGCACCCGGATTTTGGAGGAGGAGCTCCAGGAGGAGAGCAGTTTGGGGGGCACCATTGTTCCCCAGAGTAGATCAGTTTCCCTTATACGGGATGCCTCCACCACCAGTGCCTCCTGGTTTTGAGGCATGGCAGCCGATGGTTTCATGATATGGCCAGCAGGCCCAAGGTATGCATGCTCATTTATCTAACTTGACAGTTGAAAACAGGAGGAGAAGAAGAGAGAACGTTGCTATTCGTCGCCAGCTGACGCAGATCAATGCAACTCAGCAAGCGACTAACACTCAGATTGGAGGGTTGAACAACACGCTTACCCAGATGTCGGATAGAGTAAGGACACTGGAGGACATTCGGGAGGAATTCAACGCATGGCGCATTGATCCTGATGATCTGATTTGAGCAGTGTTATCGGATAGTGTTTATGTCTCTCTACTTCTACCTTTCTGATTTTTCACTTTTTGGAGTCATTTGACAGTCTGTGCTAGGAGTTCTGTTCTATTGATTTGGGCATGTATGATACAATTATTCTGTTTCTATTGATGGTTGATTATTAAGGGTTTATGATTCATTCATAGAGGTATGTGTTTGCCTAATTTTTTAGCACTCACGAGCAAGAATACTCGATCGTTGTAGTAGTATATCCCAAGAAAAATTATCAATCCAATAAGGAGTTATTTTCGGACTAGCAAATACGTGAGCTCATGTTCATGTCGTTTTTGTAAAGATGATCGGGGGTTTTAAGATGATAAACAACTAAAACAAGTAACAAGTAAATAAGATAGCAAATAAGATAAATGACAAGTAAAGATAATGGGTGCTAAAGTTCAAGTATGGAAAATCATGGGATTAGAAACATCCAAGCATATTCAATTCATATTATCATGCAAAAGGAATCCAACTCAATTGATGTAGACTAAGGGTGATCACGATTGTATCCTAAGCTCCCTTTCGGGTTACAAAGGTTGTTGATTCATTTTGGACTCCCAAAAGCACTTAAGATCAAAGCCCAACATTAACCCCTTCCATCTAGGTACTAGTTAGACTAAACTCTCCCTTTTTGTGTACTAAGGCCAACGAATGGATTGGTTCCCCTCATTGAATTCAAATATCCTTTCGGTCAAACCCAAACTCAATGTCTATTAATGCCTTCCTAATACTATAGAGGGTCGTTTCCGTCTCACTCCAAGCAATACATACATGAAGATCATGATAGCATTTAATTACCACAAATAATCCATTGATCAACAATACATTAAACCAATAAACATTCATGAATAACAAACCATGCCATCACAACATCAAGACAATTAAACTCCATGAATAGAAATCAACATCAATTAAATCAAAAACCAATTTAATCCACATGATAATATAAATCTAATATGCTCTTCATGTTCCTAATCCCACTAGAGGGATTAGCCTATCATAGTAAAAGTAACAGAACAATTAAATGATTCATTACAATTACCCATAGTCTAAGATCTAAAGAAATACAAAATGAATGGATTCTTCCCTATCAATTTCTTGAAGAAAATCTTCTATTCTTCTTGATCTCCACCTCTAGCTTTTGATTCCTTGAGATCTCTCACACCCAATGGAAGGGATGAAGTTTTGATGGAGAATTAATGGAGATGATGAAGATGGATCAAAATGGATGAAGGTGGATGAAGATGATGGTGGGAAATGGAAGAAATGGTGTGTGAGGTGTGTGTAGATGATAGGATTTTCGGATTCTCTGCCAATTGTTGAATAAAGGGGTATTTATACCCCTTTGGAGGCTTCTAGAAGGATCTGGAAATTTCTGCAGGAAAATACCCAACACGAGTCGTGCTCTGTAACACGGCCACGGGGTGGCCGTGTTGTGTCTTCTGATGCTGCCGCACGACCTCGCCTTACAGGGCCGTGTTACGCAACACGGCTCGTGTGTTGCAACACGAGTCGTGTGTTGTAACACGGGCATAGGTGTGATCGTGTTGGCTCTTCTGATGTCGCCACACGGCCACCTTCTTACAGGGCCGTGTTGGTGACAAGGCTCGTGCTCCCGACTCGACTCGTGCAACTGGACACGACCTGAAGTTGCCCGTGTTGAGTGACTAGATGTCGCCACACGGCCAACTCTTACAGGGCCGTGTTGGCTACACGGCTCGTGTGCTGGCTCCTGCATTTCTTCACTGTTTTGGCTCGTTCTCCCTCGTTTCAACTCCGAATTGAGATCCGCTTTTTCCTACATCTTCCTTATCATGTTTAACATCCAATAAAAAGTGAAAATCTTACGTTTAAGCTCATTCACACACATTTCAATAAAAATACAAAACACAACCGAATAACATATAAAATACGGATAAAATAATACGAAAATATATATAAAAAGACACTAAAATCTAGGTGAAAATAGCTCTAATCAACCCCCCAAACTTAAGGTGTTGCTCGTCCCCGAGCAACGAAAATGACAAATCAAAAGGAGAAATTTTCACCTAGAAAAGACTAAACGAATATAAGCAATAACACATCGTTAGCACTAATAACAACAAACTATGCTAAGTCATCCTGCAACATTAAAATCATGACATGAGAAATTAACAAGTTCAATCAAAAGAGAATAAAGTGTAATATAGTTCCTTTTAAGTCCAAGCCTCGCAATGGATATTAATGTCTCTCAACACTCTTTTGAAATAGGGTAAATCATACTCATTAATCGATTGGCTCGACTCGCTATAAGCTTGCTCGCGGACTATATTCACAAACCACCAAAGTTTCAATTAATGATCAAAAAGGTCTTTAATTAGGATGTAATGATAGGCTCTTTGGTATGGTAGGGAAGATATGGATAAGAGTGACTCAACAAGTGTAAGTAATCAAAGAGATGGCCAATTTCCTCAACTTCTCCACTTTTCTTTCTTCCTTTCTTATCTTTACAATCTCAAGCACTATTTATTAACTTTCCTTTGGTTGAGCTTCTTTTGATGCATGCTTCCTTTCTTTGAATTTTGTTTACTTGAGCATTTTGATGTTGATTTGCTCCTTTTCTAACGTTGAGGTTGCATGTCCATTCTTGTTTTGCTCTTTTCATCCTTTTTCTTGCTTGTTTACCATATCCTTTTCTTCTTTTGGTAATCAATCAATCCTTTCTAGCTACCATCTCCTCAATCACCCACACAAAGGTATATATAAGCTTTGACTTGGTCATTAAGGCTTGTAATGTGCTAAATTCACAAGAAATAGGCTTATAGGCTCAAAATGGTTAACTAAGGATGATGTTCATGGTAGGGAACATATATGGCAATGACTATAATAACAAGGATGGCCTTAGATCATTTCACCAATCTCCACTAATCGGGCTCATTCTTATAGTCCTTGAGCAAGTTCTAACTTATCAAACACAACCGATCCACTCATGAAGAAATACCATGTATGCATGGTTGAGGCTCAAATGCTCACAAGCTTGTGCTCGGATCTTAAGGAACTTATTACACCACATTCATCTCAAAATTGAACAAGTTAAATAAAACATGTCACAATTTGAAAGTGTAGAGATTCTTAATCAAAGTTTGTCATCACTTATCACCACAATCTATCATCACTCACATTCAAAAATGACTCACGACATCCCTAAACAAACCACCAAACAACCCAAAACAAGAATGAAAATACACACAACATACAAATAAGGACTCAACAAACAAGACACAACAAAAATACAAAACATGCAAAAACACAAAATACCATCATCCATAAGAAACTTAAGCACACATTCATCCCAACCTTTATTGAAAAGGAAATCCTAATTACGAAAGTAAACCTCCCATAACATAACATATGAAGTATCATGCTAGTCACAACAATCAAAATCAATTCATTTCAAGTAATAAAATGATAAGGTGTAGAGTACTCCCTCAATAGGCATTTGGTAAGGAAAGCGTTAGCTCCAAGCTCCATCTTGCTTCCAATACCTCTCATTCATGCTCAAATACTCAACAAACACCATTATTTCAACAATTTCATTATAAATATGGACTATCATGCACTTCAACACCACCAATCATGCCAAAATCAACCCAAACTCATGAGAAAAATTTTAAAATTGACCCAATTTTTACAAGAATCATACTCAAGTGGTGAGTCACACCACACACTCTCCCCCCAAACTTAAATCGAAACAAGAGTTTAGACTTAAGTTTGCAAAAAGTGGTGAGACTTACCCTTGTAGTTTCCATTTATAATCTTCTTGTAGAGAACCATACGCATCCACACGACTCAAGCTATGTCCACCACGCACTAGCACCCCCCAAACTTAACTCGAGACAAGAGTCACGAATTAAGTTTGCAACAAATGGTGAAACAAGTCAACTTGAATCCATGAAGCATTTCTCTTTTCTTCAATATGCATTTTTCTCCATGAGCACAATCAACCTACAAGGCTAAAACAACCAAGCAACAAAAGATAAAAAGAATGGGTTGCCTCCCATTTAGCGCTAAGTTTAACGTCTTCAAGCCAGACGAATTTAAGCTCTTAACAATCGGAAAAATCCAAGACCCCATCGGGCCGCATCTTCACTTTAAACATCTCTTTAACAACCTTTTTATCCACACTTCGTGCTCCTTTAACACTTGAACTCACCTCGTTTCCTCTTTTCCTCACATTCTTAAATCCCGGAGGCCCTTTATCAATCTTCAAATCAACATGTGGATCTCCCCCAAGCGTATTTCTTTTTGAAGAGAAATTTCCTGCAATTTCAAGCATAAAGTTAGTTAATTCTTCATCTTTTAAAATCGCACTTACCACTTCATCTCGAATATCCGGAGGCTTAATGGGTGGCTTCAAATGAAGATTTCGCCCTATTAAATTCTTGCTTGATAACACCAATTCTCTTTCATGTGATCGGAGTGTGAGTTCCTTCTTATCCATATCAAATTTGGCTTTTGCGGTTGCCAAAAGCGGCCTTCCAAAAATTAATGGAATCCAAGGATCCGCTTGCTTCTCAACTATCATAAAATCCACCGGAAATACAAAATCCTCTATTTGCACAAGCGTATCCTCCACAACTCCATGGGGCTTTATCATAGAACCATCCATTATTCCGATTTCCACATCCGTTTCCTTTAACCTCCCAATGCCAAGTTTCTCAAAAATCTCCAAAGGCATTACATTAATGCTCGAACCAAGATCACATATAGCATTAAAGTTTTCCCCATTTCCAATTTTACAAGTAAGAACGAATTTGCCGGGGTCTTCCACCTTTAATGAAGCATGAACCTCAACAATGTCATGATCTTGTTTCAACATTATCTCTCCATCACACTTACTTTCCTCATCCAACAAAGACAAAAATTCACCAATTATCATCTCATCATCCAAAGACCAATCTTCATCAACGCCAATGTCCTCCTCAATTTTTGACACCACTTTATCACCAACTACTTCTTCAACCTTAGAAACAATGTTTGTTGTTTCCACCAACCCTTTCTCCACCTTACTTTCCATGTTGCACACGGTAACATACAAACATTGCTCCTTAGGATTAGTTACCGTGGTAGAGGGGAACTTTCCTTGTTGGTGTTGAGATCCAACGGAGGAAGCAATTTGCCCCATTTGATGCTCAAATGCTCTCATCCTATTGTCGGATTTCTTTTCATTTTCATCCATTCTAGCTTCAAACTTAGCATCTCTCTTTTCCATATAAGCCCTTGTATCTTTCATGAATGCTAGTAATGTCTCTTCCAATGATGACTTACCTTCTCCATTCAATGGTTTGGCACTTGGATCGAATCCCGGAGGAAATGACACGGTGGCTTGAGGATTAGAGTAAGAAAGATTTTCATGCTTCCTTGGAGCTTGATAATTTCCACTTGATTGATTGAAATTGCTTCCCCGAGCTTGCCCTTGATATCCTCCTTGATAATTACCTTGGTTGGAAGGATAGTTACCTTGAAAATTCCCTTGACGTTGAAAATTTCTTTGGTAATTTCTCCCATCTAAATAGGCAACATCCTCTACATTTTGCATAACAAGGCTCTCATCATTCACAATGGCACTTGTGCTTCCCCCTTGACTCACTCCTTGAGTGATCAAATTCAATTGCTTAGTTAAAGCATTGATGCTTTCATTAAATTCTTTCATGCCTTGGCCTTGAAACACATCGATCTTCACTTTATGCACACTTTCCACTTGAGCCACCTTTCCGTATGCATAACCTCCCAATATCCTCTCGGACGGCCATTGATAAGCATTCATCGCAATGTCTTCAAAAATTTCCATAGCTTTCATCGCATCCACTCCGAATATAGATCCTCCGGATGAGGCATCTACATGCATCCGATGTTGTTGGCTCAACCCTTGATAGAAGAAAGCCACTTGTTGATTCTCATGAAAGTCATGTTGAGGGCACTTTCTTAGCATCTCCTTGTAGCGTTCCCATGCTTCATAAAAGCTTTCATCCGGAATTTGCTTAAACTGAGTGATAAGGCTCTTCAATTGGAGTGTCTTTGAAGGAGGAAAGTACTTGTTTAGGAACCTTTGCTCAAGATCTTCCCATGTGTTACAACTTCCCAAAGGAATTGCATTATACCATGCCTTAGCCTTGTCTCTTAAAGAGAAAGAGAACAACCTCATCCGAATAGCATCTTCCGATACTCCATTCATCTTAATGGTATTTGCAACCTCCAAGAAGCTAGCTAGATGCATGTTTGGATCCTCAAGAGGACCTCCCCCAAACTGATTTTCTTTGACCATGTTGATCAATCCGGTCTTGATTTCTAAATTGTTGGCTTGAACCGGAGGAACCATATTGTGTACGGCTCTCGGTTGGAAGTAATCCCGGATTGCTCTAGGCCTTGGCCTCTCTTGAGGTATTTGCACATTTCCTTGCATTGCTTGGTTATTGAACATATTAACCATCTCTTGGACATTTCTACGAACATGTGGTTGTGCCTCTTGTTGTTGGAGTATCCTTTGAGCCTCTTGATTGGCAAGCAATTGCATATATTCTTGATTTTGAGCAAAGAAATTCCTCATTATCTCCGCTTGATTCTCTTGCACTCCTTCTTGTACCCCTCTTTGATCTTGTAAAGGATCTTGGGGTGGGTTATAATTAGCATTCTCTCCACGTTGATTCTCCATCTTTTCTTTTCTAGCTTTACGCCTCTCTCGCTTCCTTTGTCGTGTGGTCCTTTCAATCTCCAAATTCAAAGGAATGATCGATTGATTTCCCTTTGATCTTGTGATCATAAAACACCTACGAAAAGGCCAAGAGTGAGACCACAAACAACAATAGTAAATAAAATAAAATAAAATAAAATCCTTATCAAGAACAACTAAAACAATAACACAGTACTCGACTAGTCCGTCAAACTCCCCTTTGGCAACGGCGCCATTTTCTTGTTTGCCTATTTTATAGCACTCACGAGCAAGAATACTCGATCGTTGTAGTAGTATATCCCAAGAAAAATTATCAATCCAATAAGGAGTTATTTTCGGACTAGCAAAATACGTGAGCTCATGTTCATTGTTGTTTTTGTAAAGATGATCGGGGGTTTTGAGATTGGATAACAACTAAAACAAGAAGCAAGTAAATAACAATAACAAATAAGTAGAATGACAAGAATAGAAAATGGGTGCTTAAGTTCAAGTATGGAAAAACATGGGATTAGAAACATCCAAGCACACTCAATTCATATTATCATGCAAACGGAATTCAACTCAATTGATGTAGACTAAGGGTGATCACGATTGTATCCTAAGCTCCCTTTCGGGTTACAAAGGTTGTTGATCCATTTTGGACTCCCAAAAGCACTTAAGATCAAAGCCCAACATTAACCCCTTCCATCTAGGTACTAGTTAGACTAAACTCTCCCTTTTTGTGTACTAAGGCCAACGAATGGATTGGTTCCCCTCATTGAATTCAAATATCCTTTCGGTCAAACCCAAACTCAATGTCTATTCATGCCTTCCTAATACTATAGAGGGTCGTTTCCGTCTCACTCCAAGCAATACATACATGAAGATCATGATAGCATTTAATTACCACAAATAATCCATTGATCAACAATCCATTAAACCAATAAACATTCATGAATAACAAACCATGCCATCACAACATCAAGACAATTAAACTCCATGAATAGAAATCAACATCAATTAAATCAAAAACCAATTTAATCCACATGATAATATCAATCTAATATGCTCTTCATGTTCCTAATCCCACTAGAGGGATTAGCCTATCATAGTAAAAGTAACAAAACAATTAAATGATTCATTACAATTACCCATAGTCTAAGATCTAAAGAAATACAAAATGAATGGATTCTTCCCTATCAATTTCTTGAAGAGAATCTTCTATTCTTCTTGATCTCCACCTCTAGCTCTTGATTCCTTGAGATCTCTCACACCCAATGGAAGGGATGAAGTTTTGATGGAGAATTAATGGAGATGATGAAGATGGATCAAAATGGATGAAGGTGGATGAAGATGATGGTGGGAAATGGAAGAAATGGTGTGTGAGGTGTGTGTAGATGATAGGATTTTCGGATCTCTGCCAATTGTTGAATAAAGGGGTATTTATACCCCTATGGAGGCTTCTAGAAGGATCTGGAAATTTCTGCAGGAAAATACCCGGCACGAGTCGTGCTCTGCAACACGGCCACGAGGTGGCCGTGTTGTGTCTTCTGATGCTCCCGCACGGCCTCGCCTTACAGGGCCGTGTTACGACTGGACACGACCGGAAGTTGCCCGTGTTGAATGACTAGATGTCGCCACACGGCCAACTCTTACAGGGCCGTGTTGGCTACACGGCCCGTGTTGGTGCTGGCTCCTGCATTTCTTCACTATTTTGGCTCGTTCTCCCTCGTTTCAACTCCGAATTGAGATCCGCTTTTTCCTACACCTTCCTTATCATGTTTAGCATCCAATAAAAAGTGAAAATCTTACGTTTAAGTTCATTCACACACATTTCAATAAAAATACAAAATACAACCAAATAACATATAAAATACGGATAAAATAATACGAAAATATATATAAAAAGACACTAAAATATAGGTGAAAATAGCTCTAATCAGTATGCATGGTTGAGGCTCAAATGCTCACACGCTTGTGCTCGGACCCTAAGGAACTTATTACACCACATTCATATCAAAATTAAACAAGTTAAGTAAAACATGTCACAATTTGAAAGTGTAGAGATTCTTAATCATAATTTGTCATCACTTATCACCACAACATATCATCACTCACGTTCAAAAATGACTCACGACACCCCTAAACAAACCACCAAACATCCCAAGACAAGAATGAAAATACACACAACATACAAATAAGGACTCAACAAACAAGACACAACAAAAATACAAAACATGCAAAAACACAAAATACCATCATCCATAAGAAACTTAAGCACACATTCATCCCAACCTTAATTGAAAAGAAAATCCTAATTTACGAAAGTAAACCTCCCACAAACATAACAAATGAAGTATCATGCTAGTCACAACAATCAAAATCAATTCATTTCAAGTAATAAAATGATGAGGTGTAGAGTACTCCCTCAATAGGCATTTGGTAAGGAAAGCGTTAGCTCCAAGCTCCATCTTGCTTCCAATACCTCTCATTCATGCTCAAGCACTCAACAAACACCATTATTTCAACAATTTCATTATAAATATGGACTATCATGCACTTCAACACCACCAATCATGCCAAAATTAAACCAATACTCATGAGAGAAAAATTTTAAAATTTACCCAAATTTTACAAGAATCATACATCATACTCAAGTGGTGAGTCACACCACACACTCTCCCCCCAAACTTAAATCGAAACAAGAGTTGAGACTTAAGTTTGCAAAAAGTGGTGAGACTTACCCTTGTAGTTTCCATTGATGATCTTCTTGTTGAGAAGTAACCGCATCCACACGCTCAAGCTATGTCCACACGCACTATCACCCCCCAAACTTAACTCGATACAAGAGTCACGAATTAAGTTTGCAACAAATGGTGGAACATGTCAACTTGAATCCATGAAGCATTTCTCTTTTCTTCAATATGCATTTTTCTCCATGAGCACAATCAACCTACAAGGCCAAAATACAAAACAACAAAAACAAAGCAATAAAGATAGTGATGGGGTGCCTCCCATCGAGCGCTAAGTTTAACGTCTTCAAGCTAGACGAATGTTTAGCTCATCTTTCACATAAAGTATCCACAAAGAGGGTCTCCCTTTGTGATGGATCCACATAGTGCTTCACACGATGACCATTGACCAAGAACTCTCCCCCGTTCTCATCTATAACCTTTAGAGCTCCCCCATCAAGTACTTCCTTTACCACATAAGGTCCTCTCCATTTGGACTTCAACTTGCCCGGGAAAAGTCTTAGTCGAGAATTGAATACCAACACCTTCTCACCCTTTTCAAAGCTCTTCTTCCTCAAACGAGCATCATGCCACCTCTTGGTTTTCTCCTTAAAAATTCTTGAATTTTCATAAGCATTTTCTCTAAATTCATCAAGCTCATTCAATTGTAAGAATCTTACCTTCTTCGAAGCTTTCATGTCAAAATTCAACTTCTTAATGGCCCAATAAGCTTTATGCTCTAACTCCACCGGAAGATGGCAAGACTTACCATAGACAATTTGAAAAGGAGACATACCAAGAGTGGTCTTGAATGCGGTTCGAAAGGCCCACAATGCATCATCAAGTTTATTTGACCAATCCTTTCTACTCACACTCACTGTTTTCTCCAAGACTTGTTTGATTTGTCGATTAGAAATTTCAGCTTGACCATTCGTTTGAGGGTGATACGGAGTAGACACTCGATGCTTCACTCCATAAGTCTTGAGAATGTTCTCCATGAGCTTATTTATGAAGTGACTACCCCCATCACTTACCAACACTCTAGGCACTCCAAATCTTGTGAAGATATGCTTCTTTAGAAACCCCATGACCACTCTAGCATCACTTGTTCTTGAAGGTATGGCCTCAACCCATTTTGATACATAGTCAACCGCCAATAGGATGTATAGGAATCCATTAGATTGAGGAAATGGTCCCATGAAATCGATGCCCCACACATCAAATATCTCCACTTCTTGAAAGCTCTTAAGGGGCATCTCATCCCACTTGGAGATTCCTCCCATCCTTTGACATCGATCACAACCCTCTACAAATTTCTTACAACTCTTGAACAAAAATGGCCAATACAACCCCGATTGTAAGACTTTTGCAGCGGTCTTTTGAGCTCCAAAATGGCCTCCACTAGGTGAAGAGTGGCAAAACTCCAACACACTATTCCATTCTTCCTCGGGCACACATCTTCGCACAAGAGAATCATTACACATCTTGTATAAGAATGGATCATCCCACAAGTAACTTTTAACATCATGAAAGAACTTCTTGGATTGATACTTATTAAGCTCATAAGGTCTCCTTCCACTAGCCAAGTAATTCACATAGTCCGCATACCACGGACTTCCTTCTTCCTCCACTAAAGCCTCAATTTGATAGCAATCACACTCCAAGATTTCTTCATCGGGAAAAACCTCTTTGATTAACTCATAAGTACCTTCACAATGCTCCCTCGACTCTAACCTTGAAAGATGGTCGGCTATCACATTCTCCGTGCCCTTCTTATCTCTCACTTCAATATCAAATTCTTGAAGAAGTAGTACCCATCTTATCACCCTTGGCTTTGCATCCTTCTTTGCCATGAGATACTTGATAGCGGCATGGTCGGTGTATACAATAGTTTTCGTTCCTACCAAATAAGGACGAAACTTATCAAATGCGTATACTACCGCCAAGAACTCTTTTTCGGTAGTGGTGTAGTTCCTTTGAGCCGCATCAAATGTCTTGCTTGCATAGTAAATAGCTCGGAATTTTTTTTCTCTTAGTTGCCCCAAAACCACTCCAAGAGCTACGTCACTTGCATCACACATCAATATAAATGGCTCCTTCCAATCGGGGGTGATCAAGATGGGTGATGAAATTAAAGCTTCCTTTAGCACCTGAAAAGCATTTAAACAATTATCATCAAACTTAAACGGCATATCTTTTTCAAGGAGATGAGATAGAGGTTTAGAAAATGAAGAAAAATCCTTTATGAATCTACGATAGAACCCGGCATGGCCAAGGAACGATCGTACTCCCTTCTCATTTGTTGGTGGTGGAAGCTTCTCTATAGCAACAACTTTGGCTCGGTCAACTTGCAATCCCTTTGAAGAGATGTGATGTCCAAGTACAATGCCATCATTTACCATGAAATGGCACTTCTCCCAATTCAACACTAAATTAGTGTCTTGACATCGCTTCAAAACAATAGCAAGGTTAGACAAACAATTATTAAAAGAAGAACCAAACACCGAAAAGTCATCCATGAACACTTCCATTATATTCTCAATTAATCCTTCAAAGATTGCCATCATACACCTTTGAAAGGTGGCCGGTGCATTGCAAAGTCCAAATGGCAATCTTCGAAAAGCAAATATTCCATAAGGACAAGTGAAAGCGGTCTTTTCTTGGTCTTCGGGTGCTATGAGAATTTGGTTATACCCGGAATATCCATCAAGAATGCAATAAAACTCATACCCGGCCAACCTATCCAACATTTGATCCAAGAAAGGTAAGGGGAAGTGATCTTTACGTGTGTTTTCATTAAGCTTTCTATAATCAACACACACACGCCATCCCGTCACTGTCCTAGTGGCTATGGTCTCATCTTTATCGGTCTTCACTATAGTCATACCCCCTTTTTTAGATACTACATGCAACGGGCTCACATAGGGGCTATCACTAATAGGAAAAATCATATCGGAGTCTAACCACTTAAGAACCTCTTTTTTTACCACTTCTTGCATGATAGGATTAAGTCTTCTTTGGTTTTGAACACAAGCTTTCCCTTCATCCTCAAGTCTTATCTTATGCATGCAAATTGTTGGACTAATTCCCTTCAAATCATCAATACACCAACCAATAGCCGACTTATGCTCTTTAAGGACATTAAGCAATTTATCAAGTTGACTAGAAGTTAGAGATGATGATACAATTATCGGATAAGTCTCATTTTCACCAAGGTAGGCATAAGTAAGATGATCGGGTAGAGGCTTCAACTCCACCTTCTTTTCCTTTTTCTCTTCTTGCTCGAGTGAATCTCTAAGTGTTAAGAACTTTTCATTTCCTCTTGAGATGGCGGTTGCAACCTCTTGAGCTTCACTACAATCACCTAGATCAAGCAAACAATTAATCAATTCTTCATTTAAATCAAGAGAAGTAGTAGAAATATTAGAAAGAGATAGAGAATTGCTCAAGCATAGTTCAAGTGGATCCTTGGTTACAATGGAAGGCCAACTCTCCTCGACACTTCCCTTTACAACATCCACACTTTTACATTCTTCATCATTCATTGGATATTGCATGGCCTTGTGTAGAGAGAATACCACTTCCTTATCATTAACCCTAAACTTCAATTCTCCTTTGTAGACATCAATAAGAGCTCTCCCGGTAGCAAGAAACGGTCTCCCAAAAATCAATGGCACATTTTCATCCTCCTCCATATCTAGAACAACAAAATCCACCGGAAAGACGAACTTATCAACTTTCACCAACACATCTTCAACTACTCCTTTTGGATGTGTCATAGATCTATCCGCCAATTGAAGTGTGATGGAAGTTGGCTTTACTTCACCTAATCCAAGCTTCTTGAATATGGAGAGAGGCATGAGATTAATGCTTGCACCCAGGTCACAAAGAGCCTTGTTCTTCTTGTTCTTTCCAATTTCACATGGTATAATGAAACTACCCGGATCCTTCAATTTTTGTGGAAGTTTCCGTTGTAGAATGGCACTACACACTTCGGTTAGATTAACCGTTTCCTTGTCCACAAGACTTCTTTTCTTTCCCATGATGTCCTTCAAGAAACGAGCATAATGAGGCATTTGATCCAAAGCATCGGCGAAAGGGATATTGATTTGAATCTTCTTGAAGATTTCAAGAAACTTTTTGAACCTCTCATCCAAACCCTTCTTCAAGAACCTTTGAGGAAAAGGAACCGGTACTTGAGTCTTGGGTATTCCCCAACTATCTCTTTCAACTTCAACTTCCTTTTCCCTTAACTCCTCTGCCTTCTTCCACTTTGGAATTCTCTCTATTTTCTCTTCATCTTTCTTTTGCTCAACAATTTCTTTTTTCTTGCTTACTTCCTCCATTTCAATCTCTTCTTGCACCAACCCTTCTTCCACCTTGCTTTCCACTTCCCTTTCAATGACAATACTATCTTCTTTAGGCATAGGAGGTTCCTCATACTCTTTTCCACTTCTAAGAGTGATAGCTTTGCAATCTTCTTTAGGATTGGTTACCGTGGTAGATGGAAACTTTCCTTGTTGGTGTTGAGATCCCACGGAAGAAGCAATTTGACCCATTTGATACTCAAAAGCTCTCATCCTATTGTCGGATTTCTTCTCATTTTCCTCCATTCTAGCCTCCATCTTTTTCATGAATGTTAGCAATGTCTCTTCCACCGATGCTTTCCCCTCTCCATTTGGTGGTTTAGCACTTGGATCGAATCCCGGAGGATATGACACGGCGGCTTGAGGATTAGAGTAAGAAAGATTTTCATGCTTCCTCGGAGCTTGATAATTTCCACTTGATTGATTGAAATTGCTTCCCCGAGCTTGTCCTTGATATCCTCCTTGATAATTACCTTGATTAGAAGGATAATTACCTTGGAAATTCCCTTGATGATGGAAATTCCCTTGGTAATTTCTCCTATCTAAATAGGCAACATCTTCTACACTTTGCATAACCTTGCTCTCATCATTCACCATAGAACTTGTGCTTCCCCCTTGGCTTACTCCTTGAGTGATCAAATTCAATTGCTTTGTTAAAGCTTGAATGCTCTCATTGAATTCTTTCATTCCCTCACTTTGGAACATATCACTCTTCACTTTGTTCACACTCTCCACTTGAGCTACTTTTCCAAAGGCATAACCTCCCATTACTCGCTCGGAAGGCCATTGATAAGCATTCATCGCAATGTCTTCAAAAATATCCATGGCTTTCATAGCATCTACTCCAAATATAGACCCTCCGGATGAGGCATCTACATGCATCTGATTTTGTTGATTCAACCCTTGGTAAAAGAAAGCCACTTGTTGATTCTCATGAAAATCGTGTTGAGGACACTTTCGGAGCATCTCTTTGTAGCGTTCCCATGCTTCATAAAAATTTTCATCTGGAAGTTGCCTAAATTGAGTGATAAGGCTTTTCAATTGGAGCGTCTTTGAAGGAGGAAAGTACTTGTTTAGGAACCTTTGCTCAAGATCTTCCCATGTATTACAACTTCCCAAAGGAATTGTATTGTACCATGCTTTAGCCTTGTCTCTTAAAGAGAAAGAGAACAACCTCATTCGAATAGCATCCTCCGACACTCCCTTCATCTTGACGGTATTTGCAACCTCCAAGAAAGTAGATAGATGAGTGTTCGGGTCTTCAAGAGGACCTCCCCCAAACTGATTTGCTTTAACCATGTTGATCAATCCGGTCTTGATTTCATAATCATTGGCTTGAACCGGAGGAACCATATTGTGCACGGCCCTCGGTTGGAAGTAATCCCGAATTGCTCTAGGCCTTGGCAACTCTTGTTGTTGAAATATCCTTTGAGCTTCTTGATTGGCAAGCAATTGCATATACTCTTGATTTTGAGCAAAGAAATTCCTCATTATCTCCGCTTGATTCTCTTGCACTCCTTCTTGTACCCCCCTTTGATCTTGTAAAGGATCTTGGGGTAGGTCATAATTAACATTGCCTCCCCGTTGATTCTCTATATTTTTTTCTTTTCTAGCTTTACGCCTCTCTCGTTTCCTTTGTCGTGCGGTCCTTTCATCTCCAAATTCAAAGGAATGATCGATTGATTTTCCTTTGATCTTGTGATCATAAAACACCTACGAAAAGGCCAAGAGTGAGACCACAAACACAAATAATAAATAAAATAAAATAAAAAGAATCCTTATCAAGAACAACTAAAACAATAACACAGTACTCGACTAGTCCGTCAAACTCCCCTTTGGCAACGGCGCCATTTTCTTGTTTGCCTAATTTTTTAGCACTCACGAGCAAGAATACTCGATCGTTGTAGTAGTATATCCCAAGAAAAATTATCAATCCAATAAGGAGTTATTTTCGGACTAGCAAATACGTGAGCTCATGTTCATGTCGTTTTTGTAAAGATGATCGGGGGTTTTGAGATGATAAACAACTAAAACAAGTAACAAGTAAATAAGATAGCAAATAAGATAAATGACAAGTAAAGATAATGGGTGCTAAAGTTCAAGTATGGAAAATCATGGGATTAGAAACATCCAAGCATATTCAATTCATATTATCATGCAAAAGGAATCCAACTCAATTGATGTAGACTAAGGGTGATCACGATTGTATCCTAAGCTCCCTTTCGGGTTACAAAGGTTGTTGATCCATTTTGGACTCCCAAAAGCACTTAAGATCAAAGCCCAACATTAACCCCTTCCATCTAGGTACTAGTTAGACTAAACTCTCCCTTTTTGTGTACTAAGGCCAACGAATGGATTGGTTCCCCTCATTGAATTCAAATATCCTTTCGGTCAAACCCAAACTCAATGTCTATTCATGCCTTCCTAATACTATAGAGGGTCGTTTCCGTCTCACTCCAAGCAATACATACATGAAGATCATGATAGCATTTAATTACCACAAATAATCCATTGATCAATAATCCATTAAACCAATAAACATTCATGAATAACAAACCATGCCATCACAACATCAAGACAATTAAACTCCATGAATAGAAATCAACATCAATTAAATCAAAAACCAATTTAATCCACATGATAATATAAATCTAATATGCTCTTCATGTTCCTAATCCCACTAGAGGGATTAGCCTATCATAGTAAAAGTAACAGAACAATTAAATGATTCATTACAATTACCCATAGTCTAAGATCTAAAGAAATACAAAATGAATGGATTCTTCCCTATCAATTTCTTGAAGAGAATCTTCTATTCTTCTTGATCTCCACCTCTAGCTTTTGATTCCTTGAGATCTCTCACACCCAATGGAAGGGATGAAGTTTTGATGGAGAATTAATGGAGATGATGAAGATGGATCAAAATGGATGAAGGTGGATGAAGATGATGGTGGGAAATGGAAGAAATGGTGTGTGAGGTGTGTGTAGATGATAGGATTTTCGGATTCTCTGCCAATTGTTGAATAAAGGGGTATTTATACCCCTTTGGAGGCTTCTAGAAGGATCTGGAAATTTCTGCAGGAAAATACCCAACACGAGTCGTGCTCTGTAACACGGCCACGGGGTGGCCGTGTTGTGTCTTCTGATGCTGCCGCACGACCTCGCCTTACAGGGCCGTGTTACGCAACACGGCTCGTGTGTTGCAACACGAGTCGTGTGTTGTAACACGGGCACAGGTGTGATCGTGTTGGCTCTTCTGATGTCGCCACACGGCCACCTTCTTACAGGGCCGTGTTGGTGACACGGCTCGTGCTCCCGACTCGACTCGTGCAACTGGACACGACCTGAAGTTGCCCGTGTTGAGTGACTAGATGTCGCCACACGGCCAACTCTTACAGGGCCGTGTTGGCTACACGGCTCGTGTGCTGGCTCCTGCATTTCTTCACTGTTTTGGCTCGTTCTCCCTCGTTTCAACTCCGAATTGAGATCCGCTTTTTCCTACATCTTCCTTATCATGTTTAACATCCAATAAAAAGTGAAAATCTTACGTTTAAGCTCATTCACACACATTTCAATAAAAATACAAAACACAACCAAATAACATATAAAATACGGATAAAATAATACGAAAATATATATAAAAAGACACTAAAATCTAGGTGAAAATAGCTCTAATCAGTATGTGCTATTGATTTATATTGTGTGATTGTTTGAGAAGCAATTTGATATTGTGCTTTGATATTGAGATGCTTGAAGTTTACTTATGTACATGAAAGATTAGCTATGTAGCTTGATTAGGTTTGCTCGTTCATTCCTATAGCCATGTGAGATTTGAGCCTTTTAAAATCATGAGAAATTTCATGATTCAGTTTATTCTTGTGAGTGTCGTTCATACACACGTATTCTAGAACTTGGCTTTTTATCTTGCTTGAAGTTACGTGTTTGACTAGACAATAGAAAATGATCTTAGGCCATCTTTGTTTTTTATTAGTCACTAGCCATATTATTTTCCTACCTAATGAAATATCTGTAGTCAACCCTTTTGAGCCTAAAAGACTTATTTGTTGGAAGCCTACGTGATTAGCCAATTGATCCCTTTGTTAGCCATTAAAAATCCCTACCTAGTAGAGAGTTGAAGGAGTCAATTTGGTATCTTGAGAAGAAACATAAAAGGAGAATAAGTTGGAAGTGATGAAAATTGTTGAAAAGAGTAGTTAAATTGTTGCATAAAGGGGTAGTGCCCGAAACTGGTACCCCATGAAAAGGGTAGTGCCTGAAACTGGTACCCTTATTTGAAAAAAAAAGAAAGAAAAGAGGGAAGAAGAAGAAAAATTTTCAAGTAAGGATATGGTGTTCAAAAGTGAAGGAGGAATCAAATTTCAAGAAGCATTGAAGAGCGTTGAAGAAAAAAGAAGAAAGTAAGGCTGTTTGTTGAAAAGCTGTAAGTCTTCTTTGATTCTCTACTAGTGATTGAGTCACGATATCCATATATTTCCTACCTTTACCAAAGAGCCAACATTACAACCTAATGCAAGACCTTTGTGATCCTATTGTTGAAATTATTCCTTTAGTCGAGAGTTGAGATGATTGCCAAGCTTATGGTTACGCGTGTGTTTGAATTGACTTTGAGTGTAAACACCTTACCCTGAAGTGTATATCTCACACTTGAGCGATGAGCGTAAATACTACCAGAGAGAATGGGTAGATGAGCATTCCGAATGAGTAAAATAGTTGATTTGATTTGTATGTTTTTAAATGGATGGTTATCTTGTATCCCAAGTATGATATTTAAATTGTTATATTGTGTTGAATGTTTTTCTGTTGTGAAATTTTCTCTCAATTACTCTATTGATTTTTCATATTGTTGCCTCGGGACGAGCAACAGGTAAGTTTGGGGGTTTGTTGAGAGTGGAATTTCACGCATTTTATGTGTGCACATTACACCATTTTGCTTAGAAAATTTATCGGTTTTGCATGGAATTGTGTATGTTTAAGTATTTACATGATTTTAAGGCTATTAAGGTGTTTTTGTGAGTTTTAAAGGCAGGAAACAGGGTAGAACAGGGTAGGATCGGAAGAGGAGCAAAATAGACCCGGAACGGCCCAGCTCGAAAGCAGCTCGGCGAGCCGCTCGAGCCGAGCTGGGTGCCGAGCGGCAGTAATCGGTGCCGAGTGGGGTCCCACCTGGACCCCAGTGACGTGGCAAGATCAATGGAAGGCCGCTCGGCTGGGTCCAGACCCAGCTCGAGCCGAGCTGGGTGCCGAGCGGCCTAGTTCAGGGCCCAGACGGAGTCTGTTCGATGCAGTAGTGTATATATACCCTCAAATCGTGATTCTGAAGGAGATTCATCGCGAAAACAGCCCTGCATCCATCTTAGAAACAATTAGGGAGATCGAGATGTCAATCGGAGAGAGCCCAGCCATAAACCATCATCAATCCACACTCCTTTCACACCCATATCAGATCACAATCTGATTTCATCCTCCATCCAATTCCACAAGGGTTTCAAGTGCTAATTGAGGGAAAATCAAGCAATTGAAGAGACGGAGAAGGAACGTGAGATTGCTCCTACACTAGGGTTTCACCATTCCTATCTATTCCTTTCTATTACTTTGATTATTGTTATGAATTGCTTAGCCATGAGGATTGCTTGTAATCTCATGGGCTAATTTCCTATACAGTTCTAGGGTTTGATGGATTGATTTAATTGATTTGGGGATTTAGACCAAAGATTGGGATTTTATGCAGTTGACCTTTTGATTCTACTTATTTTACTAAGACATGTTAATCTGCTTCGTAACGTCTTCATAATATATTCATGACATCCGCTATAATGCTTGGATTATTGTGTTAGCTTGTGTGCGTTCATGATTGGTATTGTCTATCTGTTAGGGATTAGAGTAGCTCCGCTATAAGCACTTTAATTTCATGAACTGGTGAATCAAATGCTTGATTAGTTTAGTGGAACAATGCAATTAGACAATCAAGTAGGAAGTGAATAGAACCTTGTAGTAATTCCAGAAAATATCTTGTTAGTCGAACTTACCATCCGGAGGTATTGTTGTTCGCTGGATTAGTATCTAGGAATAAGGCTTGGTAATATTTGCGCACCTTAGGATTTAAACCAGATTAAACTGTTAGCTTTGAATCGAATCATATTCGGTGGGATAACAGGGATATGTGGTGTATTTTCAATGAAACTGCATGAATGAACAATCGTAAGTTTAATAACCCAAATTAATTGGTCAATACCTGATACCTTAGAACTGTTTGTAATCTCTTGATTAGACACTTGCTTTTATTTTTCCTTACTTTTAATTAATTCAGTTATTTAATATTTCGTTATTTAGATTAATTCACAACAAAACATAGGAAATTGGTTACTCAATTCTGATTAATTAGTAATTTATTGAATAAATAAATAATTAGTTGTCTTAGCGGGATCGATAATTTAACTTGGGTACTTGTTGCTACAATTGACATCCTTATACTTGAGGATTAAATTATAGTGCGTAGAAAAAGCCTATCAATTATCGTATCATAATTAAAGTTATTGTGAGAATTAAGCACTATCCCGTTAAAAATTATTATGATAAAGTAGTAATGTCATATTTAATTAGAATATGATGATTACATATTTTGAAGAATTCTGATATTAATTAACAGCATCATGTGTTTATACATATTATTGATATAATATGAATTTATTATACCATGTATAATTAATTGTGATAAATTGATGTTGTATGACAAAAATAATAACTGCCCTATTTAGTTTTTTTTTTTTGGACTGAACTATTAAAAATTGATTATGGGAGTTAATTATGTCAGCATGAGATTTTAAATATAAAGTTACGTGACTCCCTTTAATTATGGAAGTTAATTATGTCATGAGATTTTAATGAGTTTTTTAATATAAAATTACGTGACTCCCTTTAATTTTGGGAGTGGCTGATTAAGAATAATGACAATTAATTACAGTCAATAAAGCAATCTGCCTAATTCATTTGACTTGAGTGTCACATTTTAATGCCCAATTATTAACATAATTGTAACTTTCCAACTAAAGTGATTTAATAATGATAATGAAATCAATCCATCACTAATGTTTATGACTTATATTATTTTGATAATAATTAAAGTTATTTTGGGATATATAATATTAGAATATCTCACTTATGTTAGGTATGTTTGACAACTTATGACATATTTATTATAGTAATATCCCAAATATATTAAGATGCAAATTATACATGATATCTTTATTAATGTGATATACATGGATATATTATGTATATATATGATGACAGTCTTAAGATTTTAATTAATGATATTGACTGTGATTTATGAATATTTATGAAATAATGATTTGATTATTACTCACTTTCCTATTGAGTATAATCTAAGAGTCTTTGATAAGATTAATAATGATTTGATTATTACTCACTTTCCTATTGAGTATAATCTATTATGATAATCTATGATAAGATTATAATGAATGATTTTATGATTTAAATTTATTTAATGTTGGTATGTTAATCACCAAAGTGGTCTGATATGAAAGAATAATAAAAATAAATCGTATAATTAAATTTTAATTTCCCATATTTAACTGATGCTTGAATAAAGAGAATTATTATATGGGTTATTAAAAATTTCACAATTATAAGACTTTAAATTCACCCAAAGGTGATTGCTAGTCTTTATAATTCATGAATATGAAGATAAATTGATAATTAATATATTATGACAAACTGTTTTGTATGTCCAAAGATGACAAAATAGTTTTAATGAAAATATTTAATTATCAAATTATGTTATATTTGAAAGCATCATTATGATTATGATTGTATATTGTTGTATCACCCAAAGGAGAACTTCAATATACATTTATTGCTTTCGATCCTGAATCTATTATTAAATTACTCAAGGTATTTATAGGAATAAATTATATTATTCTTATTCTTAAAATTACTTATATTATTTAGTCTCTATTCGCATGATGCATCTGTTCCATTACAAAATGGATTAAAGTAATTTAAATAGTGTGAATAAATCTAATTTCACCAAAGTGTTTTGGATTTTATTTGTCACTTTAAGATAAATTGCTTCTTTGTTTGTACTAGCAATAAAGCTTAGTAATCTGACTATAATGCTTGAGTTAGATCAAACAGACTTAGCCTAATGTTTATGCGAATGAACGTGACCAAGTATTAAGTTTATAATATCTAAATTACTAATAAATCTCTTAACGAGATATTAATGACTATCTTTAACCACCATAAAGTTTGATGGTTCTCATGGCGTACACGAACTTATCATTAAAGATAATAAATATTGCAACAAGATTAAAGCCTTCCATAATGAACGTAGTTTACAAATTCACTACCTTCTAAGTATGACCTATTCCTAATAAACTATAACACCATGAAAGACAAATGGAATGTGAATTAAATTCACGTAATGCTTAAATTAATGATGGTTCAAAAGGAAAGAAGGTTTAAGAAACAATTTAAAATTTAAACATTATGTTCGTTTAAAAGTAATAAAGTTTGAACTAAACGTGGCTTTAATGTTTGGGGTAACTTTCCAAAAGAATTATTCCAAAAAGATTAATTAAGAATAAAGCCTTTCATGAGATAGGCTTTTACTGATCTTGATATTTGTGTGAATTGCATTAAAGAAAAGCAAATAAAACACACAAAGAATAGAGTCACGATAACTACACAACTTCTTATAATAGTTTACACCGCTAAATGTGAATCTTATAATAATACCCTTTTTAAAGGAATAATAATATTCCATCATTTTTTTTAATTTTAATTTTTCACATTATGATTACATTTATCTTTGCAAGAAAATTCTCATTCTATAAATGCTCGATAAGCATTTATTAATGATGTTGAGAAAATTAGATAGAAAAGTGAAAATTACAAAGATTGGAAGAAGTGATGAATTTTATGGAAAGTGTGATGGATTATCATGCCCAATCATTTAATTATATGAAAAACTGACATTTATACTAAATGTTGCACACCATAATAAATTGGTATAGCAAAATGACATAATCGTACTTTATTAAATATGGTTATAAGCATGTTAAATGATTAATCTATACCCATATTTTGTGGATTTATGCACTTAAAACTGCCACTTACGTGATGATCGAGTTTCTAGTAAAGAAGTTTTCAAAACACCTTATGAAATGTGAATTGGTAGAAAACTCGATCTTAGGCAGTTGCATGTTTTAAATTTACCCGGGAGGGACTATGTTTTACAACCACATGAAAAGAAATTGGATATAAGAAACTTATGTTATTTCTTTATAAATTATCCAAGTCTAAAGGATATGGATTTTATAGTCTTAACCATAGTACGAAAATTTTAAAACTGGAATGTCAAATTCATTAAGAACTGTAAAATCAGTGGGAGTATGAAACCATTAAATGTGGTTATTGAAGAAGTTGGGTGGAGAATTTGAAAATACATTTATCTAAACTTCTTCTAAAGTTGTTATATAGTTGTTAAATAGTCAAACAACTTTTAAGTACAACATTAAGTTATTCTACTCTCTTAAAGGATCCGATTTTACTAAATCAATTATCAATGAGCTTCCATTAAATATATCATATCAAATAGCATTAAGAATATCTGAAGGACAATATATCCGCTATTTCTAACGATTGCATATGTGGTATAATAAAATGAGCTAAATTTGACATTATAATAAAAGCTAAAATTTCAGTTTTGGAATAAGTCATGGAAGTACTAATTCTATTAAATGAGTAAATTTAATGAAAGACGAGTTGAAATCAATGGCTCATAATGAAATTTAATATCTTGTTAGAATTGCCAAAGAGTTATAAAAGAATTTGAAACGGATGTATCTTTATGATGGCGATTTCCAAATATATAAAATTAGAGTTGTTGCTAATGATTTTACTAAAAAAGATGACATAATTATAAGGAGATATAACAAATTATTTCTTTACAAGACTCTATTAGAATTATCATGGCTTTGGTAACTCATTATGACTTAGAGTTGCACCAAATAAATGCTATGCCTGCTTTTCTTAAAGGTGATTTGGTGGAAGATCAAGTTAAATAGATCAACTCAAGTTTTTTTTCCATTAAAGAAAAATATCACATGGCGTGTAAACTTAAAGAATCAACATACAAACTTAAGCATGCTTTCCTATAAAGATATCTTTTGGATTTAAGAAAAACATCATAAACGGTGTACATATATATCTGAAAGTTAGTGGGAGCACATTAATTCTATACTTGATGATAAACTTGCTTGCAACTGATGATCTTGGTTTATTATGTGAAACCAATAAATTTCTCTCAAAGAACTTTGGAATAAAACATATGATGAGACAATTAAAGATGTCTTTGTAAGTATATGTTAATAATGTTCAATAGAGGTTATGGATGAAAAGGTGTTTGTAAAGAATCTTCCAATCCGAAAGGAAGATAAGTTTAACCTTATGTAATTTCCAATAATGAATTGGAACGTACTACAATATTCCTTATATGTATATTATTGGTAGCTTAAGATATACAAGATTGTATAAATACCAAATATCAGTCTTACTGTTAGAATGCTTGGTCATTATTGAAGTGATTCATAAATGAATGACCAAAATGTTACATAAGGAAATATTATAAGGTATTCTAATGAACTAAAGCACTCATGCTTACTTATCGAAAATTTAATTACTTAGATGTAATTAAATATAGATTCAGATTAAGATGATTATATGATGCAAGAAAGTTCACTTTAACTTTTACGTTTCTTAGTCGGAGATATTGTGTCATGCAAAATTGTGAAGAATTTTCTAAAAACTACATTCACTATTAAAGTTAACTTGTGGCATGATTTGAAGCTACAATTTAAGTAAATTGAATATGGAGTTTAATTTCAGGACTTGAAATAAGTTGACAATAATGTCAAGTCGCTGAAAACTTATTATGATTATTCCGCTGCATTGTTCTTCTTTAAAACGATGGATATTCCAAAGTTGCTAAAACATATGGAATGAAAGTATTTATCGTTAAGAAGAACTTTAGAAACAAAGATGTCAATTGAGCATAATGGAATCAATCTTATGATTTCGGATCCGTTACACAAATGATCTTCTCTAAAACATTCATTGAACGTTACATGAATATGAGATCATTGAAAGGCCTTAACAAGCTTATGATGAACAATTGACATTAAGAGCTCATTATGTTTTGTTTCTAATTGATATATCTTGTTTTGTCATTTTAGTATACATCAATGTTGACATTAATTAAACAAGATTTTATCTCGAATTGAGATACTTATGTGGACCATTATTGATCCTTACGTTTATGAGTTATGTTAAGTAGAAAGCTAATATCATAGTACATGGAAGGAACTATGTTGAGTAAATGATATAGAACCGCTATGACTTGTGTTAGTCTATACTTAATATTGACTTTATGAGTTGACCAGTTAATTTATCTTATGTCGCGCATATTATGTAAATTATTTAAACCTTTACGTTTAAAGTTTAATTCTATCACTCGGCCAAGTGGGAGAATGTAAGATAATTATGGCCTAGTGCCATTAATAATAAATATATATAAGATATTTATTATGATCAAATATCTTAAATAAAGATATGGTTTAAATAAATAATATATATGAGATAAATAAAGTCATATATATTTATGGATAACAATCACATTGATAGAATGTGATTTGATAAAGATTTAATATCCCGATCTGGTCCTCTCTCCACCTATTAAAGAGACACAGTTTTATTAATTCTCTATCACATTAAGTCTTACGTACTGTGCAATAAAGAAAGGGGTGAGGAGAGAGAAACCAGTTCCCGGCGAATTGACAGGAACGTATCATTGGAGGACCGCCATTAGTGGCGTCTCAAGGTAAGTCTTCTAATCATGTTTATGTGGTGTGAAAATCATGAAGATCTAAGATCCATGTCAATTAATAAATTAATTATTTATGAAATTATGCTTACAGTTCAAACAATTTATGTCCGAAATTCCTGGTAAGATTGGTCACTTCTATTGGTTGAATTTAGGTACATAGAAATTGAAGAGTTAGGGGAGTAATTGTGTATAATACTTACTATAGATAGAAGAAAATTTCTTCAAAAATCTTTGGTTCTGGTGGGAGTCGAGCATTAAAGCCTTGAAGTGATTCAGGCATTCAGCCTTTAGTTCCACCAGTGATTGAGTATATTGGATCCACAATTGAAGTAATTCACAAAACCCCTTTTATGAATGGAAGTTTAGAAACAGAGGAACAATAATTGGGAAAGTGAAATAATAGGCTCATTCTCACTTCTGCAATAAAATTTGGAACGAATGTTGAAGGAAGGCGCTTAGAGTCCCTAATTCTGAATTTTCACAATTCACGTCTTTTTGAGGAAAGAAGCAGGTGGTAGACATTGTTATTACTCTTGCTCCATAGCATTCTTATTTGACATACCCTTTGTTGTTGTAGCATATAGATGATGTTTTTGTTGCCATTGGATTGCTGCTTTACAATTTGTAGTATATGAATACACAATTAATTTTGTTGTGATCATAATATAAATACGCTAATTTGATTTGTTCAAATGTTGTATCCTTCTTGAAACTTTAGGCATTTCCAAATTGTATCAAAACAATATGCATTGTATATCTAATGAATTTGAGGTTGTCAAGTGTTCTTTCATGGACTCATCTTATTTGAATTGTTTCTATATTTTATTTGAGATTGTCACTTTTCTTCTTTCAGGCATTTTTCATCGACAAACCACGTTGTCTCTGATAGTTGTGCCTCATAATGGCTAACCTAACAGTCTTAAAACACAGGCGCAATTGTGTCTTGGATTTGTTATATTTATCCAAATTTTAAATTAATGAGTAATACAAATTATTAAAAAGAGTAACTCAACTAATAGAAAATAGTAACCTAAAAAAATGTTAATCAAATAGAACAATATTTTATGTTCTGAAATACTAATATGAAATTAAAGAGTAATCCAAATTATTAAAAAGAGTAACCCAATTAATAGAAAAGAGTAACATAAAAGACGTTAACCAAATAAAACAATATTTTATTTTCTGAAATCCGAATATAAAATTAAAGAATAATCCAAATTATTAAGAGTAACCCAAATTATTAAAAAGAGTAACCTCATTAATAGAAAAGAGTAACCTAAAAAATGTTAACCAAATAGAACAATATTTTATTTTTTGATCCGAATATGAAATTAAAGAGTAACCCAAATTATTAAAAAGAATAATCCTATTAATAGAAAAGAGTAACCTAAAATATATTAACAAATAGAACAATATTTTATTTTTTGAAATCCAAATATGAAATTAAAAAATAACCCAGAATTTATATAGCCCTTATAAAGTTATGTCTCTCCATATAAATTATAGATTTTACCAAATTAACATCAAAAGGTTGAAAAGAAGTTTCACTGTTTCACATTTAAAATTTTCTATCTATGTGAGGTTCAGAATCAGATACAAACTGTGGCTCAACCGAATACGAAAAGTTTTCTCATTCTCAATCTACTTTTTTATTCAAATTCTCATCAATTTCTTCATAGCTGTTTGATTTTGACTCATCGAGCATCACGACAACATGAAACACATGGAACAATTTAAGAGTTCCTAAACAACTTCATCACAATATGTGGGTCAAGCTTGATCAAAGACAATCATTCATCAAAACATAGTTTCAAGCATGCTTAGAAAAAATTTTAAAAAATAAAAATATCATCTGAATATACTTTTCATCGCCCTTTCTCTCGTCATTTACGTCAACTCCACCCGCACTGCCCCCAGTCTATATCCACTCGCACAACCTTGCATTGCCCCCACTATTTCTCTATAACTATTCCAGATATGACAGTAAATGATCGCGATGAAAACTCAGTTGCAAGTAAACCAGCAGTTTGCAATGGCCATCCCCAAATGCTCACCTCCACGACAGTAGATTTATAAAGCACGCATTGCGAATGCAGAAACAAACCATCCTAAATTAAAACTCATTATTTAAAAGGAAGCAAAATATCCAAAAAATCAAATTTCTTCCACACATAACACAATAAACACAAACAAAGAAACAAAGCCGATCAATTAATGGAAATAAAAGCTCTGCATACCAACCTGACTGATATCCCACAAGGAATAATCATTAGAATGACAATTTAAAACCTCTTTACCAACCAGCCCTTCCAGCTCATTTTTAAAGAAATCTCTCTACTTAAGCCCTCATAATCCCTTAATTTTAAACCCAAATTCTTCACTATTTCTGCTGACAACCTAGTCTTGAAAACCCCAGAAACCATCCAAGAAATCCCATAATCCACACCAAAAACCAAGATCAAGCCCCCAGTCTATCCCTACTCGCACAACTGGATCCCAATTAACAACCAAGTGTGCGCCCTCGCCGAAAAGTTCATGGGGCAGCCGATTTGCAGGGGTGGTAGAATACTTACTCCATACTTTTTTTTACGCTCATCCAATCAACCAAAATTATGAGAAATAAAATAAAATTGGATTCTCTAGTTTAATTGAAATTGAGAGAAGCAGGCCTTCAAGAATGAGGAATACAGATTCCCCACACACACTAGGAAAGAACTCAATTTCATGAATTTTAATTTACTTACTTACATTATATTTCACAACCCTAATAATCTTTCACACAGATACAGTAGCATATTAATCATCACACAAATTGGTGAGAAAAAACATTAAATAACAACAAGAAATCATTACCTGGGGATTGAATTTCAATTGCAAGACTTCAGAAGGCGGGGCCTCGAATGAAGCTATCAATGGAGGCAGAGGCCGCAATTCTGCCAGAGGGGTGGGCCGCAACGGTGGCGCGGTTGCCGATGGAGCTGTCGGAGCTCCGCCGTAGCTCGTTTCGGGCTATACGCTAGCTTGAGATTTGGAGTGTCGACGCGGGTTAATCGTAGGCTTAGTATAGCGTAATGTGAATAGTAAATCGTGTGAGAGCACTAAATCTCCCATGGCAATGGAGGATGGATTTGTTGGGTATATGGAGTAGTATTTAAAACGGCTTATGGATTACTTTTGGTAAAGTCGAGTCAAGAGTTACACTCTTTCTCCTTAAGACGAAATTGCTCCGTACTTCAGGTGCTTACGGACTATAGCAATCGCCTCCAAGATACAACGACTTTGAATTTTGGACTTGTAGCACAACTAGTCCAAAATTATCGGCGAACGAACTAATATTTTAGAACTTTCGGACTTGGGTAGGAAAATTCTAGAACTATAGGTACTAGAATGTAATATGCAAGTATGTAGTGCAGGACTTGAATGATATTTTGCAGAATGTATGGGGGTCTATTTATAAGTGTTGAAGAGTTGTGTTGCTTTTTTAGAAAGGACACCTTAATTCATTATGGGCCATTAGATCATGCCTCTTGATCAAGATCAAGATCCAATGGTCTAGATTGCACCCCTCCATTTTGAATTTTAAATTCAAATCTTGGAGCCAATTTTTACCCTCCAATGCATCTTTGGTGCAGGACCGACCCGAGGCGACCCGACCCGACCCGACGTATAACCCGACCCGATCTGATGACCCGACCCGGTAGAGATCCAGTCCGATCAGCGACCCGATCTGGCCCGACGACCCAACTGCAGCCCGATCCGGACAGCGACCCATCCCGGTCCGGCCATGCGTTGTTTTAACTCACCTATCGAACCCGGTTCGAGTCCAAAAGGTGATCATGTGCAAGCGCGGCTAGACTTGGTTGGATGCACCATGTGGTCCACATATTTTATTTAATTCAATAATGTGTGTGGGTAATAATAAGGAGTTCAATTCTCCCATCTTTTTCCAATGTGGGATAACTTCCCACTTCAACATTTACTCTTCATTTTTTCTTATTTTTCTTGTAATTAATTGCAAACTTCATGTATTAATTACTCATTCACCCGAAATTGGATTTGAGCAAACTTATACACTAAATTCATCTACTCGAAACGTAGTTTCCAAATATGTAATTTGTTTTCATTTTCGACAAACGAAAATTACAAGAACATTGGTCAAAGTTGGGCTTGACCCACTTCTACACTTAACCAATTCCAACAATCCCCCACATGAATGTAATTAATGCATGTAGACTCTATCGAAAGTTCCTACGAACTGCTATTTGCATCAGGATAGGTAGCTTCCGGCTTTGAACCTTCCTTAGTAGAATGCCATCGAATTTACTTGCTGCTTAGTGAACATGATGTTTTGAACTAGTCAGCATTTTATGTAAATCAAGTCAACGATACCCACACAATAACAATTCTAATATTCTTCGTTCTCACGTTGTGTCCAATTGGGCCCTGGACCATCTTGGATTCATAAGTGTTTTTCTCATTCGAAGCGGCCAAACTTCACACTTATATAGGTAATCTCCTATGTAGAGTATCCTGCTATACTCCACCTTTAAGGTATAGGAATCATTAAAAGCTTTTAAGGCTTACCCTCTACCACACTTCTGCAGGCTTGCACTTGAGTTGAGATAATATTTCAAGTGCTATTTCGGAACACTTATAACTTAGTTGTCTTATTGAACCATGTTCTTGGGATCTCCAATCATCATGGTTAAGTTACCGCTATAAACGTTCTTTAGTGCGTGGATTTTAAACCCATTCCCATTATTGCACTTGTCATTAGATCTCTATTTATGCCTTTTGTCAGCGGATCCGCGATATTTTCCTTAGACTTTACATAGTCGATGGAAATTATCCCACTAGAGATCAATTGCCTAACGGTATTATGTCTCCTCCTTATGTGTCGAGATTTACCGTTGTACATGTTGCTTTGTGCTCTCCCAATAGTTGCCATGCTATCGCAATGTATCATTATAGGAGGCACTGGTTTGCTCCAACAAGGAATATCCTCTAAGAAGTTTCTAAGCCATTCTGCTTCTTCACCAGCTTTGTCTAATGCAATGAACTCCGACTCCATTGTGGAACGAGCTATGCATGTTTGTTTAGAAGATTTACATGATACTGCTCCACCACCTATGGTAAATACGTAACCACTTGTGGATTTGGAGTCTTTTGAATCAGATATCCAATTAGCATCCGTGAATCCTTCGACTACGGCTGGATATCTTGTATACAGTATCCCATAACTTAGAGTATGTTTCAAATATCTAAGTACTCTTGTCAATGCTATCCAATGTTCTTTATTAGGATTGCTTGTGAACCTACTAAGTTTATGAACAGAGTATGCTATATCCGGACGTGTACAATTTGTTAAGTACATCAAACTTCCGATAATTCTTGCATATTTCTGTTGTGATATGGGTTCGCCTTTATTTTTGGCTAGATGTAAATTCACATCCACAGAAGTTTTAGCCGAGGGTAAGTCAAAGGCATCGAATTTCTTAAGTATATTCTCTACGTAGTGAGATTGTGTTAAGACAATTCCATCAGGTGATCTAGAGATTCTTATCCCTAGTATGACATCAGCCTCACCCATATCCTTCATGTCAAAATTCCTTTTTAACATGTTCTTAGTATTCACAATCACTTTGTGATTACTTCCTATTATGAGCATGTCGTCTACGTATAGACATACAATTACATACTCATTAGGCGTGCCTTTTATGTAGACACACTTATCACATTCATTGATTTTGAATCCATTTAATAGCATAGTTTGATCAAACTTTTGATGCCATTGTTTAGGTGCTTGTTTTAATCCGTATAAGGATTTTATTAACTTGCACACTTTCTTTTCTTGGCCAGGGGCAATAAACCCTTCAGGTTATTCCATATATATTTCCTCTTCTAATTCACCATTTAAGAAAGCTGTTTTGACATCCATTTGGTGTATCTCAAGATTATGCAAAGCTGCAATTGCTATGAGAACTCTAATGGATGAAATTCTTGTCACAGGTGAATATGTGTCGAAGAAATCATATCCTTCCTTTTGTTTGAATCCTTTAGCTACTAAGCGAGCCTTGTATTTGTCAATTGAACCATCAGCCTTGTATTTCTTCTTTAGGATCCATTTGCATCCTAAAGGTTTGTTGCCTGGTGGGAGATCGACCACCTCCCAAGTATGGTTTTGCATAATGGATTCAATTTCGCTGTTGATAGCCTCTTTCCAGAGAGGAGCATCTGGACTAGACAATGCTTCATGTATTGTCCTTGGTTCATTTTCTAGCATGTAGCTTATAAAATCAGAACCAAAGGACTTTTCCTTCTTGGTTCTTTTACTACGCCTTGGTTCTTCCTCCCTTTGAGGTGAACCTTTTTCTATAGCGTCATGAGTTCTTTTATGTGAGCTCACTTCTTGTTTTTCCTTCTTAGGAAAAATATTCTCAAAGAACACTGCATTTCTAGATTCAATAGTCATTCCCTCATTCATTTCAGGAACTTATGACTTATGAACCAAGAAACGATATGCACTACTATTGTATGCATAACCAATAAAGATGCAATCAACTGTTTTGGGTCCTAGCTTTACTTGTTTTGGTTTAGGTACCTCAACTTTTGCTAGGCACCCCCACACTTTGAGGTAACCATATGACGGTTTCCTTCCTTTCCATAATTCATATGGAGTTTTATCTCTTTTCTTGTGTGGTAGTTTATTAAGAATGTGGTTTGCCGAAAGCACCACTTCTCCCCACATGTTCTGGGATAGGCCCGAGCTAATCAACATAGCATTCATCATCTCTTTGAGAGTTCTATTTTTTCGTTCTGCAACGCCATTAGATTGTGGTGAGTATGGTGCTGTAGTTTGATGAATAATGCCATTTTGTAGACAAAATTCTTCAAATGGAGCCACATATTCTCCACCTCTATCACTTCGAATCATTTTGATTCTAATGCTTAGTTGATTTTCGACTTCATTCTTAAAGTTTATGAATGCATCTATTGCTTCATCTTTCCCTCTTAGAAGATATATATAACAATACCTTGTGCAATCATCGATAAATGTAATGAAGTAATTCTTACCCCCTCTTGTTGGTGCGAACTTTAAATCACATATATCAGTATGGATTAGTTCTAGAGGTGTAGTACTTCTTTCCACTGAATGAAATGGAGTTTTTGTCATTTTTGCTTCAACACAAATTTCACATTTCTTTTGTGGATCTAGTTCCATTATTGGCAACAAATTTAAGTTGACTAATTTTCTTAGTGAATTTAAACTTGCATGTCCTAATCTATCATGCCATATATTATAACTCTCGGCCAAGTAAGAAATAATTTTTCCTTTATTTTTAATATCACGGTGTACAGTCATTACATTTAGTTTGAAAAGACCCTTTTCAAGGTAACCTTTTCCTACAAACATTCCACTTTTGGATAGTATATATTTGTCAGACTCATACACTTGTCTAAATCCGGCTTTACTAAGCAATGATCCAGACACTAAGTTCTTGCGGATGTCAGGGACATGCAACACATCCACAAGTTGGAGCTCTTTTCCCGATGTCATCTTCAACACAATTCTGCCTAGTCCAATAACTTCAGATGTTGAAGAATTTCCCATAAATAATTTTCTACCATTTATCGGGATGTAGGTAGAGAACATTTTCTTGTCCGAGCAGATGTGTCTTGTTGCTCCACTATCCACAAACCATTCTTGTGGATTATCCACAAGGTTTGCTTCAAAGACCACAGCCGCTAGGTTTAGTTCGGACAAGTTGGCGGATACCGACTTCTCTTCGGCTAGGTTAGCTCGGCTGTTGTTTTCCTTCTTTGGTTGACGACAGTTTTTCGCCATATGTCCGGGCTTGTTATAGTTGCAGCAGTTGACTTTAATCTTCTTTGCAGGCTTTTGCTTTTTGTCATTCCGCTTCCTCTTTTTGTTTTCCCTGGATTCAGCCAAATTAACTCTTGCCTCTTTGCTTGACTTGATTTCAGACTTTCGATTATCTTCTTCTATCCTTAGTCTCACGATCAAGTCTTCAAGCATCATTTCTTTTCTTTTATGCTTGAGATAATTTTTAAAATCTTTCCACAGAGGCGGTAGCTTTTCAATTAAAGAAGCTACTTGAAAAGATTCACTCAATTCCATACCCTCGGCATGGATGCCATGTAAGATCAGTTGTAGTTCTCTAACTTGATCCAATACAGTCTTGGAGTCCACCATTTTGTACTCGAGGAATCGTCCGACTATGAATTTCTTCATTCCGGCGTCATCCGCTTTGTACTTCTTTTCAAGTGACTCCCATAGTTCTTTAGAAGTTTTAAAATCTGTATAAACATTATAGAGTGAGTCATCTAACCCATTTAGAATGGAGTTACGACACATGAAGTCACTATGTTTCCAGATTTGAACGACAACTTTCTTTTGATCATCAGTTTCATCTTCTTCAACCGTTGGAGCAACTTCCGTCAAAAAACGGGCGAGGTTGAGTGTTGTTAAGTAGAACAGCATTTTCTGTTGCCAGCGCTTAAATTCCGTTCCATCGAACTTAGGTGGTCTCTCGGCGTGAACAGGTGCAGTAGTAACAGTAGTAGGTACCGGTGCAGTAGTAACATTAGCAGGTACATCAGTAGCCATCTTTAAATACAAAAAAAATTTCGTCTTAAGATTGTTGGGTATATGGAGTAGTATTTAAAACGGCTTATGGATTACTTTTGGTAAAGTCGAGTCAAGAGTTACACTCTTTCTCCTTAAGACGAAATTGCTCCGTACTTCAGGTGCTTACGGACTATAGCAATCGCCTCCAAGATACAACGACTTTGAATTTTGGACTTGTAGCACAACTAGTCCAAAATTATCGGCGAACGAACTAATATTTTAGAACTTTCGGACTTGGGTAGGAAAATTCTAGAACTATAGGTACTAGAATGTAATATGCAAGTATGTAGTGCAGGACTTGAATGATATTCTGCAGAATGTATGGGGGTCTATTTATAAGTGTTGAAGAGTTGTGTTGCTTTTTTAGAAAGGACACCTTAATTCATTATGGGCCATTAGATCATGCCTCTTGATCAAGATCCAATGGTCTAGATTGCACCCCTCCATTTTGAATTTTAAATTCAAATCTTGGAGCCAATTTTTACCCTCCAATGCATCTTTGGTGCAGGACCGACCCGAGGCGACCCGACCCGACGCATAACCCGACCCGCTCTGATGACCCGATCCGGTAGAGATCCAGTCCGATCAGCGACCCGATCTGGCCCGACGACCCAACTGCAGCCCGATCCGGACAGCGACCCATCCCGGTCCGGCCATGCGTTGTTTTAACTCACCTATCGAACCCGGTTCGAGTCCAAAAGGTGATCATGTGCAAGCGCGGCTAGACTTGGTTGGATGCACCATGTGGTCCACACATTTTATTTAATTCAATAATGTGTGTGGGTAATAATAAGGAGTTCAATTCTCTCATCTTTTTCCAATGTGGGATAACTTCCCACTTCAACATTTACTCTTCATTTTTTCTTATTTTTCTTGTAATTAATTGCAAACTTCATGTATTAATTACTCATTCACCCGGAATTGGATTTGAGCAAACTTATACACTAAATTCATCTACTCGAAACGTAGTTTCCAAATATGCAATTTGTTTTCATTTTCGACAAACGAAAATTACAAGAACATTGGTCAAAGATGGGCTTGACCCACTTCTACACTTAACCAATTCCAACAGGATTTGAAGAGGGGGTGGGTTTCGGAGGTAGCAGTGGAAGCAAAAGCGGCTTAGGTGGTGGCGCCGGGTTGGATTTGGCGGTGGAGATAGTGGGGAAATTGGAGGTGGGTCTGTGAAATTACAAGAATGAGTGACTGAGAGAAATCGGAAGCAGATGTCGTGGATAGAGGAGGAGGAAAGAGAAGGTTGAGGGGGCAATTCCACCAATTTGAAAAAAAAAGTCTTGGCTCATGCTAGTGTTTGTCATAATAATATGTACGTAAAATAACTCATTAAACATCTCCGACCAAACTATAAATCATGACAATGAGTTATTCACCAAATAAATAAATAAATAAATAAATACTAGAGATCATATGATATTAAGTAGGACTAAAGTATTATTTTATTATTTTTTTCAATTATCTTTAATAAAAAGGCAAAGACTTGTGTGAAATCATCCTACGTGAGGACTTACGTAGAAAGTGATAATCTTTATATTAAAAAAGTGGTATTGAATTAATGAAAAGTGATAATGTTATTTCATGTACAATTTATAATATAAATGAGAAGTGATAACATTTTATAGATAAAATGATAATATTTTATAGCGAAAGTGATAATTTTTTTAAAAAGTGTAAAATGGTCTCACATGAGATGGTTTCACGCAAGATCTACCCTTAATAAAAATATAAAAAAAGAATTTATCGGGCAAATCTGCGTGCGCTCCCGCCTGATTTTCCCCCCAACCTCCGCCAATTTTTCAAAATCACGCGATCTCAATTAATTTAATGAGCCGGGTGCTTAATATAATTTATCAAAAGAAAGGGATACAAACGCAATTACCCAGAATTTTGAAAGCTATATTCTCCGCGTGATACCGGGTCGGGTCGGTAAATTATATTTCTCGAATTGGTATGAAATTTGCCCCAATTCCCAATTCCCTTTAATTTTAGCCTCTGTTCATATCAGTCTGCCTTAATACAGTTAAGTGTAACTTTAATTGTTGGGTTTCCTCTTACCATCCGCCGGCCGTTAATCTTCAATTTGAAAGTATGAATTGAAGCTGCATTTCAGCTGAAATAATTTCTGATCTGGTTGAACCTGATGGAGTTTGTAAGTTCTTCCAACCGCCATTTTTGTGGTATTCTGTATAAAAATGTGTTTATTGAAATTATACAACACTTGTTTGATTTTTTGCGTTTCTTCTGCAGTTAGGAGTATAATTTAGTCTAAATTGTTTGAGTGTTCTTGATTATGGTACAGTTACTTATACGTATTTGAAATTTCTGATTGTAGATGTGCTTGAGTGAAGGTAAGGGTTTTTATGACGTCTATTTGCAATTGCTGAATTTCTGTGTGTATGGTCTTGGCGAGAAGCAGAGAATCTTCCCTCATACCTCCGGAATTTGAATTTCCTCGAATTCGCCAGCTGCAACACCCTGTATTTGCCCTAAAATTTTACTCTGGAAATGAGTGTTATAGCCGTAAAATCGCGCCATGTTTCTCCTTCCGATGACCGGCGTAGTTGCGTTCGCTTCCCAGAAGGTTCATTGGTTGAAGTGAGAACCGATGAAGAAGGGTTGGCCAACGTTTACTTCACTGGCACTGTGGTTCCACCACCAGCACCTTCTCCTCCAGATATGCTCTACGTGGAGTTCCACGATTTGGTGGTCCGAGAACGATGCTGTAAAAAACTCAGAGAGTTCATCAACGTCTCATTCGTTAGGCCCACACCACCAGCATTGCAGGAGGAAGAGGAGGCTGCCAGATTTTTCCAACGGGACGACGTTGTCGACGCGTTCTTTAATGATGGGTGGTGGATCGGTGTTGTATCCAGAGTCATGGGAAGTGACAGGGATAGGGTGGTTGTGAAGTTCGAGAACCCACCTGATAAGCGAGAGTTTGGGATTTCCGATCTTAGAGCTCATTGGGATTGGGAAAATGGAGTGTGGGTGAAGAAACAGAGTAAAACATTTACGAAGTCAATGTTTGGGGTTGGAAAAACGGTGGAAATCTCATTTGATGATGATGAAGATGCTTGGATCCCGGGTATAGTTCTTCAATGCTTGAAAAATGGATTTCTTTCAGTGGAGTTTGACATGGGTGAGGATGTGATAGCTGAAGTTGATTCTCGCCATGTTAGACCTTGCCCCCTAGTTCTTGTCAACAATACACCGAAATTCGTTCGGTTGGAAAATGTTGATGCTTATTTAGATCATGTTTGGAAGAGTGGGGTGATCACGAAAGATCTTGAAAATGGTAGGTATGTTGTCTTCTTGAATCAAACAAAACAGGATGAGGAATTCTCTGGATGGGATTTAAGACCACATATGGATTGGAAGGATGGGAAATGGTTGTTATCCTCGTTTTCAGATGATGAAGTTGGAGATCGAAGCTCAAGTACTTGTTTTGTTGATGGCAAAGCTCTCTCTTCATTGGCTCCTAATCAGAAGAAAGCATCTTTGAGGAAAAGATCATCCGTTTCAAAAACTGTTCTGAAAAGGGGCAAGAAAGGAGACAGGGTCTTGAGAAAGAAAATTAGGGGTGTTGATGAAAAACAAAATGTTGTAGATTGTGCATTGCTTGATGATGAGGTGAATGAACAAGAAGCTGCATCTTCGAACGAGCCCATTATAACCAATCTTGAGCTTCTTGCTAAGGATAAAGAGAAGTTGCTGCAGCTAAGCATCATAACTCAAGATTCTTTGGCTGTGGTAGATGAAAGTTCCATGTTGCCTGGTGATCAGCTGCTGAGCTTGCCATACATAACGGACGCAAATTCATCGAGTGTTTGGAAAACTGTTGAATCTCTGCAGGTCTTCCAAAGGTTCCCACAGAAGCCACATTTCAAGCCTCTGGAACACCTGAGCGAAAGTGTTCGCGAAGGCCATGTTTTAGGTTGTATGGTTGCGTTTGCTCGTGCACTGGAACGTGCTTGCAGTTTGCAGGTGAATGATCCTAAAAGCACTTTAGATGAGATCATGAAAACGCTCACTGACATGGAAGAATATGGATTTGATACTAGCTTTGTTCAATTAAGGTTAACCAAGCTGTTAGATTTGAAGGTCAAATTGGGAAAGCTGGAGGATGAGGTGAACAAATTCCACAACCATATTTCAGACCACAACCAGGAGAAAACTAGGATTGAACAAGAGATGAGAGAGTTGCAAGAAAAGCTTGCAGTTGCTGAATTTGCAAAAGAAAAGGAGGATTGTGAGATTGCCTTGCTGCAAGCTCAATTGGAGGAAACTAAAGAAAGCATTAGAATTATTGACCGCGATTTCGAAGGTGTAGTTTCTTCGATTTTGTGAAATGCTGAAGGGTACGAAAGGAACAGAGTCATTGAGGGAGGGGTGAATGAAGTTGGTTCAAAAATAGTTGGTTGTTCTTGTAAAGTTCTTGAATGTTTAGTTGTATGGAGCCTACTTATTTAGGGTTTAATCTAGTTTAGTTGAATGTTCTTGAAATGCTGAAGGGTACATAAGGAACAGAGGCATTGAGGGAGGGGGGAATGAAGTTGGTTCAAGATAGTTGGTTGTTCTTGTAAAGTTTTAAGTGTGTTTAGTTGTATGGAGCCTACTTATTTAGGGCTTACTCGAGTTTAAATACTTTTAACTTCCCTTAATGTAAAACTTGTCTAAAGCCAATAGTTAATATTAATGGAAAAGGAGATTTAATTTAGGTAAGTAATCGAGTTAAATTGTTTTCTCTTAGTACCTGTAAGAACTCATTGATGTTCAATTGCTGCTATGTGTATATTATCAAGTATTGAAAGTGTAGTTTCTTCAACATTGTGAAATTCCGAAAGAAAGAGAGAGGCAGAGTTAATGGAAGCTGATATATTTTGGATGTGTTTGGTTTACATTGATTTAATAATATTTGATGGATCTTAAAAATTTACTTAGAATAAGAAAGATTATACATTAATTGTATTTAAACAGAATTAATTTTCTTTTAAAATCCCATTAATCTAAAGCAACGGTACAGTGAATTAGTACTTATAAAGGGGTAAAGGGAATGAGGATGGGGATGTGAATTACAATAACTCATGAAATTAATAAAGAATTAAGAAATCTCTATATACATTCCTTGTTTATAACATTTTTTAATTTTATTAATTAATCTAATAATTTTAAATAACCAAACACTCTCTTCGTTACCTTATAGCTGTAGCTCCACGTCAGTAACACTCAATTTGATTATCTTAGAGCTCAATGGAATTTTATATTGATTCACATTTATATATTTGTTTAATATAGATTTTGGTTATCAAGTTAATTTATTCCATAATATTATTTTAGTGATCGAATTGTAATATGATCAAGTTGAGGTAGGTAGGATTTTATATCGAAGTGGGCCACACTGAACTCGAACTGCAGAAAAGTTGGTAAGCATGCCCATGAAACTTTACGGGGTGTTTAGTTCATTAATATGTGGATCAATGTATTCAGCCCAATTCTTCATCGTTTCGTTCTTACAAATTGCCAAAGATGGATCGGACTCTATTGGGCCTGGCCCAAAAGTTTCTAAAAATTTCATTTTATGGACAAACGTGGACTATAGCACCATAAAAGAGCACTATTTTGACAATAACAAACCTTATTGAGTATTTTTAGGATGCTGCTAACAGGGTATCTTTTGTTCGGGGTGGGTTTTGAAAATAATTTTTTTTTTAAAAAATGTGTTTTGGAAATTAATTGAATATTAATAATTTATGTTTTTTTTAAATGTAGGATATATTTTGAATTTATTTGAAATGGTGATGAATATAAGAGAATAATAATTATTGGTTGAGGGAAAAGAAAAAATATAAAAGAGAAATAACATTGAGGTGAGTGAATATTTTTGTGAGAGAATTATTGTAATACTTTAAATCTTTCTATTATACCCTTTCAGCTAGCTAAAAAATTAAATGAATATATGTAAAAAATATTTAATAAATCATTATAAACAAATTATAATTAATTAATGTACTAATTAAAAGACGAAGCGAGCTTACGTTGTGGAAAGTGGGATAAAAGAGAGTACAATGTTGGCAATTTCTAAGAAATTTAAGGCAATAACAAATGAAGGCAATAAGAAAGAAAGAAATTAAATATGTTGGCAATTGCTAAGAAATTGGGTTTCAATGAAGACTCAATGAACATTTTTAGCAAGTACGTACAGATGTATATAGTCTTCGATGATGTCCCTACAAAAGAATTCAAATGCTTATAATTAATTATTCAGAGATAACTTTGGGAAATAAATTTCTTATTCTAAAAAACATTTTAATCACACTAATAAAAATCATTTTTAGCAACGACAGAATTTACCAATAGATAGCTAACAAAAATTACATTTTTTTTACAATGGAGTACCAACGAATTTTCTTATATTTTTATCAACTGAATAAAATCCGTTGATAATCTGTAATCATTATATAAATTGTCAATGGAATTATTAGCAACGGATTATCTAGGGAACTTTTTACCAACGGAACTAAATTTTCATTACTAAAAATTTACACGCCACAATTTTATTAATGAAAATTTACCAACGGAAATTCTACTATTAATACGCTGGTAAACCAATTTAACAATAAAATTAAGACTTTTACCAACAGAATATTTTGTTGGTAAAAAAAGTTATTTTGTAGTGTCAATACTCCACAGGGTAATTAAATTAATTATAACTTTTAATTTTAATTCCCCTAATTATATATACAGTATAAGACTTCTCTAATAAATGTTGAAAGAAATTATTTTTAATCCAAATTACGGAGGATATTTATTAATAACAAAAATTAGATGATCATGTTAATTATATTTAATATTCTCACTATATTAACACAATTCTCACGTCTCCCCACTTATCAAATTATATGAAAGCGTTTTTCATGGTTTTTGAAGCGAAAAGTTATGTACTTGTGTTTCTTAAAATATTTGATACTAATTATAATAATGATTGAAAAAGAAAAGAAATAACTAATCTAACGAAGTATCAAAATATTAAATTCATTAGAAATAAAATTATGTAAAATAAAAAATAAAAAATAAATAAAAGAAGAAGAGTGAACTCATAAGAAATAGACATCACCGAAGACTAGCTCGATGACTCTCTATTGACTTGGACTTCCTAACGCGTTTCCACAATCAGACCATTTCCCATCATTAAAACTACAACTTGGTGTATATGTACGATCTTAGCGATTAAGTTTTGTTTAATTTCTACTGTTGAATAAATAAAATAATTAATTTTTAAAAAAATTAAAACTACCCACTGCCACCCCAAAATCACCCCTAAAATTATAGGGTTGAAAATTATTTGTAAAATTTATCACGTATTCCTCCATCTTCTTACACTCTTAACACTTTATGTTGTATATACAAAGTTTAAAAAAAAAGTTTTTTAATAAAATAATTGTGTTTACTTTTAAAGATAACGTTGTCTTTTTAAATAATAAATAAATAAATAAGTTGTGTGTTATAAATGAGAGTGAAACTTTTTAAATTATTATGTATTGAAAGATTATTTATTTTGAAATATTTATTATTTTAAAATGTGAAATGTGTTTAGTGAAATGATTATAAAGGAGAATTAATTAATTATTAATTAATATGGCGAAGAAATAGAATTTTGAGACTTCAAATTCCCGTGTTAAATCTTTTCACACCAAACGTTGATGATTAATATGATATTTTCCTTTTCGGATAGTAAAGTTTAATATGGGACAGACGAAAACGGATTCTGTAAAATTTAATACGTTACCGAAGAAATATAGAAGAGTAACTATATATATAACGAGTACTTATTTATCAATCTATATACAAAGTACGTATATAAAGTCTTATGACAGATAATTAGGTGTGGATTATTGGGCCTAATATGTGACTAATTTTCTTACATGAAAATTGATTTTACACACATATCCTTGAAACTCCTGCTTAACAACACTAGATATGATCATATGCACTATACATCTATAAATAACCATCAATTTCTCCATTTTCTTCAACCACCAACTCATATATTTTCTCTCCATTTTATTTATAATAATCTAAAAAAAAATGTATATTAACTTCTCCGGAAAAACCCTACCATCAATCTGCACACTTGTTGCCCTACTAATTCTGACCACAGGAAAATGGGCTTCCGCCCAGAACTGCGGCTGCAACGCTAACGAGTGTTGCAGCCGGTTCGGGTATTGTGGCACGGATGACCGCTATTGTGGTGCAGACTGTCGGTCCGGTCCATGTATTAATAATGGAGTGAGAGTTGGTGATATTTTGACGGATACTTTCTTTAATGGGATAGCTAATCAGGCCCCGTCGGGCTGCCCCGCGGGTAAGGGTTTCTACACCCGCCCGATATTTCTCCAGGCACTGGAGAAATATCGGGGGTTCGGGACTTTTCGAACCGTCGATGATTCTAAACGAGAGATCGCGGCGTTCTTCGCTCATGTCACTCATGAAACTGGACGTAAGTTTTATCTTCATTATTAATAGTGCAGTTATTAAGTATTGAGTAGATAAAATTATTATATTATCTGAGTTCTAAGTTAATTAATAATGAATTTAGTTATTTGATGGATATAATTTTATGCACCAACACCCACAAATTAATCAGTGTAATTTTAATTCGTTATTTAATCTATATTTAATCTTAATAGTGATAATAATCTTAATAGTGTTATTCTTTTATGCATGACAAACTGATCTAGGACGTCCTGTTATACTTCGGTGTTACATATCCTGTTACATGAGTTAGATGAGTGACACATATGCGGTAAGGAAAATCTCAACATTTTCCCTTAGGGTTGATTTTTAGGGAATAGATTATTTTATCCTACGTGTCAATCATCCAATAATTTATAATAGGATATGTAATACCAAGATGCAACTGGAGATCCGAACTGTGACAAACTATATTTTATTTCCTATAATATAACAGAAATTTTAATTCTATTTTAGAAGGGTTTTAATTATCATGTGTTATATCTCACTTCAAACATGTGCTAAGGTCTAATGACGACACGAATATACAAAAGAACCCACAGGGCCCAAATCTAGCAAGCCGAACGTAAGATTTAACATGTTAATTAATCACTAATATGTTTAGTCATGTCATATCGTCATGCAAAGTAAAATTAACATGTTAATTAATACAACTATTTCTTGATGCAGATATGTGCTTCATAGAAGAAAGTAACAAGCAAAGCTATTGCAACCCATCCAAAGCAGATTGGCCATGTGCTCCCAATAAGTCCTACTACGGCAGAGGAGCCTTACAACTATCGTGGAACTACAACTACGGCCCGGCAGGCAAAGACGTAGGGTTCGACGGCTTGGGAAACCCTGAAATCGTTGCACAAGATCCACTTAAATCCTTCAAGGCATCCATCTTTTTCTGGATGGAAAATTGCCATGCCGCCATCACTGCTGAACAAGATTTTGGGGCCACCATTAAGGCTGTAAATGGTGATAATGAATGCGGCGGAAAGGATCCCAACACGGTGGCAAGACGCGTTGGTTTCTACACAGACTACTGCAGACAACTCGGAGTTGATCCTGGAACTAAACTTCACTGTTAGTTTGACAAAAATAATTAAGAGAATGGGAAGAATGCCTCTTGCTAGAGCAAGTAGGCATGCAACCATATAATAAATTTAGTTATGTTGTTGATATGATATGTAGACTTTATTATGCGAGAATTTAATAAAAGATTATGTATACTCTTTCCACGAGTAACCTCGTCTAGAATAAATTATACTACTATCACTTCTATATTATACATATGGAGATTATAAGAAATTAAATTATGTACTGATTTAAAAGTATAAAATAATAATAAAAAAAATCTCAGTTTTAAGCAATTGAGTGTAATTTAATTCAAGAATTACAAATATTTTTGTTAAACGACCACCTCATCTAAAAGTTTAAGCTGGTAGAGAGTTGAATCTTTTAATACTTAATCAGGTTATACTCTAATATGCCCCCTCACATGCGGGGAATTTTTGCCTCAAACCTTGCATTTGGAATTTTTTCATAAATGGGTGGCAGTGAGGTTTGAACCCATGTGGAATTTTTTCATAAATGGGTGGCGATGAGGTTTGAACCTTGGACATTTGTTAACATGAACTCTGATACCATGTTAAACGACTACCGCATCTAAAAGCTTAAGCTTGTAGAGAGATAAATCGTTTAATACTTAATCAGGTTACACTCTAATAATTTTCCTCCAAACGTAACTTTAACATCAAAACATCATTTTGGAGAAGTTTTGGTGACTGGTTAAAACAAGATCTGGAATGGACACCTTTCATTCTTTCTTTCCTTTTTTTTTTTCAACATTTAGTAATTGACAAAGTCTCTTATGAAAAGGATTGCCCAGTTGTTAAAGTATGCTTATTATATAGGTAAAATATGTTAATTTGTAGTTAAATTATATTTTTTAAAGTATGATGAATAAAGAATTAAAGTATTATATTTTTAAAGTGTTATAATATGATTAATTACAAATATACTTTAATTACTAATAAACATGTTTTACCTAAATAACAATTAGTATAATTTAATAATGAATTGACTCGTCTCACATAAATTCGTCTCATATAAGAGAGTGTCTTTTAGTAATTAAATTATTAGTGGAGATGCAACATCAAAATTTAACAAAAATATTTGGCCTCCTATATGTTCTTGTCGACGCTGGAGAAAAAAAAATAGTTTTGGGTGAGATTATTATATACATTTTCCAATTAGTTATCATTTTTATTAAAAATATTAAATTTTATAATTTTTTATTTATATTATAATTGATCATAAAATAATTAATTTTATCATAATCACTTTTATTAATTAAGTATATTTTTTTTATTAAAATGTTATCACTTTTTATCCGTCTCATAATAATCATTTTGTGAGACAGTCTCACATAATTCTTTTGCTAGAGCATAAGAAATACACCGACAACTTGAAATACATACAATATACAAGGACAATAAGCATGAACGTCTAACTTAATTAATCACGATAATGACAAAAATAATGACATACACTCTAACTTTAGAGTGATATTAATAAAAGAATTGTAGTGTGTCCCCTAATACACTCTCAATAATCTAGATCTTATTAGTTATCAGCGCCCAATCTTATTCAGATAACATGCACAAAGTAACAAAACATCAAATATTCCACAGCTACCTTTAATTGATTTTTCCACATAAATAAAGAATTTATTGGAAAACGCGTTCCACCTTTTTTCAGTCACCTGACTTCAATTAATTGAAGTAAACATGACTTATTTGCCGACAAAAAATAATAATAATAATAAAATTTTCTTTATCCTAAAATTAAAAATAGAAGGCAAGGATCAAACCTATTCTTTAGGTTTGGGGTTTTTAATGTAAAGTCTGGCCGATTATTATGCGTAGCCGTACATGGGAAAATATTCACAATTCTTTCTAAAGATATGATCAATCCACTTAAAAAAAAATATTTTTAGCCACTGAATTTATCAACGAAATTCAATTCATTGTTAATTACCAATGAATTAGCAACAAAAATGACATTTTTGTTTTAGCAACGGAATGCCAACGGAATTATTCTCTATTTTAGCAATAGAATTCAATTTGTTGCTAATTACCAACAGATTACCTAGGGAATCATTATATAAATTACCAACGGAATTATTAGGAACGAATTACCAATGGAATTATTTAGCAATGTAATTGATTTTTCATTGCTAAAAATTTACAAACCACCACTTTACCAACGGATTCCGTTGCTAATCCGTTGGTAAGCCAATTTAACAATGGAATTAAGGCTTTTACCAATGGAATATTCCGTTGGTAAAAAACAGTTTTTTTGTAGTGATCCCAATTAAAAAATTTTTTTATTTACAATTCTCGAACAAGAAATTTTTTAATTTGATTATTTTTGTTTGATTTTGGTTATTTATTTCAAATTTAATCATTTTTTATTAAAATTTTCATCAAAATTGGACAAATTTTGACATAAATAATTAAATTTTGAAATAAAAAAGGGGACTAAATTAGATAAAATTAATAGCCAAAATCGAAAAAAAAAAGAATTAAAATTGAAAATTACAAATAAATTAGGACTAAATCTATAATCAGTCATATTTACAAATTTTGATACTTTCTTGCATTAAAACATAGTAACAATAAAAATGAAAAAAAAAAACCCAAATTAAATTACAACACATTGTTACACCAATCTAAATTGATGAAATTTTTAACTGTGGATTACTATGCATGCTCAAAATACTATATGATCAGTTTTATTATTGTGGAATAGTCTTCTCTTTTTTTTTTTTTTGATAGATTGTGGGTCTAACATGCACACTTACCAACTAACTCAATCTAACTTAATTCTAAAGCGGTGCATAGAATATGTATGCAACGTAAGACGAAGGGTATGAGAGTTAGGAATCCAGCTATATTCCAGTGGAATTGATCTCAATCCTGCCCCATATAAATATATCATGCTAGCTCCAAGTTGAAATGCATATTCTAGTACTGTAACTCTTCATGTAGCCATCTCATGTTAATCATCACTACAGAGCGAGCATATAACGTGGTAGAGAAATGTCGTCTTCGTCGAGGGACAACTGGGAGAGGCTGGTGGCGGCGGTGGTGAAGAGGCAGCAGTTTCTGCAGCTGTGTCGTCAGCAATCGAGGAGCCCAAGCGTCAGCACCATATCTTCTCATAGTTACAGTGAACACACTATCAGGTATATTTATAAGTCAATTCCCTGTATCATCTCTTACACGTAAGAGATACATTATTCCCTGAATTTATGCATTCTTTTTAAGGGTATATATATAGTTCCATGGTATCACTCATCCAACAATTTAAGTAGTTAATTTGATAGTAAGTGTTTCAGTTATACGGCCAGTTGCAATTTGGAACCTTTTCCAGAAATTCCATCTCCTCAACTCCAAGCTAAAAGTCCTTCAGTTCCTCAAGGTTTGTAGCCGCATTTACCCAAGTTTAAAATCAAAATCGTCCTATACAAATTTACTTTATTTGAAATAATCCCAATAAACTAAATTTCTCCAAAATAATCCTATATAACTTCTAAATCCTCACCAAAATGTTGCTTTTTACTTAAAAATGTCAATTTTTTCTAATTTTATGAGATGAGACTGGATCAGTACTTTAACAGAATAATGAGACTAAATTGATAAAATAATATTGTTTTGAGATGAAATCGGAGCAAAAGTAAAAGATTTGGGACGAAAATGAATGTCGTAACTATTTTTGGATCTTTTCGGATAACGTAAAAAATACGAGACAATTTATATTTTAAACTCTAAATTTCTTGCATAAACAGTGACCACCCCAGCTAGCAAGAATGGCGCTTCTTCTCGTCTCATTACACGCTATAAACTATTTTCATCTTGGTATCGAAGAAGGAAATCCAAGGTCGACAAAGATTTGGTTGATATTCCAGGTAAGCCAAAGTGTCTTAAACTGTTAACACACGCGCACACACACAAAAAAAAAAAAACTAATAATTACACTTATTTAACTACTGGTGAAGAGGATGTAGAAATTCCTTTGCGGCTACTTAGAAGATTTTCTGCACGCGAGCTGCGGTCTGCTACGGAGAATTTTCGCAGTAAAAGTGTAATCGCAAGTGATGTTTATAGAGGGCGGTTAGCTGATGGCTCTCCAGTGGCAATTAAAAAGAAGGATATCAAACAGGATTCAAGCTGCAGAATTTCAATTCAGAGAGAATTAGAAATCAACTACATTGCATCACATCCAAACGTACTTCATATACTTGGCTATTGCATTACTCCAAATGAACAACTGGTTGTTTATCCTTTGATGGTTAATGGGAGTGTGAAGTCATGGTTAAGAGGTAATTATCTAGCTAAATCGTTTTTTAATTTTTAAAGTGCAAACTTTTGGTGAGAGTATAGCACTACAATGCAGATCGTACCGTATCTTTTTTATTTTATCCGAAAAGATTCCAAAGTAGTTAGAACATTTATTTTTGTCTCAAACCTTTCAGTTTTGCATCGATTTCTTCCCATACAGAATATTTTTACCAATTTCGACCCATAACTTTGTAGAAACACTAATTCAGCCCCATCTCATGGATTAGAAAAATTAAATAATTTTTAGTTAAAAAGACTATGTTGACATCATTCCATTGGGATGTTCTGTTCATACTCGTGCATGAATGCAGAAAGACGCAAATCACAGCCAGCATTGAGTTGGACAGCAAGAAAAGAGATAGCATTAGGGGTTGCAAGGGGTGTAGCTTATTTGCATGAAGAAATACGCGACAAGAAAATCATTCATCGCGACATCAAAGCTGCAAATATATTGTTGGACAAAGACTTTGAAGCAGTTGTTGCTGACTTCGGGTTGAGCCTAATAGCGGAACAAAGTAATGCCTACGTCGAAGATGCGGCATGTGGAACGGTTGGGCATATAGCACCTGAATACCTTTCTTCTGGGAGGTGTTCAGAGAAATGTGATGTTTTTAGCTATGGGGTTTTTCTTCTTGAGCTTATCACAGGGCAGAGAGGTTTTGATCTCATAGGGCTAGCTGATGACAAAGATGTGAGGTTATTGGTGAGTCTTCATTACCAATTGGTTCAACCTTTTTCATGACATCAATTTTTTTTTTTTTTTTTTGTCTTAAGTAGTTCAACCAACTCTTTATACATACTTCTCCAAGGAAATATTCTTTTGAAATGTCTATAGTCTAAAAATAGGACTCCCTCCCTCCCATAACAATTGACACATTTTTTTTGGCACGGAGATTAAGGAGTATAATAATTTAATGTAAAGTGAAGTGAGAGAAATAATATTTAATGTGTAGTGTATAGTTGTATTAGTGGTGAGTGTGATGTGTGTGTGGGCCCATATAAATAAATAAATTATTTTTGTGTGGGTCTCATATCCTTAAAAAGAAAATATGTCAATTTCTGTGGGATAACCCAAAAAGGAAAGTGTGTCAATATCTTTGGGACGGAGGAATATTATATATGGGACTATTTTGAATAAAGTAAATTTGTGGGAGGGGATTTTGATTTTAGAGTTTAAAACATAAACCAATAATTGACACGTGGAAGGAAAAAATATAACTATTGCCTCAAGGCTTTTATAGTTTTTTTTTTTTACCTAATAATATATTTCTCGTAATGTATTGTAATGGAATATCAGTTAAAGAGGATATGCAAGGAAAGCAAATGGGCAATAATTATTGATGCAGCTTGTGAAAGTAATTACATGGAGAATGTGGTGTTGCAGATGTTGCAAATAGCGATACTCTGCACAGAAATCGAGCCGTCTCGACGTCCGAAGATGTCGGAAGTTGTGAGGATGTTTGAAGATGGAGATGGTTTAGCTCAGAGATGGGAAGAGTTGTTCAAGGATGAGCTCGAAAAAGAAAACAACTCTTCCAAGGACAAGCTAGTTTTTGTGGATGATAGATCGATAGTGAAGAACTATATACCAGGGTCAAGATGACAATTAAAGATTGCACGATTTCTCCAATAAATTTCACATTTCATACACTCACAAATTATAGTAATAGACAACAAATCACGCATACAAGTCTTTCTATGATATTGCAAGTATATGGATCGTGTAATAGAACAGACATACCAACTAATAAAGATATAATTCACTTAAAACTAAATGGATATACATAAATTTTAAGAGAATATTTAGTTTACATTAGGTTCACGAGTCTTTAAATTGTATTAAAAATAAGGGAGTTATACTATTTACGTACTCAAACTAAATGGTCCAAATATTTTTAGTATAATAAAGAAATTTAAATTAAACAAAATAATAAAAAATAATATCTTTAAACATAATTGTAATTTATTCTAACCAATGAAGGGGTAAATATCAATTTTTTCCTCTAAAATAGACAAATCCAATTTTAGTCCTAAAAATTGGCAATTTCTCAAAAGTTGTCATTCGGTGTCCAAAATTAGTTCTTTTAGTCTACTTTTGGTCCTTTTTTACAACAACTTTAAGGACCAAAAGTGGACAAAAATAATCAAAAGTGAACAAAAAAAATTAAAATCGAACACCAAATGATCACTTTTAAAAAATTACCAAACCTGAAAATTGAAGTTGGATTTGTCCTATCCTACCTGACCAAAATTGATAGTTTCCTTAACCATGAATCCACACTCAAACGGACAGATCCATCTGACAAGTCTGAATTCGTATATTTGAATTACCAGTGATAAATGTTAAGAAATTAATTTTATGAGACGTATAAAAATTAATATTTTAATAAAATTAATATTATTAATATATTTAATAAAAATTAATATTCGTCAAATAAACTTTTAAAAAGTGTTAATATTTTTAATAATTAATTATATCTAATAAGAAAAAGTACATAACTCAGTATAATCATATTACTGAAACCTCATAAAATACATACTCCCTCCATTCCATAGTTCAGAGTCTTTTACTTTTTACTTTTTGCACGTAAATTAAGGAGTATTATTATTTAATGTGTAGTGAGTAGTTGTACTAGTGGGAGTGTGTGCCCCATATTTTAATTATATTAGTGGGTGTGTGTAGGTTTCATGTGTAAGAAAGAAAAGGGAACTCTTTGGTTGGAACATGGAAAAAAAATCCTCTTAGAGAGTATGAAAATTGTGGATTGTGGGGCCTATTTACTGTGACAATTATTATTTAAATTGTTTATTTTTGGAGTTACTAAATTTTATTGGATACAGGTAAAACTCAAATACTCCTACTTCCTTGACTGATGCACACCACTTCCCAGTGCTGCAGCTGCACAATTTTTCTCCTCCACTTTATAAACACCATAAATACCCTCCAATCTCCCTCATGTCTTCCCACACCAACTCAAGAAATGAAAACTCTCATCCCTGCCAAATCCCTGCCAGCCATCTGCACACTTCTTGCCCTACTGCTGGCCGCCGGAAAATCGTTTTCCGGCCAAAACTGCGGCTGCAAATCAGACGAGTGCTGCAGCCGCTTCGGCTTCTGTGGCAAAACCGCTCCTTATTGCGGAGCTGACTGTCGGTCTGGCCGATGCTACAAAAACAAGGTCAGAGTTGGTGATCTTGTGACGAATACCTTCTTTAACGGAATAGCTAACAAGGCCCCGTTGGGCTGCCCCGCCGGAAAGAGATTCTACACACGCTCCGCCTTTCTCCGGGCACTGCAGAAGTACCCGGGGTTCGGAACGCTGGGTTCCGTCGACGATTCGAAGCGAGAAATTGCGGCCTTTTTCGCGCATGTCACCCTGGAGACTGGACGTAAGGGATTGCAGCCTTTCTTCTAAAGCTCGAAAATATAACGTTATAAAAGTCCGACCAAAAAAAAAAAAAAAGAAACAATTTCATAGCCTAGTGGAACAAGTATTGGTTATGTTTTCTCCAATTTCACAATTTTTTTTTAACAAATTTCACAAAAAAAAAAAAAAAAAAAATCTCTCTGATATTCGTAGAATTAATTAACTTGAGAAATTGTGAAAAATATTGATTTTGAAAAATCCCACCCAACATAAACCTTTTGGAAAAATACAACTTTTTTACTTTTTTTTTTCTCCTTCATTATATAATTAATACATAAACGCATATTGTCGCACATATAGTCGCGTACAGAGGTTGCATAAATATTAGTAAATAAAATATGTTCATGATCACACATATAGTCGTGTATAGATTTACAGGCATAATCGTAGAAGAGGCCGAATGTTAGGATTAATTATGTCTAAAATTAAACAAAAAAAGATTACATTTTTCTTAAAAAATTATAGTGGGCAGTATTTTTCCAAAATAACTATTAAAGTGGCATTTTTGCTGATGCCCCATTTAACTTTCAATGCAGATATGTGCTTTATAGAAGAAAAAGGCGGAAAATCCCGTAACTATTGCGACCAATCAAAGAGAGAGTGGCCGTGCGCACTTAACAAGGGTTACTACGGCAGAGGTGCCCTGCAACTATCGTGGAACTACAACTATGGCTTGGCCGGCCGGAGCATCGGATTCGATGGATTGAGGAACCCTGATATTGTTGCCAGAGATCCAGTTATATCCTTCAAGGACTCCCTTTGGTTCTGGATGGAAAATTGCCATGGTCCTATAACTTCAAGACAGGGCTTTGGGGCTACCATTAAGGCTATTAGTAGTCTTGAATGCAATGGAAAGAATCCCAAAAGTGTGGCAAAACGTATTCGTTATTATAGAGATTATTGCACCCAACTCCGAGTTGATCCTGGAAATAAACTTGGGTGTTAGTTATAGAATGTGTAGAGGTAGAAGAGAGATCATGTTCAAGCGTCTTGTTATAATTAAGAGTAAGAAGCATACAATAATGATTTTTCTTGATGATTATATTCAATATAATGTGTTTGGGTTTTGAAGAATTTAATTATTGGTGTAGTAATGAGCATCATTTCAGTACTAGTTTTGCTTATCAAGTTCTACAATTATTTAGCTTTTCTCTATTTCGCTTCACTTAGAAGGAGTAATTGGACATTTCAACGTTTAGTTTCATGGATGAAGAGTTGGCATACCTGAAGGAGGAATGGGATATCTGTGTCATTTTCGTGTATCATTTCTTGTGTTATGAATTATATAATTGACATATATGAGGAAAAGAAAATCCAATGATATCCTATAGGATTTATATTTTTATATTCATAAGAGTATAGTTTTTTTCTCTATCCTACGTATTATTCTTCCAATAGATAGGCATAAGAAATATTACACCAAATGCTAGCTATAGAGAAACTAGACCACGAAGCGCTACGGATTCTTTATTCCATAATGATGTTGTATTTCATGTTCCATAACATGCTTTTATTTTTATTAAAATATTATACTCAAGCAAATTACCATTAAACCTAGCATACTTTGCAGTAATGTAAGTAATGAAGGTAACATTTTGCGAATATTAAATAAATGGAATAGTAGATGTAATAATGTAATTAAATAGGTGATTCCATTTCAATATGGAGCGGAAGAAATCGCAATTTGTCATTAAAATTATAAGAAAGGATGACGTGGAAAAATGTAATGACATTGTGTTGGCGTGGCACAATGCAGTGACATCCCCTATTACGCACCATTGAATGATTGAATGGAAAATATCCTAGAAAGGTTGAGATTTCCTCCTCACATATACGTTACTCACCTAACATGTAATGGGAAATGTAACACCAAAATGTATCGGCAGATCGACTTCGGTCACTATTCATCCTTCAATTGTCTTTTTTCCAAAGATAATTAATCGAACTTGAAAGTCCACATAAAAAAGTCGTAAATATTAAGACCATAATATAATTGAGATTTCAAAAAAAATAAAATAATCTATTTAACCAAAGTGGAGGAAAGAAAAAACAGCCCGTAGTGCTGATACGTACCAAAATTTTCCAAGATAGACCCAATCCATTAAAAATAAATTATATAAAAACTCTAATTTTCTTATTGGAGCAACTTTCCAATGTCACTAATTAAGTTAGTGTGAATATCTTTTCATGTGCCATAATTACCCATTAGTCTGATATTTTCCTTCGTTATCACCCAACATTTTATTCATCACGTCCAAAATGATACTATGGTTGGCCGTTGTCCATTGGGATTACTTTTCCATTTTCTTTTAAAAATTCACATTTCAACAGTTATATAATTGACATTTAGGAGAGAAGAAAATATATTCCATGCGTATCCAATCTGTACTTTTCTTTTAAAATTTAACATTATCAAAATGTAATAGAAAATCTGATCAACTAGTGTCATACTTGAACAGTCTTCAAGGCAAAATGAGTACATACATAAGGGAAAATGTTTAAATCATTGCCCTAGGGTTATACTTTCTTGTTTGATTTTAATATTAAAATGATACCTATGAGCTATCATTCATGTAGGCGCGTGAGATATGAAAAAAAAAAAAAAAAACTATGGTTAATTCAGACAGCAAAAATTTCTTCGATAAAGTGAAAACTCAAATTCTTCAATTAACTAATCTTACACACCACTATCTAGTGCTGCTGCAACAGACCACACAAATCTTCATATGCACTATCTGTTCACTATAAATACCCTTTCATTCTCAATAAAGTCTTCCCACACCAACTCAAAAAATGAACACTTTCACCCCAATCAAATCCCTACCAGCCATCTGCACACTTCTTGCCCTACTTCTGGCAGCCACAAAATTGGTTTCCGGTCAAAACTGCGGCTGTGCATCGGACGAGTGCTGCAGTCGGTTCGGATACTGTGGGAAAGGCGATCCTTACTGTGGAGCTGACTGCCGGTCGGGTCGATGCTACAAAAATGGAGTCAGAGTCGGTGATATTGTGACGGAGGCTTTCTTTAACGGGATAGCTAATAAGGCCCCGTCGGGTTGCCCTGCGGGTCGGGGATTCTACACCCGCTCCAACTTTCTCCAAGCAATGCAAAAATACCCGGGATTTGGAACACTTGGTTCGGTTGATGATTCCAAGAGAGAGATTGCAGCTTTTTTCGCGCATGTTACGCTTGAGACTGGATGTAAGTTTACTCACTAATTAATTCCCAAATCTAAGTATTGTTATTAGAAATTAAAAATGAATCTAGTGTCTTGATGAGAGTTAAGTTGTTTAAATTTATCTATGCAAAAGAGGGTTTTTTTAGATGTACGGTTACATTTTGGTGTTACATCGTTAGACTAGTGACACTAAAAAAAATTCTAAACCTTTCCCTTTAGGATTTGCAGTGTCATTTTGGTGTAATATATTCTTTGTCACACCGTTGGATGGCTAACACAAGAAAATATCAACTCCAAGTAATGGTTGGATTTCATTCCCCTCCAACTTGTCAATCATACAACTAGCTATATAGAAGATGATGCACAACGATAACACAGGGAATCCCGTGTGCAGCACCCGAACTCATCAGTCATCAAGTTCCCATTTATAATTACTCCCTCCGTCTTATAGAAGTTGACACACTTTCTTTTTTGGTTTGTTTCATAGAAGTTGATACATTTCTTTTTAATACATGTGACCCACACAAAATAAATTACTTTATTCTCATGGACCCACATAATCCTCTAATACAACTACACACTACACATTAAATAAGTATTTATCTCACTTTACTTTACATTAATTATTATATTCCTTAATTTCCGTGCTTAAAAAAATGTGATAACTTCTCTAGACGGAGGGAGTATAAAATGCAACGATCAATAGAATATATTTAAGTATTATAATTTTATAAATAAATGTATAAACGTTAAAAATAACTTAGCATGCTAATACGTACGTACATATATAATATTGGTATGCAGATATGTGCTACATAGAAGAAAGAGGCGGGAGATCACGAAACTACTGCGACCAATCTGAGAATAATTGGCCATGTGCGCCTAATAAGGCCTACTACGGCAGAGGAGCGTTGCAGCTATCGTGGAATTACAACTACGGCCCAGCAGGCCGTAGCATAGGATTCGACGGACTGAAGAATCCTGATATTGTTGCTAAAGATCCTGTTATATCATTCAAGGCGTCCCTCTGGTTCTGGATGGAAAATTGTCATGCTTCCATTACTTCAGGACAGGGCTTTGGGGCCACCATTCAGGCTATCAACGGTGACATCGAATGCAACGGAAGAGATCGGAATGCTGTGGCAAGACGGATCAGCTATTATAGAGACTATTGTGCTCAACTCCGAGTTGATCCTGGAAATAAACTCGAGTGTTAGTTTGGAATGTATTGAAGAGAGAATGTGAAGAGAACAAGTGTGTACTCTAGTAAGGGAGTGTGAAATAAATTATCTTTATGATGATAATACTCGAAATAGTAACATCAGTTGTGAAAACACAAATATGATTACTTTTAAATAACCGTTCAAATCCTCTATTCCACCATAATTGTGTTTCATTTGGTGTTTCTTGTTTCCTCACTTCTCTCTCTTATACTAGAGCTCACTATCTAAGGACTCGTATCTCTCAAGCTGCTCATACGTGTACACTCTTACCTTCATTACATGACATCTACCCGTATGTATAATGGTTAATGTCAGTTTATTAACCAACTTATTAATATCCAAGAGTATTCTACCTAGTTGTGTATTTATCCACGTGCGTAGAAGATTCTAATATAGTGGACACCTGCACACTTTAATTTAATTTAATATCCCTGCAAGCTTGCCGACTTTGAAGACTTCCGGGAATTTGCATCACTTCTCTAAGATTTGTTGCTTCTAGAATTTTATTAGGCAGTGTTGATGATCGTTGTCATTTTCACCTAAATTTTAGTTTATTTGTTTGTAGATTTTTGGATGTTTTTATTCATATTTGTGTGATTTTTGATGGAGTTATTGTTATTTTGAGAAATGTGGTATGAATTAATAGAATTGTGTAAATGAGCTTAAATATGTGTAAAACATGTCAAGAAATGGATAAAAACGGATCGGGAGCGAAACGGAGACGGAGGAACAATGCATACTTGTGCACGGACCGTGTGCGGAACACTGCCCTGTAACAAGTGGCCGTGTATTGTCATCAGAAATCGCTGCTCGCCCAGGAGGAAGGTCGTGTGCTGTGCATGGGCCGTGCATTGCTGCACGCCCCGTGTGCGGAACACGGTCCTGTAAGAAGAAGCCGTGTATGTATTCAGAAAATGCTACACGCCCATGACTGAGGCCGTGTAGCGCAGCTCGAGCCGTGTCTGGAGGCACGCACAACACGCCAAAGTAGGTGTGCCCTACACGGGCCGTGCGCTGCTGCACGGGCCGTATAGGTGCAAAAACCTGTACAATTTTCAGAATGTTCCGGAAGCTTCTAGACGATCCATTAGTGATATAAAAGGGTGACTTGTGCGAAATTTGAGAAGAGAGATCATTTTCAGAGCAGTTACACACACTCCACACCACATTTTCTCACACACTAGATCCATAATCCATCTCTATCCATTAGATCCATTCAATTTCCATTTGATCTCCACAATCAATCCATAAATCCATCATCCAATCCATCCATCCACCATTTGAGAAGAGGAAAGCATCAAGAATTGAAGGAGTTAGAATATTGAAGAGAAAGAAGGTTTCTCCATGAAAGGGAAGCTAATCTACTTTTCAATTGATGATTTTCTTCTTATTTTGGCTCAAATGGAGTAAAGCTTGATTTGTAATGGTATAAACATAATGTTTAGTGGCTAGTCCTATAGTAGGCTAATAATATGAATGGTTGAGATGAAGAGTTAGATGTGTAGAATTTGAGTAGTGATTTGAATTAAATTGTGGATTTCCTTTTATGATATATCAATCATGTTTCATTTCAATAGTTGTGTGATTAAATTCTCTATTCATAGTGTTAGGATGACCATTCTAATATTGTGAGTGAATGTTTAATTGAATCATATATTGAAATGTGCATGCATGTTAGTATAAGGGGAGGTAAGTAATACCCTCCTTAGGCTTAGAACATTCATAGAGGGACACTTAAGAAATTGAGTGAAAAGAACCAACTTATGATCATAGTACCTTAAGGGAATTGAGATTAAGACCAATCCTATGAGACTTAGATTTGTAAAAGAGTCGAGAACCTAATTGCCTTAACCATAGAGATTATGGGTAAAATCGTGATTGCTTTTAGTCCACAAATTAATGAAATTCATGATCAGCACGAAAATTCGTGCTTTTTATAGGACGTTTTTATATGATTATTGCATAATTTTAACATTATTTGTGAAGCTTATTGTTTAATTTTATATTTTCTATAACTTCACGGGTATTGTTAAGATTTTGCAGATTTAATTACTATTTTGGTTGAAATTGAGAAAATATGAAAAAAGATTTGAGACTGTGATTCGAGAGGGTGTCCGCATGAAGTGGTGCGGCTGCAAAGTCGTGAGTTGGTGCTTAAATCATGCAATTTTAAGTGTGATCAACTTGTAAGGTGCCACGTGGGCACTATGTAGACTGATGGATTGCAATTTAATTATAAGTTGGGACATGCTTAAAAGAACAAGCAGAAAGAAATTTGCTACAATTTAATTAGTGGAGGCCCAATAAAGAATGAGTCAGCATGCAGAAAAGGAGTGTGGGGTCCAAATGATTACTCATGCCACTCAAATTAATAAAGGGGCCCATGTTATATTTCCATGCAAATTTTGATGGGAGGAAGCCCACGACCATCTACTATGATCCGCCCATTCAACCCCAAGCGAGAATCCCATATGCGGAACTCCAAGTCCCACCGCATCACGCCTCATTACTCACGCATCCGTATGATATAAATAATTCTCGCACCTTTATTCAGAGGGAGAGGAGAGGAGAGAACAGAACAGAACACGCCTCTCATCCATTCTTCGTCACATCCGCCTTTCACCACTACCCTTCACCCGCCATCCATCCATTCATCCCATCGGTCCAGATGAAGATTCAAGTGCGTTTGAGAAAGGCAATCCAACTGGAGAGACGGAGGGAGAACATAAATCACGTGACACTAGGGTTTTGTATCTTTTCTTTATTTCTTCTTTTGTTGATTTTGATATGAAATTGTCAGCCTTGAGGGTTGTGTTTAACCTCATGGGCTAGAAACCTTTTACAGTTCTAAGGATTGAAGGTTAGGGTTGTTGATTTGGAACCCTAGACAAATATTGTGAATTTATGCTATTGTTGATTCTTGTTTATTCGATTTATTTAGATTATGTTAAACGTTTGTAACGTCTTCATAGCATGCTATTGATGAAAATGATAACAATAAATAGGAACGTTGTTGTTGTTGAGGGAGGAGTACTACATTTATGTTCTTTATAAAAAGGTAAGGTCACATTATAATTAGTAGCGTAGGGACACCATGGAAGACTAGATAACTTCCCTACAAATTCATGGCAGCTGCTGCTGGACATTGACTTTAGACTTGGAATATATATTTACTCAATATATATGTTTACCATTCACGTTTAATGTTTTGTAGAAAAAAAATTACTAATTTTTGAGAATATTTTAATATTTTTAGTTAATAAAATGTAATATATTTTTATAAGTGTGAAAATAAGTGATAAATTTGAAATTAAAGTAATTTTTTAAATTTGTGGAAAAAAGTGTATTTTTTTCTTTTTTATAGTGTGAAGGAATCGTGGCGAGAAAAGTGTGAAGGTTCCATGGAATCGAGGTAGTAAAAAGGTATGGTCCCATTATAATTAATAAGGGTAGTGACACCATGGAAGACTAGATTTAGACTTGGAAATTAACTTCATATGTTACCTAACTTGAAGCTTTTCCAGGAAACTGCAGATAAATATATAAACGAAAGTTCACAGATTTTTAACCATTAAGTTCCATGTTGACCATTGTCTACGGTGAAGAAAGAGGGATGTGGTGTCCGTCGACGGTTGCGAGAGACAACTGGGTGAGGCTGGTGGCGGCGGTGGTGAAGAAAGAGCAGATATGGCAGCTGTGTCATCAGCAAAGCATCAGCACCATATCTTCTGTTAATCCTCTTCATTTCATACTCCATCAATTTACATAAATTTCTTTTTAACAGTCATTTTCACCAATCTACTTGACAGGTCACCCACTATTATATAATTAAGGGTCCACATATCTGATCGGTGTGAAATTCACCTAGAATTATGGGCTAAATTGCATGAATTTATGTGGATTTATTTGGATTTAATTCAATAATTAAGCATGATTTTAATGAAAATATTATTAATTGCTTAATTAGTTTGAGAGAGGTATTATTATGTATTTTTGCAGAAAAGGGGTGTTTTGAGCTTGAAAGAGTGATGGAAGAAACGGGAATTAAATTGGGACGAAGACGAAAAAAAAGAGAAAATTTGGCAAAGACAACATAGAAAAGACAACACTTTTCAGAAAAGTGTTGTCTATTCAGAAGTGCAAAAATTGTCCAGAGAGCTGAAAAATTGCAAGAAAACACGGGCAGATGCATAAAAACACGGGCGCCCGTGTTTTTATGCACTTTTGAAAGAAAAATATGAGGAGGCTGGATTCGAACCCGAGACCTCATGCATGTACAAGGGCGCCTCTAACCACTTTGCCAAGCCATCACATGTGATTAATACTCGCCCAATTTATTCTTATACTAAATTCCTGGAACCGAAAATTCTATAAAATTCACTCTTGTCCCACATCGAAAATCATCACAAAATCCACTCACCCTACACCTATAAATACCCTCATTTGGACCAACTCTTGGAACCAATTCCTATATCCATTTAAATTCAATTAAAATTGAATCTTTTCAAGATTCCATAGTTTAGAGAGGGTTTTTTTTAGCAAGATCTCCATAGTTGAGATCCCTCCCCCCTTCGGGGTGAGGGATCCGTAGTTTTAATGTTTTTTAGTTTAGGATTTTATTTGCTTTCCAAGAAGGTGGAGACACCAAGGAGAAGATGATCTTCATGGATGTAAAAACTTCATTAAGGTGTAATCTAATCCTATTTATTATCTTTATTTTCTATGTTTTGGTGGTTGATTGACGGCATGATTATTGATTAATTTATGAAAATGTCTTGATTGAATTTCCGGCTTTGATTAGGTTTTATTTATGAAATTCACATGTCTTGTAATAATATGAGATTTATGTCTTTGGTATTAGTGTACAGTGATTAGGTTGTGTATTGTGTATCGACATGTCTTGTCGTTGCTTTACCCTTAGTTACTTTGCATGATTATCATATGTGAGTTTTTTTTTTCATTTATTACATGCGGGTTTAATACAAGGGGAGCCTGGCCGGGAGTCCTTATATTTAGAACAACATAAATGAACACTAGTGAGATCACTTGTGCCCGAGGATTAAACTAGTGAAGGGAACCCCATCCATACGAGCATAGTACCTTGAAGGGAATTGTAAGTAGGATCGATCCTAGGAGCTTTTTAGGGGTTATGAAAATAATCTACATCCTATTCACCATGGCCCTTGGGGATAGGTGGAAATAGTGATCGCCCTTACCATGATTTGCTTAGAAATGGAAAACAATTAAAGATGTTGGATGATTGATTATATGAGTGTATCATGAAAACTACCATAGCATTGAAAATCCAAATATATTGTAATTAGATTTACTTTTTCATGCATTTTATTTTCTTTTATTTTTAAACTTCATTTCCGATCGTCCCTAACTAATCACGATACTATGCCTAAAGGCCATGAATCCTAAATTCCCTTGGGTTCGATATTTTGTTGCTTGGTCGTCCGGACTATAACGACCAATCAAATGGCGCCGTTGCCGGGGAGTTTAGTTGTATTTGTGACTTTGGGTTTGTTGAGTGGTTAGGATAGGGATATTTTTTTTTTCTTTGATTTGTTTTTCGTTTTATGGTTGTGTTTGTAGGGACTAAAGCGTGGAGCCATGGTATTGGCCTTGAAGAGCAAAGAAGTGGTGCAAATTGAGGTAACGAACATCTTCCCAACTTAAATTCGACTTTGTCTAATTTAAGTTTGGGGGGCATGTCATTTGTTACTTGACTTTTCTACGGTTTGAATTATAAATTGTATCCATGAACTCCTACTTGAGCATATTGCACAGGCGCACGTTTAAGTCCTTACTCTTTTCTTTGGCACATATTTTCTCCTTTTTTTTTTTGTTATTTTTTTTCTTTTTCGTGCTTTTCTTGCTTTTTCTTGCTTTCAATAAGGAGAAATCTTTCTTGGCTCTCTTGTGCTTAATTGTGAGAAATTTTGAGGCTATGATTTTTGGTTGGAACTTGTGACTTGGTGGATTTTTACTTGTGTACTTGTTGAGTTATGGTTTATGCTTGTTTCGTGTTTCTTTCACTACTACAAACCCGTGAGCTTTTGAGCCTTAAAATCATGAAATCAAATGGTTTTTCCTTTCTTGTGTGTGCATCGTTCTTTTGTGTGCATTCTAGAACTTGCCATTGTGTCTTCTTGAAACTACATGTGTGTGAAGATTGTTGGAAATGATTTAAGGCCATCTTTGTTTTGACAAGTCACTTTGCCAAATTTATCCTACCAAATGAAATCATATCGTAGTTTGCCCCTTTGAGCTTATTATCCTTATTTCTTTGGCAACCTACAAATTTAGCCATTTTATCCATATTTTATATCCTAATCACCTTTGTCGATTAGTAGAGGATTAATGGGGATGAAGTGGTTGAATTGAGCTTACAAGAGAGTTTGGAAAGAAAGAAATGGTGAAAGTGTAAGAAAAGAGGGAGAAAAAAAAAATGGAGGTTGTGTGAAAAGAAAAATTGAGTGAAGCTTGTATAAAAGAAGCATAAGGAGCTCTAATAGAAAAATGGAAAGAGAGCCATTGGGGAAAAGAGATAAAAAAAAACTCAATAGTGGAAAAAGAGAAGAAAAAGGTTCTTTTAGTTGTTGGATGGATAAAATTATCTTTGTGATTAAGGTGGAAAAAGAAAAAAAAAAGTGGGAATGAGAGTTGAGGCTACCAACCAACTTGAATTCTTCACTAATTTGAGAAAAGAGAGAGTGAGAGTTGATATTGGCCGTCAACTCAAATTCTCTACTAATCTTGAGCTTACTTTTCCTAAATATTTTTCCTACCCAATACCAAAGAGCCTACATTGCAATCCCATATAAAGACCTTTTTGATTCAATAATTAACACACATAGAAGTGGTGGAGAGCGTAGACTTTTGGCAAGCATATGGTAATGACATGCATTTGAATTGATTTATGAGAGTATACACTTCTCCCATACACCCTTTGAGTGTGAGAGTGAAAAGCAAAATCTAGAGAGGAGTAGTGAAGGTCTCACTTGCTTGTATATTTCCTAAGCTTAACTTGTATGCACTTAAATTGATGTCTTGTCTCTTGTTTTGATTGAATTGAAATGGTTTTGAAATGACTTGATATCTTGATTCAATTCTAGGTGAATTCCCCTCCTCGTTCTTTCTTTTCTTTCGTTGCTCGGGGACGAGCAACACTTTAAGTTTGGGGGGTTTGATCGGTGTGAAATTCACCTAGAATTATGGGCTAAATTGCATGAATTTATGTGGATTTATTTGGATTTAATTCAATAATTAAGCATGATTTTAATGAAAATATTATTAATTGCTTAATTAGTTTGAGAGAGGTATTATTATGTATTTTTGCAGAAAAGGGGTGTTTTGAGCTTGAAAGAGTGATGGAAGAAACGGGAATTAAATTGGGACGAAGACGAAAAAAAAGAGAAAATTTGGCAAAGACAACATAGAAAAGACAGCACTTTTCAGAAAAGTGTTGTCTATTCAGAAGTGCAAAAATTGTCCAGAGAGCTGAAAAATTGCAAGAAAACACGGGCAGATGCATAAAAACACGCCCGTGTTTTTATGCACTTTTGAAAGAAAAATATACGGAGGCTGGATTCGAACCCGATACCTCATGCATGTACAAGGGCGCCTCTAACCACTTTGCCAAGCCATCACATGTGATTAATACTCGCCCAATTTATTCTTATACTAAATTCCTGGAACCGAAAATTTTATAAAATTCACTCTTGTCCCACATCGAAAATCATCACAAAATCCACTCACCCTACACCTATAAATACCCTCATTTGGACCAACTCTTGGAACCAATTCCTATATCCATTTAAATTCAATTAAAATTGAATCTTTTCAAGATTCCATAGTTTAGAGAGGGTTTTTTTTAGCAAGATCTCCATAGTTGAGATCCCTCCCCCCTTCGGGGTGAGGGATCCGTAGTTTTAATGTTTTTTAGTTTAGGATTTTATTTGCTTTCCAAGAAGGTGGAGACACCAAGGAGAAGATGATCTTCATGGATGTAAAAACTTCATTAAGGTGTAATCTAATCCTATTTATTATCTTTATTTTCTATGTTTTGGTGGTTGATTGACGGCATGATTATTGATTAATTTATGAAAATGTCTTGATTGAATTTCCGGCTTTGATTAGGTTTTATTTATGAAATTCACATGTCTTGTAATAATATGAGATTTATGTCTTTGGTATTAGTGTACAGTGATTAGGTTGTGTATTGTGTATCGACATGTCTTGTCGTTGCTTTACCCTTAGTTACTTTGCATGATTATCATATGTGAGTTTTTTTTTTCATTTATTACATGTGGGTTTAATATAAGGGGAGCCTGGCCGGGAGTCCTTATATTTAGAACAACATAAATGAACACTAGTGAGATCACTTGTGCCCGAGGATTAAACTAGTGAAGGGAACCCCATCCATACGAGCATAGTACCTTGAAGGGAATTGTAAGTAGGATCGATCCTAGGAGCTTTTTAGGGGTTATGAAAATAATCTACATCCTATTCACCATGGCCCTTGGGGATAGGTGGAAATAGTGATCGCCCTTACCATGATTTGCTTAAAAATGGAAAACAATTAAAGATGTTGGATGATTGATTATATGAGTGTATCATGAAAACTACCATAGCATTGAAAATCCAAATATATTGTAATTAGATTTACTTTTCATGCATTTTATTTTCTTTTATTTTTAAACTTCATTTCCGATCGTCCCTAACTAATCACGATACTATGCCTAAAGGCCATGAATCCTAAATTCCCTTGGGTTCGATATTTTGTTGCTTGGTCGCCCGGACTATAACGACCAATCAATATCACATCTTATACAACTACCCACTACACATTAAATATTATTTCTCTCACTTCATTTTACTTAACTTTACATTAAATTATTATACTCATTAATCTTCGTGCCCAAAAAAATATACCAACTTCTTCGGGACGGTGGGATTACAAAATTATTAATTTAGGTCCTGAATTTAGGCCTTAAATGAATAAAATTGATAAATTTAAATATAAATTTAAGTTGTAAATTGATAGTTTTATATATTTAAAATCTCTAATTAATCGATAACATAATTTAGATTTTGATATTTTACACATTTTTTCAGATTTTCTATTGAGAATATTCTATTACGGGCTTGTGTATTAGATAAAATACTTCCTCTGTCCGCCCAAAGAATCTCATTTTTCCATTTTAAGCGTCTGCCTCTAAGGGTCTTATTTTTTTTTACACATATGAGACTCATACACCCCTACTAATACAATTAAAATATGAGTCCCGCTCACTCGTTAATATACTCTCCATTACATTACTCCTTAAATAATAATACTCTTAATTCACATAAAAACAAATTGATTTCTTTGGGAGCGGATGAAGATAGTGTATAATATCGTTAATAAATACCATATTTAAAAAAAAAAAGATGTTCTCTTATTTTAATAGTATCCAGCATATAAAAATATTATTAATAACTTGTAAATATCTTTCTACATTAAATTCAGAATAGCTTGTAGAACCAAAATTCTATCTTATTTAAAAAAAATTACCAGCGAAATTTATGGAGGGGTCTAAATCCAGAGTTGACTTAAAGAGTGAAAAAGTATTCAGCAGCCAGTGGTCCAGTTTCTGCAACAACAATACTAGTAATAAATATCATCATTTCCATGAAATTGCATCCATATTACAGTAGAATCCTTGAATCATCTTTAAATTCTAACCAACTGCATTCATTTCTATATTAATCATCTTTAAAATTAAAGCACATTAATATAAATATTAAAGGTGACAGAGAGATGTGGTCTTCCGCAGCGTCTGCAAGGGACAATTGGGGGAGGCTGGTGGCGGCGGTGATGAAGAGGGAGGAGATTTGGCAGCTGTGTCATCAGCCATCCAGGAGCCCCAGCATCAGCACCATATCATCTACTGATGATTTCAGTCAACGAAATCTCAGGCAGCAATCTCTACTTCTCTATTATATTCATACTGTTGAAACTTCAAAAATCCTTTTCGAAAGAAAATAAAAATTACTCTATAGAAATCTCAGAAGGCAAAATGCTAAGTGTTACTGTTCTCTCAGATGATAGTTTACCATGCAGAGGAGTGCTAACCCTTATACTGTTATACAGAGGAGTAGTTGTCTATTATATTAAAGAGTAGCACTTTATGATAACAAGGGTCGCTCCCCGTTCTTTAAAGTAGTTAAAATAGCTTAAATATCATTAAAATTAAGGGCAATTCTGGGTGCACCCTATGCTTTAAAGTAGGTATGATAGTAATTATATATTTTAAAAAGTTAGTTACTCATTTAAAAAAACTAAGGATAGAGATTAATTTTTATAAAATCTAATGGTGTAGATCTTATTAGTGCACCCCTAGTAGACTCAAAAATTAAATATACTAACTAACTCAAGATATATGTCAATGTAATACTCTGTTTTAATTCATAAGAAAATTAATTATATAGATCTTGAAGATATTTGAGTTTCAACACATATAACACAAACACGAAGAAAAAGTTTAATGAATGAAGAAGATCTTGAAACTCAAATACTTAGCTTCAAGATGGCTCATTAAAAGTTCTAAAAATTGTAAATTTAATTTAAATGGTAAAAGTTTCGAAACGAAATTCAAACTATGAAAATGATCAGATCTTCTTGACGAGGCATTTAATTTAAGTTTGTAAAATTCTAATAAATAAATCTAATTTAATGTGTTTTATCTCTCTATTTGGGGTTAAAACTTAATTTACTACTAGTAATTTCAGTTTTTCGAGTACCAATTTGGAATCTCATTCAGTACCTCCATCTCCTCTGCTTCCTCCCAAAAATCTAGCAGTTTCTGAAGGTTCGTCTCCACCCTTCATCTTGAATCTTATTAATTCCTGTTGCATCGTGTACAATTTAACTACTAATGAAGATCAAAATTTTCAGGTAATTACATGAATGAATCAATTGGCACAGCATTTCATCATCTGAAGTCCATCCAGGAACGTCTTAGAGGATACACTTTTCGAGAACTGCAAGATGCAACTGATAATTTCAGCAGTAAAAACATCTTGGAGAGTGGTAACTCTGGGAAGGTATATAAAGGTCGGCTAGCAGATGGAAAACTGGTTGCAGTTAAAAGGCTTAAAGAAGAGCGAACAACAGGTGGAGAGCCTCAATTTCAGATGGAGATTGATGTGATGAGAAGTACGGTTAGGCACCCTAATCTTCTTCGACTGCATGGTTTTTGCAAGACCCTTACGGAAAGGTTGCTCGTTTATCCATACATGTCGTATGGAAGTGTTGCATCCCTGTTAAGAGGTGAGTTCACATCATTTTGTTAAGGCAAACGTTTGTGTAAACCAAGATTACATGTAAACCCTGTTTTTGTTTATTACTTTTTAATACATAAAAAATACTCTTTAGATACATAAATTATTACTCTTCTAAATTAAAAAATTACTCTTTAAATTCTTGTACACTCTGATAATAGTCTTTAGAGACATAAACTATTAATCTTCTAAATTAAAAAAATTACTCTTCAAATTCTTGTACACTTTGATTTCACTAAAAAAAGTATTTTTTAACAACAGAATTCAAACAGTTGGTAATTACCAATTGATTAACAACAAAAATGACAATTTTGTTTTAGCAATGGAATGCCAACAGATTTATTCTCTATTTTAGCAATGGAATTCAATCCGTTGATAATTACCAACGCATTACCAAGGAAATCATTATATAAATTACCAACGGAATTGATTTTTTGTTGCTAAAAATTTACCAACCACCAATTTATCAATGGATTCCGTTGCTAATCCGTTGGTAAGCTAATTTAACAATGGAATTAAGACTTTTACCAACGGAATATTCCATTGGTAAACGGAATATTCCGTTGGTAAAAAATAGTTTTTTTTAGTGTTTATTGATTACTTTTCAGTACATGAAAATTTACTCTTTAGAGACATAAACTATTATTCTTCTAAATAAAAATTATCTCTTTAAAGAGTAATTTTAAAAAACATGGTTCACATGTGAAACCAATTTACACCAAACTCACTCTTTTTTTAAACATTGCATCAATTTTTATTAACCTTTGTGATTGAATCCAGAAAGAGAACCACATTCACTGAGTTGGGCAATAAGAAAAAGGATAGCATTAGGGGCTGCAAGGGGTCTAGCTTATTTGCATGAAGGAATCAGGGGCAAGAAAATCATTCATCGCAACATCAATGCTGCAAATATATTTTTCGACGGGGACTTCGAAGCAGTCGTAGGTGACTTTGGGTGGGCCATAATGCCGGAACATAATGCTCCCGTGGAAGTCAGTGTTCCAAGAACTGCTGAGCATATACCTCCTGAATGCTATGTTACATATAGGGTTTCGGAGAAATATGATGTCTATTGCTATGGCTTATTTCTTCTTGAACTCATCTCAGGGCAGACCATTTCTCATCTGCATTCACTTGCCCTTGATGAAGACGTGATCACGTTACGGAATTGGGTGAGTCTCTAATCCTATAATTTTTGTTGAATCTAATTTTTCTTCTTTAATTCTAACTTTATATTTTATTATTTTTTTAAATTTTAGTCATTTCCCAAAATTTTCGCAAAACTTAAAGGAGTAAGTTTGAATATTTTTGTAAAAGGACTAAAACTGAAAAAGTAAAATGTTATAGGATTAAAATTGAAACAAAAGGACTATCATTGAAAAGGGAAAAAGTTAAAAGGACCACAATTGGATTTAACCAAAGTTAAAAGATCAAAATTAAGATTTTCTCATATATAATGGCAAAAATTAGGAGTACAATATGTTATCTAAATATCTTATTGAAAATTCGCCTTGCAATTCTTAAGTTATAGCAACTCTAATCTATAATTGATTTGTTCCCTGTAATTTGATAGCGGATCAAATTTGCAATATTTAAAAGTACTATATAACTATTTTAGTGTTGTTTTGGTGTATGCATACCATTGGATAAACGACATGTGAGTGGGAGGAGAAAAATATACCCTATGAGGACAATTTTTTTATTTTCTTTTCTCTTTCACATGTCATACATATGTAATTAATTACAATGCATGAAAAAATAGCACGGTTGAATGTCAGGTAAAGAGATTATACAAGGAAAGCAAATGGAAAAATATTGTTGATGCAAATTGTGAAGGTAATTACATGGAGGATGAGGATGTGGTGATGTTGTTGTTTCAAATAGCTTTACTCTGCACTCCGAGGGACCCATGGAGGCGTCCGAAGATGTCGGAAGTTGTGAAGATAATTGAAATTGGAGACGGATTGTCTCAAAGATGCCAAGAATTGTTCATGGAAGAAAACTATCCATATCCATATTGTATAATTGATGATGATTGATGAAATGGTTGAAAGTCCATGCAATACGTTGTTAAACCTGTATACCCGTCCTACAGCTAATCTAAACCGTGCAACATGCATTCTAGCACTCGACAACCACTTATGTTGTTAGTCTTGTTTTAATTGATCACTAGCTCAAATGTTATGGAAATGATGACAATAATAAATAATGAATGTCAAGTTAAATGTAAAAGGCATAAGAAAAATGACAAAAGGTTAAGTGGAGACTTTCAATAGATATGACACAATAAAGCGCAGACTTTTAATTGTGGAGTATTAATTATTAACTTTATAAAAAGGATTGTTCCACGTAAAGCATTCCCTTAATTTATTAAATTCTCACCCTATATATTTTAGTCACATCTTTATCTTACAAACCTTAAATTTCTCTTTATCTTTTATACATGAGTTAAAGACCTCTTGCCCAATATGTCTTATATATCTGTTCTGAGAATTTCCTTACCCAATATCAAGATTTAATGTATCTCTCGATTCCTTTCTTAAGAAGAAAGACAGAAAATTGTTACTATCCGTTGGGGCTTGCAGACTTTCTTATTCTCGCTTATTTTGGGAAAAAAAAATTTGTTGAAGGATTAAATTGACTACTTTACGCTACAAAACATTTTTTTTAGCAATGAAATTTACTAATGGAATTCAATCGTTCGTAATTACCAATGAATTAAGAACAAAAATGACATTTTTCTTTTAGCAATGGAATACCAACGGATTTATTCTCTATTTTACCAACGAATTCAATTCGTTGGTAATTACCAATGGATTCCCGAGGGAATCATTATATAAATTAACAACGAAATTATTAGCAACAGATTACCAATGGAATTATTTACCAATAGAATTGAATTTTCCTTGCTAAAAATTTGCCAACTACCTACGGATTATGTTGCTAATCCGTTGTTATACTAATTTAACAATGAAATTAAGGTTTTTACCAACAGAATATTCAGTTGGTAAAAAATAGTTTTTTTAGTGTTATGTTCCAAAATATGCCTAAATAAATGATAAAAAATAGTGTTGCAGATTGATTAAGAAAATTAACTTATAAAAAAAAGCAGAAAAAAGAATAAAGTTTTTGTAGTGGTACAAGTGTGTATCAATGGACCGGTTAAGCTATGGCTGTGTTTGATTATCTGTAAATTGCGTTGAAAATGATAACAATAAATGGGAACGTTGTTGTTGTTGAGGGAGGAGTACTACATTTATGTTCTTTATAAAAAGGTAAGGTCCCATTATAATTTGTAGCGTAGGGACACCATGGAAGACTAGATAACTTCCCTACAAATTCATGGAAGCTGCTGCTGGACATTGAATTTAGACTTGGAATATTATTATTTTTTTATCGGACAATGTTAGTTGTTAGTATAGGCACCCATACTTCCCTTTTCTCCAAGTCTCCTTGTAACTCCCCTCCTATTCGTTTCCAATAGGAATCGAACCTGGGTCACTCACATTAATGAGGAGTATAGTGAACTAGTCCACTTGGTTCTAGGAAACTCACATTAGACTTTATACTTGGAATTAACCACGTTCATATGTTACCTAACCTGAAGCTTTTCTAGGAAACTGCAGATACATATATAAACGAAAGTTCACAGATTTTTAACCAATGAGTTCCACGTTAACCATTGTATACAGTGAAGAAAGAGGGATGTGGTGTCCGTCGACGATTGCGAGAGACAACTGGGTGAGGCTGGTGGCGGCAGTGGTGAAGAAAGAGCAGATACGGCAGCTGTGTTATCAGAAAAGCATCAGCACCATATCTTCTTATGATTCAACTCAACCATCTCTCAAGTAACTCTCTATTTATCTCTATCATAAGGAGTATTTTAATTGTAATAATAATACAATGATAATCCAATATTTAATCTGATTTTCAGTTTTTAGTACCTCCTCTCCCACTCCAAAATCCATCACTTTCTCGAGGTTCGTCTCTTCTACTATCTTTATTAGAGTTTAAAACACAAATTTTCCTTTTATCCTTTTACTTATTCGAAAAGGTATCAAAATAATTAATATTCATAATTTTCGTCCCAAACATTTTAGTTTTGCTTCATTAATTTTGTCCTAACATAATACTCCCTCCATCCCATAATACTTTTCACGTAAACTATTCCACGTTGTTTAAGAAAAGTTACACTTTTTGACCAATTTTATTAACTTTGGAGGGTATCGTAATACTTTTAAGTAATAAAAAAGTATGAAGTAATGAGAACTGTATAAAAAATGGGTGACAAATTTGAAATTAAGATAACTTTTGAGGTTATTAGATAAAGTAATATTTTATTTTTTGGGAGTGTTAAAGATTTTGTGGGACAAACAAATGAGGAAAGTGTGAAAGATTTATGGGACAAAGAAAGTATATGTTTACTAATTATTTCGTTCCACATATTTTTAATAACACTGATTCAGTCTCATTCTACTAAAATAAGAAAATTGAACATTTTTAAATAAAAAAAATATATTTTAGTCAAAATTTTAAAGTTAATCGACTCTTCGGAGAAATTAAATTTCATGGGATTATTTTAATTAAAGTAAATTTGTATTCACGTAGGAAATTAAACATCCTTTAAGATGAATTCACATCCCACGTTTTTATTGAAGTTTTTTTTTTCTGAAGTTCTAAATATAGTATGCAATTATGACGTGATTCGATCACACAATACCTCACAATCTCTCAAGAAAATACACACACACTCTTTGATATGAAAAATGAAAAGAAAGTAAAATTTGCACAATGATGTATAGTGGTTCGGTTATGAATAACCTATATCCACTTTGGGGAGAAGAAACTTTATTATTGATGATTCAATACACCTAAGAACAGATTGAATCGAAAAGAATAAGCAAGAGAGTGAACTTGCTAAGAAACTTTGAAACTTTCTAAGTGTTGATCTCATACTCAACAAGGTGACTTCAAGTCCTTATATCATGCTACTCCTTCAACCTTTTGATCCGGTTAAACCTCCACTTGATAGCCCTCACTTAGTAGATGAGATGCAGCTACCTAGCCGGTTTCATGTAGCTTGATAAACTGCTCTTAAACCGCCTCAAAGTCGGCTGATCATAACTGCCCAAAAACTGTCAGTTTATGGCAGTTATATTTGTTAAGTTAGTTTCAACGTTTCTTCAAGCTTCCAGCTGCCATGCAACACGTTATAATCATTCTTCAGTCTCCAATGATCATTATCCACGTGTGTATCAGCTTATCCAAGAGATAAAACGAAGCTAATCACTCTATAGAACACTATTTACTTTGATTCGACCTTGATTCGAGTGAATGTTCAGGTCAAATCAATGTTGTCGTGGTCGAATCCACCTTCCAGTGCACTGATTCGACCTCGGTTCGACCTCCTTATCAGGTCGAATCCACAGGTTATGGTCGAATCCTGCTTCAAATGAGTTGGTTCGACTTTGATTCGACCAATCTCAACACCTCGAATCCATCCGTCCAGGTCGAATCACTTCATGCATGCATCTATCATCATCAATCTCCACCTTAGATGCATGCATCATCAATCTCCACCTTAGATGTATGTATGAACATCTTCATCTCTTCTCCCCACCTCTGCTGCTTTTAAGGAGCAGCAACCTCTATGTTTCCACACATTCCAATCAAAGTCTTGCACAGCTCAAACTTTGCAGCTGGCAATGCTTTAGTAAGTGAATCAGCTGGATTCACAGCTGTGTCAATCTTTCTCACTTCCACAATTCCACTGTCCACCATGTCTCTTACAAAGTACAGCTTTACATCAATGTGTTTGGTCCTCTCATGATATCCCTGATGTTTAGCTAAGTGTATTGCACTTTGATTATCACAATACACTACCACAATATCTTGATATTCTCCCAATTCTTTCAGTAAACCAACAAGCCATACTCCTTCCTTGATTGCTTTTGTTAATGCAATGAATTCAGCCTCTATAGTTGATAGAGCTACTACAGACTGATGGCTTGCTTTCCAACTTACTGAAGTACCAAACATATTGAACACATATCCTGTAAGAGACTTTCTAGAATCCAGATTTACTGCAAAATCAGCATCAACAAAACCAGTGACAACTTCTGACTTTGCATCCCTTCTCTGAAATTTCAAACCAACAGATTCAGTCCCCTTTACATACCTTAATGCCCATTTGACTGCTTCCCAATGCTGCTTCCCTGGACAACTTAAAAACCTACTAATCAAGCTCATTACATAGGCAAGATCAGGCCTACTACACACCATAGCATACATAAGACTGCCCACTGAACTTGCATATGGAATCCTGCTCATTTCAGCTATCTCAATGTCTGATTTTGTTCCATTAAGCAGTGACAGACTCAATCCTTGCTTGACAGGTGTTGTAACAACTTTACACTGATCCATATTGTACCTTTTGAGTACTTTAACAAGATAGGATTGTTGTTTCAATACAAGTGTTCCAGCTGATCTGTCTCTGCTTATTTCCATCCCTAAGATCATCTTAGCTTCACCAAGGTCCTTCATCTCAAATTCAGACTTGAGAACTTCCTTTACTGCATCAATCCCTTGAATACTCCTACAAGCTATCAAAATATCATCCACATAGAGAAGTAGGTAAGTGTAACAGCTGTTTTCTTTCTTGATGTATACACAGCTGTCATAATGGCTTCTCTAAAATCCATTGGCAACAATGTACTCATCAAACCTTAAGTACCACTGCCTTGGACTTTGTTTAAGTCCATATAAAGACTTGAGTAATAAACAAGCCTTTAAATCAGCTCTCTTAGCTGTAACACCTTTTGGTATCTTCATATAGATGCTCTCCTCTAACTTCCCATGTAGAAATGCAGTAGTTACATCCATCTGATGAAGCTCAAGATCATACTGAGTCACCAGTGCTAGAAGTATTCTAATTGAACAATGTTTAACCACAGTTGAGAAGATCTCATTGTAGTCTACTCCTTCTTTCTGTGAAAAACCCCTAGCAACTAGTCTAGCCTTGTATCTAACTCCACCTTCAGCTGCAAGTGCTGGTTTTCTTTTGAAAATCCACTTACATCCAACTAGCTTCTGAGATTTTGGCTTGTCAACAATTTTCCATGTCCCATTCTTGTTTAGAGACAATAATTCTTCTTCCATGGCTATAAGTCACTTATTACTGTCTTGACTAGCCAATGCCTCAGTATAGTTTCTTGGTTCATAAGCTTCAACATCAACAGCTGTATATAGAGCAAAAGACACTATATCAGCCTGTACATACCTTGCAGGTGGTACTATAGTCCTCTTCTATCTATCTCTTGCAAGCTGATAGGTATTAGGTTGTTCTTTAACCCTTGATACTTCTTCTGTATCTCTGTCAGTGGAGCTCTCTTCACTTTCTCTTGATCTGTCCATATCTTGAGGCTCCACCTCAAGCTCAGACTCTCTTCTTTGATCATTCTTGATCAATGGCATCTTATCTTCAACAAAGATAACATCTCTACTGACCATGAGCCTGTTCTCATCATAACACCACAGTTTGTAACCCTTTACTCCCTTAGGATAACCTATCATAACACATTTGAGTGCTCTAGGTTCCAACTTATCTTGTTTAACATGTGCATAAGCTTGGCAACCTATAACTCTAAGGTATGAGTAATTAGGGACCTTACCAGACCATACTTCCTCTGGAGTTTTGAAGTTTAAAGCTGTTGAAGGACACAAGTTTATTAGATAAGCTGCAGTTGCAGCCAACTCCCCCCAAAACACCTTGCTCAATCCTGTACTGCTCAACATGCATCTGACCCTTTGCAAAAGTGTCTGATTCATCCTCTCTGCAATGCCATTTTGTTGAGGAGTACCAGGGACAGTTTTGTGTCTCTTAATCCCCTTTTCCTTGCAATATGAATTGAACTCTTCAGATACAAATTCCAATCCATTGTCTGTCCTTAAATACTTCAAACTACTCCCTGTGATGTTCTCAGTCTCTGTCAACCAGCCTTTGAAGGTTGTGAATGCTTCATCCTTTGACTTCAGAACATATACCCATAACTTCCTTGAGTAATCATCAATTATGGTCATGATGTATCTCCCTCCACCTCTGGTTACAGTTCTCGATGGTCCCCAGAGATCTGAATGAGCATAATCCATTCTAGCTTTGGTTGTATGTTCTGAATTATCAAAATTAAGTCTCTTGGACTTACCAAGAATGCAATGCTCATACTGTCTGATCTTATCACCTTCACTGAACTTGATCAGCTGTTGCTTTGCCAATTCTTGTATTCCTCTTTCACTAACATGTCCCAACCTGCCATGCCAAAGCTTGGCATCATCATGCTGACCAGTGTTGTGTATCTGTCCTACAACAACACTCTCATCCAAGAAATACAAGTCTGATCTTCTGGTTCCTCTCATGACAATCTTATCATCCTTAGTCACTGTGAGGATTCCCTTTCTCAGGTTTGAATCACAACCTTGAGTATCAAGCATCCCAAGGGAGATGAGGTTCCTTCTTAATCCAGGAACATACCTTACATTCCTAAGCAGCCTCTGAACTCCATCAAACATTAGCAATCTGATGGATCCTACTCCCTTTATCTCACAAGAGTGATCATCACTTAAAAGTACTGATCCTCCTTCGTAATACTTGAATTCCTCAAACCAATGCTTCATAGGTGTCATATGAAATGTACACCCTGAATCCAATACCCACTCAATAGATACATCTGAAGTAGTGATGGACAGAGCTTCAATACCTTCCATACCAGCATTGTTTTGTACTTCACCAACCTGATTGACTTGGTTCTTTTGATTTCCAGCAGGTGTTTCAGTTTTCTTGGACTTGCTAGCCTTCCACTTTGCACACTGTTTCTTGAAGTGCCCAGGTTCATGACAAAAGTAACACCTCTTGCCATTAGACTGTCCTGATGCACCTTTCTTTTGGTCAGTGTTTCCACCTTTGTTCCACTTCTTTTTCTGATTTCCTTTCTTGGCAAAGAGTCCTTCTGCCCCTGACTTTTCTTTTCTATCAGTACCTTCTTCTAGATCTTTTGATCTAAGTGCCCTCAGCACATCTTCAAGCAGTACAACATCCTTACCTCCATAAAGAACATCATCCTTGAAGTGCCTTTGTGATCTTGGCAATGCTGACAGCAACATGATGGCCTTGTCTTCACTGGATAGTTTGAAATCCACACTTTCTAGATCATCTGTGATCTTGCAGAATTCATCAGCTTGATCCATCAGAGATCTTTCATCAGTCATCTTGAAAGCATGAAGTCTTTGCCTGAGATGCATCTTATTGGCAGATGTTCTTACCATGAACAAAGCCTCCAATCTATTCCATACTTTAATAGCTGTTGTCTCCTTTGATACTTCTCTAAGTATCTTATCACTAAGATACAGAATTATTGTAGAATAGGCCTTTTGAAGTACCTGATCATCCACTGGAGCTCTTACAGGACCTGCTGCAGCCTGGGGATCCTTGATGATTTCAGTCTTCACTGGTGGAGGAGGCTTCAGTGCATCCATCAAACCTTGCTGCATAAGGACTGCCTTCATCTTGATTTTCCATAGATTGAAATCTGATTTCTCTGTGAGCTTTTCAACATCAAATCTTGTGTTGTTCATCTTGAATGCTTCCTGTGTGTTTGTTTCCCACAGACGGCGCCAATTGACGTGATTCGATCATACAATACCTCACAATCTCTCAAGAAAATACACACACACTCTTTGATATGAAAAATGAAAAGAAAGTAAAATTTGCACAATGATGTATAGTGGTTCGGTTATGAATAACCTACATCCACTTTGGGGAGAATAAACTTTATTATTGATGATTCAATACACCTAAGAACAGATTGAATCGAAAAGAATAAGCAAGAGAGTGAACTTGCTAAGAAACTGTGAAACTTTCTAAGTGTTGATCTCATACTCAACAAGGTGACTTCAAGTCCTTATATCATGCTACTCCTTCAACCTTTTGATCCGGTTAAACCTCCACTTGATAGCCCTCACTTAGTAGATGAGATGCAGCTACCTAGCCAGTTTTATGTAGCTTGATAAACTGCTCTTAAACCGCCTCAAAATTCGGCTGATCATAACTGCCCAAAAACTGTCAGTTTATGGCAGTTATATTTGTTAAGTTAGTTTCAATGTTTCTTCAAGCTTCCAGCTGCCATGCAACACGTTATAATCATTCTTCAGTCTCCAATGATCATTATCCACGTGTGTATCAGCTTATCCAAGAGATAAAACGAAGCTAATCACTCTATAGAACACTATCTACTTTGATTCGACCTTGATTCGAGTGAATGTTCAGGTCGAATCAATGTTGTCGTGGTCGAATCCACCTTCCAGTGCACTGATTCGACCTCGGTTCGACCTCCTTATCAGGTCGAATCCACAGGTTATGGTCGAATCCTGCTTCAAATGAGTTGGTTCGACTTTGATTCGACCAATCTCAACACCTCGAATCCATCCGTCCAGGTCGAATCACTTCATGCATGCATCTATCATCATCAAATTACTATATTATATTTTCCTTCTTAATGTCACCACAGTTGGGAACAACGCTTCTTCTGAAGCTATTATAACAAGGGAACTTTATCCTGGTTGGTTTGGAAGAAAGGAATCCGAGGACAAAGACTTGGTTGATATTCCTGGTAGGAAGAAATTAGTTTCTTGTTTTTTTTAATGTACGTTGTGCTATCTATTTAATTAATTGTATTTAACTGCTGGAGAAGAGGATATAGCAATTCATCTTGGACAACTTCAAAGATTTCCCATACAAGAACTGCTAGTTGCAACTGATAATTTCAGTTCTAGAAACATCTTTCGGAAAGGGAATAAGTGTGAAGGATGGCTGGCAGATAGTACACCGGTTTCTGTCGAACGGAAGGAAATAATAGCAATTCAGATGGAGGTTGAGGTGATGAGCAGTGTGGCAGTGCATCGTAATCTTCTTAGACCGAGTGGCTTTTGTATGAGCACAAAGGGATGTTTCCTTGTTTATCCATACATGCATAATGGAAGTGTTTTATCCTATTTAAGAGGTAAAAATATATGCTACTAATACTTAAGGTTGAGTTTAGTTTCTTATATCTAAACCATCTACAATTTGTTAACTAGCAATTGACATTTTTATATGTTGGCCAACAAGATATATATTAAAAGGGTAGCATATATTGGGTGGGTTAATATATGTACGTATGTGTCTTTTGGTGTAACATCTTTTGTATTGTCACACTATTAGATGAATGACATTAGTATGAGAAGGGGACGCTATTTCCTAAAAAACAAAGCATAAACCTTGAAGACAATGGTTGAATTTCTTTTTGCTCTTACATATCAATCATAGAACGTGTGGCACAGAAGTTGATACACGGGCATAGGAGATCTGGCGTTGTATCCTTTTATGTGAATGATTACGTCATAATCTATATTTTGAATGAACCCAGAAAGGCATGAATCTGAAGCTCCACGACTCATAAGTTGGGCATTAAAAAAAGGATAGCATTAGGGGTTGGAAGAGGGGTAGCTTATTTGCATGAAAAATTACATGACGTCAAAATCATTCATCGCAACATCTCATCTGCAAATATATTTTTGGATGAGGACTTTGAAGCAGTTGTTGGCGACTTCAGTTTGGCCGTATTAGTAGAACACAATGCAACTTACGTCGGAAATACAGGATGTGGAACCACTGGCCTTATAACTCCTGAATATGTCGCCACGGGTGGGGTTTCTGAGAAAAGTGATGTTTATGGTTATGGGGTATTTCTTCTTGAATTAATATCTGGACAGAAAGCTTCTGCTCTGGCTCAGCTTGCCAAACATGAAGGGCTGACGATGCTTGACTGGGTTAATCTTTTTTTTTTTCTTGGCTTATTAAATGATTTCTATTAATAATCATTCTACTGTACTCCCTTCGTCCCGCACCAAGGGTGCATTTTGCTTTTTTCAGGTAGATTAAGGAGTATTATTATTTAATGTGTAGTGGGTAGTTGTATTAGTGGGAATGTGGACCCATATTTTAATTTTATTAGTGGGTGAGTGTGGGACCCATGTGTATAAAAAATGAAAGAGAATCCTTTGGGTGGGACGACCAAAATGGAAAAAAGAGATCCTTGGTGCGGGATGGAGTATATTTTTAGGACTATTGATAATGTATTGTTTAATGCTACTTACCAATATAAATGATCCATAAATTGAAATACTAGTTAAAATATTAAAAAAATGGTAAAGAAATGTCAAGATGTGAAGCTAACCTAAGAGGCATAAACATATACTCCCTCCGCCTCGGCATAGGAGGGACATTTACTTTTTTCACGTAAATTAAGGAATATTATTATTTAATGTGTAGTGGGTAGTTGTATTAGTGAGAGTGTGGGTCCATATTTTAATTGTATTAGGGGATGCGTGGGTCCCATGTGTGTAAAAAAGGAAAGGAGAATCTTTGGGTGGGACGACCAAAATGGAAAAATGGTCATCTTAGTCTGGGACGGAGAGAGTAACTGATATACATGTAAAGAGCTAAAAAATAGTTATGAAAATAATTAAAGTTTGAAATTAATTTGTAAAGTTGGTGGTTCCCAACAAAGGAAATTTTCCAGTACTCCTCACTCCTAATTCATTTTTGAATGCCAAAGTCATTTTAATCTGTGTTACTGTAATTTTTTCTTGTGGATATTTGTTTGAAAATATCTGCAGGTACACAGATTATACGAGGAAAAAAATGGGAAAAAATGGTTGGAGCAAATGGTGCAAGTAATTACATTCACGATGCGGTGATGAAGCAGCTTTTTTCTTTTGGAAAAAGCAAAAAAATTATTAATGAAAGATCGGTGATGAAGCAGCTACTGCAAATAGCTCTACTTTGTACAGAAATCGACCCGAAGAAACGTCCGAAGATGTCTGAAGTTGTGACTATGATTGAAGATTGAGATTTGTTTGTCTGCAAGAATGGTTGAACAATTAGGTGAATGAAAGACGATGATCTATGTCTGTCCAAACTCGATCGATAATACTCTTAACAGAAGACTTTCTAGCACGAGGATGACAATGAGATCTGTGGTGAAAACTACATACTAATGAGTGATCAACATTAGGATGAGTGTGTGCGTGTTTAAGATTGAAGCTGATGGTGATGCATGAGTGAAACGGTTGCACCAGCATCAGCAGAATCAAGAAACACACAAACAAGCAGCAAGGCTACACCGGGTGCATCAGTTGTGAGCGGGGTGACTTGTGGCCGTTGTACAGTTCGCGTCCGAACGGTTTCTGGAAAGTTCCATACATGAATGGATAGCTGGCCATGAAGGGTGTGTGATGGAGTTGGTTATAACCGTCGAGATTCGTTTTAACCAACTGAGAATCCAGCTGGAAGTCGGTTACACGCACTGGTCCTGTAACTTTCTGTGCATGCATGAAGTGTATATATTGCTGTGATTCATGCATATACGGATTGTAACACATTTTGCTCTCTCAATCAATAAAAGATCTCTCTCTCACAGTGGATGTAAGCTTGTGAAAACAAGCTGAACCACTATAAACACATTCTTCTTCATACAGTTACACATACACACACAAACTCAATTTTGTTATCATATGTGATCAATTTTCTTGGATTCAATCCATTGTTTGATTGTGTATCCATAGATTAGGTTGATTGTTACTCAGTTATATCTTAATCTACAACAAGATCAAATGCAACACTTGGAATTGGAAGAGATGGCAAAACTGATTGAACCAGGAGAAAATCGCATGCTGGACTTCTCCAATCCAATTTTACATTTCATGATAATAATGAGAGCTTGTCTAATGTGAATTTGGATCCAGGTGAATCATTTTTAATAATGGATTGAAAAGAAAGTTATATCATAATAATTAGAAAAAATAGCAAAATTTGATTGATCGATTTCAATTTTAGCCTTTTTTTTATTTGCAATTTTAATTTTGATTTTTTTAAATTTGATTTTGGTAATTTTTATCCAAATTTAGTTATTTTATCACATTAATTCCAAATTTAGTGTTTTTTAATTTGTCCAATTTTGATCAAAAATTTAAAAAAATAACTAAATTTGAACAAAAATAATCAAAATCAAACAAAAAAAATACAAAAATCGAGAATTACAAATAAATTAAAAATAACTAAAATTGAAATCAATCATATTTAACGGATGATTTTTTATATTTCCCTAATAATTAATACATAACTTTAATCCAGTTATTATTATTTTATTTTATTTTTGGGTTTCATCTAGTGTATTGTTTGTTTAATATCTCATGTCTAACTCTCATCTCTGCAGCAAGTTACATGATAACTTTGAGGAATCAACCCCTCTCAACTCATCATAATGGGCTTCACATTGGGCCTATATTATCATTTAGTATATGGGCCGCCATTTATATAAACTCATAATTATTTAATCCATGATGTTGGGCAAGGTCAACGCTTCTATTAACTAGTCAACTATTAAGCTCATTTAAGTCATTAAAGTCGGCACACCGGATCCGGTGTGTCTCCGTAGTCAATGTAATTTTAAACATTATGAGACAATATATTTATGTGAAATTTTAAATATTGAAAGGCATAATTGTTTTACTCAAGTTTACTTTCTTTTAATTCATTTACTCAATATATATGTTTACCATTCACGTTTAATGTTTAATGTTTTGTAGAAAAAAATTACTAATTTTTGAGAATATTTTAATATTTTTTGTTAATAAAATGTACTCCCTCCGTCCCAAATTCAAGTTCACGTTTACTGTAGATAAGGAGTTTAAGAAAAGTCACTTTTTGACTTACTTTTAAGGATAGTATGATATTTTTGAGTAATAAATAAATGATAAAGTATGTTATGTGTGTTAAAAAGGTGATAGCAAATTTGAAATTAAAGTATGTTAGAGGGATATTAGTTTGTTGTTTTTTCTTTTTATGGAAGTGTGAAGTTGAATTTGGGACGGAGGGATTAATATATTTTTATAAGTGTGAAAATAAGTGATAAATTTGAAACTAAAGTAATTTTTGAAATTTGTAGAAAAAGGTGTATTTTTTCTTTTTTTTAGTGTGAAGGAATCGTGGCGAGAAAAGTGTGAAGGTTCCATGGAACCTAGGTAGTAAAAAGGTATGGTCCCATTATAATTAATAAGGGTAGTGACACCATGGAAGACTAGATTTAGACTTGGAAATTAACTTCATATGTTACCTAACTTGAAGCTTTTCCAGGAAACTGCAGATAAATATATAAGCCAAACTTGACTGATTTTAACCATTAAGTTCCATGTTGACCATTGTCTACGGTGAAGAAAGAGGGATGTGGTGTCCGTCGACGGTTGCGAGAGACAACTGGGTGAGGCTGGTGGCGGCGGTGGTGAAGAAAGAGCAGATATGGAAGCTGTGTCATCAGCAAAGCATCAGCACCATATCTTCTCATGATTCAACTCAACCATCTCTCAGGTAACTCTGTTAATCCTCTCCATTTCATACTCCATCAATTTACATAAATTTCTTTTTAACAGTCACATGTCACCCACTATTATATAATTAAATTTTAAATAATGATTTAATTTCTGGTTTTTATTTTTCTCACATCGTATTTGTGGTGACGTGGCAAATTCATATTCACAAATATTAATTGAATGACTCAGATTAGACGAAATTTACAGAACAATGAATGGAGAGGATCCAAATCACATATAGGAGTATTTTATTTTGTAATAATACAATGATAATCCAATATTTAATCTGATTATATATATATTTCAGTTATTCAGTACCTCCACTCCCTTTCAAGAACCCATCACTTTCTCGAGGTTAGTCGTCTTCTACATATTTTTTAGATGAATAAGTAGACAGACATATAATCACGTAGGAAATTAACATCGCTTTTATTTTTTTTTTTTTTTTTTTTGAAGTTCTATATTCAGTACACAATTACTATATTATATTTTCCTTATTTATGTCACCAAAATTGGCAACAATGCTTGCTTCTGAAGCTATTATATTACAGGGAAGCTTTTTCCTGGTTGGTTTGGAAGAAGGAAATATGTGGACAAAGACTTGGTTGATATTCCTGGTAGGAAGAAATTAGTGTCTTGTATTTTTTATTTTGTGCTCAAATCATATATCCGTATTAATTAATTACTTGTATTTAACTGATGGAGAAGAGGATATAGCAATTCATCTGGGACAACTTCAAAGATTTCAAATACAAGAACTGCTAGTTGCAACTGATAGTTTCAATTCTAGAAACAACTTGGGGAAAGGTGGGTATGGGAATGTGTATAAAGGACGACTGGCAGACGGTACACTGATTGCAGTCGAATGGCGGAGGGAAATGATAGCATTTCAGACGGAGGTTGAGGTGATGAGCAGCGTGGCAGTGCATCGTAATCTTCAAAGACCGCGTGGCTTTTGTATGAGCACCATGGGATGTTTGCTTGTTTATCCATACTTGCCTAATGGAAGTGTTTTATCCTGTTTAAGAGGTAAAAAATACTTCCTTTGTCACACGTTACTTTGCAATGTTGATACTAGGGTAGAAATGGAGTTATAAAAACAGTTGTTTTTTTTATTAATTTTATTGACTTTCGGAGGATAGTACAGTCTTTTTATATAATATATATTATAAGGTATATTATATGTATGAGGCGAGAGTGGTGTAATTAAGATGCACTTTTAAAGTTGAGAATTGATGTGGTGTTTCTTTCTTTGTTGGGCGGTGAACTTTAGTATGAGACGAATGAAAAAGAAAAGTATGAAATTTATCGTAGGATAGAGGTAGTATATGCTACGAATGGTTAAGGTTGAGTTATAGTTTCTTATTTCTGAACCATCTATAATTTGTTAACACGCAATTGACATTATTATATGTTGGCAAACAAGAAATTAAAAGGATATATAGCATACGTGATATCATATTTTAGCATAGTAAAATTTGGGTGGGTTAATACATGTATTTTTTAGTGTGAAGGCCTCATCGTTGGATGTATGATATGTAGAGAAAGGGAAACTATACCCTATAAAATAAAGCAAAGCATAGAACGAGTGATACAAAAGATAATACTAGGAGATCCATTGCGTTATCTTTTCATATTAATGATTACATTATAATCTATATTATAATGAATCCAGAAAGGCGTGAATCAGAAGCTCCACTGAGTTGGACAATAAGAAAAAGGATAGCATTAGGGGTTGCAAGAGGGGTAGTTTATTTGCATGAAGAATTAGGTGACTTCAAAATCATTCATCGCAACATCTCAGCTGAAAAAATATTTTTGGATGAGGACTTTGAAGCAGTTGTTGGCGACTTCAGTTTAGCCGTATTAGTGGAACAAAATGATACTTACGTCGGAAATACAGGACGTGGAACCACTGGCCTTATATCTCCTGAATATGTTGCCACTGGTGGGGTTTCTGAGAAAAGTGATGTTTATGGTTATGGGGTATTTCTTCTTGAATTAATATCCGAACGGAAAGCTTGGACTCTGGCTCAGCTTGCCAAAGATGAAGACCTGATGTTACTGGACTGGGTGAGTCTTGTCCTTTTATTTTGGCTTATTACAGGATTTCTATTTTCTAATAATCATGTTCGAGTTAGTCTCCTGTGAATCTGTGGTCCCCTTAATTTAAACATATATGTGAACCCCATTGAAGATCACCTATTCCACCCTATGTGAAATACAAGATGGAACATGGGGTGGAATAGAGAATTCTTACTCTGTAAACCCTGTGGTCCCCATAATTTAAACATGCTAGCCAAATATGGGGATATAATAGGATTGTAAGGGGATCATATGGTTTACACCGTGAACCCGATTCACAGGAGTGTTTGCCATCATGTTCTATTATATTTTTCTTAGAACTAACTTATTGTTTAATGCAACTTGTGACTTGCCATATAAATATAGCAGATAACAAATTAAGTATGAACAATTTCGTTAAATCTAGAATGTACGTGTTTGAAGCTTTTGATCCATATTTTGATTAATATATTTTGAAGTATTAGTTAAAATGTTTAAAAAAATTATAAAGATATTGTCATGATGTGAATCTAACCTAATTAAGAGGCATAAACATTATAAGTATAATATAAATGAAAATGGAATACATGTAAAGAAGATAAAAATAGTTGTTAGAAGTAATTATAGATTAACTTGTGACAAAGTAATTTTTCCAGTACTCCGGTCTCAGTCATGATATATATTATCGTCTTTTCGAATTAATTTTTGCATGCCAAACTTATTTTAATCTGTGTTGTTGTAATCTTTTGTGACGGATATTTGTGATTATAAATATCAGATACACAGATTGTACAAGGGAAAAAAATGGGAAAAAATTGTTGGAGCAAATAATTACATTGAGGATGCGGTGATGAAGCAGCTACTGCAAATAGCTCTACTTTGCACAGAAATCAACCCGAAGAAACGTCCGAAGATGTCTGAGGTTGTGAGTATGATTGAAGATTCAGATTGTTCGTCTCCAAGGATGGTTGAACCATGAGGTGAAGAATTAATGAAGACGATGATCTATGTATGTCCAAACTCGATCTATAATAAAATGACAATATTCTTAACAGAAGACTGTAGCCCGATTATGACAATGAGAATGTAACACTTGAAATTGGAATAGCTGGCAACACTGATTAAATCGCATGCAGGACTTCTCCAATCCAATTTCACATTTCATTGATAATAATGAGAGCTTGTCCCATGTGAATACTGATCCACGTGAATCATTTTTAATAATGGATTGAAAAGATAATTACTTCCTCGTCCCCTTGAGATGTATCCGTTTATTTTTACACGTGGATTAAGGAGTATAATAATTTAATGTATTTTGAGGTGAGAGAAATAATATTTTAAAGTGTAGTGAGTAGTTATATTAGTGTTGAGTGTAGGGTCATGTGTGGTCACATCAATCCAAAAAATGAAATTGATACTTTATAATGGGACGGACAAAAATGACAAAATTGATACGTATCAAGGGGACGAAGGGAGTATATCATAATAATTACAAAAATTATCAAAATTCGTCATTTATGTATGACCGATTTCAATTTTAGTCATTTTTTATTTGCAATTCTCAATTTTAGTTTTTTTTAGTTATTTTATCAAATTTATTCCAATTTTTATTCTAATTTAATCCTTTATGTTAGAATTTGTTTGTGATCCAAATTTTGGAAGAAAAAAAATAAATTTGATAAAAGAACTAAATTTGGAAAAAAAATAACTAAATTAAACAAATAATGATCAAAATTGAGAATTACAAATAAATTAAAAGGATTAAAATTGAAATTGATTATAATTAAATGATTGATTTTTTATATTTTCCCTAATAACTCAACTTTAATCCAGTTAGTTTGTTTTGGGTTTTAAAGATAACCACCTACAAACCCTGTTAATTATCAACTCATTCCATTCATTCTATTATCTACTGTATGTTTGTTTGATGTTTATATAAGGTTTGAAAATTACAAGTGTGAATAGTTTACCTGTCCAATTTCTGAGGAATAAACCCCTCTCAACTCATAATAATGGGCTTTACATTGGGCCTATATTATCATTTAGCATATGGGCCGCCGTTTATATAAATAAAAACTCATAATAATTTAACCCACGTTGTTGGGCAAGGCCAGCGCTTCTATTAATTAGTCAACTATTAAGCTCATTAAAGTCATTGTGAATTAGTTAGAAACGATTCTACCAAGGAACAATCCATATCAGACGCGACACCTGTGGATAATTAACTCAATTTTTTCCCTTTCCTTTTTCAACGTTTACTACCTTCGTAGTCAGTGTAATTTTAAACATTATGACTCAAAATTAATTTTAAATTTTTAAATATTGAATTAAAGGCATAATTGTCATGCTCATGTTTACTTTCTTTTAATTTATTTGTATATGTAACTGTTCCATGCGTGCATACTCATTTTATCATAATAATTAGATCATTTGATATGTCATAGAACATAATGACTCTAAAATAAGTAGGCTCTAATCAATAAATGTTAAAATGGACATAAATCAGTAAGGTGCACGTGGAACAAAGTACATGAAATATTTTAACTAATGTTTATGTAACTATTAAATTCCACACTTTTTTTTCTTCTTCTATCGAATGTTAAATTTCATAACCCTAAAAATGAAACATCACATCAATTCTTAACCTTAAAATTACACCTTTATTACAAATTTATCACTCCCACCTAATACATAACATACTCCCACGTTAATATTTACGTTTTCCATTTTGGATTGTTTCAAGTTAAGATTTACATTTCTTTTTTTTTCATGTCGGGCCCACACAAAATAATTAACTATTCCATGTAGATCCACACACAACACTGATACAACTACCCCACTTTACATTAAATATTATTTCTCACACCTTACTACACATTAAAATATTATATCCCATAATCTCCATGTAAAGAGTAAATGTTCAATGTTAATGTGGGACGAAGTGAGTATTTATTATCTAAAAGACTTAACTACCCTTTTAAAATCAATATAGTTGATAATTTTTTTCTTAAACTCCGTGTTTATAATAATAGTGCAATTTGTGTGGAACGGAAATAGTATAATTTAAGAGAGATGTTAATATACAAATAGGTGTATGTTGTCTCCTCCGAACAAATGTTACTCTTTAAAATAACAAGCGATACTTCTTAGAATACCTAGTATTACTCCTTATACACAACAAGAATAAGTAAAATCCATTGTAAAAAAAAGAGTAAACACCGTGGAATGAATACAAGCCGATTATTTGCCTTATTTTCAAAGTTTGAATCCCATATAATATTATAATTTGTGGGGAAATATACCATGAAAGTTCATAGCGTACGCACTGTTTGGTAGACCCTACACAAACTTTAATTTAATTCATGGCTTCTTCTCTCTCCATTACCGCGTTCAGATCAGCATTTCCATGAAAGTGCAGAAATATACATATATGATCTTTAAACTCCATATATGATCACTTAAAAAGAAAATCTTTTTGTAATAAATTTGTAATCCTTGTGGGTGGTGGAAGATGTGGTCGGCTTGGTCGACGTCGAGGGACAACTGGGAGAGGCTGATGACGGCGGTGGTGAATAGAGAGCAGATGTTGCAGCTGTTTCATGCTCAGTCAAGAAGCACCCCAAGCACCACCACTGTATCATCTCATGATCGTGATGCAGATGATATCTGCAGTCAAGAAAATATCAGGTATTTTTATTTGTTACTATAATTATGAATAGTGAATTAATTTCGTGATTAATGTTTCAGATATTCCGAAGTCAATTTAGAATCTTTTTCATCTCCTACGCCACTCGTACCCCAAAATCAATCTGTTAGTCAAGGTTCGTCACCACACTACTTAATTGATCAGTTGCCTTTAATCCATCATTAATTAATTGAAATGATTATTAATTGTCTCTATTATGACCTCCTCAGTTGGCAAGGATGCTTCTTCTCGACCCATTACACGGAAGCTATTTACCGCTTTGTATCGAATGGTGAAGTCCAAGGACAAAGATTCCATTGATTTACTTGGTAATTTTTACCCTCATGTATATCTGGAAACAGCTTCTTTTAAGGTGCTTCTTTTTGGGTTTCTAATGAATTTCTGAATTTTGGTGGATTTTAAAAGTTATAATTAAAGTAATGATATGTTTTGGTTTTGGTTTTGGTTTTTTAATGAGTTAAATATTTGTTTGGTCCCGTAACTTTTTTTCTTTTTAATTTTAGTCCCAAAAAAGATATTTGTTTATATTTAGTCCCATAACTTTCATTTTTCTTTAATTTTGGTCCAATTTTCGCCGAATTTGCCACCTGTTTCCAAAATTGGCAAGTGATGCTGACATGACGAGTCCAACCAGCCAAATATTGATGAAGCCTAAGAAGAAGAAGAAGGATAACACCAAAAATTGCAAAATATTTATGTATGGGGTGACTATAAACGTTTTTGCAATCTTTGGTGTTGTCTTCATTCTTCTTCTTAAGTTTCATCAATCTTTGGTTGGTTGAGAAATAATTGGACTAGCCACGTCAGCATCGCTCGTCGGTTTCCGGCAACAAGTGGCAAATCCGATAAAAATTGGACCAAAATTAAAGAAAAATTAAAGTTATGGGACTAATTATAAACAAATATCTTTTTTGGGACTAAAATTAAAAAGAAAAAAAGTTACGGGACCAAACAAATATTTAACTCGTTTTTTAATTATGTCAATACTAATGTTCAAATTTGCAATCGTGATATTATTTGCAATTAACCCTTTAGTTTTTTATGTTCAAATTTATTCAATTTTAATCCAAAATTTTAAAGAAAAAAACCAAAAAATACTAAAATTGAGAATTGAATATACAAAAACTGAAGTTAAACTAGGTTTCCGTTTATTTATTTCAAACTTACAAAATATCCTTTGAACATCTTAAAAGCAATAAGTTGGTGCTATGATTTAATTTTAAAAATAAAACTATGAAACTAGACGTGAAGTGAAAGTAGCTGTTGAATTAATTGCTGGCAATGGCATATATTATAACTTGGTAGCCAAGAAGGGAGATGTAAAAAGATTCTCACTGGGAGAACTGAAAGATGCAACCGATAATTTCAGCAATAGACACTTTATAGGGAGAGGCGGGTTTGGGAAGGTATACAAAGGACAGCTAGCTGATGGTACACTGGTTGCCGTCAAAAGGCATAAACATCATAAGCGGTCGCTTGGTGGAGATGCTCAATTTCGGATGGAGGTTGAGGTGAGGGTCAGCACAGCAGAGCACCGTAATCTTCTTAGACTGCTTGGCTTTTGTAAGACTCGCAAGGAACGTCTGCTCGTTTATCCATACATGTCTAACAGAAGCGCTGCATTGTGTTTAAGAGGTGATGCTCTTGCTAAAACATGCACATATATTGAACCAACTTGATTTTGTCCTTTAAGCATTGAATCACCACTTCATCACAATGTGTTTTCATGCTGTGTGAAATCAGATAGAGATGAATCAGAACTTCCACTGAGTTGGGCAACAAGAAAAAGGATAGCTTCAGGGGTTGCAAAGGGTCTTGCTTATTTGCATGAAGGAATAAGGGGCAAGAAAATAATTCATCGCGACATCAAAGCTGCAAATATACTGCTGGATGACAACTTCACTGCAGTTATTGGTGACTTTGGGTTAACAAAAATTGTACAACACAATGCTGCTGTTGAAGATATTGCTGTCACAGGTTAAGTGTTGAGGATACATTTTTGTGTTATGGTTTGGCGGAATCATTAACTAATGACTAAAATAACTTTCCATGAATGCAGAAAACACGTTGTCATATGAAGAGTTAAAGGCAATTGAGGGGGATCATTTGGCTAAAGTGATGGACTCTGGAGACAGTCTAGGGATTGTGACAACTGCTCTGCGTGGCACAATAGGACACATAGCTCCGGAGTACTTAGCCACCGGAAAAGCATCCGTAAAATCTGATGTCTTTGGGTATGGGATTATGCTTCTTGAGCTGATAACAGGGCAGAGGGCATTTGATCTGGCTCGCCTTGCAAATGATGATGATGTCATGCTTCTTGATTGGGTAGTTCTATTATCTTCTTCTACATTTGCTAATCTATCTTTCTCTCCCTCTCAAGAACACAAACACAAAGGCAAACCGGATTCACGGTATAAACCATGTGCTCTCTCTTCCAATCCTATATACCCTATGTATTGTTAGGGTGTTTAAATTAAGGAAGACCACATGTTTACAAGGATTTATGATGTAAACCCGATTTACAAGATACTACCTCCTCAAAAATTGGCATTGATTTTCAGGTGAAAGGGCTGTTAGAAGAGGATAAACTGGAAAGGTTGGCAGATTCAAATATGGAGAGAAATTATGTGGAGAGAGAGGTGAAGAAGCTTATCCAGGTTGCTCTGCTTTGCACTCAATCATCACCGGTGCACCGGCCCAAGATGTCGGAGGTGTTGACGCTGTTGAAAGGCCGAGGGTTGGCTGAGAAGTGGAATGAATGGAAAAACATGGAAGTGATCCGACAAGAAGTACTGGTTCGAGATCTCAATGTAGAAGATTCTTTAGATGATTTTTATACACAAGAATGATCACCCCAAGATAATAAAAGAAAATCATGTGGGAAAAATTGTCCTATTTCTAAGGTTTTTTTTCTTCTTCTTCCAGAGATTACATATACTCAAGTGATAGTTTGTACAAATACAGAATTTAAAGAAAATTTGATTTTTGACTAATTTTATTGACTAGGAATGTAGTCTTTTAGGATACTGAATTTATTTATTTATTAATGTATACGGTACTCCAACCCTTCCCAACAACCCTTATTTTTATGTAATGAAAAAATATAAAGTAATTGTATGTTTATAAAATGAAGGGAATGACAAATTTGAAATATAAGTAGCTTTTAAAGTTGTTGGATAAAATAATATTCCCTCCGTCCCATAGTTAAGTTCACCGACACTGTAGATACGGAGTTTAAAAAAATTATTTTTTGACCAACTTTATTAACTTTTTAGGGGTATTGTGGTATTTTTAGGTAATAAATAAATTATAAAGTATGTTATGTGTGTTAGGTGGGAGTGGTATTTTTGAAATTAAGATAACTTTTGAGGTTGTTGGTTAATGTGAAGTTCCTTTTTAGGGTGATGAACATAAATATGGGACGGACGAAAATGAAAAGTGTAAACATAAATGTGGAACGGAGGGAGTATTATTTTTTGAGGTGTGAAAGAGTGTTATGAAACAGAGTAATAAAGAAAGTGTGAAAGGTAGCTTGGTATTAAGGGAGTATATATGTGAGTGACACTATTTGCAAGAGTGAATCCTGAAACGCCCTGAATTCTTTAAGTAGGATATTCTCATTATTATTATTATTATTATTATTATATATATATATATATATATATATATTAAATAAATAGAAAGACAAATAAATAAACGGTAAAACAGATAAAAAGAGTTGCCCAAGAATATGGGCGTCACTGAACGTAGCACATAAGCGGAAGTCATAACATGATGTTCTAGGACAAGAGCTACATCGTCACGTAGTTTATTTTACAAAATATGCAAATATCATCAAGATATAAAATTCCACTTAAGTCACGCTTCTTCACCTTATATAGAATCTGAAATTCAAAATAATAGGGTGAGCGTCTAAAATACACTCAATAGGGGAACATTAATGATTGCACTTGCTAATATATATAAGTAAGATAAATGTCTAAAATAAAATAACGTGGCAGTCGATAAATATATGTCAACGACGGCTCAAAGTCAGCCAATATGTCAATTAGCACCGGCTCCGGTTGCGTCCGGCAATATGTCAATTAGTATCGAACTGCAAATGTGGAAATATTTTCCAATGGTATATACATGTCCATTACGTACACACATTAACAATAGCAATCATAAACATGAAATGTAATAATACTCGGTGAAGAGTAGAAGTTACCCATACCTTAAGTGGGTAGAAAACTATGAATGATAATTGATATCTTGACTTCCTGAAAGAATATGTTGAATTTAAGCTTAAAATATTTAATAAACTAGGTTTATGTTTAATTTAAAATTAATGGTTTAGTAAATAAAATTTTAATAAAAACGTAAATTTTAATATAATAAATCTTTTAAGATCCTTTAACAAAATTTCATGATGCATGATAACTATAAAAATAAATTTTCTATTCCTAAAGCAAACTATATTTACGCACTAATACTAAAAGAATCAAATAAATGTTTTGAGAAATTACTTAAAATCGTGAACTAATAATTATTAAAATCATCTCACTTTACTTAATACTATTTATTAATTTCTTATTTAAACACTAAACTTATTGCAAATTATTTAAACTATATTTATACAACTCCAATTAAAATTTCGAAAATATTTTTGTGATCCTCGTGAGACGAGGGTCAAAACTATGTATTAAAACATTATAAGAAAATGTGACCAAAATTCAACCTTACGGATACATGCATGCTCAATTTCTTACGTCCAAAATTAAAACAAATTATATGGTTGTATTTCTTGTGAAAAATGCTTCAAAATAGTATATAATGTAAGACATCATGCATGGACGCTTTAACAGAAAATATTTAACAATTGAGACATCAAAACGACAAACGATTTTAGTATTTGAAATCTACGTTAAGAGACGATCATTTTAAGATATAATACTATAAGGTTTTATTTTCCTTGACAAAAGTTTGACTTATACAGACCTAATATTCTGAGTCTATATAATGAGAGGATCATATAATGTAGTAAGAATTAATAACTATTAGCGAGCTTACCTCTTATCAAAAAAGTGTGCCTCTTTACTGTATGCTACGTATAAAGCTTGTATGTAGTGAAATAGTATAGTACTTCTAATATGCATGCCAGATAGCCCTATATATAGGGGAAATTTTTACTTAGGTGTGAACTTGGTTTCAATTTCGGTAATTGATAAGAGCAAGTGTACTCTATCGTGTGTAGCACGTAAGCGACCAAGTACAAAATTTATAAGATATCGAACCCAAGGGCGAAAGTGGGTAGTCGTGTTTGAGAAATGCTTTACTCTAGTAGGACGAATCAAAGAATGAGGGGGTTGATTATACTACAAACTAACAACTAGGAAAGCAATGAAAGATAGAACATGTACAAGTGTGATGGAAAATGGATGGAGGTGAACAATCTAAGAAGTATGTAAGGCAAGCAACATCATGGATAAGGCTTATGTAGACTCACACACACACATGCATTGATGATTTTCAAGTTATGATACTAAGGGCAATCACAATTGTACCCCTAACCCCTATGGCCAAGGTGATTAGGTTCTCAACTCTTTTACAAGTTTAAATCTCCTAAGATTGTCTTACTCTCAATTCTCTCATGGGTACTATGATCATAAGTTGGTTCCCCTCACTAGTTCATCACTAATGTCCTATCATGATGTTCTAAGCACTTGGAGGGAATGGCTTTCCTCCCCTCATACTAACTAAGTCACCTCATACAATCAATGATTCAATTAAACTACCATACATAATATTGGAATGGCCATCCTAACACTATGCATAGAGAATTTAACCACACAAATCATGCATCAAATGAGAATAAGCATTCATGATAGAAAATATTCATAACAATCATTTCATCAAACATGTGGTGTGCAAAATCTACATAATTCCTAACCAATTATATTGCTAGCCTCACATAAGGACTAGCCACTACAAATCATAGTAGAATCAATACAATACATAGCTTGCTCCAATTGAGCCAAATAATGAAGAAAATAACAAAATAAAGGTAAGTTGGCTCCCCTTTGATGGTGAACTTCCTCCCCTTTGATCATGCTACAATCTCCAATCAATGATGAATTCCTCTTCTTAGATTGGTGGATTGATGGATTAATGGATGGATTTGAGGAGATCAAGTGGTTTGGATGGATGAGGTGAAGGATGGAAGAGATGGAGATGAATGTGTGTGATTTAGGTGTTTAGTGTGTGTGGAAACTAATCCAAAATGATTCCTCCTTTCTATGGATTTCCAACCATGTATCACACTTCTATTTTTGAGCTCCAAAAAAGTACAGAAAAATTACACAATTGGGACGTGCATTTTTCAGCATTTTGCTTTGACTCATTCTCCCTCGTTTTAACTCCAAATCGAGCTCTGTTTTTTCCCACATCTTCTTTATCATGTCTAGAATCCATTTTTACCTGATAATCACACAAATTACACCAATTTACTAATTCTCTAAATATTCACAAATGTAGCACAATTTAAGGCACTTAATTATGAAAATCACACATTTATCATTTCAAGGCACACATCTCCATATCTTCACATAACACCACCAAATGATATACAAAATGAATAAAAACACACAAAATACATAATAAAAAGACACTAAAATCTAGGTGAAAACAACACCGATCAACCCCCCAAACTTAAAGTGTTGCTCGTCCTCGAGCAACGAAAATGAGAAAACGAGAGGGGGAATTTTCACCTAGAGAAAGACCTAACGAACATAAGCAACAACACATCATAAGTAACAAGGACTACAAATCATATCAAGTCACACTGCAACATTAAAATCATGACATAAAAAAATTAACAAGTTCAAGTCTAAGAAAATTAAGAGTAATAAAGTCCCTTCCGGTCCAAGCCTCACAACGGGTATCAAAATGCACTCAACACTCTATGAAGTAGGGTAATTTTCACTCATCAATCGATTGAACCCGACGCACCATAGGCTTGCTCGCGGACTACATTCACAAGCCACCAAGGCTTCAACTAATGATCAAAAAGGTCTTTTATTTTTGGATGTAATGTTAGGCTTTTTGGTAAGGGTAGGGAGATTATGGATAAGAGTGACTCATCGAGTGTAAGTAATCGAAGAGATGATCAACTTCTTCAACTTCTTCACGTTTCTATCTTCCTTTTTTTTTCTTTTCTAATCACAAGCACTAATCATTATCATTCCTTGGATTCTTGAGCTTCTTTTAATTTGCATGCTTCCTTTCTTTCGACTTTTGAATTCCTTGAGCATATTTTTGTTGTTTTGCTCCTTTTTTAATTTGAAGGTTGCATGTGCATTTTGCTTGAGCTCTTTTCATCCTTTTCTTGCTTGTTTATCATTTCCTTCTTTCTCTTGCACAATTCTCATATCAAACCTTGTAGACCATCATCTCCTCAATCACCCACACAAAGGCATATATATAAGGCTTAAGTGGGTAATCATGGTTTGTATTGTGCTTATATCACAAGAAATAGGCTTAAAGGCTCAAAGTGGCTAACTAGGGATGATGTATAGGGTAAGAAAATATATGACAATGGCTATAAAATTACAAGGATGGCCTAGGATCATTTCACTAACCTCTACCAATCGGGCTCATTCCCGTAGTCCATGAGCAAGTTCTAGTTTATCAAGGCTCAATCGACCCACTCATTAAGAAATTAACCATGGATGCACGGTTGAGGCTCAAACGCTCACAAGCTTTTGCTCGGACCTTTAGGAACTCATTACACCTCAATTCATCTCAAAATTGAACAAGTTAAATAGAACATGTCACAATTTCAACAAGTAGAAACCATTAACATGCTTGCCATCACCTATCACAAACAATGCATCATAGCTCACATTCAAAAACATTTAACTCCTTCCCAAAACATACCACCAAGCAACCCTATACAAGAATAAAAATTACAAACAAAACGCATGAGCAAAGACTCGCCAAGCAAACAACAACACAAAAACACATAATCATGCAATAATCAAAATTCCATCCATCAAAAGAAAATAAAGCACAAATCATCATCCAATAACATGTAAGCTCAAGATTTTTGCCACCTTATTCAAAAATAGAAAAAATAAAGCAAGTAAACTACATAAATAAAGCAAGTAAACCTCCCAAGTACATAACACATGAAGTAACATGTTAATCCACTACAATCCAAATCAACATCAATTCATGTCAAGCAATTTAGAAGTGATAAGATGTAGAGTGAACTCCCTCAATAGGCATTTTGATAATGAAAGCGTTAGCTCCAAGCTCCATTCATGCTTCCACTATCCTTCATCCATGCTCAAACACTTAGCAAACCATTAGCTCAACACTTGCAATAAAAATAAGGATTATTATGCACTCCCACACAACCAAACTAACCAAAATCAATCCAATACTCATGAGAAAATTTTTAAAATTTACCCAATTTTCACAAGACAATCAAGATAATCACTCTATCAACATGATACATCAAGCATACACAAGTGGTAAGGCACACCACGCACTATCCCCCCAAACTAAAATCGAAACAAGTGGAGAATTAAGTTTGCAAAAAGTGGTGAGACTTACCCTTGTAGTTTCCACTATTGATCATCTTAAACGTACCTTGTGATGACGTATGTGCATGCCAACATTCAAGTATGGCCACCACACACTCTCCCCCCAAACTTAAATTAACACAAGTGTTAAATTTAAGTTTGAACAAAGTGGTGTGACATACATCTTCATTCAAAATCTAGCACATCTCGTCTCATCCTTATGTGTTTTCCTTCATGAGCACAATCCACCTACACACAAAAGATGCAAAAAAAACTAAATCAAAGCAATTAAATGAAAGCATTAAAATAAATGATGGGTTGCCTCCCATCTAGCGCTAAGTTTAACGTCTTCAAGCCGGACGGATTATGGAGAACTCATCGGAATGGCCAAGGATATCGTTCATTCTTGCCATCAAATTTTAATCTTTGTGCTTCTTCCTCTATTAGGCATTTGTGGCAAGTAACGACCTCGGTAGCATCTTTCGAGATTGGCTTTAGAAAATCAACTCGCTTGAGCTTGCATTCCATTGACCTTTCCTTCCGTGACCACCACTTATTCCTTTTTATCAAGTAAGTACCCAACACTTCTTCAAGTTCTCTCTTGTACCTAAAGCTTTGAGAAGAATCAATAGGTAAGACAAAGTCAATATAAACAATATTTTGAAAATCAATGCAACTTGAAGAGCTAAAAGATGGAGAAATGCTCATTTCACTTCCGAACTCATCATCAAGTGCTTCTAGACCTTGGTCCACTTCATCAAATTCAACCTCTTGTGATTCTTCATCTTCACTTAAATTTTCCTTATCAACAAGGGACAAGAAATCTTGTATAATCTCTTCATCCTCAAAGCTCTCTTCTTCCTCAAGCTCTTTACTATTCTCACTTGAATTTTCATCCTCCAACTTTTCTTCTTCCTTGTCTTCCTTATCCTCAATAATCTCAACATCTCTTGAGTCTTCTTCATTATCTCCCGAACACTCTTCTACCTTCAAATTTTCTTTAATCTTTTCATCACAATTCTCTATTTCACGAAGATTGTTCCGTTCTTTTGTCATTTGACTCATTTGACGTTCAAAGGCCTTCATTGTCCTTTCATTTTCCTTACTCATTTCTTTAAGCATTTTCATCATTTGACGTAATTGATCTTGTAAGGAAGGTTTCCCATCATCATATGGTGGACACTTTTCTTGGAAATTTCCTTGGACATACCCATTTTGCATACATGTTCCATTCCCCATTTGATAATTGGGCATGTTCCACACTTGTCCCCCATTAAAGTTGGAAGTAGGCATGGAGTAGGTATTTTGAGGCTCATAGCTTGAAAGACTTGGTTGAAAGCCTTGCCTTGTATCATTTCCATAAACATATCTTTTAAGCTTTTCTATCAAGGCATCATTTTTGGATAGAAGGGTATCCATAGAAACTTGATTGTTGTAAGAACTCGGAATGGAATAAGTGTTTCCTTGATACGGTTGGAATGTATTAACATTGTAAGCTCCTTGCCATTCCTCATAACTCCCATTGTTGTAGCTTTGAGAGCTTGCTTGACTCATTTGACTACTATACCCATAGTTGCTCTCATTCTTATAGCCATTTGATTGTTGTGGTGGAACCAAACCAATTAGATTTCCATAATTTCCTCCCATGTATTGGTTCCACCCATCCATTTTCATACTCTTCTTTTCAAGGCTTGCTACAACTTTCCTTCACTTACTATTTTTGGTTTTGCTCCTTCTCCCCTTCTTTCAAGGTTGATGTACCTATTAAGAAAAACAAGTAAGAACAAGATTTTCCAAAACAAATATAGAATGCAAAAATAAGAAAAATGTCCTAAGTAGAGCTAACAAATTCAAACACGTTACACCAAAGGCTTTCGCCCCGGCAACGGCCCCATGAACTTGGTTTCAATTTCGGTAATTGATAAGAGCAAGTGTACTCTATCGTGTGTAGCACGTAAGCGACCAAGTGCAAAATTTATAAGATATCGAACCCAAGGGCGAAAGTGGGTAGTCGTGTTTGAGAAATGCTTTACTCTAGTAGGACGAATCAAAGAATGAGGGGGTTGATTATACTACAAACTAACAACTAGGAAAGCAATGAAAGATAGAACATGTACAAGTGTGATGGAAAATGGATGGAGGTGAACAATCTAAGAAGTATGTAAGGCAAGCAACATCATGGATAAGGCTTATGTAGACTCACACACACACATGCATTGATGATTTTCAAGTTATGATACTAAGGGCAATCACAATTGTACCCCTAACCCCTATGGCCAAGGTGATTAGGTTCTCAACTCTTTTACAAGTTTAAATCTCCTAAGATTGTCTTACTCTCAATTCCCTCATGGGTACTATGATCATAAGTTGGTTCCCCTCACTAGTTCATCACTAATGTCCTATCATGATGTTCTAAGCACTTGGAGGGAATGGCTTTCCTCCCCTCATACTAACTAAGTCACCTCATACAATCAATGATTCAATTAAACTACCATACATAATATTGGAATGGCCATCCTAACACTATGCATAGAGAATTTAACCACACAAATCATGCATCAAATGAGAATAAGCATTCATGATAGAAAATATTCATAACAATCATTTCATCAAACATGTGGTGTGCAAAATCTACATAATTCCTAACCAATCATATTGCTAGCCTCACATAAGGACTAGCCACTACAAATCATAGTAGAATCAATACAATACATAGCTTGCTCCAATTGAGCCAAATAATGAAGAAAATAACAAAATAAAGGTAAGTTGGCTCCCCTTTGATGGTGAACTTCCTCCCCTTTGATCATGCTACAATCTTCAATCAATGATGAATTCCTCTTCTTAGATTGGTGGATTGATGGATTAATGGATGGATTTGAGGAGATCAAGTGGTTTGGATGGATGAGGTGAAGGATGGAAGAGATGGAGATGAATGTGTGTGATTTAGGTGTTTAGTGTGTGTGGAAACTAATCCAAAATGATTCCTCCTTTCTATGGATTTCCAACCATGTATCACACTTCTATTTTTGAGCTCCAAAAAAGTACAGAAAAATTACACAATTGGGACGTGCATTTTTCAGCATTTTGCTTTGACTCATTCTCCCTCGTTTTAACTCCAAATCGAGCTCTGTTTTTTCCCACATCTTCTTTATCATGTCTAGAATCCATTTTTACCTGATAATCACACAAATTACACCAATTTACTAATTCTCTAAATATTCACAAATGTAGCACAATTTAAGGCACTTAATTATGAAAATCACACATTTATCATTTCAAGGCACACATCTCCATATCTTCACATAACACCACCAAATGATATACAAAATGAATAAAAACACACAAAATACATAATAAAAAGACACTAAAATCTAGGTGAAAACGACACCGATTAGGGGTACAATTGTGATTGCCCTTAGTATCATAACTTGAAAATCATCAATGCATGTGTGTGTGTGAGTCTACATAAGCCTTATCCATGATGTTGCTTGCCTTACATACTTCTTAGATTGTTCACCTTCATCCATTTTCCATCACACTTGTACATGTTCTATCTTTCATTGCTTTCCTAGTTGTTAGTTTGTAGTATAATCAACCCCCTCATTCTTTGATTCGTCCTACTAGAGTAAAGCATTTCTCAAACACGGCTACCCACTTTCGCCCTTGGGTTCGATATCTTATAAATTTTGCACTTGGTTGCTTACGTGCTACACACGATAGAGTACACTTGCTCTTATCAATTACCGAAATTGAAACCAAGTTAGGTGCATAGGCTAATCATTCCCCCTAAGGTAGCTTTGCTGATTCTTAACTACGTGGGAGTTTGCATGATCACCACGTTGTGTTGCCGTGGGATACAGACGTGGAAGTTCTCCGTGCATACAACTTTTAATACGGATAGACATGCACACTAATCATTACTGGATAAACATTTCCACCCTACTGTATCATTACTACTATTAAAAGAATAATTATTATTATAAATATCATTATTATTATTCAATATATATTATTAATATATATATATATATACCTATAGTAGCTACGTGTCATAATAACATATGATCTGCATGCCAACTCCAATATATTAGTATTAGCATTCTTATAATACATGTTATTATGATAAATATACGTAATATTATTATTATTATATATATATATATATAATTTCTACGTGGCATATGCAAATTTCACAATATATCTTATTATATTATTAATATATATATATATATATATTATAATAAATATACATATTATTATGGTAAATGTATAAATATATTTTATTATTGGGGTTATATCCTCCCATACTAAAAATAAAATTTCGTCCTCGAAATTCTATTTACCCAAAAGTAGGGAGATTTGGGTATTTCACTCGTATATCCTCTTTTCATTCCCACGTTGCTTCCTCTTCACTGTGTCCACTCCATTGGACTTTGACTAAAGAGATGTCACGGTTTCTCAACTTGTGAATTTTCCTATCAAGGATAGCTATAGGAAATTCTTCATAAGCAAGATCGTCACTAACTGGTATTAATTCTTGGTTGACTACGTGGCTTGAGTCGAACACGTACTTTCGTAGCATTTATATATGAAACACGTCGTGTACTCCTATCAGTTCGGGAAGTAATGCCAATCGATAAGCTAAATTGCCAACTTTTTCCAAAATCTCGTATGGTCCAATGAATCTCGATTTGAGCTTTCCTCTCTTTCTGAAATGAGAAATTACCTTCATTGGTGAAACTTTGAGAAAAACTTTATCTCCTTCTTGAAATTGAAGGTCCTTACGCCGCTTATCTGCATAAGATTTTTGCCTATTCTGAGCCGTTACAATGCTTCCTCTGATTTTCTTGATTGCCTCAACTGTCTTTTCTATTAATTCTGGCCCCAAATTTTTTTTTCTCCAACTTCATCCCAATATAGAGGTGATCTGCATTTCCTGCCATAAAGTGCTTTATAAGGGGCCATGCCGATTGTAGCTTGAAAGTTGTTGTTATAAGCAAACTCAATTAATGGCAAGTATTTTTCCCAGTCTCCGCCAAAATCCAGTATGCATGCTCTCAACATGTCTTCTAAGGTTTGTATGGTTCTTTCAGATTGTCCGTCAGTCAGAGGATGAAAAGCTGTGCTGAAATTCAGCTTCGTTCCCATTGCATTTTTCAAGCTATACCAAAATTTTGACGTGAATCTTGGATCCCTATCCGAGACGATAGAAATTGGTACTCCATGTAGCCTGACGATCCCTTCTATATATATTTGTGTAAGTCGATCCAATCCGTAGGTCATTTTGACAGGCAGAAAATGTGCTAACTTTGTTAAGCGATCAACTATAACCCATATAGCTTGATTTCCTCGTGCTGATTTTGGTAGGCCAACGACGAAGTCCATCGTGATGTGCTCCCATTTCCATTCAGGAATCTCGAGTGGCATCAGAAGCCCTGGGGGTCATTGGTGTTCTGCTTTTATCTGCTGACATGTCATGCATTTTTGTACAAATGATGCAATATCCTTCTTCATGTTCTTCCACCAGAAAATCTTCTTCAAGTCACGATATATCTTGGTACCTCCTGGATGCACAACATACGGAGTATTGTGAGCTTCAGCTAAAATTTCTCTCACGTTCCTCATTTTTAGGCACGCATAATCTTTTTCCATAGACCAATGTTCCTTCATTAGTTAGAAAAAATCCCTTTCCTTCTCCAGACTTGATGCGTTCTTTTATCTTTGTAAAGAACTCGTCTTCCTCCTGAGCTTTTATCACCCTTTCCTTTAATGAGGGCTTAACTATAATTGCATTGATCATTGCCTTGATACTACTTGGAGGTATTATCACTTCTAGATTCATCCGAGAAAACTCATCCACCAGTTGTTTTTGAGTTGTTATAAAGTATGTTAACTCTCCTTTATTTTTTCTGCTTAAGGCGTCAGCCACCATGTTTGCTTTTCCTGGATGGTACAATATTGTGCAATCATAGTCTTTCACCAACTCCAACCATCTTCTTTTGTCTCATATTCAACTCCTTCTGCTCAAAGAAATATTTTAGGCTTTTGTGGTCGGTGTAAATCTCACACTTACATCCATACAAATAGTGTCACCAAATTTTTAAAGTATAAACTACTACAGCCAACTCTAAATCGTGAGTGGGGTAGTTTTGTTCATGTGTTCTTAGTTGTCTTGAGGCATAGGCGATCACTTTTCCCCTTTGCATTAGCACGCACCCCAATCCTTGCTTTGAGGCATCGCTATAGATCACAAATCCTTCTGTGCCATCTGGCATAGTTAGTATAGGAGCAGTTGTAAGCCTTTTCTTCAATTCTTGGAAGCTGTCTTCACATTCTTTTATCTACTGGAACTTTACTCCTTTGCGTGTTAATTGGGTCAGCGGCTTTGCAATTTTTGAGAATCCTTCAATGAACCTTCTATAGTATCTTGCCAATCCTAGGAAACTTTGTACTTCATTCACATTTGTTGGGGCCTTCCATCCCTTGATAGCTTCCACTTTTATTGGATCCACTTCGATTCCATGAGCTGAGATGATATGCCCAAGAAAGTTAACTCGATCTAGCCAAAACTCACATTTCTTGAATTTGGCATACAATCTTTCTCTTCTCAGTAATTCTAGGATAGTTCTAAGATGTTCTTCATGTTGTATTTGATCCTTAGAGTATACCAGGATATCGTCAATAAATACGATCACAAATTGATCTAAATATGAGTGGAATACTCGATTCATTAGGTTCATGAATACTGCGGGTGCGTTGCTTAGCCCAAAAGGCATTACAGTGAACTCGTAATGTCCATAACGTGTTCGAAAATCTGTCTTTGGGATGTCACTATCCTTGATTTTTACTTGGTGATATCCAGACCGTAGGTCAATTTTTGAGAATACGCTGGCACCTTTCAGTTGATCAAAAAGATCTTTAATTCTTGGCAATGGGTACTTGTTCTTGATGGTGAGCTTATTAAGTTCTCTGTAGTCAATGCACGATCTGTATGTTCCATCTTTCTTCTTTACGAACAATACTGGTGCTCCCCATGGGGAAACACTGGGTTGGATAAAACCCTTATCCAACAATTCTTGCAATTGCACTTTCAGTTCTTGCAACTCCTTTGGTGCCATTCTGTATGGTGCTTTAGATATAGGTGCTGCTGCTGGGACTAAATCAATGGCGAATTCCACTTGTCGTTCTGGCGGTAACCCAGATAGATCTTCAGGAAATATATCCTTGTATTCCTTTACGATAGGTATTCCATCAATATCTTCTGATTTATTTGAATCCACAATATTGACCAAATAAGCTTGACAGCTGCCTTTTCTCAGTAATTTAACTGCTTTCATAGCTGATATTATTCTTGGCATATACCCGTATTTTGTGCCTCGAAAGGTAAATTCATCATTGTTGGGCATCCGAAAAATGACTTCCTTCTCATGACATTGGATATTCGCATGGTTAGCTCTAAGCCAGTCCATTCCTAAGATAATATCGAAATCTTTCATTCTTATCACATGTAGATTTGCTAATAAGATCTTGCCATCGAATTCTAATTCCAAATTCCTACATAACCGTTCAGTTTGCATGGCTTCTTGATCATCACTATTTTCACCTAGATTTTGTGTCATTTTTGTGTGTGTTTTCGTCTTTTTGTTTCGTATTTTTGTATCTTTTTATATGGTATTTTGGAAAATTGATGATGATGATTTTCATGTCTTTGAATAGGTGATTATGAAGATAAATGATGATAAAAAGCATGAAGAAAGGAGAAAGTTGAAGAAAATAGAAAATTGGCCAAAATACATAAAAACACGCTCGTGTTTTTATGTAGTGCCTGTGTTTTTCTGCAGGGACCAAATTTACAGAATGCTGAAATTTTGCATAAAAACACGGGCAGATGCAAGAAAACACGGGCGTGTTTTCCTGCAAAAGTATCAAAACTCAAGTGCGATTTCCAGATTTGCCAAGGGGGTATAAATACCCCCAATATCACCACTTGAAGGCAGAAAAATCAAGGGTTTTGGGCTGCACACACTCTTCTCCATCATTCCATCATCCATTCCTCCATTTTCATCACTCATTCCTCTTGATTTCTCACTTCCATCCATTCATTCCACCAATCCACCAATCTAAGAAGGGAAGAACATCAAGGAGTGAAGATTGGATCATGTTGAAGGAAGATAAGGCCAACTTCAAAAGGGAAGTCAATCAACCTTTAATTTGTGATTTTCTTCATTATTTAGCTCAAGTGGAGCAAGCCATGGATTGTATTGATTTTATTGTGATTTGTAGTGGCTAGTCCTCATGTGAGGCTAGCAATATGATTGGTTAGGGATTATGTAAATTTTGCACACCACATATTTGATGAAATGATTGTTATGAATATTTTCTATCATGAATGCTTATTCTCATTTTATGTATGATTTGTGTGATTAGATTCTCTATTCATAGTGTTAGGATGGTCATTCCAATATTATGTTTAGTGGTTTAATTGAATCATTGATTGCATGAGATGACTATGTTAAGTATGTGGGGAGTTTGGCCATAACCTTCATATGCTTAGAACCTCATGATAGGACATTATTGATAATTACTTGTGAAAGTGTTTGATATGATGAGGGGAACCAAGCTAATTCTCACTTGACCTTAGAAAGGGAACACTAGGAAAACGTCCCTACCTACTAGAGAAAATTCTTCGTGATAATATCTCTATACCGGTATATTAATATCCGTAAGTAGCTATAGGAATAGTGAGGATTGGAAACACTCTTTGAGTGTCCTTAATATCATAACATGAAGATCACCAATGCATGTGTGTGTGTGAGTCTATATATACCTTTTTCATGAATGTTGTTAGCCTTGCATACTTCTTAGATTATTCACCTTCACCCATCATCCATCTCATTTGTACATGTTCTATTTTTAATTGCTTTCTTAGTTAGATTGTAGTGTAATTCAACCTCTTCGTTATTGATTAGTCCTTCTAGAGTGAAACATCTTTCGATTACGGATACATACACTTTCTCTCTTGGGTTCGATATTATAAATTTTGCACTTGGTCACCACGTCTACACACAATGATAGAGTACGCTTACTCTTATCAATTTGTATCAAAATTGAGACTAAGTTCATGGCGCCGTTGCCTGGGAGAAAGGCTTCGGTGTAACGTGTTTGGATTTGTTAGCTCTACTTAGGACATTTTTTTTCTTATTTTTGCTTTTATATTTGTTTTGAAAAATTTGTTCTAACTTGTTCTTCTTGATAGGTACATCAACCTTGAAAGAAGTGGAGAAGGAGCAAAACCAAAAATAGCAAGTGTAGAAAAGTTGTAGAAGGTGACTTAAAGAGATGATGAACTTTGACCAATTCTACAATAATGGAGGAAATGGGGGATGGCAACAAGATTCTAATGAGAATACATGCCAACCATATCAAGGATACACTTACACTCCATCAAGTTCTTACAATAATTTCTTCTCTACAAGCATTCAACCAAGCCTTTCAAACTATGAGTCTCAAAATATCTATTCAATGCCTACTTCCAACTTTAATAGTGGACAAGTGTGGAGCATGCCCAATTATAAAATGGGGAATGGAGCGTGTATGCAAAATGGGTATGTTCAAGAGAATTTCCAAGAAGAGTGTCCACCATACGATGAAAGTAGACCTTCCTTACAAGATCAATTAAATCAAATGATGAAAATGCTTGAAGAAAGACGAGAAGAGAGGAAGAAAGAGAAAGAAGAAAATGATAGGAGACTTGAGGCCCTAGAGAGCCGAATGAGTCAAATGATAAGTGAACGGAACACTCTTCGCGAAATGGAAAATTTTGATGAGAAGACTGAAGAAGAGTTAGAGGTAGAAGAGTGTTCGGGGTATAATAAAGACTCGAGTGATGAAGAGCTCTTAAAGGCTAAGAAAGAAAAGAAAGAGGTAAATTTAGTTGGAGAAGTGTATGTAGAAGGAAAGAATATGGAGCACAAATCAAAATGGAGAAGGAAGAAAGAAAGAGTGCCGAAAGAAGCAATGCGTGTAGAAAAGTTTGAATGTGATTATTGGGGCATTCCGATTACTCTTGATCCTATTCCGTTTCCACAAAGATGTGTTAAAGAAGAAAAGAGAGAAGAGTTTGAGATTTATGTTGCTTTGAAAAAGAAAAAGATGGAGGAGGGTAAGGTAAAAGATGAAGAAGTCAAATCTATGCATGAAGAGTGTTCCACAAAAGTGGAGGACATTGGGAAGGATGTAGTGCCTTGTGAAATAGAAGGAAAAAGAACTCTTAATGCAAGGTGTGACTTAGAGATGATTGAAAATGTGATACCTTATTCTACTTATAGAAGCCTTGATATGGGAGAACTCAAGCCTACCACAACTTGTCTACAGGGGAAAAATGGATCTTTTATTCTATCTTTAGGAAAGGTGGAAGATATGTTGGTTAAGGTGAATGAGACGGTCTTCTCGGTTGATTTTGTGGTACTTGGTGTGGAAGCGGAGCCTCGAGTCCCACTTACTCTTGGAAAAAATTTCTTTACAACCGAAAGATCTAGTGAAGATGAGGAAAAAGAAAAAGTCTCATGGAGCTCGGAGGATAAAAATGATAGATTATCATGCCATCAAGGAGGAAAGGATAAGTCATATCTTAAGCCCCAAAATGTTCCTCCGGATGAGTTTGAGAAGATTGAACAATCTTATTACTTAGAAGCTTTGATTCCTATTGTGGAAAATTGTGTGAAAATTGAAAAGTCTAATCTTTCTTATGTTGAATTTGATAGGGATGAAGCTTCGGATATTGAATGGAAACTCGACAAAGAAGAAGACTGTTTCTCATGCAGGAAAAAAAAGTGTTCGTTCTATGACTCTCACGGAATGTCAGTTCTTGTTAGTAGGAAGGGGGATAAGGTCATAACGGACAAGAAGAGAGCAAAAAGAAAGTTTAAAGTGAAGATGAAGGATGTTGATGCGATGAATTTTTGTGGAGCTTAAAAGTTTAATTATGCGTCCGGCTTGAAGACGTTAAACTTAGCGCTAGATGGGAGGCAACCCATCGTTTATTTTAATGCTTTCATTTAATTGCTTTGATTTAGTTTTCTTGCAATTTTGGTGTGTAGGTTGATTGTGCTCATGAGGAAAATGTATATTGATGATACGAGAAGTGCTTGATTTGAAGTGTGAAGGTAAATCTCACAACTTCTTGCAAACTTAAAGTTCAAATCTTATTTTACTTTAAGTTTAGGGGGATAGTGCGTGGTGGACATACCTTGAATCGTTGTGATGCATATACTTCTTGATGAGTGATATTTTCACCTAGATTTTAGTGTCTTTTTATATGTGTTTTCGTATTATTTTATCCGTATTTTATGTGTTATTTGATTGTGTTTTGTGTTTTCATGGAAATGTGTGTGAATGAGCTTAAACCTACTATTTTCACTTTTTATTTGATGCTAAATATGATAAGGAAGATGTAGGAAAAAGCGGATCTCAATTTGGAGTTGAAACGAGGGAGAACGAGCCAAAACAGTGAAGGAATCAGGGCAGCAGCAACACGACTGGCCGTGTTGGTGGCACGAGCCGTGTCGCAGTGCACGACTCGTGTAGCTAACACGGGCCTGTCCAGAATGGTCGTGCGGCAACATCTATTCATCCAACACGACCACCACTTGGCCGTGTTGCGGAGCTCGACTCGTGTTGCAGCACACGACCCGTGTAGCCAACACGGGCCTGTAAGCGATGGCCGTGCGGGAGCATCAGTTCACGCAACACGGGCACCTTATGGCCGTGTTGCGCCACACGACTCGTGTCGTGTCAGGGATCAAAAAAATTCAGAATCCTTCTAGAAGCTTGTCAAGGAGTATAAATACCCCTCCATTCAGATTTTATGAAAAAAAAATCCGATTTCCACCACTTCCACACACACCTCACACACCATTTCTTCCATTTTCCACCATCATTTTCATCCATTCTTCATCCACCCATCTACACTTGATCCCCTCCATCAAATCCACCATCCAAGTGATCAAGGAAGCAAGGGAGAGTGAGATCACAAGAAGAAGAAGGAGATCTCCATTGAAGCACTTCAAAGGGGGAATCTAATTCTAATTTTTGTGCATTTCTTTATAGATTGATCATGTTTTGTAAGGATCTTAATGTCTATGTTAATTTTCTTATGGATATGAGAGGCTAATCTCCTTTGTGAGATTAGCTCCATGATTGGTGTTGGATAATTTAGTTTTTTTTATGCAAATTGATTTTAATCTTGAATGGGCTTTGTGTTATTTCTATCATTGATTGTTGATTGCTTGATGTATATGATGATTTGTGTGATTAATTGTCATGGGCATGTGATTAGATTGAGAAATCAATTATGTGTTTAGGATAGTTCATTGAATCATTTCATCATACACTTCATGTGCATTAATTTAGAATGAGATAGAGATATCCTTCTAGATTTAGAACCCTTTGATAGAACATTTGATTAGCTTAATCGAGAGGTTGGTTGATTAAATGAGGAGACCCAAACAATTAGTGAATTCATAGTACCTTAAAAGGGAATATTGCTTATGATTTAGTACCTAATTAGGGAACTCATAGAGTAATTAGTACCTAGTGGGAGGTGTTTGCTATTGTCTCGATCCTATGTGCGTTTGGGAGCCTTGTTGAGGGCCTACATCCTATCCATCTCGAGAGAGAGTTTAGGTGGAATTAGTGATCGCTTCTATACCTTGTCCATGAGAGATTAGAATTAATTGCATAATTACTTAATTATCTATGCCATGATTATTGTTAATCTCATCCTTGCATCATTTGGAACCATCTTATCTTTGCATTCATTTTATCTTTATTTCTTGCTTTAGCATAATTGCATTCATTTGCTCCTATCCTCTCTTCCGTCGTCCTTATAAAATCACGAGGACAACAACACTTGTCAATGCCCGAATTCTTACCGGGGGATGTGGTTGAAGTTCAAAATGCATATAAAGCCCCATGGAAAAAGTGGAACAAGTGGAAAGGGCCATTCCTTGTGAAGAACGCCTTCGGAGACCAATTACTTGAGCTATTTAATAAGAAGGGAACCGTTCTAGTGGTTGAACGGGAGAGCACAAGGCACTACTTCAAGAAGAAACCTATGATAGTGCCTAAGGACTATTCAAGACCACCATGAGCTAAAGACTATCGTCCGGCTTGAAGACGTTAAACTTAGCGCTAGATGGGAAGCAACCCATCATTACCTTTTATTGCTTTATTTAATGCTTTCAATAAGGTTGATGGATTTGTTTGTTTGCATTTTTGGCATGTAGATTGATTGTGTTCATGAGGAGAATGTGTATTGGACAAACGATAAGTGCTTGATTTGAAGTGTGAAAGTAAGTCACACCACTTTTTGCAAACTTACCTCGAAACTCTTGTTTCAATTTAAGTTTGGGGGGATATGGCGTGGTGTGGCATACTTTGTCTTGAAAGCATATACTTTTCGTATTTTTGAGCTAATTTTAAAATTTTTCTCATGAGCATTGGTTTGATTTTGGTATGATTGGTCGTGTTGAAGTGCATGATAGTCCATATTTTTAATGAAATTGTTGAGCTAATGGTTTTGTTGAGCATGTATGAAGGGTATTGGAAGCACGAATTGAGCTCGGAGCTAACAACTTCCACTATCAAATGCTTATTGAGGGAGTTCATTCTACACCCTACCACTTTTATGTGCTTAGCATAATTTGATTTGATTTGTATTGATGTGATTAGCATGCTACTTCATGTGTTATGTTTTTTGGGATGTTTATTTTCATTAGTTAGGATTTTCTTTTCAATCAAAGGTTGGGATGATTGTGAGCTTACATTGTTTATGGATGATTTGAATGTGTGCTTCATTGTTTAATGATGGTGATTTTTATTCTTGCATGTTATGTGTTTTTGTTTTGTTTATTGTTTGTTGAGTCTTTATTTTATGTTTTGTGTGTTTTCTTATTTTTGTCTTGGTATGTTTGGTGGTTTGTTTTGGGATGTTGTGAGTCATTTTTGAACATGAATGGTGATATGTTGTGGTAGTAAGTGATGACAAGTTATGATTAAGAATCTCTACACTTTCGAATTGTGACATGTTTTACTTAACTTGTTCAATTTTGAGATGGATGTGGTGTAATAAGTTTCTTAAGGTCCGAGCACAAGCTTGTGAGCGTTTGAGCCTCAACCGTGCATACATGGTATTTTTCTTCATGAGAGGATTGGTTGTGTTTGATAAGCTAGAATTTGCTCAAGGACTATAGGAACGAGCCCAATTTGTGGAGATTAGTGACATGATCTAAGGCCATCCTTGTTATTATAGTCATTACCATATATTTCCCTACCATGAACATCATCCCTAGTCAACCACTTTGAGCTTTAAAGCCTATTTATTGTGATATAAGCACATTACAAGCCATGATTACCCACTTAAGCCTTACATATATACCATTTGTGTGGGTGATTGAGGAGATGGTAACTAGAAAGGTTTGATAAAGAAGAAAAAGAAAAAAGGAAATGGTAAACAAGCAAGAAAAAGGATGAAAAAGAGCACAAGAAAGAATGGACATGCAACCCCAAAACAAGAAAATTAGCAAAGCAATAACAATATGCTCAAGTACTTAAAAGTTCAAAGAAGGAAGCATGCATTAAAAGAAGATAAAAATCTAAGGAAAGTTGATGATTAGTGCTTGTGATTACCAAAGTTGAGAAAGAAAGAAAGAAAAGTGGAGAAGTTGGAGAAATTGGCCGTCTCTTCGATTACTTACACTTGCTTAGTCACTATTATCCATATCTTCCATACCCTACCAAAGAGCCTATTATTACATCCTTAATGAAATACCTTTTTGATCACTAATGAAAACTTTGGTGGTTTGTGAATGTAGTCCACGAGCAAGCTTATAGCGAGTCGAGCCAATCAATTGATGAGTGTTGATTTACCTACTTTAAAGAGTGTTGAGTGAAATTTATAACCTATGTAAGGCTTGGACTAAAAGGGACTATATTACACTTTATTCTCTTTTGATTGAACTTGTTAATTTCTCATGTTATGATTTTATTGATGTAGGATGCCTTATCATAGTTTGTAATTCTTATTGCTATTGATGTGTTATTACTTATGTTCGTTTAGTTTTTTCCTAGGTGAAAATCACTCTTCATGGTTTATCATTTTCGTTGTGCGGGGACGCACAACACTTTAAGTTTGGGGGTGTGATGAGTGATATTTTCACCTAGATTTTAGTGTCTTTTTATATGTGTTTTCGTATTATTTTATCCGTATTTTATGTGTTATTTGGTTGTGTTTTGTGTTTTCATGGAAATGTGTGTGAATGAGCTTAAACCTACTATTTTCACTTTTTATTTGATGCTAAATATGATAAGGAAGATGTAGGAAAAAGCGGATCTCAATTTGGAGTTGAAACGAGGGAGAACAAGCCAAAACAGTGAAGGAATCAGGGCAGCAGCAACACGACTGGCCGTGTTGGTGGCACGAGCCGTGTCGCAGTGCACGACTCGTGTAGCTAACACGGGCCTGTCCAGAATGGTCGTGCGGCAACATCTATTCATCCAACACGACCACCACTTGGCCGTGTTGCGGAGCTCGACTCGTGTTGCAGCACACGACCCGTGTAGCCAACACGGGCCTGTAAGCGATGGCCGTGCGGGAGCATCAGTTCACGCAACACGGGCACCTTATGGCCGTGTTGCGCCACACGACTCGTGTCGTGTCAGGGATCAGAAAAATTCAGAATCCTTCTAGAAGCTTGTCAAGGAGTATAAATACCCCTCCATTCAGATTTTATGAAAAAAAAATCCGATTTCCACCACTTCCACACACACCTCACACACCATTTCTTCCATTTTCCACCATCATCTTCATTCATTCTTCATCCACCCATCTACACTTGATCCCCTCCATCAAATCCACCATCCAAGTGATCAAGGAAGCAAGGGAGAGTGAGATCACAAGAAGAAGAAGGAGATCTCCATTGAAGCACTTCAAAGGGGGAATCTAATTCTAATTTTTGTGCATTTCTTTATAGATTGATCATGTTTTGTAAGGATCTTAATGTCTATGTTAATTTTCTTATGGATATGAGAGGCTAATCTCCTTTGTGAGATTAGCTCCATGATTGGTGTTGGATAATTTAGTTTTTTTTATGCAAATTGATTTTAATCTTGAATGGGCTTTGTGTTATTTCTATCATTGATTGTTGATTGCTTGATGTATATGATGATTTGTGTGATTAATTGTCATGGGCATGTGATTAGATTGAGAAATCAATTATGTGTTTAGGATAGTTCATTGAATCATTTCATCATACACTTCATGTGCATTAATTTAGAATGAGATAGAGATATCCTTCTAGATTTAGAACCCTTTGATAGAACATTTGATTAGCTTAATCGAGAGGTTGGTTGATTAAATGAGGAGACCCAAACAATTAGTGAATTCATAGTACCTTAAAAGGGAATATTGCTTATGATTTAGTACCTAATTAGGGAACTCATAGAGTAATTAGTACCTAGTGGGAGGTGTTTGCTATTGTCTCGATCCTATGTGCGTTTGGGAGCCTTGTTGAGGGCCTACATCCTATCCATCTTGAGAGAGAGTTTAGGTGGAATTAGTGATCGCTTCTATACCTTGTCCATGAGAGATTAGAATTAATTGCATAATTACTTAATTATCTATGCCATGATTATTGTTAATCTCATCCTTGCATCATTTGGAACCATCTTATCTTTGCATTCATTTTATCTTTATTTCTTGCTTTAGCATAATTGCATTCATTTGCTCCTATCCTCTCTTCCGTCGTCCTTATAAAATCACGATAAACTTGAGATCGCTTAAACTCTAGTACCTTCCTCCCTGTGGTTCGATAATTTCTTTAATTGGTCATGCCCACTATATTATGGCTAATCAAATGGCGCCGTTGCCGGGGAGGTAACGGTCGCTAGTAGTTTGACGAAGGATTGTTTAGAGTGGTCTTAATAAGGATATTTTTTTTTATTTTTGCATCTTATATTTGCTTTGGAAAATTTTGTTCTAATTTTTCTTTCTTTATAGGTGCATACCTTGAGAAGGAAGAAGAAGGAGAGCAACCCCAAAAATATGAGCTACATGGATACTCTTCGAGATATGGTGAATAGAAGTGTTCATTCCGTTATGAACACACAAGGAAATTTTCAAAGATTTCAAATGCCAAATGGTGAACCTATTTGCAACCGGATTATGGAGTACAAGATATGCAATTCCTACAACAAGGTTATGGAGATTTTGGAGTTCCTCATCAAATGAGTCATCAAGTATACCCTCAAGGTGTGGAAGATGTTTTTCAAGGAAATTTTTCTAGTCATCAAGAAGGAAATCAACCACATCTATGGGGAAATTTTCAAGACTCCAACACCTCTTATTCCACCCAAAGTGACCACATAGCAATGTTTGGAGAAAAGATGTTTGAAATGGTTATGGATCGCATAGAGAAGGAGAGTAAGTTTAATGAAATGTGGATGGATCGAATCGGAAATTGGTGTGACATGGTGACAAGTGCAATAGTAGCATTCGGTGCTAGATTGGATTCCATTGAGCACCAAGTTAGTCAAGTTGTATCCACCGTTGAGAACAATAAGCCTTCTTCCTCTATTAAAGATCGAAAAGAGGATAGTTTGGGGGTTGATGAGGTTATGAAGGAAAAGAGAGAAAGGGTGCCTAAGTGGGTGAAAGCTACAAAGTTGAAAGAAGAGTTGACGGAGGAATTCGATAAATTTGTCGAGTCTCTTGAAGAGATGGTTGAGAAAGTAAAACATCAAAATCGAGAAGAGATTCATGCCCTTATGGAAGAAAAGAAGTCTCCGGAAACTAAGATCATAGATTTCACTCCCCACAAGCCTAAACCTTCTCATTCTATTGAAATTTCAAATTCTCTTAAGAACTTTCATGATTTTATTGATAAAAATTTGTTTGGTGATTGTAGGAAAAAGGTTGCAAGAGGACAACAACACTTGTCAATGCCCGAATTCTTACCGGGGGATGTGGTTGAAGTTCAAAATACATATAAAGCCCCATGGAAAAAGTGGAACAAGTGGAAAGGGCCATTCCTTGTGAAGAACGCCTTCGGAGACCAATTACTTGAGCTATTTAATAAGAAGGGAACCGTTCTAGTGGTTGAACGGGAGAGCACAAGGCACTACTTCAAGAAGAAACCTATGATAGTGCCTAAGGACTATTCAAGACCACCATGAGCTAAAGACTATCGTCCGGCTTGAAGACGTTAAACTTAGCGCTAGATGGGAGGCAACCCATCATTACCTTTTATTGCTTTATTTAATGCTTTCAATAAGGTTGATGGATTTGTTTGTTTGCATTTTTGGCATGTAGATTGATTGTGTTCATGAGGAGAATGTGTATTGGACAAACGATAAGTGCTTGATTTGAAGTGTGAAAGTAAGTCACACCACTTTTTGCAAACTTACCTCGAAACTCTTGTTTCAATTTAAGTTTGGGGGGATATGGCGTGGTGTGACATACTTTGTCTTGAAAGCATATACTTTTCGTATTTTTGAGCTAATTTTAAAATTTTTCTCATGAGCATTGGTTTGATTTTGGTATGATTGGTCGTGTTGAAGTGCATGATAGTCCATATTTTTAATGAAATTGTTGAGCTAATGGTTTTGTTGAGCATGTATGAAGGGTATTGGAAGCACGAATTGAGCTCGGAGCTAACAACTTCCACTATCAAATGCTTATTGAGGGAGTTCATTCTACACCCTACCACTTTTATGTGCTTAGCATAATTTGATTTGATTTGTATTGATGTGATTAGCATGCTACTTCATGTGTTATGTTTTTTGGGATGTTTATTTTCATTAGTTAGGATTTTCTTTTCAATCAAAGGTTGGGATGATTGTGAGCTTACATTGTTTATGGATGATTTGAATGTGTGCTTCATTGTTTAATGATGGTGATTTTTATTCTTGCATGTTATGTGTTTTTGTTTTGTTTATTGTTTGTTGAGTCTTTATTTTATGTTTTGTGTGTTTTCTTATTTTTGTCTTGGTATGTTTGGTGGTTTGTTTTGGGATGTTGTGAGTCATTTTTGAACATGAATGGTGATATGTTGTGGTAGTAAGTGATGACAAGTTATGATTAAGAATCTCTACACTTTCGAATTGTGACATGTTTTACTTAACTTGTTCAATTTTGAGATGGATGTGGTGTAATAAGTTTCTTAAGGTCCGAGCACAAGCTTGTGAGCGTTTGAGCCTCAACCGTGCATACATGGTATTTTTCTTCATGAGAGGATTGGTTGTGTTTGATAAGCTAGAATTTGCTCAAGGACTATAGGAACGAGCCCAATTTGTGGAGATTAGTGACATGATCTAAGGCCATCCTTGTTATTATAGTCATTACCATATATTTCCCTACCATGAACATCATCCCTAGTCAACCACTTTGAGCTTTAAAGCCTATTTATTGTGATATAAGCACATTACAAGCCATGATTACCCACTTAAGCCTTACATATATACCATTTGTGTGGGTGATTGAGGAGATGGTAACTAGAAAGGTTTGATAAAGAAGAAAAAGAAAAAAGGAAATGGTAAACAAGCAAGAAAAAGGATGAAAAAGAGCACAAGAAAGAATGGACATGCAACCCCAAAACAAGAAAATTAGCAAAGCAATAACAATATGCTCAAGTACTTAAAAGTTCAAAGAAGGAAGCATGCATTAAAAGAAGATAAAAATCTAAGGAAAGTTGATGATTAGTGCTTGTGATTACCAAAGTTGAGAAAGAAAGAAAGAAAAGTGGAGAAGTTGGAGAAATTGGCCGTCTCTTCGATTACTTACACTTGCTTAGTCACTATTATCCATATCTTCCATACCCTACCAAAGAGCCTATTATTACATCCTTAATGAAATACCTTTTTGATCACTAATGAAAACTTTGGTGGTTTGTGAATGTAGTCCACGAGCAAGCTTATAGCGAGTCGAGCCAATCAATTGATGAGTGTTGATTTACCTACTTTAAAGAGTGTTGAGTGAAATTTATAACCTATGTAAGGCTTGGACTAAAAGGGACTATATTACACTTTATTCTCTTTTGATTGAACTTGTTAATTTCTCATGTTATGATTTTATTGATGTAGGATGCCTTATCATAGTTTGTAATTCTTATTGCTATTGATGTGTTATTACTTATGTTCGTTTAGTTTTTTCCTAGGTGAAAATCACTCTTCATGGTTTATCATTTTCGTTGTGCGGGGACGCACAACACTTTAAGTTTGGGGGTGTGATGAGTGATATTTTCACCTAGATTTTAGTGTCTTTTTATATGTGTTTTCGTATTATTTTATCCGTATTTTATGTGTTATTTGGTTGTGTTTTGTGTTTTCATGGAAATGTGTGTGAATGAGCTTAAACCTACTATTTTCACTTTTTATTTGATGCTAAATATGATAAGGAAGATGTAGGAAAAAGCGGATCTCAATTTGGAGTTGAAACGAGGGAGAACGAGCCAAAACAGTGAAGGAATCAGGGCAGCAGCAACACGACTGGCCGTGTTGGTGGCACGAGCCGTGTCGCAGTGCACGACTCGTGTAGCTAACACGGGCCTGTCCAGAATGGTCGTGCGGCAACATCTATTCATCCAACACGACCACCACTTGGCCGTGTTGCGGAGCTCGACTCGTGTTGCAGCACACGACCCGTGTAGCCAACACGGGCCTGTAAGCGATGGTCGTGCGGGAGCATCAGTTCACGCAACACGGGCACCTTATGGCCGTGTTGCGCCACACGACTCGTGTCGTGTCAGGGATCAGAAAAATTCAGAATCCTTCTAGAAGCTTGTCAAGGAGTATAAATACCCCTCCATTCAGATTTTATGAAAAAAAAATCCGATTTCCACCACTTCCACACACACCTCACACACCATTTCTTCCATTTTCCACCATCATCTTCATTCATTCTTCATCCACCCATCTACACTTGATCCCCTCCATCAAATCCACCATCCAAGTGATCAAGGAAGCAAGGGAGAGTGAGATCACAAGAAGAAGAAGGAGATCTCCATTGAAGCACTTCAAAGGGGGAATCTAATTCTAATTTTTGTGCATTTCTTTATAGATTGATCATGTTTTGTAAGGATCTTAATGTCTATGTTAATTTTCTTATGGATATGAGAGGCTAATCTCCTTTGTGAGATTAGCTCCATGATTGGTGTTGGATAATTTAGTTTTTTTTATGCAAATTGATTTTAATCTTGAATGGGCTTTGTGTTATTTCTATCATTGATTGTTGATTGCTTGATGTATATGATGATTTGTGTGATTAATTGTCATGGGCATGTGATTAGATTGAGAAATCAATTATGTGTTTAGGATAGTTCATTGAATCATTTCATCATACACTTCATGTGCATTAATTTAGAATGAGATAGAGATATCCTTCTAGATTTAGAACCCTTTGATAGAACATTTGATTAGCTTAATCGAGAGGTTGGTTGATTAAATGAGGAGACCCAAACAATTAGTGAATTCATAGTACCTTAAAAGGGAATATTGCTTATGATTTAGTACCTAATTAGGGAACTCATAGAGTAATTAGTACCTAGTGGGAGGTGTTTGCTATTGTCTCGATCCTATGTGCGTTTGGGAGCCTTGTTGAGGGCCTACATCCTATCCATCTCGAGAGAGAGTTTAGGTGGAATTAGTGATCGCTTCTATACCTTGTCCATGAGAGATTAGAATTAATTGCATAATTACTTAATTATCTATGCCATGATTATTGTTAATCTCATCCTTGCATCATTTGGAACCATCTTATCTTTGCATTCATTTTATCTTTATTTCTTGCTTTAGCATAATTGCATTCATTTGCTCCTATCCTCTCTTCCGTCGTCCTTATAAAATCACGATAAACTTGAGATCGCTTAAACTCTAGTACCTTCCTCCCTGTGGTTCGATAATTTCTTTAATTGGTCATGCCCACTATATTATGGCTAATCAAATGGCGCCGTTGCCGGGGAGGTAACGGTCGCTAGTAGTTTGACGAAGGATTGTTTAGAGTGGTCTTAATAAGGATATTTTTTTTTATTTTTGCATCTTATATTTGCTTTGGAAAATTTTGTTCTAATTTTTCTTTCTTTATAGGTGCATACCTTGAGAAGGAAGAAGAAGGAGAGCAACCCCAAAAATATGAGCTACATGGATACTCTTCGAGATATGGTGAATAGAAGTGTTCATTCCGTTATGAACACACAAGGAAATTTTCAAAGATTTCAAATGCCAAATGGTGAACCTATTTGCAACCGGATTATGGAGTACAAGATATGCAATTCCTACAACAAGGTTATGGAGATTTTGGAGTTCCTCATCAAATGAGTCATCAAGTATACCCTCAAGGTGTGGAAGATGTTTTTCAAGGAAATTTTTCTAGTCATCAAGAAGGAAATCAACCACATCTATGGGGAAATTTTCAAGACTCCAACACCTCTTATTCCACCCAAAGTGACCACATAGCAATGTTTGGAGAAAAGATGTTTGAAATGGTTATGGATCGCATAGAGAAGGAGAGTAAGTTTAATGAAATGTGGATGGATCGAATCGGAAATTGGTGTGACATGGTGACAAGTGCAATAGTAGCATTCGGTGCTAGATTGGATTCCATTGAGCACCAAGTTAGTCAAGTTGTATCCACCGTTGAGAACAATAAGCCTTCTTCCTCTATTAAAGATCGAAAAGAGGATAGTTTGGGGGTTGATGAGGTTATGAAGGAAAAGAGAGAAAGGGTGCCTAAGTGGGTGAAAGCTACAAAGTTGAAAGAAGAGTTGACGGAGGAATTCGATAAATTTGTCGAGTCTCTTGAAGAGATGGTTGAGAAAGTAAAACATCAAAATCGAGAAGAGATTCATGCCCTTATGGAAGAAAAGAAGTCTCCGGAAACTAAGATCATAGATTTCACTCCCCACAAGCCTAAACCTTCTCATTCTATTGAAATTTCAAATTCTCTTAAGAACTTTCATGATTTTATTGATAAAAATTTGTTTGGTGATTGTAGGAAAAAGGTTGCAAGAGGACAACAACACTTGTCAATGCCCGAATTCTTACCGGGGGATGTGGTTGAAGTTCAAAATACATATAAAGCCCCATGGAAAAAGTGGAACAAGTGGAAAGGGCCATTCCTTGTGAAGAACGCCTTCGGAGACCAATTACTTGAGCTATTTAATAAGAAGGGAACCGTTCTAGTGGTTGAACGGGAGAGCACAAGGCACTACTTCAAGAAGAAACCTATGATAGTGCCTAAGGACTATTCAAGACCACCATGAGCTAAAGACTATCGTCCGGCTTGAAGACGTTAAACTTAGCGCTAGATGGGAGGCAACCCATCATTACCTTTTATTGCTTTATTTAATGCTTTCAATAAGGTTGATGGATTTGTTTGTTTGCATTTTTGGCATGTAGATTGATTGTGTTCATGAGGAGAATGTGTATTGGACAAACGATAAGTGCTTGATTTGAAGTGTGAAAGTAAGTCACACCACTTTTTGCAAACTTACCTCGAAACTCTTGTTTCAATTTAAGTTTGGGGGGATATGGCGTGGTGTGACATACTTTGTCTTGAAAGCATATACTTTTCGTATTTTTGAGCTAATTTTAAAATTTTTCTCATGAGCATTGGTTTGATTTTGGTATGATTGGTCGTGTTGAAGTGCATGATAGTCCATATTTTTAATGAAATTGTTGAGCTAATGGTTTTGTTGAGCATGTATGAAGGGTATTGGAAGCACGAATTGAGCTCGGAGCTAACAACTTCCACTATCAAATGCTTATTGAGGGAGTTCATTCTACACCCTACCACTTTTATGTGCTTAGCATAATTTGATTTGATTTGTATTGATGTGATTAGCATGCTACTTCATGTGTTATGTTTTTTGGGATGTTTATTTTCATTAGTTAGGATTTTCTTTTCAATCAAAGGTTGGGATGATTGTGAGCTTACATTGTTTATGGATGATTTGAATGTGTGCTTCATTGTTTAATGATGGTGATTTTTATTCTTGCATGTTATGTGTTTTTGTTTTGTTTATTGTTTGTTGAGTCTTTATTTTATGTTTTGTGTGTTTTCTTATTTTTGTCTTGGTATGTTTGGTGGTTTGTTTTGGGATGTTGTGAGTCATTTTTGAACATGAATGGTGATATGTTGTGGTAGTAAGTGATGACAAGTTATGATTAAGAATCTCTACACTTTCGAATTGTGACATGTTTTACTTAACTTGTTCAATTTTGAGATGGATGTGGTGTAATAAGTTTCTTAAGGTCCGAGCACAAGCTTGTGAGCGTTTGAGCCTCAACCGTGCATACATGGTATTTTTCTTCATGAGAGGATTGGTTGTGTTTGATAAGCTAGAATTTGCTCAAGGACTATAGGAACGAGCCCAATTTGTGGAGATTAGTGACATGATCTAAGGCCATCCTTGTTATTATAGTCATTACCATATATTTCCCTACCATGAACATCATCCCTAGTCAACCACTTTGAGCTTTAAAGCCTATTTATTGTGATATAAGCACATTACAAGCCATGATTACCCACTTAAGCCTTACATATATACCATTTGTGTGGGTGATTGAGGAGATGGTAACTAGAAAGGTTTGATAAAGAAGAAAAAGAAAAAAGGAAATGGTAAACAAGCAAGAAAAAGGATGAAAAAGAGCACAAGAAAGAATGGACATGCAACCCCAAAACAAGAAAATTAGCAAAGCAATAACAATATGCTCAAGTACTTAAAAGTTCAAAGAAGGAAGCATGCATTAAAAGAAGATAAAAATCTAAGGAAAGTTGATGATTAGTGCTTGTGATTACCAAAGTTGAGAAAGAAAGAAAGAAAAGTGGAGAAGTTGGAGAAATTGGCCGTCTCTTCGATTACTTACACTTGCTTAGTCACTATTATCCATATCTTCCATACCCTACCAAAGAGCCTATTATTACATCCTTAATGAAATACCTTTTTGATCACTAATGAAAACTTTGGTGGTTTGTGAATGTAGTCCACGAGCAAGCTTATAGCGAGTCGAGCCAATCAATTGATGAGTGTTGATTTACCTACTTTAAAGAGTGTTGAGTGAAATTTATAACCTATGTAAGGCTTGGACTAAAAGGGACTATATTACACTTTATTCTCTTTTGATTGAACTTGTTAATTTCTCATGTTATGATTTTATTGATGTAGGATGCCTTATCATAGTTTGTAATTCTTATTGCTATTGATGTGTTATTACTTATGTTCGTTTAGTTTTTTCCTAGGTGAAAATCACTCTTCATGGTTTATCATTTTCGTTGTGCGGGGACGCACAACACTTTAAGTTTGGGGGTGTGATGAGTGATATTTTCACCTAGATTTTAGTGTCTTTTTATATGTGTTTTCGTATTATTTTATCCGTATTTTATGTGTTATTTGGTTGTGTTTTGTTTTTTCATGGAAATGTGTGTGAATGAGCTTAAACCTACTATTTTCACTTTTTATTTGATGCTAAATATGATAAGGAAGATGTAGGAAAAAGCGGATCTCAATTTGGAGTTGAAACGAGGGAGAACGAGCCAAAACAGTGAAGGAATCAGGGCAGCAGCAACACGACTGGCCGTGTTGGTGGCACGAGCCGTGTCGCAGTGCACGACTCGTGTAGCTAACACGGGCCTGTCCAGAATGGTCGTGCGGCAACATCTATTCATCCAACACGACCACCACTTGGCCGTGTTGCGGAGCTCGACTCGTGTTGCAGCACACGACCCGTGTAGCCAACACGGGCCTGTAAGCGATGGCCGTGCGGGAGCATCAGTTCACGCAACACGAGCACCTTATGGCCGTGTTGCGCCACACGACTCGTGTCGTGTCAGGGATCAGAAAAATTCAGAATCCTTCTAGAAGCTTGTCAAGGAGTATAAATACCCCTCCATTCAGATTTTATGAAAAAAAAATCCGATTTCCACCACTTCCACACACACCTCACACACCATTTCTTCCATTTTCCACCATCATCTTCATTCATTCTTCATCCACCCATCTACACTTGATCCCCTCCATCAAATCCACCATCCAAGTGATCAAGGAAGCAAGGGAGAGTGAGATCACAAGAAGAAGAAGGAGATCTCCATTGAAGCACTTCAAAGGGGGAATCTAATTCTAATTTTTGTGCATTTCTTTATAGATTGATCATGTTTTGTAAGGATCTTAATGTCTATGTTAATTTTCTTATGGATATGAGAGGCTAATCTCCTTTGTGAGATTAGCTCCATGATTGGTGTTGGATAATTTAGTTTTTTTTATGCAAATTGATTTTAATCTTGAATGGGCTTTGTGTTATTTCTATCATTGATTGTTGATTGCTTGATGTATATGATGATTTGTGTGATTAATTGTCATGGGCATGTGATTAGATTGAGAAATCAATTATGTGTTTAGGATAGTTCATTGAATCATTTCATCATACACTTCATGTGCATTAATTTAGAATGAGATAGAGATATCCTTCTAGATTTAGAACCCTTTGATAGAACATTTGATTAGCTTAATCGAGAGGTTGGTTGATTAAATGAGGAGACCCAAACAATTAGTGAATTCATAGTACCTTAAAAGGGAATATTGCTTATGATTTAGTACCTAATTAGGGAACTCATAGAGTAATTAGTACCTAGTGGGAGGTGTTTGCTATTGTCTCGATCCTATGTGCGTTTGGGAGCCTTGTTGAGGGCCTACATCCTATCCATCTCGAGAGAGAGTTTAGGTGGAATTAGTGATCGCTTCTATACCTTGTCCATGAGAGATTAGAATTAATTGCATAATTACTTAATTATCTATGCCATGATTATTGTTAATCTCATCCTTGCATCATTTGGAACCATCTTATCTTTGCATTCATTTTATCTTTATTTCTTGCTTTAGCATAATTGCATTCATTTGCTCCTATCCTCTCTTCCGTCGTCCTTATAAAATCACGATAAACTTGAGATCGCTTAAACTCTAGTACCTTCCTCCCTGTGGTTCGATAATTTCTTTAATTGGTCATGTCCACTATATTATGGCTAATCACTTCTCTACAAGAAGCTTATTGTTGAAAACTACAATGGTAAGTCCCACCATCTTTTGCAAACTTAATTCTCAACTTGTTTCGATTTAGGTTTGGGGGGAGAGTGCGTGGTGTGACTCACCACTTGAGTGTACTTATTATGATGATTGAGAGATCTTCTTGTAAAATTGGGTAAATTTTAAAAATTTTCTCATGAGTATTGGTATGATTTTGGATCGTTTGGTTGTGTTAAAGTGCATGCGAGTTCATTTTTTGCTAGCAATTGTTGTGCTAATGGTGTTGATGAGTTGTTGAGTATAAATGAAGCGTAGTGGAAGCATGAATTGAGCCCGGAAATTAATGTCGAGATTCATTGTGCATGCAATTCGGAAGCTCGTGTTAGCCATTTCCACCTCCGGATGCCTTTTTCAGGGAGTTCACTTTACTACTCATCATTTCTATTTTCTTAGCATATACATGATTTTGAAATGAATTTGATTGGATTGGTATGCTACTTCATTTGTTATGTATCTTGGGAGGTTTACTTGCTTTATTTAGGTAGTTTACTTGCTTTAGTTTTTCTTATTTTTGAATAAGGTGGCAAATTCGTGAGCTTACATGTTGGATGATTGAGGATATGTGCTTAATTTTCTCTTAGTGGATGGAATTTTCGTGTATGCATGTTATGTGTTTTTGTATTGTTTCTTGTTTGGTGAGTCTTTATTTATGTGTTTTGTTTGTATTTTTATTCCTGTATAGGGTTGTTTGGTGGCTTGTTTTGGGATGTCGTGAGTCGTTTTACTGAATATGAGTGATGACATGTTGTTGTGATAAGTGATGACAAATTATGATTAAGAATCTCTACACTTTCAAATTGTGACATGTTTTACTTAACTTGTTCAATTTTGAGATGAATGTGGTGTAATAAGTCCTTAAGGTCCGAGTATAAGCTTGTGAGCATTTGAGCCTCAACCGTGCATACATGGTATTTCTTCATGAGAGGATCGGTTGTGTTTGATAACTTAGAACTTGCTCAAGGACTATAGGAACGAGCCCAATTAGTGGAGATTAATGACATGATCTAAGGCCATCCTTGTCATTTATAGTCATTGTCAAATATTTCCATACCGCGAACATCATCCCTAGTCAACCACTTTGAGCTTATAAGCCTATTTCTTATGCATTTAGCACTTAACAACCCTTGATTACCCACATGAGCCTTATATATGTACCCTTTTGTGTGAGTAATTGAGGAGATGGTGGCTAGAAATGTTTGATGAGATAACAAAAGAAGAAAGGAAATGGTAAACAAGTAAGAAAAAGGATGAAAAGAGCACAAGCAAGAATACACATGCAACCTAAAAACAAGAGAATGAGCAAAGCAACAACAAAATGCTCAAGAAAATAAAAGTTCAAAGAAAGGAAGCATGCATCATGAGGAGCTCGATTCATAGGATAAAGATGATAAAAAGTGCTTGTGACCAACAAAGATAAAAAAGGAAGAAAAGAAGAGTGGAGGAATGGAAGAAAGTAGCTACCTCTTCGATTACTTACACTTGATTAGTTACTATTATCTATATTCTTCCTACCCTACCAAAGAGCCTATCATTACATCCTAATTAAAGACCTTTTTGATCATTAATTGAAACTTTGGTGGTTTGTGAATGTAGTCCACGAGCAAGCTTATAGCGAGTCGAGCCAATCGATTGATGAGTGTTGTTACCTTACTTGAAAGAGTGTTGAGTGAAATTGATAACCTATGTGAGGCTTGGACCAAAAAGGACTATATTACACTTTATTCTCATGTGATTGAACTTGTTAATTCCTTATGTCATGAGTTTAATGTTGTAGGATGACTTAGCATAAGTTGTTATTCTTATTGATATTGATGTGTTATTACTTATATTCATTAGGTCTTTTCCTAGGTGAAAATTTCTCCTCTTGATTTGTCATTTTCGTTGCTCGGGGACGAGCAACACTTTAAGTTTGGGGGGTTGATCATCGCTATTTTCACCTAGATTTTGTGTCATTTTGTGTGTGTTTTCGTCTTTTTGTTTCGTATTTTTGTATCTTTTTATATTGTATTTTGGGAAATTGATGATGATGATTTTCATGTCTTTGAATAGGTGATTATGAAGATAAATGATGATAAAAAGCATGAAGAAAGGAGAAAGTTGAAGAAAATAGAAAATTGGCCAAAATACATAAAAACACGCTCGTATTTTTATGTAGTGCCCGTGTTTTTCTGCAGGGACCAAATTTACAGAATGCTGAAATTTTGCATAAAAACACGGGCAGATGCAAGAAAACACGGGCGTGTTTTCCTGCAAAAGTGTCAAAACTCAAGTGCGATTTCCAGATTTGCCAAGGGGGTATAAATACCCCCAATATCACCACTTGAAGGCAGAAAAATCAAGGGTTTTGGGCTGCACACACTCTTTTCCATCATTCCATCATCCATTCCTCCATTTTCATCACCCATTCCTCTTGATTTCTCACTTCCATCCATTCATTCCACCAATCCACCAATCTAAGAAGGGAAGAACATCAAGGAGTGAATATTGGATCATGTTGAAGGAAGATAAGGCCAACTTCAAAAGGGAAGTCAATCAACCTTTAATTTGTGATTTTCTTCATTATTTAGCTCAAGTGGAGCAAGCCATGGATTGTATTGATTTTATTGTGATTTGTAGTGGCTAGTCCTCATGTGAGGCTAGCAATATGATTGGTTAGGGATTATGTAAATTTTGCACACCACATGTTTGATGAAATGATTGTTATGAATATTTTCTATCATGAATGCTTATTCTCATTTTATGTATGATTTGTGTGATTAGATTCTCTATTCATGGTGTTAGGATGGTCATTCCAATATTATGTTTAGTGGTTTAATTGAATCATTGATTGCATGAGATGACTATGTTAAGTATGTGGGGAGTTTGGCCATAACCTTCATATGCTTAGAACCTCATGATAGGACATTATTGATAATTACTTGTGAAAGTGTTTGATATGATGAGGGGAACCAAGCTAATTCTCACTTGACCTTAGAAAGGGAACACTAGGAAAACGTCCCTACCTACTAGAGAAAATTCTTCGTGATAATATCTCTATACCGGTATATTAATATCCGTAAGTACCTATAGGAATAGTGAGGATTGGAAACACTCTTTGAGTGTCCTTAATATCATAACATGAAGATCACCAATGCATGTGTGTGTGTGTGAGTCTATATATACCTTTTCCATGAATGTTGTTAGCCTTGCATACTTCTTAGATTGTTCACATTCACCCATCATCCATCTCATTTGTACATGTTCTATCTTTAATTGCTTTCTTAGTTAGATTGTAGTGTAATTCAACCTCTTCGTTATTGATTAGTCCTTCTAGAGTGAAACATCTTTCGAATACGGATACATACACTTTCTCTCTTGGGTTCGATATTATAAATTTTGCACTTGGTCACCACGTCTACACACAACGATAGAGTACGCTTACTCTTATCAATTTGTACCAAAATTGAGACTAAGTTCACTTCTCCCGATGGTATGGATACCTCAAGAGTATCGTCATCTACTATGACAATTTTATCCTCTATCTTTTGATAAAGCTCGGCAGATATAAAAGAATGTGTGGCTCCAGTATTAAATAATACAAGTACAGGTAGACCATGAATTGTTATCATACCTGTCATCATGTTGGGTTCATCTGTAGTTTCAGATTGTGTCAGAGCAAAAACGCGAGCAGTCCCTGCTGTCTTCCCTTCTCTTGTATTATTCTTTGGACAGTTCGCAAGAGTGTGCCGGGGTACTTTGCATCGATAGCAAATTCCAGATCCGTACAAGTATTCTCCAAAGTGTTTCTTCCCACATTTTGGGCAGCTTGGAATGTTATTTTGCATTCTTTGGATGAGATTCTTCCCTGCTTTGAAATTCTTTCCTTGATTACTGCTAGTCCCTTTCTTGAAATCTCTTTCTACCAATTTTCTTTTCGCAGGCATACTAATACCTTTTTCTTCAGTGTGCATACGGGACTCAATTTCTTGGGCTCTAGCAAAAGTTTCGGCAAATGTTCTTTCTCCTTGTCCGGCAAGAATTGTGCTAATTTTTGGGCGTAATCCTTTCTCAAATCGCCTTGCTTTCTTGCTTTTTTGTTGACCAAATGAGGTGCGTATCTTGAGAGTTGATTAAATTTTCGTTCATACTCTAATACCGTCATGGATCCTTGTTTTAGATAAAGGAACTCATTCTCCTTCTGATTTTGATACGATTGAGGCATGTAGTTCTGGATTAATATCTCTTTAAATTCTCCCCAGGTAAGGTTACTTATCTGATCGGTTGATTTGGTTCTACAGTTGGATTCTCACCAGTAATCAGCTTCATCGACCAGCTGGAATATAGAACAAGAAACCTTCTGGGCATCCCTTAATTCCATGTGGTTAAAAATACATTCCATGGATCTAATCCATATCTCTGCTTCAATTGGATATCCTTTGCCATTAAATGTTAGAGGGTTGAATCATCTGAATTGTTCTATTACCGTATCATGCCGAGGTTCAAGACATTGTGGTGGCGGTGCAGGATTCCTTGTAATATGTTCAGCTAAACCCCTGAGTACAGTTATTAGATCGTCACCAGGGTTAGTTTGTGGGTTCTGTGCCTCCTCTTGGTGTTGATTGTTTCGTGTAGTTCCACGTCTCATGATCTATTTATAACAAACTTATCATGTGTAAGATACAGTTCATAGTGTAAAATCTAAGTGGCAAATAAACTAACAAGTTATACCAAAATCGGTGACTTTACACCTTTATATATATATATATATATATATATATATATATATATATATATATTAATAGGCATCATAAAGGTCATACAAAATGGTCAAATACATGACAGTCATACTAGTACTTAAACGACTTATGTCTCTCTTTTTTTTTAATAGATAGATAGATAGATAGTTCTTTGAAACCCTACAACCCCAGTACTATATGGAGTCTATGGTAAAAACTCATAATAGTGTGGAGCGTGACCATTTGGCACTGTAGCCTCATCAACCAGATAATCTTCCACTACCGGTTCCATCTCCAGCACCTCTCCGTCCAATTCCTGTAGCACTACCCCCTAGCAGTGGGTGGAGGTAGATCGAAATGCACCCACTCAGTAAACAAGAGGGATATGAATTCTCGGTAGTTAACTGTGGCCTGGCTTCCATCTAGGGAAAGGTGCAACATCTGGACTATTAGAAAATTCGCACGAATTCTCCAATTATCAGGGAGTGAGTTTCCAATGATGACACAGAATTCCAAATCTCCGTAAGGAATTCCTCGTGCAAGGAGCCCCCTCTGGAAAAGGGCAACTTGTGCAAGATGATGGCCAATATCGTCTTCCTCTGAACGCCCAAGAAGGCGTACCCTGTCTAACCTCCATTGCCGTAGGATGTCAGACATCTGGTGTAGATTAGGTAATATATCAAAAAGAAAACTTAGATCAAATAAGTATAACCCCCCGCCTAAATAAATTCAAGGTCAAAATTTAAATATAACACATAGATGCAAATATATTCAAATAGGAGAACATAAAGACATTTTTACCGCATGTCTACCTAAATTGTAGACCTGCTCTGATACCACCTGTAACGCCCTGAATTCTTTAAGTAGGATATTCTCATTATTATATATATATATATATATATATATATATATATATTTTAAATAAATAGAAAGACAAATAAATAAACGGTAAAATAGATAAAAAGAGTTGTCCTAGAATATGGGCGTCACTGAACGTAGCATATAAGCTGAAGTCATAACATGATGTTCTAGGACAAGAGCTACATCGTCAAGTAGTTTATTTTACAAAACATGCAAATATCATCAAGATATAAAATTCCACTTAAGTCATGCTTCTTCACCTTCTGTAGAATTTGAAATTCAAAATAATAGGGTGAGCGTCTAAAATACACTCAGTAGGGGAACATTAATGATTGCACTTGCTAATATATATAAGTAAGATAAATGTCTAAAATAAAATAACATGGCAGTCGATAAATATGTGTCAACGACGGCTCAAAGTCCGCTAATATGTCAATTAGCACCGGCTCCGGTTGCGTCCGGCAATATGTCAATTAGTATCGAACTGCAAATGTGGAAATATTTTCCAATGGTATATACATGTCCATTACGTACACACATTAACAATAGCAATCATAAACATGAAATGTAATAATACTCGGTGAAGAGTAGAAGTTACCCCTACCTTAAGTGGGTAGAAAACTATGAATGATAATTGATATCTTGACTTCCTGAAAGAATATGTTGAATTTAAGCTTAAAATATTTAATAAACTAGGTTTATGTTTAATTTAAAATTAATGGTTTAGTAAATAAAATTTTAATAAAGACGTAAATTTTAATATAATAAATCTTTTAAGATCCTTTAACAAAATTTCATGATGCATGATAACTATAAAAATAAATTTTCTATTCCTAAAGCAAACTATATTTACGCACTAATACTAAAAGAATCAAATAAATGTTTTGAGAAATTACTTAAAATCGTAAACTAATAATTATTAAAATCATCCCACTTTACTTAATACTATTTATTAATTTTTTATTTAAACCCTAAACTTATTGCAAATTATTTAAACTATATTTATACAACTCCAATTAAAATTTCGAAAATATTTTTGTGATCCTCGTAAGACGAGGATCAAAACTATGTATTAAAACATTATAAGAAAATGTGACCAAAATTCAACCTTACGGATACATGCATACTCAATTTCTTACGTCCAAAATTAAAACAAATTATATGGTTGTATTCCTTGTGAAAAATGCTTCAAAATGGTATATAATGTAAGACATCATGCATGGACGCTTTAACAGAAAATACTTAACAATTGAGACATCAAAACGACAAACGATTTTAGTATTTGGAATCTACGTTAAGAGACGATCATTTTAAGATATAACATTATAAGGTTTTATTTTTCTTGACAAAAGTTTGACTTATACAGACCTAATATTCGGAGTCTATATAATGAGAGGATCATATAATGTAGTAAGAATTAATAACTATTAGCGAGCTTACCTCTTATCAAAAAGGTGTGCCTCTTTACTGTATGCTACGTATAGAGCTTGTATTTAGTGAAATAGTATAGTACTTCTAATATGCATGCCAGATAGTCCTATATATAGGGAAAATTTTTACTTAGGTGCATAGGCTAATCATTCCCCAAAGGTAGCTTTGCTGATTCTTAACTACGTGGGAGTTTACATGATCACCACGTTGTGTTGCCGTGGGATACAGACGTGGAAGTTCTCCGTGCATGCAACTTTTAATATGGATAGACATGCACACTAATCATTACTGGATAAACATTTCCACCCTATTGTATCATTACTACTATTAAAAGAATAATTATTATTATAAATATCATTATTATTATTATTCAATATATATTATTAATATATATATACATACATACCTATAGTAGCTACGTGTCATAATAGCATATGATCTGCATGCCAACTCCAATATATTAGTATTAGCATTCTTATAATACATGTTATTATGATAAATATACGTAATATTATTATTAATATTATTATTATTATTATTATTATTATTATAAATATATATATATATATATATATAATTTCTACGTGGCATATGCAAATTTCACAATATATCTTATTATATTATTAATATATATATATATTATAATAAATATACATATTATTATGGTAAATGTATAAATATATTTTATTATTGGGGTGTTATAAATCCTGATTGATTTCAATGGCTTCAACCAAACAAAAACAATAAATATCTAATAAAAAAGTTGTGCAATAATTCAATAAATTTGTCTCTTGAAAAAAGTAAGATTATGTGGATGCCAGTTGTTTAATTTTCGAGGAAAAAGATATTGGATAAAAGTTAGAGAGAAAGTGATATAGATGTAAAAGTAGAGTGATGTGTTTTATTTATTTTTTTGTTTTTATTTTTTTGTATTTTTCGCGTGCTATACTAATACTTTTAAGAACCTTTGACTATCCCCATCGGGCGATCTGTTTGACAGATCGTGCAGAAAATGAAAAAAAAAATAATAAATGAAAAAAATGGAAAAACTAAAATAATGACCGACCGGTTGTTAAAAAAATTCATCCGATGACCTGAAACCCACTTGAATTGTTATTTTCTCTCACTAAGTGACACTTGTCACATTAAGAATGGTTGATGTTTATTTATAATTATAATTTAAATTTTCAATAAATGATAATTAGTTTTTTTTTGAAAAAAATAATTAAAATTTTTTTTTCTTTATAAATAGAGTATAATATTGACATATTTTGAATCGCAATAAAAAAATTCTCTTTTTTCGATCAATTTCAAATTATATCATCTTCTTTCTATTATTTTTTCTCTCAATTTCAAATTATATTAATATCTTTCTACTATAATAAGGAATTAAATATTTTTTATATATAAAATTATTTTAATTTTAAATAAAACTATAAAAAAAAAATTAAAATAATAATATATAATTTAATAATAATTATTGTATATATATAAGTGAGAGAGATAAATGAATATTTTATTTTAAAAGTAGGTTGTATTGGGTTGTTGATGGAGTATAAAAAAATTGAGATTGGATTGGGTTGGGTTGTATGTTATATATGTGGATGAGAAAAAAATAAATATTATATTGTTGGATTGGGTTGATGTTGGTTGGGAATGGGGGTAGTCTTACGAATTGTGCTTTCCTTTAAGATTTAGCATCATTTCTATGCACTAAAAATTCAACAGTACATTAAATAACATTTGGGTGTGAAGACTTGTTCCTGAAATGGAGGTCCATCATAGATTAAAAAGATAAATGTTAACTTTATTTAATTATCTTATATTTCTATACTAGCTTAAATATTCCTTCATTCACATTAAAAGATATTATGGAAATGAATAAAATGTGACTGTATTTTAAATAGAAAGATAACGGCGTGTAATCAGCACTATATTAGAGAAGAGTGATGTGGGCTCTCAAGTTCATACCTTTACGTAAATCAACATTAAAATATTAAATCACAAGCAATAAATTAAAGTGAAGAAAGAGGGATGCAGTCTTCAATTCGTCTTCGTCCACTCACCAAACATAAGCATTTCCATGAAATTGCAAGAAAAAAATAAAAATGCAAAGTTATATGATCTTTAAATCCCACGTTAGGAAATAAGTGAAGGCAAAAGGTGAAGAAAGAGAAGAGTGATGTGGTCGTCTGGTGCGGCGGCGAGGGACAACTGGGAGAGGCTGGTGGCGGCGGTGATCAAGAAAGAGGAAATATGGCAGCTGTGCCATCAGCCTTCCAGAAGCCCCAGCATCAGCACCATAGCATCTAGTGATGCTTTCAGTCAACGAATTCTCAGGCAACTCTCTGCAATTCTAAACTCATTCTTCCATTTCCTTAAATTTACTTAATTAAATGAATTATGAATTAATTGTTTCAGTTTTTCGAGCATCAATTTGGAACCCTTTACAGTACCTCCATCACCTTTGAGTCCACCCAATATTCCATTATTACTTTCTCAAGGTTCGTCCGCTGCATTGCTATCATATATATCATCATCCAATTAATACTTTAATTAATTTTTAAGGGAAATTTTTAGTTTCTTCAAAATTTCGTTAGCTAGATCACTATAAAAAAAATTATTTTTTAGTAACCGAATTTACCAATGAAATTCAGTCCGTTGGTAATTTACCAATGAATTGACAATAAAAGTGATATTTTTCTTTTAGCAACAAAACGCCAACCAATTTATTTTTTATTTTACCCACAATCAGTTAGTAATTGCCAATACATTACTAAGGTCCACTTTACGGACGGAAATTTACTAATGAATTTCTTTGCTAATCCGTTGATAAACCAATTTAATAATGGAATTAAGCTTTGGTAAAAAATATTTTTTGTAGTGGATATTGTTACGGATATGTCTCATACACAGCATCGCTTTATATTAAGTATTTTTAAATTTTCATTTCAAAATTAATTGTGGTCATAACAACGTTCTGCAGTGAGCAACAATATTGCTCCTTCTGGGCCGTCTACGCGAAAGGTTTTACCTGGTTGGATTCCGAGAAGGAAATCCAAGAACGTCGTGGACGATGATATTCCTGGTGAGCCTTTATATACATTAGTAGTATCTCCTGGTCCTGTTGATGAAGTTACAGCATTTTTAGTTAAATTCAATGTCTTGAATTTAAGGGAATGAATCACTTTTCAGCCGCTGAAATATATGGAGGACTTATACGATACCCTTTTCGAGAACTCCAAGCTGCAACTGATAATTTCAGCAATAAAAACATCTTGGGGAGAGGTGGGTTTGGGAAGGTATATAAAGGACGGCTAGCAGATGGTACACTAGTTGCCATCAAAAGGCTCAGAGACGAGCAAACACAATGGGGAGAGCTTCAATTTCAGACGGAAGTGGAGATAATCAGCAGAATGGGAGGTCACCGTAATATTTGTAGACTGCGTGGCTTTTGTATTACTAGTAAAGAACGAATCCTCGTTTATCCTTACATGTCTAATGGAAGTCTCGCATCCTGTTTAAGAGGTCAGTCAGTAAACATGCTAGCTAATAGTGTTTATAAGTTGGTTGAATTATAACTAATAACTCAGAAAGTAGTAATTACAAATTGAAACATATAGTCTTATGCTTGGAGTATCCATTTATGATCTGTTCCTTCTTGTGTGAATCCAGAAAGGTCTGAATCAGAACCTCCCCTGAGTTGGGCAACAAGAAAAAGGATAGCACTAGGGGTTGCAAGGGGCATAGCTTATTTTCACGAAGGAATAAGTGGCATCAAGATCATTCATAGAGATATCAAAGCTGCAAATATATTGTTGGGCCATGACTCTGAAGCAGTCATTGGTGACTTGGGGTTAGCCATAACGGCAGAAGATGCAGCTGCTCGTAAGTGAAGTTAAACTGATGTTTTAATTGGATATGGGTTAGTTAAATCATTTAATTGACTACTAAGTGCCTATATATGCAGAAAATATATTAGGTGATGAAGAGTTCGAAACTGTTGTTGGAGATTTTAGTTTGGCAAAAGTGATGGATTGTGAAAACACTCATGTGACCACTGCTGTGCGTGGCACTATAGGACACATAGCACCGGAGTACTTATCCACGGGAAAAGTTTCCGATAAGAATGATGTTTTTTCTTATGGGGTCACGCTTCTTGAGCTCATAACGGGGCAGAGGGCATTTGATCTTGCTCGCCTTGCAAATGATGATGATGTGATGCTGCTTGATTGGGTACTTGCATGATCTCCTCTATATATGATTTATAAGCTCTCATGTTCTCTCTCTCAGAATTTATCATTTCCAGGTGAAAGGACTATTAAAAGAGAAGAAACTGGAAGTGTTGGTTGATGGTGATCTGCAGTGTGATTATGAGGGAACAGTGGAGGGGCTTTTGCAGGTTGCTCTGCTTTGCACTCAATCATCACCGGTGCACCGGCCAAAGATGTCGGAGGTGTTGAGACTCTTAGAAGGGGACGGCTTGGCAGAGAGGTGGGAAGAATGGCAAATCATGGAAATGCTCCAACAAGAGTGGAAATATCCCACTTCCAAATGGATTAATGAAGATTCTATTGAGGATTTAAATGCAGAAGAGTTGTCAGGTCCAAGATGATGGAAGAATTTCGTGTGGGAGCATTTTTTTGGCTTTTCATGTAGACATTTTGTAGTCACAAAATCTGATAAATTACAAATTCCTCTGTTGTAATTTGCAGAAAAAGCACAAAGTTGCCATGATAATAAATTAGTCTTAGATTCCTGTGTTAATAATAGTAAAATTCTATGTTTTGCCTTTTGCTGAATTATCACTTTTTTACATAAACGTTGTGTTCACTACCACAATTTCCTACAGTCACTAACATGATTTCCTGCCTTCACATGGTTGAAGACTTGTTTTTGAATGTGAGCCCTGTCTTAGATTCCAAAAGCATAATTAATGCAAACTTTATTTTGTCATCTAATATTTCTATACCAGCTGAATTATTCCTTCATTCACATTATATCATTATGACTGCATTTTAGAAAAGTCAATGCTTGTGATAGCTGTTGCCTATAAAAAAAATAATAATTATAATACTCTTATCATTATCAGAGAAGAGAGATGTCGGCTATCAAGTTTATGACTTCATTTAATCAACAATAGAATCAAAGAACATACACTAATACTGTGTTTGTTATGCAATAGCTAATAAGTAGGTTAACACACCGGATCTACATTGTCATTTTCGTATATCATCTTCTATATTACTCCAAGCAATGAAGCAAGAAGATATTACATCAAAATAGCACAATGAATCCGAACCAATAAGTAATTAATGTAATAGGATAATAATCCTTTAATTTTTTATTAGTTTCAAGATATAGTAATGTATCAGTGCTAATCCTAAGTTGCACCAATTTAAGTACTTATACTTTCTTTTTAGAGCTTAAGCAGAATTTTCGTTTAAATTCAACGAGTAGAGTAGAAGATTGATACATTAAATAACACATGATATCTGGATCAATGTTAGCTAGGGTGTCTCTTTGTTGAAGAGTTGGTTCTGGAAATGAGCCTGTCTCAGAGTCAATCTATTAGAAAGGAGGGATTGGAGTTGCGTGAGACCGGATAATATTTTAATGAAGGAGTAATATTTAATTAATGAAAAGTAATAATGATGGAACAGTGTTTAACAACAAGAGAGAATATTTCATTGTAATCCACTCCTTCTTTCTGTGAAAAACCTCTTGTTATAAGTCTTGTCTTGTATCTTATTCCTCATTCTTGTTAAATAACTATTTCATTAATAATTTATAATTTAAATGCAAAATGATAATATTTTTTATTTTATTTTATTTTATAAAAAATATTACGTCCGTCCCACACTTATATTCACTACCAAAAAAAGAAATTTCAAATTAACCAACAACCTCAAAAGTTATCTTAATTTCAAAAATACCACCAACACCAAACACACATAACATACTTTACAGGGTTTATTACTGATAGGTACGTGTTTTCATAGACTAATTACTAGGAGATACAAAATCAAATTGAAGTACTAAGGGATACATTCTAATATTTTATTTTTCCAAGTTTACCCTTAGTAAACTTAACACAGATGTACAATTCGGTATACACAGATGCGAACACGGACATGGACGAACCATTTCAACGACACGAACACACAATCGACTATGCACTAATGTTCAAAATACAACAGTGAACACTAATGTTCAAAATACATTAATTTTAAACAATTCAATAGACAAAAATATACGCATGCACAATCATTTTCCTCCTGCTTTTATTGTACACTGATGATAAAAAAATACCAACAGAAAGATTATACTACTTGAATAATAAGTAAGAGTATTTATGTACACCCATGTTCAAATATAAAATTTGTGAAAACTTCTCAACCAACAATCAAATTTTGTCACCGTAACACTAAAATCATTAGATTTAACAAAAAATTACAACACCCGACACAATTAAAAAAAAAGTTCAATTAAATTACTGTACATTGGTGTACAGCAAGATGAACAATCGTTGAAAACCAGGTGGTGGACGGCTGACTGATCGCGATCTAGACTTGTTGTGTGATTTGAACATGGGTGTATATTGGTGTGCATTACTGTACATTGGTGTACAGAATCGCCGGTAGTGGCGACGGTTTTAGCCGGACGGCTGACTGATCACGATCTAGCCTTGCTGCGTGATTTGAACATGGGTGCACATAAATACTCGCAGCAGATTGCGGAACCCTAGCGTCGCTAGCAGATCGCGGTTCCGGCTGCGCTAGCGGCGACGGAACCCTAACGCGCAGTGATGGAACCTTGCTGATCTGACTGCTGACCGGAACCCTAGTGCGCAGCGATGAACAGCGGCAGCGGCGACCACCAACTGACGGCGGACAGCAACAACACATAGCGGCGGATTGGGCCAATATTCTGGTGGCGGTCAGCAGATCCGGCAACGATCGACGGAGGAGCAGCAGATCGACGACGAGCGGCAGTTAGCAACGGACGGTGGATTTTACGAGAGAAAAGAGAGGTGGGTTGAGATTGGTGGAATATGGTGGGGAGAGAGGAGGGATGGGAGTGCGTATATATGTATGGGTAATATGGGAACTACAGAATTAAAGTTTGTATACGTGAGTAATTCTAAAAACTCAATGTACTACATAGTAAATACGTAGATAATTTTGTACTTAGTAGTTACTGATCCTACTTTATAATTTATTATCTAAAAATATGACAATACCCCTAATAAGTCAATAAAGTTGGTTAAAAAATAACTTTTCTTAAACTTCGTATCTACCATTTATTTATTATCTAAAATACCACAACACCACTTAAAAAGTCAATAAAATTAATCAAAAAAATAAATTTTCTTAAATTTTATATCTACAGTGTCACGAACATAAGTTCGAGACGGAAGCAGTAATAAATTACAAAATCTTACAAGTTCCCAATAAAGAGTGGTGTGGCGGACATATCAAGTACGAATTGACAGGGAATATATATATATATATATATATATATATATATATATATAAAAGTTGTCGATTAAAAAATAGTATAGAAATATTATAATTTTTGGTCACATAATTTTTTAAAATCCAATTTTAATCTTATAATTTTTTTTTTATTTTTAGACTTTGTGTCAATTTTATTACTATAAAAATTTTCAACATTTCAGTTTTACTCTTTTTGTAAAAAGATTAAAACTTGCCGGATTTGAAAAGTTTTATAAGTTAAGTCATGGACAATATAAAAAAAAAAGGTTATAGGACTTAAATTAATATTAAAAGGGGATTATAGGTTAATTATTAATAAATAAATTGATTAAATATAATTACGAATAGATACAGAAAACCTAATTTATTTTCCAGCATTAGCCATTATACTCATCAATCACGCATTAAGGAGAAATTTCAGGAACTACCATATCTTCTATTTCTCACTCTGAATTGCACGTACAATAAAATAAAAGTTTAATGGACTTCTTATTTCGGGGAAATTTATTGTCCTGTTATTTCCTCTGGCCAGATTGTACATTGATGTACATCAGCGTTCACTCTTTAATCGCGATTTAATATTTTCTACATTTCTCCCTCCGAATTGCACTCTAAGTAAAGTGAAAGTTTAATGAGTTTCTTATTTTGTGGGAATTTAATGTCTCCGAATTGCACACTAATATACAATAAAAAAGTAAAAGTTTAATGAGTTTCTTATTTTGGGGAATTTAATGCGTGTTCATTCATCATATTGCATACTGTGTACATCAGAATTTAATGGCGTGATCTTTCTTTTAGTCAGATTGCACATTGGTGTATATCAGCGTGTACTCTTCAATGACTATTTTAATAGTTTATTCTTTATTTCTCTCTCATGAATTTATTTATCTCACAAGGTTCACATCAATGTACATTAGTACAAAATGACTATTTTAATAGTTTATTCTTTATTTCTCTCACAAGGATCACATCAATGTATATTAGTACAATTACTTAATCGGACTTTTTTATTCTCTCTTAACGATACACACTTATGAGTAAAACAAAATAAAATTTTGTATTTATGAATAATTTTCTAAAACGAATGTATCGTTTAGTAATAATTAAGAACGTTTTGTATCTACTATATATTGATAACGTTTTGTATCTACTATATATTGATACTATTTAAAAATAAATAAAAAAACAAAAGAAACGTAGGACTAAAAAAAGATTTGCTAAAGTTAAAGTAATAAATTTTGGGTAATTCTGGAGTGCACCCCAAATTTATAGGTTAAATAGTTAGTGAGGTAGTTTTTTGTTTTTAAAAAATTAATTATTTAATATATTTTAATGGTGGAGATTAATTTTTATATTAATTTAATGATCTAAATTGTCTATATGCACCGGTGCACCCTAGACTAGTTGGACAATTTGATATTTTCTCAAAAAGGATATGGAGATTCCCAAATATCGAGGTGAAGAAGAGGAAAGTGCTTCACAAGTTGTCGGAGCCGGAGTGTGGGGGGCGCCTGGTGCGCGTATCCACCTTTTGCAACTAAGAAAGAGGAAAGCGGTGGTCGCCTTCTGTGAAATTTCCTTGAAATTTCAAGAACAAAAAATGCAAATCCTTAAATTCCATGTAAGGAAAGAGCAGAACGTATTCTGTGAAGAAAGAGAAGAGAGAGGTGGTCGTGGGCGGCGTCGGCGAGGGACAGTTGGGAGAGGCTGGTGGCGGCGGTGATTAAGAGAGAGGAGATTTGGCAGCTGTGTCATCAGCCATCCAGAAGCCCAGTGATGATTTCAGCCAACGAATTCTCAGGTAATCTCTCATCCTCTGCAATTGTCCACGCCCACTCTTCGATTTTGGTACTAAAATGAATTATTCCCAGCTTGAAATTAATTAATCTGACAACGTTGTTTCAGTTTTTCGAGTATGAATTTGGAACCCTTTTCAGTACCTCCCTCACCTTTGCGTCCACCCAATATTCCATTTTTACTTTCTCAAGGTTCGTCCGCTACTCTGCTATCATATCATCCAATTAATACTTTAATTTCTTGTTTGTCATTAGATGGATATTGTTATGATGTATCTCACATACATATGACTTTATTGTAGGCCTTTTTTTCTTTTTTTTTTTTCAATCTTGATGAAATGTGGTCATAGTAACACTCCTGCTGTTGGGGTTTGAATCTTTTAAATGATTTACAAGTGCAAATATGAAATCTTTGCAATATTTTATGTTTCTTTCGAATTTTTCTGCTTGTTCATTTTATGGCTGATGTACATCAATTTATATGCATTACATAACATAAAGTTCAGTCATCTAGCAATCTTCTTGAAACTTCTATGTTGAACATAGACTTGAATCTTGACTGCCTCCACGTATGCTTGCAATGGAGTTGAACCACCACTCAATTATTAATTACTTAAATGCCTGCAGTTAGGAACAATGCTCCACCACCATCTACGCGGAAGCTTTTTTCTGGTTGGATCCCAAGAAGGAAATCCAAGAACGATGATATTCCTGGTGAGCCTTTATATACATTAATAATATCTCCTTGTCCTGGTGTCTGGTGATGAGGATGCATCATTTTTAGTTAAATTCAATGACATGTATTTAAGGGAATGAATCACTTCGCAGCTGCTGAAATATATGGAGGACTTATAAGATTCCCTCTTCCAGAACTGCTAGTTGCAACTGATAATTTCAGTGATGAAAACATCGTGGGGAGAGGTGGGTTTGGGATGGTATATAAAGGACGGCTAGCAGATGGCACTGCTTGCCATCAAAAGGCTTAAAGAGGAACGAACCCAAGGGGGAGAGCTTCAATTTCAGACGGAGGTGGTGATAATCAGCATTATGGGAGGACACTGTAATCTTCGTAGACTATGCGGCTTTTGTATGACCAGTAAAGAACGAATCCTTATTTATCCGTACATGTCTCGTGGAAGTGTTGCATCCCGCTTAAGAGGTTAGTTATCAGCAACATCAAAAGAGCATGGGAATTATGCATGTATATTGGTTGGTTGAATTATAATTAGTCTTATACTTGGAGTATGCATTTTATTATCTGTTCCTGCGTGAATCCAGAAAGGGCTGAATCGGAACCTCCCCTGAGTTGGGCAACAAGAAAAAGGATTGCATTAGGGATTGCAAAGGGCTTAGCTTATTTGCACGAAGGAATAGATGGGTTCAAGATCATTCATAGAGACATCAAAGCTGCAAATATATTGTTGGATGATGACTCTGAAGCAGTCATTGGTGACTTTGGGTTGGCCATAATGGCGAAACACAACGTTGAAAATGCAGCTATGCGTACGTGTGGGGTGAAATGGAACTAATGTTTTGACTGGTTATGGGTTAATTAAATCATTAACTAATTACTTACAAATGCAGAAAATACATTAGCCCAGGAAGAGTTGGAAACAGTTGTTGGGGATTTTAGTTTGGTTAGAGTGATGGATTCTAGAGACAGTGAAGTGACCACTGCTGTGCGTGGCACTATAGGACACATTGCTCCTGAGTACCTAGCCACTGCAAAAACTTCTGAGAAAACTGATGTGTTTGCTTACGGAATTACGCTTCTTGAGCTCATAACAGGGCAGAGGGCGTTTGATCTTGCTCGCCTTGCAAATGATGATGATGTGATGCTGCTTGATTGGGTATTTTTTACATATGTTACATAAGCTCTCACTTTCTGTCTCTCAAATTTGACATTTTCAGGTGAAAGGGCCACTCAAAATTTGACATTTTCAGGTGAAAGGGCTATTAAAAGACAAGAGACTCGAATGGATGGTTGATACTGAACTGGAGGGTAATTATGTGGAAGAAGAGGTGGAGGAGCTTTTGCAGGTTGCTCTGCTTTGCACTCAATCATCACCGGTGGACCGCCCCAAGATGTCGGAGGTGTTGACATTACTAGAAGGGGACAGCTTGGCTGAGAGGTGGGCCGAATGGCTCCGACAAGATGCGAATCTCGCTCTGCCTTCCGAATGGCTTATTACAGATTCTATTGAGGATTTAAATGCAGAAGAATTATCAGGTCCAAGATGATGGAAGATTTTCAGTGGGAACATTTTTTAGCTTTTCATGTAGAGATTTTGTGGTGACAAAGTCTATGATAAATTACAAAATCCTCTATTGTAATTTGCAGGAAAAGCACAAAATTCCCATGAGGATAAATTAGTCTTAGTTAATTGCCTTTTGCTGAATGATCTATTTTTTTTTACATAAATGTTGTCAGAGGATGGTTGTTAAATGAATAAGAAGAAAAGAAAGTTAGTTGTGGCTAAGATTTGAATAAGTTTCCTTCCAAATAGAGTTGCAAGAGAAGATCTATAAAACTCATATTAATCATCCATAAACATCACATGATCAATCTCAATGGACAAAAAAAAAAGAATCAGCTCATGAATTTACTGGTCCTACTTACCAAGGTAGGAATACATATAGAAATGAATTGAAATAAGAGAAAAAAATATATTTATTATGAAGCTCGAAAATTCCAATGGAGGATGATCCTCCTTGATAATAAGAACATTTTGGATTCAAGTATATAAAATCCTAAAATTTAAGAAAAAATATTTAAAGAAAAAAAAAATTATTAACTTGTAGAAATTTCTTTTCAAATGGGGAGAAAAAAAAAAAAAAGAAAAGAAAACAAGATTGGGATGAAAGCTGCTGCTCCTTTAATTGCTGAATGCTTCAAATTTCATTGGGCTTTTTTTTTTTGGCGTTATTGGCTAAACACTAAAACTATCTTAAAAGATTTGGGCCGAATTTTCTTGTTGGGGAGATTATGGTCTGTGACTTGGGTTGCTGAGATTCAAAATGGGCCGCTTCTATTAGGGATGAATTTTCTTGTTGGGGAGATTATGAGCTCCAACATGTTAATTTGACATATTATCTTGTGTAAATTTTTTAAAATTTATCACTTTGGAGATAAAAGAAATTCATGCTCTTATAAACATGAGAGTACATATATTAAGATCAATAATTTGATTTTCTTTCTCTATTATATATACCTAAAGCATATCCCATCCATCTCATGAATATTGTTACATTATATTAAACAAGTATCTCACAAATATTGTTAGATTTTCTTTTGGGTAGATGTGATCCACACAAATTAATAGAGTTCCTCTATCCCAAAATAGCTTTCACATTTGTTGTTTCATGTTATTTAAGAAAAGTTGATTTTTTGACAAACTTTATTGACTTTTGAGGATATTTTAGTATTTTTAGGTAATAAATAAAGTGTAAAATAGTATTATGAGTGTGAAAAAGGAGTGACAAATTTAAAATAAAAGTAAGCACTTTCGAGGTTATTGGATGAGTTGTGTTTCTTTTTTTTTAGTGTAAAAGTTGTTGTGGGACAAAACAAATAAGGAAAATGTGAAAACTATCATGGAACGAAAGGAGTTACCTACATAGCGCCTATATACAATACTAATATAATTATACATCATACATTAAAATATTATATATGTCAACTACACTATATATTAAAATATAATATTTTTTAATCTCCATACATACAGTAAACATAACATGAGTATTCTTTTACTAAAAATGCAACCTCTATATTTCATGGTACTATATAACAAGTTACACAAGACTAATTGCGTGGTTGATAATTAGCTAGTGAGGATATTTGAATTATATACTTTGACGTTGACAAACCTTAACAATGATAAAAAGAAGCAATTGTAAAGGAAATCTTTTGTGGTGCTCATTCTATGCCTACATTCCCGGATGTAAATTTTCTATTCAAATTGTTGACTTCATCAGTAGTTCTAGATGTTATACATTTATTATACGAATGTAATTAATTATAAATTACTATTATTTTGAATTATTCTAGAATCTTGTTAAAATATATTCAAATTATTAGTAGATAGATTAATAGTGGTTTAGATCGAATTATATATATATGACATTAATTTCAATATTAATTAATAATTATACAATATAAATATTTGGAAAAATATACTTTGGGTCACTTATAAAGATGTTCATTTTTTTAAAACTAAAATTTTACAGTTTCTAATTGGATCCCAAACATTTTGCATTTTTTTTCTTTCTACTCATTAGATTTTTAGATTAAAAAAGTTGCGTGTCTTGCCTCATATGAAAGGTTTTGAGATAATGAAAAACAAATTTTATGACCAATTTAAAATAACACATGAAACCTTTATTGTAATTATATTCTTCCCATGAGAAAAAAAAAAAACATTTTCCCTATAAATTTCTTTTTCAAAAATATAAATTTTACCAAACGAACTAGTCAACTGGCCTTTGGTTAGGAAAGGGACGGATCTGAAGATCAAATGGTATGTAGTATAGAATAATTTTTTTTAATTCAACCAAATACACTTTCTTGTTGTTAAAATTAATGACTACCATTGACATTTTATTAAGGTTATTATTATTTTTTATTTTTTTGAAAAGAATTTATTAAGGTTGTTATGAGTTACAAAGCAAGACTTTTTATTAGGTCTAATGTTGATTAAGATGATGCATTTGTAAATTAATGTTACGTACAAAGAAAAAATATAACTTTGTTTTGTGACGGATCAATATTTACGAGACCTTCTAATTAATACTACTCTATCTTAAGGAAAATATTTACTTTTTCCACATAAATTAAGGAGTATGATATTTAATGTGTAGTGAAGTTAAATAAGTAATATATAAATCAAAGGGAAATGAAGTAAGAGAAATAATATTTTAATTTGTAGTGGGTAGCTGTATTTGTGTAGTGTACGTATGAGACCTATGTAGATATAACAATTATTTTGAGTGAGTTTCATTTACCAAAAAAAATGTATACTTTGTTTTAATACAAATTATACATTGTTTTAATACAGATTAAAATGAAAAATATGTATACCTTATTTTAGAATAGAGCGAGTAAAATATTTATGTGTATCTTTCCACACAGACATCACGTATCAAACTCTTGAATGTCATAGCATAAAAAATGAATGTCTAGTTTTTGTTCAGTTGTTTTATAAATCAAACTATACACAATAATAATAGACAATAATCGTTATAAATTACAATGCGGCGTCGTTCACTGCAAATTTAGAAAAGTAATCACAGTAGTTTCTTGACAAAGTCAAAGGTCCTTCCACTCATAAACCAAACTTAATGCACATACACGCTTTCCACACAATAATGGAAGCCACCTTCAACAATTCAACTATAAATTATATCATTTCCATGCATCAAATTCAAAAATAACCTCAATAAAATGGCACTTTTCAACATGCAAAGAAAATGTGCACTAGCTCTCACACTCACAGCACTCTTTCTTTCCATCGGAACTCCGGTTTCCGGCCAAAACTGCGGCTGCTCCCCCGACTTGTGCTGCAGTCGGTGGGGCTACTGCGGCACCGGCAACGACTACTGCGGTACAGGCTGCCAGTCGGGGCCATGCTTTGCTCCGCCTAGCAGCAACGGTGGTTCAGTGGCGGATATTGTTACCGACGCTTTCTTTAATGGAATAGCCGATCAGGCGGCGGCGAGCTGCGCCGGAAAGGGTTTCTACACACGCGGCGCGTTCTTCGACGCGCTGGCTTCGTACCCGCAGTTCGGTACGGTGGGGTCCTCCGATGATTCGAAGCGGGAGATCGCGGCGTTCTTTGCCCATGTCACGCATGAAACTGGACGTAAGTGCTTTACCTAATTATCTAGTTTTTTTTTTGTGTTAATTTATAAATTGAGAAATAAATATTGAATTTAGAGGATGAATTTAATCAAATATTTGTTCTCTATTAGATGTGCATAAAAATAATTATGTAGTCACATCATGCTGGATTTTATGTGAAAGGGGGCCACCTTAATATTTTGACTTAATCTTAAACAAGTACAATAACCGCTTATAATGGCTACAATATTAGTTGAATTGTCAATTTTGACTTAATATTCTTGGTCTATTCTCTGTGCCATTAGCGTTGCAATCCTTCCCCCTCTTATAACATGTCAACCACACCAATCTCTTGCGTTATTTTTTACATTATTTTGTGTCACTTATTATATGATTGATTCGTAAGAGAGGAAAAAAATTTAACCATTGCTTCTAGGGTTTATGCTTACATTTTTAAGATATAATTTCCCTCTATCTCCTATGTATTATCCATTCAACAGTAAATAATGCACCAAAATGACAGAGATTTCAAAAAGCATGTCAATATATAATTAGTGACAGAGAAGTATTGTACAAAAATAGCACTGGAAATCTCATTTCTAATTCTATGGAAAACGTATACACCAATCTTTCTATGAAGAAGTCTGATTTATTATCTCGCACTAATTTGGAATATTACTTTAGAGTAATTAAATTGCTATATACAATGAATTCACAATATTATAGTAAATTTACAATCTTTTAATCCTTTCAATGGGTATACAGAATAACTCTATTCTTTCTTTTAAATTTCAATGACAATTTAGAGTTGTCACCTTGATAAAATGTTTACAGCACACTTTATACCTAAAGTTGTTTCTTAATCCATAAACTATATATACATGTGACGTCATGAAATAATCTCTAATAAAACTATTCAATCTTTCACAGACATGTGTTATATCGAAGAGATCGATGGCCCTAGTAAAGACTATTGTGACGAGACCAACACACAGTACCCGTGTGCCCCGAACAAGGGCTACTACGGGCGGGGCCCGATCCAACTATCGTGGAACTTCAACTACGGCCCGGCAGGCAACAGCATAGGCTTCGATGGACTGAACAACCCGGAGATTGTGGCCACGGATCGGGTCATCTCTTTCAAGACTGCTTTGTGGTATTGGATGTTGAACTGCCATGACCGCATTATATCGGGCGAGGGTTTTGGATCTACGATTCGGGCTATTAATGGCCCGCTTGAATGTGATGGGGGAAACCCTGACACTGTTAGTGCACGTGTGGAGTATTATACACAATACTGCAATCAACTTCAAGTTGATCCGGGGAGTAATCTGAGGTGTTAGAATATTTTAATATTCTAAATATTATTATGATTTTCACCATCTAATCCAATAAATGATCTTAGTCATTTTTTTTATAAATAAATTAGAAAAATAGAAGTGCATGACAGTGGATATTTTAGGTGAACATCTTGAAGAAATTAAGAGATTATTATATAATTGAACTACTCTTTATTAAAATACAAATATAAGTATGAGATGAATGACATTAATAAATGTGAACTTAAATATGTATAAAAACAGTATCACATTTTGAATTTTTTAATTTAATCTCTATATATTTTTTAGTTAATTCACCAAGCACCCATACACCCTTCTATCTCTATTCTTCCATATTACTCCTTCATCTATTCGTTCCGAAGGGGAATCGAACCTGGGTCACTCACCTTAGTGAGGATCCTAATGGCTAGGTGGTCTAGATTTAATATCTATATTAATTGAAACTTATAGATATAGTGTCTCAAAAATACTACTCTCTCCATCCTAAGAATACATTCGCACTTTCCATTCTAGTCCGTCCCAAAAATACTTTTATCCCCTAAAAATGGAAACAATACACAATATCAATAACCTTATAATACTACAATATTACAAAAATGCCACATTTTTTACACACAATCTAGTCAAAGTCAACAATATCATACACTTTATTCTACACAATTACCCAAAATACCCCCTCTCTTTCTTACATCACTACAAAAAAAAGTATTTTTTAGCAACGGAATTTACCAACGGAATTCAATCCGTTGGTAATTAGCAATGGATTAGCAACCAAAATGACATTTTTCTGTAATTATATATATATATATATATATATATATATATATATATATATATATATATATATATATATATATATATATATATATATATATATATATATATTTATTTATATAATATCAAGTAGATACGTACTTTGTTGAAGAAATAGACACAATATATCACTGAAGTATTTTCTGGTCAATATGGCATATCTCTCTCCCATAAACAACAACTAAAACATCTGAAAAGAATCACTTATAACATAATATTAAGTGAAAATTAAATACCAAACAGCATCAAACAATTTACAGAACCAGAACAGAGCAATCGGAATTGATAATCACTATACTTCATTACTTCTCTCTCTCATCACACCAATTTAAAAAAAAAAAAAAAAAAACTGCAATTGATAGCTAGGCGCTGTCATATTTCTTAGACAACAGCTTGCACCGATAATTCAAGCTCTATAAGTACTTTATCGAGGATGCTCGAATCATTAAAAAAACCACTCCTAATGAATAGATCCCACCCCAGCATGAGTTCTTTGGAAGATACCAGCGGTTAACTGCAAGAAATTATATGTTTATTTATCAATATATAACTCCATTTTGGATGATATATAATTAAATAATTGTAAGAAATGCGACTAATACAGGAGAAATAAAAGTACAGGAATAAGTATATTTTTAAATGTGATATTTTCTCTATTTCGGATTAATATCACAATTACTCTTGTAAGCATAATCAATTATAACTTTGTTTCTTTTTCTTTTGCATTTTCGATTTTCATCAGTTTTTTTTTCCAATTTTAATTCATTTTTGTCATTTTAATTATCTATTTATAGTCCGATTTTTCATTTAAAATAGACTAAAATTATTAAAGTAAAAAGATAACGAACTAAAAATTTGAAATTAATTAATTACTAAAATTAGATAAAAAGAACTAAAAACGAAACAAAAAAGATCAAATTTGAGAATTTAAAATGTATATGTATATAAATATATTACCAAAATTGGAATAAGCATACTAATTGGATAAAATCTTATACGTCATTTTTGTGTATCATTTTCTATGTCACACGTTATATAATTGAAACGTAATTAGGAGAGAAAAAATAGGTAAATATTAGTTGTTAGTGTAAATGTTAGTTAGTATAGTCAAAGTTAATTCACTAAGCACTTGGGTCACTCTCTTTAGTGATCTAAAGGGAATCGAATCTGGATCACTCTCTTTAGTGAGGAGCCTAGTGATCAGATGAGCTAACTGATCACCTGATACAGAAGATGATGTATCAAAATTGAAATTATGACTCTATTATACATATTTATGACTCTATGTACATTTTTATGACTTGATTGTACATGCTTGGTTAAAGCTTTAAAATTGAGTCACAAGTGGAATCAAGGGTAATTTTGTTATTTTTGCATTTATCATTAAAGATGGGATATTCTTTTTAAAAAAAAATCCTAAATTCAAAAGGGTATATTGAAATTTATCCGTGAATAAAAACTCATGAATCCAAAGCAAGCTAATGACCAAAACGATAACAAAAATTGATAAACATTTTATGAACCCAATCTTATATATATCATATGATAAGTCATTAGCAGTTTAAGATGAATATGACTCACCGGATGTTCGTTTTACGAATTCATAATCGTAGTGGTCTTTGAGGCATACCGAATACCTTGCATTAACCCTTCTGTGATTCTTCACGCATAGATAGAATCCTTTCCCATCACCCTCATCTTCAGGTAGAATACCAATCCTAATTTTTATACAGAATACGTCACTGCACGCCGGCTTTCACATTTTGGAGTTCATGAATTTATATTGATTTACATAACTCCAACAAAGTTGTAAATTTTGATTTGCTAAATAAAAAAATGTTGAGGTATATGCTGGGAAAAATTAAAAAATGTGAATCATAGTACTGCGTAAAGGTTGTTAATGAATGACAATTATGGTGATTGCAAAAATGATTAATTCTGAAAGATCTAAGAGAGCATATGATAAAGCTAAGAGATAATTTGGTGTATCCTGGATTCACACCAAGTATAATATGAGTACTAATAATCATGATAATGTTTTTATCTTTATCCTAAAAAAACAAAAAAGAAAGATGATTACGTTTATTTATTTATTTACTTTTAAGAAGTGAGTTTAAGAATAATACATTATCTATTTCACATTATTTCATTCTTTAAATTTTCATTTGTAAATTTAAGTTATTCCCTTGATTCACACCAGGGTTAAATTATCCTTTTTAAGGTTACAATATTTTGATGAAAAAGAAAAAAAAAACTTGTTTTGGTATATGCAGGGAGTGAACACCAAAATAAAGATTTGATATCCTGTACATCCCAGGTGCACGCTGTAACATTTTTACATTCATTTTTTATTAAAAAAATTTAAAGAAAATTTTCTAACAAAGTATATACATTTTTATTCATAAATATATAAAATTTTGAAAGTGAGTGCACAACGCACTTTAATACACAAGTTAATTAGCCTTTAAATAAATATTACTGAAAAAATATTAATCTTAAATAATGATATAGTAAATTAAGTACGCGTAAGTTATGTATGTAATTAGGTGTACAATATTATTAGCCTTATATAAATGATAATTAAGTTATGTATGTCATGTAAGTGACATCCTTGAAATTATAATGCATTAATTTAGAGGATATTTATTTTAAAATTTTTATTTTTTTTAGAGAATGAAGAATGTAATATGAGAAACAAATGAGTAAATAATGAAAAGTATTATGAGACGATGAAATACTTACCACTCTATGCCTTCCACGACAAATGCTTTACATTCCCAGCCATAACTCATTTGGTAGAAGCTTGTAAGTTGCCAACCAGTTATGTATGGCTCAGTCGTCATATCTTTCAGAGAAAGACGCTCAGACACTGCTGAGTTTTGTACGATGAATACTTCGACACCAAACACACAGTTATCATTCATTACAAATCCATTTAATGGATCCATCAGAACTTCCCTGGAGATGAATTTGGGAATGCCCCACTCTGTCTTCATTGCTTGAAACCGACGTGTTATTCCTGTCCATATATATGTATATATAAAAAATTCAATGGAAAATTAGTACAAAGGAAATGGTAATGATCGGACCAACAAAATTAAATGGCAAAATAGATATGTTTAAGAGGGGATGGATAGAGTAATAAATTATAAAATTTATTTTTTCAATAAATATTTTAAATTGTCACTCTTTTCATTCCAATACACTTCAAATTTTCCTCATTAATTAGTCCTTCCCATTAATCAATACACTTTTCACATTCTAAAAATATTAAAAATTTTAAAATAATTAACTTTTCAATACATTAATAAATTATATTTTTAAAAATATCACTCAAATAATATACAATACTTAGAGAACTTTTGGTTGGGGTGTTTAAGACTTAATACACTAGTTAACCTATCAAGTTTTTGTTGGGTTTTATCTGGTACCTAGTATAGTCAGGTCGATGTGGGCCCCTAGAACAGTCAAGCCCACTCAATCCACTAGCATGATATTGTCCGGCCCCTAATATAGTCAGGCCGATGTGGGCCCCTAGAATAGTCAGGCCCTTGATGAGTATTGTCGTTATATATTAGCACAAGTGTCTTATATTCATTATATTTGAGAAAAAGGTGCACTTGAGGTGTTTTATTGTGTTTTAGGTGGAAAAAGGGGTCAAAAGTGTCAAGTTGGAGAAAATGTGCAATTTATGCAAGGATGCTGTGAAACGCATATCCAATTTGTGTAATTATTCTATATTTGTGTGGAGCTCTAAACTAGAATTGTGATACATGGATGGAAAGATACAGAAGAGAGGGTCGTTTTGGCATAAAGAACACCTCCATTGGATTCCAAACGAGAAAGTTATGATAAAAGTGGTGATGTCGCGCAAGCTGTGCCGAACAGAACGGCTGTGTCACTTTGCATGACTTGTTACATATACAAATGTTGGAGTTTCTGAGATTTCTTTATATGGATAGAAAATCAAGGAAGAGAGAATTGCGTGAGCATAATAATTACTCAAATCGGAGGTCGGATGTGGAAGTTATGCGTGAAACGGTGAGACTGCGCAAGCTTGCTCGACCAAAGGAGATCCGTTCGACCAGCATCGTCTTGATCGAACGGAAGAGGGAAATGTTGGCAATTGGATCTTGTGGTGAATGCGATTCATTAAAGGTAATCAGGTATAGCGGAAGCAATAAAATTGTTTACCGTACTTCAGGGTTGATGTAGAGTCTGAATCGTTGCAGAAGAACCACCTCTAGATCTTCTGCTGTATATCCCAAGTCGAATCCTGCTGTTGTGTGGGCAACAATCCGCAGGATTCTCTCAATCTGTTCCTGTTCTCTCCTCTCAGTCAAATGAGGCTCTGACTTAGGGTTAACAGGAACTGAGATAACTTATTTATAAGGGCTACTGCAGGGACCAGGAGGAGAAATTGGGCTGGGCCTCAATTGAATTTAATTAACCAAGCTTAGCCCAAAGCTTTTAATTAAATCCAATAATAATAATATAATCCACTAAAATATTATTACTGCACTACCCGTCCAATCCCAAATTATGTTCTGGGCTCCTTCTTATTATAAGCCCGATAGTCTCCCCATGTTTAAGATATTCAATGTCCATTAATTAATTAAGTTACTGACAACTCTAATTAATTAATATCTCGTCCGAGAGTAGTACCACTCAACCTTTTTATCATGCCGGAAATTAATCCACTTGCAAGATTTACATGATAAACCTTATGAGCTCCTCAAGGGGACATCATCAACCTATGACGGACATGGATTCCTTCTACAATCAACAGCACACCATAGATACAGCACTACTTCCCAACTCACCGAGTTTGTTGATTTAATACTTATAAATCTCACCCATTGATGAATCAAAGAAATACATACTGTCCTACGTGTCGAGGTTATTGTATAGGGATTAAGAGCACGAACTTCCATAATAACAGAGATCGAACGATCTCAAGCGGTCCTACTCAATACACACAAGTGCACTAATGTGATTCTATAGCCAAGACAAGCTAATACCAAACCACACTACAACCATACCGATAGAGAGTCCCCGTCTATCTCGGTTGTGAGCATCTGTTTATACTTTATAAGGAAACCGATAATATGATCTTCCGCGTGTTGTCGCACAACATATTATCTACAGTATAAAGTAAATGGACTATTGCATCATGCATATAAAATAAATTATAAGATGCAATCATTTGATCAATAATTCTCATTTCAAATATTGTTATGACATTGTTCATACTAAAGCTAGACTTTTAGTATACAATCCAACAATCTCCCACTTATACTAAAAGACTATGCTGTCATGTCTTCTGCCATACATCTGATTCCTACTCCCACTACACGACCATTAAAAGCTCTCGCCTTAAGATCCTTGTAAATGGTTTACTAGGTCATCATCCGATGCAATCTAGGCGACAACAACCTTCGCCTCATCATACGATTTCTCGTAGCAGGTGGTACTCGCGCTCCATGTGTTTAATTGCCTTATGGACTTGTGATTTCTTCAAGTTTGCAACTGCACCAATATCATCAATGTAAATTGTGATTACCTTGGGCAAACTTAGAAACACTTCAAAGTCCATCATGAAGTCTCTAGAGTCATATAGATACTTTGGCTGCCTCATAGGCTCCAATTCATCATCTTTCCATGATGGAGTCCGGAGTCTGAAATATATTTCTATATAACACTCCTCCACATTATGACTCTACTTCCTAAAATTAAACACATAACCTTTGAGGAGAATTTACTGCCGTCCAATCTGACTAAAAATCCGAATCTACGTAATCCACAAGAAGCAGTGAATCTGTTTAGTAAATCCACATATAATTTTCAGTCCTTCTCAGGCACTTTATATATGTCTTACTACAGCTCATCATTCTTGTTCCGGGTTACGTTGATACCTTCTGTTCATGCGTTCAGCAACACAGATATCCAACTTCGTTCATAGCATTCTTTAGATTAAGCTTCCTTATTCGCCGAAGCATAAGGAACCGCTTTCATCTACTATATCTTCTTCTTGTGTCTCAAAGACACATTCACTTAGATAAATTTACATGCTAAACGAGTATGGACTGTATCATTTTATGAAACTTGAGATAAGCATAACATCCTTTCTTGTGATCCGTATTACCGTGATCAAAAGGATGTATTTTGCCTTTCTTAAGTCCTTCATCACTACCGCTTTATTAACCGTACCCATACGTCCGATAATACTCTTTCATTGTCTCCAATGAGCAAGATACTATCTACGTATAGTACAAGAAACACCACCACGTTTCCGTCACTCTTTACAACACACAAGACTCATCCGCTCATTGATTTAAATCCATGCCACTGGATTATCTAATCAAAACAGATGCTTCACGATCTTAAAACTTTGCTTTAGTCCATCGCTGGACACTTTTAAGTTTACTATCAAAATGCTATTAGTACTTTGCAATGAATTACTCTGGTTGCTTCACATAGATGTTTTCCTCAAGACTTCCAATCAGGAAAGCTGTCTTGACATCTATTTGTTGTCCCTCATAATTTAATATGAGCAGCAATAAATAAAAGAATCCGGATCAATTTAAGCATAGCTACCAGCGAATATGTTCCCTCATAATCGAACCATTTCTTTCTGAGTACATCTTTTCGCAACAAGCTTCGCTTCCAAGATTTTCACCTTTCCGTATGATCCTCTTTTATTTCCTATGATCACTTGCAATGGTTTTTACACCATTTAGTGGTCATACAAGTTCCCAGACTTAATATAGAATTCGTAGATTCTATTTCAACGTACATTGCAACTTACTAAGATTCCGCATTTTAATCTTGTAGTGCTATGTCGTATCCGTGGGATAATACTATATTCACTAGGGATCAAGTCTCACGACTCTCCCAAACATATATTTATGAGTTGTCACACAACCCTCCCACTACTACAAGGCACTACATGTAATTGTGTATCAGACGTGACACGCGTTGCAGTTTACCTTGTGGTATATCCTCTTGTACACTTGGTACTTATACTTAGTGTTTTCCTCTCACTTCCTTTAGAACAACTTATACATGGGCTTGTGATTTATTACATAGTCCTTTTCCAAAAAATCTAGTGTTTGTGTTGACAATCACCCTTCGATCTTTTGGACTAAATAAATCACTCTCCATTTTTCTAGGATATCCCATATACAGACAAATGTTTCACGAATTACTGTATCTAGGGTATATCCATAAAATGAATTTAATTATTCCAAATAATTCATCATCTATCTAATCATAACCATAAGAGCCTTATCCCTTCTACTCACCACACCATTCAGCTGGGGCATGCCCGGTGTAGTCAACTTGAGATTTAATCTCAACTTCTGATTATTAGTTCCTAACTATCCTAAGAGGTCTTCATCATCACGATTGAATCGTAATGATGTGATATATTTTCCATGACGCTCACTGTACCAGCCTTACAATTCTTGAATTAATCCAAGAACTTAGACATGCAGTGCATCAAATAAATATATCGGTTCCCAGAATAATCTTTGAATATTCATAACCACCTCTCGCCTGGATATTGTTAGGTTCGCTTGAATCAGAATGAACTAATTCCAACATATATATCTTTGGCTCTACACCCCACAGCCTTGAAAAGGCAGTTAATCAATTTTACTTCCAAGCACGACTCGCAAGTCCGATAGTTTCCACTTCAGATAAACCTTACGGTCTATCGGCTATCAACTTTTGAATCCTACTCAAGTAAAATGAATTAGTCATAGACGCCAAATGTATGTTTAGTTCATTTCCGAAGGTTCCTTTCTCTTACTAATATTAGAAGATGCATTATTTAATTACTATTTATTGCATCTGTGGGATGTGCATGATTCAAGAGTATCCAAATTATCCACCAATGTACTTTAACGGATCATAGCCTCATTCCTCATTTCTATGACCATGTCATTTAAATGAAATGAAGTATCCATCCGTTAATGCATAGAAACCGAAATTAAATTCTTTCTATGATACGTACGTAAAGACAATTTCTCATAATCAATCGTTTATTCTTATCATGAGATAAATAAACAACTCCCACTGCAATAGCCACTACCTATGTAGTTTTACCCATGTTATTAACTATCTTATCCTCACTTAGTAATAAACATTTAGTGATTCCAGTATCTACACACTTCGTGTTAATAGATGCCATCACTAATCATGTTTAAACAACTAGTGAATAAGATATTAAACTTGTTCACTTTATGATGAAAATGGCTTTCTTTTGCCATATGTTTTGTTAGAAGTTTCCCACCATATACAATCTCTCGTATTTCAGGTAGAACTTGCTCAAAACATCCAGGCAAATTGTGAAGAATAAATTGATTTAGGTTTCCCTTTCAATTTCTATTCCAAGCTTTTCCAATTCACTCATCAATTGAACCATGATCTTCTGCCTTTTAATTTACTCAAGTATCCGAAGAGTTACATGAGACCATCATATTTCTATGAACCTCTCATCTCTTCACTAGAGATTTTAATAGGCATCATGATACGTCCTTTGTGAGATACACATGTATTTTCTTAAGCAGTAATTATCAAAATTAAGATTCTTTTCTAATCAGTTAATTTGGACAAGTAAATATAATTTCTTTTAGTTAACAATTAGTGAGACTAAAACTATTCGAAATACAGAGAATCACGATTAAATTTACTGATCAAAACTTCGAATTTTATCCTTTTATATTGTTTCCCTCAAAACAATATAAAATAAAATTCACCGACATCTCAAGCACCGTGAGTCTGCAAGCCACGTTAGTGTGGACGTTTACAAACCCGAACATTTACAAGAGAAGGTTTTACCCATTAATTTCATTTGTCAACCTAACTTTATGACAAAATAATTAATAGTCGGTTACTCTTTAGCCATGCAAATAATAGCAGTGACTCCGTTGGGGAGGATACTAATTATTTACACCTAAGTGTACACCATTATTTGATCCCAAGTCCACTGCGCGAGCTTATGTGCCATACAGTTGGAGAAGTACACACGCGCTCGGGTAGCTTCCTACAATCATCAATTATAAGTTTGTACCAGTGTACCGCACACAAACTCATCCGTTAGGGAGGAAGGCCTATGCCAACATGCAAGTTTATGTGCCACATTACAAACAATAATTATTTATGAAGTCTGTACCAGTGATCCGTGAATAAACTCATCCGTTAGGGAGGAAGGCCTATGCCAACACACAAGTTTACTCACATCACTTACAAACCAATAATGGAGGCCGCGGGAATTTATTACCAATCCCCTCTCCCACTTAGTTATTTAACACCGAGGGTTTTAAACATGCATATAATATTTCATAAATAAAATATACATCTTAGCATGCTTCTATTAACAGCAATTTAAATAAATAAATCACATAGAACATGCCTTTCACATATACAACAATAATTGATAATTAAATCAATTAATCAGTTATATAACATTAATTAATTGCATAATAAGTGGATCAATTAAATGGGCCCAAGAGCAACAAATAAGCACAAAATGAGTAGCAGATTAGATTAATTAATCAAGCTCATTGTCCATGGCCCATAATCTTAGCCCAAAACAAATTAATTCCACCAAGCCCACTAGCACAAAATTAGCCCATTAATAAATAATTAATTTATCATGCTAGGCCCATTAACCACAATTAATTAAAATCAGCAATAAATATTTGCCCACAGCAGCCCATTACCATTTAATTAAAAAATTGAGCCAAAAAGCCCAAAACCAAATTAATTAAAATAAAGGCTCAACTGAGACTACCATACATTGCCCTCAATTAAAATAGGCCCAGCAGCCCAAAATTAATAAAACTGATGGAGCAGCGAGAACAGGCCCATAAGCCAAACTGCCGGCCCAGCAGCCCATCAACAAGCTGCCCTAATATCAGCCGCCGCCAAGAAGTAATCTCCCAGCCTGCTCCGGCGCTTCCGGTCGCCTCTTCCGCCGGCAGCCGCGCCAGCATTCGCCGCCAACAGCGCCGCCGCCCGCTGAGTCGCCACCAATCGCCGCACGCCACCGCTCGAGGACAAACCCTTACCGGACGTACGACTATCGCCAAACCAGTCGTCGTTCCGCCGCTCAACCGCCGCACGCCGCCGCTCACTGCCCAGCGACTGCTTACCATCGCCGTGCACCAGCAGGCGGCTGATACAAACCCTGCAGATCCGTCGACCATAAGCGCCGCCGACCAGCAGTCGTCCATGCAGACAGTCCTACTCCGCCGCGCCGACATCGCCGCCTTCACTCGCCGCCTGATCCGCCCCGATCTTCTCTGATCCGTCCGGGATCGGGTTGGATTCTTTCGGATCTCTCCCGACTTGATCGAATCACCGGCGACCCACCCGGAAGCAGCTACGTCAGACACCACGACGAACGAGCCTTGGAGCGTGAACTGACATGCTCCCAGCCGATGTCTTCTCCCGACGATCGACACACCTTAGTCAACCAGCCAATTCGCCTCAATCTTTCCAGAACCCAGATGGACCGCCACCGCCGCGTCGCCCAAACGCGAGTCATCGAGCTGTCGCCTCCATCACCGTCCAGACGCCGACCATCAGTGAGACTCCAGGTCACGCCTACTCGTTGCCCAGACGCCTTGCCGTGGAGTAATAGCCGCCGTGTCGCCGTGACAGAATCAGGTCGGCCGAAGCCACCAGCCGTCGAAGGTCGGCGCCTTACAGACCCGACTGCCTGCCTGTCTTCTCACTCGCGACCGGAAGAACATCCACCGAGCAGGGGTGGGTGGAGTAAAAAAACGTGGGGTCCAGTGAACAACAAAAGTGTGTGTATCCAGTGTACGATTCACCAACAAACACCAATGAACACATCCCATTATTATCGATAAAACACAGGAGATATAAGACAAACCCAATCCCTAAATCATGCTTTCAATCGATAACAGAATACAAAGGATATTGACAAATAATATCATATTATTCAAATCCAAATACATATGCAACTATATCAAGATTTTATTAGAAAATCACATAGTCACATAAACTAATGAATCACGATTCACCATGATACCAGGCTCTGATACCAATTGTTGGCAATTGGATCTTGTGGTGAATGCGATTCATTAAAGGTAATCAGGTATAGCGGAAGCAATAAAATTGTTTACCGTACTTCAGGGTTGATGTAGAGTCTGAATCGTTGCAGAAGAACCACCTCTAGATCTTCTGCTGTATATCCCAAGTCGAATCCTGCTGTTGTGTGGGCAACAATCCGCAGGATTCTCTCAATCTGTTCATGTTCTCTCCTCTCAGTCAAATGAGGCTCTGACTTAGGGTTAACAGGAACTGAGATAACTTATTTATAAGGGCTACTGCAGGGACCAGGAGGAGAAATTGGGCTGGGCCTCAATTGAATTTAATTAACCAAGCTTAGCCCAAAGCTTTTAATTAAATCCAATAATAATAATATAATCCACTAAAATATTATTACTGCACTACCCGTCCAATCCCAAATTATGTTCTGGGCTCCTTCTTATTATAAGCCCGATAGTCTCCCCATGTTTAAGATATTCAATGTCCATTAATTAATTAAGTTACTGACAACTCTAATTAATTAATATCTCGTCCGAGAGTAGTACCACTCAACCTTTTTATCATGCCGGAAATTAATCCACTTGCAAGATTTACATGATAAACCTTATGAGCTCCTCAAGGGGACATCATCAACCTATGACGGACATGGATTCCTTCTACAATCAACAGCACACCATAGATACAACACTACTTCCCAACTCACCGAGTTTGTTGATTTAATACTTATAAATCTCACCCATTGATGAATCAAAGAAATACATACTGTCCTACGTGTCGAGGTTATTGTATAGGGATTAAGAGCACGAACTTCCATAATAACAGAGATCAAGTTCTACTATATAGTCAGTATAAGACGAACGATCTCAAGCGGTCCTACTCAATACACACAAGTGCACTAATGTGATTCTATAGCCAAGACAAGCTAATACCAAACCACACTACAACCATACCGATAGAGAGTCCCCGTCTATCTCGGTTGTGAGCATCTGTTTATACTTTATAAGGAAACCGATAATATGATCTTCCGCGTGTTGTCGCACAACATATTATCTACAGTATAAAGTAAATGGACTATTGCATCATGCATATAAAATAAATTATAAGATGCAATCATTTGATCAATAATTCTCATTTCAAATATTGTTATGACATTGTTCATACTAAAGCTAGACTTTTAGTATACAATCCAACAGGAAACTCGTTTAAAATGACCAAAAACTTACAGAGAGCTTGCTCGACCAGTTGCTCGACTTGGAGGCCTTGCTCGACCAAGAAGGTCAAGTCTAACAGAATGTCGCTGGTTCTATTTTTGGTAGTTTCGGATTTCTTTTACCAAATTTGGCATATGTCTCAAGTAAAAGCCCATCCAAGGCCTATAAGGAGAGCTCACAAGTATAAAAGGGGGTGTAGATCACATCATTATTAAATATAGAAATATACTCCCTCCGTCCCAGGCTAAGAGGGCTAGAGACCTTATGTTAAACATAAGGTCTCTTGCCCGGCTTCATTACCTGGGAACGAATGAGTATTGAATTGGAGAGAAGCCACAATAATATTACACCCCACAAGGGGGGTTCATCCCCCAACCATCATCCATATCCTTTCCTTCATCCATCCATCACTTTGAAGATTCGTCTGTGGAATCAAGAGGAGAACTAAGAGGAGGATTCAAGATGGAGAAGGACGCGACGACTCCCAAATCTAGGGTTTCCTTCGTTTTCTAATTTTTCTTGATTTTTCAAATATATGGGTAAGATCTATCCAACTCCCATGATTGTTCTTCGTAACATCATGGGCTATAGCCTTTTTGGTAGAACTAAGGTTGTGAAGGTTTTTACCAATTAATTGAACTTTCGTATGTAAACTCCGTACAACATTACTTGTGGATTTATTTTATATATGATTATGCCTTTTTAATTCATACTCACGATCGTTTTGTGCATCATTAACTATTATGTAGAGTCTGAATACATATCTTGGCTATTGATTGAGTATGTTCACTGCTGTGCAGGATTCCATGTTATGATTCTAAGTGAGGGGACTCCGAAGCTTCATTAGAACTATCATATATGAATACTTATTAATTGAATTAAATTCGGGTTATTAAGTAGGATAAAGAGGATAATTTCATAGTACCTATAAAGGGAGATCATATCGGATTAGAGTACCAATTGGCCAGGAAAATAATTGATATTGATAGTACCTAGAAATGGGGGTGGAATTATATCTCTTTCTCCGTGGTTATTCACACGTGTTATACGCATGTTTACTTGTGTCTATAGAGTAGATATGCATGGTTTAGTGATGCGTCCATATTCCACAAGGTAGAGTCGAACATCAACACACGAAAGGGAAATTAATGAGTGAAACTGGATTATCCTAGATCTACTTATTCTCCTACTTGATCCACTTTCGTATTCTTCGAGTGATCTTTTATTTTATTTGTTATTTAACTTAATTGTTAGTAGATTAATAATTAAACCTTCACTTTTATTGCCTTGTCTTAATTAATTTAGTAAATAATTAAATTGATAATACGCTATCCTTTGGGTTCGATATTCACTTGGTTGCTTGCTTAAGCTGCAATTGATATCCTTAATACTTGGGGATTAATTTTGCGTGCAAAGAAAACGCGCATCAGTGCACGATTGACACCTACTACCGTGCGTGATGTCGTGTGAGGGTGAAGGCTTGGCGTGCATAGTGCCGTGTGAGGTGTGATGAGTGTGCACGCTGTCGGGCGAGGGTGCACGGGTCATGTAGGGTGTCGGGCTGGTGGTGCATGTTATTGGGCAAGGAATCTGGAGGAAAATTCGTGAAGACCGGCTTCTGATTTTCAGATTAGATTTCGGGCCACTGCCCTTAGCCCCGCGACCTGACTAAGCAGGTCGATCCCTGTGACCTCACCGGGGAGGTCGAACCCCGCATAGTCGCAGTTGCCCGCATTCGTGATTGGTGGCGAACAATCGAATTCGCTGATATATAACTGTTTATAATTGATGGAATAATTTATTATTGTTATATATGCTATGCATGATTCTCTATGATTTAATGCCTTATGTACCGTAATAGGAGTATGCTAGGTTGTGTATTTTATTATAATATTATATGCATGTAAAAACCCTCGGTGTTTAAATTACTATGTGGGAGAGGGAATTGGTAAATAATTCCCGCGGTCTCCATTATTGATTTGTTAGCAATGTGAGTAAACTTGCACGTCGGCATTAGGGCCTTTCTTCCCATCAGATGAGTTTATTCATGGATTGCTGGAACAGACTTCATTAAATAATTATGTTTGTAATGTGATGCACATGAACTTGCGCGTTGGCTATAGTGCCTCCCTCCCCATCAGATGAGTTTATATATAGTTCACTGGTACAAATTTATAATTGATGACTGTAGGAAGTTATCCGAGCTCGTGTGTACTTCTCCATCTGTAAGGCACATAAGCTTAGGCCGCGGACTTGGGGTCAAATAATGGTGTACACTTAGATATAAATAATAAGTATCCTCCCCATCGGAGTCATTTCTTTTATTTGCATGGCTAAAGAGGAACCGACTATTAATTATTTTTTCATGAGGTTAGGTTGACAAATGAAATTAATGGGTTATACTTTATCTTGTAAATATTCGGGTTCGTAAATGCCCATATTATCATGGCTTGCAGACTCATGATGCTTGAGATGTCGGTGAATTTTATTTTTATATTGTTTTGAGGAAATCAATATAAATGGATAAATTCGAAGATTTGATCGGTGTATTTATTTGTGATTCTCTGTAATTTCAAATAGTTTTATCTCACTTATTGTTTACTGGAAGAAATTATATTTACTGGTCCAAATTTAGATGATTAGAAAAGAATATTGGTTTCGAATTTTACTGCTTAGGAAAATATATGTGTTCTCACTAAGGATATCATATGATGCCTATTAAAGTCTCTAGTGGAGAGGTGAGAGGTTCATAGAAATATGATGGTCTCATGCAACTCTTCAGATACTTGAGTAAGTTAGAAAGGCAAGAGATCATGGATAGCTTGATGAATGAATTGGAAACGCTTGGAGTAGAAATTGAAGGGGAAACCTAGATCAATTTATTCTCTATAGTTTGCCTAGATATTTTGAGCAAGTTCCAACTGAGATACAAAAGGTTGTATAGGTGGGGAACTTCTGACAAAACATGTGGCGAAGGAAAGCCATTTTCATCAAGGTATGAACAAGGATAGTATCTCATTCACTAGTCGTTAAACCATGATTAGTGATGGCATCTACTGACACGTTGTGTGTAGATACCGGAATCACTAAATGCATGCAACTAAGAAAGAGTTTGATTTCAGTTTATTTATCTAGGGATATGAATAAATATTTGATTATGAGAAATTATTTTTACGTACGTTTCATAGAAAGAGTTTGATTTCAATTTCTATACATTTACAGATGGATACTCTATTTCATTTAAATGGCATGGTCATTATAATGAAGGATGGAGCTATAATCTGTTATGGTACGTATGTAACAATTTGTGCACTCTTAAATCATGTTTATCCCACGGATGCAACAAATAGTAATTAATAACGCATCTTCTAATCCTAATAAGAGAAAGATTCTTATGGAAATGATTAGATAGATGATGAATTATTATTCTTATGGAAATTATTAGATAGATGATGAATTATTTAGAATTACTAAGCTTATTTTATGGGTATGCCCTAGAAAAATGGAGAGTGATGATTTATTTAGTCCAAAAGATCGAAGGGTGATTGTTAACATAAACATTAAATTTTTGAAAAAGGAAAATGAAATAAATCACATACCCATGTATAAATTTTTCTAAAGGTTGTGAGAGAAAAACACAAAGTATAGTACTAATTGTACAAGAGGAGATACCACAAGATAAACTGCAACGCATGTCACGTCTGATACACAATTCCGTATAGTGCCCTGTCGTAGTGGGAGGGTTGTTTGACAACCTGTAAGATTTATGATTGGGAGAGTCGTGAGACTTGGTCCCTAGTAAACATGGAATTGACCCATGGATACGACGAAGTAATACAAGATAAAAATGTGATATCTTAGCAAGTTGCAATAATTTTTGGAATAGGATCTACGGGTTCTAAATCAAATCTGGGAGCCTGTAGAACCACCAAATGGTATAAAAGACATTGGAAGTGGTCATATGAAATAAAAGAGGATCATACGGTAAGGTGAAAATCTTGGAAGCAAAGCTTGTTGTGAAAAGATATACTCAGAAAAAAAAGATTCGATTATGAGAAAAATTTTTCGCCAGTAGCTATGCCTAAGTTGATCCGGATTCTTTTATCTGTTGCTAATCATATTGATTATGAGGTACAACAAATAGATGTCAAGACAGCTTTCCTGATTGGAAGTCTTGAGGAAAACATCTATATGAAGCAACTAGAGTGATTCATTAAAAAGGGCTAAGAACATTTTGATTTGATTGTAAGCTTAAAATTATCCATCGATGGACTAAAGCAAGCTTCAAGATGATAAAACATTTATTTTGATGAGAAAACCAGGCATATAGATTTATTCAATGCTCGGATGTGTCTTGTGTATTGAAAAGAGTGATAGAAACGTGGTGGTATTTCTTGTACAGTACGTAGATGATATATTGATCATTGGAGATAATGAAAGAGTGTTATCAGGCGTATGAGTATGGTTGATAAAGCAGTATGAAATGAAGGACATAAGAAAAGCAAAATATATCATTTTGATCACAGTAATACGGATCACAAGAAAGGATGTTATGCTTGTCTCAAGTTTCGTGAAATGGTACAATCCCTATTTGTTTTAGCATGTGACTTTATCTAAGAAAATATATCTTAGAACACAAAAGAAGATAAAGGAGATGGAAGCGGTTCTTTATTCTTCGGCGAATAAGGAAGCTTAATCTAAGGAATGCTATGCACGAGATCGGATATCTGTTTTGCCAAAGGCATGGTCAGTGAGTATCAAGGTAACCCAAAGCAAGAATGATGAACTGTGGTAAGATATATACTTATGTATCTGAAAAAGACCAGAAATTATATGTGGACTTACCGAACAAATTCACTACTTCTTATGGGTTACATAGATTCGGATTTTTCAAATCAGATAGGCACGGCAGTAAATCCACCTCAAGGTTATGTGTTTAATTTTATGAAGTAGAGTCATAAAATGGAGGAGTGTTATATAGAAATATATTTCGGACTCCACCATGGAAAGATAATAAATTGGAGCCTCTGAGGCAGGTAGAGTATTTATATGACTCTAAAAACTTCATGATGGACTTCGAAGTATTTCTATATTTGCCCAAGATTATCACAATTCATTGTGATAATAATGGTGCAGTTGCAAACTTGAAGGAATCACGAGCCCATAATCAATTAAACACATGGAGCGCAAGTACCACCTGTTACGAGAAACCGTATGATGAGAGAAAGATTGTTATCGTCTAGATTGCATCGGATGATGACCTAGTAAATTCATTTACAAGGACTTTAAAGCGAAAGCTTTTGATGGTCGTATAGTGGGAGTAGAAATCAGATGTATGGCAGAAGACATGACAGCATAGTCTTTTAGTATAAGTGGGAGATTATTGGATTGTATACTAAAAGTTTAACTTTTTGTATGAACAATGTTTTAACAATTTATTTGAAATGAGAATCATATGATCAAATGATTGCGTCTTATAATTTAAAATATTGTACGATGCAATAGTCCACTTTTTTATACTGTAAATAATATGTTGTGCGACAACACGCGGAAGATCATATTAAAGTATAAATAGATGCTCACAACCGAGATAGACGGGACTCTCTATTGGGATGGTTGTAGTGTGATTTGGTATTAGTTTATCTTGACTATAGAATCACACTAGTGCACTTTGTGTGTATTGAGCATGACCGCTTGAGATCGTTCGACTTATACTGACTTATAGAAGAACTTGATCTCAGTTATTATGGATGTTCGTGCTCTTAATCTCTATACAATAACCTCGATACGTAAGGCAGTATGTATTTCTTTGATTCATCAATGGGTGAGATTTACATGTATTAAATCAACAAACTTGGTGAGTCGGAAAATAGTGCTGTCTTTATGGTGTGCTGTTGATTGTAGAAGGAATTCGTGTTCGACATAGGTTGATGATGTCCCCTTGAGGAGTTCATAAGGACTATCATGTAAACCCTACAGGTGGATTTATTCCGGCATGATAATGAGGTTGAGTGGTACTACTCTCGGATGAGATATTAATTAATGGAGTTGTCAGTAACTTAATTAATTAATGGGGATTGTATATCTTAAAAATTAGGAGACTGTCGGGCTCATAATAAAAAGGAGCCCATAACGTAATTATGGTATTAGAACGGTAATGCAGTAATAATATTTTAGTGGTATAGTATATTATTATTATTGGACTTAAGTATAAGCTTTGTGCTAAGCTTGGTTACTTAAGCCCAATGGAGGCCCAACTCTAATTTCTCCTCCTGGTCCCTGTTGTAGCCCATATATAAGTCATCTCAACTGTTCTAACCCTAGATAAGACATGCCTAACACGTGAAGAGGGTAGACATAATAGCAGATTGAGAAGATCTCGAAGATCGTCGCCCACACGACGTCGAGATTGGACTTGAAAATACAGCAGAAGATCAAGAGGTCGTTTGCTGTCTGCGAGAATCCATCTTATTCAAGATACCTGGTAAAAGGTAGTACGTTTCTTTGATTTCTTGCATCCGCTGAATTAACAGTTCATGTTAACCAAACGATCGAATGCCAACAGGCCGGGCCTCTAGAATAATCAGGCTCACTCAATCCAATAGCATGATATTGTCCGCTTTGGATCGCCCTCTGGCCCGCACGGTTTTACCACTTTGGGTATCACACCCAAAAAGCCTCATGCTAGGGAGAGTTCATCTCTAATTTATAAACTCATCGCCATCCCCACTTCTAACCAATGTGGGAATTTGGTTGATACCCAATCAACAGTTTGATTGCACAATATTTGGCCCAGTTTAATCTTTCAGCCCGATAGTAAAATCCTTAAGCCCGGTCGGTTGAAACCCAATTTATTGGTGGATTTATATAGAGAGGTATGCAGAGGAATATTATTTATTTATTTTTATAATTTTAACCCTCATATCTATACATAAAAATAAGCATCATTTTATTCATTTTCTTCCTCATATATATTTTAATTTCGATGATTTTATGACATATATATTTTTTTTAGGAAAAAAAATGTGGGAAAAAACTTGTTATTTTGTTAGTAATTTCATAAATTAGGTAATATTTAGATTTTAATTTTTTTTCAAAAAAAATATTAAATAATTCAAATCTGATCATAATTTTTTTCCAAAAATTAAAATTTAAAATATAAAAAGAAAAAACTGAACTTGAAATCACATGAGATGAATAGGAGAAAATATTAAAAAAAAAAAGTAAAAAAATTATAATTTGTAAGATAAACAATGTAATTTTACATTTTTTCATTAACAAATAAAATATGATAACAAACAAAATATTAGCTAAACTAAGTTATATAATAATTTCTAAAAGCCCACGGTGATTTAGTAACATATATATGTGGTTATTTACCAAACACTCTCTTACTTTATTATTTATCAAAGAGTTTATGTGGGGTAGCAAGTTAAATTTTTTTTTTTTTTTTTTTTTGATGATGAACAAGAAAGATAACATATTGGGAAAAAGATAAAAGATACCTAAAGAGTAATGATAATTTCCCAAAATATGATTGAACAGAAAGATGGAGAAAACAGCGTTGACCTCCCAGTTGGTAGGTTGTCCATGAGAATGAATTGAGTGATCAAAGATGGACAAATAGGCAGATAAATTTTCTTTCAACGCCAACCAGTTTGTAGATTGTCGATGAGAATCCGATATGGCTAAGTACACAGATATATATTCGCTGTCTATTCCACTTTTGTCTTCATTAGTATTAATTATTAGTTTCCTGTATTACAAATCCAAACAATTAAAAGAATAACATATAAGGGGATAAAAGGAAATTAATTATATTACCATTTGTGTCCCCCAGCATTAAACTCACCAGTTTCGTATCTGTGAATTCCGTGCTTGGCAAGCAACGAAAACGACTCAACTTTAAATAGAAAGTGTGTAGGCGAAGCCTCTCTTGTTTCCAATATTGCAACTTCGGAAAGGTTATTAATTCGCAGAAAATCACCCCAAAAGAGAATAATAACCAGGGCAACACATGACGTATGTCACGTTTATTATTTTTGATGAGTGATTTTGGTGTGCCATTACCATCTGCTGTTTGTGTAGGAGGCATAATTCCTGTTGTGAGGATTTAGGGTTCAATTTGTATGGTTAATTTATAACCGAAGATCAGGTCTACACTTCCCCCCGATTAACACTTTTATTTATTTATTTATTTATTTATTTATTTATTTATTTATTTATTTATTTATTTATATTGATTATTTGACTTTTTTAATTAATTTAACGTCAGATTTCATTGAATTGCTAATTACAGGATTTAATAGTAAGACACTTGTTGACGTGGAGCCACGGTTCAACAGTATCAGCTGAGTTAAAAAAAAAAAAATTTGTTTCATAGTTTAAAATTTTAGATTTTGTCTCAAAAATATATTTGTATCGATTTTGTCCCACAACTATAATTTTTATTTCAATTTTGCTCAATTTTAGTCGGAAATTGATCACGTGTGTTGCACGTGACGGATATGTTCGGGGGTTCCGGCGAAAATTGAGGTTCCGACAAAAATTGGGTAAAATCAAAATAAAACTCATAGTTATGGGACAAAATCGATACAAATATTTTTTTGGGACAAAATTTAAAGTTTAAAAAGTTATGGAATAAAAAAACTTTTAACCTCTGTACAAAATCGAAATATCTTTTTAACTATTTCTAAGAACTTCATAAATCATAAAGCAAAATATTATGTATGAGGACAAGATTTGCAATGGACTAAAGAATTAAAATAGAGAAATAAACATTACAAGCCAATATCAGAATAAACAAACCACACATAATTGTGCAGAGTTAATAGTTCTTTTTTGTCCCATAAATTTTTAAAAATTTAAATTTTATCCCAAAAAAGATATTTGTATCTATTTTGTCCCATAACTATGAGTTTTATTTCAATTTTGGCTAATTTTCACCGGAACTCTCGATTTTTGCCAGAACCCTCAAATTCATCAGTCAAGTGCAATGCACGAGACCAATTTCTGGCAAAGATTGAGGGTTCCGGCGAAAATTGAGCAAAATTGAAATAAAACTCGTAATTATGGGATAAAATCAATACAAATATCTTTTTTAGGACAAAATATAAAGTTTTAAATAGTTGTGGAGAAAAAACTTTTAACTCATATCAGCTCGCTCAACTTTGTGGGATCCGCATACGTTTCTTTCATCTAAGAATTAGAAGATGAAATATCACACTATAAAATTAACATAAATAACATGACACACAAAATATTAAGACTTGAATCATTTTATTACAGAAAATTCAGACCACAAAATTAGTTATCAATTCAGGGAATTTATTAATTAATGGGAGACTCTAGATTGATCGGGCCATATATGACTTGAATCACTTAATTTATTAATACATGTAATTATTAATCGATTAAATGCATTCACTCCTCAAATGGATTATTAAATTCTTGGGAATGTCAATGTTAAAGTCATTTTTTATCTCATAAATGCTTTTTTTTCTAATTTTAATTGTAACTTAGTTTAACGATAAAACAAAAATTACATATATACTCCATCCGTCCCATAGAAGTTGACATACTTTCCTTTTTGGTTTGTCCCACTAAAGTTGACACATTTTCTTTTTAATACATAGACCCACACAAAAACAATTAATCTATTCTCATGGACCCCACATATCACCTCTAATACAACTACCCACTACACATTAAATATTATTTCTCTCACTTCACTTTACTCCACTTTACATTAAATTATTATACTCCTTAATCTCCATGCCCAAAAAAATTATACCAACTTCTATGGGACGGAGGGAGTATATATATATTTTTTTTAATTTACTAACTTGATTGTATTAAAATTTTTATAAAAATATTTTAAAAAATTAATCTCAAATTGAAAAAATATTCAAAATTTAAAACATAACTTTTGAATTTATTAAATAATATTTTAGAATTTAATAATATTTTCTATTAAAAAATTTAAATATTTTTTTTCTAAATAAATATTTTCAGGTTAACCAATCATGTTATGTTACTGTAAAAGAAAAAGAGATAAAAAAAATCTATATAATCTTGAATAATACATGCTAAATGGTCACAAGAGTAATAATACTATCATTTCTAAAATTACAACTTATACCATTTTTATAGATAAATTTATAAAAACAGGTAATTAATATAACTACTCATAACACATAAAATATTAATATTCATTAGTTCATGTAGAAAAAAAAAATACATGTAGGTGGACGGTGAGTTTATTTCTAAAACACGCAAGATTAAAAAAAAAAAACTTTTTCTTAGCAATGCAATTTACCAACGGAATTTATCCGTTAGTAATTACTAATGAATTACCAATAAAAAAAATTAGCAACAAAATGTCAACCAATTTATTATGTTTTTACCAACGAAATAAAATCGATTGTTAATACCAACGGATTACCAAACATAATCCATTATACAAATTAGCAACATAATTATTACCAACTTAATTATTTACTAACGAAATTGAATTTTATTACTAAAAATTTACCAACCATAGTGAATAACGGATTCTATTATTAATATGTTGATAAATCAATTTAACAATTAAATTAATAAAAGACTTAAAAATACGAATAATATAGGAAGGGTTGCTCTCTGTATACCGGATGCGTGTTCAAGAGTATAGACTACATTTCCTGATTAAAAAAAAAAGTATAGAGTACATCTTATTTTAAAAAGTATCTGTTTCAATTAATTTTTTTTATATTGAAAGAGTTAATTGAAATATAAAATGTTAGTGTTTGATTAATATTTTCTTTAAAAAAGAAAAGATTAAATTTATTAATAGGTTTCAAAACGATCAATATCAATCAATATAAATTAAATAAATTTTACTTATTATTTATTGAAATATGATATCACTTAATTTAAGTGAAAAAATAGATATATATCTAGTAGCAGATGAGGGAGTATTGTTCTAGTCGAGTAACTTTTATACCAATGCAATTCCACTTTTTGTTATTTTTAATTAATTCATTTAAAGTATATTTTAGTTGTGTAGCTTTTTAAAAAATTAATTTAAATTCTTTTTATAATAATTTCGATCATCTTAAAAAAAAAGTAACTACATTATGATATTGCCTAAAAATTCAATTTCGTATATATAAAGATGTAATATTAACATTGTATATCATTATAATTTGGGGCTCATCTTTTATCTTTAAAAAAAAAATTGTCCGACTTTGACAGATTTGTGACAGAAAAACGTCCGTTACTCTAAATGCATCATAAATTTTTGTGACTGATTTTGTAACGACATTAAATTGTAATAGATTTTGTGACGGAAAAAGTTCACAAATGATAATTCTGAAAAATATGGTGACGGACAAAAATTTTGACGAACTTCTTGATGGAAAAAGTTCCTGAAAGAATAATTCTGAAAAAAATATTGTGACGGATTTTGTGACGGACAAAAATTTTTACGAACTTTCTGTTCGGAAAAGTTCCTCACAAACGATTTTCCAGAAAAAAAAATTAAGTTAGCATAATTACAATCAGGGTAAATATAAATGAATCAAATTGATCCGAATGAGGGATTGTTATGGAAAGTTTAGAATAATTAAAAATGTTCAAAGATTAAATTACCCTTTTAACATATAAGATATTATATTAATTAGAATTCATGTAAGAATCTATCATATTAGTTGAACTAATGAGATGCATTAATTTGTTTTGCTTTTTTTATAAAATAATATTAATTATAATATAAATATTAATCTATATCTAATTTATTATTATTAATTTATATATATATATATATATATATATATATATATATATATATATATATCTTAATATATATAAAAGTAGAATAAATCCAATCACAGTCATTTATTTCTAAAACAAATCTCAACCACCCATTAAAATAATTAAATAATTATAATTATAACCTTTTCAAATTAGGAAATAAAATATTATTTATTAAAATTTTAATAATATTAAATATATTATTTGAAATATATAAAAGCAGAATAAATCCAATTATAACCATCTATTTCTAAAACAAATCTCAGTCAATCTTAACCATATATTTCTAAAACAAATCCCAGCCACCCATTAAAATAATTAAATAACTATAATTATGACCTTTTCAAATTAGGAAATAAAATATTATTTATTAAAACTTGAATAATATTAAATATATTAATTGAAATATATAAAAGAAGAATAAATCCAATCCTGCCATCTATTTCTAAAACAAATCTCAACCACCCATTAATTAATTATAATTATGACAATTTCAAATTAGGAAATAAGATATTATTTATTAAAACTTTAATAATATTAAATATATTATTTGCAGGGATGAAAATGCTCAAGCCCGCAGAATTAGGTCAAATCATCCATTGACCAATCAAATTGCGAGTTATATATTGGGCTTCCTCACCCTTCACCCATATAAGGAGTCCTCCTCCTTCATTCTAGACACACCGAAAGTGATTCTCTACGAAGATCAAAGACTTCAGAATTGTCTGAATAGTTCTTCGAATTCTTCAACGAGAATCAACTCAAGAATGAAATACATTTGGGATTCAAGTTCTAAATCGCCCGGATTAAGCGTTCTACCTATTAAAATAATTAAATAATTATAATTATGACTTTTTCAAATTAGGAAATAAGATATTATTAAAGCAAAATAATTATGAATTTTTAAAATTAGGAAATAAGATATTATTAAAGCAAAATAAATCCAATCATGACCATCTATTTCTTAAACAAATCTCAGCAACCCATTAAAATAATTATAATTATGAATTTAGGGTTTAGGGTTTTAGGATTTTCTGTAATTATTTCCGTGCAAAACACATATGAGATAATTAAAAAATATAAATAAAAAAATAATACGACAACAAAATTCAAACCACACCAAAACCGGATGAAAGAAACTTAAACAAATCTCAACCACCCATTGAAATAATTAAATAATTATAATTATTACTTTTAAATTAATAAGATATTATTAAAGTAGAATAATTGACCATGTATTTCTTAAACAAATCTCAGCCACCCATTAAAATAATTAAATAATTATAATTATGACTTTTTCAAATTAGGAAATAAGATATTATTAAAGCAGAATAAATTAAATCCTGACCATCCATTTCTTAAACAAATCTCAGTCACCCATTAAAATAATTATAATTATGAATTTAGGTCTTATATGGTTTAGGGTTTTAGGGTTTATGGTTTAGGATTTAGGGTTTTAGGGTTTTCTGTAATTATTTTCATGCAAAACACATATGAGATAATTAAAAAATATAAATAAAGAAATAATACGACAACAAAATTCAAACCACCCCAAAACAGGATGAGAGAAACTCAAACAAATCTCAACCACCCATTAAAATAATTAAATAATTATAATTATGACTTTTTCAATTTAGGAAATAAGATATTATTAAAGCAGAATAAATCCAATCCTAACCATCTATTTCTTAAACAAATCTCAGCCACCAATTAAAATAATTAAATAATTATAATTATGAATTTAGTGAAGAATAATTCCAATCTTGACCATCTTTTTCTTAAACAAATCTCAGTCACCCGTTAAAATAATTAAATAATTTTAATTATGAATTTAGGGTTCAGGGTTTTAGGGTTTAGGATTTTAGGGTTTTATCGTTTATTGCATAATGTTTGCAGAGGGCCAAATCCTGATCATCTATTTCTTAAACAAATCTCAGCCACACATTAAAATAATTATAATTATTACTTTTTCAATAGTTAAATAATTATTAACCCAACCAAACTTTCATTGCAAATAATTGTTAATAATCTCATAAAAATCAAAAAATAAATATATGCCAATTTTTTTAATAATTATTAACTATATGGCAACAATATATACACATTATTTTGTGAAATTAAGAAATCTTATTTAATTTAAAACTTTAATAATCTCATTAAATTTTTACCTAATATAGCAACAATAAACACAAAAAAAAATAAAAATAAATATATTACAACTTTATGGCCTATAAATAAATAAATATTATTTTCGTGATATTAAATTACATTGAGATATTTAATTTAAAACTTTAATAATCTCATTAAATCTTTTACTAATATAGCAACAATAAAAACAAAAAAAATCAAAAAATAAATATATGCTAATCTTTTAATAATTTTATATGGCAAGAATTTATACTCTTTTTTTTTTTGAAAACATAAAAATGCATTGATGTTAATATTTGTTACTTTGTTGTTATTTATTTTCTAATCATTCTGATGCATCATGTTGTGATTTGAAACCTGAGTATGTTTTATAGGGGTATTTATTTATTTTTATTATTTTATATATATTTTTAAATAAATATTATTCGATTCAAACATCATAAAATCAAATGAAGTTGTTGCCCTAAAACTAACCCATACCGTGCAACGCACGGGTTAGCTACTAGTATATATATATATATATATATATATATATATATATATATATATATATATATATATATATATATATATATATATATATATATATATATATAATAGTAAAATCCCGCGTATTATGCAGATTTTAATGTTATAATTAATTTAAAAAAATTAGTATATTATTAAATGAAATTTTAGTTAATAATTAATACTCTAATAATTAATAAAATTTGAGAAATTAAAAGAAAATTTATAATTAACTTAGTAAGAAAAATTAAAGAAAAATTTATAATGTTAGGATTGTGGTGTAGCCCAATAGATACGTTTCAATAGTTTATCATCTCTTGTAACTTTGATCTTTCGATAACTAGAGTTACTAGATCCATATTCTTGCTATGTTGTGTTTCAATTGTATAATAATAGGATTGTTGGGCAGCTAGATTCATTTATGGTATACAGAAATCTGGTATATTAATAACATAAACAAAAGGGAACAAATCAATACATTATTATCTTAAATATTTGATATCCTCATCATATCTCCATCGACAATTTGACATATTATCAGTTTCAATTCTTTTAACTTTGGGTGAATCCATTTTAGTCCAATTTTTTTTTTTTCAATTTTAGTCCTTCATGTAAGCTTGAGACGGATAAAATATAATAAGATCATTCATGAAAAGTGATACTCAATCAATGAAAAGTTATAATAGTGAAGTGAATTTTTTCATAAATAATTTATAGTGTAAATAAAAAGTAATAATATTTTATAGCGAAAGTAATAATGATTTTATAATCACACAAGTCTTTGCCATAAAGAAGATATCAATTTTAGGTGTAATGGTTAGATTTTTTCCTTGATTACGTGTTAATCATACAATTAGTGCACAAAAGATGATACACGAAAATAAGACAATATTCTTGAGACCCGGACGCATTAATTTATATTATGAGTTAAACATTAATAATATGAAACTACATTTTCAATAAAAATAAAATAGACAAAGATTTGTGTGAGACAATGACACGAATAAGAAATTATATATTTTATAATAACAAATTTTATTCAATCGATGAAAAGTGATAATATTTTAAAAGAAAAATGATAACATTTTAATGAAAAATAATAATTAATTGCAAAAGTGTAAAATAATTCTTTTGCGTGGTGTAAGATGTATCATTCTCTCATGTCGCACCTTTGGATCACAGTGAGAGTTAGAAAGAAACTATTACCCTAAAATCACTACAAGAAAAAATATCTTTAACCACATATTTTTTTATGTCATTTTAACATCAGTGTGATAATAAGTATTGTATTGCTACATTATAGTTTTAGGGATATTAATATGTATTCTTTAAAGACACTTAATAAAATGGTGTGTTGATATTTATCCTATCACCACACTTCAAAAGGAGCACTTATCTATTGCTACACCTTTTTTGCTACACAAAAAAAGTGTCCTTATATGTACTCTTTAGTATCACTTTTGCTATACCTTTTTAGCACATAAGAAAAAGTGTCCTTATAAGTACTATTTAGAGACACTTAAGAATACATGTGTAAATATATATTTTGTTACAACACACGATGAAAGATCACAAATTATTAAAATTTTATTTTTTTCGTTGTTAAAATATTAAAATAGAAACCATTTATTTTATTAAAAAATTAAATTATTTTTTTAAATTTTTTTATAATAAATAATTATTTTAATTAATTTAATTATTAAAAAATAAAATTTATTTTTATCTTAATAATAAAATCATATACTTTAAATTAATTATTTTTAGAATAATTAGTTATATATATTTCTATATAATTATATTTTATCTTAAAAAATTAAATTTATACTATAATTTAATTAGTAATTTTAATTTTATTTTATTATACCTGTTAAACTGATAATATAAAATTAATATTATAAATTTTAGTATAAAACTTAATTATATATTCTATGTATATATATTATTTTTAATAAAATATTACAAGAATTACTTATAGTTTAATGACTTTCTGACTTAAAATAAGGATCTAATACGGGTGATACTTAGATCGAGTCTAAGAGAAAACACTTTTGATTTTATTTTCTGTAATATTATTTTATTGTGACATTTAAAAGTGTATTAATAAGTCACATATCTTCACACTTTAAAGTGTATTAATAAAAGTAAGTGTGAAAATATGCATAATTCTTCACACTTTAAAGTGTGGTGATAGGAGTATTGTCTATCCCCACGGCAGAATGGACCACACAAAAAATCAATGCGGTGATAGGTAAAATGTATTAATATATTACTTATTACAACACCTTTTAATGTATTTATAAGCATTTTTTTTGTAGTGAATAAAAGGAAAAAAAATGCAAAACCCGAATGCAAATTTAAATTTAAAAGAACAGTACTCACACAGGTAATAGATTTAACTAAAACAAGATGTTACACCATCATGAAGCTAATGGAGCCAAGATTTTCAAAAAAAGAAGATTGCTCTTAAATTACCAAAAGTTGTTCTATAAATAAATTCATATACAACTAACAATTAATTACTCTGCAAATCACAACATATAATCACAATAAAAACAAGCAACACGGATATGAGCTTTCTATGGTGAAACTAAACTGCTCCTATACTCCAATAAAAATGTATACCCACAGAAAACTCTTGGATTATCTGTAAAGAGTTTCTTAAAGCTCTCTGTAGAGAATTCATAGAGAATCTCCTCAGTTCCCCAAGGATATTCATAAGAGTGTTGTTATTTGCACACCCCTTTTATTAAATACAACTCTTCTATTAATTACACACCCCTTTTTAAATTTTAAATCTTAATTTTATTATATATACACCTCTACAATTTCAAAATTACCCTTTTTAATTTTAAAATTATACACCCCATCCAACATTCAATTTTATTAGATGTGAACACTTTCGTCCGCACATAAATATGGCTAAATATAGTGTGCACCCACATACAAATATAAACAAAAACATATACAATTATAAGTAAAAATGTATACAATTTAATTGTTAATTTTTTAATGAAAAATTAAGTGTAAAAAATATACAATTATTAAAATGCATATATACACTATTGAATAAAAAGTTATACACATATGAATGTTAATTTTTTTAATAAAAAATTTAGTGTGAAAAAAGTATACAATTATTACAAAACACGTATACAAAAGAGAATAAAATATATACAAAATAGAATAAAAAGTTATACAGATATGGGTGCAAGGTTGCACCTGGGTGCACCTAATATACACTCCATAAATATATATCAAGCAAATCTAACGGAATATCATTAATTAATACATGAAAACAGATGGTTTGTAATAAGGGTGAGTCTTAATTAAAAAATATAAAATAAAATTAGTTTATTTTAATAGCATATAAAAGTTTGTATCTTTATACTCGTCTGGTCTATTTTATTCTTGTCTTCTTTCTTTCTTTTTTTTTCTAACTCTTTTTTTTTTCATTTTTAGTTCTTCAATTTTGATTAAGTTAATAAATTAAATTTAAATAATTTTTAAATTAATTCGACTTATTTTTTATTTAAAATATACTATTAATATTTTTTAATTAATAACTCTCAACATAAATTTAATTTAATTTATTTTTATTTAAATATATAGTATTTCTTTTAACTACTAATTAAATTAAATTTGGTGTGTTATTATAAATAGAGTCATGTGTGGGACATATCATATACAGACAGGCCATTTGCAGGTTGAGTTTTTGATAGGTTGGTATAAGTTTGCTGCGCAGGCTGAACTTATTATGACACCTCTAAATATATAATCAAGTAAAATAATACTAATTTAATTTAATTATTTTATATAATAATCATATGAGGAAATGATGATAAAATTTAAATAAAAAGTGTTAATTAATTAATTAATAATAATAATAATAATAATAATAATAATAATGAAAATCGTAAAATTAAATTATTAATGAACAATTTGTATGACGAATAAAATGTAATAACATTTTTAATAAGAATGATAGTTGATCAAGAAAAAATGTTATATGATCAATTGAAGTGTATTTCATAAGCAATTCATATAACGAATAAAAAGTGATAATATTTTAATAAAAAATGATAACTGATTAAAATTTAAGAAATAAGTGATATCCCTTCAATTGAAGTATTTAATGAACATTTTATAGGACTAATAAAAAGTAACATTTTTTATAAAAGTGACATACTGACATCTAATAAATGAAAGTGATAATCATTTAATTAAAGATAAACACGTAATCAAATTATTTTATAAACAATTATAAGACAAATAAAAAGGATTAATATTTTAATAAAAAAATTATATTAATAAATAACCAGTGATAATCCTGGAGTAAATTATTTTATAAATTATTCATAAAATAAATATAATATTTGAAATAAAAATTTAAATCATATACAAGATATAATTTTTTTTGTAAAAAATAAGATAAAATACATATTTTAATAATTAATAAAATTTAGTATGTATTTTAATTTTAAAAAAAAATTATTACCAAATTTGTCTTAGAAGCAATTACGTAGACACAGGTTGAGAGTGTATTATATATGAACTAATGAATTTCTTACTGATTAATATATATTTCAATGTATATTAATGGGATGTCTATAAAATAGAAAGACATGTGTATTTAAAATATTCTATGTAGGATGTGTATTTAATAAATTAAGGGTAGTTTAGACTTTTTAAAAATAATAATTTTATTTTTATAATAATAAAGTGTGTACTCAATAGAAAGAGGTGTGCAAATAAGATTACCGTATTCATAATTCACCAATACCACCCATCTCCCTTCCACAAAGAGCCCGGGGTCGGCATAGGGTCCGGATCGGGTACAATCCAACAACAACATCAATATTCCTCATATGACTTCAACATTTATTAAATTCAACATCTCCAACTTAGACCTCTGCTTCGATAGGTCCTTTGAAGTAGCTGATCAACTGCAACACTTTGTAATCGTTTGTAGCACGGTCGAAACCAAATCCAGCAAATACATCCCACTTTTCTCCAAGACAAGGGTTCAATATGGCTATGAATAGACCATCATCCGCCTTCTTACGCATGCAGATCAAACCATCGATACATCCAACAACAGATAAATTGACATTCTTAACTAAAAATTCATCTAAAGCTGAACTGAATTTGTGTAGTTTACCGTCCATTGACTGATGCCACATGCCGATTTTAGTAAATTCAAGTAATCGAAGATCATCATCGCCGTCGTTAACACACGGCTTTTTCCTCTGATTCTGGAGATGGGATGTTCTGAAATAGCTTGAATCAATTTTGTTACGCCAAGAACTGGACACACTTCTGAATCTTAACAGGGATTCAACTGGAAGATACAACAAGATTCGAGTTACCATGTCGTCGTTTAGATCCATGATGGAATGAGTATGAACAGAGTAGGTGCTCAAACGGATGAAATTAATCTAGCAAGTGGTGTGCCAGAACGGTTTTAAATAAATAATAATTTAAAATTCAAGGAATAATTTGGAAATTTTTTAGACGAAATAATGTGGGATGTAAATCGAATTCCTCATCCATCGGAACAAGAAGATAAAATTCGATATGATATATATGGTGATATAATATTACTTAGTTAAAAGTTTATTTTGTCCCATAACTATTGGAAACTTTAGATTTTATCCTAAAAAAGATATTTGTATCGATTTTGTCCCATAACTATTAGTTTTGTTTCAATTTTGCCCAATTTTCGCCGGAACCCTAAAATTTGGCCGGAAATGGTCACGCGCAACGCACGTGCGCTTCAAATTGGGGAAATCCGATGACCTTTGCTGAGTTGGCGATACCATTAAAATTCCACCAGTAAAAAAATGACACTCCATTTTTTAGTTTTTATAAAAGAAAAAAAAACATCAGTTAACATTAAAAAAGAAGAAGAAAAGAAACGAAACAAATTGGTCAACCCTCTCTACCGACGAAACGCCGTCGCCCTTCACCACCCTCGCCCGTTTTCGTTGCTGTCATAACCAGTGGCCCAGTACATAAAGAACCACCGGTCGCCGATATCCCTCAGCCGCTAACCACCCAACCCGCTGGTGCCGTGCCTTGCCCCTTCCGCCAGGCCTGGGAAGAACCCTTATCCACCTCAACTTCCTCCCTCCAACATATTACGATTTTACCCTTTCTACAAAATCGAAGAATCGTCTTCCTCCAATACTCCAAATTTGAATAGCCCAAACCCCAAATTCTGCTGATGGAGGTTACCGATGATAGTAGGCAGCGACGCCATGTAATTTCTTGGTTTTGTGTGGTGGTGACGGTGCAGCATCGCTGGTTTTCTTAGATCTCCGATATTGGGGGCGGCGCCGATGGTGGATAGTCATGGTGTCGTCGATGGCGGTGGCACTATGATTTTCAATGATATAGGGATAATATCGTTAGGGATAAACTAAATCTAAGATTTCCCAATCCATTTGCGACGATGGCGGTGGCGGTGTCGTCGACGGCGAGGGCAGAGAGTGGAGAGATAGAAGAATCTAGCAAAAAGATGGGATCGATCGTGAAGAGGAAGAAGAAGGAGAGGCAGGCAAGGGCAATTCTCGGTTCTAGGGACGCGGAGAGTGACCTCTGGAGGAGCCTCCGTCACTGGAATGTAAAGTACGTCTTCGACGGAGGTGTTCGCCGATGACAAAGTGAGAAGAAGCTGAAGCTGCTCCCGAAGCTCTAGGGCGGCACCGATCCCAAGTCAACTGGTCTCTGAAGCATCGACTAAACACCGAAAGAATATCGGAGAGAGAGACGCATCGTGCAAGGTGATCGGAGAAGCATCGAATGTTCTGTTCACTGTTCATCTTCTTCTTTAATTTTCTGTTTTGATTTTAATGTGTTTTTTTTTATGTGTTCATCTTCTTCTTTTGTTTTAATATTAATAATAATTTTTTTTTATTGAATTTCCAACATTTATTGAATTTTATTTTATTTTTACACTTGATATATGAGGTGGCAACATGGTTGGTTGAATTGCAATTGAAAAATCCTAGTCAGCTAATTTAATCAGATTCTCCCAAATTAGAGAATCACATGCAAGGCATGTGACATTTTCCGGTCAAATCTTAATGTTCCGGCGAAAATTGGGCAAAATTGAAACAAAATCAATAGTTATGGGACAAAATTGATACAAATATATTTTTTTGGACAAAATCTAAAGTTTCAAATAGTTATGGGACAAAATAAACTTTTAACTCTAATATTACTATATATGGTATGGTATGTTTGGATGTCATATTAGGGAGGAAATAATTATAGTAAATTCTGATATTCATTATAAGATTTTTCCTAAAGAGTGATGTTAAGTAGTTATATTACAGATGAGATCACCTGTTTCACAATGGTGTTTCATCTACTTTTTTATAAATTAAATGATTGACACGTGGCACAATTAATGCCCAAAATTTAATACTTGTCCCAAGGGTTTAATGGTCATTTGTAGGGTATAGTATTTTTATGTTGTGAAACACCAATGAAACACCGAAAATGTAACATATTTGTATCAATTTTAAATTTTTTCAATTTTATTCTTTTTGCAAAAGTTTTGCAAAATTTAAGGAACTTGAAAGTCCTGTAAGTTTAATTTTTTTTTTTTGCAAAAGGACTCAAACTTAATAAGTTAAAAGTTATATGATTGAAATTGATGCAAAAGGACTAAAATTAATGTTAAATTAATATTAAGGTTATACTAAGGTATATCACTTCAATATTTTGTATCTAATAATAATAAATTTGAATGTGTCAATCTCACAGTAATAAAACTTAATATGGATACTTACTATTAAGTACAAATTGGAGTCCATATATACTATTAGATACAAGCCTAAATTTTAATGAGTTGATCTCTTGTACCCGGAGACACACCGTGCGCCCATACATTTTAGTATTAAAGGGCACCAATTTCCAATCTACAACGGGTAGATCTATAGGATATACACAAACACATACTTCACAAGTAATGCATTTATCAAATTCAAAGTGGATTCGGCCTCGGGAATATTCTGATGTGATCAATTTTTCGTTTCTGAACAAGTTCCTGGATAACAAGTCTAAAAGTTTTCTTATTGACGATATCGATATTGATGCTAGTGAAGATCTCCCGAATCTGATCATTCCATTATATTTTGACAATTTCAAAAAACTGATCATAGTATGAGGGCAGTTGGTACCCGATCCTCCATATCTATATCTAGGAGCTGGCTAGCTGAACTATTGATCCTTCCTCTAGAGCAGCAGATTATCTAAGACATTTGGCATGAGACAGACGCATCTAAGCTTCTAAGGAAATTAGTCGGAGCCTTCCTCTTCTTCGATTACTAGTTCCATTCCTAATGAGACTACTCAAAGGAAGAGTTGAGTGCCATCCCTATCAAAGAGGTCTTACCACAACTGAGATAAGTCCTAGTTTCATTAGGAGAGCTAAAAGATATGAGAAGGAGTTGGTATGGTGAGGTTCAATCTATAAGATAAGGCTGAACAAAGCTAGAGGAAATGCCCATCCTTGTTTTGCCGCAGGGGTACCCTTTAATACTGAAAAGTATGGGCGCACGGTATGCCCCGGAAACACAAAAGTTTTTGCTAATTTTAATTACTATAAGATACAAAATTGCTCAATAGAATGCACATATTGCCCACTTTAATTAATGACGTGTAGAAGCTTAAAAAATATGGAATTTTTTTCTCTCTCATAAATCTCTTAAATATCTCTTAAATAGTGGAATTTACACAATATCTAATCTACATTTATGGAATTTATTTATTTTTCATCAATCCTGTGATTTGCGCAATATCTCATCTACTTGAATTTATTTCTCTTTCATCAATCCATTAAATAGTGGGATTTGCACAATTTAGTTAACAATTAGAAAATAATAATGTTTAACATAAGTTAATAATTAGAAAATAGAAAATCAGTCTCAACAATGGTTGAATTATAGTCTGCTACAATACAATGAGGTAGTAATGATTTGCAGCTCAGAATATATTGATGGAGCATTTCACTCATCACAGTGAGAAGGTATTCTTGAAAAAAAAAAAGCCTTTGGGAATTGATTTGGCATGGTGTGATATGGCAAAATTTGGAGGGCAAGAAATGATAAAATGTTCAATGGAAGGACCGTTGATTGCGAGAATATAGTGATTAAGACTAAAGTCAACACATTTGGATTAAATATAAGGGACGCGTAAGATCAAGATACACTCTTAGTGAATGGCTGAGAGAACCCCAAACATGCATTAGTTTGTAAGAAGGCGAGGAGATGAATATGTTTGCTGCTTCATGTAGTCTGTCCTCTTAGATTATTTGTAATACTTGCACCTTATTGAGCACCTCTTATGCTCTACTCATTTTAATAAAATTTTGGCTTTTTCAAAAAAAAAAAAAGGTAGTAATGATAATGGTCATAGCAGAGCATAGTCTTCTTACTCTTCCGTTATAAATTAGAGATTATTACCTTCTGCACTATAGACGATTTTATTTACATATGTTTAAATACTTATATTTACATATGTGTAAATACTTATACTTTAACTCTGTTTCAGAGATTGTTAATATTCTTGGTTGAGTTACAACTATTTTTTAATTGCTATCGGTGAGACGTGTTTTGATTTACACAAAAATTTGCTCAATGGACTCACAGAATAGTTCAGTTAGACGAGTATTATTTTTTCATCGGTTTGAATTTCTTGTGCCATTTGGCTAAAAAAAGGAAAAAATGAAAAACCAGAACACAAATTTAAAAGAACAAATCACACAACACAAGTAATAGATTAAGAACAATACTGTTCTATAAATTCATATAAATATAACAATTTATTAGTCTAAAAATCACAACATATAATCAAAGAAAAAACAAGCAACATGGATTTGAGCTTTCTATGGTGAAACTAAGCTGCTCCTATACTCCAATATAACAGCAGTAGACTCTTCGATAATCTGAAAAGATCTTCTAACACTCTCTGTGGAGAATTCATAGAGAATCACCCCATCTCTTTCCTTATGATAAAGAAAATATGGATATTGACTCAACAAAACCACCCCATCCCCCTTCCACAAAGGGCCTACCCATCCCAATCTTCTAATCATTCCGTCTACATTAATAACCCTCACATGACTCCAACATTCTTTACTCCATCCTAACTCCCACATCTCCAACTTGAGGTCATCCAATGTACCAACGAAGAGGACGAGCGAGTCATCATCTTTTGCAAACACATAATAAGAGAAAGACCCCTCAAACTTCATATCATCAAGATTGGGGTACAAGATCATATCAAACTTCTCATGCTCAAAATTAAACGAAAGAGGAGCCACCTGTTACCGGAATCATGTAAAAGTCAGCCGAAGGCTCACTGAAATATTCATCACCAACATTGATGTCATTAGGCAGCTTCTTCCAAGTGTTGGTTGCTGATGAATAGACATCAACTTCAATAGGTCCTTTGACGTATCTGATCAACTGCAACACTTTGTGATCTTTTGTAGCGTGGTCGAAACCAAATCCAACATACCGAGCAGGACAATATTTATCATCCCACTCTAAGTCACCACAAACAAAGGTTGAAGTTGAGCACATTGAAGATTTAGGTAGAAACTTGATTTTTGAAAGAGAAGGGTTCAATATGGCTATGAATGAACTAAGATCCATGTAGGATTCAATGTCATAATTCTCACTATATATGCATATCAAACCATCCATACATCCAACAACAGATAAATCGTCATTCTGACCTAAAAATTCATCAAAAACTGAACTGCATTTGTGTAATTCACCGTCCAGTGTTTGTTGACATATGCCTCTTCTAGTAACTTGAAGTAATCGAAGATCATCATCGCCTTCGTTAAAACACTGGTTTTTCCCCTGATTCTGGAGATGGGATGTTCTGAAATGGCTTGAATCAATTTTGTTACGCCAAGAACAGCACACACTTCTTAATTTTAACAGGGATTGAACTGGAATATGCAACAAGATTTGAGTAACCATGTCGTCGTTTAGATCCATGATAGGATGAGTGTGATGAACAGGGGAGATGTACAAACGGATGAAGCCAATCAAGCCAGGAAGATAATCAAACAGGTGGTGTACGACGAGGAATATTATAAATAAATAATTTAAAATCCATGAAATAATTTATTTAAACGAGATAACGCGAAAAGTAAATCGAATTCCTCATCCATCGGAACAAGAAGATGAAATTCAACACGAAGAAATGGAGGGTATGAATAAAACAATAAAGATAATAGCTTTGCATTCATGGATCTTGTGGGGTACCATGGAGAAACTACAGTGATGGAGCTTAGAATGAGTAAAATGTAATTTTATGTAAGATATTTCGTATATTTTAGCAAATTAACTATATAATAATGATATGCTAACACTACCAAAATAGTAAAATAACGTGAATAAATGTGATAAACATTGATTGATTCGAAACAAATATCGGGAAAAAAAAACACAAATTAAAAATGAAGGGAACAACACAAACTTTTTTTCTATCGAATACCTAAAACGACGAAAAAAAAACTATATATAGGTGATAGAAAAGGATGCGGCTATTCGCACCCCGAATTTATGTCAAAGATTAAAATATCTCAAAACAATAAGACATAAATAACCTTTTTAATTTAATAAAATATCCTTTTTAATTTAATAATCAATTACAATGGTAGATCTGCACGCTAATAATCCATCTTCATCGCTTCCAGCAAGCCAACAATCCAATCTTCCATGAACAATCAAAATTCACTCACAGACAATCAAAATGGCGTTAGGCTTAAATTCCCCATTATCCCTCAAGATAATCGGGCTTCTTACTGGCCCGTTCTGGATTTGAGAAAAGAAAATATAGAAGGCATGGTCTCCTGGTAATTTACACTATGTTTAATTTATATTTATCAAGTTTTGATAATTTCACGATACATATCCGACATTAATCAAAAACAATTCCAGAATAAACTAAACATATTTTCTCATTTTTCGTAATGGATGATCTGTAGAAAATTTTACAAAAATCCAATTTCATATACGAGCTTTAAGTTCTTCCATTATTTTTCCAATATGATCGATTTATTTTTTAAATTTTGGGTTTTAAATATAAATTTTGATAATTAGGTAATTAAATTCAGTGCAGGTTTTTGTATATAGTTGAGTGGTTCATCATGAGCACATCGAAGAAGAAGGTGAGAGAAACAGTAATCTGGATTCTTGATCAAATTCTATCTCCCCACAGGATTTCGATAATGATTCGATAATGATGGTGGAAGCTTGCATTCCTTCGACTTTTTGACAAAATTTGAGCCGTCTAGAAGTGAAGCTGGAGTTGGAGTGAAATGTACAAGGCATGATAGGAGGATTTATTTAATAATGTAAATTCTATGAACGGGTCTACAGAGGATAATATAGGGATGAGGGATACTGCCTGTGCATTAACAGAGATTTGGATGGAAATGGAGAAAGTTTGAATGTTTGATGGAACAGCGAAAAAGATAAATTTTTTATTTTCTTGTTTATTTAATAAAAAAATAATAATAAAAAAAGGAGGATACAATTGTCTTTCTTAGTTGAGTAATTATTATATATATTAATAAAATATAGTGGGTTATATTTAGTAATTGAGGTACATTAAGTATTTTAGCCATCCGATAAAAAAATCTAACATATTAATAACAACATAAATAAAAATAAACAAATCAATACATTATTAGGTTAAATATTTGATATTCCCATCATATCTCCATCGAGATATGATCACATTAATTATCATATCAACACATTTAATACTTAATTGCATAATAATAATAATAATAATAATTAAAAATTATAGTCCTCTAAATTTATCTAATTTTATAATTAGTCCATGTTTTTTCGAGGTTTTTAAATTAGAACATGAGGAATGTAAATTAAATTCTTCATCTATCGGAACAGTTCAGAATTCTTGTGTCATTTGGTGCGTTTCAAATCTCCTGTTACATTTTGGTATTATATCTCATGTTACAAATCGTTGGATGATGTGTCAATCATCTAACACGTGTAATAGGAGATGTAGGTAAAGTATCGCTTCCGGGTGGAGACTTTGCATATTTTCAAATCAAACAAAATAAAAAACTAATATTACCATATATATCGTATCGAATTTCATCTTCAACTTCCGATAAATGAGGAAATAACGTGAAGATTGCAACTGATCACATGAATAGAGCAGATATGATTCTCCGTTATTTCGTTTAAATAAATTATTTCTTGGATTCTAATTTATTTATTTATAATCCTCCTCGCACACCACTTGTTTGATTATTTGCTTGACTTAATATGGCACATCTCCTCTGTTCATATCCATTCCATCATGGATCTAAACGACGACATGGAAACTCTAATCATGTTGCATCTTCAAGTTGAATCCCTGTTAAGATTCAGAAGTGTTTGCCGTTCTTGGCTTGACATCATTGATTCAAGCGATTTCAGAACATCCCATCTCCAGAATCAGAGGAAAAACCACGACGGCCATGACGATCTTCGATTGCTTCAAGTTACCAAAACTGGGATGTGGCAACAGTCAATGGTAAATTACACAAATGTTGTTCAGCTTTTGATGAAATAGTAGATCAGAATGACGGTTTGATCTGTATGTGTAATAAGATTCCACCCTCTACTGATGATGGTCTATTCATAGCCATATTGAACCCTTGTCTTGGAAAAATTAAAATTCTACCCAAATCTCCAATGTGCTCAACTGTTGCTCATGTGGAAGAGTGGACTTGTGGTCCTTACAGTACTCGGTATGCTGGGTTCGGTTTCGACCACGCTACGAACGTGTTGGGTGCGGAAGCTAGATAGGCTAGAATATTTGGTAGAGGCTGGAATTTTGGGTTGAGTAGCTACTGCTCACTCAATATTTGTATTACTTGGATTAAAATAGAGATTACAATGTGACCACTATTTATAGTGATCAATGGATGAATCTAGAATAAGAGAATACAAGAGATCATTCAACAATAATTAATAACTTGGCACTTCCAAGATTTTGACCCCATGTTCCAAGCCTTGAATCCAATAGTCTGATGAAGGTTCATGCATGATTGCAAATTAACACTTTTAACAGAACGATCACAAGGTGTTGCAGCTGATCACCTACCGCAGTCGACCCGCTGCAGTTGAGGTCTATTCATTCTCAACCAACACTTGGAAGAAGCTGCCTAATGACACCATTAGTGTTGGTGATAGGTATTTCGGTGAGCATGGTTTCGACATTACTCCAGTAAAAGGTGGTTCCTCTGTTCGCTGGCAGGTGGACGGAGATACGGGGTGTTTGCTTTCGTTCGATTTCGAGCATGAGGAGTTTGATATGATCTCGTTCCCCAATCTTGATGGTAACAAGTATCAGGGGTCAATTACTTGTGTCCTTGCAAAGGATGATGATTCGGTTGTCCTCTTCGTTCGCACGTCGGATAACCTCAAGCTGGAGATGTGGAGATGTGGGAGTTAGGATGGAGTAAATGTTGGAGTCATGTGAGGGATATTGATGTCTTTGGAGTGCTTGGAACATTGGCATGGGGAGATGGGTGGTTTTGTTGAGTCGTTCTTTGTTGAGTCGTTCTATTCCATATTTTCATCGTAGAGAAAGAGATGGAGTGATTCTCTATGAATTCTCTACAGAGAGTGTAAGAAAATCTTTTGAGATGATCGAAGAGTATACTTTGGATATAGTGGATTATAAGAGCAGCTTGGTTTCAGTATAGAAAGCTCAAATCCATGTTGTTTGTTTTTTCTTTGATTATATATTATGATTTTGAGACTAATTAATTGTTAAATTTATATGAATTCATAGAATAATTGTTGGTAATTAATGAGCTAGCCATCTTTTTTTGATAATCTTGGCTCTATTAGCTTCATAATAGTGTAACATCTTATGTCATTAGATATTTTACTCGTGTGATTTTTGTTCTTTTAAATTTGCATTAAGGTTTTGCATTTTTTCCTTTTCTTTTGGGTAAGTAATAGGAGTTTTAAAATGCTCCTAAGTTTTTATGGTTTCTTTTTTAGTGTATATTTTCTTTCTCTCTTCTGCGTGATAGATGCGATATAGGAGATTGTACACCAAATAACACAAGAAATTGAATTGAAGATAAAATGATACTTGTCCTTGTTGGGATAAGGCAGAAAGGGACAAACAAAGAAGAACATAAAAAGCACAACACAAGAATTTACGTGGAAAACTCCAAAACCGGAGAAAAACCACGGACCGAGAAAATACCACTATGTGAAAAAATTTTACAATCACACAGAATTTCTCTCTCCCGACCCCAATCCCTACACCCTTACAAATCTTTGACTAATTCTCACCTTTCTTCCCATTCTCACAATCGAGAATCAAAGAAAGGAATTTTAACTAGAATCAAATACAAATATTAAAGTGTACTTGATTGGTGCACTTAACATCAAACCTAGGGGTCTCCTTATATAGCCTAAGGATCCTCCCCTATTTTGATCTCTACCCGATGTGGGACAAAACCCACCCTTCTTTTATTGTTGACAATATACCAACAATCTCCACCTTGTCAAAATAAAAGAAGATTCATTGTCTTCACCGACAATCATTCTCAATTCCGAGAATCCTACTCCACCATATGAGTAGACCACTTAGAATTAAACCATTCTAAGAATTTTCTGCGGCACATATCGAAAACACCTGCTGATATTTATGGTGCTACTTCCAGCTCTTGGCTATCCCTGGAAGTCCATCAGCCATCGATATACATCCACCACACACCCTACATCACCTGCCAAGTCAATGTCCGTGTGCAAACTTGTGGACCAGCTAATATTATTACATCCTTTTCCATGACAACTGAACATGTCACAAGGATCCCCAATATTCAAAACTGTTGCCGTAACAGCTCCTCCTTGACCAGAAACGCCATCATTGCTCCACCGTAAGCAATTACCGTGCCATTGCTCCACCGCAATTACCGCACCATTGCTCCACCTTGAGCAAAACCCGTTTGTACTGACATGACGTCGCTGCCTTTTTCCATCGAACTACACCAGGTTTGTCCCGAACCCTTTTCCTACTAAAAGTGTCCTCACTTGAAACCGACTCTAACCTCCGGAATTCACGATGCTTTCCCCACTTGTCGGTTGACTCCACGCCATTCTTTATCGATCTAGCGCCACCCGATACCAAGTACCACATCGCCATCTTCCCCGTTGAATCGTCGCTTCCCCACGCCACTAGTCATTACCGGAAAACCCGTTCCTTTCAAACCTCCTTGAGCCGACATCCATGAAAAACCCCATGCCCATGCCGCTGTTAAGCCAACTCCACTACCAGGAGTCCCAGCAATTCACATTGCTGCAGGTCCAAGAACTCCGCCAAAAACTGCTGTCCCGCAAATCCTACCCCTTGCCACGCCACTGTCGCCACAGTCCAGCGCATTTCACCGCAAGAAAGGAGATGTCACCGCATCCTGTTGTTCTTCTGACCCCCTTGTGCCACTAGCTTTTTTCCACTTCTTTCATGCCACCCTTAGCCTAATGAATAACCCTCTTCCTCTTATAAAGTCTTTTCTGATGTGGAAGGTCAGACTTTGCTGCAACCACAGAGCATACTAAGAACTTTATAAGCACCCGAACCGGGCTCTGATACCACTTGTTGGGATAAGGCAGATCCCCATTCATTCCTAAGGGACAAACAAAGAAGAACATAAAAGCACAACACAAGAATTTACGTGGAAAACTCCAAAATCGGAGAAAAACCACGGACCGAGAAAATACCACTATGTGAAAAATTTTTACAATCACACAGAATTTCTCTCTCCCGACCCCAATCCCTACACCCTTACAAATCTTTGACTAATTCTCACCTTTCTTCCCATTCTCACAACCGAGAATCAAAGAAAGGAATTTTAACTAGAATCAAATACAAAGATTAAAGTGTACTTGATTGGTGCACTTAACATCAAACCTAGGGGTCTCCTTATATAGCCTAAGGATCCTCCCCCATTTTGATCTCTACCCGATGTGGGACAAAACCCACCCTTCTTTTATTGTTGACAATATACCAACAGTCCTATCGAACCATTCTTTGAGTCCATTATGTATCTCACTGTTAGCAATAAAATAAAAAAAAAGTGTTAACGCACCCAAGAATAACAATCTCTGAAACTGAGATCTTATATCACACTATCAGTTTCACAATTAAGAGTAATTGTTGAATTATTAACAAAGTAATTCAACCTTTGTTAAGACTGGTTTTTTATCAGATAATAGTTTCTACCTTCTTGCACAAAAATAGACTTTTAAGCATGTTAACCTTCTGTTTCTTGCTTGTGGCAAATTCTTGCATCTTTAAACAAGCTTAACCCCAAACCATAATTTACTCTGAAATGATTGAGAATAGTTTAATCTTTGGAAACAAACCACATATTAAGTACATATATGGATCTAGCTGCCCAACAATCCGAACATACAATTGAAGAAGAGTTAGTCTCTTCATAAACCCTTGTAAACCTTTTGATCCCTCTTAATTTAAACACCCTAGCAATACATAGTGTATATAGGATTGGAAGTGGGGACCATAGGGTTTACACCGTCAACCCAATTTACACAAGTGTTTGTGATTAAAGAGACAAAACAGCAAGCAAGAATATTAATATTTCAGATTTTTATATACCATAAATGAATCTAACTGCCCAACAATCCTAATATACAATTGAAACACAACATAGCAAGAATATGGATCTAGTTGTTCAAAGATCAAAATTACAAGAGATGATAAACTATTGAAACGTATCTATTGGGCTACCTACAATCCTAACATACAAATACACAAAGAAACAACACATAAACATCTGCAAAAAGTATATGGATGTAGGTGTTCAAAAATCAAAGTTAGAAGACATGATAAACTTCCCCAAAGGCTGGATCTTTTATTTGGCAATTAAGTATTGGGCTTTGGGAGGGCCCAAATACACCCTAATTAGAGACAATATAAATTGAATATCTTAATGTTCACAAGGGATCCCATTCTTCGAAGATAATAATCACACACTTTTAATTGGTCTGATTATCTTAACTGTTTTATTCAATGTCAATTTTGGTCCTTTTAACTTTGGTTGAATTTAATTTTAGTCCTTTAACTTTTATCTTTTTCAATTTAGTCGTTTTGTATCAATTTCAATCTTTTAACTTATTTTGTCCTTTTGAAAAAAAACAAACTTACAGGACTTTCAAGTTATTTAAATTTTGTAAAAGGATTAAAATTGAAAAAATTTATAATTGATACAAATATATCTAATATATCTGCCTAACATCACTCTTTAGAAAAAATCTTATAATGAAATCAGAATTTACTATAATTATTTCCTCCCTAATATAACATCCAAACATACCATATATAATAATATTATATCACTATATATCGTATCGAATTTCATCTTCTTGTTCGGATGGATGAGGAATTCGATTTACATCCCACATTATTTGGTCTAAATAAATTATTCCTTGGATTTTAAATTATTATTTATTTAAAACCCTTCTGGCACACCACCTGTTTGATTAATTTCACCCATTTAAACATCTACTCTGTTCATACTCATTCCATCATGGATCTAAACGACGACATGGTAACTCGAATCTTGTTGTATCTTCCAGTTCAATCCCTGTTAAGATTCAGAAGTGTGTCCAGTTCTTGGCGTACCAAAATTGATTCAAGCTATTTCAGAACATCCCATCTCCAGAATCAGAGGAAAAAGCAGTGTGTTAACGACGGCGATGATGATCTTCGATTACTTCAATTTACTAAAATCGGCATGTGGCATCAGTCAATGGACGGTAAACTACACAAACTCAGTTCAGCTATTGATGAATTTTTAGATAAGAACGGCAACAGATATTTATCTGTTGTTGGATGTATTGATGGTTTGATCTGCATGTTTAATAAGATTTCATCTGGTATGGATGATTGTTTATTCATAGCCATATTGAACCCTTGTCTTGGGAAAATCAAGTTTCTACCCACATCTCCACTGTGCCCCACCATTGATGGTGGGAAAGACTGGGAAGTATTTGCTGGATTTGGTTTCGACCATGCTACAAACGATTAGGAAACTCAGAATAACACTCTACATCCTAAAGGATAAAATTTCTGGAAGAACAATAATGCTTTATAAAATTAACAAAAATCAACAATGCTTTAAAAATAAAATTTACTAATTGAAATTAAGAGTGTTGCATATATAAATTCCGAACAAATATCTTATTTATCATATTAATCAGGATAGATTAAGTTATCACAAAAATAAAAATAAAATAAAAACTTCACACCTTCTGTAAGATATTTGAAGAGATGAGAGCAGAAACTAGAAACAAACAATAAAGAAACTAGAGAGAAAGAGAGAGGAGAAGAAAGACTTCAATTGACAATGTTGTTTATGAACGTTTGTAAGCCCTAATTATTATATAAGGGAGGGAAGGATACAATAGTAAATAGCATCACTATTCTTTCACATGTAGGCTTTATATTACCGTGAAGAGCATGATAGCCCGCCTCTTTGTTGGGCTTGGGCCAGTGAAACTTAGTATACTTTGTAGAAGTTGGGCCGTTAACCTGGCCCATCTGACTCATATATTAAAATTTTAGAGTAATGATCGGGTAATTTTAACCATTAAATTAAGTTTTAATTTAATCTCCGCCATTAAATAAAGTAAAATAAAAATAATAATTTAACAAAAACTACCCACTATACTTTATTTTAAACCTATAAACTTATATATATGAAAATTTTAGAGTGTTTGGTGTATTTGGACAATCTTAACCATTAAATTATATTTTAATTTAATCTCCATCATTAAATAAAGAAAATTAAGTAAATCTTTTTAACAATAATAACTATTCACCACATCCTATTTTAATTAAACCTATAAATCCTAATTGCAGCATCACCCAAAATGTTATTATGACGTTTAAAATCATATATCAAATTAAAAATATTATTTAAGAGATGCACAAATTAAGAAGAGATTAAAAATAATGTGGGGGAGGAGAGACATACAAGAGAAGATAAAAGATGAAGTGTGATACCGTAAAATTGGAGAATAACACGAGCAAAACGCTCGAATACAATTTTGTTACTGTGAAGAACACAAATTAATAGTTGAATGTTGATTAACAGTATAAAATTTCTTATCAATGTCAATAGACAATTTTCATTAAAGAGAATGAAATTTAAAATTTTAATAGTTTTATCAATGTTAGCAAGTCTTTAGCAGTTTTAATTTCTAGCTAATTGTTATTCAAAATATTGACGTAAACACTATAAATATATTAATTAGTTCCCTAATTAATTCACAATTATAAACTACATACGTCCCTTGGTAAAAATCTCATTTATTTTTTGGGCACGTGGATTAAGGAGTATTATTATTTAATGTGTAGTATGTAGTTGGATTAGTGGGTACGTGGACCCCATGTTTTAATTGTATTAGTGGGTGTAGGTGTGTCTTATATGTCAAAAAAAAAATAGAATTCTTTGGGTGGGATAACCAAAATAGTAAAATGGGACTCTTATGTAGGGATGGAGGAGTATAAAATTAAGTATCAAATACGCTTTTGAGTCAACGGCTACAGTTCTCCCGATAAGAAGTCATCACTCATCTAAATAAGCAATGAATAGACACAGAGAAAGACAGTAGATGGAAATTAATATCTAGAAAAGTTAGTTTTTTTTTCTTCTTTGGTGGGGGGTGGGTTGGGGGGAGGAGGAAGGATCTTGGAAAGTTAAAGTTGATAAGGTGTGAAACTTTAAATAAAGCAGAGGACCACTGTTCTCACCTACTTAACATCCATTATTGATTCATTTTCTTGAGCCTTTCAATGTGCTAGTACACAAGTTTTTACTCTTCTTCTTCTCTCTCAACTTCTTTATGCTAATTCACATATGAATATTATTTATGTGTGATTATGCTAATTCACATATGAATATTATTTATGTCTGATTAGTTATCACAGTGATTGATCCAATAAGTTGAAACTTGATTGGAGGAACAAGCAAATGATCCAAGAGAATATGGTTGCACTTGAGTAGGTAATTACTCTTTTCATATTATGTGTTGGTTGTTCACGTGAACAAGATAGCTGATAAAGATAGCTGAAGCTATGAAGCAGAAGAGCGAGGATCGGGCCAATATGTCCTGATCCATGTATTTGAGATGGGCGGTATCGGAAAGATATATTAATGGTGTGTGAGTTGCAAACAGAGCTGTGGGAGTATCGCTGTAACTCTTGTAAGCCCGCAAGATCATTCCTTATAGTTCTGGATGACGTATGGAATGAACTCAAATTAGATGAACCGGGAATATCTTGTGAAATGTTGGTATGGATGAAAAGATCCAACCCAACAGTTGCATTTGAGAAGTTTATCATACCTTGTAACGTTGATTATTGGGCAGCCAGATTCATATTCTTGTTGTGTTGTCTGTTAGCCAGACAATTGTGTGTAAGGATTGTTGGACAGCCCAATAGATACTTCTTAACAAATTCATTGTGTTTTTAGGAAGACAATTGTATGCTAGGATTGTTGGGAAGCTAAATTCATGTACTAAATATGTTGTTCGTTTCCAAAGATTAAAGTATTATTCGAACACTTGAGGGTCAATTATGCTATGGGGTTAAGCTTGTTTGCAGATGTGAGGAATTTGCAACAAGCAAGAAACAGAGGATGGTCTGTTGGTTAAAATGCATAAAAGTCAATTCTTGCCACAAAAAGCTAGAAATCAATCATGTTGTGCTACAAGGAGGTAGTAATAAGGATAATTATAGCATATTGTTTTTACCCTTTCCCTGTAAATTTTTAGAGATTATTACCCTCTGCGCTATCAATGATTTTATTTACATATGTAAAACTTTATATATCACTTTGTTAATACTTCGACAGCTCTTAATTGTGTAGCAGTATATGATGTGTTAAGATCTCAGTTTCAGTTTCAGAGATTGCTATTCTTTTTTCATTTTTTTTTTAAAACACAGATTGCTATTCTTGGTTGTGTAACAACTCTTATTTTCTTCTTCTTCTTTTTTTTTTTTTTTTCTTTTTTTTATTTTTAAACTGTGAGACATATTTACACAAAAAGTTACTCACAAAATAGTTTGGTCAGACGAGTATCCTTTTTTCTTCCGTTCAAATTTCTTGGCATTTGATTGTATCAATTTCTGAAGAGTAATGTTATGCAAGCATATTATGATGGAGATATGTAATATCTAAGATAATTATAGATTAAATTTATCAAATATTTATATTTATTTTTTATATTTATATATTTGTGTATCTATATTGCGATACGATACGATATATACCAGGTTGTTATAAATACAGTATTATTTTAGAAGTGAAATTTAATAGTACATGAAAATTTCAACCTGTTTCTCACTTTCCATAATAGTAGGGATAACTTTTATATTTCCAGCTTCGAATTAATTTAATTGTGTCTACAATGTGATTAACGACTAATTTCATCTTTCTTACTCTGCTATTTTTTTTTTTTCTCCCAAAAAATTACATGTACCATTCACATGAATTGGAAAAACATGTTGAATTCCAGACTCATTTGAGTTGCATACTTGCATTCAGACTCCTAATCTGAAAATGATGATTTTTGATAAACTATAACAATTTCATAGAAAAACTCAAGGCAATCCGTGTGTGAGAGAGTGAGAAGCAAAACCATTATCATATAGGAGCAAGTGTGCAACCTATATCTGGGGAAGCTTTGGGCAATGACAGTGAAATACAACGTCACGAGTGACGCGTAAGATGATGCACGTACCTTTATGAACTCGCATTGCGGTTTTAAAGCACGATCTGATTTTACAGTATGGATCAGTATCGAGCAAACCAACCCCGGAATCCAGATGTATAAATCAGACAACCCTTGTTGATGTTGATGCGTTGCATTCAACTAATTTCCTTCTCATTCTCCGTATTCGTTCTTCCTTTTCCGTTCGTCTAGCTCAGAGCTATGATGTGATCGACTGGGAGAATCCTTTCGTCTGTGCTTCCGGTGTTTGGAATGCTTTCTGCTGCTACTCTTCTCCTGATAGGAACCCTTATCGTCTCTTCTGGACCTCCTGTGCTGATCTCTGATATCAGAGTGGTTGGACGAGTCACTATCCAAACTACTGCTTCGCGTGCTTCTACGCCTGCGACTCCTCGAGCATTTCATGTCCCTTTTTTCATCTCCTGAAGAGCTGCTACTCCAATTATGGGTTTTGTGACAACTCGGATACCTTTCGTTATGAAGAACCTTAGAAGCTCTGTTTTCTTTTCTATCATCTTCAACTGAACCTCTATCACGAGAAAATTTTACATCATTGCTTGGATATTCTTGAATGTAACGAGTATCATTCGATTTCTTTTCTGCACTTCCTCCATTTCTAGAACTTTCCGTCTTTTCTTGGTCACCTTTAGTAGCTTCCTTGTGAGCAACTGGGAGTGGCATCTCAGGAGGAAGAGATAAACCAAGTTCTTTACCTAATGATTCTAAAAAGTCACCAGCAATTAAGCGATTCAGAGTTGTATTAACAACTTCGATCTTCGTTTCCTCCACTTGATTGGTTGTGTTATTCTCCTCTTCATCATCCTCATCATCAGAAAAAATTGCCTGTGTAGGACAGATTATCAATATGCAGCCAAAGTAGAAAGCTATAGAAAAACAGATATCTGAACCTGTAATACTCTAAAGCTACGATATATAAACAGGAAGCTGTTACTTTGTATAGATCAATGGGCCTCTCAACATTTTCAACTTCCACCTCATCCTCGGCTTCATTCCCTCCGTCTTGCTTTCTGTTATTCACTTGAGGGTTCAAAGATGATGCCTGTGCTACCGAAACATTTTCTTGAACATTTGAGGCCACGATGGAATCTGGCATGAGCATTAGGGAGTCCATCTTGCTCCTCAGATGTGGAGCAGGGGGTGGCTTCATTAATGGATATGTATATAGTTAAATTATTAAAAGGCTGAAAAGCAAGAAATTGTGGATATAAAAGTCATCTAAAGTGCAAACAATACGTAATTAACAATTCAGTACTCGATCAGACAGAACACAAAAGAGTGCAACCATGCTCATGTTTACAGAAATATTAATGAACAAATATGCATATCTTTTGGCATTAATATTTTTTCATATGCTTCAAACAACTCACTGCAAAAGGTAATGAACTCTATTTCACAATGATAATACAGGCATTATTCCACTCGCAACGACAACAGACCTTCCACTATTCTAATCAAATCCCATTGACCCGTGTCTCACATTTAACAATAAAGTTCAGTTTTAGATGCAAATATTATGATGCAATTTTGATTTTTGTATTTCAATTAAGAGCATTAGAAATTGAAAAAATTAAAAATTACTTCGTGCATATATGATTTTTTTTTTCTATTATACAACCATGGTCAGAATATAACCGGTGTGCTTTTAGTGAATTGATTATCATCATCTTCTGAAAGATCAGGAACATTTTCAGAATCCTCTTCATTTATATTTGAGTGAGCAATCTCTGATCCATCATCCCGTGAACGTGCGAGAAAACCTTTTCTAGCTTGACACGGAGCAACTACATATAATTGACAGAAAGAGTATTGCAAGATCAGGGGGATTATTCATGAAGCACACTACATTCTCTATAACACACAGCTCATTATCTTAATATTTCATTGTAGGAGCTAAGATCTCCATCTACTATCAGATGCCAGACTTATTGAAAATGAAGCACATAATATTAGATCAGAAGAAAGAATATCGAAACAAGATCCATGAGAATGATGCCGTTAAGACCATCCCTGTCACCATCCCATCTTTATTAAAAGTTTCACACATAATCATAAGAAGCACAAATACTAAAGAGAAAAAATAAAAACATGCAGCAGAAAGAAAATGCATAAAAGAAAAACTGTAACAAACCTATAGACTCTTTAAATGGAGCTATTAGTTCATCAGGGACAGGTCCAGGAATAGCAGAAGGCCTAAAAATATAGGATAACACAAATATCAGTGAAGAAATTTAGGAGTGGAGCAGAAATACGACCGTGTGACTTAAATTTGAGAGTGAAATGAAACCTAAGGAGATAAAATGCACATTGACAGCTATGTCTGTATTAGATCTCTGACCACTTGTTTCTTAACCGCATCTTCAAATCAAAGGCCCAAATAAGGATTTAATTTAGTAATCTTAAATTCTTAATAACAGACTTCCCAATTCCCATCATGGATGGTCCAAATTTAAGTGAGTCACTGCATTAAAGTCCAAAAGGACATCAGGACAAGGTGAACCAAATCCTGAGAATCTAAGATGAATGATGTTAACCATAGTTTAGCAGCTAACTATAAAAAGTGATACAGTAGGATAAATTATATGCTCGAACTACAGCTCGGTTAAGTATTTGAAGGGGAAAAAATTAAGTCACTATTTTAATATGTTAACATGAACCCAGAAATATATAATCCAAGAGAAGTGAAACCTTTCTTGTTTCTCCTTGTCAGCTTGTTTACGAGCAAGCTCAACAGCTGTAAATCCAAATGTATCAAACTGCATGGATGCCGCCAAGGTGCGACCTTCCAATTCCTAGAACATCAAATGAAATTAACTATTACTCCTAATGATTAACATAAAATAGAAAATGAGTAAAAGGAAAGATCGTATGCCACTAAAATCAAATTTAGTACTATCCTATAATCAAACTTGAGTAAAGGTAACATAGAGCTAAAAATACTGTTGTGAACAACCGAAGAAATATATGTCTAATGAAAAAATTCAAAAGAAACTTATAGAGCATACTGCATACAGCTTTCTCATCCTCATCCAGGAAGTTAAAGATGTTCTGTTGTTGGACTTCAGCCCTCTTATTCCTTGATGATGTAAATGACTGAGGAGTCCATCCTGCAAGTTACATCAGCAGTCCGTCAGCAGTCCGTCAATGGTTCTTCACTGTCTATACATACAAAAACATGAACATACAGAAGTAAATAGAAAACCATATGCACTGCAAAATACCTTCTTTGGAGCCAACAGTGTTGTGGTATCCCGCTGAATATTCACCAGTAAAGGCTCCATGAAACCTGCTCCTCCATTCTTCATCTGTAACCTAGATCGTTATTCGTTCCCCATTATAATCAAATTGGAGTTAACCCGCAATTACATTACACACCAGCATCATTACAGAGAAAATTTTACAACTTGAACTTCATAATTAGATGATGAATTTTACCTCTTGTTTCCACGGAGGAAGAGCGGTTCGAAGGTGACCGGATGCCTCCGCCACCGCCTTTTTCTTGCGGGTGGTAATTTCTTCTTCTCGCTCTATTGGCGCTCCATAGATCACCAAATCTTCTTCGTCACCTGACATTTTTGGATTTCCCCTTGTTTTAGGAGCGAATTACATGATGAAGTGGTTGAATTTGATCTGTATTGAAGGCAAACCACCAGTATAATTTTGTTTGTACTGGTTGAACCGTACGAAGAACAGAGTTTTTGTCCGGTTTATATGCTTTCCAATAAGGCCTTCCTCAATGATAAAACAAAAAAGCAGGTTTTTTGCCCGCCACGTCAGCGCCACCTCAAAAGCAAAAAACCCCTACCTCAAAAACAAAATTCCTCCCCAACCATAAAACTAAAAGGCAGATTTTTTGGTAGGACCCACACCAATTTCATTTTATTCTCATTTAATTTATCAACTTTTTCTATCTAATTTCTAATTAAATTATAAATAATTATATATTTCAATAATTTATATTTTATAAAAATAAAAAAATATATTGTTTATTCTTTTGAATTACATAAAACATAAAAACACAAATAAAAAAACACACACATTAAAATATAAAAGTAAAACTTCCAAAAGCAACAAAGTAAATTTCGATCCGACCAATTTAATGTGTAGATAATTATTCTCCGGATTGGGTCCAAACATGCTCAATTAAATCTTGTCGAAGCTGGATATGTTTCTGCTTATCTCGTAGTTGAACACCTCTCCTGACGTAGTCATTGAATGATCCAGTCATTCACAACGGCTAGTTTTCAACACGAAAAGAAATAAATGACTAAAAGTAGATATCATGTGACACCATTAAATTTTCATTAAAACACACCGGTGTGTTTTAGTGGTTTAGTGTCATGTTTTAAAAGGATGAGATGGACACTAAATTTCCACTAAAACACACCGGTGTGTTTTCAAAGCCTGGCAATAATACTCTTTTTCCATTTTATTTTTTAGTTGATATTTAACTTAAGCTTAAACATTAAAAGATAGTTTTCACTAAAACACACCGGTGTGTTTTCATTAAACGGTCATTTTTTTTTTGTTCTCAAATGAGATATATGAGTTTTGATTTAATTAAAAAAAAAGTAAAAGTGCTAACGTTCACCTGCTGGGAGCAGAGAACAACTCTCCCTACTTTTTAATTTTAATGTGTTCGAAAAAAAAAAGTAAAAGTGGCGGGGGGACAGCGTAGAAACTGAGGCCCACCCAATTTTTCGTTTATGCATAGCGTGAAACACACGCACTTGATGATTGGGCCGTTACCCCACTCTTTTCTTTCCTCACTCTCTCCCCTCCCAAAAAACCCAAGTTCTCTGCATGAGACCTCAACAAAAAATCTACCTCCTTCCCAATGATAAAAATACAACTTTGAGGTTTTATAAATTGCCATGTCATCAAAAAACCTTCCCACTGGGGAAGGCCTAAGAAACACACCGAAATGAACCGAACCGGGACTCCGGCTGTATAATAGAACTTGTTTCGCGCTGATTTATCATTACCCTTCCGTTTCGTAAAAGTTTTTGCTCTTTTTTTATTTAGTTTCTAGATAGGAAGGGTAAAAAGTCCAAATAATAATATCTCCAATACACTTTATTTTTAAACAAAAAAAGCTATCTAAAACATTTAATATACTTTATAATATACATATTACAAATAAAATAAAATATTATAATACCCCAAAAATTATATTCTACTTTCTCATTTAAAGATGAAACTCTTAAAAAGTAAAGAGAGTATTATTTATGAGTCGATTATAAAAATTTATAAATTGATTAAAACTTTTAAATCAAGCCACCAATTAATTCAATAATATTTTCATCCTCGTATAAACATTACTCCCTCCGTCGCATTTCAATATTTATATATTTCTATTTTGGGCGTTCCATTTAAATGTTTATGTTTCATTTTTTAGAATATGGGACTCACCTAAAACAATTAATATATTAACATGGTCCCCACATCCTACACTAATACATCTAACCAATTTACATTAAATATTATCCTTCCACCCACTATTTATTAAAATACTATACTCTTTAATCAACGTGAAAAAAGTAAAGGTAAACATTGAAACGGGATGGAGGGAGTATAATTTATATGTACAAACTGAAATTTAAAAAGGTTGGATTTTTAAAAGAAGCTTTGAGCAGACATTATGGCCCAAATCACAACTTGGCAGCAATAAAGGCATTAAAGTTGTACATTGGGCCACATTTTCAGCGGGCATCATAGCTATTCAACAGCCTCAAAAGGTATTCACTTCCATCCGGCCCACATAAAATTAACTCCATGGTCGGCCCATTTCCCGCATTTGCAAACCCGCAGCCTGCAGCTGGACGGAGTAAAAAAAAAAAAAAACTCCCTACGTACCTTATATCATAAACCAGTTAAAAGTTAAACATGGTTACAGCAAGAAATGTTTACCACTGTTACAAAATCATTAACAACTTCTATTTCCTCTCAAAAAAGTAAATGGAAAATATGAAAATTAGTTAATGACTGATTCCAACCAGTCCTTTTTTTTTTTTTTTATCCTTTTTTATTCAATTTTGGCCATTTTTTCAAAACTTTGTCCTTTATTGTCCATTTTTTGTTCAAATTTTATACATATTTCACTAAAAAAAAAAACTTTTTTTAACAACAGAATATTCCGTTGTTAAAATGCTTAATTTCTTTGTTAAATTGGCTTACCAACGGATTAGCAACGGTATCCGTTGGTAAAATTCCATTGGTAAAGTGGTGGTGGTAAATTTTTAGCAACAAAAAATCAATTCCGTTGGTAAATAATTCCATTGGTAATCCGTTGCTAATAATTTCGTTGGTAATTTATATAATGATTCCCTTGATAATCCGTTGGTAATTACCAACAGATTGAATTCCGTTGCTAAAGTAGAGAATAAATCCGTTGGCATTGCATTGCTAAAATAAAAATATCATTTTGTTGCTAATCCATTGCTAATTACCAACGGATTGAATTCCGTTGCTAAATTCGGTTGCTAAAAAATACTTTTTTGTAATCTTTTGATCAATTTTAGATATTTTTGAACATAAATAACTAAATTTTGGCAAAAAAAATTGACTGAATTTTAGAAAATGATAAAATTTGGACAAACATAAGTAAAATTGGATTAAAAAAAAAGATCATAGTTGAAACTTGTAAATAAAATAGGACTATAGTTGTAATAAATCATATTTACATGTTCAATCGTGATATTTTCTCAAAAATTGCACATAAAAAGCAAATAATTAAAAGAAATATTAATACAAGTATTATTCCCTTCATGGTTACTTCAGGACAGTCTTCACAATATTGTAGAACTCTATTCACAGCTGAGTCATCATAGCAAAATGATGACCCATACTGATTAGCCATAATATAGGGGGCATGACCAATTAAAGAAATTATCGAACCACAGGGAGGAAGGTACTAGAGTTTAAGCGATCTCGTATTTGTCATAGTTTTATAGAAATGATCAAGAAGGGAAGATAATCAAGAAATGACAATAAAATAAAAGGATAGATGAATGGGAGATGGATGAATGAGCCAAGTAGATAGAGATGAGATTAGCAATACTTAAAGCATGGAAAATCTAGGTATCATGCAATGAATTCATATGTGTCATGGGAAAAAGGCTAAGGGCCAACACTAAGATCACCTAAACTCCCTCTCGGAATGAATAGGATATGGAATGACATTCATTGGATTGGTTCTCACTCAAACAATTCCAACTAGGTACTAAGTTTGAAATGAGAGTCCCTTCACATAATCTATTGACTTCTCAATCTAATAAATGATATGTTCTATCAAAGGGTTCTAAACTATGAAGGACTTCTCAATCTCTTCACAATCTATAATGCACATGAAGTGTTTGATGAAATGATTCACTTAATTATCCTAAATATGCAATTGACTTCTCAATCTAATCACATGCTTAAAACAATTAAACACACAAATCATCATAAACCTCAAGATCTAAATCATCAATGATAGAAAATCAATTAACCCAATCAACATAATCATTCAATTGCAAAATACCAAAAATTATCCAACACAATTCATATTGCTAATCTCACAAGGGAGATTAGCCTCTCATATCCATAAGAAAATTAACATAGACATTAAATTCCTTACAAAACATGATAAACAATAGGTTTCAATACAAAGTTTAGATGAAAACTCCCTTGGATGTCTCCAATGGTGATCTTCTTCTTCCCCTTACAATTTCACCTCTCTTCCTTGCTTCTCTACTACTTGGATGGAGGATGTGATGGTTGGATCAAGATAGATCCAAAGGATGAAGAATGGATGAAGGTGAAGGTGAAGAATGGAGGAAAAGGTGTGTGATGTGTGTGTAGGAGTGAAACCCTCGCCCAAAACTGATCAAATGTTGAATTATTGGGTATTTATACCCCTTGGGAAGTTTCTAGAAGGATTTTGATTTTTAGCAGGAATTTACACAGCACGAGTCGTGCTCGGCAACATGGCCATAAGGTGGCCGTGTTGTGTGAACTGATGCTCTCGCACGGCCATTCTGGACAGGCCCGTGTTAGCAACACGAGTCGTGTGCTGCGACACGACTCGTGCTCCCGACACGGCCAGTCGTGTTGCTGCTGCCCTGTTTCCTTCACTGTTTTGGCTCGTTCTCCCTCGTTTCAACTCCAAATTGAGATCCGCTTTTTCCTACATCTTCCTTATCATATCTAGCATCCAATAAAAAGTGAAAATCATAGGTTTAAGCTCATTCACACACATTTCCATAAAAACACAAAACACAACCAAATAGAACATAAAATACGGATAAAATAATACGAAAACACATATAAAAAGACAATAAAATCTAGGTGAAAATATCACTCATCACATACCTACATTGCAAATAATTAATAGTTGAAGCAACTTAATTATCACTTAAAAAAAATTCTTATAGTAACAGAATTTTTCACAGTTGGTAATTATTAACATATTGCCAACTAAAATTTCATTAGTATTTTACTAATGACATCTCATCAAATTTTATCATGAAATAATATTGATAAAGATTGACGCATATTCTAGAGAAATCTAGATAAATTGATAAGTTTGTAATTAAAAAAGTAATAAAATGAGCGTATGACTAAAAGTATGACTAAAAGTAAGAAAAATCTAGAAATCAAAAGATAAGTTTAGAAAGGGATATGTCCTAGATTAATCCAGAGCATGAGCTCATCCACACTAAGTCGGTTTATTCACCGACCAATATGTCTATAAATAGCACTCTGTATCATCTAATGTAATAACTAAGAATCCCATCAACTAATTCTCTAATTCAATATCTACCCTCACTCCCACAAACATTATATTCCTCTTAAACCAAATCACATCAAATGTCGCAGATCAAAATATCTTAAAAAATTCAACATGGTATTAGAGTCCGATTAGATCAATAACTGGACATTAAACTAAGTTCAGCACATTACTACCAAAATCCTTACTATAATATCCAAACCATTTCTAAGTCTCTACAAATGTCCTCTCTATCTAATACCCACCAAATCCCAATACAACCTTCTCAGACGAAGGCTACAACTATTGGGCCATCAAAATGAAGACATACTTCATGCCTCAAGGCCTATGGGAGATTGTTGATAAAGATACGATGTCCCAATGAACATAACATCTTTATCTAATACAGACAAAGAAAATTAGCGAACACAACATCTTTGTCTAATACAAAAAAAAAACTAGCGATGTCTCAACGGACACAACATCTTTGTCTAATACAGACAAAGAAAACTAGACAAAACCATTAAGAAGGACAATTTGGCGATCTACATACTATAGATGACTGTGGCGGAGTCACTATTTCCAAGGTCTGGAGCTAAGACATCCAAAGAAACTTGGGATATACTATCAAGTGAGTGACAAATCGGTGCAACAACTACATGATGGGAGAACAATAAGAGAATACTACAGAAATTTACTGTGACAACAAGTCAGCAATAGTAATGGTGAAAAATCCCGTGTATCACAGCAGGACAAAACACATCGCTATCAAATATCATTTCCTACGAAAAGCAACTAATAATGAAGAAATCAAAGGCCAAAGACAACAGAAGCTCAGAATCATTCGAATATGCATCAAGGGGGAGTGATAAAGATGGATGCATATTCTAAAGAAATCTAGATAAATTGATAGAATAAGTTTGCAATTAAAAAAGTAATAAAATGAGCATATGACTAAAAGAAAAAAAAAATCTAGAAGTTATAAGATAAGTTTAGAAAGGGATGTTTCCTAGATTAATCCAAGCATGAGCTCATCCACACTAAGTCGGTTTATTAACCGACCAATATGTCTATAAATAGCACTATGTATCATCTAATGTAATAACTAAGAATCCATCCACTAATTCTCTAGTTCAATATCTACCCTCTCACTCTCACAAACATTATATTCCTCTTAAACCAAATCACACCAAATGCCGCAGACCAAAATATCTTAAAAAATCCAATAAATGTATGTTGTTATTTATTTGTAAAATTGAATTTTGTTGGTAAATTAGTATTTACCAATTGTTAATTTTCCTCTTCGCATACATGTCACTCATCTAACACGTGTAACAGGAGATGTAACACCAAAATGTAACAGGACATCCAAGATCCTAAACGACACAGAAAAATATACTCCCCTCCACCCAAAGAATCATTTTTTTTCCATTTTGGGCGCTCCACTCAACGAGTCATTTTTTTCATTTTTACCACCGGCCGTCGCTCTCCCTCAGCCGATGCAGCGGCACTCATGTGCTCGAGTTCCTCTGCTGCCCGCCAGCACCGTGTCCGGTGCCCCAGCCTCCTCCACCAGCCCCTGTGCACGTCTCTTTCCATTTAATTTTTCAAACATTGTCGGCGTCGAGCCTCTTCTTGCCGCCCTCGTTCTCAAATTATAGCAGGAGCCTTTCTCGCCGGATTCGCCGCCGTAAAGGGTTACAAATTTGGGGATTACATAAAATTTCGTTTGATTAAAGTTTTTCTTCAAATTTGGGGGTTGCAAGTCTCCCAAATTGTTCTTCAATATATTTTTGTTCGTCGATTTAGGTATATTTTTGTTCTTCGATTTAGGGTTCTTCGGTTTGGATATGCTGATTCGATGGTCAGAGGGGTGGCTTTGCTGGTTGCGTTGGCAGTGACGTTCGTTTATGTGAAGAGGTGCTGACGATCCGGCGGATGGAGGAGGCGGCGGAGGTAGAAGAGGCGTTGCGGTTTGATTTATTGCTGCAAGGAAGATGAATAGATGATGAACTGTTTTTCATTTTAAATTTTTTAGTTTCTGTATCAATTGCTAATTGTTTTTTTTTAATTCTTTTGTTAATTTTTTTAGTTGTTTGTAATTGTTTCCGGCGAAAATTGGGCAAAATTGATACAAAACCAATAGTTACGGGACAAAATCGATACAAATATCTTTTTTGGGACAAAATCTAAAATTTTCAATAGTTATGGGAGAAAAAAAACTTTTAACTCCAAATTAATAGATAGAAAATCGCGAAGGAATTCAAAACGTCAGTGGTACAATTTTAAGTGCAGCATCCGTAGTAGATAGAAGAAATTGATTAATATGAGTGAGAAGAAGCAACTTAAGGAGATTGACTTTGATCTTCGGATATGAAATTAGTTGTATAATCTTTTTTTTTTAATTATTATTTTTTGTGCAGCATTATATTAGCTATCACAGATTTTTGGGGAATTTAATATATTGGGATATTGAATTAGATGGTGGAGATTTAGTAATAAAAAATTAAAACTTAATATTATTGTTGTATTAGTATATGTGCACTTTAAATATTATGTCATTTGTCATGTCGTTTGATGTTATATGTAGAGGCAATCAAGATCAAAATATATTCTGTGCAGCACACAAAAGACAAATAATATCATGCATCAATTCAAACATGTAATCTGCAGCACACAAAGTATCTTTGAATCACATATATATAAGACCAAAAATATATGTGCAGCACACCTAAATCTATATGCAACACAAACTAAATAATTCATCCAGTGCAACAATTATTATATCACATGTACTGCACAATAAGATAGTAATCAACACAAAATGTTGAAAATGGAGGAGTAGTTATTGAAAGTAAGGGAATGATTAAACTAATTTGAAATTAATTTTTATTAACCAAGCGTCATCAATAGGTATGTATACTTCTTAATTCTCATTACCCTACTACTACATCCAATCATGCAGCTCCAAAATATATTAGGTAAGATTACATTTTTTATTTAAATCATAATTAAGGGGATATTAGGTATAAGGTTACTTTTTTTTTTTTTGCAAAAACTCCTGTTCTTTCATAACACGGGGACACGGTCCATGTCCCCATGTGAACACAACCCTTTCCCTCCCTATTTTTTTTAAATTTATGTATTGATAGAAAATTTAAATTGCAAAGGGGGTACGAAAATTGCAAAGGGGCACGATGTACCCAAGCACAAGAGCCCTACTCTTTTTTTTTTTAATTCTCATAACAATATTTTATGTTGGATGTATTCATTAGTAATAATGCTTGATATTGTCTCTGTGAGTAATTAATCCATTTTTTTTCCAGTGTACGCAATTAGGTGGGACCAAGGCCACTTGGCATCTTTCCAGGTGTAACTTCGTTCGATTCTTTCTCCACGTGGCAGCTCTCCCATTGGTCCAAGAATAGGACAAAACTGCATCTTTTCCACGTTGTATCACTTCCTCCCTATACATTGGATTTTGTCTCCTTGAATGTTCATAAAAAGGAACCCTTTTCCACCATAGCTTTAGTCCCTATATACAATTATACGATTGATGTTAATTAATTAATTTTCCTTCCTTGATTATATCATCTGCATTAAATATCATTTTCTTTGAAAACATGTTGCTTTCATAACAATAATTTTTTTTAACAAATTCTTTGATAGAAAAAAAATTCCTTATGATTTTTTTTATTTATATCAAATCCCTTAAATTATAAGTCCACCTAAAAGAGATAAAATTCAAATCTTAAAGCAAAAAAAATTTGAAAGCAAGAACCTACATTTTTGGATCCGATGAACCCAAAAATATTACTTAGTTAGATTAAAAATTAATCTTTAAAATAAAAAATTTAATTTTTTTAGCTAATAAAAAATTATTGGCATATACTTGAGTGAGACCGTCTCATTGAAAGATAATTACTTGAATGAAAAATAATTACTTGAATGAAAAATGTTACTCATTCCAACAAAAGTTTATAAAGAGTAAATTTTCATCCAAAGACTTTTGTAAATATTATTGACTGTTGTATATAGATCATGCATGAATACGTGTGTGTGGTATAGATAAACAATGTACACATGGAAGGTGAGAATTGGATAAGCAGCAGGCTTGGTTGAAGGATTAGGATCAGCTAGCTGCATAAGGAGCGCCGTAGGATCAAAGAATAAGTTGAGCTGATGGATTGATGACATGGAAAGAATGTTACGTGGTTGAAGATCATTTGCAACCGTTTGTTAGCTGGTTGATCAAGTGGGATTGCAAGCATTGGAGCTAGTCAAACTGATGCAAGCTATATAAGGAATGAATGCATCAGTTATCATCATCCATCATTCATATCAGTTTAGATTCAAGAAGTTAGGGTTCTTAGAAGTTAAGTTCTTCATCTTCATTAAGTGGTTGTAACATGTACATCATCATAGTGATCTTTCTTCTCTTTAAAAGTGGACGTAAGCTTTAAGCTGAACCACTATACATCCTTGAGTTCTTCTTCATTTTGTTTCATTTTCAGTTTGATTCATTACGTGTGAGATAATCGAGTAAGATAGAGTTTGTGTGTTTGGTTTGATCAAAGAGGAGTTCAAACTTGCATACATTCATAAGATTGACAAATACTTTATTAGATTAATCTTCGTAAATAAAAAATTATTATTTAAAGAGATGAATGAATAATTACTTGAATGAAAAATGTTACTCAATCCAACAAAGTTTATAAAGAGTAAATTTTTATGTACTACGATCAATTTCTATAAAATTTGCATGATTTTCATTAATAATTGAATTAGAATCTAAGATTCGTGAATGTATGCATAGCCGCATACCAGATCAGTTTAACTAATAATAGGAAATTAATGTGCTTATTTTTATTAAATCAAAACTTTCATTTTAATAACATTCATACAATTAATCACATGACTTATGAGTTGTGACTCCAAGTTTCTTGTGGACCAAAAAATGAATCACAAGAGATGGAATTAAGAACACAATACATTGAAAAAAAAAGTTAAGATTCGTACATGTACTTGTGGTTCAATATGTTTTTAGTGACAGGATAAAATCCATTGTTATTTATCAACGGATTACCAATAGAATTATTATAAAAATTGTCCAACGAAATTATAACAACAAATTAACAACAAAATTGAATATTCGCTGCTAAAAATTAGCAACCGACAAAGCAGATTTGAAGCTAATTATATCATTAAAAGGGAACAACATAATATAATTTCTCATATTTAAATATATATTTCACGATAAATAAAATTTTTATTAAGGAATATATGTAGTTAAAATCTCATATTTAAATATTGAAAGTAATGTTGAAGTAAATGGCGCGGTTATTCATACTCCATTTTGCTAAATGCATGTCCCTACAAATTTATTAAACTAAGTTATTCTTATGGGAAAAAATGCACTTTTAGTTATATAAGAAAAGTCTCATTTCATTTTTTTGTCCCTAACCTTTTTTTTATCCTAAAAATTACAATTTTAATCCCAATCGTTAATTTTTGGATAGAAAACGTAACTCAATAATAATAATAATAATAATAATAATAATAATAATAATAATAATATGGAAAGGATTTGGTAGTGTCATAGTATGGAAAGGGATTAACGACGGTCGCTGTTGGGAGGATTTGGTAGTGTCATAGTGTGGAAAGGGATTTGGGTTCGTCGGAAGTGGCGCCGAAGGCGCTGTCGTGGTGGTGGGTTAAACGTCGCTGGAAGTGGCGGAGATGGGATGCCGACCTAGAGAATTGCTCCGCCAACCAGGAAAATCTGTGGTCTTCGATTTGTGTTGTCTTCATTATTTTGAAAATTTGTTGGCAGTGATGGAGATTTTCGATGGATGAAATTATGGTTAAAAAAAATTATGATTGGATTGCTAAAATTATATCCCTAACGCCCACGAACGGTGGTGGTGGACGTTGGATGCACGAACGGCAGATCTGTGGTGGCGGACGGCGAATGTGGTGGAGATGAACCGCATCTATAGTGGTGGTGACGAGTGGTGGTCGTGTTAATTTGCTATCAGATTTTTTAGGAATAAAAGGAAAAATCAATTTTGCGAATAAAAGAAAAGAATTAATCTATCTCAGCTTTCCGTGATACTATCGTTAATTTGATAGATGGAAGTCTTCAAAAAAACCAGTGAGACTAAAAATGTCATGAAAAGGATCAAAAGTGAAACGAGACTCCTCGATTAGGACCAAAAGTAAAATTTTCCCTATTCTTATATGTTAAAAATAAATATAGATATTTTTTACTTAATTTTAACTATTATTTTTTATTTTATTTTTCTCCCAATTTCTGAACTTAACCTCAGTGAGATTTCAAGATTTTTTTATTTATTAATATTATCCTAAACTTTTAAATTTTTTTAATTATTTTTACCTTAAACTTTTAAATTTTTTTATTTATTCTTACCCTAAACATCTTTACGTACTCCAGTCTGATGAACTATAAACGTTATTAGTTTTTCATCATCGTTATATAATGGAACAAGTAATAATTATGAAAAATGAGAATTATAAAATGTCTATTTCGAAAATAGTATTTTATTGTACAATTTTTGTGGCCGAATAAAAAGGATTAAAGCTGCAAATACGTGTAAGAATTTGAACAAGTTAAAAAATCATAGCAGAGGTTGTTCGGTTCCAGCAACCGAACTACATATGGATTCTCTATTTTCCATAATGGTATTTTATCTCTTGTTTTAAAATTCATTTTCTATTAAAATATTATTATCTCCTAATTAATGACTATATATACAAGTGGCCATAATTTTCATTGATTATAACACTTCTATTATGTAGAATAGAAGATAAAATAAGAAAATCAAACAATTACCATTTAGTCTATACATGCCATTCATTTTATTGAAATGATTTCTAATTAGCTAAAGATTATTTAAAAAGTTTGAAAAGTATTTTTTTCCCTCCTAAAGTTAGAAGTATATTCATTATTTGATTAATAATTCATGTTTACACATAGTTTTTGGAATTTTGAAAAAAAACATAAAAAAATCCTTTTATGTATTTAAGACACCGACTAATATTACTGTGCACCTGAGTGCACCTTAGATACGGTGCACCCACTTTTGAAACATATACAAATAAGAACAAAAATATATACAATTATAAAAAAAAATGTATACACTTTGTTAGTGAATTTTTTGTTAGTTTTTTTTAATAAAAAATTGTGTAAAAAGTATACAATTATTAAAAAACATGTATACACTATTGAATAAAAAGTTATAAACATGGATTCTAATTTTTTAATTAAAAACTGAGTGTAAAAAAAATATACAATTATTAAAAAATATGTATACAATATAAAATAAAAAGTTATACATAGTGCACCGGTTGCACCGAATATCAAATCTAAGACACCCTCTTAAATAAGCTGTTTATATTATTACTTTATATCATATAACCAGTTAAAAGTTAAACTTGGGTTACAGCATCAAATGTTTACCACTGTTACAATAACATTTACAACTTCTATTTAAATGGAAAATATCAAAATTAGTTATATACGAGTGATGATTGATTTCAACTATAGTATTTTTTAATTGTAATTTTCAATTTTGGTAATTTCTTTTTTAATTTTAGTTCTTTTTGTTTAAATTTGATTATTTTTTCAAAATTTTGTCCTTTATTGTCCAGTCCAAAATTTATACATATTTGGATTAATTTTGGATATTTTTGAATATAAAGGATTAAATTTGAAAAAAAAAATTAAATTTTAAAAAATGACTAAATTTGAACAAAAATGACTAAAATTGAACAAAAAATGATCATAGTTGAAAATTGCAAATAAAATGGGACTAAAATTGTACCTGATCATACTTATAAGATTAATTATGATATTTTCTAAGAAAGTAAATATATAAACAAAATAATTAAAATAAATATTACTACAAACATTAAATCTTTCTTGATTGCGTCATCTGCATATTGTGGAGTTCTATCATTGCATGATCTCCACACGCCATGAGCACCACCACATTTATAGCAAAATGATGACCCACACCTACGTCACAAACAAATAATTATTAACGGATTGTCGACCAAAATTTAATTATTTTTTTAGCAACAAAAAATCTTTAAATTTTATCATATTTTTACCAACAATATAATAATATCGGTTATTATTTATTAATGGATTATCATGAAAATAATAGAATTGATGCATATTTCAATAAAATAAATAAAATAAATAAATAAATCTTAGAATACTTTAGATAAGCTTAAAAAAATAATAAACAGAAAATATTGGAATAGGAAAGATAAAGTATTATCTAAATTAATCCAAAATAGAGGTGATAGTTCTAGGAACCGACATACTCACCTCTATGAATAGAGGTGTACATCAGCTTAATTGATATCAAGAAAAATAACCATAACCATTTCATCCTGCTCCACTAAATTATCTAATTCATTTCTAATTTTCAAATAGATCAACTATCAACACCTATCAACTTTCTATTAATTACTCCTACTCACGCCACCCTCACACACTTCTACCGTCAAATACCAACCGGAAATATTTATTAATAGATTAGATTTTGTTGGTAAATGGAGTATTTAACCACGAAAAATTACCAACAAATTTTATTGTTAATTTGTTAGTAAATCAATTTAATAATAAAATAAAGACTTTTATCAATGAAATATTTTGTTTGTATGAAATAAAAATATATTAACTATATAAAAGTAGCAAGAATGTTTTTAGCAAGTATATATATATATATATCAAACACGCAAAATGTGGAGGAATTTTTTTTTTTGGCTACAAAATACAATTTTCCTGGCCTCTATTTGTTAAAAAGAAAACAAAAATATAGAATTGTAGGGTAATAAGTGACACGGAAACACATAGATAATTGTGTATGTAGTGAACCATTATGATAAAACTTTGAATTATGTAAATTAAGTATATAGATCTTCTGTGCTATTTTGGTTTGATGCTTCTTTTGTGACTTTGTTGAATGACTGACATGTATGTAAGTGAGAGAAGGAAAGCTATATCCTAAGTCAATCAGTCAACCCTTGGGGCAAGGGATAGGATTTTTCCACCCAAACACGTATCATTCCATAAGCAGGCCCAAGCAGGTGTTATAGAAAATGTCACACCAATATATCACAGAACATCGTGTACCGTACCGTAAATTAAAATAAATAGCAACAAAAGCAATAAATTATCAACATATCCGAAAACCTGTCTAATAAATATTTTAGGAGTCTTTCAGTTAATAATAAAAAATATAAATTTCGGCTGTAACTTAGACTAAATCATTTCAGTTTTGCAAAATTTTAATTTTAATCCTTTTGTTAAAAAAATTTGCACAACTCGCCAAACTTGCAATAATTTATAAGATTTTGAGAATCCATTAAAAATTATACAAAGGACCACAATTTAAAAAATAAAAAATTTATAGGACTGAAAATGATATTATTACTCTAGTTAAATATTAGCAAATCACATCTTTTCTTACTAAAATTTTTAAACGAAATGATCATTTAGCATGATATCAGAAATATCAGAAGATGGTGTAGAGGACATTAATTCAAATATCACAGAAACTGATTTATCAACATATTTCCAAGTACAAGATTTGATACTAATTAACTCACCACCCATAACTAAACAATGATAATGTGAACAAATTTTGAGTCGTACGTACCTGCATGTAACATTGTTGCAACCACCTCTGCGCTCGATACCGTGGCCGCAGTTACCGCAGATCTTCCATTTCTTCTTCTCCATCAGACGGCGTAGGTTCCGATCCAGTAGAGGGGTGTGAGAGCACCATAAGCCTGTATGCCATGGAGTTCGACATGTGAAGCAGAAATGTTTTTTGCAACTAGGGCACTTGCATTTCTTCAACCTATCTTTAGGGCACTCGTTCAAGATCACCTCCGAGCAATGTTTATTCGGGCAGTAGCGCTTGCTCTGCCTGTGGATCGCCCCCTTGCAGAGGACGTCGCACCATTTTACGAAGAGCTCAGCTGGGATCATCGGTCGGCATTCAATAGGGTTTAGGGTTTTACTACAACTCCCACATGGGCACCTTATGGTGGATGTATGTTCGTCTACCTTTGCTCTGATGTGATTGGATATGCACTTCATACAAAATTGAATAGTAATGAATTTAAATGCATGGAAAAAAATTAAACATAAAATACCTATTTAAATATAGAAGGATGGAGTATAAAAAAGAATTATTAAAGTGTAGATGTTTGATGACAGAGTTTTAAGTTTAAAACCTTAATTTGTAGTGTGAGAACATCTCACGCTAAAACCATTTTATAATATTGTAATTAGTTATAGTTTCTTATTAAAATATTAATCACTTCTCTTTTAAAATATTATTACTTTTCATTTATATTATAAATGGTATATAAAATACTAGTTCAATCATTTTTCATCCAAGACTTCTCTTATTATTACTTTTCATTTATGTTATAAATTATTTATAAAATAATTCAATCATTTTTCATCCAACACTTTTCTTACTAATCCTGTGGCAATCTCACGTACATCTTTGCCTAAACCAATGAAATATATAACTATCTATAAAAATTAAAATCAAATCGATTTGGGAAAAGAACGCCTACAACTTGGCTTCATATTTCAAGATTTTCATATGACATGGTATATATTTAATTTAATTTATTTTTTATAAAATAAAACTCAAAAAATTTATTAATGTAAATAGAGTACAAGAGGTACTATACTCAGTACAAATAATAATATAGAGAAATACATCGTAATATATATATATATATATATATATATATATATATATATATATATATATATATATATATATATATATATTATAAAAGAGATATGGAAATGTATTTTTATTGATAATATAAATCTTTCCACTGCAAATTATAGATAAGTAGATCCTATCCATCATATTTACACGATTCCGGAAAATCAAGGTATCATATCATGGAGTATATTAAATACGAATGCAATTATTTATTTATTTTTTAAGTCCACACTTTAAATCTAACTTAATTTTGATGTTTTAAAGTAGAACTAAACAATAAATTATACAATGAATTTCTCATCACTGAATTTTCTCTTTCTCCTACCAAAAAAAAAAATTCTAGTTGCTGAAAACAAATAAAGTAGACGCCGTCGTCTGTTACCAATAAAAAAGCTAGATAATTGCAAACAATTAAAGAAGCAAATAAACGAAAATTTACCCTAAAACATCTCAATGAAAAAAAAATAGATATAAACCCTAAACATCTAATTAATGAATAAATTAAAAAATAAAACTTGTTAAAGGGGAAGAAAGATAATCAATTTAAACTCTAAACATCTTAATTAATGTGAAAGAAAAAAAATAGACTAAACTCTTGACATATTAATGAAAAGAAAAAAAAACTCGTACCGTAAGACAAAAATTGTGAAAAATGTTATTGTGATGGAACTTTTCTTCTAATGGGTATGGTTCTACACATATCTCACATGAGAAAATTGAAGAAGAAATACTTTTGATTACTTCTTTACCACAATCTGCCTTCTCTACTTTAGTCTCCATCCTCTTAACCTAATTAAATTTAATGGATAGGCATCCAACAAGTAATAAACGAAATAGATGTTATTTAAATATATATACGAGTGGAATGCCTAATTAGTTATGTATATAATTAAGTTAAGATATATCGATAAGATATATCAGAGAGGACATTGAATTTTAGGGTTATTTTGGAGTGCACTTGGTGTACCCGTGCACTCCCATATTAATAGGTTAAAATAGGGGTAGTGGATGATTTTTTTAAAAAAACAAATTTAATTATTAATTTATTTAATGGTTGAGATTAGATTAAAAATGAATCCAACGGTTGACATCGTCCAGGTGCACCGGTGCACCACAGTTGGCGGACTCTGAATTTTATCCTCACCGTAATTTAATATGTAATTATTCAATTTTTTTCATTATTATATTAATCTGTGGAACAATTTGATTTGGATTTCACAGGTATATATTTTGTATTATTATTAAAAATATGAAAATTTGAATAATAAGAATTATAGTAAAAGATAATACTATTACCATATAAATAAACCCTATTCATTGTATTTAGGATATTCCATCCAATCAAATCATGATTTGATTAAAAAAAATCATAATGTAAAATTAAAAAAAAGAGAAAATTTGTAGACAAAAATAGAAGTTTAGATTGATATATATGTAATGCCAATAATATCCTTTAAAACAAATGGAATTTCTTGAGCATCCTAATTGAAAACAAGTGGATCTACACGATCAAGGAATTCTAAACGGTGTACAACAAATTGACGCAGCCGGAGTTGGTATCATGATGTCAGTTGTACAATTTTTGGGGAAATATCAATTTTAGTCATCTAATAGGTCAAATTCAATTTTTAGTCCTAAAATTTGGTAAATTTTCAAAAGTAGTCATTCGAGGTCCGAATTTAGTCATTTTTATCTATTGTTGGTCATTTTGTTCACTTTTGGTCATTCTTTCCGGCAACTTTAAGGATCAAAAGTGAAGGACCAAAAGTGGACGAAAATGACTAAAATCGGACACCAGATTATCACTTTTGAGAAATTGCCAAATCTAAGGACTGAAGTTAGATTTGATATATCCTAAAGGATCAAAATTGATATTTTCCCTATAATTTTAAGTGCAGCATCCGTAATGGATGTTGGAGTAAATCAAATTTTTGATGTGAAGTTTAATGTCTTTCTCTTTGTTTGTGTTAGAGTGTCTCCTAGAATCACATCTTGTCTTTCAAAATTCTAGTACTATTTCATATTGTAAAACTTTGTAACTCAGTCAAAAAGGTGAAATTACCTAAATCAATATATCAAAGTTCTTGGCAGATTTTATGTTCTGCAAATTATAAGCTTCGACAGTAGATAGAAGAAATCTGGTGGCCAGGTTCACGATCTAGTTTGGGTTCGAAATTGATTAATATGAGTGTGAAGAAGCAACTGAAGTAGATTGTTGCTGACTTTGATCTTGGGATATTAAATTAGTTGTATAATTTTTATTTTATTGTGCGGCATTATATTAGCTATGATAGATTTTTGGGGAATTTAATATATTGGGATATTAAATTAGATGGGGGAGATTTAGCAACATTAAGTTCTTAAACGGTTATGGCAAAAGTTCCTGCGTCCAAGGGGATACGGATACTCCGTGTCCTTATTTGAACATAACTCCCTCTTCCTCTATATTCTATTTAAACTTATGTATTACTAGGGGTTTAAATGGTAAATGGGCAAGAAAATTACAAAGGCGCTCCGTGAACTGGAGTGTACAGAGCATCACTCAAGGGTTATTCCATTTGGATCAAATTGATCAGCTCAATAGGGATATATTTGTCCATTTTGTGTCATTAGTACTTTATCAAGACAAAAATACCCCTACTTTCATAATCTTTTATTTAATTTGATTATGCTGCAATTAATAGTTTGATTCTAAACGGCAATTAATATTTAGTGACTCAATACATCAATCGATCACCTATCCATACCATTTTCATACTATATTTTATAAATTTAAATGTATTTCATCTAATTATCTAAATTAATTAAATTAATATAGTATAATTTATCGATTAGAACGTTAAATTGTTTTATCATGAATAAGAGTAATCTATAATTTCGGTTAGTACAAAAAATTAATCAATTCAAAAATAAAAATAAAAAATTAGTTAGAATATCATATAGGAAGTACTACTTTTTAATAATAAAGTTAAAATACTAAATAACTGTCTTTTTTTCGTAAAATTAATTTATTAATTAAAATTTACTTAATTTTTAATTAATTTCTCTATCCCTAAAAAAATAATGTATTATGTGCTCTTCTTAGATAAAAAGTGTAAAAAATAATTGTACTTTAATATTTTATCTTTTTTTGAATGAAATATTTTAAATAATAACTTCTTGAAATAGTTGGTTTCCTGTGTCATATGGTGTAAGAATAGAACATTTTATTTTAAAGGGTATAAATTTTAATTAATAATGATATATTTTTTCATTAAAAAGATTTATTTATAAATATGAATAGTATAAATGTTTGATTTAAAAAATTAATAATTTCTTTTTAGAAAATAAATAGTACATGCTCTTATACTAAATGGTATTATAACATTTAATACTAAAGGATAACAACTTCCAAAAATGCGGGATTTTGAGACTCGCAATTTTTTGCCTTTCAAATAATCAATTATATCTCCAAAATATTCTATTATATATTTATTCATAATATTTGGTAGATATTTATTTTTAGAGGGACTACCCCCAATAAAACCAATTTTATAACCAATTTTTTAAAACATTTTTTATACCCATTCTTTTTTTTTACAATTAATTAAAATTATACTCTTAAAATTACGTGCTAAATCAAAGTATAAATATAAATAAAGTGGTAATAAATCATAAATTATAAAATGGATAAAAGAAGAAAAACGATTTTAAAAAAGTTATAAGTGAAAGGTTCTATATAATAATGGGTCACTCTATTATGGACGACTCATTTATACTTATTTATAATTAAAGAATATTTATAAAGTTATTTTATAATATATGTATATAAATTTGTTATTTCATACTTTAAAAAAATATACTTTTAACTATAAATAAACTTATTTTATTTATATAATACACATATTTTAACACATCTCACAATCCACACACATGGATAGCATCTAAAATTTTTTTATCTACAATAATTTATCTTCATGGAAAAAATAACCATTTAATTGATTGAAATATGAATATGTATGATCAATCTATTTACACTATTTTAAAATTGGTATAATTTATTAATTTCAAAGTGCAATATAATAAGTTTTTAAAATAATAAATGGTTATTTATCAATCGAAAATCAATCATTTGTTTACGTAAGACGGTCTCAACTTACTCATAATAAAATTGTAATAATTTTTTTTTTATGTTAGAATAGATCTACTTAATAAATATAAAAATGTTTTTGTGAAACAATGTAATGTGCAAACAATTAAGTTATTGTAATTTTTCTTTCTTTTATGAATTTATAATATAATATATTGTATGTTGAAAAATATTTATTATATAAATATATGATGGTATTTTTTTTTTACTTTTAATTTTTATAATTCTTGACTATACAAATTCCCTGATCATTACATTTTTCTTGTAAAATGTAAATAGAATTGACCTTTAATTTTGGTGGTTGAATCATGTAATTAATCATCACTATATTAATTATTCTTGAAATGTATGTTTTAAAAAGAAAAGAAATTAGTTAATGTATCTAATCCCTTAGGGTCATAAGAGTTTTTATCCCCTCAAATAACTATTGATCCGGATCAAATTGATCCGTTTAGCAGTGTAATATTGTTATAGTAGCATAAGTGCAGCATAAATGTTATGTCATTTGATGTTATATACAAAAACACAAAATATACACAAAATATCTGTACTCAACACCCAAATAAAGAAATTCAGTACACTAAAATAAAGACAATCAGGATTAAAATATATCCTGTGCAGCACACAAGAGACAAATAATATCATGCATTAATTCAGAAATATCCTGCATGTATAGCACACAGAGTATCTTTGGCTCACATAAATAAGACTAAAAATTTATTTGAAGCACACCTATGAAAAAATTCATCAAATGCAACAATAATTATATCACATGTGCTAAGATAGTAATCAACAAAATGTTGAAAATGGACACAATAAGTAATGATAAGACAAGTAATGCTTCATATAAGGGGGATGCATATGACAAGTAATGATAAGATGATTTTAGAACTTTGTATAAATGCTTGATGAATGTCATTGATGAGGGGAATATTTATTAAAAGTAAGAGAGTGATTAACTAATTTAAAATCAATTTTTATTAACCAACACATCATCAATGGGTATGAATATTAATCCTTATTACCATACTCTACTACATACAACCATGCCGCTCCAAGATATATTAGATAAGATTACATTTCTTATTTAAATCATAAGTAAGGATATATTAGGTATAGGTGTTACATTTTTTATTTTTTAAATCTCATAACAATATTTTATGTTGGATGTATTTAATAGTAATAATGCTTACTATTGTTATGTGAGTAATTAATTCATTTTTTTTCCAGTGTACGCAATTAGGTGGGAGCAAGGCCACTTGGCATCTTTCCAGGTGTAACTTCGTTCGATTCTTTCTCCACGTGGCAGCTCTCCCATTGGTCCAAGAATAGGACAAAACTGCATCTTTTCCTCACGTTGTATCACTTCCTCCCTATACATTGGATTTTGTCTCCTTGAATGTTCATAGAAAGGAACCCTTTTCCACAGTAGCTTTAGTCCCTATATACAATAATACAATTAATAATTAATTAATTTAGCTTCCTTATTTATTTCATCTGTATTATAATTTCATTTTCTTTGAAAACATGCCGCTTTCATATTTGTCATTTTTTTAAAACAAATTCTTTGATAGAGAAAAAAAAAATCCTCATGATTTTTTTTTTAAATTTAGATCAAATCCCTTAAATTATAAGTCCACCTGAAAACTGAAAAGAGCTAAAATTAAATGTGGAAGCAAAATTTTGAAAGCAAGAATCTACATTTTTGGATCCGATCACTACTAGAAAAATGCTGATAGACATCAGTGCTGCACCGATGTCTATTTCACCTAAGGGGTGATGTTGTATCCAGTGATGTTAAATTTCATGCTGATAGACATCGGTTATCCACCGATGTCTTTTCTTTAAAAGACATCAGTTCAAACTCATTCGACATCGGTTATGCACCGATGTCTTTCCCAGAAAAGACATCGGCTCAAACCCATTAGACATCGGTTATCCACCGATGTCTTTTTTAGAAATGACATCGGCTATAACCTATTAGACATTGGTTATCCACCGATGTTTTTTCTTTCCAGAAAAGACATCGGCTACAACACATTAGACATCGGTTACCCGCCGATGTCTTTTCCAGAAAAGACATCGGTTCTAACCCATTAAACATTAGTTATCCACCGATGTCTTTCCATGACAATTTTTTTTCATAAATATAAATTATTATTAAAATTAAATTAAATTATTATAACTAAAAAATTCTAATAATGATAAATTATATTTAGAAAGGTAATGGTACAAAGTACAATATATAAAAGTACAAAAAGTGTAAAACCAAAAACTGCTCCTTAAGGGAACACAATCTATACAAGTTTAACTTGCCCAAAACTTAACATTATAATTAACACCAACACAATATATACAGGTTTAACTTCAACTAACACTAACCTACCTAAAACATAATGTTACAATGAACACAATCTATATAAGAAACTAACAAGCACCGAATGTAGAAGAAACCAACCAGACAAGCAGAGAAAGTGAGATTCCATTTCATTTTTTGCATCGTCCAGGTCCGCCAAAGCTCTTTTGACGAAGTATGCTCCAAGCTGCATGAGGTCATCCAGCTGATTAAAACTATTAAAATAAACTTTAGAGCAACAAAGAGACATTTAAACCTTGCACAAAATTCTGAATATTCGTACACAAAAGGGCAGCTTAAAGAATCATATTAATGAATAACTTAAAGATGTTAAATAAAAATTAGATGAATAATAAATCCATTCAGCAAAATCTGATACAAACCAACCTGAGGAATTATAAGTCAGCATATTCAGTTTAGCAGCAAAGTATATCTTACGATATCTCAGAATTAAGTTATTTAAATCTTTCTTGTCAATTATATATATTAACCTTTGGAGACAAATTCCACAAAAAAAAACTGAACCAAACAAATCAGGACTCAGTGAAAAAACATCAAAGGCCTGTTCACTAGTTACATATAACAACTAAATTACTAAACAAAAGCTCATGCATACAGCCTATCTCAACAAGCATCAATAAAAAATATATACCAAAGAAAACTAGAATGTATATTTTTCACAGTTACATTAATATTATATGAGGCCTTACATTTGAAAAAGACCTTGTACTGAGTAGGATGCACTGATTTCCTTTGTAGAAAATTGATTTTGCAGATTGAGAATAGCAGCAGTTATATGCAACCATAGCAAAATTCAGGAATAAGGTGCAAGAAACATTGAGTTCATTAATGATTGACCATAATAAATTTAGCTTCATAACACAGAGTGCTTGGAAATAGTCAAAAGTCTCACATTCAAGCCAAATTACAGAAAACTAACACAACCTATGAGATAGACATTCATGGTATTTTTACTTCCTATTATAACATAATAAATGGTGAAGAACACTTGATATATATCCACTATTAGTATGAAATTCATAAGGTATAGATAACATCTCTGATCCCACTCTTCACATCATTATAGTCGAACCTCTAACTTAAACTCACTTTGAAGCTACTTAAAAATTCAAACCAACACAAGTACTTAAAATAAAGCTAGCAACTAAAGACTCCAAAAGCTTATTGTGGCACAATATTTGGTGGTATGTAATTCATGGTTGGAATCAGATTAAAGATTTTAATAGTTAAAATAGAGTTACCTACAGAAATGCCATGATTCCATCCTGGAAAAATAAAAAAGCCATATCAGAATCAGCTATGTTTAGTTAAAAAACGAAGCATAAGAATTACATTCTATCATACTAAAAAACCAGGTCACATATATATTGACCAATAATAATATTCAGTAAAACTTATGCCAAAATATATATCTATGATTACTTTTTAGCATGTGTGTGCGCTTAAATTCTCTGGTTTATTAATAAAACTTGTTCATTTTAGAGGGATCTAATTAAAACCATCTATTAGTGAGTAAATTCATTTACGAAAATCAAATAACAACTCTCAACCAGTTCAAGGAAGTCTGGAGCAATATAACTGAAAAGCCAACAACAATGATTTACAAACCAAGACAACAACTAAAACAAGAAAAGCACAAATATAACAACAAGCACAAGAACAAAAATCACAAAACCATGACAACAACTAAAACAAGAACACAAATAAAATGAAAATAAAAAATAACAAAAGTAGTCAATTCAAAGCTTGAGGCGCTTCTTTTCTAAACAATGATTTACGAATCTCATCACCTCCACCATTTCTTAGCCCATCATGCACAAAGGAATCATATCTTCTCTCATAATCAGCAATTTCTCAATTATGAAAACATGCACTTTCAAAACATATAAGAATTATGAAAATTTGCAAAGCAATTTATACCCATTTTTTATAAAGCAAAACCAACAATGCAACTCTCACTTCAATTCAATAATTTACAAGAAACATAAAGCATAAGAAATAAAAATTAGTTTAAGAAACTTAAAACTAGACAGAACTGAATTGCAACACTTAAAAATTAGTTTAAGAAACTTAAAACTAGGCAAAACTTTCAAGTGCTTGATAATTTTAGAGGTTGATTTCTTGAAGACACTCAACGATTGAAATATGATGAGATTGTGAGTGGAGTGGCAGCCTTGTGTGAGGAGTGAGAGTGTGAAATCTCGTGTGTGAATTTATTTATATTTGTTGCAATAAGGAATATCCATTAGAAATGGTTTTGACATATGCATCAGGAATATTCACATTAACTTGCCTCACTTCCTATCACCCAATATGTTCCATCATATATGCCTTTCCCATTCCAATTTTTTGTGATAACTACAAGTACTATCCACTTAGCTATTTATAGAAAAATGCATAATAAACCAGGCCGCAACTAATAACGACTTTTATGATATTCAAAGAAAGAAAAAATAAATATTAAGAGATATACCTCAATATCAGTACTTGAAAGCAGATAAAGTCCTTCTGGTTTAAGACAAAGATGAGAGCCCTATTTCCAATTTGATCTACAATCAAAAAGAGTGGTGACAAATTGAGAATGGAAAACACCCCTCAAGATTTACAAGTGAAACACCACATATGCTAACTTTTGGGTAGAGGAAAGATGGATTTCATGGATCTAAGGTATCTCTTCTAAGCCTTCTAAATGAAATTTTGTGATGAAATGATGAAAAGAAGAATCGTTATTTTCATTTCTAAAGAATCACATCTTATTATTTGAGTCTCACATCAGCTCGAAAACAAGATTCTACTTTTAAAATGAACAAAATAGACACCGTGAACGACAATGGAAATCGAGAGTGGAGGAGTATTCAACCAAAAAAAGAAAATGGAGCCGTAATGTTTTTGGTGCATTATGCTGATATACCAGTACTCAGGGGATACAGGGTATCATCAACATCTGAAAAGTAAAAAAGAAACATAAAATTCAGAAGTTGATTCAATTTTGGGGAATATGTGATGATACGCACACAAAGAAAAAGTTACCAAAGAGAAGACAGTCATATTTGGGTCTGAGACTTTCTGGTAGCAATTCTGGGCATCCATTTAGTTCTAAGAAACAGTCTGAAAAGTGAACTGAAGATGAAAAGGCGTAAGATTAAAAGGATCAAAGATAATAAAAAACCAACACCAGACTAAAGAATCATTTAACCTAGAACACAAACAATGAAGTTGAACCACAGAAAGTCAGCACATTTATAAAATCCATGGAAGCAATTAAATATGAGACACTTATTAGTTTCTACGGCTACCATTTTAATATCGACACTTAATTATTTTCCCAATCAGAAGAAGTAAAAAAGGCAGAAAACTAGAAAGAATGAAATTCAAATCCACATTATAGAAAATGAATGAATCAAGCGGGGAAGAACAAAGATAAATAAAATAAATAAAAAACATACCAAAATTTTGGGAAATGCGAGTAGTCAGTGATGTTCGGAGGACGAACTAGTTTGGGAATTTGAAAGAGAGTAGCGAGAGAATATGGTGAGGAGTGAGAGAGTGCTAATGTGGACGAACTAATTTTATTTGTCAGAAACCCCCGGTCAGGTAGAGGCGCCGCAAAGGAAGGACTACGGTGGATTCAGTTGAACGAGTGTTCCTTCTTCTATTTTACACCCTAACTTCAAATTTTAGCTATGCCATTGCCCTCGATTTGAAGCTATGATGGAGGAACGAGGAAGTGGTGGCGGCTGGAATCTCAAGGAGAGGGCTTCTGACAGAGATGGGTGGCTCAGCGGCGGAAGATAGCCGGAGACGACTTTGAACGCCTAAAAGTTTCAGCCGCGAGAGTGAACTGTTCAGCCGTGAGAGGGATAATTGGGTTAAAGAAAATTCTAGGGTTTTAATGTATTTAAAAATATATAATATCGTACAAAAATAAAATATTTACTTTGACAAAAATGGTTTAAAGGCTTCAATGATGATAGGGCAGGTGCGTGATCAAACCTGAATCTCGAAAAAAAAAATATAAAATTTTTAAAAGACAACACTTAATAGACATTGGTGGCTATAACCGATGTCTATCATAAAATAGACATCACTTAAAAAGACATCGGTTTAGTCCACCGATGTCTATCAGCATGCTTTTTTATAGTTTGAGAATAGACATCACTTGATAGACATCGGTTAGTGATAACCGACGTCTATCAGCGCATTTTGAATTAAAACCGATGTCTATCAGCGTATTTTTAACGCTGATAGACATCGGTTTTACAAAAGACATCGGTTTTACAAAAGACATCGGTTCTTCACTTAAAGACATCACATTTTATGCAAAACCGATGTCTATTCGGTGATTTCTTTCCACAGTTTTGTTGTAGTGGATCAACCTAAAATATATTACTTAGTTTATTGCTTAGATGAAATATCATTTAGATTAAAAATTAATATCTTGATCTTTTATATAAAAAATTATTTTTTTTTACTAGTAAAAAATTAATGAATGAATGAGACCGTCTCACCGAAAGATTGTTGTAAAAATTATTGACAAACACTTTATTAGATTACTCTTTAGTAAATGAAAGATTATTATTTGGAGAAATGAATTATTATTATTATTTGAATGAAAAATGTTACTCATTCCCACAAAAGTTTAAAATTTCAAATAATATTTTTTATTTAAAAAATGATAATTCATCTTTATGAGTAAATTTTCATTACTAAAGATTATAATTTCTATAAAATTTGCATGATTTTTATTAATAATAATAATTGAATTAGAATCTAATTGATTCGTGAAAGTATGCATAGCCGCAACCAAATTAATGTGCTTAATTATCCGTATTCAATCAAAACTTTCATTTTAATAACATTCCTGCAATTAATCACATGACTTATGAGTTGTGACTCCAAGTTTCTTGTGGACCAAAAATGACATCTACACTGTCTCAATCACAAGAGATGGAATTAAGAACACAATACATTAAAAAAGAGTTAGATTTGTACATGTACTCGTGGATCAATATTCTAAAATTCATTTAAAAAATATAAGTACATAACAACTTGCGTGAGACCGTCTCATATAATAAATTTTGAGATATGAATAAAAAGTGATAATATTATAGTAATAAACCATTATTACTAATTGATGAAAAGTGAAAATCCTCGTAGATTCATCAATTTTATTTAATTGGGTAAAATTCAGAAAACTAATCACTAAACTTTATAAAGGGCTAATAGTTATGGCATTGGATATGCGTACAAGGACTGATCAATTTATACGTACAAGATTTTGCCATTCAAATATGTACGTACATTTGTATAAATAGATCAAGTTTATAATCAAAATTATTCCATACAAATTTATTTTATTTAAAATAATTACAAGAAATTTAATTTTTTGCAATAGTTTCTTAACTTTTAAATTCTCAACAAAATGATCAATTTTACCTTAAATGTCCAATTTTTCTAATTTCATGGGCGAATCGGTAATTTTACAAAAAAAATTTAGGATGAAATCGAAGTAAAACTAAAATTTTATAAATGTCCTAATTAATTATTTTAGCTATTTTAGGACATTTTCGAAAAGTAAAAATATATAAAAACAATTTAGGTTTTAAACTCTGAATAAATCATAAAATCTACAAAAGACTTGCATGCCACAAAGTGAATCAAGAAGTCAAAAGAATTAAGTGAAATATTAATTAATATATAATTACTTACATTCCAATATGCAGTGATAGAAACTCTATGGGGCATCAACCAGAAGAATGATTCTAGATCGTCTGATGTAACTATGGATGATGATGATTTCATACAAACTCTTTTAGCTGTGTATGAAGCTCTAAAGTAGGTACCCAATTTGGGATGTTCCACCGACATAAATGCGAATAAATTTTCCCCTGGTTCTTTCATCTTCATCCTCCAATTCCCCGTCACATCCTTTCAATCAACACAATCATTCGTTTGATTTTCATGAGACGATAAAAAGTGATAATAATATTCAAATTAATGAAAAAAATGAAAATGAAGTGATTTATTTTTTATAAATAATTTATAGTATAAATTAATAGTGATGACGTTTATCATAGAAAGTGATAATATTTTTAATACAAAAATATAATTATTTAAGAATATGTAAAATGGTTTCACACAAATGTTCCACTAAATTTATTGTCCAAATAAAATTAATTTAATTATGAATTAATGAACAACAATTGATGGTTCAACTAAATTACCATAAAAGGGCTAATATATTCAGATTTTGGAACCAAATCAGAGGTTGGATCGAATACAAATGTCACACTTTCTCCCCATGGTGTATTGCTTGCCTGAAAAACATTAATTTTGAGTGAGAGAAAAAGAGAGAAAATTAAAAAGAGAGAGAAGTTGGCTATGATCTTGATAAGTTGATCACCTCAATAAGGCATTTCTTCAAGATCTTGGTAGAGCCTTCAAAGTCATAACAGTAGTAGTAACTTACAGGACTTCTTTCATACCCCAAGCTGGGTGGTATTCTCAGAAGATAACAAAAATTAACGTCACAAATTAAATTAACCAAAATTAATGTAATTTAAATTGGCAAATAATTAAGTGTACAAAATTCTTAAGTTTAAAAAAAAAAAAAAGATACACTGGTCCATTCGTCTTTGCAGCTCGACGAGCATCGTCGGAGGAGAGGTAATTCGGTGGCGAGTACGGCGGCCGGTCGAGGTCAATGAGAGCATAACGGGCGGTGAATCGGAACGAGTTGTGGACGGGGTGGCGCCGCTCGTGATGCACCGTGCCTTCGTAAAGTGCGATGACGTTTCCCACCTCCTCTGAGGGGACGGTGAAGATGCGGCGGAGGAGGAGGCGGACGGCGAGGAGGAGTGAGAGTGTGGTGGCAGTGATGGTGGAGTAGATGATATAGCAAATAATGAATAGAGGAGTCATGTTGATTAGTTAGTGTTTAATTAGTGTTGGATGTTGCAAATGATTCACATAATCTCTCGCTATTTATTGTGATTCTCAAGGCAATCATTGTGTGAGACTTTATTAGGTGGAGAGTTTGTTAAATAAATAAAAAAATATAATATTTTAATATGCAATACTCCCTCCGTTTTGGACGGCAAAGGTCCCCAATTTATTTTTTGTACGCGAAGAGTATTCTTATTTTATATGTAATGACCTTTGAATGAAACAGTCAATATAGTAAAATGAGGATCTTTCGATGGGACGACTCTAAATTGATAAAAAATGATAGTAATGTAGACGATCTCATACAAATTGATAAAATAATACTATCTCTATCTATTGATAATGTACCAATTTATTTTTTCACATGAATTAAATAGTATTATTATTTTATATAAATGTGTAGTTATATTAATATTGAATAATTAGTATGTTTAGATTCCTTTTACTAAAAAAATGAAAAATTTTAAAATAAATGATCAAATTAACAAAATAAATATTTTATTAATGGAGAATGGATAATAATTATTTAAAAAACGTTGGACCATATATGTAATACAAATCATGTCCTTCCTATATATTGCCCTGATAGGAAGGGCAAACTATCACGTGGAAACCTATATACTATTCTGTATTTTCTATTTTATGTTATCTTGTTTTTTTCTTTTTCTGTTTTTTTTTTCAATTAATTATTACTCCATTAACTACAACGATACTTAATTATTTTCAAATACTCATCTTTCTCTCTTTTTCTTTTACACTTTAAATTTAATTACCTTTTATTGTATAATCAATATCATATTCCAATGATAAAGTATATTAAAACTCGTTATTATTATTAAATTAATTATTTATTTATTTAATTTTCTTAATGTAAAATTAATATTCTTTTATTTTATTTTATTTTCAAAATATTTAAATTTATATTTCAACAATATTAATACAACATTTTCATATACTTTCATCCTTTTATTTATATATATTTATATTCAATAATATTTTTAAGGTTAATTGTTTCATTTTACAATTTAAATATTTAAAATTTGATAAATTCTGATAATTTAAAAAAAAAATTAAATAACTTTAATTAGAATTAGAATATTGAATCCTCATGAAAACAATATTTAAAATAAAATATTAATTATAAGGATCATTATAAAGAACTAAGTAAAACATTAGTATTTAAAATATAGCAGTCTTATGTGACACCTTTTCACGGTGAGATAATTTTATACTTTCATGATTAGTTATTACTTTTATTAATAAAAAAGTAATTATTTTTTTTAAAATAATATTATCACTTTTCATATATATTATAAATTGTTCATGAAATAATTCGTAACATCATTATTACTTTTTACCAATTTAATATCATTTTTCATTACAAGGTTATCATTTTTTATTATTTTATAGAATTTATCCCATGTCAGTGTTACACAATTCTTTTTATCTGTAAAATAAAATAGTACATATTAAAACCTAAGCTCAACAATGGTGGCATACTGTCTTTATTGTAATCAGGTCAGTATGAGAGAGAGGGAAGGGGAAGAGAGAGATTATTTTAAAGAAACGTGTGAGATTGTGTGGTCTGAAAAATTCCTTCTCACTCATGTCAACTTAACGTTGTTATTTATGGAGTGTTTGCTCATACAGAGGTTTCTCATCGATCTACAATACCATAAACCATTAATGATGTTCTCTCGTACTCCGACAGACACGTGTAATCTATACATATATAAAAGCAAACCTAAATTTCTATTTTTATTTTTAATTTTTTTTAAATTTTACTCCATTTAGAAATAATTCAATTTTAATCTTGATCGTCCAATTAATGTTTTTGATTTCAATAATAAAATTTAATCTAATTATACTAATAATAATGGATTTTGTTATTTAAATTTTACTTTCTAATTAATAATATAAATTTGGTAATTATAAGAGCTATTTTTGACATATTTAACTAATTTTTAATCAATATATGCTTAATTTAAGTTAATATATAAATTAATATTCATATATTATAATTTAATTTAATATATATGACATATTATTTTTCTTTGATTTCAATCCATCATAAAATTTAATTATACTAATAATAAATTTTTTTATTATTTAAAATTTACTTTTTTATTGATTTAATTTAACAATATAAATTTGATTAATTTTTAATCAATATATGTTTAATTTCAATTAATATAGTATCAATTTTATTTTTATTAGAATCGTCTCTATAATTATTTGCTTTCAATCACGGTCGTTCATTCTATATAAATCTTTTCAACCTAATCAAATTCTTACTTTCTCCATTTTTTTTCTCTCTAATGTTTTTTCTTTTCCTTCTCTTTTACAGATTCTACTTTCATATTATTTATAATCAACTCTAATTTGTTTTGTCTTTTATATTTTTATTTGATCTTATATGCAGGTTCAATCATTCTCCTAAAGGTATCATTATACTTTTTAATTTTTTATTATCTTTTTTTTTCTCTTTGATTTTTGTGTTTTTTTAATAATTCTATATATCCAATTTTTATAATTTAATTTATTTTATCTTCTTTTATACGTACTTTTATTTGATATTATTTTTAGGTTCAATCATTCTCATATTTGATCTTATTCTTTTTGTTTTTTCTCTAATACTTCTTCTTTTTCTTCTCTTTTACAGATTCTACTTTCATAATATTTATAATCTACTCTAATTTGTTTTGTCTTTTATACTTTTATTTGATCTTATGTACATGTTCAATCATTCTCCTAAAGGTATCATTATACTTTTTTAATTTTTAATTTTTTTATTTTTTTCCTTCGATTTTTGTGTTTTTTTAATAATTTTATAAACCCTATTTTCATAATTTAATTTATTTTATCTTCTTTTATACTTTGATATTATTTTTAGGTTCAATCATTCTCATATTTGATCTTATTTGTAGGTCCAATCATTCTTTTTTTGTTTTTTTTCTCTAATGCTTCTTCTTTTTTACAGATTCTACTTTCATAATATTTATAATCTATTCTAATTTGTTTTGTCTTTTATACTTTTGTTTGATCTTATATGCGGGTTCAATCATTCTTCTTAAAGGTATCATTATACTTTTTTATTTTTTGTTATCTTATTTTTTTTCTCTTCGATTTTTTTTAATAATTCTATAAACTTTATTTTTATAATTTAATTTATTTTATCTTCTTTTATGCTTTTATTCGATATTATTTTTAGGTTCAATCATTCTCATATTTGATCTTATTGGTAAGTCCAATCAGATATCATTTTTTTGTCTATCTTTTTTTTTTAATTATTGCGTTTCCTTTATAATAATAATAATTATATGAACCATATTTTTATATTTTCATATTCTATCATTTCTTCTTCTTTTTAATCATCTTTTTGTTTTTTTTTCCGTTTATACTTTTTCTTTTTTTCACTTTTACAGATTCTACTTTCATATTATTTATAATTTAGGTTCAATCATTCTCCTTAAATTTAAAGGTTCAATCATCTATATATATATATATATATATATATATATATATATATATATATATATATATATATATATATATATATATATATAAGGTTTTGATTTCAATAATAAAATTTAATTACACTAATAATGGATTTTATTATTTAAATTTTATTTTTTTATTTTATAATATAAATTTGGTAAATATGAGATATATTTTTAGCATATTTGACTAATTTTTAATATATATATATATATATATATATATATATATATATTAAAAATTAGTCAAATATGCTAAAAATATATCTATATAAACAAACTTAATTTCTATTTTTGTCTTCAATTTTAATCTTGAAGTTTGCTACTTTTGATCTTAATCATAGATTCTATTTATGCTAATAATAAATTAATTATTTATTTTTTAATCAACAATATAAATTTGAAAAATATGAAAAATATTATTGGCATATATTCTACTAATTTTCAATCATTATACTAATTTTTATACTATCAAATCTTTCAACGCTATTTTTGGTAATTTTTCATATTTTTTCCTACGTCGTTGATTGCTTTGAATCACGATCGTTTATTCTTTCAAATCATTATATATAAACCTTTTAATTACCTAATCAAATCCTTACTCTTTTTTTTCTTCTTCTTTTTCGTCTCTATTTCATTTTCATACTATTTCTAATATATTTTAATTTGTTAAATCATTTATATTTTACTTTGATTTGATGTAATGCGCAGGTTCAATTATTTTGAGTATCATTCTTCTTTTTTTATTTTTGTTATCTTTATTTTATCTTTTATACTTTTATTTGATCTTATTATTATTTTCATATTTGATCTTATTTGCAGGTTCAATCATTCTCATTTGAAGTATCTTCTTTTTTAGTTTTTGTTATCTTATTTTCGTTTCTCTACGATTTTTGTATTTTCTTTTTAATTCTATAAACCTTATTTATATACTTTAATTTATTTGATCTCTTATACTTTTATTTGATCTTATTTTCAGGTTCAATCATTCGATTTGAGTTATCATTCTTATTTTAGTATGGACGCGGGTGAAATGGGGTGGCGGGGAGTTTGGGGTGGGTAAAGGGTAGGGCTGGGTTGTAATACTTTTATTATTTAAATATTAAAATTTAAAATTTTATTAATTTTTTTTGGGAGTGGGGGGTGTGTAGGGGTAGGTTGGGTGGTAGAGTTTCCTCCATAAAAAATGTTTTTAATAAAATTTTAGATTTAAATATTTCATATAATAAAATTTTATTATTTTTATTTGTCATATATAAAATTTTATTTTAAAAATAATTTTTGAATTATGAATTTGAAATCCTTTCAAAAATTCATAATTTATTCAAATAGTGGTATTCAAATGAATTGATTTAAAATTCAAGGAATTTAAATTCCATTCATTTTCGTAACCATTGGATTTGTAATGACTCAATTCAAACACAACCTAAAAGTATATAATTGTAATATACTTTAAATCTTTCCGTGCAACGCACGGATGTGTAATATATAGTATTTGTTAAAAAGAAAATTTTAAATTCTAAAGACAAATAATTGAATTTCTTTCCACTCTTATGGTCAATAATACAATGTGTAATATAAAAAATAATTTATGAAAATTATGTAGAAAATCCTGTGTGATAAAAAATAATTAATGAAAATTATGTAGAAAATCCGATGTGTTATTACACAACACTAGTTTGTTTTTATTCAAAAATAGTATTTCCTAAAAATTATTTTTTTATGATTTTAAATTTTATTACATATATACTTGAGTTTTTTTCCACCTTATTTTCAGCTATTAATTGAGGTTTTCCCCTGTGTTAGAAAGATGAGCATCTAATTGAAAAAATAAAAAAGAAAAAAATATTTTAAAAATAAAATATTATTAAATTAAATATTTAATTATTTTCAATCACTCATCTTTCTTCTATTTTTCTTTTATAATTATAATTATAATTTTATATTTATTAATACAACTTTTCATACATTTTCCTCCTCTCATTCATATATTAATAATTTTTATTAGACCCTCTTCGTTTTAAATTAAATTTTAAACTTTTTTTTCGTCTGTCCAATACTCCTTCCGTCTCATTTCAATGTTTACGTTTGCTTTTTGCATATTGATTAAGGAGTATATTATTTTAATAGATAGTGGCTGGAAAGATATATTTAATGTAAAGTGGGTATGTGTATTAGTGGTGATATAATAATTATTTTAAGTCCCATATTCCAAAAAAGGAAACGTAAATATTGAAATGGGACACCCAAAATAAAAATATGTAAACATTGAAATGAGACAGAGGGAGTATTGATCGGTGTGAAATTCACCTAGAATTTTTGGTTTAATTGCATGAATTTATTTGAATTTAATTTAATAATTAAGCATGATTTTAATGAAAATACTATTAATTGCTTGATTACTTGGAGATAGGTGTTTTTGTGTATTTTTGCAGAAAAAGGGGTGTTTTTGAGCTTGAAAGAGCGATGGAAGAAACGAGAATTAAATTTGGAATAAAACAAGAAAAAATGGTTGCAGCTGAAAAGACAACATATTTGAAGAGGACTACGACAACACTTTTTCTGGGTGTTGAGAAAAGTAAGCATAGACAACAGCTCAAAGCGTTGTCCTTTAGGGTCTCAGAGGTGTTGTCGTAGGAGCAGAACAGAGCGTAAGATTCTGTAAGAGAAACTCGATCGAGTTTTTCACTCCTCGATTGAGTTTTTAGGACAATGTCACGTCACCCTATTCTGCTCTTCACTTGCAACCGCTGTTTAATTATTTGTCACGTCACCCTATTCTGCTCTTCACTTCTCTTCACTTGCAACCGCTGTTTAATTATTTTTGTTGATGGGCTAGCTGATGGGCCAACAAGATGGGCCAGCAAGATCTTTTAATTATTTTTACTGATGGGCCAGCAAGACCTCTTTAATAAAAATTTTTTTAATAAATTTATGCTGGTCAAGGCTTGAAATCGAGACCTCTCGGTCACATGGGCACGCCTCCAACCGTCAGGCTACAACTGAGTTTTGCTTTTAAACCTTACGGATATAATATTAAACCTGGTTCCTGGATCCGATTTTAAGCCAAAAAGCTCATTTTCTTCACTTAAGCCCATTTTCTCCACCTTAGCCCATCATCAAAAATGTTGCCCTAATTCCTTGATCTTCCATTCATATATATATATATACATATATATATATATATACATATATATATATATACATATATATATATATATATATATATATATATTCCTTCTCATCATTCCCATTCACCATTTTTTTTTGGAGGCTACACCACACCACCACTCTTCATCCAAGAGAGACCTCCACTAGTTGAGATTCCTTCTCTTTGGGGGAGGAATCCATTTTAGTTTTAAATGATTTTCTATATTATGTATTTATTTTTTTCCAAGAAGGTGGATTCACCAAGGAGTGGATGATATTCATGAATGTAAAACTTCATTAAGGTGTAATCTAATCCTATTTATTATCTTTATTTTCTATGTTTTGGTGGTTAATTGATGACATGATTATTGATTAATTTATGAAAATGTCTTGATTGAATTTTTCGGCTTTGATTATGTTTTATTTATGAAATTCAAATGCCTTGTAGTAATATGAGATTTATGTCTTTGATATTAGTGCACTGTGATTAAGTTGTGTATTGTGTGTCGGCATGTCTTGTCGTTGTTTTACCCTTAGTTGTTTTGCATGATTATCATATGTGAGTTTCTTCCATTTATTACATGTGTGTTTAATATAAGGGGAGCCTAGCCAAGGAGTCCTTATGTTTAGAATAATGTAAATGAACACTAGTGAGATCACTTGTGCCCGAGGATTAAACTAGTGAAGGGAACCCATCCATACGAACATAGTACCTTGAAGGAAATTGCAAGTAGGATCGATGCTATGAGCTTTTTAGGGGTTGTGAAAATAATCTACATCCTATTCACCATGGCCATTGGGGATAAGTGGAAATCGTGATTGCCCTTACCATGATTTGCTTAAAAATAGAAAACAATTAAAGATGTTGGATGATTGATTATATGAGTGTATCATGAAAATTATCATGGCATTGAAAATCCAAAAATATTGTAATTAGATTTACTTTTTCATGCATTTTATTTTCTTTTATTTATAAATATCCTTTTCGATCGTCCCTAACTAATCATAATGCTATACCTAAAGGGCATAAATCCTAAATCCCATTGGGTTCGATATTTTGTTGCTTGGTCGCCCGTACTATTAACGATCAATCAAGTATTAAACTTCGACACCCAAAAAAGATAACATCACATATATTTTCAATCTTGAAAGTACATTTTAATTTATTTATTATCTAAACATATTACATTATCCTACAAAAGTCAATAAAATTAATTAAAAGACAATTTTTCTTAAATTTCATATCTAAAATAATGGTAAAATATAAATTCGGACAAGGAAGTTTATAAAAGTCAAAGTTTTAAATTGTGATGACAAGCACTGTTGAAGCGATTCAACGTAAGAAAATCACTTTATCAATCATTAGTAAGGAGAACCTCATAATTACTAGCCCCATACGTACATGAAACGTTGTTATAATTAAATTAGAGATTTAATCGGTGAAGAAAGTTATTTGAAGTTCAGTTGATCGTGATTTATATATCAATCACTATAGTAAGGAGTAGCCCTATACCTACATGAAATATTGTTATAATTAAATTAGAGATTTAATCGGTGAAGAAAGTTATTCGAAGTTTGATAATTGATCGAACCAATTCAATTTAAAAGTTAGATTCCACTTATTTTAAATAATATTTTATAAAATTATTATTCATAAAAAATGTATAATCATCAAAATTATTTTATAAAGATATTTATAGTTCAAAATTCTACTTCATACATAATTTATAATTAATATACTCAATATTCAAAACCATATAATTCATAATTTAATTCAAAATTTAAATATTATATTCTAAAATAAATTAAAGTGAAAGTAAAATATTATTAAAAAAAGTTGATAATTTATTTTTTTTAAATAAAAAAACGATCGGATCGATTCAACCGATTTTTTCGATTTTGATTGGTTCAAACTGATCTTAGCTTAAAAGTAGTTTTTAAGATGTCTGGAACCGGTGCCAGCTCCAATTTCCAATTAAACTGATCAGTCGGATCCAATTTTAAAAACATTACCAAGTACTTAAATTTGTATATTAGTATTTTAGATTATATTTGATCAACAAATTGTTACATTATCAAAAAGAGTAGAAGTACACCTACCATAACTTAAAACCATCCATTATTACATCTCCATATCCTCATCAATTCAAGCAAAAGATTACGGTTAATCATACACAAACTCTCTAAATTTGAGTAAGAATTACTTTAAAATCAAAAGTAGTTTGCTTAGGTTATTAACTTTTTAATTTAATGGCTTGAAAGGCAAGGGGTGGTTAAGGCTTCCACTTTCAGATTGAGGTAAGGATTTAAGCCACCTCGAATTTATAATTGTGTTTTACTTTTAATTGGGTAATATTTTAATGGGTTGAGGATTTAAGGAGGGATTTATAAATCTTTTCTTCAAATTCTTTCTTCATGTTTGGATCCATCATTAAATTTATGAATTTATAAATTAAGATTTCAAATCATGGATTTAATTTTGATATATTTTAATTGTTTTGAAGGGATTTTCAAATTCTTAATCCTTCAATTGTGTTATAGATATATTGATATATAAAATTTATAAATTAATTAAAAAGATAATTTTTAATTTTTAATTTTTTAAATTTCATTATTTTTTATTTTTGATAAATAAGATTCTATTTTAAAAATAAAAAATTATTTATGAATTATGGATTTGAAAATCCTTCCAAAAATCCATAATTTATCCGGAATTCAAATGAACTGATTTAAAATTCATGCAATTTAAAACCCACTCATTTTAAAATCCATTGGATTTGAAATGACTCAATCAAAACACAACTTTAGGGAAATATGTCAATTTTTGTTTACATGTTATAGATCGGGAAATTTTTAAAATTCACCTAAGTATGTCTGATTTTAATTTTAGTAATTTTTTCTTTGCAATTCTCAATTTTGATAATTTTTTGTCCGATTTGGTCCTTTTTGTCCAAATTTTATCCTTTTATAAAATTTAATATTTTTCTTTGTACAAAATTGGACAAATTTTAACATAAAACTAAATTTAGAAATGAAAAAAGGGGACTAAATTGAACTAAGAATTAAGTTTAAGAGTTGGTATTTTGTGTTCCCAAGTACACAAGATGTGTAAGGGTACAACATTTTATTTTAAAGAGTATACATATTTTAGTTTAAAGAGTATACACTTTAATTAAATATATATTTTTTCTTCAAGAAATAAAGGATACACATTCTTATACTAAAGGATGTACCATTTAATACTAAATGGTATTTGGGCACACGTTGTTCCGATACACACAAGTTTTACCCTAAGTTTAAACGATAAAAATAAAATAATGAATCTTACTATGGTGATCATGTAAGATTCAAGTCATTAGGTTCTAGGTTAATAATTAAATACGCACATCCTTAGATTAAAATTTTAAAGAATACTATATACCCTAAATAAATTTAATTAAGTGCACTCCAAAGTTACCCTAGCTAAAATAATAATCCTTTGTCCCATAAATGCAAGTTCACATATATTATTTTTTGTTTGTTCCCATAAACAAATTTGCTAGAAATATCACAAAATTCAATGACCTCTATATAATTTAATTGCACATTTGACACTCTTTTCTAACTCATACTCTCCTTATCAGTAAATAAGGTATACATCTTATCATTTTGAGCGTCATACTAAAGATATATATTTTCTTTTTTAAACATATGAGACCTACACACATCACCAATTCAATTAATATATAAGATCCACACACCCAACTAATACAACTTTACACTACAAATTGAATAATAATACTCATTAATCCATGTATAAAAGGCAAAGGTGTACATATCCGGTGTACGGGGAGAGTATATATAACTTAATTATTTTATAATTTATTTATTATTTATTTAAAAATAATAAACTATCTTTAAGGAGATGTTTTTCTAGGTTTAAGTAGGAATAAGAATAGTATGGTTAAGACTAAGTGGATTGAGTAAATCTAACAAATGGTGTTAATTTATGCTTGATGATTTAATAAAGTAAGATAAATTTTCTTTTATGTCGAATTAATAGGTAAGAATGGTAGATGATGGAGTTAAATTCATTTTTTGTCCTATAACTAAGCAAAACTTCAATTTTTGCCCTAAAAAATATAAGTGGTTCAATTTTGCCCTATAACTAACGAAAAATTTCAATTTTTGCCCAATTTTCGCCGGAAAATACAAATTTCGCCGGAATCCGCCACGTCATGCTTCAATTTGGGGGTTCCCGACTGGTCAATCCGACGTGGCAATTTTGACTTTTTTTTACATTAGAGTTAAATCATTTTTTGCCCTGTAACTAATCAAAACTTCGATTTTTGCCCTAAAAAAGATAAGTGGTTCAATTTTGCCCAATAACTAACGAATTATTTCAATTTTTGCCCAATTACATGACCTTCTCTTATTTTTTTAATTTAATCACGAATTTCTATTTTTATCATAAATTTTAATTTTTATTCTTTTAAATTAATTTTTTTTTGTGTTTTAGTTTAATTACAAATTCTTCTATTAATAAAATATATGGCTATCTTAATTAATAAATAATAATATAAAATATTAAATATTTAAAATAAAATAAATCAATTAAATATATTAAATATTAAAACTTATAAAAAAAATTTCCCGACAAAAAAAAAATGGGAGTGATAGTTATTACGTATATTTTCGAAGAAAAAAATGATGTGTCGATCAACTAACAAAAATTAAATATGAATATAAGAAAAAATTTTAAAAAAATTATTTTCAACAAAAATGGGATGAGAGTAATTTATTACGCATTTATAAATATTTTATATTATATATAATTTATGGGTTATAATTTAAACATATTATTATATTTTAAATATTATTATGTTTTAAATTTTGAATATATTAAATGTGTATTGGTTTTTATTCATAGGCAAAAACTTATGTGCACCCGGGTATACCGTGCGCCTTTAAAATTTAATATTATGGGTAAGGGTATATTGTTTTGTTCTAAAGGGCGTACACTTTAATTTATAATAGTACCCCATTTTGTTATAAAGAGTATACATTTTTCATTAATATTTTTTATTTTTCTTTAGAAAATAAAGGGTACACATCTTTATATTAAAGGGTTAACACAAAATTGTAAAGGCGCACGGCGTGTGCCCCATGTGCTCAGGTGGACATACGTTTTTACCTATGAATAAAAACTAATACACATTTAACATATTCAAAATTTAAAATATAATAATATTTAAAATATACGTAATAACTATTACTCCCATTTATTTTTTTGTAGGAAATTTTTTTTTAAAATAAATTTTAATATTTAATATATTTAATTAATTTATTTTATTTTAAATATTTAATATTTAATATTATTATTTATTAATTAAGATAGTCATATATTTTATTAATAGAAGAATTTTTAATTAAACTAAAACACAAAAAAAAAAAATTTAAAAGAATAAAAATTAAAATTCGTGATAAAAATAAAAATTCGCGATTCAATTAATAAAAATAAGAGAAGGTCATGTAATTGGGCAAAAAGTTGAAATAATTCATTAGTTATAGGGCAAAATTGAACCACTTATCTTTTTAGGGCAAAAATTGAAGTTTTGATTAGTTATAGGGCAAAAAATGATTTAACTCTAGTGTAAAAAAAAGTCAAAATTGCCACTCGGATTGACCAGCCGGAAACCCCCAAATTGAAGCATGACGTGGCGGATTCCGGCGAAATTTGCATTTTCCAGTAAAAATCGGGAAAAAATTGAAATTTTTCGTTAGTTACAGGGCAAAATTGAACCACTTATCCTTTTTAGGGCAAAAATCGAAGTTTTGCTTAGTTATAGGGTAAAAAATAAATTTAACTCGTAGATGATGTGTGTGAGATAATAAGATGTGATGTGATTAAGAGATAAATAAATAATTTTATATAATCTAATTTTATTAAACTAAAATAAAGAATGAATAAATAACCTTATATTTGAGTTACAAAAATCATGGGTTAATTGAAAAAAAAAAACCACTATCTTTACTCCTATTGCAAATTAATCTCCACTCTTGAGAAATTGTAAAAAAAAAACCATCTTTAAGTATTATTGCAAAACGCAACAAAAAAACCCTACTTTTAAGTTTTAATCACAAATTGGGTGCATTTTACAACAATACTTAAAGATGGTAATTTTTTTTTTTACAATTTCTCAAAAATGGGGATTAATTTGTAATAGAAATAAAGTTCATGACTTTTTTGCAATTAACCCAAAAATCAAAACAAAGTTAGTCTAAAAAACGTTAAAAATAATTTTCTCAAATTTTGTATATGGAGTAATTATGAATTTCATTATCAATGAACTGGAAATATAGAGTCCGACTAGGATGCACCGATGCACCTGGCAATCGTAACCATTAGATGATTAGGTTTTAAATTAATCTCCACCATTAAATAATATAAAATAATAATAATTTTTTAAATAAAAAAACCACCCCACTATCTATTTTAATTATAAATTTATGGGTGCACAGGTGCACCCATAATAACCCAAAAATATATGGACCACAAATATCTACGTACACCCAATTGCATCGTAATAGACGTGGCCGGTGGGAATATATGAACCACAATTATCTACGTAAAACCAATTGCATATAACACCCTGTGAAATAACATTATATATATATATATATATATATATATATATATATATATATATATATATATATATATATATATATATATATATATATATATATATACTAATGAAAGAAAATGACTTGCTAATCCTCCCTCCATCTACCTTGACATTTGTTTTTTCGACATAAATTAAAGAGTATTATTATTTATTGTGTAGCAAGTAGTTGTATTAATGAGATGTGTGAGTCTCATATTTTAATTGTATTAGTGATGTGTATGAGTCTCACACGCTTAAAAAGAAAAATGAGATCCTTATAGAGCGAACGCTATAACCAACAAAATGAAACCCTTGCTGGTAGACGAAGGGAGCATCAATTTCACCAGGTTTTAGATTTCAGTAAAAAAGAGGCCCAATCCATTTAATGATTGTCAATCGCATCGCTTGATGGATGACATATGTGCTGTTGATTAGATTGAATCATCAACTTCACTCATTAGACTTTAATTTGGATCTAACATTATACCATTATTATCAGCGTTTAATAGAGTCATGAAAATAATATATATAGAACGGAAATGGCGAGTTAATATATAGGGAAATTTACAAGAATGTCACTTACAATACATTTTTTTTTTTAAATGACACCCACAATAATTTTTTTTTTAAAATTTGAAATTTTTTAATTGTTTTGGATACAAATACGCTTCAACCACATAAGCGACCCTACCTGCGACTGTTTGTGCGACCAATTGTGCGACTCTACGCTTCAAGTATAAGCAACTTCTTGTGAAATCAATTATGCAACTGCTTATGAGACAACACACGTGACCATCTATGCGATCTTATGTGCAACTCTGCATGCGACCTTTTGTGCGATCCTGCATACGACCACTTGTGAGACTATAGGCAGAAACATATTGTCACATAATTGATCACTCAAACAGTCGCAAGAAAGATCGCACAATACCATGCGACCTTTTGTGCGATCCTGTACGCAACCTTTTGTGCGATCAACTGTATGATCCTGTACGCGATTTTTTGTATACGACCAACTGTACGACCCTCGTATGCTTGCCTTTTAAATTTTTAAAATTTTTGAAGAAGAATGATAGAGTGAGAAGAAAGAATGAGGCAAAATGAATAATAGTGAAAGGAGAGAGAATGAACTTTATGTGAATGAAGGGACATTTGGGTAAAAAAAAATTAAAAAGTGGCATTTAAAAAAAAATTATTGTGAGTGACATTTTTAAAAAAGATGTATTAAAAGTGAAATTGTTAGAAGTTTCCCTAATATATATCACTAAATTAATACACGTTTGAAATTTCAGAAATCATAAAAGTTAGGCCAATAAATACCCTTAATTTCAGCTGGTCCAATCCACCTTTTAAACAATTGAGAAACAACATTAAAAATATTAAGCCTTGGAATAAAAAAAAATATTTACTCCCTCCGTCCCAATTAAAGAGGGTCTTTTTTTATTTTGGTCGTCCCACCCAATGCGTCCTATTTCATTTTTTACACATATGGGACTCACACACCCCCTCTAAAATAATTAAAATATGGGGTCCACACTCCCACTAATATAACTACCCACTACACATTTAAATAATTATACTCCTTAATTTACGTGCAAAAAAGCAAAATATCCTCTTTTGACGGGACGGATTGATTTTACTTTTTTTCATGTGAATTAAGAAGTATCATTATTTAATGTATAGTGAGTAGTTATATTAGTGGGGGTGTGAGCCCCATATTTAATTGTATTAATGGGTGTGTGTGGGTTTCATGTGTGTAAAAAAAAAGAACCCTTTAAAAGAGACGGACGGATATATATATATATATATATATATATATATATATATATATATATATATATATATATATATATATATATATAATAAATTCATAAATTCATGCAACTGAATCTATCAAATTACGAAAGAAAATAAGGTTTAACTGTATTATATCACATAAGATCAATTATAAGAAAATGTACTACTATCGTATTAGTATATAACTACAGACATCAAATTATATGCTTAAATCTTTATATTACATGCAATGCGGATTCAGGGTTTTGAATTGGATACGATATATTCCTCTTATCCCATTTCAATCTTCATTCAAGGTTTTGAATTTACGGATATGATATATTTCTCGTATTAGTGTTATGTGTGAGTCCCATAAATATTATATACTCTCTCCGACCATGGCAAAGATGTTCATTTGCTTTTACGTGTGGATAAAGAAATATTATTATTATTATTATTATTATTATTATTATTATTATTATTATTATTATTATTATTATTATTATTATTATTATTATTATTATTATTATATGTGATAGCTAGGTAGTTGTATTAGATGAAAATATTAGGCCATGTATGGAGCTCTTTTGCTAAAAATGAAAAATAAATACGTTTGGATTGATCGAAAAATAGTAAAAAGGCTACCTTTGGTGAAATGGATACCTTTACCTAATCAGAGGGAGTATACCTTTAAAAAGAATATTACGAGTAATTTTTTTTAGAATGAGAATCTAAATTCAATTTCATATTGCATCCTTTTTCTATTAAATACTTCATTCTTTCGATTCTAAGGTATTCATTTGTGTTTTGCACATGTTCGGTTATATGGTATCCATTTGCTTTTTGCACGTGGATTAAGGGGTATTATTGTTATATGTAAAGTGGGTAGTTGTATTAGAGGGAAGTGGTGGTCCATATTGTGTATTTTTTTACTAAATAGGAGAAATAAATACCTTTGAAGCGGACGCCAGAAATAGCAAAATGGATACCTTAGAAGCGGACAGAGGGAGTAGAAATTATAGACACTTAAAGAAAAAGTGTTTTTTACCACTAATTAAAAATCTTAATTTCATTGTTAAATTAGTTTATCAATGGATTAACAATGAAATCCGTTTGGTAAAGTAGTGATCGGTAAATTTTTATAAATGAAAATACAATTCCGTTTGTAAATAATTCTGTTGGTAATTCGTTTAACAATTTATATAATAATTCAGTTGATAAATAACAACAGATTTTATTCCGTTCATAAAAATATAAATAAATCCATTGACATTCCGTTACTAAAAGAAAATATAATTTTTACTGACAATCAACTCAAAATTACCAATGGATTGAATTTTATTGGGAAATTCTGAAATTTTTTTAGTGAGAGACTATAAAAATAAAAATAATAAAAAATAAAATACAATACACAACAATGATTGCAATTAGGCGGTCTCCAGTTAATTCTCGTCCATGGTGAAACGATGCCCCACATCTACGTACAAATTAAAGCAATAATTAATATAATTATATATTTACAAGAAATTAATGCATCACTTAATTAAAGATCAATTAATGAAAGAAGATATATTTAATGTAGAGCTATTGTCATTATGTAATTATTAAATAAGTTTGAAAAGACAAAAATATCCCAATACATGGTGAAATTCAATAAAAGAAACGGGACATTCCCTTCCCCTTTTATCCAAGAAAATATATCACATTCGTTCCCTGATTGTGCCCGAATTTCACATTTCGATTCTTAATTATAGTTATTTCTAATCTAATTTTGATTTTTTTAGTTCAATTTTGATTAGGTAAAGTTTAAGTCTCCTAGAATTCTCAATTTCGGCTTCTTATTTTCTAAAATCACAAAACTCATATAAACCAAGTTTATATAACTTATTTTGTAAACTCTGATTTTTTCTCTCAGAGTAAGCCCTCCCCTTCTAATCCTATTATACCATATATATTATTAGGGATTTAAATTAAAAAGAGAAATAAGATTTACAAGAATTTGTGATGTAAACCTGTTTACATTAAAATTTGGGCAAAGTGAATCGGGTTTACCTTAATTTTTTTCGAAATTAGTCAGTAGCATACATTAAGAAAAAAAATCTTTAGAGATATAAACTATTATACTTTTGAATAAAAAAAATATTATTCCTCAAATTATACTATATTTTGATTTTTTATATCATTATTGAGATGAGTAATATTTTTATTTATTAAAAATAATAATTTATCTCTAATCTAAAGGGTAACTTTTTATATATTAAAAAGCAATTTGTGAAATGAAGTTGCATGGCGAATCGATTTCACAAAACCTCTCAAAATTTGAGGATTTTAAGATATCAAATACCATGCAAAACTTTGGATTAATAAACAAACTTTGAGAGGTAACGCTGATTTATAAAATTCAAATGGTTGTTTGCAAACATAATGAAAAGACTAGCGTAACCAATGCTTAATGGTAATTAATTCGGTTTAAAACATAAATAGTTCCTTATACTCTATTTGAAATAGTTAGGACATTCATTTTCGTTTTAAATCATTCAGTTTTGCTCCGATGTCATCCAAAAATAATATTTTTTAACAATTTCGTCACCGTTTCAGTCTCATCCAATGAAATTAGAAAAATTAAACATTTTAAAGTAAAAATTGAACATTTTTGGGAGAATTTAAAATTTATGGGACTACTTCGGAGAATTTTTATTTTTTTTACTATTTTGAATTAAGTAATTTTATATGGAACGATTTTGATTTTAAATGATAATAATTAATTAGAATGAATCTACAGACTTACGTACCTGCAAGTAACCTTAGTGCAGCCACCAATGCGCTCGATGGGCTGGCCACAGTTAGGGCATCTCTTCCAATTCATCTTCTTTATAAGGATGTCGATTTCGGACCGCTGAGGATCCGTACTGTCGGAGCAGCTGGAATTTGAATGCCATGGAATCCGACATCTGTAGCAGAAGAGCTCCTTGCATCTAGGGCACTTGCACTTCTTCAACATCTCGTTGCACTCGTTCAAGATCAGCTCCGAGCAGCGCTCGTTCGGGCAGTAGCACTTGCTCCGCCACAATACCACATGATTGCAGAGGCGGTCGCACCATTTCACGAACAGCTCCGGTCGGATCATCGGTTGGCATTCCATAGGGTTTAGGGTTTGCTTGCACTCTTCTGCTGGGCACTTTATGGTGGACATATTTTCATCTACCTTTGCTTTGATGTGATTTCCTATGCACTTCATCCAATTTATTATGTTATTTTTTTTCATTCAGAAAATTACATTAGTAATCATGTAGAAGTGGAATAGGGGTACCAAAAACCAATTTCAAATTAAAACTTACTCATATTTACAATATATATTTACTTCTGTGAGTAGCGGTTAAAATTTGTTCAGTAATTATTTTTTTGTTCGAAATAAAAAAAATATATTTTTTTAAAGAGTACTGAAGATTTAGAGTAACTTACATATCAGAAATTATAAGAACTTTACGATTTTTTAATCTACATGTAATCTATATCTTATTCTATTCGGCATTTAGTGAAACCAGATTAACATATTTCGGTTACACAAATCACCTACTCTTATCTATTGATTTGATATAAAATTAAAATCTATCATATTTAATTAAATCCTAAAACAAATATAAATTATTTATTGGATTTAAGCCTACAAATCCTAATTTACCTTTTTATTACTACTTAAACTCGAAGCAAACATTAGGCTACCTCCTAAGTTATATCAATATATCAAACATGATGTTAACCTCAACATAGTCTAGGATTAGAGAACCAATCTTAAAAGGAAATACGAGTAAAATAGTAAAAATATCATGCTTTTAGATTTATATTTTGGTTCATCAAAAGATAAGTATAACCCTAATAAAAGAAGATTAAGGTTCAGATCTTATCACCTAATCAAGGAAAGCATAAATCTTAAAAAGAAAAGGGAAACAATTCAGATTTTTGTCACAATTTCAAATTAAAAATTACTCCTATTTATCATATGTATTTACTCCCAAGTAGCTGTCAAAATTTATTCAGTAATACTTATTATATTTTAGGTACTGCATCTCCTTTACAAAATAATTTATTAAGTGACACGTAAAATAAAACCTATCAAAAGATAAGCATAAACCCTAATAAAAGAAATGCGAAATAAAGTTTCAGAATTTTCTTCGTTCGTATCAAGAAAGCATAATCCAAGAAGTAAACAGGGGAATGACTCAAAATTTCCTCTCGATGATAAAGAAAATCAACAACAAAACAATATTAATTAAAAATCATAAGAAGTGAAAAAAAATAATTTAAAGATGACGTACGTACCTTAAGACAAAAATTATGAAAAATATTGTTATGATGGAACTTTTCTTCTAACAAAGCTGGCTCTATACAAATCTCACATGTGAAAATTGAAGAAGAAAAACCACTGTTTTCTTCTTCACCACTGAATGATTTGAAACTTGAAGAAGAAAATGATTTGAAACTTGAAGAAGAAAAACTACTGTTTTCTTCTTCACCACCGAATGATTTGTCTACCTTAATCTCCATCATCTTCACCTTATATCAATATTAATTAATATTAACATCATAGGCAAATAGAAGTATATATATATATATATATATATATATATATATATATATATATATATATATATATATATATATATATATATATATTTTATTACCATAAATATAAATATATATCCATATATATCCATACAAAAAATATTATTAGATTTGCGTACATTGCGTTATATAAGTGTATGGGAAGATTTTTATATATAAATAGACATATATGATGGAAGAATTAGATCTGTTAAACATATAATTTATTTTTGGATATTATTACATAGATTTATTTATTTCCACACCCGAATTTCATTCCGTATAATTAAGTCAGCCCACTAAAGAGGCCCATTTTCACGAATCCACTCTCCAGCCATTCTGGGCCTCTGGTCAGCCCATCATCCACACCATAATCCGCCAGAAAATGGCCCAACACAAACAGACAAGGCACATTTTATACAAGCATATTTTTTTCCGTTGGAGTGGAAAAACATCAATGTTGAAGAAAAGCCTTCAAATAATTTACCATATACTATAATTCATCCGTTCGCTTTAAAGAGAGTCTTTTACTTTTTACACGTGAATTAAGGAGTATTATTATTTACTCCATGTACAGTGACTTAACTTACAGTGTGCTGACACAAGGGCAATATGTGGAAGGGAATACAGAAAGAGCTAAACAAGTATTTAATTCCATTGTTCTGTTTGTTGATCAAATTAAGCTTTAATTCCAGGGCTTGCTGTAAACTTATAATAAGTCATAAAATAAGTCTATGCCACTTAATAATTGATGCAAATTAAATTGTCCTGTTCCAGAACTTATGTATAATTAATAATGTGTCCAAGAGTGTATTCTTGACACATAATTATATAACTAGAGAAGGAAATTTGAAATAACATGCAAGATCTAAGCTTAATTTACTATTTCTTATTCGGTGTATTTAGTGTGTTTTCTTATTTTTGGTACTAGAATGCACAATTTGTAAATGAACCATATATATTTTGTGTACAGTTAAAAATTTAAGCAACACTTCTTAATAACTGTCACAGAATTTGCAGAAAACTTGAACAAGAAACACTACAGTACCACACATGCATATGAAATTACAAATCGGGAGTAGAAGAAAGAAACGAAACGCAAGACAATTTAATTGGTTTGGATATTGAGTAAGTGAGAGAACTTTATTGATCATAGGTTACATGGTGGGGGAGAACCCTCTAATGGCTAGAATACACCAAAAGAGCATGAGAAATAACTAAGGCAAAATCTAATCAGCCATGCAGATTCATGGCCTCTTATAGTGTAGAAGATGAGGTTGGAAATAACTGCTCTTTCATCCTACCATGTAGTGTGTAATGAGATCTTTCCAAAACACCCGAGATTCGAACAAAACAGATGCACTTAAACCTAAAGAAATTGTTTGAAATATCATACTAGCTAGTTGGTTTAGCTAACCTTCTTTCTTGATAACCGTCCAAACTGCCATCCCAGTTGCTAAAACGACCATACTCCTTGTTCATTTGATCATCCACTCATCCAGGGGCGGTTTTATATATGGGCAGCCACGGGCTGACCACCGAAAAATATTTTAAGTCCACCCAAAGGGAGCCCAAAAATAAATATATCTTTTCAAATTATATATTCTATGTATTACAATAAATATTAAAATTTGGTCCATTCATCATCCACTTTTGAGAGCAGCCCAGCCCGAAAAATATTTTAAGTCCACCTAAAAGGAGCCCAAAAATAAATACCGTATATCTTTTCAAATTATATATTCTATGAATCTATTACAATAAATATTAAAATTTGGTCCATTCACCATCCACCTTTGAGAAGGTGATTCGGTGTGCGTGTATATATATATATTCTTTAATAAGCTTAGCCCACCTCATAACGAATTTCTAGATCCGCCACATCACTCATCTAAATACATGACCTTGTTGGTCTTTTGACAAATTAACGGAAAGTGTTTTTGTCCACATCGAATGAGAGATAAAAAGGGGAGGATTCCTTAATACTCCCTCCGTCCCATACTTATCTCCACAATTCCTTTGTAAATTATAAAGGAATGGTGCAAATAAGTATAGGACAGAGGGAGTACTACTTAAGGAGACCTTGGTTTTGATGTAAAATGCACCAATCAAAGACAATATAATCTTTGTGATTGATTTTTCTAAATTCCATTCTTTTTTCTTTTTTTTATCGGACATAGTTAGTTTGTTAGTGGTTAGTATACCCATACTCCCAGATTATTCTCCTAGAATCCTTATAACTCCCTACTCCAAGGGAATCGAACCTATAATCTGCCTAGAATCCTTATAACTCCCTACTCCAAGGGAATCGAATCTGGGTCACTTACCTTTGTGAGAGAATCCTTATAACTCCCTACTCCAATTCGTTCCCAAAGGGAATCCAACATGGGTCACTCACCTTTATGAGGAGCTCAGTGGACAGGTTGGTTATCCCACATGGTTTCTAAATTCCACTTTTGTATTCTCTATTTTGAGAGTTTGAGAGAAAAGATGTGAATTAGTCAAAATGTGGTGATTGGGGGTAGGAAGTGAGAAATTTCTGTGTGATTGTATAAGTTTCACATAGTGGCATTTTCTAGTGGTTTTTTTTCCGATTTTGGAGTTTTTCTTTTTTGCATATTTTGAAAGTTAATATGTTGACTGACAATATAATAGGCTAAAAATATCTTCCATATTTACTAAATTTATATTGTTAATTAAAAAATATTATTGGCATAAAATAGGGTGCATGGCTAAGATCAAAAATATTAAATGAATGGCTAAGATTAAAATTAATGCTTTTTAAATATAGTAAAATTGATAAGGAAGAGAAAAATTGAAGATAATAATAGAAAATTAGGTTTGTTTTTAGGGTCCATTACTATTAGGTACAATGTATGTGTCTATATTACTACTAGATACAAAAATAAATTATATTATCAATTAATACAAATTGAATGCATAAAATACCATTTTTATCCCTATTTAATTTTATTCAAAAATTAATTTAAAAGGTGTGATGCAAAAAGATAAAGTGTCCCACTAATTTCTCCACAAAAATAGGTGAGAGATAACTATAACGTATCTACATACAAATATTTCTGAATACATGATACATTTTCTACAACTTTTTCTGAATACATTGTATATGCTTATTTCTAATACATAATTAGCTATTTGGGATTATGACTATTAATATATAATTAATTAGCCACTGTATTAAAAAAAATACCCCGAGAACATGTCGCATCGGTAGCTCGGATTCGCCTTTGATCACATTCACATTATTTTTATATTTAGTAATTTTTATGTTCAAATATATTTTTGTATATTTGTGTTCAAATAGTATGTATTCAGAAATTTTTATTTTCAAATTTTATGTATTACTTTTTTTTAAAAATATATTTGTGTTCAAAAATGATATATTTTTGTGTTCAAAAGTTAACTTAATTTGTTAATATTCAAAATTTATGTATTTAAAAATATTTATTTTAAATATATTTATGTTTAGAAATTATATATTTTGTGTTCACAAATTAACTTATACATAATTTGGGGATCGATGGGGGAGAGAGATTTCAATGTGTAAAATAGTTTTGATATGAAAACAGAGAGAAAATTATAATGAAGGATATGATCCACTATCATTTTAATTTTTAACGTAAATATTTACATATTTTATCTACATGATGTATTTAGGGGTAATTGGGACTATTCAAAGAATAGTTTTGTAATAGTTAATAATAAAATATACTCCCTCCGTCCCACCCAAAGTGTTCTTTTTTGCCATTTTGGTCGTCCCATCCAAAGGGTTACCTTTTCTTTTTTACACACATGGGACCCACACACCCCTCTAATATAATTAAAATATGGAGCCCACACTCCCACTAATACAACTACCCACTACACATTAAATAATAATACTTCTTAATTCACGTGCCAAAAAAACAAGGAGCTCTTCTGTACCATCAATCCTACATCAGTGCCTCAAGTTCACCACGGCAGACGGACGAGTAGGCACCATCCAGGGAGACCAATGAGGGCCCCACGAATGTTCCTTCATGGAAGAATCGTGCGGAGCAAGCTTCCACGACTCACAGTTTTAACTCCTCGCGACTCACTCGGTGCTCGAAAGAGCCTTCCCCAGCGTTTTAGGAAAAACCACTGAAGAAGAACTCCCCCAAACATCGAGGAGGGTCTGAGGCCTAAGACTCGAAAAAAGGGAGCGCGACTAGCAGAAGAAACAACGAGCAGAAGAGCTCCTTGTGTATAAATGGAGCAGAAGAGCTCCTTGTTCCAAAGAGCATACACTTTAATTAATAAGGGTACATCATTTTATTCTAAAGGGTATACACTTGTCATTATATTTTTTATTTTTCTTCAGAAAATAAAGGGTACACATCTTTATACTAAAGGATATACAATTTAACACAAATTTCTAAAGGCACATGGAGTGTGCTTCCGTGCGCCCGGGCGCACACAAGTTTTTGCCTTGTAAAATAAAGGGTACACATCTTTATACTAAAGGATATACAATTTAATATAAAATTCTAAAGGCACACGGACAAACAAAATCCCATGCAAAACGTGGATTAACAAACAAACTTTGAGAGGTAACGATGATTTATGAAATTCAAATGGGTGTACGCTAACATGATGAAAAGATTAGCATAATCAATGTTTAATGGCAATTAATTAGATATAAAACATAAATTGTCTTATTTTTTTATGTACTTTATTCAAAATGGTCTAATAATAGTTAGACATTTATTTCCTTTCCAAACAATTCAATTTTTCTTCAATTTCATCCTAAAACAATACTTCCTCCATCCTCCATCCGCCGGTAAGAGGGACATTTACTATTTGTACGTGTATTAAGAAGTACTCCCTCCGACCACTTGAAAGGTAACAATTTACTTTTTACACGTGGATTAAGAAGTATTATTATTATTATATATAAAGTGGGTAGTTGTATTAGAGGGAAGTGGTGGACCATAGGGTGTACTTTTTTGCTAAATAAGGGAAATGGATAACTTTGAAGTGGACGCCCAAAATAGTAAAATGGATACCTTGTAAGTGGCCGGAGGGAGTATTATTATTTAATGTATATTGAGTAGTTATATTAGTAGGTGTGTGTGGATCCCATGTGTGTATAAATGGATATAAAACTCTTTCGGGCGAACGCCTAAATTGACAAAATGTGTCCCTTACCGGCGGACGGAGAGAGTATTTTCTTACTAAATTCTTTTCATAACTTTGCAAAAGCATTGATTCAATCCAATTATATGAAATTAGAAAAATTGAACATTTTTAAGGGAAAAAGAATATTTTGGTGATAATTTAAAATTATGGGACCATTTTGAAAAATTAAGTTTTTTGGAACTATTTTGCATAAAGTTTATTTATGTGTAACGATTTTGATTTAAACTCGTTGTGGATGGGCAGAACTGACACAGCCCATCAAATAACAAAGCCCGAAAATTACGAAGGGCCCAAATCGACGAGAGCCCAACTCCATTGGAGGGACCCGCCAGTCTCAGAAACACCCACTGGAAGAATGAAATACCATCGGCGGAATAAAAATCCACCAATGAGAGGCCTCGCACCGACCCCCCTCATTTAAAGCCTGTAGAACCCACCTTCTTAAATGAAGCCCAAATATCCCCCTATAAATAGGAGGGCCAAAGTCCCAATAGGGGACAAGCTCTGTACTATTCCCAAGACTAATAAAGAGCAAATACGTTCCCTCCCAGAGAACAAGAGTTGGGAGGAAGTCTGGTCTTCGTCCTTTATGTTTGATTAGTCAAGTATACGTCACAGCCACATAATCATTACGTCATCTCCAAAGACTCGCTATCGACATTTGGTGCTAGAAGAAGGGCCAGGAAGCCACTATCCCTATGTACGATGAATGAATCAAGCAGACAAATCCCCGGTAGATTGGTAGGCCAAGAGGCGGCCAACGATCCCCCTTCGCCTACCGCGGAAAAGAGAATCCCACCTACAGAGGGGCCATACGCCGAGGAGGAAGGCGAATATCGACAGCGGTTCTTCGATCTACTTAACACCCTAAAAGAAAAATGCTCAGCCCGACGCAGGGTCAACAGATCTTTGAATTTCAAAAATTGAGATGGGGCACCGACGCCCGGTCGAACCAGAAAAAGTCACCCTGATGCACCGAACGGCCCCCACCGAGAAGCGCAGGACATTGTAGATGATGGGTGGAAGCGTCGAAGGATGACCAGCTAGAGCCGATCAATCACAAGCAAAACCCACGTAAGCGCGAAGGATCGTCTGGCGCCCTCTCCGCCTACGTCCAAAGAAGAAGACACTGCGGGAAGCGCTGGCGAAGAATTGTTGGCAAAATGTAAGCAGTTCATGGAGCGGGAAACCGCCGTCCTCCAGGAACAGTGATTGGTCCTTAGTAGTTGGGATGACCAATTCAACAATTTATCGAACCACAGAAAGGTAGGTACTAGTGCTTATGCGATCTCACGTTTCTTGTAATTTTATAGAGAAGAATCATCAATAGAGTGGTTGATCAAACAAGTAACTAACAATAACCAAAGCAAGCAATGATTAGTAAACAAGATAGATGGATGAAGAATGGTTTTCCAAATTAAGTAAAAGTGAGATTAACAACAATTAAGAAGTGGAAATCATAGGATAACTGCATCAAATTCATATGAATCATGGGTATAAGACTAAGGGACAACACTAAGTTCACCTAAACTCCCTCTCGAGATGGATATGATATGAAACTTAAATAGATCAATGGATTGGTTCTCACACAAACAATTCCAACTAGGTACTAAGCTTGAAATGAGAGTCCCTTCACACGATTAATCAACCTCTCGATCAAACCAGTCGAATGTCCTATCAAAGGGTTCTAAATTCTAAAGGACATCTCTATCTCTTTAAGATTTATAATGCACATGAGGTGTATGACAAAATGATTCAATTAATTATCCTAAGTATGCAATTGACTTCTCAATCTAATAACATGTTTAAAATAACAAACCACACAAATCATCATAAACATCAAGATCTAAAGCATCAATGATAGAAAATCAATTAACCCAATCAACATATGAATTAAAATACGCAAATCCCAAAATTATCCAACAACTCTCATGTTGCTAATCTCACAAGAGATACCATATTCAAAAGGAAATCAACATAGACATTAAAATCCTTACACAACATGATAAACAATAAGGTTTCAATACAAAGTTGGATGAAAACTCCCTTGGATGACTCCAATGGTGATCTTCTTCTTCCCCTTGCAATTCTCCTCTCTTCCTTGCTCCTTTTCCTCAATTGGATGGTGATTTTGATGGTAAGATGAAGGTAGATGGAATGGATGGAGAATGGATGAAGATGATGGTGTAAAATGGAGGAAATGGTGTGTGATATGTGTGTGCAACTTTGAATTTTGGATCTCCCTTCAAATATTGAAGTATTGGGTATTTATACCCCTTGGGAAGCTTCTAGAAGGATTCTGATTTTTAACAGATTTTTCAGCAACACGACTCGTGTGCTACAATACGGACTTAGGGTGGCCGTATAGGTGCTTCTGATGTCGGAATATGACCACCCCTTACAGGGCCGTGTTTCCTCACACGGCTCGTGTTTCCACACACGGCTCGTGTTTTTGCACACGGTCATACCATGGCCGTGTAGGTACTTTTGATGTCTGCATACGGCCACGTCTTATAGGGCCGTGTTTGGAACACGACTCGTGTAGGTGCATCCCCCTATTTTTCTTCTTTTGTTTTGGCTCGTTCTCCTTCATTTCAACTCCGAATTGAGATCCGCTTTTTTCTACGTCTTTCTTTTCGCGTCTAGGATCTATTTTTGTCTGAAAATCATACGTTTAAGCTCATTCACATACTTCTCCATAAAAATACAAAATACAACCAAATAGTACACAAATATAGATAAAATAATACAAAAAATGAATACAAAAAAACACTAAAATCTAGGTGAAAATATCACTCATCAAAAAGTTTACCGAATTACGTAAAAGGCCAGCCGAACCTAGCCCCGACCAGCCCGAGCTAGGCGCAGACCGCACGTCTTTCTCGCACAGAATCCTCAACACACCATCCCACTCGAAGATCAAGCTGCCCCAAATACCCTCATATAACGAAGATTCAAACCCTACCACCCACCTAAATAAATATGTCGGGTGGATGATAGCTCAGGGAGCCTCCGAAGAAGACTAGTGCAAGATGTTCCCCCTTACATTATGGGATAAGACATACTCCTGGTTCACTGCACTCCTAACGAACTCTGTCGACTCGTGGCTCCAGCTTATCACATCTTCTCTTCTCATTTCGCCTATCTCTGCCGCGACAAGGAACCCAAACAGAATCTGGCTTGCATGAGCCAAGGGGCAAAAGAATCCCTAAAAATTTCATCCAGAGGTTAAACGAACAGCGAGCCAATGCTGAGAAAATATCCGATGAGACTTACACCATCCTGGCAGCAGCGGCACTCCATCCGGGATCTGCCCTGTGGACCACATGCCAGCAAAAACTGCCCCCCTCATACGCGGCGTTCATGGCACTGGCCCAAGCCCAAATCTACAGTGAAGAGATCCTTGATGAATTGCGGAAGAGTAAAGAGGAACCTAAAGAGGGAGAGAAAATAAAGAAAAAGAATGACAAAGCTTGCAAAATCCCTTCGTCCTTCAAACCCTTCTCGAATGAAGATTAGATAAAAGAGCTTGACGAGGTGCTTAATCTGACCCCCGATGAAATCTTTGGGGAGATTCAAAATAAAAACTTACTAAGGCCGGCCCCGAAGATGCGAGCGGACCCTATCCGCCTTAGTAAGAAGAAGTTTTATAAATACCACCAATCAGCGGGTCATGACACCAACAAATATCATGACCTCTTGGCAGAACTCTAGTGGCTATACAAGGCAGGAAAGCTGGAGAAATTGATTCGAGGCCCCAAAAAATGGTCGGCGGCAACAATCCCCATCCCATAACATTGGAGAACATGGAACGATGGCTAAACGTTCGGAGGACTCCTCCGAAGACGAAGGAGGACTTTCCCCTCCTCCAAACCATCGAACGGTCTTCACGATGGAGGAAACTTATGTTGGAACGGCCCAACTGATCCCCCGAATTTCGAATAGAAAAATGAAGGCCGAACTTAGAGAGCTCTAAAACATCCACCATTTGTTCAGACTAGCGCCAGTCGAGGGACCCAACGAAGCCGATATAATCTTTTTCGAAAGGGACGCTCAAAGCATCAAGATGCCGCATACGGACCCACTAATAATCGCGGCCAATATCTCGGTCTCCCTAGTCCATCGATGCCTGGTAGACACGGGAGTGTATGCCAACGTCATCTTCCGTAAAGCATTCGACGCCATCGGAGGGAGGAGCATACACAAGGCCATGCCCTACCAAGATGAGATCCGAGGATTCGAAAACTCGATTACTAGGCCTATGATGGAAACCGAGATGGCCGTCCTGCTGACGAATAAAGACCAGGTGTTTCGGATATATAGAAACATCCCTTTTAAAGTCGTGGATGTTCCCTCATCTTATAATTGCATCTTAGGACGACCTTTCATCCACAAGAAGAACTCCCCCAAACATCGAGGAGGGTCTGAGGCCTAAGACTCGAAAAAAGGGAGCGCGACTAGCAGAAGAAACAACGAGAATCAATCTGGATCCCAACAACCCCAAAATATAAATAAGCATTGGGTCCGAACTGAAAGAACCACACCGCTCTGTATTGATCGACTTCTTAAAGGCCAACCTTGATGATTTTTGCTTGGAAGCCCTCAGACATGCAAGGTATCGATCCTGAACACACATGCCATCGGCTGAATGTGGATCCTCGATTTTAATCGATCGAAAAGAAATGAAAAAGCTTAGCCCAGAGAAATACGAGGCCATGGAAAGCGAAGCCCAAAAATTATTTGCCAATCACTTGGTCCGAGAAGCTCTATTCCTATCATAGATAGCTAACCCAGTCCTAGTCTAAAAAGTATTTGATTTACCAATTCATACCAATCATGAGCGCACACAAGCTAACGCAATAATTCAAGCATTATAGCGGATGTCATGAAAATATTATGAAGACATTACGAAGCAGATAAACAAGTCTGAATAAATTAAGTAAAATCAAAAGATCAACTGCATAAAATCCCAATCTATGGTCTAGGATCCCAAATCAATTCAATCAATCCATCAAACCCTAGAACTGTATAAGAAATTAGCCCATGAGGTCACAAACAACACTCATGGCTAAGCAATTCATAACAAAAATCAAGAATAAAGGAAGAAAAAGATGAGAATAATGAAACCCTAGCGTAAGCGTAGTCTCACGTTCCTTCTCTTTGTCTCTCCGATCGTTCGATTCTCTCTCAATTAGCACTTGGAACCCTTTTGAAGATGGATGAGTGATGAAATCAGATCTGAATCTGTATGTGGAGAGGTGATTTTCGATGGATGTGGTGTGGATTGTGAGTGGATTTTCTCCAATTTGTGTATTAATCTCCCTTTTTGTGTCTTGGACTGTTGTAGGGCCTTTTCACGATGAATTTTTCTTCAAATCACGTTCTGAATCTGTAGATACACTGCACAATCGAACAGGCCGTGACTGGACCCAATTTTGGGCCGCTCGGCACCCAACTCGGACCTGGCCGAGCGACATCCGAGCAGGGTCTAGCCTACTTGCCACTTCACGTGGGCTCCAACTGACCCCCACTCGGCTGGATTGGGGTGGCGAGTGGGCCCAGCTCGATTCGAGCGGCAGTCGAGCTGCTCCCGAGCTGGCCCGTTCCGACTCTGTTCCACACTGCTTCCGACTTTGATCTGTTTTCCCCTGTTTTCTGTCTTCAAAGCTCACAAAAATACCTTAGTAGCCTCAAAATCGTGTAAATACTCAAACGTACACAATTCCATGCAAAAACGATAAATTTCCTAAGCAAAACGTTGTAATGTGCCCACATAAAATACGTGAAATTCCACTTTCAATACCACGGAATCCTACATCTGTAGCAGAAGAGCTCCTTGCATCTAGGACACTTGCATTTCTCCAACATCTCGTTGCACTCATTCATGATTAGCTCCGAGCAGCGCTCATTCGGGCAGTAGAACTTTCTCCGCTGTGACACTGCCTGATTGCAGAGGCAATCATACCATTTAACGAACAGCTCCAGTGGGATCATCGGTTGGCATTCCATAGGGTTTAGGGTTTGGCTGTACTCTGCTGCTGGGCACTTTATGGTGGACATATTTTCATGTACCCTTGCTTAGATGTGATTGCCTATACACTTCATCCAATTTATTAATTTTAATTTGGATCAATAAATAGTAGTTACAAAATGTATTTAAAAATTATTAAGCGATACATTCGCTTTAGAAAATTACTGATAAATACAAAATTATATATTATTTTTTTCCATAATACCTATACCAATCCATACGTTAGTGTGTATTGTTAAGATGGAAACAAAAATACATTATTTATACTAATGTACATTAGTGTACATACTATATATTGAGAAAGAAACTGAAAATACGCGATTAAATTAAAAATTCCTACTAATGTACATTACTGTGTATTTTTGAAAGAGAAACAAAAATACGTGATTAAACTGAAAAACTCTACGAAGTATCCTTAAATCTCTCACCCATTTTTTTATTTGATTTAGTGTACATTAGTGTTCAATGAAGCTAGTGTTAAGTGAAAACGTTGAAATATTCAGCGTTGTAAAAAAGCAGAAAAAAAAATAGACGTTTAGATCAATGTATTTATTAGTAATTAGATTATACACACGCGTACCTATCAGTAATAATCCTTTTTAATTTTTAGTCTACTACTCCCTCGGTCCATAAAGTATTTCAAAAGCAGTAATGATAAATACTTTTCAACATAATACCTATTTTCACATTCCAACAACTTTTACACATTTTTTTCATTAAATCAACTAAAATATTTCTTCTATTTCTTATTTTATACATTCTATTCAACGATACATGAGATATCTCACAAAAAATGTCACAAAATTCAAATTAAAAAATTACTCCTTTTTATCATATCATTTATTTACTCCTGAGTAGATGGCAAAATTACTTGTTAGGAGTGTGAAGACTTTTAGGGAGGAGTATAACTTTTGGGTGATTCTTAGCTGACCATGGGTCACCGAGGACCTTTTTACATGGGGTGTGCATATCCCATGTGAGAGAATCACCGGTAACCCCTGGTAACCTAAGTATACCTCATAAATTTTATTATAATATTAATTTAAGTATTAAAAGTAAAAAATATATAAAATAAATTAATATTAAATGGATATACATGTAAACTACGTGTGTGTAAATGAATTTGGGATGGGTACGTGTATTATAATGGACTTTTTTAATGGGACGAGTATGAATACATGTAGTTATTATTTAAACAAATATGGGTATCCTTAAATAAGCATTTTCCCTTGCGTTGTCATCCTTTAAATACAAGTAAAAATTAATTTTATGAAAAAAAATAAATATACATATTATACGATTTAATTAATAAATATAAAATTACATAATATTAATAAAAAGAAAAGTTATACTCCCTCCGTCCCAGGAAAGATGACACACTTTCTATTTTGGGTTGTCCCACAAAAGTTTGCACATTTCTAAAAAAGCAAAAAGTCAAACACAATCACCCTTCTCCATACACTTTATTTACAAAAAATCACCCCTACTTAACACACTTAACATACTTTATCATTTATTTATTACCAAAAAATACCATAATACCCCTAAAAGTCACCACTTTATTAATCTCCGTGCCAGGAAAGGGGGTGCAATCTTTCCTGGGATGGAGGGAGTATTTATATATTATATATAAATAACTAATATTTTATTTATAAAATACATAAATTCATGTAAATAAATAAATATATATTACTATTAACGTAAAAACAACCATTTAAATATAAAAAATAAATAATCGTATATTGTAATATATAATTATTTCCTTCACGAATGGACAAAATCTAGTTTGAGTTAAAAAGACTACTCCTAGATGGAATAGAGATTACTTGTTAATGCATGTAATTTTTAATTTCTAATTGGTAAAATAATGATTGATAAATTTTTAATAACGAAAATTTAATTTTACAGGTAAATAATTTTTTAAAAATTCTTGTTAATAATTATGTTGGTAATTTATTGGTAAATATATCAGATTTTATTCTGTTGCTACAATACAAGTAAATTCTTTGACATTTTGTTACTAAAATAAAATTGTAATTTTTGTTGGCAATCCGTTGTTAAAAGAAAATTCATTTGTAGCGAAAGATTATAAAAATGTCAAAGACTTGCGTGAGACTGTCTCACGTAAGGATTTATGTGAGATTAATAAAAGGTGATATTTCTATAATGAAAAGTGATAATACAATTTCAATAATAATTTATTATATAAATAAAAAATGATAACATTTTATAACAAATGTAATAATATTTTATAACAAAGTAATATTTATTTTAAAAAGTATAAAATTGTGTCATGTGGAACTCTTTTGCAAGGCTTTGCATATAAAAAAAAGAATAAGACAAAAGGAAGTAACAATTGCAACTCCAAGAAAGATTGCAATTAGGTCTAGTACTCCACGTATCAAGTGGCCCTCACAAGCTGCACCGTCACATTTATGGCAAAACGTTGTCCCACATCTACGTTACAAATTAAGCCACTAATTAATATAGTAATATATTTACAAGAAATTAATACTCCACTTAACAAAAGATCAATTAATTAAAGAAAATATATTCTAAGTAGAGCTATCGTCATTATGTAATTATTAAATCAGTTCGAAAAGACAAAAATATCACATGCATTGAAACATGGCCAAATGCGATAAAAGAAATGAAGCCTTTGCAGATTGATATATGTGAGATGAGTGAATGAATTATTAAAGTTGGTTTATTATATAAGTAAAGCATATTTATTAGTGCTTAAAATATGTTTATAGTGAATCATATTATAATCTCCAATAATCTTACTTTAATAAGCATTTTCATATTTTAGAAAAATATACTCTACCTATATAACCGTTATACTTCAACACTCTCGTAAACATTATCTCATATTAGACTTTTGTCAAATAAAAGATATCACATTTGTCCCCTGATTGCCGAATCAGTGTATGATTAATTTGACATTTCAATTCTTGATTTTTGTTATTTCTTAATCTAATTTTGATCTTTTTCGTTCAATTTTGATTCAGATAATATTAAGTGTTCTAGAATTCTCAATTTTGGTTCCTTATCTCTAAAAGCAAAGTGAATTGAGTCCACCCTAATTTTATCAAAACTAACCTTTATTACATAAAAAAATTAATATGTAAAGAGATAAATGTTATACTTTTGAATAAAAAATATTATTTTTCAAATTGTAATAGCGTAATATGTTGTGATTTTTTATATCGTTATTGAGATGTGTAATATTTTCATTTAGAGTTGATGCACCTGAGTGCGCTCTTGCACTCATATGTGTATAACTTTTTATTCTATATTATATACATGATTTTTAATAATTGTATACTTTTTTACACTCAAATTTTTATTAAAAAAACTAATATCCATATGTATATAACTTTTTATTGAATAGCGTATACATGCTTTTTTAATAATTGTATATTTTTTTACACTCAATTTTTCATTAATAAAAACTAGCAAAAAATTCACTAACAAATTGTATATATTTTTGTTCATAATTGTATACATTTCTAAAAGTGGGTGCACCGTATCATGGGGTGCACTCGGGTGCACAGGAGTAGTATCCTTCCATTTATTAAGAGTAATAATTCATCTCTAATTTAAATAGTAATTTTTGTATATTAAAAAAATTAATATGTGAGATTAAAGGGCATATGAACCGATTTCACGTCATAAACTATCTCAAAATTCGAGGATTAATTTTAAGAAACCAAATCCCATGCGAAACTTGGATTAACAAACAAACTTTGAGAGGTAACGATGATTTATAAATTCAAATGGTTGTTTGCTAATAATATAATGAAAAGATTAGAATAATCAATGCTTATTGGTAATTAATTGGATTTAAAACATAAATAGTCCAATATTTTTTTACTTTGTTTAAAAGTCTCAATTAAATAGTCAAGACATTCATTTTCATTCTAAATCATTCAGTTTTGTTCTGATTTCGTTAAAAAAATAATATATATTTTTTTTTATCAATTTCGTCCTATAACTTTTTGAATGTACCAATTTAATCACACCTAATGAATTAAGAAAAAATGAAATTTTTAAGTAAAATAGAATATTTTGTGAGAATTAAAAAGTTACCAGACTATTTCGTAAAAATTAATTTCTTGATATTATTTTGAATAAAGTAAATTTGTATGGGATGATTTTGATTTTAAACTCATAATAATCAATTAGGACAAATCTTGGGACTTACGTACCTGCAAGTAACCTCGTTACAGCCACCAATGCGCTCGATGGGCTGGCCACAGTAAGGGCATCTCCTCCACTTTAATAGGGAGAAGATTACGTTAATCAAATCATCTTAAATTGATTTGATTAATTGAAAATTCTGTTGTAATATTATTTGATTTATTTCTTTCCTTTTGTAAAGATATACTCTGTAACTATTTATATTGTTTATTCAATGATATAGTAAGCCATTATTCACAAATTATCACATGGTATCAGCCTAACCTTGGCACAAACTATTCCTTCACTTCATTTCATCTCACGATTTTGACATGGACTCCTCCCAATCATCTGATTCTCTTCCATTTGCCACACTTCTCCATATGGTCACTATTAAGCTTACCTCTACCAACTACTTATTGTGGCGAAAGCAAATGACATCTATACTTGGGTGTCAAAACCTACTATGCCATGTCGATGGCTCTCAACCAACGCCACCTCCACTCGTTAAAGACGACGCTGGTAAGGATATTGTCAATCCAACTTTTCTCCCCTGGCATACTTTAGATCAACGCCTTCTCACACTCCTTCTTTCCTCCCTCACGGAGGAATCCATGAGCGAAGTCCTTGGATGCACTTCTGCCCGTGATGTTTGGATCTCCCTCGAATCAGCCTATAGCCACTCCTCTAAATCCCGTGAACTCCGCCTAAAGGATGATCTCCAACTCATGAAGAAAGGAACCATGAGCGTCTCTGAATATGGGCGCAAATTCAAATCTTTGTGTGAACAATTGGCGGCAATCGGGAGACCGATTGATGAAACTGACAAGTCACATTGGTTCCTCCGTGGCCTTGGACCTGCCTTCACGAGCTTTTCTGCCGCTCGTATGGCCATCTCTCCCCTTCCATGCTTCACCGATCTTCTCTCTGATGCTGAAGGATTCTCCATGTTTCAACAATCTATGGAGACCTCCACTGAATCTTCAGTTGCTTTCATTTCTTCTGCGCAGCCACGTTCAACACGCTCACCTTCATTCGGCCATAATCGCAACACTCAACATCGTGGCTCTCTTTCTTCGGGTGGTGCTCAATACAGAGGTTCACCAACTAATTTTGGCTCTACCAGTAAAGGGCAGCGTGCTAAACGTGTGCCTCACTGTCAAATCTGTCGAACAAATGGGCATTACGCCACTGACTGTCCAGATCGCTATATCCCGAAGAAATCATCTACTGCTCATCTTGCCGAATCATTTCAATCAAGCTGCTCCCTTGGGGATTCTAAAGTCTCAGACTGGTATCTTGATACAGGTGCTACAGCACACATGACCTCATCAACCAAGGCTCTCTCAGATCATCATTCTTACACGGGTAATAATCAAGTAGTGGTTGGCAATGGTGATCGGCTTCATATAACTCATGTTGAAAATTTGAATTTGAATTCTAAAATGGGTTTGTTGGATGTGCTGGTAGTACCCCACATAACAAAAAATCTATTATCTATTAGCAAGTTAACTGCCGATTTTCCCGTTGATGTCTTATTTACTGATAGCTCATTTGTTGTTCAGAATTGGATAACCAAGAACCCCATAGCCACAGGTCGGCGTGAAAATGGGCTATACATTTTGGAGCGTGGTCATTCAGCCTTAATTGCTGCCTTGGCAAATAAAAAATTGCGTGCTTCCTATGAACTTTGGCATAACAGATTAGGGCACGTACACTTTGATGCTATCAGTACACTTAATAAATTAGGACATCTACATGTTACTTCTTTATTGCCGAAACCTTCTATTTGTGCTTCTTGCCAACTTGCTAAAAGTAAAAAGTTGTCTTTCACCTTGAATAATAAACGGGCTGCTCATGTTCTTGAATTAATTCACTGTGATTTGTGGGGGCCTGCGCCCGTTACTTCACCTGCAAATTTTCGCTATTATGTTGTTTTCATTGACGATCATTCTAGGTTTTCTTGGATGTACCCTTTGGCTGCTAAGTCTGATTTTTATGTTCATCTTGTTCAATTTTTGAATTTGGTGGAAAATCAGTTTGATAAGAAAGTAAAAAAATTTCAAAGCGATGGTGGTACAGAATTTACAAACAATATGGTCAAGTCATTATTTCGAGACAGAGGCATTCATCACTATATTTCATGTCCGTATACTCCTGAGCAAAATGGACGAGCAGAACGTAAACATCGGCATATCACTGAAATGGGACTTGCTATGCTATGCTATTCCATTCTCATGCTCCCACCTCTCTTTGGGTTGAAGCTTTTTCAACTGCATTGTTCACCATTAATAGACTACCATCCTCTATCTTACAAGGGAAGTCTCCATTTGAATTATTGTTCAATTCTGTTCCGAATTACAGTAATTTTCACCCTTTTGGTTGTCGGGTATTTCCTTGTTTGCGCAACTATACAGAAAATAAATTTTCACATCGCAGCAAGCCTTGTGTGTTTGTTGGATACAGTTCAACTCAGAAGGGATTTTTGTGCCTCGATCCTGCTACATCTCGTATTTTTGTCTCCAGGCATGCGCAATTTAATGAGGTTTTATTTCCTTATTCAAACAATGGTTCATCAGCTTCAATTACAGATATAGTTGAGTTTTGTGAACCTGGTTCTTCACTATCTTCTGCTCAAAAGTTGCCTTGTAGCTCATCATCACCATCACATTTCTGCAGCCCCTCACGGGCTTCTTGCATACTATGTTCCTCTCATAGCCTTCCGCCATCATCTCATGGCCCTACACTTGAGCCTATACCTGAGCCTCAACCTTTGCCCTCTCCACCACCGGCAACAATTCAACGGCAACCCACTACATCTACTCATCCAATGCAAACACGGGCCCGCTCTGGAATCTTCAAGCCCCGCCATATTGCTGATGTAGCTATTACTCCTTTATTTCAGGCTCTTCAAGCTTCTGCTGTTCCTAAAGGCTTTAAGAGTGCCATAAAACATCCTCATTGGGTAGCTGCAATGGATGAGGAAATGAATGCACTCCGAGCGAATTCAACGTGGACTCTTGTTCCTCGTCCTCCTGGAACCAATATCGTTGGCTCAAAATGGATTTTTCGAACCAAGTTTCTTTCTGATGGGTCTATTGATCGCCATAAAGCCAGGCTTGTGGCACAAGATTTTACTCAACTTCCTGGTTTTGATTATTCTCATACCTTTAGTCCAGTGGTCAAAGCCTCGACAGTTCGTACAATACTTTCTGTTGCTGTTATGAACAAATGGCCTCTACACCAACTTGATGTCAAGAATGCCTTCTTAAATGGTGTTCTTTCTAAACCCGTTTACATGGAGCAGCCTCCAGGTTATGTTGATTCTTCTCAACCTAATCATGTATGTCTTTTAAAGAAGTCGCTTTATGGTCTCAAGCAAGCTCCCCGTGCTTGGTACCAGCGATTACATGATTTTCTGCTTCTTCTTGGCTTTCGAGATAGTCGTGCAGACACGTCACTATTTACTTTTCAGAAACAATCTTCTATTATATATCTCTTGGTGTATGTGGATGACATAATCCTTACAGGAAATTCTCCAAATTTGTTGCAAGATTTTATCTCTCGTCTTAATCGAGAATTTGCAATAAAAGATCTTGGCAAACTCACATATTTTCTTGGCTTAGAGGTTACGTATACTCATGATGGACTTTTTCTAAGCCAAGGTAAGTATGCTTATGATATCTTGGATCGTTTTGATATGGTTGACTGCAAGCCTGTTTCTACTCTGTTGGCTCCAAGTGTTTCTTTCACTCGTGATGGCTCATCTTTTTCGGACGTCACAAAATATCGATCCCTCCTTGGTGCACTTCAGTATCTCACTATTACTAGACCAGATCTTAGTTTTGCAGTTAATCATATGAGCCAGTTTCTACATGCTCCTACGTTTGAGCATTTTCAAGCAGCTAAGCGTATTCTCCGTTATGTCAAGGGTTCTCTATCATATGGAATTTCTTTCTCCAAGAGTAGTGAAACTACTCTTATTGGGTATTCAGATGCTGATTGGGCACGTTGCTTAGACACTCGTCGCTCCACATATGGATATTCCATCTTTCTTGGCGAAAACTTGGTCTCTTGGAGTGCCCGTAAACAACCGACTATCGCTCGATCAAGTTGTGAATCTGAGTATCGTGCGATGGCATCTACTGCTTCAGAATTGATTTGGATCACCCATTTGCTCCATGATCTTGGTGTTGAGTTGTCTTCACCTCCTACACTTTTTTGTGATAACAACAGTGCTCTTTTCTTAAGCCAAAATCCAGTGGCACACAAGCGAGCAAAGCATATAGATTTGGATTATCATTTTGTAAGGGAACTTGTTACATCTGGCCGTCTACACACTAGATTTGTTCCTTCTTCCATGCAGATTGCAGATGTCTTCACCAAGAGTCTCCCTCGTTCTCAGTTCATTCTTCTTCGGTCCAAGCTTCGTGTAGGTTCTCACCCCACGTCGCGCTTGAAGGGGGATAATAGGGAGAAGATTACGTTAATCAAATCATCTTAAATTGATTTGATTAATTGAAAATTCTGTTGTAATATTATTTGATTTATTTCTTTCCTTTTGTAAAGATATACTCTGTAACTATTTATACTTGTTTATTCAATGATACAGTAAGCCATTATTCCCAAATTATCACACACTTCATCTTCTTTAAAAGGAGGTCGATTTGGGACAGCTGAGGATCCGTACTGTCGGAGCAACTGGAATTTGAATGCCATGGAATCCGACATCTGTAGCAGAAGAGCTCCTTGCATCTAGGGCACTTGCATTTCTTCAACATCTCGTTGCACTCATTCAAGATCAGCTCCGAGCAGCGCTCATTCGGGCAGTAGCACTTGCTCTGCGACGACACCGCCTGATTGCAGAGGCAGTCGCACCATTTCATGAACAGCTCCGGTGGGATCATCGGTTGGCATTCCATAGGGGTGGGCAACAATTTTATAAAACCGCAAAAATCGATCGAGCCGCACCGCATTGCACCGCACTTAGTGTTTTTTTACCTAAACTGTGGTTAATTTTATTGGAGAAAATCGCACCGCTTGAATGGTGCAATTTCGATTTTCATCTAAAAATACACCGCACCGCACTCTATTATTTAAATTATAAAATTAAATATATATTATGTATACATATATAATTATGTATTAGTGAAGAGTGATTGTCGTCTAATTCACCTAGATTTTGTGTCGTTTTTATGTGTCTTTTGTTACCTTATTCCGTAATTTTTGCATCTTTTGTATATAGTATTTTTGGGATATTGATGATGATGATTTTCATGTCTTTGAATAGGTGATTTTGAAGATAAATGGTGAGAAAAAGCATGAAGAAAGGAGAAAGTTGAAGAAAATAAAGAATTAATCAAAATGCATAAAAACACGCCCGTGTTTTTATGCATTGCCCGTGTTTTTCTGCAGGTGCTAAAACTTACAGAATGCTGAAAAATTGCAAGAAAACACGGGCAGATGCAGGAAAACACGCCCGTGTTTTCTTGCACTTTGGCCAAAAGTCGTTTTTCACCTTCATGCGATTTCCAGGTGGGTTGGGGGTATAAATACCCCCAACATCAACTTTTGGAGGCAGATTTTGGCAAGGGGAGTTTTCAAGAACACACTACACACACTATTCTATACAATTTACACCTTCATCATCATCCATCCACCATATCACCATCCATCAACTCCATTTTCTTCACTCTTTCATCACCAAGCTATTGAGGATAGAGGATTGAGAGTTTGATCTTACAAGTGAAGGAAGATATCCAACCTACCTCAAGAAGGGAAGATATTTTACTTTTCATTTGTAGTATTTTTGACTTGTGATTGAAACAATGGATGCATGTAAGCATTTTATGGATGTTTTCATAATGTTTATTGTTGGCTAGACCTCTAGTGAGGCTAGCCACAAGATGGATTAGGGCTTTGTGGATTTGTTGGATTTTAATGGTATTTTGATATGATAGATGGAATTTCCTACATGATTTATGATTCACTTTATTTGCATTATGATGTGTGTGATTGAAATCACTATTTATGATGTTAGGATGGCCATTCCGATATTGTAACTAGGGTTTTGATTGAATCATGTTATAGTATGGATAATGTATGTTAGTATATGAAGTATGTGGTAGCATCTTTATATACTTAGAACATTCATGTGAGGACATTTAGTTAATGGATCTAAGCAGGTTATTAATTGAGTGAGAAGAACCAATCTTATAATCATAGTACCCTTGAGGGAATTGAGAGTAAGGGACAATCTTTTGTGCTTAAAAACTTGTAATGAGTTTAGATCCTAATTACCTTGGCCATAGGGATTATGGGAACCTTTGTGATTGCTTCTAGTCCATTTATCATTGATAATTGTCATTTGAATCTAACAAGTCTATATAATACCCTTAATCTTGAATGTGGTTAGTCTTGCTCCTCTTTAGAATATTCACCTATCACTTCATTCTCATTCTTGGTTATTTGTCTCTTGCATCAATCTCATTTAGTTGTTAGTTAGTTTACTTGCTACTTGATTAGATAATTTGTATTTTCGTTCTACAACTCACAAACCCAATCACTCCTATAAAGCATGGTTAAAAATGAATCCGGATACACCTCGGATTGAACTCTCCCTTTGATCGATAATTAAACTGGGTCAATAACTACACGATAAGGTACGCTTACCTTGCGCAATTAAACCAAAATTGGCTTAAAGTTCAAAGAGGTAAAAAGATATACACTAATTTGGATTGAGAAATAATTTTGATAAAAGTTTGATTTAAGTCACAAGGATTATATTATTTGAGTTGGTTATGGAGTTCAAATTATAATTTCATATCTTTAATATCTCATTATCTAATTTGATCATTGTTATAATATTTTATTTGTAAGGGTGAAGAACACTTTAATTTAAGCATGTACACATATTTATTTTTTTATACATCCATATGTATTGTATTATTATGTAATATATTAAATTTTAACCATCAAATCGCAAAACCGCAAAAAATCGCCTAAAACCGCATTATAAATTTTAATCGACAAACTGCAATTTTAATCTAATTGTCAAACCGAACCGCATATAACAATGCAATTTAGATTTTGTCGAAATAACCGCAAAACCGCACCGTGCACACCCCTAGTAAACCAGCACAATGAAATTTTGCTGTCATATATATAGAGGATAATTAAGTGTCCTGTGAACTTAATTTACACATATATTCTACTTTGCAAAATTATCTTTTTGTGTAAAAATTTATTTTTTCTAGAGAGATCTTCAACTTTTACTATGTTGTTATTTTTAAATTCTTATTGAGATAGATAATATTTTTCATTTAGAAGAATACATAGAATATAATTTATCTCTCTAATAAGTTGTTTTTCATTTACTAAAGAAATAATAAAATTTAAAAAGTATTTTTTATTTAGAAGAGTATAATATAATTTATCTCTCTAAGTGGTTTTTCATTTATAAAGAGTGATAGGTAAATCAATGTTTAAGAATTTTAAAAGTCAAATTTTTTTATTAAAAAATAATAATTTATCTTTTTAAAAAATTAATTCTGTATGCAGTAAAAAATAATCGGGAATTAGAATGCACATGTGATTTGGATTCAGACAAAATGTTTGTTATATAATAATAATAGAAAAAATATATTAATAATCACTAAGAAGTGGAATAGAGGGCCGGTGCGATGTTTCGTGACATTTTTATAAAATTATTCTTCTATTAATTTTTTTAATGATTGACATGCGATAGAAAGAGAGGGAAAATCTAATTCTTAGACTTCTAAGATTTATATATTTACTTAAATTCCCTTTTCAATCCGAAATGGTCCCTTATTCCAACACATCAGATTTCCAACACATCAGATATCATCCCTATCGAAAATTTAAAAAGTAAAAAGTGGTGATGTGTGGTGTGTTGGAACACCAAATGAAATACACATATGAAACAATGAATGTGTTCTCCTTCAATCCTACATGCTAGTCAACGATACAGGAGATATCTCACGAAATATGTCACAATTTCAAATTAAAAATTACTCCATTTATCATATGTATTTACTCCCGAGTAGCTATCAAAATTAATTCAGTAATACTTGTTATATTTTGGGCACTGCATCTCATTTGCATAATAATTTATTGGGTGACACGTAAAATAAAACCATTCAAAAGAGAAGCATAAACCTAATAAAAGAAGAAAGGCAAAATAAAGGTTCATGGATGGGGGGGGGGGGGGGATGACTCAAAATTTCCTCTCGATGATAAAGAAAATAAAAACAAAACAATATTAATTAAAAATCAAAAGAAGTGAAAAATAATAATATAAAGATGATGTACGTACAGTAAGACAAAAATTGTGAAAAATATTGTTGTGATGGAACTTTTGTTCTATCAAAGCTGGTTCTACACAAATCTCACATGTGAAAATTGAAGAAGAAACACCACTGCTCTCTTCTTCACCAACGAATGAGTTCTCCACTTTAATCTCCATATATCCTATTCACCTAATTAATTAATTTAATTAGTAGTTACATTATAGGCAAATTAAACCTAAATACCGATTTTGAGTATTAGATAGATATCTTTTATTTATTCATTTATTTAATTTTCAAAATTCGTATGAGTTATCTTATTGTTGTGGCACGAATTTCACTCAGTAGAAATCTAATATTTGAACCGTCTAACTAGGCCCCACCGACGCTACAGTCATGATGATAATGATAATTCCAATGTAATTAATGTTCAAGCCTTTTTACTGTACTGTTTTTTGTCCTAATCATTAGAGTTTTGAATAAAAAAAATTACAATATTTGGAATCAATTTAATTTTTTATATAACATTTTTTTAAAAATAAGTCAGTTAGTACGGGACAAAAAGACTTTTCCATTATTTTGATGAACAACATTGTTTAAATGTAATGAAACTGTATAATCCTCCCTGTATTATTCTTTAGACACGAGAAATATCTCGTTAGCAATTCAAATATAAAATCTTATAAACTAGCGAACATTTCATTCAACTAGTTTCGCAAAAAAAAAAAAAGCCCATTCTGGATGCCCATCATCTAAGAATCCACAGCTCCACACCATAGCCAACAAGAAGATGGTCCAACGCATACCGACCTAAGGACATTTTGAAGCTTATCCTTTCATTGGAGCCTGGAGGAAACTTGCATGTGGAATTTTCTCGGTGACGGTGAGGTTTAAATTCTGAAACTTCATTTGTCTATGGTTCTAATACTATGTTAAACCACCACTTCATCTAAAAGCTTAAACTGATAGAGAAAATAGTTGTTTAATATTTAATCAAATCACCATAACAATCTGCAACTAGTTCCAGCTGTTCTACAACACCTCTCATCTCAACCAACCTTGTTTTAAGCCAAATGGGATCAACTTTTTTTTTTTCAAAATTCTACTACATTTATTAAATGTATTCCACATGCCACGATTTTTTCCTTAATTACCACCAAATATGAGTCTTGTCTTATAGAGTCTTTTCCTAGATTATTTTCTTTATGCTCTAACAAAGAGGTTAAAGTAGGTGAGTCGGGTTGTTGGGTTAATGGTGTTTGGCGTTGGAGCCTTAATTGGCGACGAGAACTTTTGTCATGAGAGTCAGATTTAGAAAAGGAATTATTGTCTTCTCTTGAATAATTTCTTATGCAGGTCTCTGGTGATGATGTTTGGACATGGAAATCCTCAAAAGATGGACAATACTCTACATGGAGTGCTTATCAATGCCAAGTAGCTCAAGTGTTAAATGACCACCTCATCTAAAAGCTTAAGCTGATAGAGAGTTGAACCATTTAATACTTAATCAGGTTACACTCTAATACGCCCCCTCACATGCAGGCGGGGTATTTTTGCCTCAAGCCTAGCATGTGGAATTTTTTTCATAAATGGGCGGCGGTGAGGTTCGAACCCTGGACCTTTGTTAACCATGGGCTCTGATACCATGTTAAACGACCACCTCATCTAAAAGCTTAAGCTGATAGAGAGTTGAACCATTTAATACTTAATCAGGTTACACTCTAATATCAAGTCTCGGTTTCCTCGAACATTGGTGAAGATACTTGCAAAGCTCTATCTAGGATTTGGAATAAATTGACTCATACGAAATTTTCGGGACTCGCCTAGAAAATCCTTAGACGTCGGCTTCCTACTAGATCCGCGCTGAAGAAGATAAATGTTTTGAAAGATGGAGATGACATCTCTTGCAGCTTTTGTGGCAATCATGAACAAATGGTGATGCATCCATTCTTTGAATGCAACTTTTCCTATCAAGTTTGGTGTCTTTGCTACTCTTGGTTAAAGTCTCACATGCCTTGTGCCTCTGATCCAACGATGCACTTCCTACAACATTCTGGCATGCTAGGTACGAAATGAAAAAAACACTTTATTGAATGCATTTGGTGTTGTGCAGCTTGGTTCATTTGGAATGCAAGGAACAAGAAAATCTTTGAAAACAAGGAAACTAATCCGGAAAAGACGTTTGAGGAAATTAGAATCAAATCATGGTGCATTTTCTCTACACATTGTAGTGATTTATCATTTTTAGATTGGTGTAATAACCCCAAAATGTGTTATAAGTAATTAGGGGTCTCTCTTCACAGTTATTGGTGTTATGTTGTTTGTAAACCTGTAACTTCTGATCCGTTAAGCACTTTTGGTACTCCTAATAATATTTATTTTTTCCTTCCAAAAAAAATTACCACCAAATACGTTAGGGTTTATGAAACATAATTTTTTACGTGCACAAGAGAGCAAGTGTAACTCTTATGGTATGTAGCCCACGAGAGTCCAAGTTACATATCGATCTTTGGGAAATTGAGAAATTAAGTGTTTAAGCAATGTTTTGTTATTGTGATTTTATAAGAGCAAAAGAAGAAGAGAATTGATAAGCATGAAAAAAACAAATTTAAAACAATGCAAGAAATTAAACATATGATATATGCAATAATGATTGGATTCCAAATGAAAATATAACTATTTTGGAACCAAAATCTAGCACTTATAACTACTTTGCTGGAATCAATGTTTCACGTGCAGTGAACGTTATGATTTCCAGTGAAAATTTAACTTTTTGGACAAAATTGGACAAAAATCGAGCAATATTAAAATTTAAGGGACTAAAGTGAAAAAAATAACTGTTTCGGTATTGAAATCGAATTGTCATTTTGTGGAACTAAAACAGATTTGAACTCAAATTATATAATTATATTCTTCGAATTAGTGCTAAACCTTATTAAACTTAGCTTTATCGATTAAATAGTACTCGAACCACAAGGGTTCACTAATCAAGGGATAAAATAGACTATAAAATATTACATAAATGAAATTACAATTTGTATACCATAAAATTTTGGGTGAAATCATAAGAATTAAAAAAAAAAAGACTTACACACGAAACAATTTTGCATTGTATGTTTTATTTTGTTGGAACATGCAACTTTATTATACACCATGCCACATACGAACATATCCCAAGCAATCACAGCTGCCATGCACGTTTATTCTCCAAAAATATATCAACTGATCTTCCGGTACTTGACAGCATAAAGTTAGCCAAAGATGTTGAGCAGTTACATATAATAAATGTTTTGAGTCATGAGTATATATATGTGTATATTCCTCTCAATAAGACACACAAAAATAAAGAGGAAACATTTTACTATTGCTTCTTCTGCTACTTGTTATTTTATGTTTTTTCATGGATGATTATTAATCATTTCAACATGGTATCAAGAGCGGATTTTCTTTAAGAAAAATTTTTTTCACAAAATATATTTGAGATATGGCTTTGAAATCGGGCAGTGAATGGCCATAGCTCACGGCCACTACTTCCAAAACTGCAGAAGTCAATGGAGGTGATTACTACTTACATGCTGTTGATCATCCTGGCTTGGTGTTAATTTCCTACCAATTAACTGGTTCAAACTATTTGCCATGGAAGCGATCGATGGAGATTGCTCTTGGTGCAAAATCAAAGTTGCAGTTTGTCAACGGCACTCTAATAATGCCGCAGAAGGACGCCGATTATAAGTTATGGAAGAAGGTGGATTGGACAGACTTGTCTTGGATTTTAAACACTTTATCAAGAGAATTGAGTGACACCTCTGTGTATGCTCAATCTGCTAAGGAGTTGTGGGATGCCATCAATCAAAGATATGGAGAAAGCAATGGGCCATTGAAGTACAAAATCAAAAGAGATATTAGCAACTTGATCCAGAGAAGTAATACTGTGGTTGATTATTTCAATAAATTGACAAAATTGTGGGATGAATTGCATAGTGTTTTACCTGTTGTGGCTTGCACATGTAACGGAGGAAAAGTCATTTCTCATGCAGAGGGTAAACTTATTCAGTTCCTTATGGGGCTTAATGATGTTTTTGATCCTTTAAATAACCAAATCATGCTCATTGATCCACTGCCTTCTATTGATAAGGCATACTCCATGATCCTTTCTGCACAGAGGCAAAAGTCTGTTCAAATTGCCTTTTCTGATTTGGATACTGTTGCTATGATAGCGAAATCATTGGGATCTGGAAACACATATGGTAGAGGAGGTGGCTCTAGAGGTGGTGGTCATAACTCTAATTGGAATCCGGGGAAGGGAAGAGGTTATGGTAGATATACAAAAGAAGAGAAAGCTAAACTCCTTTGTGATCATTGTGGGATACCAGGACATGAGGTCAACACTTGCTTCAAGAAATATGGGGTACCAGATTGGTACAAAGAGTTACGAGAGAAGAGAAGAGAAGCAAAAATCATACAAATTTTCTGGATCATGAAGGAGCAGGGGGAATTACTCCTAATAAATCTCATAATGGTGAAGCGCTACCTAATTTACGGGTCATTTTGCAGCAGCTTCAACAAGTGACTACACAAATGCAAGGAAAACAGAAGGAAGATCACAACATAAACTTTGCTCAATCTGTTGAGTTTGCAGGTATTCCTTTAACACATTATGCTATGTCTTTAATAGATAATCAGTCTACAGGGGATTGGATCATCAATACAGGAGCGAGCAAACATATGTGTACAAAAGGGTATATGATGAGCAATCTTTTGCCTGTGAAACACAAAACTACTGTTTGTCTTCCTAATGGTAGTATTAAGGAGGTAACACACATAGGGGAGGTGTGTTTATCATCAAGGATTACTCTTAGAGAAGTGCTTTTTATTCCAAGCTTCAAATATAATTTGCTTTCGGTTACCCAATTATGCTCAAATTCCAACTTGAAGTGCACATATCTTGTATCTACCTGTCGTTTTCAGGACATTCGGACTGATTATGTAGTAGCAGAAAGACATTTCAAGGGAAACCTATACTTTTTGAAATCTCCTAATTCTTTTAAAGGCCTTGCTTGCAATGTTACTTTAGTGAATTGGCATAGGAAGCTTGGACATACCTCTCTCAGTACACTTGGTCATTTACGTTTTCTGAAACATGTTGGCAATATCCTTGATATTGATGTTGTTAAATCTTGTGAAAAATTTTCTAAAGCTAAACAACATCGATTATCTTTTGGGAGTAGTTCAATAAAAACACAAGCTTGTTTTGATCTTATTCATGTGGATATTTGGGGACCCTGCAGAGATTCTTGTTACACTAATACTCCATATTTCCTCACCATTGTGGATGATTATAGTCGAAGTACTTGGGTTTTCTTATTGAGATACAAGTCAGATATGGGAGCCATACTGTAAAATTTTGTTTTAATGGTTGAGAGACAATATGATCTAAAGGTTAAAAAGATTAGAAGTGATAATGGAAGTGAGTTTTTGGGGAGAGAGGTTCAAACTTTTTTCCACTCTCAGGGTATCATTCATGAAAGATCGTGTATCTATACTCCACAACAAAATGGGGTGGTTGAGATGAAACATAGACACTTATTGAAGACTGCAAGATCATTTCTATTCCAAGCAAACTTGCTTATCTCTTTCTGGCCCTATTCTGCCTTGGGTGTAGCCTATGTTATAAATAGATTGTCTACTGCACTTTTGAATTGGAAAACCCCATATGAAGTCTTATATGGGACACCACCAGATTACTCAAGACTAAAGCCTTTTGGGTGTTTAGCTTATGCCACTATTATAGGACCACAAAGCAGCAAATTTCATCCAAGGTCTTTGAAGTGTATTTTTCTTGGTTACGAGCAAGGGCGTAAGGGATATAAATTGTTCAATCTAGAAAATGAGGATTTTTTGGTGTCTAGAAATGTGGTTTTCTTGGAAGATATTTTTCCTTACTCGAGCCATGAAAGGCTAGTGCAGCCTTCAATTGAGCCTCAATTAAATGATTTCACAAGAGCTATTGATGATCCTATATCAGCTCCCCATGTAGCTGATAATCAAGAAAGATCTTACACCACTTCTGCTAATGATCTAGAGGGGTACGATACTACATGCCCATATCTCCTACGCTCTCGTCAACGAGAAGAAGTACGAGATAAATTCAACCACCTTATTGGCAAAAGGATTATATATGTAATCTTTCCAATGATCCTACATCAAGCAGCACCTATGTAAGTTTTATGGCTAACATATATCTTGATAAGGAACCTGTCTTCTATAAGCAGGCTGCTCAAGAGAAAGTTTGGATCGATGCTATGCAAAATGAGCTTGATGCTTTAGAAGCCAATCAAACTTGGATATTGACTACTTTACCACCTGGCAAATCTGCTATTGGTAGTAAAGGGATATATAAAATCAAAAGGAAGCCAGATGGATCAATAGACAAATATAAAGTAAGATTGGTGGCTAAGGGATATAATCAACAAGAGAGAATTGACTTCTTTGAGGTATTTTCTCCCGTAGCAAAACTGGTCACAGTGAGATTGTTTTTCTCCATAGCAGCCATGAGTGAATGGGATTTACATCAGCTAGATGTAAATAATGCCTTTCTACATGGGCATCTTATGGAGGAGGTCTACATGAAGCCCCCACAAGGGTATAACAAAGCAAAATCGGGTCAAGTATGTAAGTTGGTGAGAAGTCTTTATGGATTGAAGCAAGCTTCAAGAGAATGGAATGTGGAATTGAGTAAGAAATTATCAGAATTTGGTCTTACTCAATCTTCTCATGATCATTGATTATTTACAATGGCAAGAGGTGATCTTTTCATGGACATGCTAGTATATGTTGATGACATACTAGTCACTGGATCAGATGCTGGGATGATAATAAATCTCAAGAACTTCCTTAACGAAACATATACCATTAAGGATCTTGGACTTGCAAAATATTTTTTGGTTGTGGAAATTAATCGGAATGCTGATGTTATTTTCCTTTGTCAAATGAAATATATTATGGACATTATAGCAGACTTACACATGGATAATTGCAAACTTGCTTCTACACCCTTGCCACATGGGCTTCATTTGGTTGCTAGAGATGGTATTCCACTAAATTCTTCGGATCAGTAAAAAAGTTGGTGGAGAGATTGTTGTATCTGAACCTCACTAGGCCTGATATAACATACTCTGTACAATAGCTTAGTCAATTTGTTAACTTCCCCACAGATTTGCATTGGAATGCTGCTCTCCACATTTTGAGGTACTTAAAGCATAACCCTTCACTTGGTTTATTTTATCCTTCCTCCCACAAGCCTATTTTGGATGCTTTTTGTGATGCTGATTGGGCAACTTGTAAAGATTCTAGAAGATTAATAACGGGTTACTCAATTTATCTTGGTGGTTCTCTGGTTTCTTACAAGAGTAAGAAACAACCTACGGTGTCTCGATCCACCACTGAAGCTGAGTATAGAGCGATGGGATCAACCGTCTATGAACTACAATGGCTATACTTTCTTCTCTGTGATTTCAAACTTGAGATTCCTCTTCATATCTCACTCCACTGTGACAATAAAGCTGTTTTGCACATCACATCTAACCCGGTATTCCATGAGAGAACCAAACATCTCGAGATAGACTGTCATCTGGTCCGAGAAAAGTTTAAAGAGGTTTTTATCAATCCATGTTTTATCTCTTCAAAATTGCAGGCTGCTGATGGCTTCACTAAACTCTTAGCTCCCTCTCAGTTCAATCAGTTCATCTGCAAGTTGGGGATGAAAGAATTTCCTCATCCTCCAACTTGAGGGGGGGGGGGGGGGGGGAGAGGGGGTGTTGGAACATGTAACTTCATTATACACCATGCCACATACGAATATATCCCAAGCAATCACAGCTGCCATGCACATTTATTCTCCAAAAATATATCAACTGATCTTCCGGTATTTGACAGCATAAAGTTAGCCAAAGATGGAGAGCAATTACATATAATAAATGTTTTGAGTCATGAGTATATAAATGTGTATATTCCTCTCAATAAGACACACAAAAATAAAGATGAAACATTTTACTATTGCTTCTTCTGCTACTTGTTATTTTATGTTTTTCCATGGATGATTATTAATCATTTCAACATATTTTATGAAGCAAAGTTTATTAAATTAGGAAATTAAATGTTACATAATTATACTTAAACCCTTACCACCCAACATACACCACAACAGGTTGCATGTAACCATGGCACGTGTTACATTGTCATAATAACATTAGTTGTCGTACGAGGGATAATACGCAATACATCACCTTATTGTTATGCCATCAAAATATAACTAGGAAAATTAATTTTGAAATTAGCCAGGACAAATTAAAGAACATACGTATTTAATTTATAACCTCGAGTTTAGTTATATTTTACTGTGAACATCTGCCAGAAATTAAATAAAAGAAGATAGTAACCACCCTATATCATTACTCTTTCATTATTCTCACATTCAAGATACATGTATTTATAACAATAGGGATAGAATTCAAGATACATGTATTTATAACAATAGGGATAGAATTGCCAAATTCTAATCGAGACTACGCGGCATAGGTACACATAAGGACATGTAATTTCCGAGTTTAAAACATAAATAGCCCGTATCATTTTACTTTATTTGAAAATGTATTAAAATAGTTAAAACATTCATTTTCGTCTAAAGCTTTCAGTTTTGCCCCAATTTTCTATAAAAACAATACTCCCTCTGTCTCGTTTCAATATTTACGTTTGCTTTTTGCACGTTGATTAAAGAGTATAGTATTTTAATAGATAGTAGGTGGAAAGATATAATATTTAATGTAAAGTGGGTAGGTGTATTAGTGTTGGATATAGGGACCATTGTGATATATTAATTATTTTAGGTGGGTCCCATATTCTAAAAAAGAAAACGTAAACATTGAAATATGACGCCCTATATAGAAATATGTAAACATTGAAATATGACGCTCAAAATAGAAATATGTAAACATTAAAATGAGACGGAGGGAGTGCTTTTTACTAATTTGATCACATAACTTTGTAAAAATACCGATTATATTCCACTCCAGGTAATTAGGAAAATTGAACATTTTTAAGTAAAAAGTGCTTCCTCCGTCCAACTGAAAGATCCACATTTTATTATATTGGGTGTCTCATTCAAAGGTCCCTATTTTTCCCTTATAGTAAAAGAGCCACACATATGGCCTACCATTCACTACTAATACAACTACCCACTCTACATAAAATAAAATGAGAAAAATGCAATAGTACCCACTTTTTTTAAGTACAAAATTTTCGCCAACATTAAAGTGAAATGTGTTATATTTTAACCAAATTAATGTGTGTGAACGTAAATACCCTCTGACCAAATAGAGTTGATATGTTGGTTTGGGTGTTGGCTCACTGAAACCCGATTGACATCCGTCTTCCCCATCAGGTTAAGTATCATTTCCAATCGGTCCCCCACTAACAATCCGACCGACATGCGTTGGTCCAACGAAGAGCCGATCGACATGCATTGATCCAGGTGTCAGTGGCTTTCGGTCCCCCTTCGACGAGCCGACCCGACATGCGTTGGTTTGGGTGTCGGTGGCTATCAATCTCCCACCGATAAGACGACCGACATTAGTCGGTCCCCCACCGAGATGCGTCGATCTAGGTATCACTCATAGTGTCTGTGGCTGTCAGTCCCCCACCGACGAGCCAACCTACATCAGTTGGTCCCCCACCGACATACGTCGGTCCAGGTGTCAGTCCACCAACGAACCCACCGACATGTATCGATCCGAGTGCCAGTGGCTCTTGGTCCCCCACAATGAGCCGACCAACATTAGTCAATTCCATCCCGATATGCTTTGGTCCAGGTGTTGGTCTACCATCGAACCGACTGACATGCATCGATCTGAGTGTCAGTAGCTATAGATCCCCTACCGATATTTTAGTCCAAAAAAATCAAATTTGGCTAAAATTGATTACAAGTTATTTAATTGTTGGCAAAGATTTTTGCTACTTCATATTTGTTAATTTTGTCAATTGGCACAAACAATTATAATTCTTAATCCACATGCAAAAAGCAAATGAAGACTTATGGACGGGACGGAGGGAGTACAATTTTAATGAGAATTTAAAATTTATGAGACTATTTTGGAGAAATTAAGTTTCTTAAGGCTATTTCGAATAAAGTAAATTTGTATGAGACGATTTTGACTTTAAACTCCGTAATTTCCATTACAACCAATGCCTCTCTCCACTATAAATACAGCTTTGCTCTGCACTTATCTCATCATCTTCTTCAAACACACATTTCAGCAGATTAAATTACTACAAAGTAACATGGCTGTGCAAATCTCCGAAACTGATCGCCCTTTCGCCAATTTCTCTCCAAGTCCCAGCTTGTGGGGTGATCAATTCATCAACCACAAATCCATACCTCAGGTTCTTGTTCTTGCTCTTATATAATAGAGTAATATATATGTATATATTAAAACAATAGCATACTATGTGTGAACATATATCTAATAATAGGACTGAATGTAAATCAGCAAAAATATTTGGAGGAAATTGAATGGTTGAAGAATGAAGTAAGGAGTATGCTGACAACTCCAGAAGGAAAAATAGTGGACACCGTCAACCTGATCGACACACTCGAGCGCCTAGGGGTGTCGTATCATTTCGAAAAAGAGATCGAAGAGAAGATGAAACACTTGTTTAATCTGATCAAAGCAGATAATTATAAAGCTCATGAACTCTGTGATTTGTATACTGTTGCTCTGCATTTTCAAGTGTTCAGACAGCATGGTTATCCTATATCTTCTGGTACCTACTTTAGCTATGTCTAGTACAACTAGATCTATTTTTAATTAAGTTACATATGAGTTTAATTATATCTACTCAACTGCATATATTGTATTCTTTTAAGCAGGCTTTTTTAACAAATGGATGGATGGGAATGGAAAATTCAAGGAGAGCATTAAGAGTGATGCAAAGGGTTTGTTGAGCTTGTATGAAGCATGCTGTTTGAGAACACATGGAGAAACCCTACTCGATGAAGCCATTGTTTTTGCTACTGCCAGTCTGAAATCCATGGCAGCAAACCTTGAGTCGCCCCTAAGGAAACAGGTTGAACATGCCCTCTTCCAGCACTTGCATTTTGGCATTCCTAGAGTCGAAGCACGAAACTTCATCACCTTCTACGAAGAGGAAGAGCACAAGAATGAGATGCTGCTTAGGTTCGCCAAATTGGACTTTAATGGATTGCAAGCACTGCACAAAGAGGAGCTCAGTGAAATCAGCAGGTGGTGGAAAGATTTGGATCTCATCTCAAAACTTCCATATGCAAGAGACAAGGTGGTGGAGTGTTACTTTTGGGCAGTGGGAGTGTACTATCAACCCAAGTACTCCCGTGCTCGTATTATGCTCGCTAAAACCATTGCAATGGCGTCTATATTGGATGACACCTATGACTCTTATGGTACACTTGAAGAACTTGATGTTCTCACCGAGGCAATTGAGAGGTAAGGTTGAATGACAAAATTAATTAACAAAGATACATACATAATTCTTGATACTGAATCATTAAGTTGAGTTAAATGCAGAGTTAATGTGGGACGGTTTTGAAAAATTTTCAGGAGTTATGGGAAGATTTGCAAAGAAAAATTAGCTATAGGACGAAATCTAAAATTTTGAAATAGTTACGGGACTAAACCAAAAATTTTAAGTAATTTGAGACGAAAATCGAATTTGAAAAAAGCTATGGAACTGAAAGTGCATTTAACTCCATAATTTTACTAGCCAGTGAATAAATTTATTTGTTCCAGGTGGGATATCAAAGAAATTGATGGACTCCCAGAGTACATCAAAGGGTTCTATAAACAGGTGCTGAAACTATATCAGCAATTTGATGAAGAATTAGCAAGGAAAGGAAGATCTTATGCTGCAAACTATGCAATAGAAGCTGTATGTGTATATATATATATCTCTTTGGTATACACAATACTGTTTCATTATATAGTACTTTTAGTAGCTATAAACCTTGCATGCATGTTTCATTATATATTTATATATATATTGTTTGAGATCCTGTAACTTTTGAACTCTAAAGTACTACTGGCACTCATGCATGTGCATAAATTGGTATCTTCTTTAATCTCATCGATTAACACACGTCTTAAAATTGTATGACGCTAGTTTAAGGAATTGGCGAGGAGCTACGGTGTGGAGGCGAAGTGGTTTAAGAAAGGGTACTTGCCCGCATTTGAGGAGTACCTAACAAATTCTCTCATCACCTCCGGCGCCGGCTATCTCAATATAACATCGTTCTTGGGCGTGGAATCTGTAACCAAGGAAGATTTTGAATGGTTTATCAAGAAGCCTAGAATTGCTGTAGCCACTCAGATAATTACTAGAGTCATCGATGACATTGCCACTTATGAGGTAGTACAACATGAATTTAAGAGTATTTCTGGTACGCTAATAATATTTATTTTTTCCTTAAAAAAAACCAATATGAGTTTAAAATCAAAATCATTTCATGCAAGTTTACTTTATTCAAAATAGTCCCAAGAAACTTAGTTTTTCTGAAATAGTCCATAAATTTTAAATTCTCACCAAAATGATCATTTTTATTTAAAAATGTTCAAATTTTCTGATTCCAATGAATGAGACTGAATTAGTGCTTTTACAAAATTATGGGATGAAATTGGAGCAAAACTGAAAAGGTTTCGGACTAAAATGAATGTCATGACTATTTTGAGACCTTTTCAAATAAAGTAAAAGATACGGGACGGTTTATGTTTTAAACTCTACAACACAATGAACATGTATATATATACATGGTTCGAAGAAAGAATTAATTAATTTGGCAAACCATTTTAGGTAGAGAAGGAGAGGGGTCAGAGTGCAACAGGAATAGAGTGCTACATGAAGGAACATGGGGTAAGCAAAGAGGATGCCATGGGTAGATTCTATGAATGGGTACAAATGCATGGAAGGATATTAATGAGGAAGGCCTCAGTTGGCCATCTTCTTTTTCCAGGGATATTTTCGTCCAGCTTCTAAATTTTTGTCGCATAATTGATGTTACCTATGGCAAAAATGGAGATGGATACTCCAAACCCGAAAAGATTCTCAAGCCACATATCATTGCTCTGTTTGTTGATCAAATCAAGCTTTGACTCCAGGGATGGAAACTAATAAATTGATCATAAAGGGCTAAATAATTGATGCAATTTCAAGATTCTTGTTCCGGTCCTTGTGTAGTTTGTAATTTTAATTAATAATGTGTTCAAGAGTACTGTATTCTTGACAAAAATTATATAAGATTTGAAATAAGTAGCATGATCCACATGGGCGCTGGATCACCTATTCCAACATGGTGTTTTATCTTGTATTCCATTTTTAAATGATTGACATGTGTTATAATTATTTTCTAGAATAACAACACATGCTCTAAAGGTTTATTAGTCATTTGTAAGGTATAATTTTTTATTTTTTTCGTTATGGAACACTAATGAATCACGAATTACGAAATAAGAAACTCAATCCCATCTATATGGTTTATTTACTACTCTCTCCATCCACCTATAAAAAAGAGATGGTTGTGGCGCGAAGTACTCTTGTGCTTGGTCAATCAAGAAAGTCGTGAAAAAGTGGCGACTTACTTTTCACCGCTACTGTAAATATGAATTTTAAGAAAAGTTTATTTTTTTACCAATTTTATTAATTTTTGGGGATAATGTGATATTTTTAAGTAATAAATAAATGATGCAATAAGTTATGTGAGTTAAGTGAAAGTGACATTTTTTAAAATATGATATACTCCCTCCGTCCCGCCAAAATAACACCATTATACTATTTTAGGCGTTCCGTCCAAATTGCATTATTTTCCTCTTTTAGTTAAAATTGCTCACCTATGGCCCACCATTACCCATCACATCTCTCTAATACACCTACTCACTTTACATAAAATAATAGTACACTTTAATTTATGTGCAAAAAGTAAATGACACACTTTGACCGAGATGGAGGGAGTATCAAGTGGTTGTTTATTTTAAAACTTTTACTATTTTTAAGTGATGAAGAGTATATTAGAACTGACTAATGTGCAAAGAGTGAGAAACTAGTTGGCACAGTGGGAGTATTTCTTATTCCTTGTATGGAAAAAAAAAAAAAAGCAACTCTAGAGGCCCATTTCAACAAGTGTACGCTCCAGCTATCCTGGCCGGCCCATCATCCAAGAATCCACACCACAGCCCGCAAGAAGATGGCCCAACGCATACAGCACATTTTGAGGCCTATCCTTTGATCAATATAACAATATTGGAGGGAAACAACATAACATAATATCTCATACTTAAATATTGAAATTAATGTTTTATTAAAGCCATCAAATAATTTCTCTTATGTTGGGAGTAAATTTAGCATCCTCCACAAACAAAAATCCATTTGTAGAAAGGATAGTGCATTTTGACTACTTGATGGGAGTACGGTAGAGCCTCCAATCATGGAACTCTAGTTGGGTTTATTTTTTCTGATTTTATATTGTTATATTAATAGAATAAAATTCATTGTTGTCCGGCAAATTGGATTACCCATTCTATTTTCCTATTTCATCAAACTATTCCAACATAGGTGATGTGTTATAATCATTTCCTAAATCATCCAATGTATGCTAAGGGTTTATATGTCATTTATTAGTTTATAGTTTATTTATCTATTTATTTATTTATGTTATGGAACACTATTATAAAATATGAGATTCAAAATTGACATGAAGAGATTTATTTTAAAATGATCTCATAAAGCAATACGAGTTGACATTGCACCCTAATTTTACGGAAAATACTCAATACATGAAAAAAATACTCCCTCTGTCTGTCATCAAGAGTCTCATTTTGCTATTTTGGGCGTCCATTCCAACAAATGGGATCACCTATTCCATCTTTTATTTCATTCTTTGATTTTTAACATGTGCCACAATTAATGTACAAAATTATGCCCCAAGAGTTTAATGATAAATTTTAGGATATATTTTCATTATATTATGGAATATCAATGAAACATGGAAAATGGAATAGAAAATTTAAACTGCCTCCAAAGGGTCTCATTTCCCTTTTTATACATACGGAATGCACAAACATCACTAATATAATTAATATATGAACCTACATATCTCACTACATATTAAATAATAATAATACTTCCCGTTGCAAAAAATAAACAACGCTCCCTTATAAGGGCGGACGGTAGGACTTGGGAGGATTACTTTTTGAATAAAAACTATTACCCCTAAAATTTTAATATGCTCATGAATAATATTTTTCAACAGTAATAATTTATCTCTAACAAAATAACTTCGAAAACAAATGTCGTCATTCAAAATACACATCAATGCATAAACATTGGAGCATTGAATATGTTAAGCCATTTCAAACCCTAGCTAATTTAAGCGTTTAACATTCACAATGGGTCGAAATTCTATACCCTCGATGATAATACCCGACTTCCAACCACTTATCTTGGACACACACACCTCCACCTCTCCCTCGTCGCCCTCGTCGACGTAAAAGCTCCCTAACGGAGCTTCGACTCCGTTAGCAAGATGCACCATCCGACCTTTCCTTCCTGAAACGACATCGTTCACAAATCCGACCACCGCCTCTGCTTCAAATCCCCTACTGTCTAACATGAACAATAGGTAGGCTTCATAAATCGTGTATGGAGTCAACAATCGCAACTTTATACTTCCTCGAATCTGCAATGTTAAAGAAGGTTTGACTTGTATGGCTTCAAGAGGAGTAGTATAAGAATGATCACAATTCACGAATGAATATGGATGCTCCCTCTCATCCTTTGTCCAAACTCTGAATTCTCTTGCTTCTGGCGGAAGAAAAACCACCTTCTATCATGATCAATATATAGTGCCTCGTGAGTCTATTAAAAATCTAGAGATTAATTTTAATAACTCAAGTGAGAGAAAGAAATCGAATGTGTACACACAATACACTTGGCTAGAGTTCTCTATACTTTTAAAATGAGAATAAAACATAAATGTCTCGTATTTTTTACTTTACCTGTTCTAAAATAATTAGGATATTCTTTTGTCTCAAACTTTTTAATTTTGTACCAATTTCGTCTCAAAACAATATATTTTATTAATTTTGTCTCGTAACTTTGTCAAAGTGTCTATTCAGTCTCATTCACTGAAATAAGTAAAATTAAACATTTTTAAAAATGATCATTTTAATTAAAATTTAAAAACTACAAAATTATTTAGGAGAAATTAAGTTTTTTAACTATTTTAAATAGAGTAAATTTGTATGGAACGATTTTTATTTTAATGTTACATGTACATTAAATGATGTAGTTTTGCCTGATATGTATAGAAATTGTACGTATTCTAAGAAAATTTTTGATGTCATATACGTGTATTCATGATTTTGCCTGATATTTATAATTATATGCTACTAATTTTAGATATTAAAATCATAATTAAATTTTAAAAAAATGAAAATTTTATATTTTTAATCGATTAATAATAATTTAAAAAATAATTATGACTAGTGACTATAAAATAATAACTAAAAAATATTCACCTTGTACAAAATCACCATAACGTTTAAACACCAAGATGGATTCAAATTTTCTCGAAAAAATGTAACAAATTTCAGTGTATTAATCTACGAAAATTTATTGACCAAACATGTTATTAAATAAATAAAAATAAAATAAAAAATTGGGAGATTAATATATTAATTAAAGAATTGGAGATTTATCTTACTCCGGGCAACGATCTCTTCCAGAAAGAGCCATCACCGTCGGATTGAGTGCCGTGTCCCTCACGAACGGCAGATCCATGATGATCAAATGGATTTGCCGAGTTTAAACTTAAACAGGATGACTCGTCGCCGGAACTCAGTGAGTCACTCAAGGCAACTCGCCTGAGCACATCTCTCTTCAACACAGATCCAACCAATTTCTCCCAATTGTCATAGTTCTTCGACATCGGAGGATGAATTTAAATATTACTAACGATCAATTATTATTGATGGATTAATCAAACGAGATTTCTGAAACATTAATGCGGTTGGTGTTGACTTTATATCAACGTTGACTGTCTTCGTCAACTTTCGTTGCGTACGTACTAGAAAGTTGACTATTTTTCTTGATTTTGAAATTCATTTTTTAACCCAATGTACATGCATTTGAATTTTATATTTTATAATGATAAATTATTAATTCTTTTATTACTAGATTTCTAGAAAGTTGGACTATTTTTCTTGATTTTGAAATTCATTTTATAACCTTGCAATGCATTTGAATTTTATATTTTATAACGATAAATTATTAATTCTTTATTTCCGTCTTAAATTTGTACACAAAAAAAAAAAAATAGAAACAAACACATATAGTCAACTTCCTTATAATAAACATTAGTCCACAAAAATGTCACTTTTTTTCATGGATAATTTAGTCAAAATTAATTATATTAAAAATTTTCTTCAATTAAATTACTAAAAGAAAATCCTACTTTTTCTTATATCATTACATTACACCAAAAATTATTTTTTAAAATTACGTGCAACTCATTTCGAAGGGAATACTATTTTGGATGATGAACCAATCTCTTTCAAACGCTGATAAAAAATTATTCTGGTAGTTGATATTTTGAGGTAATAAATTTCTCACTCCATTTAAATTTTCGCTTTATGTTTTTTATTGTGATACGGTTCAAATTATTCCATAAACTTCAAGAAAATTCCTAATATCACTTAGTGGACATACTTATTTATTACATTCGGGAAACGTGCACTTCTTGTTGGACGATAGGGTAGAATTTATTTTCTAGAGTTCTTTGGGATATACGTATCGATATTCTATCAATTGCAAAATATTATTTATGTTAAGTATTTACGTACATCACAGAATATATATTTTGCTTATATATTAATAGCACATAAAATTTTCTACATCACTCTTTACATCATCTTCTACTAATTCTATATAATTAACACATTTTTTTTATATAAAGGTTTATTAAAAGAGAGTAGAGCATAAGATGTGTTCATACTCAAATGAGAAAGTATATCATTAAAAGATTAGAAACCATATAACAATACAAACACACTTCTATCTCCTTCCTTCCTATATGCCATTACAAACACACCTCTATATAATTAACACATAATTGGACAATCCGAATCACCTATTCCAATGTAGTGTTTTATCTTATATTCCACTCTTTAATTAGATGACAGTTTTTATTATTTCTTAAATTAACGCCACATGCGCCAAGAGTTTAATGGTAAATCGTAGGGTATCGTTTTATTATATTATGAAATACCAATTGAACATGGAAAGTGGAATAGAGAATTCAAGTTGGTAATTGGAGAATGAAATCCAACTATTTTGTTTTCACTCCGGTTTGGAATTCAAAATTCACACACATGTTTTAAAAATTACCCCTATATATAGCTTTATACATTTTCTCTCATAAATTAAATAATACATTTTTACACATTGATTTTGACATAAAGTTAAAACCTACCCTATCAAAAACATAAAACAAACATAACATCATTTTCAAACTCCACAAAACCCCAAAACAAACATCACCAGGTTGATACTTTTCTTTTGTGGATATAATTTTTTTTTCTCCTACATACAAGTCCTTTTATCTAACGATATGACATGCTACATTGAAATGACTGAGAGAATCCTAAACGAATTAATAACAAATGCTAAAGCTAGGTGGTAGAGATAACTTGCAAAACAGATACTGTCGCCCATGCCTATCTCCATATAGCAAATGCTAAATCTACGTACAACTGTTCGATAAATACAGCTTTGCTCTGCACTATACTTATAAACCTCATCATCATCTTCTTCAAACACAAATCTCTGCGGATTAAATCACTTCAAAGTAACATGGCGGAACAAATCTCCGAAACTGATCGCCCTTTCGCCAATTTCTCTCCAAGTCCAAGCTTGTGGGGTGATCAATTCATCAACCACAAATCCAAACCTCAGGTACTTGTTGTTCTTGCTCTTATATAATAGAGTAATATATATGTAGAGAAAATATCAAAATTCGTCCTTTAAGTGTGATCGAGTTCAATTTTAATCATTTTTATTCAAATTTGATCTTTGTTGTCCAAATTTAATCATTTTATCAAATTTAGCCTAAACTTTTTTATTTAAATTTAGTCATTTACATCAGAATTTATCGTATAAAATTTGAAAAAAAAAATGACTAAATTTGATAAAAGGACTAAATTTGGACATAAAGAACTAAAATCGAACAAAAAAAATACCAAAAATGAGAATTGTAAATAAAAAAGGACTAACATTAGAATCCACCATACTTAAAGTACGAATTTTGATATTTTCTTATATATATGTATATATAAAAGCAAGCGTCCATGCAGTTGATATATGTTAAACAATGCATACTATCTGTGAATATCTAATAATTAATAGGACTGAATGTATATCAGCAAATATGGAGCAAACCTTGAATCACCCCTATGGAAACAGGTTGAACATGCCCTCTTCCAGCACTTGCATCTTGGCATTCCAAGAGTAGAAGCACGACACTTCATCGCCTTGTACGAAGAGGAAGAGCACAAGAATGAGATGCAGCTTAGATTCGCCAAATTGGACTTTAATGCATTGTAACAACTGCACAAAGAGGAGCTCAGTGAAATCAACAGTTAAATATATAGGGAAAATATCAAAATTCATCCTTTAAATTGACTGATTCCAAATTTTAGTAATTTTTCACTACAATTCATAATAGGGTTCGATTTATGTCCTCTTTTTTTTCCAAATTTAATCCTTCCATCAACTTTAGTCTTTTTTTTTCCTTCAAATTTTGGATCAAAATTGGATGAATTATGACATAAAGGACTAAATTTAGAAGGAAAAAAAAAAGGGATTAAAATTGCAAGTAAAAAAGAACTAAAATTGTAAATAAAAAATTACTAAAAATAGAATTGATCATCCTTAAAAGGACAAATTTTGATAGTTTCTCTAATTATATATGCATAATACTAGATAATTAATCCTCTATTTAATAATGTTAGTATGTTATTTTTGAATTGAAGGTGGTGGAAAGAGTTGGACCTCATCTCTAAACTTCCATATGCAAGAGATAGGGTGGTGGAGTCTTGCTTTTGGGCAGTGGGAGTGTACTATGAACCCAAGCACTCTCGTGGCCATATTATGCTCGCTAAAACCATTGCTATGACGTCTATATTGGATGACACCTATGACTCTTATGGTACAATTAAAGAACTTGATGTTCTCACCAAGGCAATTGAGAGGTAGGTTGAATTAACAAATATATATACATAATTCTTGAATTAATTTGTTTGTTGCAGGTGGGATATCAAAGAAATTGATGGACTCCCAGAGTACACCAAAGGATTCTATACTCATATATATATATATATATATATATATATATATATAATATATATATATCTTTGGTATACACAACGTTTTATTATACTTTTAGTAGCTATATATACACCATGCATGTGCTTAAAATGGTGTCTTCTTCAATCATCATCGATTAACATGCATGTCTTAAAATTAATATATGCATGGCGCCAGTTTAAGGAATTGGCGAGAAGCTATGCTGTGGAGGCGAAGTGGTTTATTAAAGGGTACTTGCCCGGCTTCAACGAGTACCTAACCAACTCTCTGATAACCTGCGTCACCGGCTACCTCACTATAACCATGTTCTTGGGAATTGAATCTGTGACCAAGGAAGAGTTTGAATGGTTAAGCAAGAAGCCTAGAATCATTGTAGCCTCTCAGATAATTAACCGAGTCATCGATGACATTGCTACTTATGAGGTACAGCACCCATGCATAAAGTTAGTTAAAAAGTAACTCTTTCTTAAACTACGTACGTAGAACAGTAAAGATAAACCTACTCATGGCCGGACGGAGATCAGTTCTTACTAAAACACAATTAATTTGGTACACCATTTTAGGTAGAGAAGGAGAAGGGTCAGAGTGCAACAGGAATAGATTGCTACATGCAGGAAAAAGGGGTGAGCAAAGAGGAGGCAATGGAGAGATTCAATGAAATGGGTACAAATGCATGGAAGATATTAATGAGGAGGGTATAAGTTGGCCATCTTCTTTTTCCAGGGATATTTTCGTCCAATTCTGAAATTATAATCGCATGGTTGACGTTGCCTACGGTAAAAATGAAGATGGATACTCCAAACCCGAAAAGATTCTCAAGCCACGCATCATTGCTCTGTTTGTTGATCAAATTAAGCTTTAATTAACTCCAGGCTTAATGTAAACTTATTATTAAGTCATAAAATAAGTCTATGCTACTAAATAATTGATGCAATTTAAATTGTTCTTATTCCAGTACTTATGTATAATTAAAAATGTGTTCAAGAGTGTATTCTTGACACATAATTATACAACTAGAGAAGGAGATTTGAAATAACATGAATGACTATTTTTCTTGACTTTGAAATTCAAACTACTCATGCATGTACACTGTTATAAAATGCCTACTCCCTCCGTCTAACGTCTAACGTATCTTTACCCACTTTTCATTTTGAGCTATCCCACGTATTTTTACCCATTCCAATAATGATAAAAATACATAATATTTTATAATTTACTTTTACACTTTATTCCTCAATTCCAACCATTTTACTTACCTTTTCACACTTTATTTATCATTTCCAACAACTTTATTTACTTTTTCTTTTTAAATTACTAATTTATCCCTACTTTTTCTTACATTATACTCCCTCCATCCCTCACCAAGGGTCTCTTTTTTCCATTTTGGTCTTCCCACCCAAAGGGTTCCCTTTCTTTTTTTATACACATGGTCCCACACTCACCCACTAATACAATTAAAACATGGGGTCCACACTCCCACTAATACAACTACCTACTACACATTAAATAATAATACTCCTTAATCTACGTGCAAAAAAGCAAAATGCACCTTTGGTGCGGGACGGAGGAAGTATATTAAACAAATAACACGTCTTAATCTCCGTACCCATACAAATGGGTAAAAATACCCGGGACGAATAGAGTATTTTTCTTGATTTTGAAATTCATTTTATAACCCAATGCACGTGCATTTCAATTTAATATTTTATAATGACAAATTATTAATTCTTCTATTTGATAAACTATTAAAAACTTGCACATTTTCTTTTCTATTCCGTTTTCACAATTTACTTCGTCCCAAAAATTGTAATTAGAAATAATTATAATTCGAATAAAAAGAAAGGGGTTAAATAGGAGTATACCATAAACCATGAGGTAAAATTATAATTATACAATAAGCTTTAAATTCTAGGGATGAAACAACCAATCGTCACTCGGCCAAGCAACAAAGTCTCGCCTCGGAACAGGAAGCCTTACTATGTTGCTTGCGCATCCCTCCAATTTATTTCATCAAGTGATCACGCTAGAGACATAAATAGTTAGGGGACAGGAAAACTTATCAATAGAAGGATTCATTTCTACTATTAAAGAGTTCGCAATAGTCAACCAATATGTAGTCAAAAACTAAGAAGCAAGCCAAGATCAATGGACTTTGAACCGAGAGAACCTATCACTCATACATCAATAGCGGTAAAAGGACTTAGAAGAAGAAAGGTAATTGCCATCCGCTAGTGAAATGCTATAATCTTATCTCTTACCAGTTGAGGCGCCGAAGGTGAATCTATTGTGAAGCGGCTCAATGTCCTTTTTCTCAAGCGGCTCACTTTCCTTGGTAAAGGAGTAGAAAACAGATCACTTGAATTTGGCGTTTCACAATAAAGAAATTACTCCCTCTGTCCCCCATTTCCTTTTTCGTATATATTAAGAAATATTATTATTTTATATGTAGCGAGTAGCTATATTAGTGATTAGTGGTGGATCATATGTGTGGTCCTTTTACTAAAAGAAAAAAATGAGGAACTCTGAGTGTGACAATCAATACGGTAATATTGGGACCTTTAAGTGTGATGGAAGAAGTACTACAAATTATATCCTAAGCTATAGAGGTGAAATATAAACCAAAATGTTGATATTACAATTATACCCTTAAAATTAATCTATAACTTTAAGTATAAATCTTTGGGTAAAATATGCCTAAAACTATTAATATAAAATATAAACTCTGAATTATAAAGTGAAATTATAATTATACTTTTAAAATTAATTTTTTTAAATACCAAAGTAAAAAAATGGAAAAAATTGAAAAGGAAAAAACAATTCTACGCAAGTCATTGCTATTTTTGATAAAAGGCAAAGACTGGGTAGGCCCGTTTTTTTTTAAATCATACAACCGGACTTTTTTAAGGCAAATGGATCAACTTTTTGAAAATTCGGTCAGGTTTTCTCCACGTACAATCCACGTCATTCAACGCACCACACTTCTTCTACCGCCTCTGTCAACAGTCCCCATCCACAATTGCTTGACTTTTTCGCTATCCGAAGTGGCTCGGGGCTCTCAAATCTTGGAGCGGTGGAGTGTGGAATTGAGTCGCGACGAACTGGGCTTCCGGCGAGTGGCGGATGGCGGCGTCGCGTTTCCGGCGAGAGACATGGAAGGAGCGTGTTGCCGATGACGGGAGTCAGATCCGGCAGCGGCTTGGCGATGCTGACGGGTTCGGCGTTCGTCCGATCTGGGTGAAGATAGATCGGTTGCTCACGGCGTCGGAACGGCAGGAGACAGCGGCAACTACGGCGGAGTCGCGTTCCCAGTGAGTGGTGACAGATCTTGATCTCATGAAGGATGAGAAATGGGCAGATTCACGTTCTTGGGAGACAGACGGTGAAGATGGGCGCTATTTTCATAGGAAGAGAGAGAAAATCAATTCCTACTTCCTCTTTTGACTTCAATCACGTATTGCTTCACCAAAAGAATTAACCACTTGGATATCAACTTTGCTTCACAATTTTTGGGCACCTTATTAAACCAATAAGCTTGAGTTTATTTTGGGCCTGCCAAACCCTAAATTCCTCCATTGAATTTGGGCCAACTCATTAATTTTTAATATGATTTGTTTATATATTGTTTTGTATGGTCAACATATTTTAGGTTATTCTTTTCTATTAATTGAGTTATTTTTTATAATTATTTGAATTACTATGAACAAACCCTTTATTTTGATTTGATATGTTATGTTCTGTTTGGATAATAAGGTTACTTTTTCCTATTACTTGGGTTACTCTTTGTAATGAATTAGGTTACTCTTTGATTTGAGATTCGAGTTTTCTGGGTTATTCTTTGTAATAAGTTAAGTTACTCTTTGATTTGAAACTCATGTTTTCTGGGTTACTCTTTGTAATGAGTTAGGTTACTCTTTGATTTGAGACTCGAATTTTCTAGGTTACTCTTTGTTATGAATTAGGTTACTCTTTGATTTGAGACTCAAATTTTCTGGGTTACTTTTGGTAATGAATTAGATTACTCTTTGATTTGAGACTCGGGTCTTCTAAAAATGAAATCATGCATTTGTGAAGAAATTAAATTGTATGTAATTAGGTTGTTCATAGATTACTCTATAGGATCAATTAGATTACTCTTTGAATTTAATAGGGTCACTCCTTGAAATGAATTAGATCACTATATGATTTGAGAGTTTGAATTGTATAAATGCGCAAAAATGAAAATTTAAAAGAAAAAAAACTATTTTGAGGCATTATGAATCAAAACAGGAACCTAAACAACAAAAATAAAGTAAATTGGAAAATTGGGAACAATTAATAGATGTTCAAACTACAAAAAGGAATAATCTTACATTCTTGTTAATCAAAATCATGAAACAGAACATAAAATAAACAAAAGATTAAGCATTTCGTTTAGCTTACAGTAACATTAACAGAAGGCTTTTTATGACCAATAATTGATTTAATTTATTTTCCAAGAACACCAATTGCTTGTAGAAATTAAGAACAGATAGAAACAACCCAGAACTCCTAATAATTAATCAAACACTAAGATTGGAGAAAGAATTGCACTTTCCTATCTGACTCAAGCTTGTTTGCAACCTCAAATTCTTCTCCAGAATTTTGACTTGGCCGAATTTCATATGATGTCGAGGGCGACGACGGGCTTCGAGTACCCCCAGTCAGCGCGGCGCTCCTCTAGCTCGCGTGCTGCGATCTCGCGAACCAGCATGGAGGCTCCACCCCGGCGCTGGGAGGTGGAGGCGGCGCGGGAGAGGAGGAGGGATAGGGTTAAGTGGAGGGAGGCGGCGGTGCGCAGGCGGAGGAGCGGGGAGGTGGGGATGGCGGTGAAGGAAGACATGGGGGGATTGAAGATGGAAGGTCACGGGAGGAGGGAGAAGAGAAGAGAGGGAGAAGAGAGAGAATTTTACCTGCTCATGTGGATCCGATAGATGCCCAATAAGAAATTAACGCACAAAGAGGATCCGGTTCCACCAATATTTGGTAGGACCGGTCCCATGCTAGTCCCTCTCTTGATAAAATTTATGATGTTTATTCTAATAAAATAAAGCATGTCCTAAAAGAATCTAGAGATGGCCTAACATGCTATAAATAAGTACGAAGGCTTCTAGATTTTGTATTACTTAACCACAAAGCATAAACATTCTAGAAATCAAAAACATGCTAAGAGAAGGAAATAGTCTAGAATGGTCACTACTATAAATAGGCACATTGTATCATGCAATACTCTGTGTGTGTGCGAGGAATAAGTTACAATAATTGCGAAATCATTTGAAGAATTATAATGTCAAGAATTTATGATAATTGGGAGAAGTTAGTTGGAGCAGTTCTCGATAAAGAACACCTCAAGCAACTCGCCCTTTGCGAAAGCTTCAGCAGTTCACTATCAGGTGATTTCTGTTCTGTTTTCATTCTTCCATTAAAGTGTAATTAAATTGTTGTAGGTATTATTCTTCTCATTTGGGTTTAATTTTGAGTAATATGATGACATATAAGATTTGGGTTTTCACTTTCTTGTCGTAATATTCGTGAAATTTAGGGATTTTCTGAAGTGTTGCCGATGGGTTGGACCGTCCAAAGTTCAAATTGAATTCAAGAATGATTTAACTATGATTATGTAATCCCACGGATGATTATCTATTTAATTAGTTGCAATTTATCTGTAAACAGTTCTAAGTGATTATCAGGATCAGTTTTTCTCTGTTGAAGGAATCAAGATTAGGGGTTTTATATATATGAGGATATATAATTGTAGTAATGATCTGAAATAGGAATATATATTGCTCTGATCCATTAATGAATGTTTATGCTAATTTCTTGCTTCAATCTATTAGGAGGCCATTTTTAAAAAAAAAATTGAGATTTTTGAGCTTCTTCCCGGATTAAGTTGCACAGTTATTGTACCACTTGTGTTAAGAAAGTTGTTTTATTGACTAACCGGTCCAATTTTTTGTGGTAATGTAATCTTTTTTAGTAAAGTGTGACGTATGTTATTTGTGTAATGTAAAGTGTGACAATTTTGTTATTTGTCATTGGAATTTGGATTGATATTTTCCACTTTTGAGTGGTGAGGAACCTGTGAAGTTTATTTGGGACGGGGGAGTATAATTTTAAGACCAAAAGTTTTGGATGATGCATTGTAATGCATCTGCATCAAATCAAATTAATCAAGTAAAATAAGTACATTAAGCACTTCATTGTTGTGAATTCCACAAGCCTCTTGAATTTATTTATTTATTTTATTTTTATCTTGAAGCATCTTCAGCATATTCCAGAGAGGGCAACTTCTCTTATCATGATGTGCAAGCACGTCCAATGGAATTAACAGAAATTGTGAAAGCAACAAAAAACTTTGGACCTTATGGATACATTGGAGAAGGAATATTCTCTCAAGCTTTTAAAGCATGGATTGATGAACAAACTCTTGCTGCTACTAAACCTGGATTTGGAATGCCTGTTGCTGTCAAGAAATGGAATCCGATTTCGGGGGAAAGGCATCAGGACTGGGTGGTATGTCTGTGGTCTTCCAAGTTATTAAAATTTTAAAAATCTTTTCTTGTGATATCACTTGTAAAATCTTATGCAGAAGGAAGTTCATCATTTGACTGAACTTCGTCACCCAAACCTGATTGAGCTCGTGGGGTATTGCATCGATGAAGATAACATGATTTTGGTGTACAAGTTCATGGACAATGGAAACTTGAGCGAACACTTCTTCGGAAGTAATTTTCCGTGCTCTTATTGCAACACATTTATCTTAGCTTTCGCATCTTTTTGTTCATGTTGTAATTCAGAGAAGTTATGATGTAATTACTTAACATGCTTTGTTTTATAGGACATGCATCGCTTCCTTGGGAAACGAGAATCAAAGTGGCTATAGATGTTGCTAGTGGTCTATCTTACTTGCATGACATGGAAAGACCCATCATTCATTGAGATTTTAAAACTGCCAACATTCTTTTGGATGAGGTAAAGATTGCGACTTATTTTCTTGCTCTGTTTTATGTTATGCATTGAGGAAACTATAAGCATCAAGTATGTGTTTTTGAGGTTTTCTGTTTGGTATGCAGGAATGTAATGCCAAGTTATCCAACTACTGCTACGGTAGGGATGATCCTATTCATACGTCGACTAATCAACTAGCGTTGACGTACGGTTATGATGCACCTGAACATGCATGGCCAGGTTCTTGGATATGATATTATTCTCCAATTTCTGTCAATTTACATATGATACGTTTTGTTGTTTTATTCCGATTATTAAAGTCCTTGTTTATGAGTAGATCAGGTTACGACCAAATACAACGTGTATAGTTTTGGGGTTATTCTGCTTGAACTACTATCTGGGCGTTTAGTCCGTGACCTAATGATAATGAAGGATGAGCAGAGGCTAGACGACTGGGCAAGACAATACTTGGGCGATGAACGAAAACTTCTGTCTATTGTGGACACAAGATTGACGGGCAAATTTCGTGATAGTGCGGTGTTTAAAGTTGCGAAAATAGCTTTGCAGTGCTTAAGCTCGGATCCGAATTTAAGACCAACGATGTCTGAGGTTCTAGTGGGTTTAAAACAGCTGTGAATATACTATACTACGAGTAGGAGTGGATCATGTTCTAGTAGATAGCAGTGATCTTGTTAATTTGCTGTTGTGCTGGGATAATACCAATTAAACTGTATTCTAGGATATTTCAAAACATCATGAGTTAAATTAAATGGATGAATAACGAATTTAATTATGATGTATTTATTCTATCTTTTGTAATAGTTTTGCTATCCGGATTTTTTCGTGTCATTTGGTACATCATCTCTATGTGTTATACCGATCTTTAAAAGACAACATAAACTCTAGGAGTGAAAGTTATAGTATTTTCTTCTCTTTCACTTGTCACTTTAATATTACAAGAGATAATTTTGCTATTTTTGCTACGATGATATTTTCCTTTATAGTTTCATATATTTTGACAAGGTGGAGATTGTTGATTTTCTATCGTAGTCATTTTCACCTAGATTTTAGTGTATTTGTTTGTGGATTTTCGGATGTTTTTATTCGTATTTGTGTGATTTCTGGTGGAGTTATTGTCATTTTGGGAAATGTGGTATGAATTGATAGAATTGTGCAAATGAACTTAAAAATGTGTAAAACAGGTCAAGAAATGGACAAAAACGGAGTCGGGAGCGAAACGGAGACGGAAGGACATGGTCTGCTTGTACACGGGTCGTGTGCGGAATACGGCCCTGTAACAAGTGTCCGTGTAGTGTCATCAGAAGTCGCTGCTCGCCCAGAAGGAAGGCCGTGCGTGTAACGCCCTAAATTCTTTAAATAGGATATCCTCATATATATATTTTTTTTAATAGGTAGAAAGACAAATAAATAAATAGTAAAATAAATAAAAGAGTTGCCCTAGAACATGGGCGTCACTGAAAGTAGCACATAAGCGGAAGTCGTAACATGATGTTCCAGGACAAGAGCTACAACATCAAGTAGTTTATTTTACAAAACATGCAAATATCGCCAAGATATAAAATTCTACTTAAGTCACGCTTCTTCACCTTCTGTAAAATCTGAAATTCAAAATAATAGGGTGAGCGTCTAAAATACACTCAGTAGGGAAGCATCAATGATTGCACTTGCTAATATATATAAGTAAGATAAATGTATAAGATAAAATGGCGTGGCAGTCGATAAATATGTGTCAACGACGGCTCAAAGTCCGCCAATATGTCAATTAGCACCGGCTCCGGCTGCGTCCGACAATATGTCAATTAGTATCAAACTGCAAATGTGGAAATATTTTCCAATTGTATATACATGTCTATTACGTACACACATTAACAATAACAATCATAAACATGGAATGTAATAATACTCGGTGAAGAGTAAAAGTTACCCCTACCTTCAGGTGTGTAGGAAAAATTAGGATTGATTAGTGATACCCTGAATCCCTGAAATAATGTGCTAAATTAAGTTTATATTTATAATGAATTTAACTATGTTGCCATGACTAAAAGTGAAATTAATATTCCTAATTATGGACCCTAATAATTAAATAGAGGTAAGAATTTTACTAAAAATAAGTCAAAATTATATATATATATATATATATATATTAAGACTAAATTTATACAACTCTAATTGAAAATCTAAAAGCACCATTGTAATCCTCATAAGACGAGGGTTAAAACCATGTATTAAAATATTATAGGAAAATGGGACCAAAATTTAACTTTATGTGTACATGCATGTTTTATTTTTACGTCCAAAATTAAAACAAATTATATAGTTGTATTCCTCGTGAAAACATGCTTCAAATGGTATATAATATAAGGCATCATGTATGAAAACTTTAACATAAAATATCTAATAATTAAGACACCGAAACTACAAACGACTTTGGCATTTGGTATCTATGTTGAGAGACGAACATTTCAAGATATGGCACTATAAGATTTTATTTCCGTTGACGAAAATTCGGAATATACAGGTTTAATATTTATAATTTACGAGAAGATTAATATGATAAAAATTGATAACTACCAGTATACCTACCTCTCAGCCCTTTCTTCCTCTTTTCCTTGTGACTGTGTAGCTATATGAAGATTATATAAAAATTACTGAAGTTGGTGAGTGTGTGTATGGCAGGAGGTCTATTTATAAGGGAAGGTTGGCTAGTAATCATTACCCCCTATTAATAGGTTTACTGTAGCAATTATACGTGTAATGTGCATGCGAATTTTGGTCTTACGTGGGTGTACTCATGTTGGCCAGGTGTGGGGCGTGTTGGTGGTTACTGGTGATAGAGACGTATCCACTATTCCAACCACACCCACATAATTCTACTAATGCTTATCTATAGTAATATGAATATGCCTATTAACACTAGTTCATATATATATTTATTGAAATTACTTATTCTTTTATTATTATAATATATACTATTATCATATATTATTATAATAAATATACATATTATTATTCGGGTGTTATAGTGCGCTTGTGCACGGGCCGTGCGTTGCTGTACGGCCCGTGTGCTGAACACGGCCCTGTAAGAAGAAGTCGTGCATTGTCGTCAGAAAATGCTACACGGCCATAACCAAGGCCATGTAGCGAAGCTCGAGCCATGTCCGGAAGCACGCACAACATGCCGAAGTAGGTGTGCCCTACACGGGCCGTGCAGGTGCAAAAATCTGTGCAATTTTCAGAATATTTCGGAAGCTTCTAAAAGGTCCGTAAGTGATATAAAATGATGACTTGTGCGAAATTTTGAAGGGGAGATCAGATTCATAGCAGTTACACACACTCCACACCATATTTCCTCACACACTAGATCCATAAATCATTTCTATCCATTAGATCCATCCAATTTCCATTTAATCTCCACATTCAATCCATAAATCCATCAACTATCCACCCATCCATCATTTTGAGAAGAGAAATGTTTAATCGATTGAAGAAATTAGCACATTGAAGAGGAGGGAAGAGTCTCCATGCAAGGGAAGCAATTCCATCTTTCATTTGTTAATTTTCTTCTTAATTTGGCTCAAATGGAGCAAAGCTTGAATTGTATTGGTGTAACCACCATGTTTAGTGGCTAGTTCTATATTAGGGCTAGTCATATGAATGGTTGAGGTGAAGAGTTAGATATGTAGAACTTGAGTAATGATTTGAATTGATTTGTGGATTTCCTTTTATGATATATCAATCATGTTTCATTTTAATGTATGTGTGATTAAATTCTCTATTCATTGTATTAGGATGGTCATTCCAATATTGTGAGTGGATGTTTAATTGAATCATATGTTGAAGTGTGCGTGCATGTGATAAGGGGAGGTAAGCCATACCCTCCTTAAACTTAGAACATTCATAGAGGGACACTTAAGAAATTGAGTGAAAAGAACCAACTTATGATCATAGTACCTTAAGGGAATTGAGATTAAGATCAATCTTAGGAGACTTAGACTTGTAAAAGGGTCGAGAACCTAATTGCCTTGGACATAGGGATTAGGGGTAAAATTGTGATTGCTTTTAATCCACAAGTTAATGAAAATTACCATCAAGAGTTTTGCATATCTAGCTCAAGTCTTAACCATAAGTATGCCTAGCCTTGCTCTCTTCTCAAGAGAAATTTACATTCATTCCATTCATCATTTGATTGACTTTTGATATATTTTGTTGCTAGCTTAATTGTTAGTTAATTGAGTAGAGAAGTAAGTTGTAGTTTTAAATATCAAACCTTCATTATATCATCTTTACAAAGCATAAATCAATGAACGATTCGCATACAAGCCAAAGTTTACTTTCCCTTGGGATGACTTTATTATAAATTTTGTACTTGGTCACGCATTTACTCGACGATAGACTCTCTTACTCTTAACATTTGCTAAAAATACGACTAAGAACAGTTTTGTCAAGAATAAAAGGAGGGTTTTTCCTTTGCTTTTTTGTCCCACATCGGAATAGAGAACAAAGGGGGAGGGATCCTTGGTGCTATATAAGGAGACTCTTGGACTTGATGTCAAGTACACTTTAATTTTTGTGTTTGATTCTATTTAAATTCCTTTATCGTATTCTCGATTGTAAGAATGGGGAGAAAGATGTGAATTAGTCAAAGATTTGTAAGAGTGTAGGGATTGGGGTCGGGAGAAAAATTCTGTGTGATTGTAAAAATTTTTCACATAGTGATATTTTCTCATTCTGTGGTTTTTCTATGGTTTTAGAGTTTTCCTCATAAATTCTTGTATTGTGCTTTTTATGCTCTTCTTTATTTGTCCCTTAGGAATGAATGTGGATCTTCTTATTCCAACAACTATCCCATGATTCTATATAAAAGAAAACTCATTGTCTTCACCGACAATTAATTCTCAACCCCGAAAATCCCTTAGAATCAACCATCTAAGAATCATTGTCTTCACCAACAGTCCATTCTCAATCCCGAAATCCTATTTCACCATATGAGTAGACCACTTAGAATTAATTATTCTAAGAATTTTCTATGGCACATACCGAAAAATACCTGCTGATATTTATGGTACTACTTCCAGCTCTTGGCTCCCCCAAAAGTCCATCGGCCATCGATATACATCCACCACACACCCTACATCACCTGCCAAGTTAATGTCCATGTGCAAACTTGAGGACCAGCTAATATTATTATATCATTTTCCATGACAACTGAACATGTCATAAGGATCCCCAATAATTTTAACTCAACATTCGTAGTTGTTGCTGCACCAGCTTTTTCTTGACCAGCAACGTCACTATTTCTCAATCTTAAGGAATTACCGTGCCATTGCTCCACCCTGAGGAACCACCACACCATTACTTCACCTTGAGCAAAAACAGTCAATGTATCGGCATGACGTCGCTGCCTTTTACTACCAAGCTATACCAAGTTTGTTCGAACCCTTTTTCTACTGAAAGTGTCGTCACTTGAAGCCGATTCTAACCCTCTGGAATCCACGATGCTTTTTCCCACTTGTCGATTAAATCCATGCTATTCTTCATCGATCTAGCGCCATCCGATTCCAAGCCACCATATTGTCTTCTTCCTCGTTGAATCGCCGCTTCCCCATGCCACCAGTCATTACTGAAAAAACTTGTTCATTTCAAACCTCCTTGAGCCGACATCCAAGGAAAACCAATGCCGCTGTTAAGGCAACTCCACAACCGGGAGTCCCAGCAATTCACATTGCAGCAGGTCCAAGAACTCCGCCAAAAACTGCTGTCCTACAAATCCAACCCCTTGCCACGCCACTGTTGCCACTGCCCGGCACATTTCACTACAAGAAAGGAGATGCCACCGCATCCGGCTAATCTTCTGACCCCCTTGTGTCACTAGCTATTTCCACTTCTTTCATGCTACTCTTAGTCTAATGAATAACCATCTTCCTCTCATAAAGTCTTTTTTTGATGTGGAAGGTCAGACTATGCTGCAACCACAGAGCATACTAAGAACTTTATAAGCGTCCGAACCGGGCTCTGATACCATTTGTTAGGATAAGAAGATCCCCATTCATTCCTAAGGGACAAATAAAGAAGAGCATAATGATAAGCTGTCGCCGGCCTATCAAAATAAATTAATTTCCGACTCACTCCAATACTTAATATATCAACGAGTACGGGTCGAACCCAAGAGAGTATAATGAGATTTTAATTAAATTTAAGTTTTTAAACCGATAAAATAAATAAGGGGGATTTTGATTTGGTGACAATATGAAAATAACACAAATATTAAATCAACTCAATTTTTAAATAGCAAAGTAGATTGAAAATTAATTATAAAATTAACCAAGTGAGACAAACCTAGTTTAGAATGACGATCCCCTCCCGTTTACAAAATTAATTAATTACAGGAATTAAACATCTAGCCTAATGCGCAAACTCAAATCCCTAGATTGACGGTACGACCAATCAACCCGAATGTTCTTAGGTTTATCAACTAGGGTACGACCACTAAATTGAACTACCTACGAGTGATCCTATGAATTCGAACTAGTAAACGCATTAAAACTCTAACATAGAATTACTAGGCTACGAAACCCGACTAGGAATCATACAACCTAGATCCTATTACATCTAGAGGGAATAATCTCTATTTGCTATTTAATCCAATTCTTACAATAATTACAGATTGTAGATCATGAAATAGCAGTAAGTAATAAAATAATTACACTAGTTGATCGGGCTAAAATAATTATTAAACTGCTATAAAGAACATCAAAGCATGTAATAGAATAAACTTGCACAAAAGATTCAATGAAAAACCCTTAATACTTAATCTACGGTTCAACGGGAGGTTCACGAAATTCTAAACTAGAAAAGGAGATTAGCCCCGCATGTTCATAGCAAAAACAGAATTAAAGAATAAAAACCGATGATGTCTGATGAATTTCAATCTTCACGATCTCAAAATTGCCTTCTAATGTCGCTGCTTCTTCTCATCAATCTTGCTGCTATTTTTCGTGTTTTTCTTTGTGTAACAGCCTCCCAGAAATAAATATAATCTCTTTCCTTCTTCTGCTGATCTCCTTCCTTATTTGTTCTTCTAAAAATATCTCCAAGATCTCTTCTTTTTTATTATATCTTTTCTTCCATAAGATATGGACATGATTTGGGATGATTCTAGAACGTGAGAAAATGTGTGATAATATTTTCAGCTGCCACTTTCCTTATTTATACTAAATTTTCGTTCGTTTTCCCTGACACTGAAGGGTTCAGTGTCAGCTTATCTAGCAGCAATGAATTTCCCCACAAAACAGCATGTTTCCACATCAATTTACAATATTTAAGCTATAATTTACCAAAGACAAGATAAGTCAATTTAGCACCCAAATTAGCACATAAGTCAATCAAATAAACATGAATTTCACCCAAATATTCGTGCTAAAATACGACTTATCACATAAGAAACACAATACAAGAATTTACGTGAAAAACTTCAAAATCGGAGAAAAATCACGGACTGAGAAAATACCACTATATGAAATTTTTTTACAATCACACAGAATTTCTCTCTCCCGACCCTAATCCCTACACTCTTACAAATCTTTGACTAATTCACATCTTTCTCCCTATTCTTACAATCGAGAATATGAGAAAGGAATTTAAATAGAATCAAACACAAAAATTAATGTGTACTTGATTGGTGTACTTAACATCAAGTCCAAGGGTCTCCTTATATAGCACCAAGGATCCCTCCCTCTTTGTTCTCCATTCCGATGTGGGACAAAAAAACAAAGGAAAAACCCTCCTTTTATTCTTGACTAAACCAACAACAGTTTCATTCTACTTCCATGATCGTTGCTTGTAACATCATGGGTTAGTTTCCTTCTGATAATTTTAGGATTTTAAAAGTTTACATCATGTTGAGTCAAGCATTTTAGTAATCGGGGATGATGATTGTTGGAGAATGTTTATTTCTTTATTTAATTTTATATGATTGTGTTTCAATATCTGGAGTATTTGATTATATGTTCATGTTATTGAGCTATGAATGATGTATGATTGAGATTAGTATTGTGTCGTGAGTTGACCCATAATCGTGACTTTATAGGCTCACCTTTGGTCCTTTACAACGCACGAATTGCATACAACTCATCCTGTGATCATGCGTTATTCCAGAGGTGAGCGGATAAATAGATGCCTTAGCCTCTTTTTTCACCTTTTCGTCCAATTTTTACTTAAAATATAATATAGCACTTCAAATGCACCAATATCTTCACATATAAATAATACCCATTTAGTGTTTAAATACAATTATAAATTCTACAAAAGGGTGTTAGATTGGACTCCAAAATATGTAGATTTACACTCTCAACAAGCTACAATTTCCTGAAAATACACATCACCTAGTTCTTAGATTAGTTTTACCTTCTCATCATCCATCCTTCATCTACCCTCCAATCCATACTTCACTCCTAATTATAATTCAACCATTACTTCACCCAAGGTAGCAAGAAGAAGAAAGAAGAGTGGAGCTTATAAAAAGAAGAAGAAGAGCATCCCTTCAAGAGATTCAAGGGAGTTTATATTCTAATTTTGTAGCTTCTTTGTAGTATCTTATTATGTGTTTTGGAGAGGCAATTATTGTTATTTTCATTAAAACTACGGTAAGCAAATCTCCTACGTGAAATTATAGCAATATGAATAGTATTGGATAATTTTTGGGATTTTGCAATTGAAATCAGATGTGATTGTAGAATTTCTATAATGGATGTAAATTTCTTGATTTATATGTTTGATTTGTGTAATTAATTATTTTGGGCATGTGATTAGAATGAAAATTTTAATTATATGTTTGGGATTGTGACAAGGGTCGATAATAAGAAAATGTGTATGAAACAAGAAATAGTGTTATATTCGACTTTTAACTCAGGAGAGAAAAAATAAAAAATAGAACTCTATTATCAATCTGCATAAATAATGCATATAATATTCCTAATTTGCTTAAAAACCATGACATGGGCAGGTTTCCCAATTGAGTAGGTCTAGATGTTATTGTGAGCGTCTGCTAGAAATTAAATAAAAGAAGATAGCAACCACCCTATATATTAGTAGTGATGTACATTATAATATAAATATATATTATTTGTAGTGCTAGATATATTATTAAAAAGTATGCGTCTAGATGTTTTGTAGTGCTATATATAAATTAGTATATTATGATTCTTTAGCATTATCATTTTTAATGCGATGAAATTTTGGCATTGGAGTTTCTTAATATAGGGGGAAATTATCATTTTTTAATGCGATGAAATAATGGCGTTATTTTGCTTAATTAATATGTAATGCTAAAGCTAGGTGCTAGAGATTATTATAAGTTGCAAAACAGAAACTCTTGCCCATGCATCTCTCCACTATAAATACAGCTTTGCTCTTTACTTATATATCTCATCATCTTCTTTAAACACAAATCTCTGCAGATTAAATTACTACAGTATGGCTGTACAAATCTCCGAAACTGATCGCCCTTTCGCTAATTTCACTCCCATTCCCAGCTTGTGGGGTGATCAATTCATCAACCACAAACCTAAACATCAGGTTCTCGTGAGTTTAAAATATAATCTTTTTACTTTATGTAAAATGTTCCCAAAATAGCTAGGACATTTATTTATGTCCCAAACCATTCAGTTTTGCTCCGTCGTAAAACAATACTTTTTTACTAATTTCGTCCATCACTTTGTAAAAGCACCTATTCAGCATCATGCCATGAAATTAAAAAAATTGAATATTTTAATGTAAAAATATCATTTTGGTGAGAATTTAAAAGTTAAAGGACTATTTCGGAAAAATTAAGTTTCTTGATACTATTTTGAATAAAATAAATTATTGTTATTATTTTTATTTTATATAATAGAGTAATATGTATGTATGTGTGTGGATATCTAATAATATCAGCAAATTGAACTGAATGTGTATCGGCATGGAGGAAATACTTGGAGGAAATTGAAGGGTTGAAGAATGAAGTAAGGAGTATGCTAACGAGTACTCCAGAAGAAAAAATGGTGGACACCATCGACCTGATCGACACACTCGAGCGCCTAGGCGTGTCGTATCATTTCGAAAAGGAGATCGAAGAGAAGATGAAACACTTGTTCAATTTGATCAAAGCAGATAATTATAAAGCTCATCAAGGCTGTGATTTGTAAACTGTTGCTCTTCATTTTCGATTATTCAGGCAGCATGGTTACCCTGTATCTTCTGGTAGGCTATATGGGGCCTCAAATTCTAGTACAACTCTTTCTTTAATTAAATTACATATGAGTTTAAATATATCTACTCAACTGCATATATTGTATTGTCTTAAGCAGGCATTTTTAACAAATGGATGGATGGGGATGGAAAATTGCAGGAGAGCATTAAGAGTGATGCCAAGGGTTTGTTGAGCTTGTATGAAGCATGCTGTTTGAGAATACATGGAGAAACCCTACTCGACGAAGCACTTGTTTTTGCTACGGCCAGTCTGAAATCCATGGCACCAAACCTTGAGTCACCCCTAAGGAAACAGGATGAGCATGCCCTCTTCCAGCACTTGCATTTTGGCCTTCCAAGAGTCGAAGCACGACACTTCATCGCCTTCTACAAAGAGGAAGAGGACAAGAATGAGATGCTTCTTAGGTTCGCCAAATTGGACTTTAATGCATTGCAAGCACTGCACTGGTGGAAAGAGTTGGACCTCGTATCGAAACTTCCATATGCAAGAGATAGGGTGGTGGAGAGTTACTTTTGGGCAGTGGGAGTGTACTATGAACCCAAATACTCTCGTGCCCGTATTATGTTCACTAAAACCATTACCATCGTCTCTATATTGGATGACACCTTTGACTCGTATGGTACACTTCAAGAACTGGATCTTCTCACCAAGGCAATTGAGAGGTAAGCTTGAATAATCACAAAATTGATTTACATGTAAGCTGATATAATATACATATACTTGTACACTGAATCATTATTTAATTAATTACTCCCTCCGTCCCGGAGAACGCTTCTCGTTTACTGTTCCACATTATTTAAGAAAGTTGTTGATTTTGACCAACGTCTTTCTTTACTTTAGAAGGTATAGTATTATTTTTAGGTAATAAAAAAATATACAGTAATGGTATGTGTATGGAAAATAAGTGACAAATCTGAAATTAAAGTGACTTACGAGGTTGTTGGATAAAGTGATGTTTCTTTTTTTGAGTTATGAAAGATTATGTGAGATATACAAATAAAGAAAGTGTGAAGGGTTATGTGGGACGGAGAGAGCACACCATGGGTACTAGTAATAGCCAGTAAATTGATTTGTTTGTTGCAGGTGGGATATTAAAGAAATTAATGGACTCCCAGAGTACATCAAGGGATTCTACAGAGTGTTGTTGGAACTCCATCAGCAATTTGAGGAAGAATTAGCAAAGGAAGGAAGATCTTATTCAGTACACTATGCAATAGAAGCTGTATGTATAACACTCACTCATTCATATATGCATGCATGCAGTTTATTTAGTATAAACAATGCTTCATTAATTTTCTTTAGTCCTAGACACCATGCATGTGCATAAAATGGCCTCTTCTTCAATCAATCATCACATATGATCTTAAAAATGATCACATTCTTCGTATGTCTGGCTGGCAGTATAAGGATTTGGCGAGGAGTTACGATGTGGAGGCGAAGTGGTTCATGAAAGGGTACTTGCCCGGATTTGAGGAGTACCTAAGGATTTCTCTCATCACCTCCACCGCCGGCTATCTCAATGTAACCTTGCTCTTGGGCATGGACTCTGTAACCATGGAAGATTTTGAATGGTTCAGCAAGAACCCTAGAATCGCTGTAGCCACTCAAATGATTACCCGTGTCATCGATGACATTGCCACTTATGAGGTAGTACTACACTTATCTTTCATACTTTTCGTTTTCCTCTCACACTCTATGAACAAATAATTTGGCAAAACATTATAGGTAGAGAAGGGGAGGGGTCAGATTGCAACAGGAATAGAGTGCTACATGAAGGAATATAGGGTGAGCAAAGAGGAGGCAATGGAGAGATTCTATGAAATGGGTACAAATGCATGGAAGGATGTTAATGAGCAGGGTATAAGTTGGCCATCTTCTTCTTCCAGGGATATTTTCGTCCAACTCCGAAATTTTAACCGCCTAATTGATTTTACCTACGGTAAAAATAAAGATGGATACTCCAAACACGAAAAGATTCTCAAGCCACATATCATTGCTTTGTTTGTTGATCAAATTGAGATTTAATTCCAGGGATGGTAACTTATAAATTAATCATAAAATAAAATAATTGATGCAATTTCAATAATTCTTGTTCCATTCCCTATGTAACTTTCTGTGCCATTTCGTACACCATCTCATGTGCCACACCGTTAGATTGACGACACGTAGGAAAGAGAAACTATACCCTAATCCTTAAACCCTAGGGGTAATGGTTGGATTTGTTTCCCCATCTTACGTGTCAATCACATAACGTATGGCATGATGCACCAAAATGGCGCAGAAGATTCGGTGTGTGTTTAAGAGTAATGTATTCTTGAATACAATTATATAAGATTTGAAATAATTAACATGATCTATATGGTTAATTTACTATTTCTTATCCTGTGCATGGCACGTGTTCTCTTATTATTTGTGTAAAAATTTTGATGCACTTCTAGAATGATTAATGTTCATGATACTAGAAAGAATAAACATGTAAGTAGGATTCATATAGATATTTGTTACAAAAAAAAAATAAAAAAGGTCAAGATTAGTCTAGAAGATGAAACCAAAACCACAAATTAAGTTGGCTAGATGAAAATTATTGACTTAATTGAAATCCTTTGTAAATATATGAGTGCAAAATGTAATTAAGTGAAAGTTCAATCAAATCTTAGCTTTTCACTTAAAAAACATCAAAATTGAACAAATTTGGACAAGAAAATTACTTAAATTTGAATTAAAAAATAAATAAATAAAAAACCAACTAAACTAAACTAAACTAAAATAACCGAAATTTGATGAGGACTAAAATTGAAATCGGTTATAATTACAACACCATCCACACTTCAATTCTTGACTTGAATTAGCCAAGAAATGAGCAAAATCTAGTCGAATGGCAATGCCATGCATAAAGCTACTGCAGATTATATGGACATTCGATTAACGTCCTATCCTTGTGATGGAGGTTGCAAAGCCAAGGACGCATGAGGTTCTACCTGCTCTGCAACACCTCTCATCTCCCTACAAACTATGTAACAGACAATGCATTCAGCTTGTTGCAGCCCCTTTCGTACACTGTTGTCTTTTAAGATGCAAAATGCAAAAATTATACTCTCTCTCTCCGTCCCATATTATTCTTCACCGTTACTGTAGACACGGAGTTTAAGAAAAAATTATTTTCTAACCAACTTCATTGACTCTCAGAGGATAATATAGTATTTTTAGATAATAAATAAATTACTCCCTCCGTCCCGTTTCAATGTTTACGTTTGCTTTTTGCAAGTTGATTAAAAAGTATTATATTTTAATTGATAGTGGGTGGAAAAATATAATATTTAATGTGAAGTGGGTAGGTGTATTAGTGTTGGATGATATATTAATTATTTTAGGTGGGTCCCATATTCCTAAAAAGGAAAACGTAAACATTGAAATGAGACGCGCAAAATAGAAACGTAAACATTGAAACGGGACGGAGGGAGTATTAAATATGGTATGTGTATAAGGTGAGAGTTGTAAATTTGTAATTAAAATGTACTTTTAGGATTGGAGATTGACGTGATGTTTTCTTTTTTGGGTAATAAAGTTTAATGTGAGACGAACGAAAATGGAAAATGTGATATTTATCTTGGAAGGGATCGAAAATGTACTTTGTGAGGAGTCAAATTTATAATTTTAAGGTGCTAACACTTCTAGCTCAATGTTTCTCATTAATTGTGTACCTCCTTTTCCATGTACATTAATAACTCTGAAACCCTATGAGGGTGAAATCTAAGTCACATGTGTAAAATATTTTGTGAAACCTAAGAAAAAAGTGATGCTAACAAAAGGAAATTAAACTATGCCATAAACTACAAGGAAAAACCATGAGTTGAAAAGACTACTCAAAATTAATATTATATTTTAAAGGTAAACCTAATCTTAGAAGTAAAATAAATCATGAATACAAAAGTATAATATTGTATGAATTACAATGGTGAAATTATAATTATACTCTTAAAATTTGTACTAAACTTTAAAGATAAAGTACTCTATCAATAAAGTAATACTTAGATCACAAGATTTCATGAATCAAGCAGTAAAGTAACTATGAACTACAAAGATAAACTATTGCATATAAACAGGCCACAAGGATAAAATTATAATCATAACCTGAAAATTAGCACTAAATCATAAGAATAAATGTTAAAAACTTATGAAAAATGGCAAAATTTTATATAAGAACATCCCATGTGATGATTTCAGTGAGACGAATAAGAAGTGATAATTTTGATATTTAATTGACTACAAATGAAAAGTAATAACATTTTTTTTTAAAAAAATAACATCCTAAATATAAAATAATACTTATTACGAAAGCGTAAACTATCTAATCGTGAAACCATCTCACAGAAATCTACCTCATGAAAAATAACACGCGAGAGAAGGTTGCATCATATGTAACTATTGCATGTGATACATTTTCATTACTAAATTGGTTGCACGTACAACTAATTGCATGCCATAAATGATCGATCTTATTGTTATGCCATTAAAATATTACTAGAAAAATTAATTTTGAAATTAGCCTGTACCAATTAAAGTTAACCTGGTGTTTAATTAGATTTTATTGTGAATATCTGCTAGAAATTAAATAAAAGTATATAGTAACCACCATACTAATATATTATTCCCTCCATCCTATTTGAAAGTTTACGTTTCGCTGCACACATAAAAAAAAAAAATTTTTACCAATCGAATATTCCATTAATAAGATTTTTAATTTCATTTTTAAATTAATTTACCAACTGATTAATTATTTCAGTTGCAAAATGCTGGTTAGTAAATATTTATCAACAAAAATTAAATTCTATTAGTAATTTGTTACTAATAATTTCGTTGGTAATTCATATAATGATTTCATTGGTAATCTGTTGGTAAAAACAAGTATATATCAATTGGCATATCGTTACTAAAAGAAAAATTTAAGAAAATGTATTTTTTGTTGGTAATCCATTAGTAATTGATTACCAACTAATTGAATTCTATTAGTAAATTTTGTTGCTTAAAAATAGTTTATTTAAGTATTTATTTTTTCTCCGTATATTAAGTTATATTTTATTTTAATATGCGGTAGATAAATGTAAATGGTTTTCTTATTTTTATGTCTTTAACTTTTATTTGAATAGATGACAAATATAGGAGTATTAATTTTTAGGTGTATAACACTCGTTTACTAAAATAAAAAATGTAAATCTGCGTAAATGAGAAAATGTAAATCTTTAAGTAGTACGCGAACATGATAATGTGTAAACATTATTGTATGACGGAAGAAGTATATGGCAAAGACTCTATGCATTTGGTATTCAAATCTAGTTTCGTGCACTCAGACTCGACCCAATAAAAATATAATATCATTATTAATAGAACGTAATGAAGTACAGTACCTTGAATTTTTCATATATCAAATTAATCTTCTTAACAAAAAATAATACTACCTCCGTCTCATAATTTGATTTATGTTTTCTTTGTAATTTATAAAGGAAACGTGAACCAGATTATGGGACGGAGGGAGTACATTTATATTTTAATCAATTCATATTATATTATTCTCTTCGTCCCATACAAATTGACATTTACTTTCTTCGTTTTTTTTTTCTTTTTTTCTTGTGTATGGACACTTTGCATTAATCTATGCTACTAACCTATATTATCGAGTTAAAACGTGCCTATTTAACATGATTAGTCAGAATATTATAATATTATTATTATTGTTTCTAATGCCAATCCTATCACGAGTTTACTATAAATATAGCTTTGCACTGCACTAATTATCTCATCATCTTCTTTAAACACAAATCTCTCTCTCTCTCTCTCTCTCTCTCTCTGCAGATTAATCTAGCTAGGTGATCATTAAATTACTATACAAAGTAATATGGCCATACAAATCTCCGAGACTGATCGCCCTTTCGCCAATTTCTCTCCCAGTGCCAGCTTGTGGGGTGATCAATTCATCAACCACAAATCTAAAACTCAGGTTAATGTTCTTGTTTTCATATAATAATAGTGTAATATGTATATATAAATTTTATTTTTTTTAAAATATGTATATATAAATGTAAGCGTTAGGCGAGTTAAATATTTGTTTGGTCCCGTAACTTTTTTTCTTTTTAATTTTAGTCCCAAAAAAAATATTTGTTCATAATTAGTCCCATAACTTTCATTTTTCTTTAATTTTGGTCCAATTTTCGCCGAATTTGCCATCTGTTTCCGAAATTGGCAAGTGATGCTGACATGACGAGTCCAACCAGCCAAATATTGATGGAGCTTAAGAAGAAGAAGAAGGATAACACCAAAAATTGCAAAATGTTTATGTATGGGGTGACTATAAACGTTTTTGCAATCTTTGGTGTTGTCTTCATTCTTCTTCTTAAGTTTCATCAATCTTTGGTTGGTTGAGAAATAATTGGACTAGCCACGTCAGCATCGCTCGTCGGTTTCCGGCAACAAGTGGCAAATCCGATAAAAATTGGACCAAAATTAAAGAAAAATTAAAGTTATGGGACTAATTATAAACAAATATCTTTTTTGGGACTAAAATTAAAAAGAAAAAAAGTTACGCGACCAAATAAATATTTAACTCGCGTTAGGCAAATACTTGTGTGAAATTGGTTGTACCATGCGGCTGAAGTTACTCTTTAAGAGTATAATAGAAGATTACTCTTATGTACAAAATATTCTAAAGAGTATCGATATTAAAGAGTAACACTTCCCAAAAGAGTGCACCATACAACCGGTTCCACCCTTGCAATGTGAATATATCTAATAATAATATCAGCAAAGTGGACTCATGATATCAGAAAATATGGAGGAAATATTTGGAGGAAATTGAAGCGTTGAAGAATGAAGTAAGGAGCATGCTAACAAGTAATGCAGAAGGAAAAATGGTGGACACCATCGACCTGATCGACACACTCGAGCGCCTAGGCGTGTCGTATCATTTCGAAAAGGAGATCGAAGAGAAGATGAAACACTTGTTCAATCTGATCAAAGCAGATAATTATAAAGCTCATGAAGGTTGTGATTTGTATACTGTTGCTCTTCATTTTCGATTGTTCAGGCAGCATGGTTACCCTATATCTTCTGGTACAACTCTACTTTTAATTAAATTATATATGACTTTAATTATATCTAGTCAACGAGTTAGTCTGGTTCACAGACTCACAATGTAAATCATGTGGTCCCATTTCTAAATTATGTGGTCCTTTCTTAATTAAAATCCTAGCTAAACATAAGGTATAATAGGATTGTAAGAGGGGATCACATGGTTTATAATCCCGTGAACCTGATGCACAGAGGTGTTTTCCATAGTCAACTGCATATATTGTATTCTCTTAAGCAGGCATTTTTAACAAATGGATGAATGGGAATGGAAAATTCAAGGAGAGCATTAAGAGTGATGCAAAGGGTTTGTTGAGCTTGTATGAAGCATGCTGTTTGAGAACACATGGAGAAACCCTACTCGACGAAGCCCTTGTTTTTGCTACTGCCAGTCTGAAATCCATGGCAGCAAACCTTGAATCACCCCTACGGAAACAGGTTGAGCATGGCCTCTTCCAGCACTTGCATCTTGGCATTCCAAGAGTCGAAGAACGACACTTCATTGACTTCTACGAAGAGGAAGAGGACAAGAATTAGATGCTGCTTAGGTTCGCCAAATTGGATTTTAATGCATTGCAAGAACTGCACAAAGAGGAGCTGAGTGAAATCTGCAGGTGGTGGAAAGAGTTGGATCTCATCTCCAAACTTCCATATGCAAGAGACAGGGTGGTGGAGTGTTACTTTTGGGCATTGGGTGTGTACTATCAACCCAAGTACTCTCGTGCCCGTATTATGCTTACTAAAACCATTGCAATGGCGTCTATATTGGATGACACCTATGACTCTTATGGAACACTTCAAGAACTTGATGTTCTCACCAAGGCAATTGAGAGGTAGAAAGAGGAAAAATATCAAAATTAGTCTTGTAAGTATGATCAATTTCAACTTTAGTCCTTTTTATTTATTGCAATTCTCAATTTTTGGTCATTTCTTGTTCAATTTTAGTTATTTTTTGTCCAATTTTGATCATTTTTACAAAATTTTGTCCTTTTTTGTCCACGTTGGGTCCAAAATTCAAACATGTTTGGATCAATTTTGGACATTTTTAACATAAATAAATGATTAAATTTGGACAAAAAAATAGACTGAATCACACAAAAGGATTAAATTTGGATTAAAATTAGGAAAAAAAAAGGATCAAAAATTGTGTATTACAAATGAAAATAACTAAAGTTGGAATCGATCATACTTACAGTACCAATTTGATATTTCCTCACAAAGATATATACATAATTCTTGATACTTAATCATTATTTTACTAGCCAGTGCATTCATGTGTTTGTTGCAGGTGGAATATCAAAGAAATTGATGGACTCCCAGAGTACATCAAAGGATTCTATAAACAGGTGCTAAAACTGCATCAGCAATTAGAGGAAGAATTATCAAAGGAAGGAAGATCTTATGCAGTATACTATGCAATAGAAGCTGTATGTATATATATGTACTCTCTTTGCTATACACAATGTTTCATCACATGCATATATTTAGTAGCTAGACACCATGCATGTGCATAAAATGGAATCTTCTTTAATCATCATTGATTAATTAACATATGCCTTAAAATTTCATGGCGCCAGTTTAAGGAATTGGCGAGGAGCTACGCTGTGGAGGCGAAGTGGTTTATGAAAGGGTACTTTCCAACGAGTACCTAACCAACTCTCTGATAACCTGCGTCGCCAGCTACCTCACTATAACCATGTTCTTGGGAACGGAATCTGTGACCAATGAAGAGTTTGAATGGTTAAGCAAGAAGCCTAGAATCATTGTAGCCTCTCAGATAATCATCCGAGTCATCGATGACATAGCCGCTTATGAGGTACAAGTACAACAAAATAAACCAAACCGGATCTTCTGCGCCATTTTCGTGCGCCATTTTTTGTGCCACACGTTAAGTTATTGACACGTAATAGAGGAAAATAAATCCAACCATTACCCAAACTTCTACATGCAGGAAAATGGGGTGACTAAAGAGGAGGCAATGGAGAGATTCAATGAAATGGGTACAAATGCATGGAAGGATATAAATGAGGAGGGTCTTAGTTGGCCATCTTCTTTTTCCAGGGATATTTTCGTCCAACTCCGAGATTTTAACCGTTCAGTTGATGTTACCTACGGTAAAAATGAGGATGGATACTCCAAACCCGAAAAGATTCTCAAGCCACTTATCATTGCTCTGTTTGTTGATCAAATCGAGCTTTAATTCAGGGCTATGCCACTGAATAATTAATGCAGTTTCAAACAAATAATTATTGCTAAGTTCAAACCAATTAATTATAATTTACCAACGAAATATTCCGTGAGTAAAAGCCTTAAATTCCATTGTTAAATTGGCTTACAAACGGATTAGTAACGGAATCTGTTGGTAAAGTTCCGTTGGTAAGTGGTGGTTGACAAATTTTTAGCAACGAAAAATCAATTCCGTTGGTAATCTGTTGCTAATAATTCCATTGGTAATTTATATAATGATTCTATTGATAATCCGTTGGTAATTAGCAACAGATTGAATTTCGTTGCTAAAATAGAGAATAAATATGTTGGCATTCCGTTGCTATAACAAAAATGTCATTTTTGTTTCTAATCCATTGATAATTACCAACGGATTGAATTCCGTTTGTAAATTCGGTTGCTAAAAAAAAATTTTTTGGTAGTGATCCATGCATAATTTAATAATTAAAAAATTAATTGAATTGTGTAATAATAAACATGTAATTATAATAATTCTCTTTGTTAAACAAATAAAAATAATAATTCCATTTTTTTTACAGAATAATTCTCTTTGTTGAATTGACTATTTGGTAGAAAAATGTTAATCCATGAATTAATATTGTAGTGATTGTCCGGCGGATTCCATTATTTTTCATTAATCCAATAAATAATTTAGTACTAGATTTACTTAACATAACAAATAATAATTGCTCTCTTTGTGGAATTGAATGTTCGGCAAAAATTATGTGTATGTGAGAATTTTAATTGAACTGGGGTACTATTAATTAATAATCTCTCCGTCCCAGGTTAGGAGGGTCATTTTATCATTTTGGTCGTTCCACCCAAAGAGTCCCATTTCCTTTTTTGAACACATGGGACCCACCCACACCCACTAATACAATTAAAACATGGGGCCCCACACTCACTAATACAACTACCCACTACACATTAAATAATAATGCTCCTTAATCCACGTGCCCAAAAGCAAATGGAACTCTTAAATTGGGACGGAGGGAGTAATAATTACTATAGATACTTAATTTGTCAACTCATTGTAAATATATCAATGGCCTGAATTGTGAACTCATAATAAATGTTAAATGTCTGGTAGATAATATTTGAAAATATTTAAGAAACTAATTAGCATGCTGATTAACTCATCACTTCATTTTTTATTTTATTTTTTTATCGGGAAAAGAAATTTTATTAGAGAATACCAATCACAAGAGATAGTCAAAAAAATTAGATGAGAGTACAAGGAAAAAGTAGGAGTGAGATTAGACAATTCACCAAACATTATTTTAAATACAACACAGATTGCATTACTTCATTTACTCTCATTATTAAAGTGAATATACTTAAAAAAAAATAAAAAGCATGCAAGTATTGAGATTCAATTGCGGTAATGGCTGCAAATATTAGAATCCTACAAATTCTTAGTATATGTTTACTGATACAACGGGTAGAAAATTCATTCTTAAACGCATTCATTTGAAGTTTTTAAGGAATGCTCTAAATAATTTTATTTAGAGTTCAACAAAGGTACATTCGGTGCACCTGAATAATCTTAACTGTTATATTAATATTCAATTCAATTTTCACCATAAAATAAAATAAAATAATTAATTTTTAAAAAACAAAAAACTACCCATCTATATATTTTAATCTATAAATTTGAGATGTACTTATGCACCGCGAATCACCCGTAATTTAAATGTAGTAAGAAATTCAATAAATTTATATTGAGCCATTAATTTAATCCATTAAAATTGTAAATAATTTTATTTATTCTATAATTTATGCACGTGGTAAGTTTTATATTATATCAGTAAACTAACTACGTCGATATGTGGAATTTATTTATTCTATATTTATGCACGTGTGTTGGGCCCGTTGGGCTAGTTTAGCACAATTTGTTGGACTGCCTATCTCCAGGTTGGTGGGCTGAATTTAAATTCTAGGCCCAAACTTACTTTTTCCCAATTTAAATCCCACGCTTCCTTCTTGTTGGAAAAAGGTGGATTGATTGATTTCAACTTAGGCCGACATTTCCCACCCCATTGATATTCACCGTTGAAAAACAACCATTTTTAAAACACGTGGGCGAAAGTACAATTAAGTCCATTTATTGATTTGCAAAAAAGGACTCGGATCTTATGTCGCCATAGTATACAGTGGGGCTGATAGAGAGGGAATCGTTATTAAATGATCACCTCATTTAAAAGTTTAAATTGATAGAGGGAATCGTTTAATACTTAATCAAATTAATCTAACATGCCCCCTCACATGCAGGCGGGTAATTTTCGCCTCAAGCCTTGCATGTGCAATTTTCTCATAAATTGATGACGATAATGTTCGAACCCTGAATCTTTGTTAACCATGAGCTCTGATACCATATTAAATGACCACCTCATTTAAAAACTTGAGAAAGGAAACATTTAATATTTAATCAAATCACCAATTTTCTCATAAATTGATGACGATAATGTTCGAACCCTGAATCTTTGTTAACCATGAGCTCTGATACCATATTAAATGACAACCTCATTTAAAAACTTGAGAAAGGAAACATTTAATATTTAATCAAATCACTTTAACAGGAGGCCACATCATGTGATGTGAGAGAAACTTTTTCGAGATTATTTGCAATTTTGGACAGTCAAATATCTACCACAAATTTTGTAACAGAAAAAAAACGTGTTTCTTATTTAAACATTCGATATACCAATTTAATTTTTTCATGTGATTAATGAAAATTATGTATAAAGTAAATAGTTCTAATAATAGTGAGCAGGCGTAGATATAGAGGGAGTATTTTGAATTTGGCAAAGACTTGTGTATAACCTTCCTTCAATTGGTACTTCAATTGGTACAACACCCGGTACAACTTTCTTCATTCACCTTCAGTGTGTGTTTTTCTTTTTTCTTTCTTTTTTTTTAATTATAGCTGTATGTTACTGTTTTATTTTTACTTTTATTTTTATTTTAGGGATATAATTACTATTTTACCCTTTTGGTTTAGGGTATGATTTATCTCTAGGGTTTATGGTATAATTATAATTTTACCCTTGGGTTTAGGGTATAATTATCCCCTAGGGTTTATAATTTAGGGTATAATTGTAATTTTACCCTTATGATTTCGGATATAATTATCCCCTATGGTTTAGGATTTAGGGTATAATTGTAATTTGACCCGTGTGGTTTAGGGTATAATTTATCCCTAGGATTTAGGGTATAATTATCCCCTAGGGTTTAGGATTTAGAGTATAATTGTAATTTTACTCTTGTGGTTTAGGGTATAATTTATCCCTAGGGTTTAGGGTTTATGGTATAATTGTAATTTTATCCTTGTGGTTTATGGTATAATTTATCCATAGGGTTTAGAGTATAATAGTCATTTAAATAAAATAAATTTAAAAATAAAATAAAAAATAATATTAATGAAGGAGTAGTAATTGATTAAGAAGGGTAGGGACCAAGGTTGTACCAATTCAATTGGTACAACCGGTTGCACCCTAGTCCCTTTCTTTGAATTTTATATGCATATAACATATCTGAATGGTGTCGTACCTGAGTTCCTAAAAAGAGAATAGTATTTTCTCCCTTCATCCTTAATGTAACAATTTATTTACGTCGTCCCTATTATATGAGATCCACACACATTACTAAAACAATTAAAATCCTATTAATATTCCTTCATCCAAGAAAAAAAAACATACAAAAATACATGTACTAACAATTTTTATATTATAACAGTACAGTATCAAAGTTTTCAATATGGCATAATCATATTTTCTGGTATAATAAGGTGCAGTGTATTGAGATTTTGGCACATTTTCCACCCTAATCGTGGGCATTTGAAAGCAGTTTGGCTCTTCCTCACAGATTTTATATCGCTTGTTATGAATTATCACATGAATAATATGAGGAAGTTAGAGAGATAATTAAAATTTACACTATAGAAAATAAAATAAAACCCTAGGATCAGATTTTTTTTCACGGGTGCACCAGTGCAAAATTGAAGTCAAAATTATTAGTGGACATCCGTTGCCCATTGAGAGGCACGTTGAATTCTGCTAGTCTATCTACTGTTGCATTATTGTAGGATATTAAATTGGGAAAGGAAACACTTTTATTAAGGGCTTACAATATATTATACAACACATACAAGACTCTATATCACACTCTTTCACACAACACTCGTAATAATTCTGGTAGAACAAGATACGCCTTACATAGGCTTACAGAGAAGTTACATACGTACACAAATAACTGCTCAAAAGAATATAATATAACAACAGGAATAGAGTGCTACATGCAGGAAAATGGGGTGACTAAAGAGGTGGCAATGGAGAAATTCTATGAAATGAGTTCCAATGCATGGAAGGATATAAATGAGGAGGTTCTTAGTTGGCCATCTTCTTTTTCCAGGGATATTTTCGTCCAACTCCGATATTTTAACCGTTTAGTTGATGTTACCTACGGTAAAAATGAGGATGGATACTCCAAACCCGAAAAGATTCTCAAGCCACTCATCATTGCTCTGTTTGTTGATCAAATCAAGCTTTAATTCAGGGCTATGCCACTGAATAATTAATGCAGTTTCAAACAAATAATTATTGCTAAGTTCAAACCAATTAATTATAATTCCATTGTTAAATTGACTTACCAACGGATTAGCAACGGAATCCATTGGTAAAGTTCTGTTGGTAAAGTGGTGGTTGGTAAATTTTTAGCAACGAAAAATCAATTCGTTGATAAATAATTCCGTTGGTAATTCGTTGTTAATAATTCCATTGGTAATTTATATAATGATTCCATTGGTAACCCGTTGGTAATTAGCAACAGATTAAATTTCGTTGCTAAAATAGAGAATAAATCCATTGGCATTTCTGTTGCTAAAACAAAAATGTCATTTTTGTTGATAATCCATTGGTAATTACCAACGGATTGAATTCCGTTGGTAAATTCGGCTGCTAAAACATATATTTTTTTTAGTGATCCATGCATAATTTAATAATTAAAGTAATTCAATTGTATAATAATCAAAATGTAATTATAATAATTCTATTTGTTAAACAAATAATAATAATTCCATTTAACTCCCTTTGTTGAATTGACTATTTGGTAGAAAAATGTTAATCCATGAATTAATATTGTAGTGATTGTCCGGCGGATTCCATTATTTTTCATTAATCCAATAAATAATTTAGTACTTGATTAACTTAACGTAAACAAATAATAATAGCTCTCTTTGTGGAATTGAATGTTCGGCAAAAATTATGTGTATGTGAGAATTTTAATTGAACTGGGGTACTAATTACTATAGATACTTAATTTGTCAACTCATTGTAAATATATCAATGGCCTGAATAGTGAACTCATAATAAAGAAAGGGACTAGGGTGCGGTTGTAACAATTAAATTGGTACAACCTTGTCCCACCCTTCTTCATTAATTCCTGTTTTATTATTAATGTTATTTTTCATTTTATTTTTAAATTTATTTTATTTAAATGACTATTATACTCTAAACCACAAGGGTAAAATTACAATTATACCCTAAACCCTAGGGATAAATTATACCCTAAACCACAACGGTAAAATTACAATTATACCCTACACCCTAGGGGATAATTATACCCTAAACCATAAGGGTAAAATTATAATTATACCTTAAATCCTAAACCCTAGGGATAAATTATACCCTAAACCACAAGGATAAAATTACAATTATACCCTAAATCCTAAACCCTAGGGGATAATTATACCATAAACCACAAGGGTAAAATTACAATTATACCCTAAACCCTAGGGGATAATTATATTCTAAACCACAAGGGTAAAATTACAATTATACCCTAAACTCTAGGGATAAATTATACCCTAAACCACAAGGGTAAAATTGTAATTATATCCCTAAAAAAATAGTAACGTACCGCTATAATTTTAATTAAAAAAAGAAAAACACACTGAAGATGAAGGAAGAAGGTTGTACCAGAAGTTGTATCGAAAGTTGTACACAAGTCTTTTCCCATAATAAATGTTAAATGTCTGGTAGATAATATTCAAAGGCGACGTCTTTTCTTATTTGAAAATATTTAAGAAACTAATTAGCATGCTGATTAACTCATCACTTCATTTTATATTTTATTTTTTTATCGGGAAAAGAAATTTTATTAGGGAATAACAATCAAAGAGATAATCAAGAAAATTAGATGAGAGTACGAGTAGGAATGAGCTTAGACAATTCACCAAACATTATGTTAAATACAATACACATTGCATCTCTTCATTCACTTTCATTATTAAAGTGAATATACTTAGAAAAAAATAAGCATGCAAGTATTAAGATTCAATTGTGGTAATGGCTGCAAATATTAGAATCCTACAAATTCTTAGTATATGTTTACTGATACAACGGATAGAAAATTCATTCTTAAACGCATTCATTTGAAGTTTTTAAGGAATTCTCTAAATAATTTTATTTAGAGTTCAACTAGGTTGCACTTGGTGTAACCAAGTAGCCTAGCCCACTTGGCCACCGGACTCCTCACACAAGTGAGTGACCCGAGTTCAATTCCCATAGGAAACGAATAGGAGTGGAGTTATAAGGAGGGCTTCGATTCCCATAGGGAATGAATAGGAGGGAATAGGAGGGGAGTTATGAACAATTTTAATCGTTATATTAATTAATATTCAATTCAATCCAACATAAAATAAAATAATTAATTTTTGTAAAACAAAAAACTACCCATTTCAATCTCCAACATAAAATAAAATAAAATAATTAATTTTTTTAAAACAAAAAACTACCCATCTATATATTTTAATCTACAGCAAGGGAAGTTTTTATTTTTTGGCACGTGAATTAAGAAGTATTATTATTTAATGTATAGTGGGTAGTTGTATTAGTGGGAGTATAGACCCCATGTTTTAATTGTATTAGAGGGGATGAATGTATCCCATGTGTGTAAAAAAGGAAAGAGAACCCTTTGGGTGGGACGACCAAAATGGAAAAAAGAGACCCTTGTCATGGGATGGAGGGAGTAAAAATTTGAGATGCACCGATGCACTGTAGAATCATCCTTAATTTAAATATAGTAAGAAATTCAATAAATTTATATTGCGCCATTAATATAATCAATTAAAATTGTAAATAATTTTATTTATTTTATAATTTGTGCACGTGGAATTTTAACTTTTATATCAGTAAACTAACTACGTCGATAAGTGGAATTTATTTATTCTATAATTTATGCACGTGTGTTTGACCCGTTGGGCTAGTTTGGCCCAATTTGTTGGACTGCTTATCTCCAGGTTGGTGGGCTGAATTTAAATTCTAGGCCCAAACTCCCTTTTTCCCAATTTAAATCCCATGCTTCCTTCTTGATGGAAAAAGGCGGATTGATTGATTGCAACTTGGCCGACATTTGCCCACCCCATTGATATTCACCGTTGAAAAACAACCATTTTTAAAACACGTGGGCGAAACTACAATTAAGCCCATTTATTGATTTGCAAAAAAGAAGGACTCGGATCTTATGTTGCCATAGTATACAGTGGGGCTGATAGAGAGGAGAATCGTTATTAAATGACCACCTCATTTAAAAGTTTAAGCTGATAGAGAGGGAATCACTCTAACATGCCCCTTCACATGTAGGTGGGGAATTTTTGCCTCAAGCTGATAGAGAGGGGAATCATTTAATACTTAATCAAATCACTCTGACAGTACCACGCGTGAGAGAAACTTTTTTCGAGATTATTTGCAATTTTGGACTGTCAATATCCACAACAAATTTTGTAATAGAAAAATCGTGTTTCTTATTTAAACATTCGATATACCAATTTAATTTTTTCAAGTGATTAATGAAAATGATGTATAAAGTAAATAGTTCTAATAATAGTGAGCAGGCGTAGATATAGAGGGAGTATTTTGAATTTTATTTGCATACAACATATCTGAATGGTGCCGTACCTGAGTTCCTTTAAAAAAAAAGAAAAAAAAAGTATTCCCTCCCTTCATTCTTAATGTAACAATTTATTTATGTCGGTCGTCCCTGTTATATGAGATCCACCCACATTACTAATACAATTAAAATCCTCATTAATATTCCTTCATCCAAGAAAAAAAACATACAAAAATACCTGTATTAACAATTTTTATATTATAACAGTACAGTATCAAAGTTTTCAATATGGCATAATCATATTTTCTGGTATAATAAATGCAGTGTATTGAGATTTTGGCACATTTTCCACCCTAATCGTAGGCATTTGAAAGCAGTTTGGCTCTTCCTCACAGATTTTATATAGCTTGTTATGAATTATCACATGAATAATATGAGGAAGTTAGAGAGAGAATTAAAATTTACACTATAGAAAATAAAATAAACCCTAGGATCAGATTTTTTTTCACCGGTGCAAGTGCAACACTGAAGTCAAAATTATTAGTGGACATCCGTTACCCATTGAGAGGCACGTTGAATTCTGCTAGTCTATCTACTGTTGGATTATTGTAGGATCATAAGTTTGGGAAAGGAAACACTTTTATTAAGGGCTTACAATATATTATACAACACACACAAGACTCTATATCACACTCTTTCACACAACACTCGTAACAATTTTGATAGAACAAGAAGCGCCTTAAATAGGCTTACAGAGAAGTTACATACATACACAAATAACTGCTCAAAAGAAATATAATATAACAAACTAATATGGATAACAATTAATAACTTACTCCTATCTAACGGCTAACATGTAAATAATATCAAATATTACTTAGGGTAATAATGTGTGTTCATATTCTGGACATTCAGAATTTTAATAAAACTACGTTATAATTCATTTAAATTATATTTAGCCCTGTGGTTTAGGATATAATGATTTAGGATTTATATTTTTAATGGTTAGGGTTTATATTTGTAGGGTTTAGAGTTTTTTTATTAAAGGGTAAATTCGTAAAAATACAATTTCTATAGGATATGGATGTATATAATATTAATGTTTAGCATAACCCTATTAATTAATAGGTTGCTGATTGTCCTTTCACCTTTCTGTATTAATTAGAATACTCTATAAATATCGGTGTTGATCTTCAACATTTACTGTCATCGATCCCATTTTTAAAACCCAAAGACTCCACACACACACATATATATACTCTCTCATCTTCAACAAGAATAAAATAATGGATATTCAACTGAATCACTTCACATTGCCACCTCTCATTATATCCATAATCCTCCTATGGTTCATCACGAAGCACCTCTTCAAACCTATACCAAACAAGAACACACCACCATCACCACCAAAATTGCCAATCATCGGAAACCTCCACCAGCTGGGCCGGTTGCCCCACCGCAGCCTCCAGTCACTAGCCCGAAAGATCGTCCCGGTTATGCTCCTCCACTTCGGAAGAGTTCCGGTGCTCGTCGTCTCGTCGGCCGACGCAGCTCGAGAAATTCTGAAAACTCACGACAATGCCACCTCCGATCGGCCACAGTTCAAGGCATTCAAGAAACTTGTTTGCAATGCGAAGAACATAACGTTTTCGCCTTACGGCGAATACTGGAGGAAGTTGAGGGGCATTTTCGTCCACCAGCTCCTTAGCAGCAAGAGGGTTCAGTCTTTCCGTTCCATAAGGGAAGAAGAAACAGCCCTTTTTGTGAATAAGATTAAGGAATCTAAGTCAGGCCCTGTAAATTTGACAGAGATGTTTGCAGAGTTCCCTAATGATTTGGTTTGTAGAGCAGCTTTTGGGACAAAGTATAGGAAGTCTGAAAAGGGGAAGAAACTATTGGCAATGGTGGTTGAATTGATGGAGATGCTGGGGTCTAATTGTGTTGGCGATTTCATTCCATGGCTTGGTTGGATAGATCGTGTTACTGGTTTTGAGAGGAAGATGGAGAGGTTTGCTAGAGAGATGGATGATTTCTTGGAGGATGTGATTCAAGAACACGTTGAAAATCGTAAGGAGGCGGCTTTGCAAGAAAAAGATGGGGATGATTTTGTTGACATTATGCTTCAAGTGGTAAATGAGAACAGGGGTACTGAGGTCCCAATTGAAATGGAGGGTGTCAAATCAATTATAATGGTTAGTATTTTAAATATCAAACAAATTTTGGTTTAAGTATGATTTAAGCATGATTGATTTCAATTTTAGTATTTTTATGTGTAATTCTTAATTTTGGTGAATTATTTTTTTCTATTTTTATCCTTTTGTCCAAATTAAGTTCTTTTAACAGATTTAGTCCAATTACTTCGTCCAAATTTAATATTGAGTAGGATTTGGGTGGAACCATACCATCAAATAAATTGGTGGAACGTGTGGTCTCCGCCCTTCTTAATTAATTTATTATTCTTCATTAATTTTGTTTTTTATTTTATTTTTAAATTTATTATACTTAAATGACTATTATACCTTAAACCATAAGATAATGTTTGGTTTGAGTTTATGTGGGATTTGAAAACCATAAATAGTGTTAGTATATGTTTGTTTTGGATTTTGAGTAGGGTAGGTTTTAACTCTATGTCAAATCAATGTATTAATTTATTTAAAAAGTTAAATGAGAGAGGAGAAATGAAGAGAGAAAGTGTATTAATTGAGGAGAGAGAATGTAATAGGCATATATAGGGGAAGTTTTTAAAATTTGGATGTGGATTTTAAAAATCAAAACCTGGATTTTAAATCCAAAACCGAACATCACCTAAATTCTATGGATAAATTATACCCTAAACCATAAGGGTAAAATTATAATTATACACTAAATCCTAGGGATAAATTACTCTAAACCACAAGGGTAAAATTATAATTATACCCTAAACCCGAGGGATAAATTATACCCTAAATCAGAAGGGTAAAATTACAATTATACCCTGAACCCTAGGGGTGAAATATTCCCTAAACCACAATGGTGAAATTACAATTATACCCTAAACTCTAAGAATTAAATATACATTAAACTTGTGTTTTCATAATCGGACCGTAGCTCAAACCCGTGGCCCAAACGGTTCGAGGTTCAACCGATTTGATCGATTGGACCGCCGATGCAACCGGAAAAATAAAAATTACCTATTTCTTAATAATATTTCATTATTTTATACATAATTTTACATTAACGTACTAATATACATATAAAATAAAATAACACTAGGTCTAGCTTGGTTTCTCTTCCTTTTTTTTTCTTTCTCAATTAGAATCTCTAAAGTCTAACCCTGCCGAAGAAAAAAATAATTAAAGAAAAGAAGATTTTGGGGTGGTCAAGTTAAGTCTAAGTGTCTAACAGTCTGCCAGTGTTTTTAAATTTCAGTTTTTTATAGAAAAAAAAAGTATAATCGGCGGTTTCTGACTCATCCGGGTTTCCCAGTTTTTCCAGTTTGAAGCGGTTCTTAGCGGTTCAACTCAAAAAAGGTTTTGGGGTCTTTCCAGATCGGTTTCGAGACTGATTCCCGGTTCAACCGATTGAATCGGCCGGTTCGGAACGGTTCTGAAAGCACTGTCTTAAGCCACAAGGATGAAATTATAATTATATCCGTGAAATTAAATAAATTAAAAAACAGAAAAAAAAAAAGAATGAAACGAAAAAACACAAAAATTAAACAAAATCATACAAACTTTTGAAACAGCAACGTGAAGAAAGAGAATGGGCCAATGGGGTGAGGGGTGGTGGTGGGGTCCAACAGTTGCCATTAATATTTTAGATTAGAATTTCTCCAATATTTGTCTAAAATTTGACTAAAAAATTAAATCAGAATGAGTAAGGAATTGCTCATTCCAGAATATTCCACTGTATATAGTTCATGATAATATTGGAGTACTGTTTTGTAGGATTTGACCTTACTGTAAGTTGATGTCAAATTACTGGTCCGATTTTTGTGCGAGTGACAAGTGAGATTGAAAAGAAAATCTAAGGCTTGTTCTTTTATTTTAAAGCTTTAGATTAATACACCAAATAATATAGGAAATCTGAGTCTTTTTATGATCTTATTTAGTCATACTTATTATTTTGCAGGATGTACTTGTAGCTGGAGCTGATACAGCATCCACAGCTTTAGAATGGACGATGACGGAGCTCTTACGACACCCTAATGTCATGGAAAAACTACAAAATGAAGTAAGACAGAATGTCAAAGAAACAGAGCAGATAACAGAAGATGACTTGGATGAAATGTTGTATTTGAAAGCAGTGATCAAGGAAGTACTTCGTCACCACCCACCAGCACCACTAATGGTACCTCGAGAGGTACGAGAAGATGTGAACATAAAAGGGTACGACATTGCAAGAGGAACTATGGTGGTGATCAACGCTTTGGCCATCGGAATGGACCCAACAAGTTGGGACGAGCCGGAAAAGTTTTGGCCGGAAAGATTCTTGAACTCTTCGATAGACTTTAAAGGGTCCAACTTTGAGTTGATTCCGTTTGGAGCTGGAAGAAGGGGTTGTCCAGGGATGACATTTGCTGTGGTTGAAATTGAGTTGTTGTTGGCAAATCTTGTCCAAAAATTTGACTGGAAATTGGGGGATGGAATTGAGGGTAAAGATTTGGACATGAATGAGACAGGAGGACTTGCAATTCATCGTGCTGTTCCTCTTCTTGCAATAGCCACTCAGGCTACATAAACTAAATCCTATTATATATACTCTGTATTCTATTTAATGCATGTAAAATTATCCATTCCACTTAAAATCTTGGCACTGTTCTCTTTCACTCTCTACACTATTTCACTTAGATATTACCGGTCTCTTATAACTCGGGTTTACATCATAAATCCTTATAAATCCTGTGATCCCCCTTAATTTTAATATCTTAATTAGCAATACGGATAATTTTAGATTTAGTCCCGTAAGAATTGCTCAATTCCAAAAATGTCTCAAAACTGACAGATTTAGTGCCATAGGAATTTTTCATCAAAATATGTTAATAGTTGACGAAATATTCTGAACCATTAACAAGGCCAAAATTGACTATGTCTATTTTGAAAGACAAAAAATAATATAAATCTAGTACTTATAATAATATAAGTTAATTTGGGATGAAAATTTTCGAAAATTAAGATTATAATATTCTTATGGGACCAAAACCGTTAGCTATAGGACCAGTGTATTCCTATGGCACTATAATTGAATTGAAGAAAATTCTTATGGGGCCAACTATGATATTTTTCCTTAGCAATACATAGGGTATATAGGATTGAAAGGGGGAATCATAGAGTTTACAGTTTACCAAGTATTTTTGTTCACTGACATTCTGCTTCAAGTGATAAATGAGAACACTGGTATTGAGGTCCCAATTGAAATGGAGGGTGTCAAATCAGTAATCATGGTAAGTATGATATATCTAGAAAATATCAAACAAACTACGTTCGATTTCAATTTTAACACTTTTTTTATTTTCAATTCTCTATTTTTGTGCGATTTTAATCCTTATTGTTCAAATTTAGTTATTTTATCAAATTTTCTCTAAATTGTTTTTTTCCAAATATAGTGTTTTTATCAGAATTTATACAATTTTGTGTCAAAATTTAAACAAAAAAAAAAATTTCGATAAAATGATTAAAAAAAACAAAAATATTACTAAAATTGAAAATTATAAATGAAAAATGACTAAAATTAAAGTCTCCCAAACTTAAAAGGATGAATTTTGATATTTTTCCTCATTTTCTCATTTTTAAGAGAATCATAGGATATATAAGAAAAAAAGAAGTCGGTTTTCTTAAGAATTAAATAAGAATTATAAAAAAAAACATATACAATTTATTTGTTAGTTTTTTTAATAAAAAATTGAGTGTAAAAAAATATACAAATATTAAAAATTATGTATACACTATTGAATAAAAGTTATACATGAATGCTAATTTTTTTTAATGAAAGACTAAGTATGATAAAAGTATATAATTATTAAAAAATATTTATACAAAATAAAATAAAAAGTTATATATATATATATATATATATGGGTACACCCTTCAGCACCTAATATCAATTAAAGAATAAATAAGAAATTGCTCGTGCAAATATTGGTGTACTGTTTTTTAGGATTTGACCTTACTGTAACTCGATGACAAATTACTGGTGCCATTTTTGTGGAGTGACAAGTGAGATAGAAAAGAAAATCTAAGACTTGTTATTTTATTTTAAAGGTTTCATTAGATTAAATTCATCAAACATATGGCACAGGAGATTAATACACCTAATAATAGTGAATCGAGCCTTTTTATGAACTTATTGGGTCATACTTATTTTTGAATTCATCAAACATATAACACAGGAGATTCATACACCAAATAACATAGGAAATCGAGTCTTTTTATGAACTTATTTGATCATATATACTTATTATTTTGCAGGATGTACTTGTAGCTGGAACTGATACCGCATCCACAGCTTTAGAATGGACGATGACAGAGCTCTTACAACACCCTAATGCCATGGAAACACTGCAAAATGAAGTGAGACAGATTGTCAAAGAAACAGAGCAGATAACAGAGGATGAATTAGATAAAATGTTGTACTTGAAAGCAGTGATCAAGGAATCACTTCGTTACCACCCACCAGCACCACTAATGGTACATGTGAACATAAAAGGGTACGACGTTGCAAGAGGAACAATGGTGCTGATAAATGCTTGGGCCATCGCAGGGGCGGATCCAGAAAATCGGGGTGGGGTGGGCTAAGTTTATTGAAGAAAATAAAAAATAATAATAATAATTAAAAAATAATATATATATATATATATATATATATATATATATATATATATATATATATATATATATATATATACTATAATTTAAGATGATATATTTATTTTTTAACTTCATTTCGGTGGGCTTAAAATATTTTTGGGTTGGGCTAAACTTAAAAACACAAAGAAGAAAGAAGATATATTTATTTTTTTAGCTTCATTTGGGTGGGCTTAAAATATTTTTAGAGTAGGCTAAACTTAAAAACACAAATTATTTATAAATTATTTACATATGATATAATGGGCTTTTCGGGGGCAGCCCTGAGCTTGAGCCCGGGGCTGCCCTCACATCCATCCGCCCCTGGGCCATCGGAATGGACTCAACAAGTTGGGACGAACCGGAAAAGTTTTGGCCGGAAAGATTCTTGAACTCTTCGATAGACTTTAAAGGTTGAGTTGATTCCGTTTGGATCTGGAAGAAGGGGTTGTCCAGGGATGACATTTGCTGTGGTTAATTGAGTTGTTGTTGGCAAATCTTGTCCAAAAATTTGATTGGAAATTGGGGGATGGAATTGAGGGTAAATATTTGGACATGAATGAGACAGGAGGACTTGCAATTCATCGTGCTGCTCCTCTTCTTGCAATAGCCACTGATGCTTCATAATTATATACACTATATTATATTTAATGCACGTAAGATTATTATTGATTAATAGCTTCGCTTTCTATTAGTATTCACCCTGTATTTTGTTATATATATGAAATATTTTTAAGGGTAACCCCAATGGGTTGTCTTCAAATCATCAATTTTTTTTGGTGATTTGGTGATATCTATCTTCAAATCACAAAAAAAAAAAAAAATAAATAAATAAATAAAAAGAGGATGGGTTAATGATAAAAAATGGAAGGAATTTGAAGATTAAATAGCACTTCCATTGGGGATTAAATGGTACTAAATCCTCAAATTTGAGGATTTGCTTCTAGCTATTGATGGCCATAATTGAACCACCAGACAGCCTCTGTTTATCCGAACACTGACTTGTCATTAATATAAAGCCAAATCACCCCGACTAACTCATCAAACTGTCATCATTCCATTTAAAATATTGGTACTGTTCTTTTTCACTCTCTGCCCAATTTTGACTTAGATAGGGTGTACTGGTGCCTCATGTGAATTCTAATTGGACTCCAAATTTTAATGTAATTAATACAATCATATTGAAAATAAGAGATTTAGAAAAAAAAAAAAAAGAGCTAAATAAAGTATAACGTTCACGTCTTAACAACTACATTAATAAATGCAGTCACTTATCTTATTTATTGGTTGTTTTACGTCCATTTACCGAATAATTAATTGCTTAATTAATAACTAATGCTAAAGCTAGATGCTAGAGGTTACTTGTGAAACAGAAACTCTCGCCCTTGCATCTTTTCACAATAAATACAGCTTTGCTCTGCACTTATCTCATCATCTCTCTGCAGATTAATGAATCTAGCTGATTAAATTACTATTAAGTATTTCACCGTCTCGTTTTAATGGTTAAACATTATAATTATTTTCAGTAATCCGTGTTAATGGTTATATTTCATTTTTAGTAAATTAATATATCTTCATGAACCTGCTAATACAACTGTCCATTATAAATTAAAATATTATATCTTTCAACCCATCGGACATTAGTATTATTTTTTAATTTCTGTTCAAAAAGCGAACGAAAGTATTATTATCATTGCAACTTTGCAAGAGGAAGTAATATGACTGTGCGAAATCTCCGAATCTGAACCTCAGGTTGTGGGGTGATCATTTCATTGTACAAAAAGGTGGTTCGCCCACCTGAGACGCCGGCCCGACAGCATGTGAAGAAGGTTAATCATAGTAACTCAACCGACCAACAAGGATTAGACCTTTTAACCCACCACATAAGGGGCCCCCTTAATTAAGAAGTTGCTCCCACGCTGCGGGTGGGATTCGATCATTGGTCATTGTGGGGGTGATCATTTCATCATGAATCAAAACCTCAAGTTGTTTCTTGTTTTTATATAATTCAGTAATGTATATATACAGCAGTGTACCCCATCTGTGAATATTAATTAATAATATCAGCAAATTGGAATGAAACCAGCAAATATCGAGGAAATATTTGGAGGAAATAGTAAATTAGCCATAGATTATGTGTGACCCTGTATTTACTTATTTATAAATCGTGCATTTCTAGTACCAAATAATTAATAAAAGAACATACTATACACTGAAGAATTAGTAAATTAGCCACAGATTATGTGTCATGATCAATACACTTGGAAAACTTTATTAATTAATAAATTTAATAAAGTGTTCAATATTAGACCAGAATTACACAGAGAATCTGGTTCGAACTGAGGACAATGAGAGGGATTATGGTATAACCAGGGTATCAATTCAATTGGTACACTCTTGGTCCCCACTCTTTTTAATTAATTCCTACTCCTTCATTAATGTTGTTTTTATTTTATTTTTAAATTTATTTTATTTAAATGATTATTATACCCTAAATTCTAACCCTAGGGATAAATTATACCTTAAACCACAAGGGTAAAATTACAATTATACCCTAAACCCTAAACTCTATGGATAAATTATACCCTAAACTGCAAGGGTAAAACTACAATTATATCCCTAAAATTAATTTTAAAAAAAGAAAGCAGTAACAACAGTCGTTTAAAAAATAAAAAAGAAAACACACATTGAAGATGAAGGAAGGAGGTTGTACATTTTGGAATTGGTAGGACAGTTGTATTCTAGTCTTTGCCGAGGAGAATTATGCATTCTTAGTAGCTATTGTAAGAAGAGGAGCAGCACGATGAACTACAAGTCCAGGGGTTTCATTCATGTCCAAATCTTTCCCTTCAACTCCATTCCCCAATTTCCAGTCAAATTTTTGGACAAGATTTGCCAACAACAACTCAATGGCAACCACACCAAATGTCATCCCTGGACAGCCTCTTCTTCCAGCTCCAAAAGGAATAAACTCAAAGTTGGACCCCTTAAAGTCTATCGAAGAGTTCAAGAATCTTTCCGGCTGAAACTTTTCCGGTTCTTCCCAACTTGTTGGGTCCATTCCGATGGCCCAAGCATTGATCAGCACCATTGTTCCTCTTTCAATGTCGTACCCTTTTATGTTCACATCTTCTCGTACCACTCGAGGTACTAATAATGGTACCGGTGGGTGGTGACGAAGTGCTTCCTTGATTACTGCTTTCAAATACAACATTTTATCTAAGTCATCCTCTGTTATCTGCTCTGTTTCTTTGACACTCTGTCTCACTTCGTTTTGCAGTTTTTCCATCACATTAGGGTGTCGTGAGAGCTCTGTCATAGTCCATTCTAAAGCTGTGGATGTTGTATCAGTTCCACCAGCAAGTGCATCCTGCAAAATACATTGAACATTTTGTAAATTAAATTTTCATCACACAATAATATGACCAAATAAGTTCATACTAGACTAATAGTTGTCCGGATTTCTTGTGTCGTTTAATGTATCATTCTCCTATGTTGTACTGAGTGTCACGTATATGATGCTAAATCTTACTATGTTTGTTTTCTATTTAAAAAATTAGGCTTAAAGTTTTCAATATCAATTCCTATTATTTTATAAACCAAATCTGTGTACAAACCTTATTAATGCTTAACTCGTCACCTTATCATACACTATGTCTTTTCAATTAAATTTTTTCCCCCCTCTTTTTCTATCATATATATTTCTTCTCTACCATCAATTAATAACTTTTTAAAGACTTACCTCCTACTGATTTGACATAAAATTAAAATTCACTGTAATAAACTAAACAAAACATAGATTATCACTATTCATAATTTAATAAATCTACTTAAAACTCAAAAAGGAGAAGCACAAATCTTCTCTATCTCACCAATTAGTATTACTCGTACTATCTACGAGAAATATTACACAAAAATATGATACAGAAAGATTAACATTAATTTATAGTAAGGTCAAATCCTAAAGAGTATTAATATCAATAATCTATATATATGGACAATACTAACCATAATTATTGACTTGGCACCTTCCATATCAACTGAGACCTCACCCCTGTTCTCTTTCAGAACTTGAAGCAGAATATCAACAAAATTTTCCCCATCTCTTTCTTTCAAACCCTTCTCCTTAACATGTTCTTGAATCACATCCTCCAAGAATTCATCCATCTCTCTAGCAACCCTATCCAACTTCCCATCAAAACCAGTTACACCATCTATCCAACCAAGCCATGGAATGAAATCACCAACACAATTACTCCCTAACATCTCCATCATTTCAATCAACAATGCCAGCAGTTTCTTCCCCTTTTCAGACTCCCTATACTTTGTCCCAAAAGCTGATCTACAGACCAAATGATAAGGGAACTCAACAAACATCTCTGTCAAGTTAACATTGCCTGAATTAGATTCTCTAATCTTTTTTACAAAAAGGGCTGTTTCTTCTTCCCTTATGGAACGAAAGGACTGATCCTTCTTGCTGCTAAAAAGCTGGTGGACGAAAACTCCCCTCACCCTCCTCCAGTATTCGCCGTAAGGCGAATACGTTATGCTCTTAGCATTGTAAACAAGTTTCTTGAAAGCCTTGAACGGTGGCCGGTCAGAGGTAGAATTGTCGTGAGTTTTCAGCACTTCGCGAGCTGCCTCGGCGGACGAGACGACGAGCACCGGAACGCTTCCGAAGTGGAGGAGCATGATCGGGCCGATCTTTCGGGCCAGTGATTGGAGGCTGCGGTGGGGCAAACTGCCGAGCTGGTGGAGGTTTCCGATTAGTGGTAGTTTTGGTGGTGATGGTGGTGAGTTCTTATTTGGTGTAGGTTTGAAGAGGAGCTTTCTGATGAACCATACGAGGATTATGGATATGATGAGAGGTGGAAATATGGACATTTTTATTCTTGTCGGAGAAGATGATCAGAGCATGTATGTCAAATGATTTTGTTTGGGTTTTAAAAGTGGGATGCTACGTGCGTAGACAGTTTATAAGAAGGAAAAACATGCTCCCTCCTCCAAATAATTAGCGCACACTGTTGACACGTAGTACACATTACAACGTCCATCTCAAATTAAATTTAATATAGAATTTAAGAAAATTATTTTTTAACCAATTCTATTAACTTTTAAAGGTAATATAGTATTTTTAGATAATAAATAATAGTAAATGAATTATGAGGTATGTTATGTTATACTCCCTCCGTCTCGGAAAACTTTTCACCTTTATTGTTCCACGTTGTTTAAGAAAAGCTGTACTTTTTGACTAACTTTATTGACTTTGGAGGGTATTGTAGTATTTTTAGGTAATAAAAAAGTATAAAATAATGATATGTGTGTGAAAATGAGTGGCAAATTTAAAATTAAAGTAACTTTTGAGGTTGTTGAATAAAGTTGTGTTTCCTTTTTGGGGGGTGAAAAGATTTTGTAGGACAAATAAATGAGGAAAATGAGAAAAGTATTATGGGACGAAGGGAGTATATGCTAAATAAAAATATTAAATTTGAAAGTTAGATGTATTTTGAGATAATAAATTGATATGATTCTAGTTTATGGTGTGATATTTATTGCGGAACGAAAAAAAAAAAAAGTATGACACTTACCTCTTCCGTCCATCAATAAAGTATCCATTTTTTTTAATTTTGGGTTGTCAATTCTTAAGGTATTCATTTTTTATTTTTAGCAAAAGAGCTACAAATAGTCACCATTCTCCATTAATACAATTATTCACTTTATATAAAATAATACTCCTTTCGTCCATCCTTAATCTATTAATTTTACTATTTTGAGTCGTCCATAATTAATTTATCAATTTTCCTTTTTAGACATATGAGACCCACACCCTCCACTAATACAAATAAAATATAAGACACACCCTCCACAAATACAACTACCTACTATAAATAAAATAATACTCTCTCCGTCCAACATCAATGTATCCATTTACTTTTTGCACGTGGATTAAGAAGTATTACTCCCTCCGTCCTACATAACCTTTCACACTTTTCTCATTTGTTTGTCCCACAATACCCTTCACACCCCAAAAAAGAAAAAATCATTTTATCCAATAACCTCAAAAGTTACTTTATTTCAAATTTCTCACTCATTTTTCACACACATACCATTACTTTATATTTTTTTATTACCTAAAAATACTACAATACCCTCCAAATTCAATAAAGTTGGTCAAAAAGTGCAACTTTTCTTAACAACGTGGAACAGTAAATGTGAAGTGTATTGTGGGACGAAGGGAGTAATACTTCTTAATAGATACTCCTTAACGTGGAGGGAGTATTATTTTATGTGTAGTGATTAGTTATATTAGTGGATGGTGTGAATCCCATATTTTATTTGTATTAGTGAAAAGTGTGGGTCTCATATGTCTAAAAAGAAAAATGGATAGATTAAGGGTAGACGACCCAAAATAGTAAAATAAATATACTCCCTCCCTCCGGTTCTAAGGTATTCATTTGCTTTTTGCACGTGTCCGATTCTATGATATCCATTTACTTTTTACACGTGGATTAAGGAATATTATTATTATATGTAAAGTGGGTAGCTGTATTAGATGAAAGTGGTGGATCATATTGTTTATTTTTTTTTACTGAATAGGGGAAATAAATATCTTTAAAGTGGATGCCAAAATAGTAAAATGGATACGTTATTAAATATGAACGGAAAGAGTAATACTTCTTAATCCAATAGATACATTTATATTTGATAGTGGGAGTAATACTCGTTAAATCACATGTAAAAAACAAACTACTACCGTAATACATTTGCAATTAAAAAGAGAGTATAATAAAATGGAGTGAGAGTGAATATTACTATGAGTAGGTGTAGTCCAGAGTTTAAAAGTTAAAGGTTATTCAAACATCGCCAATAATAGTGAAGAGACACTGGACACGTCGCATTAATCAATCTGTCACTCAAAGGCCTTAGGACCTCAAGTGAGTAGTTTCTCTCACATGGGGTGGGCCCCACTACTACGTACGTTATTATCGCGACATCACATGCTGACTCATACTTTTCTGCAAATTCATAAATGGACTTGATTGCAGTTGAAGGATGGTTGTTTATTATGAGTGAGGCTCATGTGCACCCGGGCGCACGGAGCACATTTCGTGCGCCTTTACAATTTTCATGCCCCTTTACAATTTAAACTCCTAGCAATACATAGGTTTAAATAGGATTGGAGGGGAGGGTTGTGTTCACATGGGGACACGGAGCATCTTTCCGTGTCCCCGGACGCACAGGAGCTTTTGCCGTTTATTATTGATAGATGAAGGGTATTTCAGGTAATTAAAAAATAAAGTGTAGGAATTCGTTATGCGTGAATTAATACAGTGAAGACGTATACGTCAATTTTGTTGTATTATTGGTATGCATTAATATTAGTGCCGATTGTCAAAACTAATCGTTTTAAATGGTTAAGAGTAATTATCATGCAATGAATTAATTGTATATTACCTATTTTTTAATTAAGATGTCCTTCACACTTTTTTTATTTAATTTAATGTGTCAAAAAACAATTTCTCTTAAATGTATTTACAATGATGGTGAAAATTAAGTTGAAACAGAAGAAGTATTTATGTGTAGTTGATATTTAAATTAGAGAGATGTGCAATCATTTGTAGGGTAATTTTATTTAAAATTTTATTTAAAAGGAGAAAAAAAGGAAACAAATACGTTTAAAGTGGCCGTTGATAAATCAAGGATTTTATGTGTTTATTATGCAGATAGTTCCATAATTTATTATTACATGATTTACATATATCCTCAATTGTTATACATTAAAATTTCACAAATATTTTTAAGTTATTCCAAATATTTTAAGTCTATTTAAGGAATAATGAGAAGAATTCAAAATGGATGCCATGTATGCTTACGTGAGGTATTGGAATTGGGCTGGCTAACCACTTATGAAAGAAATTAATTGAAATGGGGCCCACTTTTTTCAATAAACAAATAAGTGGGGTGAAGATGTAGCCATGTAAGCATATTTGTTGGTTATTCAAGTAATTATTTTAAATGGGGTCTACTGTTTTCAATAAACAAAAAAGTGGGGTGATGATGTAGCCATGTAAGCATGTTCGTGCGAGCAGCAAGGCATTTGGGCCGAGTAATGATGCCATAGTTGGAGATTGTTGGGCCTTCGTTGGTCATCTGATGGACCGAGTTGGGCCTTCGTTGCGCCAATCAAACTGAATTCTTCTAGTCGAAACATTAATACTCCAATTAAGTAGGGCCATTGGTTGGGTCGAGTTATTCTTAATCCTCAACAAACTTGTTCTTTAAGTCGCAATCTATTAATCCTCTCACTCCGGCTCGGATTCTCTGTGCTATTTTGGTACATCATCTCCTGTGTTAAACTATTGGATGGACGACACGTAGGAGAGAAGAAACTATACCCTAATCCTTAAACCCTAGGAGCAATGGTTGAATTTAATTCCCCTCTTACGTGTCAATCACTTAACGTGTGGCACAGGAGATGATCACGAAAATGACGCAGAAGATCCGATGTGCTCTCACTCAATGAGATAATCCCTAAACTCCTATAAATATCCCATCGAGTCAAAAATAGAGGAGAACTAAGTCACTCCCGCATTCATCGAGTCAGTCATTCAGAGCCAGTTTTTATTTGAATAATATTGCGAAGTCACGAAGACGAAAGTCTAGAGACGAAACGACGCTTATTCTTATATATGGATTTCATTAGTCTCTTAATTTCATATTGAGTTTAAATTTAATTAATTTCATTATTTTCATCAGTCTTTGAGTTGATCTATTGTACAACTGGTGTACACTAAAAATAGGATCCATATTTTAAAAGTGGGTCAATTATATAATCCTAAAATACTAAACGGGTCATTCAATCTGCTCTACCTCTGCATCCCCTCCGTTTTTTCAGATTTGGATCGACCCTCTCAGATCTGGATTAAGGAGGTGGCCGTGGGATTATGCAATTGAAAAATTTGCAGTCTGCCGTAGGATTGAGGAGATGATTGCAAATGATTGGGGTTATTTGGTGAAATTCAAACAGCGTTGTGGAGTTGAAATTGAATTTTGTAATTGAGAATTTGTTTGAGAATGAACAACAAAATGAATGGATTGGTTGCTTGCGGTGAGATTGGATAGCTACTGAGGATTCGGCCAATCGATGAAGATGCTGCAAAGGATTAAGTCAATTGTTGAAGATAATAAAGCTGGTTCAGATTTGAATCATGTATTATTTTTTTAATATATTGTATAAGTTTTTATTAATAAATATATAAATTTATTTATTATAATGTATTGATTAATACTATTTGGTATTACCTGATAAGCCATATTAGTTTTAATCTACAAATGTATTCATTTGTATTATAAATGTATTATTTTTTATATTAAATTATAAAATAAAAAATAATGTATATCAATTAGTCAATGTTGTATAGTTTTTTCTTAAGAAATGTATTATACTTTTTCCATGTTGTATAGTTCTTTTCTTAATAAATGTATTATATTGTAAATGGAAAAAAAATATGATATTGATATTCTTTATCAAATTATATTACATTGAATTAATTATTATACACATTTTAATGAACAAATGTAATAGTTGTACTTTGTAGTGTGTATATATATATATATATATATATATATATATATATATATATATATATATATATATATATATATATAAATTAATTTTAGCTTTATATTTTATTATAAAATATTATACATTTATTAACAGATGTATATACATTATTGAATTAAAAAGTATACATTTATCTTAAATTTTAAAAAGTGTACAATCAATAAAAAAAATAATACACTTGAATATTTAAACTTATACAATAAATTCAATAGAAGTAATACATTTCATTTAAGTTTCATTGCACTAAAATTGGAAGATGTAATAAAAGTTATATATACAAGTGTTCATTTAAATTTATACACTTTTCAATAAAAGTTATACATTTCATTTCTTTTCATTTAGTTGATCTCAAAAATCAGTTATGCACTAATTGGTCGTTATAGTTCGGGCGACCAAGCAACAAAATATCGAACCCAAGGGAATTTAGGATTTATGGCATTTAGGTATAGTATCGTGATTAGTTAGGGATGATCGAAAATGAGGTTAAAAATGAAAGAAAATACAATGCAAGCAAAATAAATCTAATTACAATATTTTTGGATTTTCAATGACATGGTAGTTTTCATGATGCACTCATATAATCAATCATCCAATATCTTTAATTGTTTTTTATTTTTAAGCAAATCATGGTAAGGGCGATCACGATTTCCACATATCCCCAATGGCCATGGTGAATAGGATGTAGATTGTTTTCACAACCCCTAAAAAGCTCATAGGATCGATCATACTTGCAATTCCGTTAAAGGTACTATGTTCATATGGATGGAGTTCCCTTCACTAGTTTAATCCTCGGGCACAAGTGATCTCACTAGTGTTCATTTATGTTGTTCTAAACAAAAGGACTTGATGAGAGTGGAAATTCATGTATTTTTGGATCCAATTTGATACCTCTTTGAATGTTTATTTGTTATTATTTGCACAAATATTAATACTTTGAATTATTATTGACTAAAAGGTGCTTGAAAGGTATTTTGTTGTGTTTTGATAGGAAAAATAATAAAAATGCAAAGTTGGGGTGAAAGGTGAATTTGTGCAAAAATAGACGTCTACTTTCCACAATTTTTCTGTATTTTTATAGATGTCAAAAATGGTTGTGTGATATATGGTTGGAAAGACGCGGAAGAGAGGATCGCGTGGGCGCAAGAATCACCTCAATCGGGATTCGAATGAAGAAGTTATGATAAAAACGGTGAGGTCGCGCAATAGTAAACGGGATTTTCGAAAATCACATAATAATAGTGCATTACTTTATTCAAGTGGGCCAAGCATGAAAATTCAATTAAATGATTGTGGGCCCATGCACAAATTGGAGGAACTCATCAACCATGCCACGTACGTCGTATGCATAATTGGGAATTTTAAGTGGGCCCCATGGACTCACAAGATGGGCTTTGATCACCATCCATGCATGCTCGATCTTTTTTAAATCGGATGGCATCAATTCACCTGCTTGCTCCCCACGAAATCGCCCACGCAAATTTGTTTTATAAATACACAGTCAGTGCATTCGAATGGGGAATCGGTCTCTTCCCCAACAGTTCTGAACACACGCCCCCATCGCCTCACAGTGCCCTAATTCAATCATCCATCATCTACCCACCGGAGACGGAGATTTCGACGGAGATAAAGATTAAAGAGACGGAGTCCTCCAAAAGGGTTCTTTATTTTTAATTATTTATTTTTGTTATTTTAGCACAATGGTTAGGGTTAATTATATCTTTGTGATTTGCCCCCATAAATCCATGGGCTAAGCTTATTTGTTGGTAATGTTAGGGCTAAATACAGTTTTGACTATGTGATTTGATTTTGCCCTAGATTTGGATTGATTATTCTGCAGATTGTTTATTTCCTTATTGAAGATGATATTTTGAGACTTCATATTATTGTGTTTTTGGGTTTTGATTCCTTTAATTGTTATTGACGGTATCACTGATTGATAGTTAATAGGATTCTTTATTTCTACATAATAATTGTTGTTTCCTGTGACAGTCTTAGGGGATTGGCCTATAATACCTAAGAGTGTTAGACAATCAATTTGGAATATTAATTACTTGGTAAAACATCATTATTAAGTAATTAATAAGGAGACAAAAGGGTTAACAATCGCGTACTTAGAAAGGGAAGTCTAGTGCTCTAGCCTTAATTGGAATTTAGCATGAAGTACCTATAGAGGGAGAGGGAGTTAATTTCTTATTGATCTTAAGATTTTCAGCTCATTATAAGTGTTAGATCCTACCCGATCAAGGTGATTTAACTAGGCTTAGTGATCCTCTTATAAACGTCTGCAGGTAATTAATTTGGGTCTAGATAAATTAGTCGCATAGTTAAACTGTTTGCCCGAGCATTACCAATTCTCCATTCTTGAATTCCAAATCGTTTTCTCTGCGTGATTTATTTTATTTGCATTAGTTTAATTATTTACTTTTACTTTTTATTAGTTAATTAATTATCTTTTCCAAAAACCCCCAGATTTGTCTTACATTGGAATTATCATATAGAATTACTTGTTAAATTTATAACTATCTTGTGGGAACGATATTTCACTTGGTCACGCGCACTACAATCGATCCCTTATACTTGAGGGTGAAAGAAAATAGCGATCAGGACTCCTTGACCAGGATCCCCTTTTATTAAATCCACATGTAATAAATGGAAGAAACTCACATATGATAATCATGTAAAACAACCAAGGGTAAAGCAACGACAAGACGATACACAATACACAACTTAATCACAATGCACTAATATCAAAGACATAAATCTCATATTATTACAAGGCATGTGAATTTCATAAATAAAACCTAATCAAAGCCGGAAATTCAATCAAGATATTTTTATAAATTAATCAATAATCATGCCATCAATTAACCACCAAAACATAGAAAATAAAAAGATAATAAGTAGGATTAGATTTCACCGAATAAAGTTTTTACATCCACCAAGCTCATTCTTTCCTTGGTGTCCCCACCTTCTTGGAAAGCAATTAAAATCCTAATCTAGAAAAATATTTAAAACTACGGATGGATCCCTCACTCCGAAAGGAGGAGGGATCTCAACTATGGAGGTCTTACTAAAAAGCCCTCTCTCAACTATTGAATCTTGAAAAGATTCAATTTAATTGAATTTAAATGGATGAAGGAAATTGGTGTGTGAGGGCTTCCAAATGGGGGGTATTTATAGGTGTAGGGTGAGTGGATTTTGTGATGATTTTCGATGTGGGAAAAGAATGGAAATGGGTTTTTTTTCAATATTCAGTTCCAGAAAGAGGGTTTAAGGCCAAATCGAGCGAGAATTGATCACATGTGGCGGTCTGGCCAAACGGTTGAGGTCTTCATTTTAAATCAGCTCTCAGAACCGATTTAAGTAATATTTTGGGCGGTCCCCATTACATATAGCCACCACGTAGCCCAGCTGGTTGAAGGCGCCTCATGCATGCGTGAGGCCTGGGGTTTTCGATTCCTACACTCGCATAATTTTTCCTTGCTATTTCAGTGCCCAGAAACAATGACGAATAAAATCTTGGGCGGCTTATGACAACTATCATCTTGTGGCTCAGCGGTTGAGCGCCTCTTCATGCGTTTGGAGGTCATGGTTTCGATCCCTGCCTACGTGCCTTTAATCTCTATTTTTTTTATAAATGGACAACATCAGCCCATTAACCCAAATGCGGCTTCAGCCCAATGGTCCAGCCCAAATTCAGCGGCCCATGTGCCCAGATTCAGCATTAACAAGCCCAATTTCTCCATTCTAATTTATGTTGTCTCGTTCTTGCTCGTTTTAACTCCAAATTGAGTTCCATTTTCTCCCACATCTTTCTCTTCACATCAAGAATATATTTTTTGCCTCAAAATCACCATTTTTCTGCAAAAATAAACAAAAATACCTTTCTCCAAGTAATCAAACAATTAATAATATTTTCATTAATATCATGCTTTATTATTGAATTAAATCCAAGTAAATCCAATTAAATTCATGTAATTAAGCCCAAAATACTAGGTGAATTTTACGTCGATCACCCACCATGTATAATTGAGGCACATCAATGCCCAGATACTGCTTTACAATAATCCACCTTTCAATTTCTTTCAAGTGCTGCATCCTAAATCCAATATAATACAAATTAATTGACAATAATTCAAATGAATTGTGAATAAAAAAATAAATTATCTCATTCAATACAACATATCGATTCAATCCAGTTTTTGTATTAATTAATTCCACATAAAATTGACAAAACTGAGTCAATCCAACATATCGATTCAATCCAATTTTTTTTATCAGCTGAGTCAATACAACATCTCCACATACAAATCTACAAATTAAAGTTGAAAATGGAGAAAGATAACAAAATTAAAAAAAATTGGGGAAAACTACCAAAAATTAGGTAAATCAAAGAACAGAGAAGGGGTGGAAAGGTAGAGAATGGTGGGAGAGGGTGGAGACAGAGAATCAACCACGTCGGCGGTGGAATGACGGTAGAGAGAGAAGAGTGCAAGAGAGCAACAGTGACGTTGGAGCGGCATTGGAGAGAAGAGTGGAGCGGTGGAGATGGTGGAGAGACCGCAGAGATGAGCAGAATAGGAGTGAGCAGAAATCATAGCGGTGGAGCGGTAGCGCGGCGACGGAAAGAGAAAACATAGCGAGAGGAGCGATGGATCTGCACAGAGTGGGGAAAGGTTGTGGGGAGAGAGAACAATGATTCTCTATGGGATAATGACCCGTTTGATTAAATCTAATATTTATATCCGAGTCATGGGTAAAATTTGACCCAATTGCACCTTAAAAACTGGTGTACAATAGTAATTGCCTCAGTCTTTTTATTCTTCTTATTCTTAAACAAGTGTTTAATTAATTAGATTTTAATTCATTCACTTTTAACCTTATGGTGGAATGGAAGGAATATATATGTTATCAACCGCTTAACGAAAATAATAAAATAAATTACATAAAATTGGAGGGAGGGAGTATAAAATAAGAATATTACCTAGATTTATGAAAATTAACTAATTTGAACCATTACATACTCCCTCCGGCCAATTTAAAAGTATTCGTTTACTTTTTACGTGTAGATTAAGGAGTATTATTATTATATGTGTAGTGAGTAGTTGTATTAGAGAGAAGTGGTGGACTATATGATGTATTTTTTTACTAACAATGGAATATGAATATCTTTAAATTAGACGCAAAAATGATAAAATGGATATCTTTAGATTTTACGGGAAGTACATGAATTGATATTCCATGTGCTTTGGTGCACACATCATTATTGTGTGCATACATTTAATTTTAAATGACTTGATAATAAAAATTTAAAGAAAATAAAATAAACCAGATAGTGCATATCTAAATAACAAGAATAAGAGTTAAATTCATTTTTTGCCCTATAACTAAGTAAAACTTCGATTTTTGCCCTAAAAAGATAAGTGGTTCAATTTTGCCCTGTAACTAAAGAAAAATTTCAATTTTTGCCCGATTTTCGCCGGAAAATGCAAATTTCGCCGGAATCCGCCATGTCATGCTTCAATTTGGGGGTTTCCGGCTGGTCAATCCGACGTGGCAATTTTGACTTTTTTTTACACTAGAGTTAAATCATTTTTTGCCCTGTAACTAATCAAAACTTTGATTTTTGCCCTAAAAAAGATAAGTGGTTCAATTTTGCCCTATAACTAACGAATTATTTCAATTTTTGCCCAATTACATGACCTTCTCTTATTTTTATTAATTGAATCGCAAATTTCTATTTTTATCACGAATTTTAATTTTTATTCTTTTAAATTATTTTTTTGTGTTTTAGTTTAATTAAAAATTCTTCTATTAATAAAATATATGACTATCTTAATTAATAAATAATAATATAAAATATTAAATATTTAAAATAAAATAAATTAATTAAATATATTAAATATTAAAATTTATTTTAAAAAAAAATTTCCCTACAAAAAAATAAATGGGAGTAATAGTTATTACGTATATTTTAAATATTATTATATTTTAAATTTTGAATATGTTAAATGTGTATTGGTTTTTATTCATAGGTAAAAACGTGTGTCCACCCGAGCACATGGGGCACACACCGTGCGCCTTTACAATTTTGTGTTAACCCTTTAATATAAAAATGTGTACCCTTTATTTTCTAAAGAAAAATAAAAAATATTAATAAAAGTGTATACTCTTTATAACAAAATGGGGTACTATTATAAATTATAGTGTACACCCTTTAGAACAAAACAATATACCCTTACCCATAATACTAAATTTTAAAGGCACACGGTGTGCCCGGGGCACATTAGGAATATATTTAATTAATAAAAGATAATGTATTAATGTGATCAAATTGTGAAAAAGAAACATATATTTAATTGGATAAAAATCGTGTATTAAATTAAAAAAATAAATTAAAGTCATATATTTAAATGATATAAAAGAAAAGTTTGTGATTAAATTGACATAAAATGAAAAGGCCATGTATTTTTTTTTAAATAAAATAGTTTGTGATTAAATTGAGAAAATTAGTAAAGGTCATGTATTTTATTGTAATTAACCTTTTAATAAATAAATTGAGAAAATTAAAAATATATTTCAAATGTACCCGGGTGCACACAAGTTTTTGCCTATGAATAAAACCAATACACATTTAATATATTCAAAATTTAAAACATAATAATATTTAAAATATAATAATGTTTAAATTATAACCCATAAATTATATAATATAAAAGATTTATAAATGCGTAATAAATTACTCTCATCCCATTTTTGTTGAAAATAATTTTTTTAAAAATTTTTTTCTTATATTCATATTTAATTTTTGTTAGTTGATCGACACATCATTTTTTTTCTTCGAAAATATACGTAATAACTATCACTCCCATTTTTTTTATCGGAAATTTTTTTTTATAAGTTTTAATATTTAATATATTTAATTGATTTATTTTAAATATTTAATATTTTATATTATTATTTATTAATTAAGATAGCCATATATTTTATTAATAGAAGAATTTGTAATTAAACTAAAATGCAAAAAAAATTAATTTAAAAGAATAAAAATTAAAAATTGTGATAAAAATAGAAATTCGTGATTAAATTAAAAAATAAGAGAAGGTCATGTAATTGGGCAAAAATTGAAATAATTCGTTAGTTATAGGGCAAAATTGAACCACTTATTTTTTTTAGGGCAAAAATCGAAGTTTTGATTAGTTACAGGGCAAAAAATGATTTAACTCTAGTGTAAAAAAAAGTCAAAATTGTCACGTCGGATTGACCAGCCGGAAACCCCCAAATTGAAGCATGACGTGACGGATTCTGGCGAAAATTGGGCAAAAATTAAAATTTTTCGTTAGTTACAGGGCAAAATTGAACCACTTATCTTTTTTAGGGCAAAAATCGAAGTTTTACTTAGTTATAGGGCAAAAAATGAATTTAACTCGAAGAATAAAAGAGTAATACCACAATTGAATCACATAATTATTAATGATTCGACAATAAACCTAATAAAATATTTCCTAAACCACAAATTTAAAATAATAATATAACACTTATGCACTTAAGTTCACATAATAGTTGTCCATAATGGAAAAAAGTGCTTATAAGTAGGGCATGCGGTGAGCTAAAGAACCAAATTTCTCTTTGGTGAGTGAGTCAACTCGTTCAATAGCTTCTTGAGTGAAATAGTTCTTATAATCCCCAACTCCCCCTTTTCTAAAGAAAGAATTGTACGGAATTGGGAACCAATCTGGAGATTCCTCAGACTTGTTCACTTCATGGCTTTTCAACACCTCAATACTACAAATTCTCACAATCTCTCTCACCTCATCTTCTCTCTCCAAGGGACAACCAAGAAACTCACCCAATTTCTTGACATGCCTATGTGGATCCTCAACCATCTCTTCATAAGTCAAAAACATCACATGGTTTGGCCTCTTCAGGCTCAGCTCCTTGTACCCGATCACGTGCTCATAGTACGGCCCGGACGGGAACACTCCGCAGCAGAACTTTTCCGTGGCCACGTCGAGTGGCCACGGCTCCACATTCCCCATGTTGCTCATCTTGTTCGCGAAATGCCAAGTCGACACGAGGGTGTCCTTGGGATTTCGCGTAACGTAGACAACCCTAGACTCGCAAGAGTCCAGGGTTTCTCGAAGGAGTTGGTAGGAAATGTGGGTGGAAAATATCCGACGCGACTCTGTCACGTCGGATGAAGCCACATTCTGGTTTTCGGCCGAATGTGCGAAGACCTGCGCTTCCAAGAATGGAACCAGCTCGTGGGGATGTTGGAGGGTTAACTTGTGTCGTGAAGATGGATTGACGATGGAGAAAAGAAGGGATTTGAGCCATGTGGTGCCTGTTTTTGGGAAAGTGGCTAAGATGATGTCAGTTGGAAGTGGTTTGAAGTGTTGAATCACAGTTTTGATGGGTTTGATGAATAGAGGAAGATGCCAGAAGCCTCCTAGTTGGTAGAGATAGTTGTCTTCCCACCATGTGTCTTTTGGGAGAGATGATAACTCCTTGTCTAACTCTATATTCTCCATATTGATTGATATTTTTTGGTAAGCTTACTTCACTACATTTTTATAGATCAAAGGGAGGGTAGAAAATGCAAGTATTTTAAATTTGTGGTAGGTCCCAAGAGTAAAATGGGAAATGTATGCAAGGGGTAGATGCCTCTTAATTATTTCCACCACTCACTGAGTTATCAAACAAATATAACCCTTTAATGAGTAAAATGACCAAGATGTCCCTAAACTCATTTTTCTTAAAATAAAAAATATATAATTAAGATGACCAAGATGCACTAATCTTCCCATTTCTCTGTACACTCCCAACTTCAGACTACTTCTATCTGTGGCCCTTCTTTCTTCCCTCCGCCCACCGCGGCCTTCTTCTCACCGCCGCCTTCTTCTCTCCTTCTTTCTTGTTGTGATAAACACACAAAATTTCACAAACACTCAAGAATCAAAAACACATAAAATGATAGAACTTGAAATGAAAAGTAATCCTGCACAAGGACGTATAGTGGTTCGGTTATGAATAACCTACATCCACTTTGGGGAGAAGAACTCTTATTATTACTCAATGCTTACAACACAGATAGGATTGATTTCAATCTGCAACAAGAAGAATGAAAATGAAGCTACAGAAACTGTCAAACTAAAAAATGCAAAACTGTTGTGATCAAGCCACTTTGAGCCCTTATATCTTGCTACTCCCTTAACCTATTGATCCGGTTAAACCTCCACTAGAAAGCCCTCACTTAGTTTTTGAGATGTAGCCATCTACCCAGTTCCAAGTAGCTCAACAAACCTCCCAACAACAGCTCCAAAAACGGCTGCTCACACTGCTCCAATTTGACAGTTTTGTCAGTTGAGTTTGTTGGCTTGTTTCAACTGCCACAACTTGCTTCCAGCTTGCATGCAACACATTATGATCATTCTTCATCCTCCAATGAACATAATCCACGTGTGAAAGATCTCATGCATGCATCTATTGTTATCAATTTCCACCTTAGATGTATGCATGCTCAAACTTGACCTCTCCTCCCCATCTTGCTGCTTTTTAAGGAGCGACAACATGTAAGTTTGAAACCATACCAACTAAAGTCTTGCACAGCTCAAATTTTGTTGCTGGCAAAGCTTTAGTAAGTCCATCTGCTGGATTTACAGATGTATCAATCTTTCTCACTTCAACAGATCTACTATCCACCATATCTCTCACAAAGTATAGCTTGACATCAATGTGTTTGGTCTTCTCATGATATCCCTGATGTTTAGCTAAGTGTATTGCACTTTGATTGTCACAATACACCACTACAGCATCATGATACTCTCCTAATTCTTTCAGCAGCCATACCCCTTCTTTAATTGCTTCTGTCAAAGCAATAAATTCAGCTTCTGTAGTTGATAATGCCACTACAGACTGATGGCTAGCCTTCCATCTCACTGATGTTCAATACATATTAAACACATACCCTGTAAGAGACTTCCTAGAATCTAAGTTTGTTGCAAAATCAGCATCAACATATCCAATGACAGCTTCTGATTTTGCTTCCCTCTTCTGAAATTTTAAACCAAGTTGTTCAGTTCCCTTGACATACCTTAATGCCCATTTCGCTGCCTCCCAATGCTAATTACCTGGACAACTTAAGAATCTACTAATCAAGCTCATTACATAGGCAAGATCAAGCCTACTGCAAACCATAACATACATAAGACTGCCCACTGAACTTGCATATGGAATTCTGCTCATCTCAGCTATTTCTCTGTCTGTTTTAGCTCCACCAAGTAGAGACAGACTTAACCCTTGCTTGACAGGTGTTGTAACAGGTTTGCACTAATCCATATTGTACCTTTTGAGTACTTTAACAAGATAAGACTGCTGTTTCAACACAAGTACTCCAACTGGCCTGTCTCTGCTTATTTCCATACCTAGTATCATCTTAGCTTCACCAAGATCCTTCATCTCAAACTCCAATTTGAGTAATTCCTTTACAACATCAATGCCTTGAGAGCTCTTGCAAGCAATCAAGATATCATCCACATAGAGTAGTAAGTATGTGTAATAGCTGTTTTCTTTCTTAATGTATACACAACTGTCATAGAGACTTCTCTGAAATCCATTGGCAATTATATACTCATCAAACCTCAAGTACCACTGTCTGGGACTTTGTTTAAGTCCATACAGAGACTTGAGTAGTAAACAGGCCTTTGTATCAGCCCTCTCAACTGTAACACCCTCTGGTATCTTCATGTAGATACTTTCTTCCAACTTACCATGTAGAAATGCAGTAGTTACATCCATCTGATGAAGCTCAAGGTCATATTGAGTCACTAGTGCTAGCAATACTCTGATTGAACAATGTTTAACCACAGGTGAGAAGATCTCATTGTAATCCACTCCTTCATTCTGTGAAAAACCTCTAGCTACTAGCCTAGCCTTGTATCTGACTCCACCTTCAGCTGTAGATGCTGGTTTTCTCTTGAAAATCCACTTACATCCAACTAGCTTCTGAGATTTTGGTTTGCCAATAATTCTCCATATTCCATTCTTATTCAAAGACAATAGCTCTTCCTCCATGGCTATCAGCCACTTATTACTATCTTGACTTGCCAATGCCTCAGTGTAGTTTCTTGGTTTATAAGCTTCAATTTCAGTTGCTGTATATAGTGCAAATGATACTATATCAGCTTCCACATACCTTGCAGGTGGCACTATAGTCCTTTTCTGTCTGTCCCTTGCAAGCTGATAGGGATTAGGTTGTTCTTTAACTCTTGATACTTCATCTGTATCTCTGTTAATGAAGTTCTCTTCACTTTCACCTAATCTGTTCACATTTTGAGGCTCCACCTCAAGCTCAGACTCTCTTTTCTAATCATCTTTGATCAAAGGCATCTTATCTTCAATGAAAACAATATCTCTACTAACCAAGAGTCTGTTCTCTTCATAACACCACAGTTTATACCCTTTTATACCTTTTGGATAACCAATCATAACACATTTAAGTGCTCTAGGTTCCAATTTATCCTGTTTCACATGGGGATAAGCTTGACAGCCTATAACTCTAAGGTGAGAGTAGCTTGGAACCTTACCTGACCAGACTTCTTCTGGAGTTTTAAAATTCAAAGCTGTAGCAGGACATAAATTGATCAAGTAAGCTGCAGTTGCAGCTAATTCTCCCCAAAATATCTTACTTAAGCCTGTACTGCTCAACATGCATCTAATTCTTTGCAAAAGTGTCTGATTCATCCTTTCTTCAATGCCATTTTGTTGTGGAGTTCCAGGGACAGTTTTGTGTCTCTTACTCCCCTTTTCCTTGCAGTATGAGTTGAACTCTTCAGACACAAATTCCAATCCTTGTCTGTTCTCAAGTACTTCAAACTACTCCCAGTGTTATTTTCTGTTTCTGTTAACCAGACCTTGAATGTAGAAAATGCTTTATCCTTGGTTTTCAAAACATATACCCATAGCTTCCTTGAGTAATCATCAATGATGGTTATTATGTATCTTCCTCCACCTCTGGTTTTAGTCTTTGAAGGTCCCCAGAGATCTGAATGAACATAATCCATCCTTCCTTTGGTTGTATGTTCTGATTCACCAAACTTAAGTCTCTTGGACTTACCAAGAATGCAATGCTCACACTGTCTGATCTGATCATTTGCATTGAACTTGATCAGCTGTTGTTTAGCCAATTCTTGCATTCCTCTTTCACTAACATGTCCCAACCTACCATGTCATAGCTTGGCATCATCCTACTGATCAGTGTTGTGTATCTGTCCTACAACAACACTCCCATCCAGAAAGTACAAGTCAGATCTCCTATTTTCCTTCATGACTATTCTATCATCCTTAGTCACTGTGAGAACTCCCCTCCTCAGGTTTGAATCATACCCTTGAGTATCTAGCATCCCAAGGGAGATGAGGTTCCTTCTTAATCCAGGAACATATCTAACATTCCTAAGAAGCCTCTAAACTCCATCAAACATAAGCAGTCTGATTCACAAGAATGATCATCACCTAATAATACTGATCCTCCTTCTTGATGCTTGAATTCATCAAACCAATGCTTCATAGGTGTCATATGGAATGTACACCCTGAATCCAATACCCACTCAACAGACACATCTGATGATGTGATGGCCAGAGCTTCAATACCTTCCATACCAGCATTATTTTGAGATTCACCAACCTGATTGACTTGATTCTTCTGATTTCCAGTAGTTGCATCAACCCTTTTGGACTTGTTAGCTTTCCATTTTGCATATTGTTTCTTGAAGTGACCTGATTCATGGCAGTAGTAACACTTCTTTCTAGTTGACTGACCTGTTGCACCCTTCTTTTGATCAGAGTTACCTCCTTTGTTCCATTTCTTGTTTTGGTTTCCTTTCTTGGCAAAGAGTCCTTCTGCTCCAGATTTTTCTTTACTGTCAGCCCCTTCCTCTAGATCTTTTGATCTAAGTGCTTTCAATACATCTTAAAGCAGTACTACATCCTTCCCTCCATAGAGAACAACATCCTTGAAGTGCCTCTGTGATCTTGGCAATGCTGACAGCAACATGATGGCCTTGTCTTCACTGGATAGCTTGAAATCCACACTTTCCAGATCATCTGTGATCTTGCAGAATTCATCAGCTTGTTCCATTAGAGACCTTTCATCAGTCATCTTGAATGCATGAAGCCTTTGCCTCAGATGCATCTTGTTGGCAGATGATTTAACCAAAAACAAGGCTTCCAATTTGTTCCATACCCCAATAGCTGTTGTCTCCTTTGATACTTCTCTGAGTATTTTATCACTTAGACATAGAATTATTGTAGAATATGCCTTTTGAAGTACCTGATCATCCACCTGTGCTCTTACAGCACCTGCTGCAGCTTGAGGATCTTTGAGGACTTCAGTCTTCACTAGTGGAGGAGGTTTGAGAGCATCCATCAAACCTTGCTGCATTAGGACTGCCTTCATCTTGATTTTCCATAGATTGAAATCTGACTTCTCTGAGAGCTTTTCAACATCAAATCTTGTAGTATTCATCTTGAATGCTTGCTGTATGTCTGGAGTTTCCCACAGACGGCGCCAATTGTTGTGATAAACACATAAAATCTCACAAACACTCAAGAATAAAAAACACATAAAATGATAGAACTTGAAATGAAAAGTAATCTTGCACAAGGATGTATAGTGGTTCGGTTATGAATAACCTACATCCACTTTGAGGACAAGAACTCTTATTATTACTCAATGCTTATAACACAGATTGGATTGATTTCAATCTGCAACAAGAAGAATGAAAACGAAGCTACAGAAACTGTCAAACTCAAAAATGCAAAACTGCTGTGATCAAGCCACTTTGAGCCCTTATATCTTGCTACTCCCTTAACCTATTGATCCGGTTAAACTTCCACTAGAAAGCCCTCACTTAGTTGTTGAGATGCAGCCATCCAACCAGTTTCAAGTAGCTCAACAAACCGCCCAACAACCGCTCCAAAAACGGCTGCTCACACTGCTCCAATTTGACAGTTTTGTCAGTTGAGTTTGTTGGCTTGTTTCAACTGCCACAACTTGCTTCCAGCTTGCATGCAACACATTATAATCATTCTCCATCCTCCAATGAACATAATTCACGTGTGAAACATCCCATGCATGCATCTATTGTTATCATTTCTGAAATAAACAATCGATCAAAATCATCATCTCCCTACGAATCTAGCCGCGCCGGAGAAGCCGTTGTGGCTGCGGACTGCTTGTCCCAGAGATGGCCCAGACGGTGTTGAAATACTTGCTGCCGGAATCGACGCTGCCGTGAGGAACATGGTGCTTACAGCGGCGGAATTTTCCCGGAGTGGAAGGGGAAGGTAGGAACATCTAAGAGAATCAAAACGCCCTGGACTCGCGCCGGAAAATCTGAGCGGCCCAGTCTCTACTGTTAAATCAGAACGGCGGCGGTGGGGAGGGCGATTGGAATCTGAGACAGCCGGAGGAACTGGGTGGAAACACCGGCGGGAGTAGCCGCTGGAAGTAATCTGATGGAATAGGCGACGAACATCTCTTGGAAGAGAGGATTGGACTGCCCTAGGCAGCGTAGAAACAGGGGAAAAAAATCAACCCCTTGGAAGCATCTTCCGTCGATGGCGACGGCTAGGAGGCGCGTTGAAGAAAGTCGCGCCGGTGGCGGGTAAAGCGGAGTATCTCTCTGATAGGAGCAAGTTGTGGCGGGGACTGCCCTAGGCAGCGAAGAACAGGGGAAAATTGACCCCTTTGCAGCATCGAACGTCGACAGACGGAGGAGAAGAAATCGCATTAAGCGAGAACGACGGCTGGAGTGCTCGTCCGGGGCGGGGCTATCGCTAGGTCAGGCAGTTAGATTAGCCGCCGTTGGTAGAAAATAGGCAGTGGAAACCTTGTGTGTAAGAGGAAGGGGACAGAAAAAATAGAGAGAGGGTATTCAGGTAATTTTCCCTGCCTAATGGTTACCCAAAAACATAATTTGGTATAAAAAACTAAAACTAAAAACTGGTGATGGATAAAAAAGTTACACGCACAAGCAAAGTTGTATAAAAAAGATTTTATCCCAAATCTTAAAACATAATTCTCTTGACCTTTGAAAATAGGGGTGTGGTGCAGCAACTTAGAATGTGCTGTAATTAATTGATGTCTCCCTTCATTTTATTGGTGTTATGTTATTTGGAAACCCTTGTAATTTTTTCATTACAAATATAATAATATTTACTTTTTCTTGGTGTTGAGGGTGTGATAAGGGAAAAATCCTCGGATTAATTCTCTATTTCACATTTGGTGGTGTTTTATTAGTGTTTCACAGTATAAAAATATTATATCTTACAAATGATCATTAAACTCTTGGGACATATGATGAATTTTGGACATTGATTATGACACATGACAAGAATCTAATAAACAAAACATGAAAAGGAATATAGAAATTGAATAAGTGATCCATTTGTAAAATCCTTGAGCATAACTACAATAAAAGCAGTTGTATGTTACTATAGCATATATACAACCTGATTTTAGTTTCTCCTTTTATTATTATTATTATTATTATTCTTTTATATTATTTTATATATCCTAAACCATAAATGAGAAATTACAATTATATCCTTAAAATTAACTTTAAACACTAATAATAAAATATATCCAAAATCATAAGAATAAAATTATAATTATACCATTGATAAATAATACTCCTTCCGTCTCGCACTAATGTTTACGTTTGTTTTTTTCACGTACATTAAGAGGTATAATATTTTAATGTGTAGTGAGGTAAGAGAAATAATATTAAATGTAAAGGGGTAGTCATATTAGTGTTGTGTGTGGCCCTTTATGGAATAATTAATTGTTTTGTGTGGGCCCAATTTAAAAAAAAATGTAAACTTTAACTTGAAACAAACTAAAATGGAAAATGTAAACCTTAACGTGGGACGGAGGAAGTAAGTAATTGCCTCTAGGAAATATGCCTTTTTTATAGAGTAGTAAAAATGGGTAGGTCTTGTGTGAGACCATCTCACGTGAGACCATTTTACACTTTTTAAAATATTTATCACTTTCGCTATAAAATGTTATCACTTTTTATTTATACTATAAATTGTTCATGAAATAATATTATCACTTTTTATAAATTTAGTATCACTTTTCAAAATAAAAGTTGTCACTTTCTGATCGTCTCACGTAAACCCTTACGTGAGACGATCTCACACAAGTCTTTGTCGGATATTTTTACGCACTTTTTATTTTAAGTATTTCGAATATTTTTGGGTGTTCCATTAAGTAACAATAAAATTTGTAATAATGGCACTTCTCGTACTTATTTTAAATACAAGTTTTTGCCTCTTACTTTTATTATATTATTATACAGTTAAAAAACTTTATTTAATTCGCGTGCGGAGAAAGTGTGATATAAGGAAAAAAAACAGGGGATCAGTGTCCGGCCTGGTATCCAGCTCCCTCCGTCCTTGGAGACACAGACACAGACACATGTAAATGAAAGGGACTTAACACCTAATTGGAATAATTCATGTTAAACAGAGAACACTGGCGATTGGGAGAATGAAATACTTACCAAATATATTTGCAACAATCACTTTTAAGAATGGGATACTTACATAATCTTCCAAGTACATATTGCAACCATCACTTTTAAGAATGGGATACTTACATAAAGTCCAAGTAAATACTCCGTCTGACCACTTACAAGGAATCCATTTTACTATTTTGGTGTCCACTTCAAAGGTATCAATTTCTCCTATTTAGTAAAAAAGTACATTATATGGTTCACCACTTTCCTCTAATACAACTATTCACTTTACACATAATAATAATACTCCTTAATCCACGCACAAAAAGCAAATGAGTACCTTTCAAGTTGACGGAGGGAGTATTATTGTAGGTATAAAAAAGTTTTTTTTATTATTATCTTTGTCATATTTTGAAAGTAATATTTTTTTTATGAGAAAAATCGATTCATTATTAAAATATGATTATTATATAAGTAAATATAGCAGGTAGTTAAATGTATACTTTAATAGGGAGCTTCATTATAATCGTTTCACAAATATATTAATGAATAAAATTAATAGAAATAGAATGAGAGGATATCAACTAAAAAATATGTGAAGTTTGTTATAGGACGGAGAGAGTATAAATAAATTATTTAAAACAAATTATCATGCAGTGTGCTCTATTTTTCATAAATAAAACACGTATATAAGTAGAATTTTATGATTTTTTTAGAATAGAAATTTTATTGTTAAAAAAAAGGAAAAAAGAAAAGTTGAGTACAAAAGGAGGAAGTTTATATTGGGTTTGTTAAAACCAAACTAAAGTCTAGATTTTTGCGACAATTTATTATCGCAAAAACGTTTCTTCCTTTGTACGTAGTGATCACACCAACAACCTAACCGACTTATATATGATGATGGATTTATATTTCTCTGGGCTCACCTACCAATAATATTTTATCAAGCCCAGCCCATTAATCTTGTGGATACAAGAAACATAACTCAATTCATCATTGGCGCCATCATTTTAACACAAGATTCGTTTCACTTCATTATTCATTTATGTATGTACAAAAAATGATTTTTATCCTCTCTCCATTTCATTGATGCATTCCATCAATTTCTTGTCACATCACTTTGGGTCCAAGAGCATGAGTAATGAGTTGGTTGTTGAAATGTTGACATCACAATAATTTTTCTTTAGAAATGATTTTATGTCGGACAATATTCATACTCCTCGTCTCCTCCCGTCCGCTAAAAAAAAGTCCTCTTTTTTTTCATCCATTTCAAAGAATTTATTTTTCTTTTTTAAACATATATAACCCACACGCACTTATTAATACAATTAAAATATGAGACTCACACTCCTATTAATATAATTACTCACTACATATATTAAATAATAATACTCCTTACTCTACGTGCAAAAAGTAAAACACCCTTTTTTTAATCAAACGAAGAGAGTATATAAAACTATATTTTATATTAAAAATATCTTGTTTATTTACCAATGAATTTCAATTTACGAATTTTCCTTATAAATTAATAAGCATTTGATAATATCAGCCGACAAGTTTTCAAAGCCGACAAGTTTTCAAAGATTAAAAAATTTGTTTTTTTTTCCTGATTTTTTATAATTAAGATAATTTGACATTTCTAAATAATAAATAAAATACTCCCTCTTCATCGGAATAAATTTCATTTCTACCGTTTGACATGGTTAAAAATAAATTATTTTTAATCAACTTTATTTACTTTTAGGATATTTTATTATGTTTAGATAATAAATAAAGTGTAAATTAATGTTATATGTGTTAGATAAGAGTAATAAATTTAAAATTTAAATAACTTTAAAGTTATGGGATTAAATGTGAGTTTCCTTCTGGGGGTGAAGGTTATTATGGGACAAATGAAAGAGAAAAGTGTGCTAACATAGTATGAAACAGAGAGTATAAAGTATGAAAAATAGTTTACCCATTAATCTCCTCTGTTTAGTCTGGATCTCATATTTCACAATAATATTTCCTTGTGTTTCATAACTATTCTTTTATTAAAAAAAAAACTTATACCCTGAAAAGAAAATTAGCAATGCCCTAACATTCTATCATATAATTAGTAGTACACAAAAGATGATACACAAAAAATAGTAACAGAGTTCCAGTGGAAAAGACGACATAAGAGAAGCAATAATTGCTGACTTCAATGGGGATATATTTATATATAAATATGGAATGCAAATCCAGAATGATCATCTCATAAATAAAATTAAAAAAGAAAAAAAGAAATCGATCTAAACAAGTGAGAAAAATGTGTTGGAAAAAGATTATTTTAGCATTGATGGTTTTGTTGATGATTTGGAGAGAAGTCGGCTGCAAGAAAACTGCCTGCACAGACTACCACTGCAGTAGACACATGTATGCTTCCATCACTCTCCCACTCTCTTTGCTAAAAATATACGATTTATAATTGGCTCTAACATTGAAATTAAAAATTACTCTTATTGTCTCTCTATTAACTTCACACTTTCCATTATCTTTTTCTCGAAAAACTTTTGCACACTTCTAGAAGTAGCAATTTACAATATTAAGACCATCACAATACCAAAATACTACGAGATAATTACCACCCACTTTTTACAATAAAACCAACAACTTTACACTTTCTCATTAAATTATCAATATACCCTTCATTTAACTTACATAATAAACAAAATAGATCTTAATTTCCATGCACAGAAATAAGTGTGTAAATTATCAGGAGTACAAATATTCAACTGATCTGAGATTCTGTGATTTTTTTTTTTTTTTAAAGCTTGGAGATTAAAAGTGCTGAGAAAAATTAATTATTCATGTCTTCATTTTAAACTCATTTAGTTTTTTTAAAAAAAGAAAATTAGTGTCATATTATTGGTTGAACTTTATTATAATATGATGCTACATAAAGATTTTAACAGACTCTCCCGAATTAGCTTCTCACGTGTCATTCACATTTGATTTTCGACGAAATATTAATTTTTCAATGTAAATTGGACGTAAATTGAAAAATTAAAGGGATATTGGTTTAAAATTAAAAAATAAACTAATTTTAGGACCAAAATCAAAACTAATAACTATTTGACCGGAATCAAGGTCTTACGTGCCACTCACGTGATAATTTAAGGCTAGAATTCAATTTTTTTAATCAAAATGGGAAGTTAAATTGAGCAATGTCAATAGTTGTGGTACTAAATTAAAAAAATGACTATTTTAAAATTAAATTTGCATCTTAATGTTGACAATAAAATGAATCTAACTTTATTTAATTTACTTGTTTCTAAATTTTATGAATGATGATCTCTGTACTTTTTTTATATATATACACTCAAAATTTAGGGGAAAAAAAGACTTTATGTTAAATCTAATCCTTGAATTTTTTTAATATTCAATCCAAATTTTTATACTATTATTTTTGTAAGGTAAAGTATTTTATGCATAGAGTTCATCTCGCACCTTGGTGATTTAAATAATTATGTTTGTTTTCGATTTTTTAGTCTAGTTTAGAATTATGCAATTCATTCTTTATTATAATTATGGTTTAATAAAATCATATTACATATATCCAATCTATCTAACACACTTCTTACTCTTATACATCTATTTAACAAACACTTATATTCTATGTTTCTTAAATTCTCATAACAAACATACAGAGTAACATTAATTATTAGATTTACTTAATCTACCTATTAATTCTAAATTATATTTCTTATTCATATTTAAAAATTCTCAACAAACATCATTTAATTAAAGGTTAATTTTTTTTTCTTTTTAGATTTCAAATATTTGAGGATATAATGATCTTTTAAACCCATAAATTTATCATACACCTTATCCACATTACATTAGCTCTTGTTGTAATTATCTATACGAAGTTGATGATTATGTGATGATTAATGTGGTGTGACAACTCAGCTGATGAGTGGACTAAGAAGATAAGAACAATGGCTAAGTCAGATGATGGCAACAATGTTGATGGCCAAGCGTAGGTGCAGTTGCTCCTCCATACCAGAGAAAGACTTGCACTATCAAAATCAAATGCAACTCAAACCAAATTCATTAATTGAATATTACTTTTAATTTAAATTGTATAATCTGTCTAATATTATGAATTATTATTGAATTGTACATTTACCTAGTGATTCGGATACTACCGCTTCAATTGTGTGAATCGAGTTCACACGTAAATTCTTCTATTTAAAAATTGTATAAATATTTATACCCATATATATCCTTAAACCCTATAGTAGTAATATATGAGAGAAGAGATGAAAAAAAGAAAAGAAAAGAAAGAAAGAAAGAGATAATTGAAAAGACTGAATGTGAATTTTGAAAATCAAAATTTAAGTTTGAAAATCATGTATATGGTTACTGTTACATATATAATTCATAAGGATTATGTGATTTTGAATTTTGAATAAAAGCAACATGTCTTTCTGGTGTTATAGTAATTTTTTTCCCTGAATCCACCGTTAAACTTGTGTTTTAAGGAGAATGAGAAGGTTGAATTTTTTTCCCTTTATTATTATTATTTTTTTAAATATTTTTATGTTTTCTCGCTTACATATAAGAAGACATACGTCAACTAATAAAACATGATTAGAATTGACAGATTTAAAGGACGGTAGTAGAAAAATTAATGAATTGTGGAAAATGGGCGTTGGCGTTAAGTTGGAGTAGGTCCAAGAGTAAGCTGGTAGTTGAAACGTTGACAACACCATAAATTTTTGCATGAGATGATATTCCCCATTCTAGTGACATGGAAGATATGCATGTAAATAACACACGTATTCATATGTTTTCTTGATAGGAGATGCATTTATAATTTTTCTAAGTGTTAATTGTCAAAAATAATTAATTTGAATGGTTAAAAATTATTGTCATCCAACAACTTAATTTTCTACTATCTATACCCAAATGATAATTTTTGGACTAAAATGCCACAAACTTCTTTTTTTAATAATTTATTTATTCAGTGTTGGTCAGGTTTTTGGTGCCCCAACATACAGGATAACGACATTATGTCTGACACTATCGTCTTAGCACCGAATGTTGGATTCGATGTTGGTTAAGGTGTCGCAGCCCCGACATAAGATTCTGGTATGTCGAGGTTCCGACACCTTGATCGATATTGAATCCAAAATCAGAATGGTATCGAACATGATATCGATATCAAGTGTTGGGTATCCGACACTAAATAGTAAAACAATAAAAAAAATGAGGGGGTTATTTTGATTCAAAAATGATCATTTGGGTATTGATGATTGAAAGTTAAGTTGTCATATGAAAATGATTTTTATCTTTAATTTTTGGCTATTTTGGCCATTCCCATTTTTAATGCTCCCAGAATATACTTCAAATGATAGAGAGAAGGATGTAAAGACCTTTCAACTAAACTGATAATTGCGAAAGTGAAGATTTGAATCATGTCTTTGACATGAATTTAACCCCTTACAAGCGTAGTCGAACAATAAGCCCTCCTTATATATCACTTAAGGCTCATCCAGTAACTTAATAACTTCTTTATAAACCAGCATATACTGCATTTATGTTACATATAATTTTAATTTTTTAAGAAATAATTATTTTTATGTGATTTTTTTTATAAAATCACATTAGTTAGATAGAGCAATTAGTGTCTATCAATGTATGTGTAGTCACGAATCTGACTAGTCAATAGAATAAATCCACAAAAGAAAAAAATCTTTGTAAATACAATAATAATACCATAAGAGCAACCTTGAAAAAATTAATTTTATTTGCACGATACACATGTATAGAAAAAAGATGACGTAAGACGTGTAATTATTGATGACGTCCATGTTGAGTTGGGTTTCCAAATATGTGAAGAGCCCAATAGCCAACAAGGTTGAAAAGCCTAAATAGGCCTGATACTTGGTGTTATCTTGTCTCGTAAGTCATTGATGGAAGAGAGAAGGAAAAATAGGTCAAAAACAAAATTCACGTTTTTGAGAGAGAATCCAGCGCAGTAATATTGCAGAGGCAATGACCAGAGTTTCAACCATCGGATCGAGCTGAATCTTGGTCAGCACGTTCAAAACTAGTGGAAGTACATTTTGAACGGTAAAGATCGTGTTTGGAGCTTTGTGTTGACGGAAATAGGCCGAAAATAGAAGCAGATTTTTTGGCGATTCTGTTCTGCGCAGTCGAGGTGAAAGAGTCGTTTCTTACAAACTAACCGTTGGATCGAACTGTAATTTGGACACCACGTTCATGACTCATAGGGGTTGATTCTGGATGGTGTAGATTAGATTCTGGAGTTCCTACAGTTGTGAACTCTTAACGGCAGTTGGTGTAGTTTGGTGAGGTCTTTCTAATCTCGTTGTTTGTTATCAAGTATTGAACGTCTTGATACGTTTGTGATAGAGTGTTTGTGGTGGCAGATTGTAACTCTTGAATTTTTGTCTCATAGTGAAGTTTTTGGTGGGCTTCGGTCCCGTGGCTTTTTACTTTCTCACATTGAGGAGGTTTTCCATTTTAAATTGGTGGTGTTGTGCATCATATTACTAGGATTGTTTCCTGCTAGATTCACACAAGAGAGGGATAATTGATCATTTCGCTGCATAGACGAATAGTTTATTATTTAATTATTCGTGTGTTTATCCAAACAGTCCATCGAGAGATATTTATCTATAAATAGAGGATGCAGATCCAAAACAATCATATTAAAAGATAAAAAAGAAGAAACCTTATCGATCTAAAAATAAAGAAAAAATGGGTTCGAAATTGAATATTTTAGCATTAATGGTTATTTTGATATTTTCAGAAGTTGGCGCAGCAAGGCAACTGCTTGCACAGAGTACCACTGCAGTAGACACATGTACGCAATTCCTATCCCTCTCTTAATTATTGATAAAAAAAGGTGGATCCGGCCACCCCAACCGCCCCGCACGCCTGCCCGACAGCATGTGAAGACCCTCTCTTAATTATTGTCCAGCTAAAATACGTATTTGGTCTTAAAAATACGTATTTTGAAGACTAGCAATTATAATTGTAAATAAATATAGCCCAACTCAAATATTGAAAATTATGAATACTTATTTTATTGAGCAAAGTTTGGGCGTCATCATCTCACGCCGACATCGTTCCAAATTTTTTAAATCATTTAGTAATATTTTTTATTTAGAATGTTATCCGTCCTATAAATGGTTAACCAAATAATTCAATTATAGTATTACCAAGTATTAAAAAAATAATAATAATAATTTCTATTAAAAATGTTATTTTTTTAAAATTTAAAATTAAAATTGTTCTTTATAGATTTATTTTATTCAAAGTAATCCAAAGTAACTTGATTTCTATGGAATAATCTAATCACTTTTAAATTCTAATCAAAACGGTCATTTTTACTTTAAAAATGTTCAATTTTTCTAATTTTATGAGATATGATTGAATTAGTGCTTCTCAAAGTTATTAGACAAAATTGATAAAAAAAAGGTATTTTTATGGGACGAAATTGGAGTAAAATTATAAAGTTTGAGACGAAAATAAATGTTCTAAGTATTTTGGAACCTTTTCGGATAAAGTAAAAAGATGGGTAACAATTTATGTTTTAAGCTCCGTCTTTCTTAGTTGTCTCATGCAACACCGTGTGATAGTTTACTCATTATTTTAATTATTATGCACTAACTATCGGAGCCGACCTCACAGTAGCATCACTCTTATATATATATATATATATATATATATATGAACACAGACACTCATATAAACACGATTTACATAACTTATTATATAAACACTGATTTTTTCTCACTCTAAGCCCTCCCCATTCCAATCCTATTATATCCTATGTATTGCTAGGGATTTAAATTAAAAGGAAAAACAGGATTTACAAGGGTTTGTGATGTAAATCCGGTTTACAAGAGTTTGTGCATAATCTGATGAATTCACTTGCGTGACACTCAGCTGATCTTGCGACAAAGAAGGTGCCACTTAATCCAGGGAAGGCCTTCTGCAAACGCGATCCTTATGGCTCATGCATAGCTGCTCCACCAAATTATAAGAGAAGGCCCTGCGATTACAAAAAAAACTTGCAGGAGGTCACCACCAATCCAACCCTAATTAGTTATGTAGTAACTCATACTGTAATTATTCCTAAGTATGTATAAAGCTAAGTATACGGTAGCAACTGGAGTTTAAAATCAAAATCGTCCCATACAAATTTGAAATTGTGAAAATGTTGAGTTGTCATCCATCTGGTGCGTCTGAAACAACAAATGGAGCACCAATTGGAATAGGCAATTTGTACTCCAGGACAACATGTGTGGAGCCATATTTACATATTTTGTGTGTAATAATGTGTTCGACGCGAATACAAGCACACATGCATGTAACAATTATATAGTGTGTAATGTAATGTATGGTCATATAATTTGCACGTAATTTGATCTTCTTAATTTTTATTGTTATGGCGAAGATTTGTGTGAGACCGTCACGAAAAATGATCCAGTAGACTATTTCATAAACAATTTATAGTATAAATAAAAAAATGACAATATCTTTAAAAAGATGTGATAGGATATTAAATAAAAATTTATATCTAATAAAAAATGTAAAATAAAAACGTTAGACCAAAATATAATAGAAGATAGCATAAAAGAGGTTACACAAACCCTAAGAAGGAGAAAATTGCAATATCAGTCTCACCCGTCACGGTCCCATTTGAATTTGGACCCAATAGTCTTGACTTCAGTCCCAAACATTTATTTTCTAGCAATAATGGTCCCACATAATATTTCTTTTGCAATTTCCATCCCTAGCCGTCTAAAACTAACGGAACCCCTCACGTGTGCACGCGGCCGTTAGTTGATTAAAATAGGGTTTTCTCTACCAAATTCAAAACCAAATCCTCAAAACACTGAAACCCTAGATTTTTCCTCAAAACCAAATCCTCAAAACACTGAAACCCTAGATTTTTCCCCAAATTGCATTTGCCCTAATTTCCCATTCTTCCATTAAATTCTCCTCGCCCAGCAGCATCAGCGGCGTAGCACCGCCGGGTCGAACTTAAAATCCGGAGGCTCATCCTTCTTGATAATTTTCCGATCGAGGAACGACCAAACGATGGCCCCACCCCACATACGAATTTCGTCCACTCGTTGACGAAGTGGAAAGCACTCGGGCTATCACCATGACGTGGGATATAGCGAACTGAACAATGACCATCGGAATCTCGTCAATCAGAGTGTTGTAATCCACCGACGGTGTAAAATCGCCGAAATCCTGGACCGCCGCTTCGGACTCTGCTTCGTAAATGGGAACTCCCCTGCCATTGCAGTGGAGCTCGACCCTGCTCCGCCCTCTGCCGAACAGCTCAGGTGGCCGGCCAGTGGATAGAACAGCGTCAAGGCCTTGCTCAGAGATTCCTTCAGTACGGAACATCGCTTCATGCGCCGAATGTGCCAGCATACACGTACACATACAACCTCATTTTTTTCCCACTGAAAATTCTTCAATGCAGCATTTTTCTTGAAACGAAAAGGAAATTGTGGTTGGGAATTGTAGGTGAAGCGGCAGGGAAAGTGGAAAGGGGGAGGGGGGGATTGTGGATGAAGCCATGAAACAACGTGGGTGTATGCAGAAAGTGACACGAATCAAACAGGAAAAATTATATACTATAGTATTCACTTTTATCGTCGGTCTTCTCGGCGGCCATGGCAGCTGGATGGGGGAACATGGGTGGCGGCACCACGCAGCTGCTGATGTCCGTGTTCTACGAGATCTTAAAAAGGCCGGGTCTACCCCCTTCGCCGCCGGACGGATTGCCTTCTTCATCCCCGGGTGGCTTCACATTATCATGGGTATTTTGGTCTTAACACTGGGGCAAGACTTGCCGGACGAAAACCGCCAGAAGTCGGGAACTGTGGCGAAGGACAAATTTGGGAAGATTTTATGGTACGCGGTGACCAACTACTTGACATGAATATTTGTTCTTCTCTACGGTTACTCCATGGGAGTCGAATTGTCCACTGATAATGTCATCGCCGAATACTTTTATGACTAGTGGGTAGAATGAATATCCAATTGATTATAACCATCCATTGATTCTGTATCTAATTAGTATTAATTTACTCTGTGTGTGTAGGTTTGACCTGAAGCTCCACACCGCTGGAATAATAGTAGCCACCTTCCGGGATGGCGAATCTGGTGGCTCCTAATGTATTTGATGAATAACTGTTGAAGCTAGGGCAAGGGTAATCATTTTCGCGGTTGTTATCTAATGGACCAAAATTGCTTAATGGAGTAACGGAAAACTTAACTGCGGGACCATTATTGCCAGAAAAAAAACATTTGGGACTGAAGTCAAGACTATTGAGACCAAACCCAAATGAGACTGTGACGGGTGGGACTGGTAATGCAATTTTCTCCCCTAAGAAGTTATATATGATATACCATTTGAACATTAATATTAAAAGTAAAGATTAAACTCTAAAAAATATTTAAGAGTACAGAGAATGTTACAAGAAAATAATATAGAAATATAACTATATATGAACTAACAATAAAGTTTTGAATAAATTTTAAACAATAAATACAAAATGATATTAAAGCATAGAATACACTATAAAAAAACTATTTTTTACCAACAGAATATTTTATTGGTAAAAGTCTTAATTCCATTGTTAAATTGGCTTACCAACGGAATCCGTTGGTAAAATTCTATTGGTAAGTGGTGGATGGTAAATTTTTAGCAACGAAAAATCAATTCCGTTGGTAATCTGTTGCTAATAATTCCGTTGGTAATTTATATAATGGTTCCCTTGGTAATCCGTTGGTTGCTAAAATAGAGAATAAATCCATTGACATTCCATTACTAAAATAAAAATGTCATTTTTGTTGTTAATCCATTGGTAATTACCAACGAATTGAATTCCATTGATAAATTTAGTGGCTAAAAAATACTTTTTTTTAGTGATAGTACATACAACCGATTGAAAATGACATACAATCATATTTTAACCGCTTCTTTCCATATGATCTTGCCAAATTCATCCAACAAATGTGACCACTTTTATAATGGTTCTGATTATGTGTACCATTTTAGTGTAAACTTTTCGTGACATGTTGTTTAAACCATGAATGATATATGGGAGAAAAAAATTATATCGTAAAAAAGTAAGTATCAACTCTAAGTGCAATATACTAATTCCCATGCATATTATGTGTCAATTATACAATTAATGGCCTACGAGCTGATATACGAAATTGATACATAGATCACTGTATTTTCTTGATAGAGATGCACTTACAACGTAATTGATAAATTTTGTTAATGCCAAGAGCATACTTCAAATGATAGAGAAAGGATGAAAGACCTTCCAATTGAGCTGATAGATACAGAGTAAGAGTTCGAATTATGCTTTTGAGGGATAAAAATCAATTTAGTTTCATAACTTTCCTCATGGTCTATTTTAGTCCTAATAAAGATAAATTTGTTAATTTAGTCCCACTGGTGAAGAAATAGGGCCAAACACGTCCTATATTCGCCGGAAAATGCTGACATCACCCGAAAATGGCCACATCACAATCGGAATCATCAATTTCCGGTCGGGACTATGACGTGACGCCCTAATGGCAGGTGAGTCAGCGGGATAAAAATTTATTTAGTCTCATAACTTTTCTCATGATCTATTTTAGTCCCAATAAAGATAAGTTTGTCAATTTAGTCCCACCGGTGAAGAAATAGGGCCAAACACATCCTATTTTCGTCAAAAAATACTGACATCACCGGAAAACGACATGTGATTGTCACGTGACAACCAGAATCACCAATTTTCAGCTGGGACGATGACATGGTGCCCTGATAGCATGTGAGTCAACAAATTAAATGTTATTTTAATGCTAACAAGGTATTTTTATTTTCTAAAATTTAAATAATTAGAAAACAAAAATTAAACAAAAAAAATATATTAATAATCTGTCACATAATTAAGCTGGCTTGCTTTAGCATTACTAATTCTCCATTCTTGAATTCCAAATCGTTTTTCTGCGTGATTTATTTTCTTTTGTATTAGTTTAATTATTAATTTTAATTTCTAATTATATTATTCTCAAACCCCCCCAAAATTTGTCTTTCACTAAAATTGTCGTACATACAATTGATTAGTAGATCTAGAACTATCTCATGGGTTCGATATTTGACTTAGTCACACGTACTACAATTGATCCATTACACTTGAGGGTGAAATAAAAGAGTAAACAATCAGCATATTGAGGTTGAATTAATCTTCTGGTTTATTAATTAGGTTTTTTAGTACGTGTATTGTTTTAAGGGAAAATAGATTTTTTTGTCTGCTAACTTTGCCCAATTTTGAATTTAGTCCATAAGTTTTTCACTTTTTGAAAATCATCCATTATATTTGTAGAATTTTAAAAATCATCCATTATATTTGAAAATTTTGAAAATCGTCCATCATGTTTACCAAGTTCAACAAAATCGTCCGTTTCAACAGATCATTAGCAGGTTATTCTAAAAAATAAAAATAAAAAATATGTAAAATATATATATATATATACTATTTTAAAAAAATAGCCTCCACTAAGAATTTATATTATACTCTCTCCGTCCGCCCGAAAGAGGGCATTTTGCTTTTGTGCACGTTGATTAAGAAGTATTGTTATTTAATGTGTAGTGGGTAATTGTATTAGTGGGAGTGTGGATCCCATATTTTAATTGTATTAGTGGGTGTGTGTGGATCTCATGTGTATAAAAAAGGAAGTGGCCCTCTTTGGAACGGACGACCAAAATGAAAAAAAGACCCTCTTTCGAGAGAACGGAGGAAGTATCAATATTTAGTCAAATTTGCTCCACTTTAGTAATGAGATTAATATTGTTTGTTTGGTATACGGAAGTGAAAAATGAAAAGTGAGATAAAATTAGTTAAATAAAAATATGATATAAATTAATTGGGGTGAAAATATTCAAATGACCTGTCATAGCAAGTCAAATGACCAAAATGTTGAATTTTATGAAGTTAATGGACTAATTTCAAAATTGTTATAAAATTAACGGACTAATTTCAAAATTAAAAAAGTTAATGGACTAATTTCAAAATGAATGAAAGTTAGCAGACGAAAAAATCTATTTTCCCTTGTTTTAATTTTATTTTCTAATTATTTAAAATTTTAGAAAATAAAATAATTTGTCGGCATTAAAATAACATTTACTTTGTTGACGCACTTACCATCATGGCGTTATGTCATCGTCCCACCCAGAAATCGGCGATTCCAATGATGTCAGCCTTTTCCGGCGAAAATAAGACGTGTTTGGCCCTATTTCTTCATCGATGGGACTAAATTGACAAACTTATCTTTATTGGGACTAAAATAGATCATGAGGAAAATTATGAGACTAAATAGGTTTTTGTCCTGTTGACTCACTTGTCATCAATGCGCCACGTCATCGTCCTGGCCGGAAATCGATGATTCTGATTGTGATGTGGCCGTTTTTCAGCGAAAATAGGACGTGTTTGGCCATATTTCTTAACCGGTGGGACTAAATTGACTAACTTATCTTTAATGGGACTAAAATAGACCATGAGGAAAATTATGAAACTAAAATCATGAATTTATCCCTTACAAGTACGAATAGTAAGTCTTCTTTATACGTTACTTATGGCATCTTATATGCCCTCTCAATAAGTTACTTACGTTTTTTTTAAAATCCACGGCACAAATTGTGATGTAGGATACACCATTTTTTTTTCAAAAAAAATAAATAATAATAATTATTATTATTATTATTTTTAAATCACATTAGTTAGATGGAGCAATTAGTGTCTAAAAAAATTTTATGCATGAGCATTCCCGACTCTGACTAGTCAATATATAAAATAAATCCATAAGAAAAAATCTTTGGAAATACAATATTAATACCTTAAGAGCATAAATTAATTTTATTTGCAATATGTGTGTATAGAATTAAGATGACGTAAGACATGCAATTATTGCTGACGTCAATCGAGATATTTATCTATAAATAGGAGATTCTTATCAGAATAATCATATTAAAAGATAACAAAGAAGAAAACTTATCGATCTAAAAAATAAAGAAAAAATGGGTTCGAAAACGATTATTTTAGCATTAATGGTCATTTTTATTTGGTCAGAAGTTGGCGCAGCAAGGCTACTGCTTGCACAGACTGCAACTGCAGTAGACGCATGTATGTTTCTCTCTCTCATAGTTATTGGAATGGTGTACCCACGGGGCTCCCACCGCCCTGCACTGGAGATTGGTGGAGGAGGTAAATCGCAGGATGTGCCTCAAGTAGCTTATAGAGAGGGCTTACTGTTAAACTTGTGTTTGCAAGGGGCCCTGCAGCAACCAAGCTCAATTGGAAGACCTTTCCACCCTCCCTTTTACCACTTGAGCTATGTACTGGGGCCTCTCTCCTAGTTATTAGCCATGCTAAAATATGTATCTAGTCATAAATATACTTATTTTGAAAACTAGTAATTATAATAGTAAAATATAAATACACATAGTAACTCATATTCTTGTAAATTTCTTTGACCACACCCCATAGTTTCTCTTTGGATTATAATATTTTAATTTTATTATTTTGATAAAGAAAATATACATACAGAGCGAGACATTAACATCGAGAGTATGTAGTATGTATAGCCCTTCTCAAACAACCTTATTTTGTTGTATAGAATTTGAGTGTGACCTTTTCAATTTTGATCATATATATATATATATATATATATATATATATATATATATATATATATATATATATATATAATATTTTTTGTTATCTGTGATATGAATTGTTAATTAAATATATCAATTATTGCTAATTTAGGATTATTTCATATTTAGTCCCGTAAGAATTGATCAATGTCAAAAAGGTCTCAAAACTGATAGATTTAGTCCCATTAGAATTTTTCATCAAAATTTGTTAATAGTTGACGAAATATTTTGAACCATTAATAAGACCAAAATGGACTATGTCTATTTTGAAAGACAGAAAATAATAATATGGTAGTTTATAATAATATAAGTTAATTTGGGACGAAAAATTTCAAAAATTATGATTATAATATTCTTATGGGACCAAAACCGCTAACTATGGGACCAGTGCATTCCTACGAGACTATAATTGAACTGAAGGAATTCTTATGGGATCAAATGTGATATTTTCCTATTAAGAATATTATATATCTTTCTTATTTGTTCCATATAACATCGGATCTTCTATTACATCACTAAAAAAACTCTTTTTTTTTACAACAAATTGAATTCAGTTATTAATTACCAACGAATTGTCAACAAAAATTATATTTGTCTTTTAACAATGAAATGCCAACGAATTTATAATGTTTTTACTAACGAAATAATGTCTGTCGTTAATTATTTACTTACGGATTACTAATAGAATATACAATTTACCAACATAATTTGGTTTTCTTTAGTAAAAAATTACTAACCATCATTTAACAACGGAGATTTATCGAAGGGATATTGTTGTTCATCCGTTTGGTAAACTAGTTTAATTATGAAATTAAGGTTTTTCCCAACGAAATATTCTATTGATAAAATATAAATTTTCTGTAGTGCATTTTGGTATTACATTTTTGTTATGAACTGTTAGATAATTGACAAATATAATTTATTAAAATATATATTCTAGAAGGTAAACATCAATCCTAAAAAGAAAGGTTGAGACTTTCCACACCACACACCTATCTATCATTTAAAAAATGTAACAGAACATCTAAGATCATACAACACGTTCCATGAGATGGCTTACTCTTCTTTTTCTTTTTCTTTTTTTAAATATTATTAGCTACCGGAGCCGATTCCACGTACAACTGGTTTCACAGTAGCATCACTCTTATTATACATTTGAACTCTATTTATACGAAATAGCTAGCATGTGCATATATAATCTGATGATTATAACACTTTTGTGTTTACTCAGCTGATCTACCCAGTAAGAAGCTGCCACGAATTGGCAAAGATCCTCGGATTCCCTTTTGCAAGAGAAATGTTTATGGGAAATGCATAGCTCAACCAAAAAAAAGAAAAGGCCCTGCAATTATAAAACCAATTGCCGGAGGTCACCACCAATCCAACCATAATTAATTATGTAGTAATTTTGATCAAAATAAAGTGCTGCTGTAACTATTATATTTAATTGCATATTTATTAATGTGGTAGGACAATATGTGTGGAAGGGCAACCCCGTATTTACATATTTTGTGTGTAATAATGCGTTCCACGCGATGCATGTAAAAATATATAGTGTGTAATGAAATATATGTTTTTCTTATCGGACAAAGTTAGTTTGTTAGTATGATTATTCAAGTAGCCTCCCTATAACTCCCGAATATATGTTTTTTTTATCGGACAAAGTTAGTTTGTTAGTATGATTATTCAAGTAGCCTCCCTATAACTCCCGACTCTCCAATTCGTTCCCAAAAAGAATCGAACCTGAGTCACTGAGCTTAGAGAGGAGTCCAGTGACCAAGTGGGCTAACCCATTTTAGTTAATGAAATATATGTAATGTAATGTGTATGATCATATATGCACATAATTTGTTCTTCTTAATTCTTATTGTTATGACGAAAATTTGTGTGAGATCGCTTCACGGAATAACATATTTAAGAATAATTTTGTAACTAATTAAAAAAATATAAAATGATAGTGTAAAAGAGGTTATACATACACTCTCCCTTACAAACCCGAAGAAGAAATATATGAGTTATTTAAAAGACAATATACCATTTGAATATTAATATTAAGAGTAAAGATTAAAATCTAAAAAATTGTAAGGGTACAGAGAATATTACAAGAAAATAAATACTTATAAACATACGACTATGCTCTAAAATAAAGTTTTGAATAAATTTTAAACAATAAATACAAATTAAATGATATTAAAGCATAGAATAGTACATACAACCGATTGAAAATGACATACAATTATTGCTGAAGTCAGTTGATATTTATCTATAAATAAGAAACACAAATTCAGAATAATCATCTTAAATATAAAAAGAAGAAAATTCATCAATCTAAATATAAGAAAAATGGGATCGAAAGTGGTAATTTTAGCATTAATGGTAGTATTGATTTGGTCAGAAGTGGGTGCAGCACGGATCCTTCTTACCAGAACTGCTATAAACACATGTATGCTCTTCTCTTTCTCTTACTCTTCTGCTAAAACGGGAATTCAAATTATTACAGATAGTATTACCATTAATTTTATTACCCTATGCAGTATGCATACAAATTCACAAATGAAGAGTAATATTTATGAGGCAGCATAATGATTTGATGGTAAAAATTTCAAGGAGTGAATGTAATAAACTTTAAAGGTTTATTATAAGTGTAAATACGAGGGTAAGATAATAACAATATCTATGTCTTCGTACATTCAGAGAAGTTCAAAGCATAAACAGTCTCATACTTTTTTATTTCATTCGAAAATATCCCAAAATAATTAGGATATTTAATTTCCTCTCAAACCTCTTTTGTTCCGATTTTGTCCTAAATAATATTTTTTTACCAATTCCGTCTTACAACTTTGTAAAATTACCGATTTTGTCTCATTTGAAATTAGAAAATAAAATTGGACATTTTTAACTAAAAATGACAATTTTGGTTGAATTTAAAAGTTATATGACTATTTGAGAGAAGTTAAGTTTTTTAGGACTATATATTTTGAATAAAGAAAATTTTGTATGGAACGAATTTGATTTTAAACTCCATTCAGACTGAATAATAATTTTGAATAAATTGACAGTAAAACTCACAAAATAAAAATGTAATAAACTCAAAAGGATAAAGAATAAGTACCAAACAACAAGGTTCAAATAATCATTTTGGAATTTTTGCATGAAACTATAATCGGTATAATTGATACGCACAAGATTTTACAATGTGTGAATTGCAAATTGCATAATCTGATTATTATACTCTGTTTGACAACTCAGCTAAGTCGACGAAGAAGACGAGACCTGCCATTAATCCGAAAAGGCCCTTCTGCAGGCGAAATATCTATGGGGCTTGCATAGGTTCTCCACCAAAAATTAAGGAAAGGCCCTGCACTCCCAAAAACAATTGCGGGAGAGGAATTGGGCCACCACCATTCCAATCATAATTAATTAGTCTCCAATAATTCGGGTTTACAATGTAAATCATGTGGTCCTCCTTGATTTAAATATCGAACTAAACATATAAGATATAATAAGATTGTAAGGGACCTGGGGTGTGTGCCAATTAATTACGTAGTAATTTTGATCACATTAAAGTACTGCTATAACTATATTATATGTAGGTATACAGTAGCATGTTCATAATTGCATATATTTATTAAAATGGCAGGACAAATGTGTGTAAGAGCGGAAAATATCAAAATTAGTTATTACCAATTTTAAATTTAGCTTTTTTCAATTCTCTCTAATTTTAGTTTTTTTTTTCCCAATTTTTATCCTTTAAAAGTGGGGATCTAGTAATCATCAAATTAAATAACCATAATTATTCTATATGTATAAATCCATATGGATAATTAGGCCTTTATTAACATATTGAATTCTCTATTCCACATTCCGTGTTTTATTGGTATTTCACAATATAAAAAAAATTATATTCTACAAATGACCATTAAACCCTTGTGGTATGTGGTGAATTTTGGGCATTAATTATGACACATGACAAGAATCTAATGAATGAAATAGGAGACGGAATATATGTGAAAATGAAATAGATTATCTCATTTGCCTTATTAATGTGGACAATACGCAATGTGGACAATACGCGTGAACACAATAATTACATATTTAACTGTGTTTTTAATATGTGTGCCTATAATACTCCCTCCGAACCATCCAAATGATTACGTTTTCCAATGTCGAAAACACTTCGCCTTTTATAATATTCCATCCGTCTCAATATTCATTTTTGCTATTTTGGTTTGCTTTATAATAAATTATTTATTTTTCCTTTTTTATAAATGAAAAAATACTCCCTCCGTCCCGTTTCAATGTTTACGTTTCTATTTTGCGCGTCACATTTCAATATTTACGTATTCCTTTTCGGAATATGGGACCCACCTAAAACAATTAATATATCATCCAACACTAATACACCTACCCACTTTACATTAAATATTATATTTTTTCACCCACTATCTATTAAAATATTATACTTCTTAATAAAAGTGCAAAAAATAAATGTAAACATTGAAACGGGACGGACAGAGTATATATTTAACTCACTACCATGAGACTCACAATACTAATACAACTACTCATTATACATTAAAATATTATATCATTTAATCTACTACACGTTAAAATATTACATTCCCTCCGTCTTCTTTTATATTGCACACTTTCCATTTTGGATCGTCCCACAAAAATTTGCGTCTCCTTAAAAAATGCAGAAGTCATAACAGTCACCCGCGTCGAATAAAGGGTACAATCTTTTAAGAGATGGACGGAGTATTTCTTAATTAACGTGAAAAAAACATGTCACGAAGGGAGTAGTTTATAGCACTACAAAAAAGTATTTTTTAGCAACAGAATTTATCAATGGAATTCAATCCGTTGGTAATTTACCAATGGATTAGCAACAAAAATGAGATTTTTCTATTAGCAATGGAATACCAACGGATTTATTCTCTATTTTACCAACGGAATTCAATTCGTTGGTAATTACCAACGGATTACCAAGGAAATTTTTATATAAATTACCAACGGAATTATTTACCAACCAAATTTATTTTTCGTTGCTAAAAATTTATCAATCATCACCACTACAAAAAAACTATTTTTTATCAACGGAATATTCCGTTTGTAAAAGCCTTAATTTCATTGTTAAATTGACTTACTAGTGGATTAGCAGCGGAATTTGTTGGTAAAATTATTCCGTTGCTGAAATTTCATTGGTAGAGTGGTGTTGGTAAATTTTTAGCAACAAAAAATCAATTACGTTGGTAAATAATTCCGTTGGTAATCCGTTGCTAATAATTTCGTTGGTAATTTATATAATGATCCCCTTGATAATCCGTGGGTAATTAATTACCAACGGATTCAATTCCGTTGCTAAAATATAGAATAAATCCGTTGGCATTCCGTTGCTAAAACAAAAAAATTTCATTTTTGTTGCTAATTCATTGGTAATTACTAATGGATTGAATTCCATTGATAAATTCAGTTGCTAAAAAATACTTTTTTTTTGTAGTGCACTCTACCAACGGATTTCGTTGCTAATCCGTTGGTAAACCAATTTAACAATGGAATTAAGACTTTTACCAAGGAATATTCCGTTGGTAAAAAATATCTAAAAAGGTAATTTAACATTATTGTCTTTCTAAAAAGTTATTAATTTTAATTTATTATAATAATTTATAGATATGAAGAAATTATTTATATAAGATACTCCCCCGTCCCACTCAAAGAGTCTCTTTTTGCCATTTTGCACGTCCCACTTAGATAGTATATAATATTTTAGTTATATAAAATTTTATTTTAACAATATATACATAAATTATTAAAAAATATAATTTACACTAAAATAAAAAAAAATTACACATATTTTTTTTATAAATGAAAAAAAAAACACATTTATAGTAATTAATATAATAAAATATTAGAATAAAAGTAGTAGGTCCTTTTAACCTGTAATCGGGTTGACTTGGTCGGGTGTGACAGTGTCAGCCAAGAATTCCCCCAAATTTTATTTGCGAACACCCTTAAAAACCACATTCTGATTCCAGCACTATATAAATGGGGAAAATTTCAAATTTGATTCAGTAAAAATCTGAAAATTAAATAATGGTCCTCTTTTATACAGTCTGCAAGTATTTTTTTGTCATTTTCCGTCACCAGTTAACGGAAAACAAACATATGGAAAGCACAAGGACCGTTAAGTCTTGAAACAAAACCCTGAAATGCAATTCAGATCCCCAATCCCGTTCGTTCCCACCTCTCCATTAAAAAAACCCCCAAATAAACCTCAAATTTCACCTGTAATCTGAAGATCCGGCTGTCTGAAAATCGCAAACCGTCTTCTAGATACGCCCGCCGCCGCCAACGGGATAGGCTTCGGAATTTCAATTTTGTTTCCTCATTCGTGCGCTGCATTAATTACGTGGTTTCGAATCGGAGTGAAATCGAAATCGTGAAAGTTGTGGATCGATATCATGAAAGATACGTACCTTCAGAATTAGCGAATTTAGCATTAACGTGAGAAGGAAGAACTCTATTATCCTTGAAATGGTAGTAATTATCAGATTCTTGGGTAGTTACCACAATTCGCTTCAACCATTTCACCATTCTCCCTCCGATAATTATCTTTCTTGCCGTTCTGCGTGTAAGCAAGCATAGTATCTCTCGCCGGATCCATGGCGTACTCGATCTTCAAAGGCTTTGGAACTCTGTTGCCATTTATCTTGATTCCATCAAAATTCTCTATCCCTTCAACGTCATTTGGGATGAATTGGGCCCAAAATAGGAGTTAGAGAGATTGTAGGGATTTATTCTGGTTCAATTGGAAAAACTTTTGGGGTTTATTGGAGTTTTCATGGTTTGAATTAGCAGAGAAGCGTTGATGGAGGCACAAGGAAGAGGTGGCTGAAATCTCAAAGAGGAGAATTGACAGAGATGGGCGGTGGTACGTGGTTAGCAAACGTGGTCGGATATATCAGTGAAATAGTCATGTGTGGTAATCGAAGGGTAAAATTGTATTATTTGGGGTATGTTTAGTAATATATACTCCCTCCGTCCTGGAATACTTTTCACGTTTACTGTTCCATGTTGTTTAAGAAAAGTTGCAATTTTGATCAACTTTATTGACTTTGGAGGGTATTGTAGTATTTTTAGGTAATTAAAAAGTATAAAGCTATGATATGTGTGTGAAAAAGGAGTGGCAAATTTGAAATTAAAGTAACTTTTGAAGTTGTTGGATAAAATAATATTTCCTTTTTTGAGGGTGAAAGGTTTTGTGGGACAAACAAATGAGAAAAGTGAGAAAAGTATTATGGGACGGAGGGAGTATATATATATATATATATTTTTTTTTTTTTTTGATTAAGCAAACTCAAAATGCATTCACTTAAAGTACAAGGGTACCCCAATCCCAAAAATTACAATGAAAGATGAAATGAGTTCAAAAATTTTAAAATACATAAAACAAAATTATAACAACCATATCAATACCACCTGAGGTTATAAGTCTTGTACATACTAAACTCCTTGACAACATCAACCATGTAGACATGCATGAATATTGTTACCCCACACTCGAAATGACGATATTCCTCTATCCATTTGTGCTGTCGATATCCATGACCACAATCTCGCCTTCATCTCTTCTACTACTTTATCAACACTCGGATTGCAATTGTTAAATATCACATCATTTCTCATTTTTCAAATTACCCAAATCGATCCAACCTACAATGACTAAGCAATTCGTTTATCACTCCCTTTTCGGCCCAATATCTCACCATGTTGCAAAAAGTGTGCAATAGGTTCAATATATGGCACCATACTTATACCAATCTAATTATAAATTCTACTTCAAATTCTCCAAGAAAACCCACATCTAAAAAACAAGTGTTCAATAGTCTCATCTTCCTCAAAACATAAAGAACATAGAGTATCAAAGTTTGGATTAATGACACATTTTTTCTGAAGGGCTTTTTTGTTGGCATTCTTTGTCGAAGCACTTTCTATACAATTGCTTGAGCTTTTCTTGGAGCTATCATTTTCCACAAGTTCTTGAAGACTTTTTTTCTTTCTGGATTGGAGGAGTTCAGGTGCTTATCATGTTCTTTCTTGCTGCTGTGAAAAATTCACCATTCTTTGAGATAATCCAAAACTCGTAATCTTCATTATGTTGTTTTACCTTCTCCCTGCAAATGGAACATAACAATTCGTTAACCATATTTTCTTGGTCGTAATTTTGCTTACGTGTTTATAGAGTAAGAATACTTTACAGTTGTGTACAACGAGTGACCAAGAAATAAAATATCGAACCAAGGGATTAGAGTTAAACAAGATACGCACTAAATAATTATCACCACTAATAATTAAGATGAGATAACATTTCAAGAGAGTTTGAGAAATATTAAACTAATATTGCAGAAAATTAAATAGCAAATAAAATAAATAAATAAAGCCACGCTCAATCACAGGTGTTTCAAGAAACAAGAACAAGATAGTTTTAGGAAAATCCAGTTTATCATGTGAAATAAGACAAATAAACAAGTGAATCAAATCATGCAGAATTTTATAGGGATGATCACTTAAGCATGCTAAACCACTTATGGAAAAGTAAGATTTAACAATTTTAAAGAACATAAATTCCTAGGACCAAATTAATAAGATAACCCCCTATTCCCTTTCTAGGTACTAAGGAAATTAAATACCCATAATCCCTTATTCGCTTTATAGGCGATTCACATGCAAAATTCCATATAGGCTAGTGCAAAATATCTATCCTTTCTAGGTACTAAAGGAATTGGATTAGGGCTTCCTTACCTTATTTCTCTTTAACAATAGTCATGCAAAGATAATAAAGTATCCTATATTGATGGTCAAACAATCAAAGGCTATATATTGGTCAATCCCCTTCAATTGTCACGAAATAACAAATATAATCATGAAAAACATCCAAATATCAATCATACACCAATCAATGATCATATCATGAATATATAATTGACAAGAAAATTAAGAAACATGATCATAAAAGTCTAAAATAAAACTTCAACAAAGAATAAATATTCTGCAAAAATCATCACATGTCTAAAATCTCAAATCAACATGATAAACTTTTAAACCCTAAAATTATCAAGAGGAAACTAGCCCATGGTGTTACAAGCAACAACCTTGGCAAAAGTGTTCTTACCCATGAGTCTATGAATCAAAAATAGGAAATTAAAGAAAGAAGAAAAACCCCCCTTGGCCTGGCGTAATTCCTTGTCTTCTCTTTTCGTCTTGATGATCCTCCTCCGTTCTCCTTCTCAAGTAGCAAACACCGTGTGACTGAGTGCGAAGAGTGATGGATGGTGGGTGAAGGGTAGTGGTGAAGGATGGGAGTGGTGTGAGGCGTGATGGTGTTCACATTCTCGGTTCTGTGGTCTCGACTTCCTCTCTTCTTTTTTTATTCACAGTTCTGTTCACGGCCTTTTATTTCTCGCCTCACGTGAGAGAGTAATGTGGCGAGTATGTGTGATTGGAGTGGGCTGTCACACTTGGATTCTGGGCTGCAACATGGCTGCTTCTTCCAATTTCTCATATCTTATGGGCCCACTTGTTAATTGAATGCAATTAGTATCAATCGTGTAATCACACTGTTTGCATATTTTTTAAATACACTCACGAGCAAGAATACTCGATCGTTGTAGAAGTGTATTCCAAAAAATAAAATTATCGAACCACAAAGGAGTTAGGTTTGGACTAGTAAAATATGTGAGCTCATGTTTATGTCACTTTTGTAAGGATGATAGGGGTTTGAGTTTGACGTTATCCACTAAAGCAAGTAGCAAGCAAATAAAATAGCAACTAATAGAAATGACAAGTAATAAAATTAACAAGAAAAGAGAATAGGTGCTAAAGTTCAAGTATGGAAAAATATGGGATTAGAAACATCCAAGCACACTCAATTCATATTATCATGCAAAAGGAATTCAACTCAATTGATGTAGATTAAGGGTGATCACGATTATATCCGAAGCTCCCTTTCGGGTTACAAAGGTTGTTGATCCACTAGAGACTCCCAAAAGCACTTAAGATCAAAGCCCAACATTAACCTCTTCCATCTAGGTACTAATTAACTTTCAATTCTCCCTTAGAAGGTACTAATTAGAATTAACTCTCCCTTTTTGTGTACTAAAGCTAACGAATGGATTGGTTCCCCTCATCAAGCTCAAATATCCTTTCGGTCAACACCCAAACTCGATGTCTATTCATGCCTTTCTAATACTTAAGATGGTCGTTTCCGTCTCACTCCAAGCAATATACACATGAACATTATAATAGCACTTAATTATCATAAATCATCCATTGATCAACAATCCATTAAACCAATAATCATTCATGAATAACAAACCATGCCATCACAACATCAAAACAATTAAAGCCCATGAATAGAAACCAACATCAATTAAGTCAAAAATCAATTTAATCCACATAATAATATAAAACTAATGTGCTCTTCATATTCCTAATCCCACTAGAGGGATTAGCCTAACATGATAATGGTAACAAAACATATAAATGATCCATTACACATACCCATAGTTTTAAATCTAAATAAAAAACAAAAGAGATGTAAATCTTCCCTAGCAATTCCTTGTAGAGAATCTTCAACACTCATTGATCTCAATCTATAGTTCTTGAATTCTTGAGATCTCTAATACCCAAATAGAAGGGATGAAGAATGGATGAAGATGGTGGTGAAAAATGGAAGAAATGGTGTGTGGTCTAGGTGTAGGAGTGAAACCCTTGTGTGGAATCTCCAATCTCTTCAAATGTTGAACTTGAGGCTATTTATACCCTCTCCAAGTTGAGCCACGAATTTAATATCAAATGGGCTTTTTACACACACTTACACACATTGGCAGGTGAAAATTCAGATTTTTGGCCCAAAATGACCTTACTCGAGTTGGCCTTCCCAACTCGAGTTAGCAGCTCGAGTCGAGTTAGCACCTTGCAACTCAAGTTGGGTCCCGGCAGCCCGTTTCTTGCTCGTTTCAGCTCCCGTCTCCATTTTTACTCCTTTTTCACCTGTTTTACATACGTTTAAGCTCATTCACGCATATTTCCATGAAAACGCATAACACAACCAAAATACACATACAATACGGATAAAATAATATGAAAAGATATACAAAAAGACAATAAAATTTAGGTGAAAATAGCGACAATCACACACAACTAAACCACTTGGGCCCAGCAACTCTTTCTCACACTCTAGAAGTGGGTTTATTCCAAAATAACAACCACACTAATCTAAGCTTTTCCCATTCTTTTATTTCATTATTTTATATCCAAAATAGGCCAAAAAATCTGCAAAATCTCAATAATACCCGTGAAATCACAGAAAATATAAAAATAAGAAATAAACTCCACAAATAATATTAGAATAATGTAATAATCATATGAAAATGGCCTACAAAAGTACAAATTTTCGTGATGAACATCTACCTCTCTCGTTCTCAAGCTATAACACCATACTAGATTCCACTTCCATACTTCATCTACCCAACTGCCCATACTCTCAACCTTAGCCTCCTTACAACTGCTAATTCTATACAATCTAGAGAATTTCTCACAAAGCACCCCTCCCTCACACCACCAATCAGTCCAAAATAAAGTGTTGCTTCCATTTCCTATGCATATTTTTACTTCTTTTACCATACCTAACTCATCACTTTTCCCCCAATATAAGTTACTAATCTCTTTTCACCATCCCGATACCAATCCCCAATTACACCCATTTGACTCCATCAACCCTAAGGTTGGTCTCCCTCTCCCTCTATTTCTCACAAAATCCCCCATATTTAGCTTTGATGACCCTGACCCATAGTCTCTCCGGTTCATTAAAAAATCTTCACACCTATTTTTTAAGTGAGGCTATGTTGAAACTCCTCAAATTTTTCACTCCTAACCCCCCATTGTTCTTCCCCAAACAGATGTCTTTCCATTTTACCCAAGAAATTTTGAAATTGGTATCACAACCCCCCATAGGAATTTACTTTGGATTTGAGAAATCACCCCAATTGTTTTTTCGGAATCTTTTATACTGACAGACAATAGATCGGAATCGAAGAAAGAACAGATTGAATTAATGTAGCCCGGCCTCCTAAAGAGATGTGTTTATCATTTCAAGTTGCCAATCTATGTTTAACTTTCTCCACAAGATTGTTCCAAGATGCTATTTTTTATGGTTTATACTCACATGTAAGTCCAAGTATGAGAAGGGATGTTTTCCTACTTCATAACCCATCATGTCCGCCAAATTTCGCACCATATTTTCCTCCATATTCAGTCCCATAAGACTACATTTATTGAAGTTTACCTTTAAACCAGACACCATTTCGAAGTTTCGAAGAATGTGCTTGATAACTCTTACATTCTTGGCTTTCCCCGAGCATGTGAAGATAGTATCATCAGCATATTGTAGGTGAGACACTGACATTCCATCCCGTCCATTTTTTGCAGCTTCAATTAAACCAGTTTTTGTAGCTTTTTTCATCAATAAACTCAATCCCTCAGCAGCAATAAGGAATAAGAAAGGTGATAGAGGATCGCCTTGTCTCAATCCTCTTTCTAGCTTAAATTCTTCCGACGGAGCTCTGTTGATTAGTACTGAAGCTGTGGCTGTAGAACTGCATTCCTTAATCCATTTACACCATTTCATGTTGAAGTTCATCTTTTTCATCATATCTTCAAGGTACTCCCACTCTATCGAATCGTAAGCCTTGGCAAAATCTACCTTGAAAATGATTCTGCTTAATTTTTTCCTCTTAGCTTCATCCATGATCTCATTTAGTAAGACAATTCCATCCAAGATTTGTCTGCCTCTCACAAATGCTGACTGATTTTTTGAGATTAAGCCATCCAACACTTTTAACAACCTAGAAGCAAGAATCTTGGAGATTATTTTATATATACTACCAATGAGGGATATTGGGCGGTAGTCTTCGAGTTTTCTGCATTCATTTTTCTTCTTAATCAGTACTATAAAAGAAGGATTACTTCCTCTTACTAACCTTCCATTTCTATAAAATTCATTCACCATTGTCATAATCTCAGGTTTGATCACTTCCCAACTGCATTTAAAGAAAGCAAACGAAAAGCCATCTGGTCCCGGACTTTTGTTTGCGTCACAATTCCAAATAACTTGTTTCACCTCATCTTCAGTAAAATTTGCCACCAAGAAAGCATTATCACAATCATCAATTTTTTTCTCAAATAAATTCTCTGACAATAGTGACCTGTTCAACTTTCTTGAACTAAAGTGATGTTTACAATGATTGAAAGCAGCTTCTTTTACCTGATCAACTGACTCCATCCATCTATTATTGTGCATAACCCCAATATCTCATTCTGCTTTGCTCTTCTATTTATTCACTTGTGAAAAAAGCTTGAATTAGCATCTCCCTCTCGTATCCACTTTGCTTTGGACTTTTGAAATAGTACATTTTCCTTCAAATTCAAGCTTCTAATAAGTTCTGAACTCATTTGGTTTCTCACAATCACCTCATCATCTTCTAACCCAAAGGTGTCATCAATGCTATCCAATATATCTATTTTTTGCTTCCTTTCTGAAATGGTTTCCTCAATCTTACCAAATACTTCCTTGTTCCATATTTTCAAATCATTCCATAGTTTTTTGAGTTTTTCTTTAATAACAAAGCATCCCCATCTACAAATCTCATAACTATCCCATTTTTCTTTTATGAACTTCATAAAATTTGGATGAGATATCCAACAATTCAAGAATCTAAAAGGCTTTGGACCTCAGTCTTTCCTAGCACTTTCAATGTAGATTGGTCGATGATCGGAGAAAGATCTTCCCAATCCTTTTTAAACTTGGTTTGGCCACCTTTGAATCCATTCCATATTCACTAACATACGATCCAGTTTGCTTTTGCACGTTCCATCTGGCCTGTACCACGTAAAAAATTTTCCCCTCAAACTAATTTCAAATAATCCAGCCTCTTGGATGAAGTTCTCAAATTTATCTATATCTCTGTTTTCTTCACCACTGCCCCTCCCAATTCTTTCTTTTTTGTTTTTGATAGAGTTGAAATCACTAATTACACATACACATCTATCTGTATTTTGTTCCAATATCCCAATAATTAATTCCCATATTTCTAACTTCTCATCAAAGTTGCACGGAGCATACACATTCAGAATAGAGCATTGTTTCCCATCCTCTCTCAAAAAGCCATTTACCACCAGCAGTCCTTTCGTATGCCAAGAACTTGTTCTGCAAAAAATAGAATTATTCCAAATAGTCAGAATTCCACCAGACCTTCCTTCTTCTTCTTTATGTGCCCATTCATAATTCTTGTCCTTCCATAAATTTCTGCATACATGCTCCTCCAATTTTTCTATTTTAGTCTCTTGAATACAACAAACTTCAATGTTTAATTTAATCAGCATATTCTGTATCTCTCTCCTCTTTGCTTTCTTCCCCAAGCCTCTTACATTAAAGCTTAAAATCTTCATTTGATAACTTTATTCACTCCCTTTCCTGTCTCTCTTATTCTTCTTTTTCTCCTTTCTATCTTCTCTTTCACACCGAGCAATTTCTTCTATTATCTAAGTTCTCTTGTTTTTCCAATGCTCTCTTTTCCATACCATCTTTATTTTCAATTTCTGTTTCTGGTGTATCTTCACTTCGCCCACAAAGAAATACCATGTCTTCTGGATATTGGTTTGCACCCAAGTGCAGGTGGGCCTTGTCTATTTCTCCAATATGGGCTTTTTTCTTAATGATATTTCTCACTTCTCCATTTTTTGGGCCTTTGGTAGAATTTCCTTTATGGGCTGTAGGATAATCTATAAAGGAGCCCATATCTGAAATATTTATTTCTCCACTATCCGTAATTTCCTTGTTTTTCGAGAAGATCACCAAATCTTTTCCTTTCTCAAAACTGGTGAGGCCGCCCCTAAATCACCTTTATCATAAATGCTATTGTTCCTTTTTGATGTAGTTGTTACCTCTTTTTCTATGCAAGCATTACCATCCAAGTTCGACTCTGCATTTGCCGCCGGTGATCTGTCATCTTCTCCGACGCTCATCTCCTTGTCATCTTCATACTCACTGTCTTCCTGACTCCAAAGCTGATCATCATCACTTTCAGATTCAAGGGCTCCCTCTGACGACCAGCTTTCGTCATCGTCAAATGCATCTTCTTCTTCTTTGATCTTAATAAAGAAAATTTTTCCATCCACTAATACTTTGAATGGTTCACTTGAAAACAAATGCAATGTTGTTCGAATCAAGATTCTTGCAAAATGGATATTACTATATGTTTAGTAATATATACATATGTTCATAAAATATTTTGGGGGTGTATACAGTAAATGGGGTACATCTAATAATTTTGGGGTGCGAATAGCCGCCCCTATTATGAAATGTAAGTTAAAAAGATGAACTCATTTATAATTGAAGGAATATATATTTTTAGTTAGCAATTTCTGTCAGTTGACTTACGGCTTGGACCATGAGTGGAATTTTTAGGACTAGTTTATAGGTAATGGTACTATTTTTGCAGGTCATTAAATCTCTTTGCACCAAAAATGAAAATTTCCCTATATATAGTTTCCATTGGGCTTGCTGTAGATTTTCATAATTATTAAGAAAATAATAATTTATTTGAAACAGATTAAGAAAATAATAATGTTTCCAATTTTCTTGATCTTCATATTTCTTTTCCCTCCACCAACATCATGCAGTTTTAATAATCAAACTGATTTGCTTTCATTGCTAGCCTTCAAATCTGCCATTCTTGATCCACAGGGAGCTCTGAAATCATGGAACGACTCTCTTCATTTCTGCAATTGGAATGGCATTCGATGCAGCAAAACTCATCCAGACAGAGTCATAGAGATAAACTTGAGATCACAAGGATTGGTGGGATCTCTCTCTCCTCATATAGGTAATCTCTCTCTCCTCACAACTCTTAATCTCAAAAACAACACCTTCCATGGCCATATTCCTCCACAAATCACTCTCTTAAGGAGACTTCAGTTTCTTGACTGTAGTAGCAACTCCTTCCAAGGCCCAATACCGAGAAACTTGTCTCACTGTCCTAATCTTGTTCATCTTAACTTTATGGACAACAAACTCTTGGGTACAATACCCTCAGAGCTCACCATACTCTACAAACTCGAACTTCTATCGTTGTCGAAAAACAACATAACTGGGCTTATCCCACCATCAATAGGGAATTTAACATCTCTAATACATCTTTCTTTAGGCTCCTGCGATTTCTACGGAGAAATTCCGGAATCAATCTCTCGACTTCAAAGATTGATGTTTATCCAGTTAGGTGGTAATAAGTTAAAGGGCACCATTCCTAAAGGAATATTCAATATATCTACTCTTGTCATACTTGGAGTTGACTCTAATGAACTTCAAGGACATATACTCTCCAACATAGGGTTTACCTTACCTAATCTGAGGAATCTTGTGCTGGCTCAAAATAAGTTTGATGGATCTCTTCCTACTTCCCTCTCAAATCTTTCTTCAATGCAAGTGTTGGAGGTGTCTTTAAATTCTTTCGTCGGGAAAATGCCGAAAATTGGAGGGCTTTCAAATCTTACAGATTTCTTGATCGCTTTCAATGCTATACAAGATGATGCAAGTTTCATTTCATCATTGACGAACTGCACCAATCTACAAAGACTCGATCTCTCAGGGAACTCATTGAGTGGTTCATTGCCAAACTCAATTGCCAATCTTTCCACCCAACTCACTTTCTTGTATCTAGATCAGACCCAAATTCATGGTATCATTCCACCAGGTATTGGGAATCTTGTTGGCCTCACCAGCGTTGTAGTTTTCGACAATGATCTAGATGGTCCGATCCCGGATAGCATAGCAAAACTCTCCAACTTGGTACAACTTGACGCTGGAGGAAACAAGTTCACTTCACTGCCATCTTCGTTAGGGAACTTAACTTCTTTAAACGTCTTGTCGTTTAATGGTAACAAATTATCTGGCAATTTGCCATCGAGTCTTGGCAACTGCACTAACTTGCTTGCCTTAGATCTTGCTCATAACAATTTCAGTGGCCTCATACCGAAAGATGTTATGAGAATTTCATCTATATCGATTACATTCGATCTGTCTAACAATCGGTTGGAAGGTTCGATTCCTGATGAAGTTGGATTCATGAAGAATGTGGCCAAACTAGACTTGTCTGAAAATAGATTGTCTAAGCCGATACCTATCTCTTTAAGTGGCTGTGTGAGCTTGCAGGAACTCCACCTGCAGGGGAATTCACTTGAAGGAGAAATACCTTCAGGAATGAGTGATTTGAATGGTTTACAGGTTTTGGATCTATCAAGAAACAATCTATCTGGTCCAATCCCCAGTTTCTTGGAGAAGTTCGACCTTACAAGATTGAACTTGTCGTATAACATGTTTGAAGGGGAGGTTCCAACCATGGGAGTATTCAAGAACGGTTCCTCGATTTCTGTAGAAGGAAACAGAGAGCTCTGTGGAGGGATTCCAGAGTTGAACCTTACCCCTTGCTCTCTAGTGAAATCCAAAAAGAAAGAATTTAAGAAGATCTTAATCCCAGTACTAGTGGTTGCAGGGAGCATAAGCATTATGATCACTGTATTCGTTGCCATGCGAAGAAGGTGGCGAAGAAAGCCGACTACTACCTCTGTTTTATCATCCCTTGGAGTCCACATTTTGAGGCTGTCTTATGCAGATCTCTTGAGATCGACAGATGGATTCTCCGAGAGTAATTTGATTGGCGTTGGAAGATTTGGATCCGTTTACAAAGGCGTTCTAAGTGATGGATTGACGTTTGTAGCCATCAAAGTGGTGAATCTTGTGGTTGGAGGGGCTTCAAAGAGCTTTTTGGCAGAATGCAAAGCAATAAGAGGCATAAGGCATAGAAATTTGCTGAAAATATTGAGCGTTTGCGAAAGTACGGACTTCCAAGGCAATGATTTCAAAGCACTCATCTACGAGTTCAAGGCGAACGGGAGTTTGGAGAGCTGGCTGCACGACGACAACAGGGAACGCGAAGAAGTTAGGAGGCTTGGTGTGATCCAAAAGCTCAGCATTGCCATTGACATTGGTAGGGCTATTGAATACCTTCACTGTGGTACGGATTCAACAGTTGTTCATGGTGATTTGAAGCCAAGCAACGTTCTTTTGGATGATGAAATGAATGCTTGTGTTGGTGACTTCGGATTGGCCAAGATTATATCAAATATAGACCTCTCATACGAAAGCACTAGTTCGATTGGAATAGGAGGCACCTTAGGATACATCCCTCCAGGTATGCTTACTTTTATATATCTTGTTGTCTTGGTGCTAAATTCATTTTTTATCTCATAATTATTACAGTGATGAATGCATTTCAGTCTCATGCATGGGATATATTTTTCCAATTTCAAAATGATCCTATTTTGCACAGTTTTATTTAAAAGAATGTTTGTTTATTTAACCATGCATTTTGGTCCTAAAATTCGGGTCCGAGTCTCTTGTTACATCTTTCATAACATAATAAAACTATACCCTACAATTTACCATTAAATCCTTGGGCATGGATTGAATTTTGGACATTGATTGTGACACATGTCAAGAATTTAATGAATAGAATAGGAGATGGAATATGACAATGGAATAGGTGATCCCATTTGCTTTACCCCTACTACGTTTTGGGGTATAGGTACAATCGATTGCATGAAGTTTTTTTCTTCTTAAAAATATCGAAAGTTATGAGACAAAAAATAATTTTAACGCTGTGATTGAGCAGTAGTGATACTCGATATCTTGTTTACTAGCTCATGATAACGAGCAGAATATGGGACGAGCCGCTCAGCCTCGACGCAAGGGGACGCGTACGGCTACGGAATCATTCTGCTGGAGATGTTCACCAATATAAGACCAACAGATCATCGTTCGTTCGAGGGTCACCTTAATCTGCACAGTTTTGTTCGTGCTGCCATGACAGATGATGGTGTAATGGAAATATTGGATCCGCTAATCCAAACAGAGCCTAACATCACACAGGATAAGTTGAAGGACTGTTTGGTGTCCATTTTAAGAATTGGATTGTCGTGTTCCAAGGATATTCCCAGAGACAGGATATCAATAGTTGAGGCTGTAAATGAGCTGCAGAAGATTCAAAAGAAGTTGTGTGGTTGAAGAAATTAGATAAATCTGGAATTTCTCTTCAGGTATATTAAGCTTTTCCTTTTAATTAAATTGGAAGAATATATTTGTTAAAAAATAAATGTACTGTGTGAGTGTTATATTTGATATTTTGTGATTTTAGGGGTTTAAAACATAAACCGTCCCATATCATCTACTTTATTCGAAGGTTCTAAAATAGTTAAGACATTTAATTTCATCCCAAATCTTTAAGTTTTGCTCCTATTTCGTCTCAAAATAATATTTATTTTACCAATTTCGTCCCAAAATAATACTTATTTTATCAACTTCGTCATGTAACTTTGAAGAAGCACTGATTTAGTCTCATCCAAAAGAATTAAAAAAATTGGACATTTTTAAGTAAAAAAGATCATTTTGAGAGAATTTAAAAATTATGTGATTATATCGGAGAAATTAAGTTTCCTGAAACTATTTTGATTAAAGTAAATTTGTATGAGACGATTTTAATTTAAGCTCTGATTTTTAATATTTTTGTTGAGATGAGTAATATTTTTTATTTGAATAAGTAGTAGTTTATCTCTCTTAAAAGTAGTTTTTCATATATTTAAGACTGATTTTGTAAAATTAGAGTGCATGATGAATAGAGTTCACAGGAAACAAGCTCTAATTTTTATACTCTCTCCGTCCCTCATTAAGAGTCTTTTGCTTTTTGACACGTGGATTAAGGAGTATTATTATTTAATGTGTAGGAGGTAGTTGTATTAATGGAAGTGTGAGTTCATATTTTAATTGTATTAGTGGGTGTGTGTGGGTCATATGTGTGTGAAAAAGGAAATTGGACTCTTTGAATGAGCGATCAAAATTGAAAAAAGACCCTCTTTAAAGGGGATGGATGGAGTATATTCAAACATTCTAGAATTGTTTTTTTTTTAATTGCAAAAATTTTCAACGATTTAGGCTATATAATTAGGCAAATCTGATTATAATATATACATATGACATATTTATTTGATATAATAGAGTGTAATATCGATAAAATCATGATGTAAAATGAACTCATTAATTCTTTCGTAGCCTCTTCTTGAAGGCACAATTGATGAAAGTAATAATAATGTTGTGAAATATTTCATAAATAATTCATAACATAAATGAAAAGTTATAAAAAAAGTGATAATTTCTTCAATACAAAATGATAATTAATTATGAAAGCTTAAAATGATCTAATCGTGAGATGACATTATCTAAGCCTGCCCCATACACCAATAATACTTCAATACTTCTCACAATTCTCACATAATCACCATTTCACATAAAACTTTCTTTCTCAATTGGAGAGACTTAAGTCAACAAATAAAGCATAATAAGATTTAGCATATTGCGATTTAAGGACAAGAATAGACACAAAAAATAATGAATCGTGGAAAACGGGCGTCAGCGTTAAGTAGAGTAGGTCCAAGAGTAAGTTGATTGTTGAAATTCACGATAAATTTTTGCATCAATTTTATTCAAATAACTTTAACCTTTTCAATTAGTAAAATCTTTTATTGTTATTTCAGTAACTTTTTCACTTTTCATCCAAACTTATAGTATATTTTACCTATAAAAAACTTAACTAAACTGATAAAACATTATAACTCAATAACAATTGACAATTGTTAATACATATAATTGTGAAATAGTTTCCTAAAATGAAAATTTAAAAACACATGTCATCCTCTCATGATGATTTGTTAATTATTTTTTAATATGTGTTCTCCTCTTATTGATTTAACCCTAATTATTTAATTAATGAATTTTTAATTTAATAGTGAATGTTTGGACTATAATTTTGTAAAAAAGTTTTATATGATTTATGTAAAATATTTATAACTAAAAAATAAGAGATTTCTAATTTAGATCTAATTTTAAATAACAAATTTTAGACTTTATAATTATTAATCATAATCATTAAAAAACTATAATTGCTTAAGTAAATTAGAATATATATATATATATATATATATATATATATATTAAATGAAAATATGTTTAAAATATTTTGAAATTTTCTTTTGAATATCACACCCAAAATAAGTAATATCTTTAGTTGACTATTAAAATATTTATTTACAATATTTAACCTATAAAAATAGTATTAAATAATGAAATAATTTTTATTTGTTTCATTTGATTCTATTATAATATTAAATGTCACATGTTTATAAATATTAGAATGAGATTAGTTCTATATTGGTTCTTAGAACATGATTGGTAGATTGGTTTTTTTGATATTTTGAAAAGGTCAACTAATAAAACGGGCATCATTCTAAGTGATGTAATGACGTTTCTTGTACAAAGGTATACATTTTCTTTTAATTTTAAAAAATATTAATAATTTTATAATAAGTTATTTCACCTAAATTTTATTTTTAATTTTTATACTTTAATTTTACAATAGTACAAGTAAATTAATAATAATATAATTACACAAAATTATTATTAAAACAAATAATAAAAAATTAATTGGTAATATAGGAATATATTTTATATTTAATGATACATTTAAGACTTCAAACTTCAAAATATCATTTTTCTAACCGCGTATTTATTCTAGTCACGACTAATGGAGAAGAATAGATCATACAAAAATTAATGATGGTGGAAAATGGAATTAAGCATTAAGTAGAGTAGGTGCAAGAGTAAATTGATCGTTGAAATGTCGACATCACAATAAATTTTTGCATGATGGTATTTCGAAAAAGGTCCATTATTACATCGTACTTATTTATTTATTTATTTTTATTTTATCTTTTCATGGTTTGGAGCAACTCCAAAAGCTTCTTTAAAATTTAAAGATAATTTTCATGATATGGAGAGGAATTTTAATTTAAAGAGTAATGTTTTTAAAAGTCTTCCTAACACACTCTTTATATTTATTTTGTATTTTTTCTATTCCCAATATTAATTGATTACACATATTTTCTATTCATTTTCTTTATTATTATTTTGATTATAAATGCAATTAATTGATTTGACTCTTTCTCCCATGTTATTTTCTTTAAAAAAATATTGGAAATAATGAATCATTTAATGCATTTAATTTTAAAGAATTTTATTTGGCTCTTTAAATTTGAAGAGTGAAATTCATTATATAAAATTAAAAGTTAAAATAAAAAATTTATTGAAATGATGTTTTGATTGATTATTCTTCAAAATATAACAATTTTTTAATTTAGCTAATCTCTCGGAAATGCTCTTAAGTCTTATTTTGGTGTTGAGTTTAGTATAAATTTCAAGGGTATTAGTTTTAAAGGTGTACGTGTTGCATCCACTGTCATATCTTATGATAGGAGTTTTGTGCGATTTTTTCTTTTTATTTATATATTTTTTAAAATTCTATTTTTATTAAAGTGGACAATGTAAAAAAAATTATATTGTTTTATAGAGTTTAAAATATAAACTGTTTCGTATATTTTTATTTTATTCGAAAAGATTCTAAAATAATTAGAATATTTATTTTTGTACCAAACCTTTTAGTGTTATTTTGATTTCTTTCAAAAAATATATTACTCCCTCTGTCCCAGTCAAACAGTTACGTTTGACTGCATAAAGCTCTCACAAAAACTACAATAAATGCATCTCTTTGCCCGGGACGGATGGAGTATTTTATCAATTTAATCTCATAACTTTGTAAAAACAACAATTCAGTTTCATTTCATGGAATTAAAAAAATTGAACATTATATTTTAGTAAAAATAACCATTTAGGTGAGAATTTAAAACTTGAGAGCCGGGACTATTTAATAAAAATTTAAGTTTTAACTTTATAATTAATCTGATTATTACACTTGTGTGTTAACTCAGCTGATAGCACTATTCCGAAGAAGCCCTTCTGCAGACCCGAAGAGTATGGGACATGCATAGGTCTTCTTGATCCTACACCAAAGAAGAGAAAGTGCGATTACAAAAATTCCAAATGCGCTGGCCACCAAGAAGCCAACCCTAATTAATTAATTTTGATCAAATTAATTATTATAAGTATGTATAGATATATAGTATCAAGAGCATAATTGATAATTGCATATATAATATTAATGTGTACAACATGTGTGAAAGGGCAACGCCATAGTTACATTATTTTATGTTTAATAACCTACGCGAATACCCGCACATCGACAGATGCATGTAAAAATAGTGTGTAATGCTGTATAACATAATTTATACTCCCTCCGTCCGTCCAATAGGTGTACATTTGCTTTTTGTACGTAGATTAAGAAGTATTATTATTTAATGTGCAGTAGGTAGTTGTATTAGTGAGGTGTGAGGGACTCATATATTAAATGTATTAGTGATGTGTGTGGGTCCCATATATTTAAAAAGATAAATGTATACCTTTGGTGCATACCTCCAAAATAGCAAAATGTTCCCACGGACTGAGGGAGTATGATATATTTGCACGTAATTTGATTAATTGATTTTATGTGTTCTCTCTTTGCTCTGGTTCTTTATAATTTATTTTTACTTAGATGCTTAAAATTTTCATTCCTTATAACTACACAATATAGTTCTGGGCTCTTAAAATCAAAATAAATACTCCCTCCATCTCACGTTAAGGTTTACATTTTTCTTTTTGGTTATCTCAAATTAAGATTTACATTTCTTTTTCTTTTTTTTGTTATAAATTTCTTTTTGGATTATAATAACTTTTCGTTTTGGTACTCCCACAAAAAAATTGTATGGAAATGTTAACTAAATAAAATTCAATAGTCAACTCTACTTGGCTGGCAAGAAAACTTCAAACTTAAGTCCCCTCCAAGATAAACAAATGCAAGTTGACTCAATATACGAATAGCAATGTCAAAGATGAGGAGCAAAGAAATCTAATATTCACAATCAAAAACACCTTATCATCTACCTATGATATCCTTTGCTCATATCGAGCGATCTCAGTCTGCTGCCCTTGTAAAGCAACCTTAAGGAATATCTTTTGCCAGAATTGCATCAATCTCTTTCTTCATGTGACAAGTCTATTATGAAGAAGAGGAAACCAGTCAAACCATACAATGGAACATATTTTTATTTCTCAACAAGTATTTGTTTACAGATAAAGACATTAAAAACTTGCCAATAATGAGGGGAAAACTTCAAAAAATAGAAAAATATGCATACCATTCATTAATAGCTAAGAATTCATATTTATTTTGATGTGATGGTTATTCAGTTAAACAAAGCCTACATAACATGAACCCCTTTCAGTACTTTATTCATCATTAAAAGCAAAATATAGAAGCTAGAAAGAACTCTGTACAACATGATTTCTCTTTCAGTTCATGATATAGATGTAGAGCCAGAATATAGAATCCATTTATCATTGATCAGAACTTGGAATAAGATGAGGTACTTACACCGTATGTCATTTTTTTTTAAATTAAAAGATTAGGACTTAAAAGAAAAAGTAAAATAATCTCTAAAATCTATCATGCAAATGAAATATTATATTCCTCAATGGAGTTCAGAAAAATGCACCAGTGACACTAGTGTGTGTGAATCAATCTCCAAACCTGAGCCCAAGCGTCAAGAGACCTTGCGCTTTAGCTTTCAAACTCGAAATGAGGATACTGAATGGGTGAAAGGTTGCTACACTGGTGAACTCAAATGCAATTTCTCTTGGGAGAATGATAGAGATGATCTTCTTGACGAATGTTGTCATGATATTAAAGCCATTCACTTGGGAGGCAGAATGGTCCTTATTCAACCAAAGACACAGAAGTCTTTAGAGGAAGTATTCGTTTGTTATGGAGATTGGATTAACCACTGGTTTACATTCCTTACACCATGGGAACCTGCACATGTTTGTAGAGAGAGGTGTGTTTGGATACGATTACATGCTTGGAATAAAAGGTATTTTGATCGTTTGGCCCTAATGTTTGGTAGCTTGGTGGAGTTTGACCCAATCACAGAATCAAAATCATATCTCGCATTAACTAGGATTCGTATAAGAACATCTGATCCGGATCTTATCAACCGTTCAATAACCTCATCTATTGACGGTGTTCAGTTTAACATCAGAGTATACGAAGAACTTGAAGATACCAATCCAATTTTTTCAGAAAATTATTTGAAGCCTAGCAACATTCTTTTGGGCCATGAAATGAATGCTTGTGTTGGAGACTTCGGAGTATCCAAGATTGTATCAAACATAGAACCATCATATGAAAGCAGTAGTTCAATTGGTACCTTAGGATACATCCCTCAAGGTATACTTATTTTTAGAGTTTAAAACATAAATAGTCTCATATACATTTACTGTATTAAAAATAGTCTCGTGAAACTTAAAGCCTCCAAAATAGTCTCTAGCTTTTAAAGTGACACCAAAATTGTCATTTTTACTTAAAAAATAAAGGTTTGATGATAGCAAAAAGTTTTTGAAGCATAGAGTCAAATCGACACATTACTAAAGTTATGGGATGAAGTTGAGCAAAAGTGAAAGATTTTGGGGCGAAAATGGTAACCTTAACTATTTTAAGACTTTTTTAATGAAATAAAAAGGTGCGTGACTATTTATATATGTTTTAAGCTCTTTATTTTTATCATCCTATCTTGGTGCTTAATTCATTTTTTTTTATCTTAAAAGTACTATATAGGGATGAATGAATTTCAGTCTCATGGGATATATTTGTCCAATTTCAAAATGATCCCATTTTGCACAGTTTTTATCCTAAGAGAATTTTTAACGTATTTTGATTTTTATAAATCGGAAAATGTTTAGATTTTTCCACCGCTTATGTGTCACTCATCTATTGAGTGTAACAAAGAGGTATAAAACTCAAATGTATAACTGGCCTCTAAAGATTTATAAGTACTAAAATTACGTTTTAGTTAATAGGTACATTGCATGGAAGTTTTTGTCTTGGCAAAAATAGCAAAAAGTTATGAGACCAAAAATATTTTGACGCTGTCATATATGAGCAGTACTAGTGATGCACGATCCTCTTGTTTACCTCATTATAATGAACGAATATGGGACGAGCCACTACGCCTCGACGCAAGGGGACGTTTACAGCTATGGAATCATTTTGCTGGAGATGTTCACTAACACAAGACCAACAGATCATCGCTCGTTCGAGGGTCACCTTAATCTGCACTGTTTTGTTCGTGCTGCCATGCCAGATGCAGGTGTAGTGAATATATTGGATCCGCTAATCCAAACAGAGCCTAACATCACACGGGATAAGTTGAAGGACTGTTTGGTGTCCATTTTAAGAATTGGATTGTCGTGTTCCAAGGATATTCCCAGAGACAGGATATCAATAGTTGAGGCTGTAAATGAGCTGCAGAAGATTCAAAAGAAGTTGCGTGGCTGAAGAAATTAGATCAATCTGGAATTTCTCTTCAGTTATTAGCTTTTCCTTTTAATTAAATTGCAAGAACAAAAGTTTTGTGTGTGCATATATTTGATATGTTGTGATTTCAGTTATTTACTTTAGGTCCTAAAATAGTTAGGATATTTAATTTCATCCCAAATCTTTCAATTATGTTCTGATTTCGTTCCAAAATAATACTATTTTACCAATTTTGTCCTATAACTTTGAAGAAGCACGATCAATCTCATTCAAAAGAATTAGAAAATTTGGACATTTTTAAGTAAAAAATGTCATTTTGTGATAATTTAAAAGTTATTTGACTATATCGGAGAAATTAAGTATTCTGAGACTATTTTGAATAAAGTAAATTTGTATTAGACGATTTTAATTTAAGCTCTGATTTTTAATATTTTTGTTGAGATGAGTATAATTTTTTTACTCGGATTAGTAGTAGTTCATCCCTTAAAAAAGTAGTTTTTTCATATACTAATTTTGTAAAATTAGAGTGGAGTTCACTGGAAACAAGCTCTAATTTATATATATATATTCAAACATTCTAGAATTGTATTTTTTTTATTTGCTTACTTAATTGCAAAATTTTTCAACGATTTAGGCTATAATTAGGCAAACCTGATTATAATGTAAACATATGACATATTTATTTGATATAATAAAGTGTAATTTCGATTTAAAAAAATGAACCCGGATAATTTTTTCGTAGTGAATTGATGAAAGTGATAATAATATTGTGAATTATTTCATAAACAATCCATAGTATAAATGAAAAATTATAACATTTTAAAAGAAAAATAATATCTTCTATACAAAGTGATAATTAATTACGAAAACGTAAAGTGATCTTATCGTGAGACGACCTCATCCAAATCTGCCTCATCCAACTTATATAATATTTTAGTACTTCTCACTACATGTCTCACATAATTACTATTTAAAAAAAAAAACTTTCTTTCTCAATTGGAGAGACATAAGTCAACAAATAAAGCATCATAAGAATTAGCATATTACGATTTAAGGACAAGAATAAACACAAAAAATAATGAATTGTGGAAAACGGGCATCATCGTTAGGATATGAAAAAGATATAGGTCAACTAATAAAACATACTTTGAATTGGCAGATTACTATTACAGGACAAGAATAGACACAAAAATAATGAATTTATTTCAGTAACTTTTTCTCTTTTCATCCAAACTTATAATGGAAAAGTTATCACATTTTTTTTACATAGATTAATGAATATAATAATTTAATGTAAAATGAAATGAGAGAAATAATATTTAATGTGTAGTAGGTAATAATTATTTTTGTGTGGATCTCATGTACTAAAAAAGAAATATGTCAACTTTTATACAACAAATCAAAAAAGAAAGTGTGTTAACTTCTGTGAGAACGGGGAGAGAGTAGTATATTTTACCAATAAAAAACTTAAATCAACTAATATATAAAACATTATTACTCAACAACAATTGACAATTGTTAATACATATATTTTGAAATAGTTTCCTAAAATGAAATTTTAAAAACACATGCCATCCTCTCATGATGATTTATTAATCATTTTTTAATATGTATTCTCCTCTTATTGATTCAACCCTAATTATTTAGTTAATGAATTTTTAATTTAATAGTGAATGTTTGGACTTTAATTTTGTGAAAAAGTTTTATATGATTTATGTAAAATATTTATAACTAAACAAAATAAGAGATTTCTAATCTAGAATTATCTTTTGTAAAATAATTTAGATCTAATATTAAATAACAAAATTTAAACTTTATAATTATTAATCATAATCATTTAAAAAACTATAATTGCTTAAGTAAATTAATATATATATATATATATATATATATATATATATATATATATATATATATATATATATATATATTTATTTATTAAATTAAAATGTGTTTTAACTATTTTGAAATTTTCTTTTGAATAGCACACCTTAAATTATTATATCTTTAGTTGACTATTAAAATATTTAACCTATAAAAATAGTATTAAATATTTAAATAAATTTTATTTGTTTCATTTGATTCTATTATAATATTAAATTAAATGTCACATGCTTATAAATATTAGAATGAGATTAGTTCTATTGGTTCTTAGAATATGATTGGTAGATTGGTTTTTTTGATATTTTGAAATTTATATTCGTACATTATCAATTCTATGTTGTTAATTAGTATTTTAATTTAAAAAAATTATTAATAATTTTATATTAAGTTATTTCACCTAAATTTTATTATTAATTTTTAATACTTTAATTTTACAATAGTACAAGTAAATTAATAATAATATAATTATACAAAATTATTATTAAAAAAAAAATTAATAAAAAATTAATTGGTAATATAGGAATATATTTTATATTTAATGATATATTTAAGACTTCAAACTTCAAAATATCATTTTTGTAACCGCGTATTTATTCTAGTCACGACTAATGGAGAAAGAACAGATCACACAAAAATTAATGATGGTGGAAAATGGAATTATGCATTAAGTAGAGTAGGTGCAAGAGTAAATTGATCGTTGAAATGTCGACATTAAAATAAATTTTGGCACGATGGTATTGGGAAAAAGGTCCATTATTGCATCGAACTTATTTATTTTGGGTCCGGTTTCGATGGGCCAATAAACTAATTGAAGGAATTCATGCGTAAAATAATTGAAGGAATAGTTGATATATTGTGCATTCGAATACACATGATGTTTTAAAGGCGTAATATTTTGTTGTAAATGGCATGCATTTTAATTAAATATTGTATTTATTATTTCATGAAAAAAGCCGGTTGAGATATGAAAAATATTAACGTTTAACCAATTTTTTTTTTTCAGAAAACCATGGGTATAAATTTTTAAACAAAAAAGTATAATATTCAATACTAAAAAGTATAAAATTGGATTTGGGCACAAGGTGTGAACACTAAATCCATACACGCAAACAAGACTTGGGATTAGAAAGAAAGCCACACGGCAAACTCAATGGGTGGTAAATAGTTGGGCTTCAATGAATAGCAACTTGGGTTGTTTTGTGGGATTTTGCTTTAATCAAATTATTTGGGCTGTCACTTAATGGGCCTCAGTTACCATGTATTGGTTCAATAATCAATTAATGATATGGCCCAGTAAATACATTCAAGGTTGACTGTATTTAGGTTGAAAATGGGCCGACAGTTTATTGAAAACAATTGTTTTTTGCTGGAATTTAAATTAATTTACTTCAAATTGTGTTTTGTTTCTATTTATTTATTTTTCTGCATGAATAGTTTAATAATTTTCGAATTCAGAAAATGTTAATATCTTAATTATTAGGGGTGCAAATGATATTTATGTGATAATTTGTTTAATTTTAATAATGTGAATTCGATAATTTAATTTGGTCACTCTTTTATCAAAGAATTTATTTCATGAGACGGTGCCGTGCAGATTATATAGCCGAGAATCAATTTAAAATACTTTATTTGGAAAACCGCACAAATCTGGGGAATTTTTAGAAATAATAAAATTTGAATTTATTTTAAAATTATTATAATTGTTATTATTATTCATTTATTTTATTATATTTATTTTTTTCATTGTTACGAAATCTAATTAACATAATCAAATAAATAAATTATTCATTGAAAATTTATGGTGGGTCTAATTAAAAAGTTGGGAAAAATACACTTAAAAAAACTGTTCAATTAATTAAAAAAAATTAAAGATCTCATAATTAAATTTGACTCCAATTTAAAATATACTTTTTATTTCCTATTCCACTCTTTAAATTTTTAGATTAAAAAAACATTGCAGTTATAGTGTTGTCAACTTACTCTTGGACCCACTCTTCTTGACGCTTTCTCCCGTTTTCCAGATATCGTAGATTTTTGTGTCAATTCTTGTCTTTAGCCGTAATCTGTCGATTCTAATAATGTTTTATTAGTTGACTTGTGTCTTTTTATACACTCCATCCATCTAAAGATCTAGTACATCTGTTTTTTCACATGAATTTAGAATCAAATTCCACCTAAATAATTATGAGTTGCTTATTTTTGTTACGTGTGGTCCTATAAATTTTCAAAAATAAGTGCTTCTTTCTAAATCATCCTTCACGGTTTTAATGTTTTATTTTGTTTTAAGTTTATTTTTTTTAAAAAAAAATCAATTTTATTGATTTTTGGGGTATTTTAATTTTTTTTAATAAATAAAGTGTCAATTAATGTTATGAATGCAAGGAAGAAAACAAATTTAAAATTAAAATAATTTTTTAAATTATTAGATAAAATGTTTTTTTTTTCATTTTAAATGTAAAGGATTTTATGGGACTAATAAATAAAAAAGAAAAAAAATGTGAGAAATGGTATGAAATGAATGGAATATACATTTAAAATAAAGTATTAAATGTAAAACTAATATAAGAGTGAAGCATAAACATAAAACTGATAAAATGGACGTGAGCTTGATACATGTATAGTCCTTCGTTATTACGTGTTATCCATCCATTGGATGTTTTGATACAAGAAATATTATATTAAAATTGTATAGAAAATCGAGATCAACCATGAGTCATGACTAGTCAATAGAAAAAATCCGTAAGAAAAAATTAAAACACTGGAAATAAAATAATACTAGTGGAGCAACTGAAATATCATAAAGGACAAGGACTACAATACAAGTGTACTATCAATTCCAAAATGTACAATCTCCTTCTTTCACATTTAGTATATGTTTTTCCCTTTTTGTTATTTTAAACGGTTGTTGTTACTGTTTTTTTTAGACACTCTCTTGTGAGACAGGTTATTTGAGAGACGGGTGTGAGACAAGTCGACCCATCACAAAAGTATGTTTAATATATAGATAAAGTATGCTTATTTGTAGTTAAGGTATGTCAATAATAAATCATATTATAAAACGCTAAAATCATACTTTAATGCATAATCCAGCATATTTTAGAAAACATAATTTAAACATATTTTATCTAAATAATATACAAGTGAGTTTGCCTTCTTTTTTTTTTCGTTTTTTTTATTTTTTTGTTTTTTATTTGTTTAATTTTAGGGATATAATTGTAATTTTACCTTTGTGGTTTAGGGTATAATTTATCCATAGTGTTTAAGATATAATTGTAATTTTACTTTTGTGGTTTAGGGTATAATTTATTCGTCTATAAATAAGAGATGCAAATCCAGAATAATCATATTAAAAATTAAAAGAAGAAAACTTATCGATCTAAAAAATAAAGAAAAAATGGGTTCGAAAATGATAATTTTAGCATTAACGGTTATTTTGATTTGGTCAGAAGTTGGCGCAGCAAGACTACTGCTTGCACAGACTACCACTGCCGTAGACGCATGTATGTAATTCTTATCTTTCTGATCTTAATTATTGTCCATGCTAAAATACGTATTTGTTCATAAATAAATACTATATAAATATTTATCATGATTTTTTATTTTTTATTTTTTAAAGAATTATTCTTAAAATTAGGATAAATTAGAAATTTGATAATTGCAAACACAAACACTTGTGTGAACCGGGTTCACATACATTAATTATGTAAACCCTGTTATTTTTTAGTAAAAAAAAAACCTTTAAGATACATAAATTATTACTCTTAAAAATTATAAAAATTATTCTTCAAATTTTTTATAAATCTTGATTTTTCGATTACTCTTTAGTAACGTGGATTTATCCAAGAGATATTGTTGTTAATCCATGTGGTAAACTAATTTAATGATGAAATTAAAGTTTTTCCCAATGAAATATTCCATATAAAAAGAAAATTTTCTGTATTGCATTTTGAAATTACATTTTTCACGTAGGATTTATTAAAATTTATATTCTAGAAGGTAAACATATATCAATCCTAAAGGAAAAAGTTGAGACTTTTCTCATCGCACACATATCTCTCATCTAAAATGTGTAACAGAAGATGTAACACTAAAATGTAACAGAACATCTAAGATCACACAACACGTTCCATGAGATGGCTTACTCTTTTCTTTTCTTTTTTTCTTTTTTTTAAATATTATTAGCTATATACAGCAGCCGGTTCCACGTGGAACTGGTTTCACAGTAGCATCACTCTTATTATACTCTATTTATATGAATAGCTAATATGTGCATATATAATCTGATGATTATAACACTTGTGTGTTAACTAGCTGATCTGCCCAGTAAGAAGCTGCCACGAATTGGCAATGATCCTCGGATTCCCTTTTGCAATAAAAAAGTTTATGGGAATTGCGTAGGTTCTCAACCAAAAAAGAAGAGAAGGCCCTGCAATTATAAAACCAAATGCGGGAGGTCACCACCAATCCAACCATAATTAATTATGCAGTAATTTTGATCAAACTAAAGTACTGCTGTAACTATATTATATATAAGTATAAGTAGGTGTACAGTTGCAAGTTCATAATTGCATATTTATTAATGTGGTAGGACAATATTTGTGGAAGGGCAACCCCGTATTTACATATTTTGTGTGTAATAATGCGTTCCACGCGATGCATGTAAAAATATATAGTGTGTAATGAAATATATGTAATGTAATGTGAATGATCATATATGCACGTAATCAGTTCTTCTCAATTCTTATTGTTATGACTAAAATTTGTGTGAGATCACTCACGGAATAATTTTCGTAAAACGAATAATGCTACAACGATTAATTCATGAATAATTTATAATATAAATAAAAGTGACAACATGATCTTTAAAAAAAAAGGTGATAACATATTTAGGAATAATTTTGTAACTAATTAAAAAAATATGAAATGATAGTGTAAAAGAGGTTATACATACACTCTCCCTTACAAACCCGAAGAAGAAATATATGAGGTATTTAAAAGACAATATACCATTTGAATATTAATATTAAGAGTAAAGATTAAACTCTAAAAAATCGTAAGGGTACAGAGAATATTACAAGAAAATAAATACTTATAAAAATACGACTACGCACTAAAATAAAGTTTTGAATAAATTTTAAACAATAAATACAAATTAAATGATATTAAAGCATAGAATAGTACATACTACCGATTGAAATTGACATATAATTATTGCTGAAGTCAGTTGATATTTATCTATAAATAAGAAACACAAATACAGAATAATCATCTTAAATATAAAAAGAAGAAAATTCATCAATCTAAATATTAGAAAATGGGATAGAAAGTGGTAATTTTAGCATTAATGGTAGCATTGATTTGGTCAGAAGTTGGTGCAGCACGGATCCAGCTTCTTACCAGAACTGCCATAAACACATGTATGCTCTTCTCTCTCTCTTACTCTTCTCCTAAAACTCGAATTCAAAATATTATAGATAGTATTACCATTAATTTTATTAAAAATCCCTATGCATACAAATTCATAAATGAAGAGTAATATTTGTGAGGCAGCTTAACGAATTGATGGTAAAAATTTCAAGGAGTGAATGTAATAAACTTTAAAGGTTTATTATAAGTGTAAATCACAAGGTTGAATAATAACAAAATATATATATATCTCCATACATTCAAAGAAGTTTAAAACATAATCGCCCCATACTTTTTTATTTTATTTGAAAAGGTCTCAAAATAATTAGGAAATTCAATTTCATCCCAAATTTTTTACTTTTACTTCGATTTTGTCCCAAAACAATATTTTTTTACCAATTCCTTCTCATAACTTTGTAAAAGTATCGATTTAGTCTCATCCCATGAATTAGGGGGAAAAAAGATATTTTTAACTAAAAATGACCATTTTAGTGAGAATTTTAAATGTTATATAACTATTTTGAAGAGATTAATTTTTTAGAACTATTTTGAATAAAGAAAATTTGTATGTAACAAATTTGATTTTAAACTCCATTCAGACTGAATAATAATTTTGAATAATTTGAAAATAAAACTCACAAAATAAAAATGCAATAAACTTAAAAGGATAAAGTACTAATTTTGGAATTGTAGCATGAAACTATAATCCGTATAGTTGAGACACAAGATTTTTTTGATATGATTTATTTGTAGTGTTGCCAAGAAAAAAAAAACATTGCATTTATAGTGTTGTCAACTTAATTACTCTTGGACCCACTCTTCTTGACGCTTTCTCCGTTTTCCACATATCGCTGATTTTTTGGTCAATCTTGTCTTTAGCCCTAATCTGCTAATTCTAATAATGTTTTATTAGTTGACTTGTGTCTTTTTATACACTCCATGCATCCATCTAAAGAGTTACATCTGTTTTTTCACATGAGTTTAGAATCAAATTCTACCTAAATAATTATGATTGATTTAAGTTACTTATTTTTGTTACGTGGTCCTATAAATTTTCAAAAATAAGTGCTTTTTTCTAAATCACCCTTCACATATAATGTTTTTTTGTAAGTAAAGTTTTTTTTTATCAATTTTATTAATTTTTGGGGTTTTTTAATAAATAAAGTGTAAATTGATATTGTGAATGCAAGGAAAAAATAAATTTTAGATTAAAGTTTAGCTTATTAAATAAAATGTTGTTTTCCATTTTAAATGTGAAGGATTTGTGTCACTAATAAATAAAAAAAGTGTGAAAAGTTGTATGAAATGAATAGAATATACATTTAAAATAAAATATTAAAATGTAAACTAATACAAGACTGAAGCATAAATATAAAACTAATAAGGGTTTTCTCATAAATGGGTGGCGGTGAGGTTCGAACCCTAACTTTTGTTAATCATGAACTTTGATACAGTTAAATGACCACCTCATTTAAAAACTTAAAGCTAATAGAGAAGAGTACCATTTAATATTTAACCAATACTCTAACACATACTCCCTCCATCCCTCATTAAGAGACCCTTTTGCTTTTTGGCACGTGTATTAAGAAGTATTATTATTTAATTAATAATGGATAGTTGTATTAGTGGGAGTGTGGACCCATATTTTAATTGTATTAGAGTGGGTATGTAGGTCCCATGCGTGTAAAAAAGGAAGGGGATCTTTTGGGTGGGACAACCAAAATGAAAAAAAATATCATCTTAGAATGGAGGGAGTATTATCCATCCAATATTTCGATACAAGAAATATTATATGAAAATGAGTCATGACTAGTCAATAGAAAAAATCCGCAAAAAAAAAAAATCACTGGAAATAAAATAATACTAGTGGAGCAACATAAATATCATAAATTAATTCAATTTCCACCATTCATGTGTAAGATGCATGATGTAAGACATGTAATCACTGCTGGTGTCAATCAAGAAATATTCGTCTATAAATAAGAGATGCAAATTCAGAATAATCATATTAAAAATTAAAAGAAGAAAACTTATCGATCTAAAAATAAAGAAAAAATGGGTGGTTCGAAAATGGTTATTTTAGCATTAATGGTTATTTTGATTTGGTCACAAGTTGGAGCAGCAAGACTACTGCTTGCACAGGCTACCATTGCCGTAGACGAATGCATGTATATTCTTATCTTTCTCTTAATTATTGTCCCTCCTAAAATACGTATTTGGTCATAAAAATATACTAATTTTTAAAGACTTTGTAATTATAATTGAAATATATATATACACGAGTTCAAATTAAAATGGCCTCATAAAAATTTCCTTTATTTAAAATATTTTTAAAAAACTTATAAATATTTTTGAAATAGACTCATAATTTTTAAATTCTCACCAAAATAATTCTTTTGAGAAAAATGTTCAATTTTTTTAATTTTATTAAACTGAATCGTTATTTTTATAAAATTATAATACCAAATTAATAAAAAATATTATTTTATGACGAAATTGGAATAAAAGTGAAAGGCGTGGAACGAAAATCAATGTTTCAACTATTTTGAACTCTTTTTTGAATAAGGTAAAAAAATAGTTACAGTATTTTTTAAACACACTCTATATATATTATCTCGTACTCTTGTAAATTTTTTGACCAGACAACACCTCATAGTTTCTATTGTCACTGTGCTAAGATAAATAAATAAATATATATATATATATATATATATATATATATATATATATATATATATATATATATATAAATTTTTATTCTTCTTATAAATTATTAATTAAATAATTTAATTAAATGAATATCTAATTTCTTTATTAGGTATCACTTTCTATTTAAAATATTATATCTTCCTTATAACACATTTTGTAGGATGACATGTTAATTAATTTGTACTGCTGTCATTAACATTGTTAATACTTATTATCATTATTGATACTATTATTACTACTGCTACGTAATTTCATTTTCTCATTAATTTGTCACATTAACTTTTCAAAAGAGTCGAATAAACAAATAATTGTGACTCAGTTGAATACAAATATAAACTCAATTACAAGTGATATAGTGTTTGTATTCAAGTAAGTACATCTGAACACAAAATATATGACTCAATTAATGATAAATATACAACTTAATTGAATTATTAGTGAGTCATTTTGGTGTGATTTGGTTGCATGTTTATATATATAAGGGACCTAGGGTGGTTGAATTTTTAAATTGAATCTAGTTTAAAGATTTTTTTCGTATTTGATCTTTTAAAGAATTATTCTTAAATTTAGGATAAATAAGAAATAGTTCATGAAATAGTTTATATTAATATTATAAATTGTTCATAAAATTGTTCACAACATTATTATCATTTTTCATTAATCGAATACTATTACTTTTAATTATAAATGTTACTTTGTATTCATGTTACGAAAATCATTCCGTTATACGACCTTATACAATTTAAAATCTAATGATTACATTTGTGTGACAACACAGCTGATCTGGCCAGTAAGAAGCTTACAGGCAATCCCTTTAATCCGGGGAAGCCCTTCTGCAAAATAAAAAATTATAAGAGCTGCATAGGTGCTCCACCACGCCCTGCATATACAAAAACGGATGCAAGAGGCCCCTAATTAATTATTTACGTATTTATCAAATTAAATAACTGCCTCTATATATATATATATATATATATATATATATATATATATATATATATAAATAATTGCATATTTATTCATGTGTGAAATGGCAACGCGATAATTACATATTTTATGTTAATAATGTGTTCGTGGTTGCCTACACGAATACCCGCACATGTAAAATAGTGTGTAATGTAATATATGAGTTTGATATTCCGTGTAATGTAATATATGAGTGCATATTATGTATATTAATTTTTATTTAATAGTATATATGTGGTTTTTAATAATTATATAATTTTTTATATTAAGTTTTTTATTAAACAAATTAATAAAAAAATTTGGTAACAGAGTTTATAATTAAGTTGGGCTGGACTTTAATTATGGAGATGGACTTGTTCAATTCCTCATTTAATCATATGGCCCAAGAATTTATCAAGTGGAGCTGCTCTGTATTGAGATTTTACTTTAATCAAATTAATGGGCCTCAATTAACACGCGTTGGTTCGTTAATCAATTAATGATATGGCCCAATAAATCCATTCTAGATGACTTCAGTTGGGTGCAAATTGGGCCGACAGTTTATTGAAAACAAATGGGCTTCTGGAAATTATATTAATTTACTTCAAATTGTGTTTTGTTGCCTGATTTATTGAAAATAATAATCCTTAATCCATAATAAATTTCGCACTTTCAAACTTTCAGTCTCGTCTATTCCATTATAAATTTACTTTGAGACATGTTAAACTGCAAAATGTATACTTTACCTTGAAAAAGAGAGTACACTTTCTTCGTCCCTCTTTTATTCTTTTCTCATTTGTGTATCCACTATATTTTTCTCATTTGTTTATCCATTATGCTCATTAACCTTTAAAATAATAAAAGTTTCAAAACAAATAATCTATTTATTCATTAAAATTAAAAAAATATCACCCACACTCAACACATATTTACTTTATACTTCCTCTATCCTCAACTCCTATTCACCCTTTAACTTTCACGGAGAAAAAAAAATCCTTTTTGACTTAGTTACTTTTAGGGGTAGTTTGATATTTTTAGATAATACTCCCTCCGCCCCATAACATGATATACACTTTTTTCATTTTTGTTCATCCCAAAATAAAATATACATTTATCTTTTTGGTAAATGGGATCCACACAAAACAATTATTATATCCATATAGGGCCTACACACTATACTAATACAATTATTCATTATTCATTAAAATATTATTTCTCTCACTCTACTACACATTAAAATATTATATTCCTTAATTTATGTGAAAAAATAAATGTATACCTTATTTCGAGATATAGGGAGTAATAAATTGTAAAGTACTCCCTCCGACCGCTTTCAAGGGTATCATTTTTCTATTTTAGGCGCCCGTCCCAAGGGTCTCATTTCTTTTTTTATATATATGGGACCACATACAGCCACTAATACAACTAAAAAATGGGGCCCATACCTCCACTAATACAACTACCCACTACACATTAAATAATAATACTCCTTAATCCACGTGCAAAAAGCAAATGACACACTTAAAGGCGGACGGAGGGAGTATGTTATGTGTATAAGATGTCGATGACCAATTTGAAGTTAAATTGTACTATAAGTTTATTGAAGTTGTTTTCTTTTATGGGGATGTGATGGTAAGTTGAAGACTTGGAAAATAGAAAGTGTGACGTTGTGTCGATATTATTTATTATTCCCTCCATTTCGAAGGAGATGGCACTTTTTTTTTTGGGCACAGAGATTAAGGAGTATAATAATTTAATGTAAAGTGAAGTTTAGTGAAGTGAGAAATAATATTTAATGTGTAGTGAGTAGTTGTATTAGAGGTGATATGTGGGCCCATGAGAATAGATTAATTATTTTTGTGTGGGTCTCATATATTAAAAAAGAAATTTATCAACTTTAGTGGAACAAACAAAAAAGGAAAGTGTGTCAACTTCTATGGGACGGAGAGAGTACTTACTTTCTCGATCCCATTTTAAATTTCACATTTTTCATGTTCGTTCATCCCACGAAAAATTTCACCATAAAAAGTGCATCTTAATTACAAATTTACTACTTCCACTTAACAAACAGAACATATTTTATAATTTACTCCCTCCTTCCCACTATTGTTGTTACCTTTCTTGTTTGTATGGAGATTAAGAAATATTGTATTTCAATGTGTAGTGAGATGAAAAAAATAATATTTTTATATATGGCTGGTAGGTGTATTAGTTTAGTGTTGTGGACCCCATTGAAATATTTAATTCTTTTGTGTGGATCCCTTCAATCAAAAGGAAAGTGTAATATTATTTGTCCTTTTTAATAAAATGTAACAATAATCATGGGATGGAGGAGTATTTATTATTTAAAAATATTATATTACTCTCAAAAAGTTTATAAAGTTAATTAAAATAAATAACTTTTTTTAGTATCTTCATATACAATAACAGTGTAACTTAATAGGGAACACGAGAGTAAGGGAGTAAAAAATTACACTACCTTCAAATAAGAAAATTAAGAGGTTATTTGGTTCGAATTCTTTAATTGAAATAATAATGGGTTAAGGGAAATAATTACAATGAGATTAAAAGATGAAGAGTACATATTATATCAATAAAATTCATTGAAATTTTTTAATTCCCATTAAATTAAACAAATACTCGCTCCGTCCCATAAAATATTTCATACTTTCCTCATTTGTTTGTCTACAAAACATTTCACACCCTAAAAAAGGAAATATCACTTTATGTAACAACCTCAAAAGTTACTATAATTTCAAATTTGCCACTCATTTTTCATACACATTTCATTACTTTATGCTTTTTATTACCTAAACAAAAATACTACAATACCCTTCAAAGTCAATAAAGTTGATAAAAAATGCAACTTTTCTTAAATAATGTGGAACAGTAAATATAAAAAGTATTATGCGGGAGTATTTTAACAATAAAACCAAATATTTTAATTTCCATGAACCTAATTCATTATCTCCCCATTAGTCAAAATGGAGTTAAAATCATTTTTAGTCCCATAACTATTGAAAATTTTTTATTCCGTCCCAAAAAAGATAAAATCTTCAATTTCGTCCCATAACTCCGAATTAGGCCAATTTTGGTCCCAAAATCGCCGGAAATTGGTTTTTTGACCAAAAATTTGCACGTGCCCCTCACATGATCACTCGTAAAACGTAGATGCCTACTTTCCCGCTGGTGGTGGTCGCCATTTCCGTGAAATTCTCGCTACTGAATTTATGCCCCGGCTGCTTGATTTCCTCCTCCGAGAAATCGCCCCTGGCTAGAAGGATCAAGCAGTTGGCCATGTCTTCATCTTCTTTGGCGCCACTGGAGGAGGTGGAGGAGGACGGCCTCAGGCGCTTGGCCCGCTTGCCTTTGACGATGATATGATCGCCGAATTCCTCCATGATTTCGATATTCATCGTGGAGAGCAGACTTAATTTGCAGTGAGTGGAAGCGTGAGAAAATGAAGAAGAGTGATGAGAGAAAGTGTGAATTGGTAGCTGATGTACATATACAAATATATATATACATACATATACTGATATACATATATATATAAATGTATATATAAAGTGTGAGTATGTGTGTATACATACGACTACTTCCAGCGGAATTTCATCGAGCACCGAAGAAGATGAAGGCATGGCCAACTGCTTGATCCTTCGCCCCCTTCTTGTTGCTGTAAATCACGAATCGACGCCGTCTTCACTGCTGGAAACTCCCGAGGCACCGCCACAGCCATTCCTATTGCCGGTGTCTCCTGCTCGCTGCCGCCGAAGTCGCGAACTCCACCGGCCAGAAACCACATCACCATCCGCCACGAAAAAAAGAAAAAGCAGCCCATCATCCAGCCGCCGTCGACCGCTCAGCCTCGATGACCCACAACTGCACCCACTCACCGATAGTTCACCGCTGCAGATCAGCCGCCGTCCATCGCTGTTAGTTGTTGTATATGATGTGGAAAATAGAATTAAATTATGTGGTAGAGGGTGATGTGTATTTTTCATTGGCCCATGTTAATGTGAATTGCCACGTAGGATTCAACCGCCGGAATACGTGATCACGCGCGGTGTACGGTGCGAATTCTGGGCCTGAATTGGAGTTCCGGCGACTTTGGGACTAAAATTGGCCAATTTCAAGAGTTACGGGACGAAATTTAAAATCTTATCTTTTTTGGGACAGAATCAAAAATTCAATATAGTTACGGGACCAAAAATGATTTTAACTCAGTCAAAATGTAACATTTTTAAGACTCAATTGTAGACCCACAAGTGTGAAAAGGAGAACCTGATCCGCCTATTCAAGTATTGTCAAATTTGTCATCGTTGACCTTTCAAAGATTTTTCTATGTTCTTCACTAAATTCTAAGTTAATGGAGAGATCCAATGATACGAAACGAAGGCAACTAAAATTCTTTCAGTAGAACTGATTACTTTTCTGAAAAATAATTGGAATTAGAGATCTAATGTCAAAGGTGTATGATAACTTTGAGAAGCTGGTGGGAGCTGTACTGAAGAGGGAACAGCTTAAGCAACTTGCCATTTGCGAAAGCTTCAGCACCTCCACTTCTTCTGATTTTAGTTTTGATTCTCTCCTTGAAGATCTTCCTCATGGTATTTCACTTTATTAATATCTGTTTTGTGGCAAATTATGTGAACAAATATGGCGAATTAATTCAGGGTTTTTTTTGTTTTTTTGAATTTTGGTGTTATGGGTTTTGTTTCTTATTCAGCCTTTTTGCTATTTTAATTCCAAAATGTTATCTTGTAAGGGTTCTGTAAATATTGTTCAAAAGTTAACTTCAAATTCTGCGGAATTATATCCCAATAGGCATTTGACAGATATGTAGATGCAGAGAGAAGAAATATTCCTTTCTTTTTTTAATTTTTTTTTTCAATTTTAGTGATTTTTAATCACAATATATTTTTTTTTAGTAGTAAATACACTCTACATTCCTTTGTATCCATTTGCTAATGATTCAGTAGAATACGAAAATAGTGCAAAAGATGATGCTAATTTTTCTTTTTTAAGACTGTCACATGGAACATTATGTGACTTTATTTAATAGAAAAGTGATAACTTGTTAAAGAAACACTTTTCTTACATAACCATTCTATTGATCTATTCTAGCTGATTCCATACTATGGAATGTGTGATTTTATATGAATAGAGTTTATGATCATGATATTTTTAGCCAGCGGATTCAGCTTCTTCATTATTGAGTTTTGAGAATCAAGTGATTTGGTTCAACTCGTTTCTAGGAGAAAAGTGTAGTGTCTGCAGTTGGGAAACTATGAAATATGTGCAACTACTCTTGTTTGAGGTGTCTGTTTCCTCTTTTAAAATTTTCTGAAATGGTGCTCTCTCCAATTAATCGGTCGCACGAAATATGTTTCGTAATGTTGTGTAGCAGTTTTGCTTCTTAAGTTTCCTACTGAGTGAGTATTAACAAATGAACACTGTACCTACTATCTGCGTCTGCCTTCGTTCTTTTTTCTACTATTAGAGGTTATAACTTACTTTCCCTGCTTTCTTTCTTGTCAACTTTGCAAGTCTCTAGAATTTCCGGTGAGACAATCGTCGCAGCAGGTCATGCCAGCCGCCTTGGTGTACAACCGTTAAAATATAAAGAAATAAAAAAGGCAACCGGCAACTTCCATCCATATATGTGGTCAGGACAAGGAACATTTGGTCCTGTTTATAAAGGGTGGATAGACTTGCGCTCTCTTAAAGCTTCAAAGAAAAATTCTGGAACTGCAGTTGCTGTTAAGCAATGGGCAGGCCATAACACCCACGGACGTATAGAGTGGCTGGTAACTTTTTTCGCCTCCATTAATATTGTTTTGGTTTCTAATTCTTGACTGAAATTCTTATTATAGCTTTAGTCTTTGCAGTCGGAAATTGAGTATTTGAGCCAACTTCATCATCCAAATCTTGTCAAACTTATTGGGTATTGTTCGGAGGAAGACAACCTGATCTTGGTGTACGAGTTCATGCCCAAAGGAAGCTTGGCCAATCACTTATTAGGAAGTAAATTTTTGTGAAAGTTGATTGCATCTCATGCCTTGTGATATTAATTATGCCTTCCCAAATAAATTTTGATGGGATGAATTAGTGAATTAGATTTGTAAATGTGAACTGCTCTGTGTTATAGGAGGGCATCAAACTCTTTCTTGGACGACGAGAATCAAAGTGGCCATTGGAGCTGCCAAAGCCCTCTCATTCTTGCATGAGTTGCCAACACCAGTGATACATCGAGGTTGCCAGTGTAATAACATTCTTTTGGATGGGGTAAGTTGGTGAATCATACGATTTTGTCCTCTGGTTTTCAATCTTTAGGTGTTTGCTCAGAGAAGCAGTGCCTGGTGTGCAGGAATTTAACGCGAAGTTGTCTGATTTTGGTCTGGCAAGGGATGGTCCTACCGGTGATATGACTCACGTATCAACTGTAGTTAGGGGTACATATGGTATTGCTGCACCTGAATATATTACCACAGGTTATTACTTCTGTCTGAAGTTCTTCTTCGTATTTCCTTTACCATTTCTCTTTTTCAAAAACTCAAATGTCGATTAGGCCTTGGCTTGATGGCAAGGAGGTGTCGGATCGGGTTCAAGTACCACCCTATTGCGCGGCTCTTGTCCAACAGCATATGTTGGTTTCATATAATACGATGATTATAATCTCATTATGATTAAAGAATCAAACTCAAGTCATCGTCTTTCTCACCGTTGCCAATATTTCTTCTTATGAACAGGACACTTGACAGTAAAATGCGATGTATATGGGTTTGGGGTTGTTCTGATTGAAATACTGTCTGGGAGACGAGCTACTGACCGAATTATGGGCGGTACTAACGAGCTAACCGTAGTCGAATGGGCAAAACGTTCGCTTGAAAACAGAGCCGTTGATTGTCATCAGTCTTGATCTTCTTGACACTCACTACCCCCTTGTCTATCATGTCCCTTATGAAATATAACCTTACATCAATGTGCTTGGTCCTTTCACGGTATCCTTGATGCTTAGAGAGATGCACTGTACTCTGATTATCACAATGCACTTCAACTGATCCTTGTTCAATCCCAAACTCCCTCAGCATACCTGTCAGCCACACTCCCTCTTTTATTGCTTCTGTAAGTGCAACAAATTCTGTCTCTGTAGTTGATAAGACCACTATATGTTGATGAGTTACTTTCCAACTTACTGCAGTACCAAACAAGTTGAACACATAACTAGTAAGTGACTTCCTTTTGTCAAGATTTGCTGCATAATCAGCATCAACATATCCAACTATTGCCTTATCCCATGTTGCCATTTTCTGAAACTTCAAGCCTACTGTGATGGTTCCTTTCATATACCTGAGAGCCCACTTCACTGAACTCCAATGTAGTAAACCTGGATTACTCATAAACCTGCTAATCATACTCATCACATAAGCTAAATCTGGTCTGCAACATACCATTGCATACATCAAACTGCCAACAGCACTAGCATAGGAAACATTGCCCATTTCAGCCTTCTCTTGATCTGTCTGAGGAGCTTGGAGTAATGACAGACTCACTCCTTACTTTGCTGGTGTAGTTACTGTTTTGCTGAGATTCATATTGTATCTCTTTAACACTTTGTCTAAGTATGATTCTTGGAACAACTTCAGCTCACCAGCTGATCTATTTCTTTCAATCTGCATACCAAGAATCACCTTTACTTCCCCTGGATCCTTCATATCAAACTCCTGCTTAAGTATTTCCTTTACTTCATCTATACCAGCTTGATCCTTACAAGCTATAAGGATATCATCTACATACAAAAGTAAGTATGTATAACACCTTTCTTTGAACCTAACATAAACACAACTGTCATGTAAGCTCCTGCTGAATCCATTTGATGTAATGTAATCATCAAACTTCAAATACCACTGTCTTGGACTTTGTTTTAGACCATACAAAGATTTCAGCAGTAAACAGGCCTTATTCTCAGCTCCTTCAATACTTATGATTGTCGTCATTTTCACCTAAGTTTTAGTGTCTTTATGTGTGTATTTTCGGATGTTTTTATCCGTATTTGTGTTAAGTTTGGTAGAGTTATTGTTGTTTTGAGGAAAGTGGTACGAACTTATAGAATTGTGTAAATGAGCTTGAATATGTGTAAAACAGGTCATGGAACGGACAAAAACAGGGTCGAGAGCAAAAGGGAGACGAAGAATAGGCCAGGCAGCTGCACGGGCCGTGCGCGGAACACGGCCCTGTAGCAGCTGGCCGTGTAATGTCATCAGAGCACGCTGCTCGCCCAGGGATTTGACCGTGCGCCGGTGCACGGGCCGTGTGCTGCTACACGCCCCGTGTGCGGAGCTCGGCCCTGTAAGAAGAAGCCGTGTATTGTCGTCAGAACGTGCTACACGGCCATGATCAAGGCCGTGTATTGCAGCTCGAGCCGTGTCCGGAAGCACGCACAAAACGCCGAAGTAGGTGTGCCCTACACGGGCCGTGTACTGCAGCACGGGCCGTGTAGGTGCAAAATCCTGTGTAATTTTCAGAAAGTTCCGGAAGCTTCTAGAAGGTCCATAAGTGATATAAAACCATGATTTGTGCGAAATTAGAAGGAGAGATACACATTAGATCAGATTGAGAGCAGTTACACACAATCCACACCATATTTCCTCACACACTAGATCTACAAGCCATCTACACCATCTTAATCCATCAATTCACCTTGATCTTCATAAATCCATCCATACATCCATCCCTTCCATCATCTAAGAAGAGAAAATCAGATTTGTTTGAAAAATTTGGCATGATCAAGGAAGAAGGAGTCTACCTTCAAGGGGAAGCTCAATCTCTTTTATTTTGCTACTTTCTTCATTTTATTGCTCATATGGAGCTTGTATTGGATTGTAGCCAATTTGCAATGAATATTTGTGGCTAGTCCTCAAGTGAGGCTAGCAATATGATTGGTTAGGAAATATGTAGATTTTTGCACTATTAAAGCTTGATGAATTGATTGTTATGATTACTTTCTATCATGAATTCTTATTCTCATTTGATGCATGATGTGTGTGGTTAAATTCTCTATGCATAGTGTTAGGATGGCCATTCCAATATTATGTGTGGTGAATTAATTGAATCATTGATTGTATTAGGTGACTTGGTTAGTATGAGGGGAGGAAAGTCATTCCCTCCAAGTGCTTAGAACCTCATGATAGAACATTAGTGATGAATTAGTGAGGGGAACCAACTTATGATCATAGTACCCATGAGGGAATTGAGAGTAAGACAATCTTAGGATATTTAAACTTGTAAAAGAGTTGAGAACCTAATCACCTTGGCCATAGGGGTTAGGGGTACAATTGTGATTGCCCTTAGTATCATAACTTGAAAGTCATCAATGCTTGAGTAAGTGTGAAGTCTACATAAGACCTTGACCATGATGTTGCTAGCCTTGCTCTCTTTTTAGATATACTTCATCCATTCCATCTCATCTTGCTACTTGATTTGATTGATATTTGTTATAATTAGTTGCTTGTCTAGTTCATTAGTTAATTGATAGAGTAATCATAGTTCTTAAATCAAAACCTTATCTTGATCATCCTTACAAAACATAAATCAATGGAAAATCCGGATACAACTTGAGTTTACCTTTTCCCTTGGGACGACAATACTATAAATTTTGCACTTGGTCACGCGGATACAACAGCGATAGAGTACACTTACTCTTGACATTTCACTAGAAATGCGATTAAGTTCATGGCGCCGCTTGCCGGGGAAATGTTAAACTTGTGGTTGTAACGAGTTTGAAGTTGATTAGTCTTGATAAGGATATTTCTTTCATTTGTATAGTTGTTTACTTGTCTTAGTTACTTGGAGAGCTAATTTTGGAATTCTTGTAGGTACATGCAAACTCGTTCAAGGTCTCAATCTATTGAACCTTTGAATTTGGAATTAGAAGCTACCTTAAGAAGACAAAGAAGAGGAGTGTTGGAACCAACGGAAGAAAATATGGAAGAAGTAAGGGATAATGCAAATATGGTTGATGAAGAAGGTAATTTGAGAAATTTTCAAGGTGGTGATAATGCTAGAGGAGGTTTTGGTAATCAAGAATATGTGCCACAAGTTTATGCTCAACAAATGCACTTGCAAAACCAACAATTGCAAGCTATTATTCAAAACTTGTTGGCACAACAAGAAGCAAGGAATGATCCTCCGATAGTGCAAAATCAACCTCGTAGAAATGGGAATAATGGAGTGGGAATGAACATCCGAGATCACTTCCAACCGCAATATGGAAACTATGTTGTGGGACCACCGGTGAATGTTAATCATTTTGAGATCAAGACGGGATTGATCAACATGGTGCAAGCAAACCAATTTGGTGGTGGTACTATGGAGGATCCAAATGCTCACTTAGCCCAATTTACGGAGTTAGCAAATACGGTCAAGATAAATGGGGTAAGTGAGGATATTATTAAATTGAAGCTCTTCTCGTTTTCATTACGAGATAGAGCTAAGGCTTGGTATCATACTTTACCACCGGGATCCTACAACACATGGAGAGAGTTGGCACAAAGATTCTTGAGCAAGTATTTCCCACCATCGAAGATGTTGCATCTAAAAGGTCAAATATTGCAATTTAAGCAAATGCCTCTTGAAACTTTTAGTGAGGCTTGTGACCGATTCAAAGAAATGCTAAGGAAATGCCCACAACACGGATTTCCCGAAGATCAACAAGTAGGATTTTTCTATGCCGGTTTGAATGGAAGTGAAAGGATGCTTGTTGATGCTTCATCGGGAGGTTCGATTTTGGGGCAAACTCCGGAAAGAGCAATTGCCATATGTGAAGAAATAGCTTTGAATACGGGATAATGGGCCATGGATAGAGTTGCGGGCTTATATGAAAAAGAGAAGATTGCTAAGATGGAAGAAGTGTGCTTGCAACAAGTGAAAAAGGTGGAGGTGCCTAATGAAGATGTAACCGACAGAGCAATAACTGAGATACTAAAAAGGATGAATGCTAGTATGCAAGTGACTCCAACATCTACACCAATGGTGAATCAACAAGTGCTAGCTAATCCTCCGCATGTGATGTCATTACCTTTGATGAATCAACAAGTGTTTCCTAATTTTCAACAAGGTGTATCTACACCAAGTATGGGTCAATCTTCTCAAAGTTGTCAAATGCCTACTTCTATACCTCAACAAGGTATGTCCCCTAATTCTTGGAGCCCATCGGAGATGACACTTGAGGAAGTTGCCTTCATGCAAGGAAGGAACTTCCAAGCAAATTACGGTGGGAATTTTGGGAATAATGGAGGAGGATATCCACAAAGGCAAGGAGGTTGGGGGCAAGGTAACTTTCAAGGGAATTTCAATCAACCCCGGAGATATGAAAATTTGTCGTATGGGAATCAAAGTAATGCACTCACATTGCCACCGGGCATTCATCCGGGGGAGAAGGCTCCAAATGAAGAAGGAAAGTCTACATTGTCTACATTGGAGGATAAAATGACTAAGATGTTTGAGTTTATGAAGCAAAGAGATGAGGTAAATGAGAATCGATTCAAAGCAATTGAGACTCACATTAGTCAAATTGCAAGTGAAAGGGGTAATGTTCATCACCAAGGGAAGTTTCCATCCACAACCATTACTAATCCGAAGGAACAATGTAAGGTGATTGAACTTCGTAGTGGAATAAAATACGAAGGGCCTTCAATGCCAATGGAAGTAGAGGAGGTGGATTGTGAACTTGAGCCTATGGAAAGTTTGGGTGAATAAGGGAAAGAGAAAGAAGTTGATATTGTTGAAAAAGGTGAAAGTACCCCTACACTTGAAGAAGAAAAAGTAAAGTCTCCAAAGAAATGGGAAAGATGTAGAGAAGCAAAACGGAAAGAGAGAGAGGAAAAGTTTGAAAGAGATGAATGGGGGATTCCTAAGTTGCCCATGGTAATCCCGTTTCCACAAAGATGCTTGAAAAAGGGATTAGAAGAGAAATTTGCCAAGTTTGTTGAAATGTTGAAGAAGATACATGTGAATATGCCTTTTGCGGAGGTCTTACTTCAAATGCCCAACTACGCCAAATTTTTGAAGGATATCTTGTCAAAGAAAAGAAGCTTGGGAGAATTCGAAACGGTGAACCTTACGGAGGAATGTAGTGCAATCTTGCAAAAGAAACTTCCTCCTAAATTGAAAGATCCGGGGAGTTTCACTATTCCTTGTGAGATGGGAGAGCAAAGGAATTACAAAGCTTTATGTGATCTAGGGGCAAGCATTAACTTAATGCCCTTATCAATCTTCAAAAAGTTGGGTATTGGTGAGGTCAAACCGACGTCGGTTACACTTCAATTAGCCGATCGGTCGTTGACACATCCCAAGGGAATAGTGGAAGATGTTTTGATCAAAGTTGGCAAGTTTGTGTTCCCCGTTGATTTTGTGGTACTAGATATGGCTGAAGATGATAGTGTCCCATTGATACTTGGACGTCCATTTCTTGCCACTGGGAAAGCATTGATAGATGTGGAGAAAGGGGAGCTAACGTTGAGGGTGAATGAGGATGAAGTCATATTTTCTTTAAGTGAGGCTATGAGGTATCCTAGGGAGGAATGTGGAAGAGTGGAGGTTATTGACGACATGGTTGAAGAGCATATGTATCACCTTCCCTCCAAGGACCCTTTGGAAATCATCATAAGCCACTCTTATTTTCTTGAATCTATAAAAGCTAAATCTTCTTTTGGTGTAGAAAATGATAAAATAATTGATGAATTGCATGGTTTAAATGCTTGTAGGGCACTCACAAAAGAGGAAGCAAAGGAGGTAAAGGTAGAGAAACTTGATGAAAAGCCATTTTTGGAAGTGCAAGAGAAGAAGAAGGTAGAGTTGAAACCATTGCCGGATCACTTAAAGTATGCTTACCTGGATAAAGATGAAACGTATCCGGTAATTGTATCCTCTTCCCTTAATGATTTAGAAGTAGAAAAATTGCTACGAGTCTTAAGAGATCATAAGTCATCTATTGGTTGGAGCATTAAAGATTTGAAAGGTATTAGTCCATCTATGTGCATGCATAAGATCCATTTGATTGATGATGAAAAGTCTTGTGTGCAAAACCAACGCAGATTAAATCCTATAATGCAAGAAGTGGTAAGGAAAGAGGTGTTAAAATGGCTTGATGCGGGAATAATCTTTCCAATTAGTGATAGTCAATATGTAAGTCCTCTACATGTAGTGGCAAAGAAAGGTGGTATGACAATTGTTAGATCCGATACAAATGAAACAATTGCCACTAGAACTATCACGGGTTGGAGAGTATGTGTTGACTATCGTAAGTTGAATGAGAATACTCGTAAATATCATTTCCCATTACCATTCATACATCAAATGTTGGATCGTCTTGCGGGGCATGAGTACTATTGTTTTCTTGATGGTTATTCCGGGTACAATCAAATATTGATTGCACCGGAAGATCAAGAGAAGACAACGTTCACTTGTCCCTATGGTACATTTGCATTTAGAATGATGCCATTTGGTCTATGCAATGCCCCTGCCACTTTCCAGCGTTGTATGATGGCAATCTTTGATGGTTTAATTGAAAATATTATGGAGGTGTTTATGGACGATTTTTCCGTGTATGGATCTTCTTATGATATTTGTTTAACTAATCTCACGATTGTGTTGTAGAGGTGTGAAGAGTCGAGTCTTGTGCTAAATTGGGAAAAATGCCACTTTATGGTGACCGATGGGATAGTCTTGGGACATCATATTTCAAAGCATGGGTTAAAAGTGGATAGAGCTAAAGTAATAGCCATAGAACGTCTACCCCCTCCTACTAGTGAGAAGGGAGTGAGATCGTTCTTAGGACATGCGGGCTTTTATAGACGCTTCATTAAGGATTTTTCCAAAATTGCTAAACCCCTTTGTAAATTGCTTGAAAAAGATTGTCCATTTAACTTTGATGATGAGTGTTGTGTGTCATTTCAGGTGCTTAAGGATGCTCTCACTTCATCTCCGATCCTCATTACCCCGGATTGGAGTTTACCATTTGAACTTCATTGTGATGCTAGCGATCAATCCATTGGAGTGGTGTTGGGGCAAATGAGAGAGAAGAAGTTTAGAGCAATCTATTACGCCTCAAAGACATTGAATTCGTGCCAAATTAACTACACCACAACGGAGAAGGAATTTTTAGCCGTAGTGTATGCTTTTGAGAAGTTTCGACCATACTTGGTTGGAACACAAACGATTGTCTACACGGATCACGCGGCTATAAAATACCTCATGAGTAAGAAAGATGCTAAACCTCGTTTAATTCGTTGGGTGTTGCTTTTGCAGGAATTTGATGTGGTCATCAAGGATAAAAAGGGCGTGGAGAATGTGATTGCGGACCATTTGTCTAGGTTAGAAAATGGAGGTGCAAATGAAGATTTGAAGCCTATTGGGGATGAGTTCCCGGATGAGGACATTTTACTACTAGAGGTCAAGCAAGTGAATACTCGCATGGTGAATGTGCCACCTTGGTACGCCGATTACGTCAATTTCTTTGTGTGTGGAATCAAGCCCACGTTGCTTAATGAGTACAAAGAAAAGAGGTTTCATGTTGAAATTAAGAAGTATTTTTGGGATGAGCCGTATTTGTTTAAAATTTGCAATGATGGAGTAATAAGGAGATGCGTAGCTGAAGAAGAAGTTATGGGGATTCTTGAACTGTGTCACTCGTCTTTGTGTGGAGGTCACTTTGCTCATCAAAAGACGGGGGCTAAGGTTTTACAATCGGGCTTTTATTGGCCAACATTGTTTAAGGATGCAAAGAAGTTTGTTGCAAAGTGTGATAGATGCCAAAGGATAGGGGGAATTGGCAAGAGAGATGAAATGCCCATGACCTTAAGGATTGATGTAGAAATTTTTGATGTATGGGGGATTGATTTTATGGGACCATTTCCCTCGTCTAAAGGATATGTGTACATCTTGCTAGCTGTGGATTATGTGTCCAAGTGGGTGGAGGCAATTCCCACGAAGACGAATGATGCTTTGATTGTGCAAAGGTTTTTGAAAAAGAACATTTTTGCTAGGTTTGGAGTTCCACGAGCTTTAGTGAGTGATGGAGGATCACACTTTGTAAACAAGTTGATGGAGAGTTTGTTGAAAAGATATGGAGTGAAACATCGAGTGGCTACACCTTACCACCCTCAAGCAAATGGTTTGGCGGAGGTCTCAAACCGCCAAATCAAGTTAGTTTTGGAGAAGACCATCAATGGAGGGAGGAAGGATTGGTCGGACAAGCTTGATGACGCTTTATGGGCTTATCGGACGGCTTTTAAGACCATTCTTGGTGTCTCACCGTATCAATTGGTCTATGGTAAAGCTTGTCATCTCCCCGTGGAGCTTGAACACCGTGCATTATGGGCTATCAAACGTCTTAATATGGACGAGGGGGAAAGTGGTCAAGCACGGTTGTTGAAGTTAGTTGAGTTGGAGGAGTTTAGAGGAAGAGCATTTGAAAACTCAATTATCCATAAGGAAAATATGAAGAGATGGCATGATGCTAAGGTCAAGGAGAAGACGTTTGCTCTCGGGGATAAAGTGCTTGTATTCAATTCGAGGCTCAAGTTGTTTCCCGGAAAGCTTAAATCAAAATGGATGGGACCCTATGAAGTGCTTGAAGTGTTGAATGGACATACATTGAGGTTAAAGGGTCCAAATAATGAATTTGTGGTAAATGGTCATAGAGTGAAGCATTACCTATCTCCTTCTCAAAAGGAGACGGTGTATGTGGTTACTCTCTCTTCTTAAACTTCTTTTGAGTATTGGTTTAGTGTAGATTTTTTTTAGTTTTCTTGTAGATTTGGTATGAAGGTGGTTAAGCTCATGAGAAACGAATAAGAGAAAAGACACGGATGCTAAAGGTGAAATGATGATTGTATGCCTCACCACTCTTTACAAACTTAAATTTTAACACTTGTGTTAATTTGAGTTTGGGGGGAGGTTGCGTGGTGGTCACACTTGATCAATTGGAGCTTAAAGTAGGCATAAGAGGTGGAGAAGCATGAAGAGCATTGAGAAAACGAATAAGGTATGTCTCACCACTTTTGCAAACTTAATTCGTAACTTGTTTCGATTTAAGTTTGGGGGGAGAGTGCGTGGTGTGATCTATACTTTGTTCAATTGATTGTGTTATCTTGTGTATATATATCATCATTACAAATTGGTCATTTTTTTGAAAAATTTTGAATATGTTTCTCATGAGTTAGGATAGTTTTGGTGTGTTTGGTGGTGTTTTGAGTACATTCTAATCCATTCTTGGTTATGAGTGTAGCATGGATAACATTGAGTAGTGTTTAAGCATGAATAGGGTATGTGAAGAGTGAAAAAACAGGGCAAGGATGGAGTGAAGCAAGAAAAATGAAGAACAGGGCAAACTGCTACACGGGCCGTGCGCTGTGCACGGCCCTGTAGCAGGTGGCCGTGTAAGGGGATCAGAACACGCTGCACGGCCTCACTTGAGGCCGTGCTGCGTAACACGGGCCGTGCAGGGGTTCGACCAGGTTTTTAAAAGGGCTTTTCCGTAAGCATTCTACACACTCCCTTTCATCCGTACACATCCAATTCACTCCTCAAAGTACACAAATCTTCCACCAGGTTGGTTTTTGAAGGATTGTGAGTAAAGTTTGTCAAGTTTGCACACCAAATCACTTCTCCACATTCAATTGTTGAAAGGTATGACTTCTTGAACCAAAACTTTTGAATTTTGATATGAATTTAGTAAATTGATATATGGGCTTTGTTCTAATGTGAATTTTATGCTTAATTGATGATGTTCATACATGTTTTGAATAGAATTTTTGAATAAAGTGAATTAGGGTTCATGAGAAATTTGGGGATTTGTGTGAGAATGTTGAATTTGAATAATTGTGTTGTGCCAATTGACGAATTACATTAGTATGATGTTTATTTGTAAGAGATTAACTTTAGATATTGAGGATTTGGGCATGAGGATATGCAAATTTTATGTTGAGAGGATGTTTACATTTTGTGCATGCCAAGTGTTCGATGAAATGTCTAAAAGAGGAATTTGTTGGAAATTGATGGTCAAATGTGAATAGCATTTTAAGATGATTGAAGTGAGGATTCATATGTGTGATCATGAGTAGAAATTGGTTATAATTGTTGATAGTTGAGATGAATGGTGATAAGTTGTTAAGTGTGAATATATTTGATAAGTTGTATATTGCTTGTACATTGTAGATGGCTGAGAGGAGAGTTCGCCCAAGGACCGAGGATTTCATTGTGATAACCGACCCTGAGGAGTTATCTAACTTGGATGCCCAGTTGTTTATTGAAGGAATTCATCCACAAGAATTTGGAGTTGAGTTCGAGGATTATTGGGGAAAGTATGTGATTCGCTGGCAAGTGCTAGCCCCGAAAGTCAAGGCTACTCGTTTCCAAGGTACGGAAACGATGAGGGGATTAGGTATAGAGGAAGATCTGAGGAAGTTATTTCGCTTCTCTCAGATGGAAGCTTTCTTCGATAAGAGGCCGCCAACCTACTATCATCTCACTGCGGAATTCATGAGTACTTTACAAGTGAAGAAAGATAGGAATGGGTATCCACTGTGGGTGACTTTTCAGCTAGATAATGTGTTGAGGGAAAAGGTTCCATTGGCATTTTTGAATGAGTGTTTTGGGTGCCCGCCATGCGAATTCCATCGGAGCTTTTATGCCGGAGGAACTTTCAATCAACAGGAATGGTGGTCAAGCCTTGTGAATGATGGAACTGAGAGAGCAGGGTACGTCCCTAGTGCATCAAAGGGAACAGCCATCCGGAATCCGGTAATGAGGTATTTGGAGAAGATCGTCTCCAACACTATACTGGGAAGGTTTGAAGGAGGCTCAGTTGGAGAAAAGCAGCTCTACATCATGTATTGTATGTATAAAGAGCTACCGCTTAATGTTGCAGCACACTTTGTGCAACATGCGGAGAGAGTTGCAAAGAGGCAGAGTTCTCAAGGGTTGATGCTAGGAGGGATGATTACAATGATAGCTCAAGGAATGGGAGTTAACTTCGCAGGAATGGAGAATCGTATGATTAGTGAAGGGTTGAATTACTCACAGCTGATGAGGATGGAATTTTTGACTATGGTAGGAAATCAATACTGTTTAAGGCAGGAAAAGGGAGCTCCATTTCCGTTGCCAATGCCGGAGCTCACTACAGTTTATACAAGGAGAAGGCTTGCAAATTTGGCTATGGGAAGCGTGAACCATTCCAGAGTTGTTAAGGCATTTTATAGAAGAAACAGAGATGAAAGGGAACAGGTTCTGAGGCAGGTTAGAGTTGAAGAAAATGAAGAGCTAGCCAATTTGAGGGCCGAGCAAGTGCCCATGGAGGGTGATGAGCAAGGAGAGCAACCAGAGCAGATTGAGTTTGAGGAGCAAGGCCCTGATCCACCACTGTTTGAGGAAGAAGGAGCACCGCCACCAGTCGCACCGGGCCAAGGAGATGAAAGGTGGAACTATATGATGGATGAGGTACGTGACATGAGGCATGTGCAGCAGACATATGGGACTCAGATCAGGGAGATTCGCGAAGTCCAGCAAGAGCATGGAAGACACATTGAAGAGTTAAGAGCTGGACAACGAAGGAGGGAGTACTATGAAGAACAATCAAGGGCGCACTCCAACAACATGGAGGAGATGTTGACCATGATGTTCAACTTCCAGTTTCCTGCGAACCCTCGAGCCTACATCCCATGGAACACCTATTGTCCACCTCCTCCGCCTCCGGAACAATGAGGGAGTATTTTGAGTGCTTGGCACTTTTGTCCATTCATCTAGCTATTAGTTAGAATTTCGGTATTATTGCTTAGACATTTGATTTGATTTGTTAGGATTTGATTGGATTGTACTTAAATTGTTGGTTTTTGGGAGGTTTTAATTTGGGATTTTTATTTTCAGTTTTATGCGATTTTCTTTTTGGTATTTTAGTTTGATTTTTCGTTGTTTGATGCGATGGGTGATTGATCTTTATTGTTATGGATTTGATTTGAGGTGTTTTATTTTCTTTTGATGGATGATTTGATTTATGCTTGTTATATGTTTGTATTGTTGGTTGATCCCTTGATTAGTAGGTGATGTTTGTTGTTAGTTTAATTCTTGTATAGGTGTGGTTTTGGTGGTATGTTTTGGGAAGGAGTTGAGTAATGTTTTTGAGTATGAGCTAGGATGCATTGTTTGTGATAGGTGATGGCAAGCATGTTAATGGTTTCTACTTGTTGAAATTGTGACATGGATTACATAATTTGTTCAATTTTGAGAAGTATGAAGGTTAATTAGATTTCTTTTGGTCCAAGCAAAAGCTTGTGAGAGTTGAGCCTCAACCGTGCCTCCATGGTTAATTCTTGATGAGAGGACCGGTTGAACTTAGACAAACTAGAACTTGCTCTTGGACTATAGGAACGAAGCCCGAATGGTTGAAATTTGTGAAATGATCTTAGGCCATCCTTGTTGAGAAAGTCAGGGCCATAAAATTTCTTTACCAAAAACATTATCCCTAGTAAGCCACTTTGAACCTTTAAGCCTATTTCTTGTGATATAAACACATTACAAGCCTTGAAAACCCATTTAAACCTTATATATATAACCTATGTGTGGGTAATTGAGGATGATGATGGTTTACAAGGGAATATGTGGAAATATGTGCAAAGAAATGTATATGGAAAGAAAGGTTGAGTCAAGAAAAAGGATGAAAGAGCTTAAGAAAAGCAAGTGCAACTTCAACAAAAGTGAAAAAGGAGCAAAATAGAAAAATATGCTCAAGGAACACAAAAGTTAAAGAAAAGAAGTATGCCATTCAAAAAGAGGCTCAAGAAATCCAAGGAATAATGATGCTTAGTGCTTGTGATTAAAGTAGAAAAGAAAGGAAGCCTGAAAGTGAGGATGTTGAAGAAAGGAATCATCTCTTCGATCAACCACATTTGAAAAGTCACTATGATCCAAAGTTTCCTACCTTACCAAAGAGCCTAAACATTACATCCAAAGATAAAGACCTCTTTGATCACTTATTGAAACTAGGGTGGCTTGTGAACATAGTCCATGAGCAAGCCTATGGTGAGTCGGTTACAACCGGTTGATGAGTGTTGTTCAAAACCTTACTTCAAAGAGTGTTGAGCGAATTTGATATCCTATGAAAGGCTTGGATTGAAAGGGATTTGATTACTCTTTTGTCATGCTTGATATTGAACTCGTTAATTTTTCATGTTATAAGTTTGATTATGTAGGGATACTTAACTTGATTTTGAAGTCCTTATTACTTGTGATGCGTTGTGGTTTATGTTCGTTAGATGTTTTCTAGGTGAAAATTTCTCCTCTTGTTTATCATTTTTAGTTGTTCGAGGACGAACAACACTTTAAGTTTGGGGGGTTGATTGTCGTCATTTTCACCTAAGTTTTAGTGTCTTTATGTGTGTATTTTCGGATGTTTTTATCCGTATTTGTGTTAAGTTTGGTGGAGTTATTGTTGTTTTGAGGAAAGTGGTACGAACTTATAGAATTGTGTAAATGAGCTTGAATATGTGTAAAACAGGTCATGGAACGGACAAAAATGGGGTCGAGAGCGAAAGGGAGACGAAGAATAGGCCAGGCAGCTGCACGGGCCGTGCGCGGAACACGGCCCTGTAGCAGCTGGCCGTGTAATGTCATCAGAGCACGCTGCTCGCCCAGGGATTTGACCGTGCGCCGGTGCACGGGCCGTGTGCTGCTACACGCCCCGTGTGCGGAGCTCGGCCCTGTAAGAAGAAGCCGTGTATTGTCGTCAGAACGTGCTACACGGCCATGATCAAGGCCGTGTATTGCAGCTCGAGCCGTGTTCGGAAGCACGCACAAAACGCCGAAGTAGGTGTGCCCTACACGGGCCGTGTACTGCAGCACGGGCCGTGTAGGTGCAAAATCCTGTGTAATTTTCAGAAAGTTCCGGAAGCTTCTAGAAGGTCCATAAGTGATATAAAACCATGATTTGTGCGAAATTAGAAGGAGAGATACACATTAGATCAGATTGAGAGCAGTTACACACAATCCACACCATATTTCCTCACACACTAGATCTACAAGCCATCTACACCATCTTAATCCATCAATTCACCTTGATCTTCATAAATCCATCCATACATCCATCCCTTCCATCATCTAAGAAGAGAAAATCAGATTTGTTTGAAAAATTTGGCATGATCAAGGAAGAAGGAGTCTACCTTCAAGGGGAAGCTCAATCTCTTTTATTTTGCTACTTTCTTCATTTTATTGCTCATATGGAGCTTGTATTGGATTGTAGCCAATTTGCAATGAATATTTGTGGCTAGTCCTCAAGTGAGGCTAGCAATATGATTGGTTAGGAAATATGTAGATTTTTGCACTATTAAAGCTTGATGAATTGATTGTTATGATTACTTTCTATCATGAATTCTTATTCTCATTTGATGCATGATGTGTGTGGTTAAATTCTCTATGCATAGTGTTAGGATGGCCATTCCAATATTATGTGTGGTGATTTAATTGAATCATTGATTGTATTAGGTGACTTGGTTAGTATGAGGGGAGGAAAGCCATTCCCTCCAAGTGCTTAGAACCTCATGATAGAACATTAGTGATGAATTAGTGAGGGGAACCAACTTATGATCATAGTACCCATGAGGGAATTGAGAGTAAGACAATCTTAGGATATTTAAACTTGTAAAAGAGTTGAGAACCTAATCACCTTGGCCATAGGGGTTAGGGGTACAATTGTGATTGCCCTTAGTATCATAACTTGAAAGTCATCAATGCTTGAGTAAGTGTGAAGTCTACATAAGACCTTGACCATGATGTTGCTAGCCTTGCTCTCTTTTTAGATATACTTCATCCATTCCATCTCATCTTGCTACTTGATTTGATTGATATTTGTTATAATTAGTTGCTTGTCTAGTTCATTAGTTAATTGATAGAGTAATCATAGTTCTTAAATCAAAACCTTATCTTGAACATCCTTACAAAACATAAATCAATGGAAAATCCGGATACAACTTGAGTTTACCTTTTCCCTTGGGACGACAATACTATAAATTTTGCACTTGGTCACGCGGATACAACAGCGATAGAGTACACTTACTCTTGACATTTCACTAGAAATGCGATTAAGTTCAACTTACACCATCAGGAATCTTCATGTAGATATCCTCTTCAAGATTTTCATGCAAAAATGCTGTAGTGACATCCATCTGATGTAACTCAAGATCAAACTGAGTCACTAATGCCAGCAGAATTCTGATAGAACAATGCTTAACAATAGGTGAGAATATTTCATTATAATCAACACCTTCTTTCTGTGAGAAACCTCTTGCTACAAGCCTTACCTTGTACCTAACACCTCCTTCTTTGCTTGTAACATGCTTCTTCTTGTAGATCCATTTATAGCTTACTAACTTCTTGTTCTTTGGTCTGTCAACAATCTGCCAAGTCTTATTCTTATGTAGTGATAGTAGCTCTTCTTCCATAGCAACTATCCACTTGTTATTGTCATTTCCTGATATAGCTTCATCATATGTTCTTGGCTCATAGTTTTCTATATCAGATGCAACATACAATGCATATGATACTATATCAGCTTCCATGTATCTTACTGGAGCTTTAATCTATCTCCTTAACCTATCCCTTACAAGTTGATAAGAACTTAAATCATACCTTGAGTTGGATGAGCTAGGAGAGCTATATTCCTTATTCTGATCAGCACTGCTATTTTCTTTATTACACTGATGAACTTCCTTTCTTACTTGCTCCACCTGAGGCTCATCAAAGTCTGTAGTAATTGATACTACAGAATTTCTTTCAACCAATGGCATCTTCTTTTCACTGAATGTGACATCTCTGCTAACAATAAATTTGTTAGATTCATAACACCACAATTTGTATCCTTTTACTTCTTTGGGGTATCCAACCATTACACACTTTATTGCTCTAGGTTCCAACTTATCTTGCTTCACATGAGAATAAGCCTGACATCCTATTACTCTCAGATGAGTGTAACTAGGTGCCTTTTCAGACCACACTTCTTCAGGTGGTTTGAATTTCAAGGCTGCTGATGGACATAGGTTGATCAGATAGGCTGCTGTAGTCACAAGTTCACCCCAAAACCCTTTGGTAAATCCTCCACTACTCAGCATACATCTTACTCTTTCTAACAATGTCTGATTCATCCTTTCTGTAACACCATTTTGTTGTGGATTTCCAGGTGTAGTCTTGTGCCTCTTAATTCTCTTTTCTCTGCAGAAAGCATTGAACTCTTCTGAAACAAACTCAAGCCCATTATCTGATCTCAAACATTTCAACTTCTTTCCTGTCTGATTCTCCACCTCAGCAAGCCATTCCTTAAATGCAGTGAATGCTTGATCCTTTGTTTTAAGGATCTTAACCCATAGCTTCCTAGAGTAGTCATCTATGAAGGATACAAAATATCTTCCATCTCCAATAGTTGGATTTCTTGATGGTCCCCATAGATCTGTATGAACATACTGAAGCTTCTCTGATGAAGTATGTTCTCCTGAATCAAATTTCAACCTCTTTGCCTTGCTTAGAATGCAATCTTCACATTGATCCATCTTATAGGTTGAACTTAAATCTAGTAGCTTCTGTCTTGCTAGCTCTTGTAACCCCCTCTCACTTACATGAGCTAGTCTTCCATGCCACAACTGAATATCTTCTTGATCTTGAGAAGTGTTCAACTGTCCAGAGACAACTGATCCTTCAAGAAAATAAAGATCAGATCTTTTAACTCCTTTCATTACAACTGACTTATCCTTTATGATGGTGAGCACACCTTTCTTCACATAATACTCATATCCCAAGGAGTCTAACATTCCTAATGATATAAGATTCCTTCTTAATCCTGGTACATACCTCACATTTGTGAGCAACTTAATGGATCCATCAAACATTCTGAATTTGACAGAGCCAATCCCCTCAATCTTGATGGCTTGATCATTGTCTAACAAGACTGATCCCTCATGATATGGTTTTAAATCAGTAAACCAATCCTTGACTGATATCATATGAAAAGTACAACTTGAATCTAACACCCACTAATCTGATACTTGACCATAAACAACAACCAAAGCTTCAATGTAATCTTCATCCTTGTTACCTCTATTTTCAGTCACCTGATTGGCATGGATTCTTTGATTTCCTCCCTTTTCAGCAATCTTCCTGGCCACCATTGCTTTCCACTTATGACATTGCTTCTTGAAATGACCAGGCTTGTTGCAGTGGAAGCAATTGTTGTTTTCTTCATCTGCTGATATACCTTGATTACTTCTATCATGTTTCTTCTTATCAGCACCAGCTTTCTTGTCATTCTTGTTCCACTTATTTTGTTTGTTGGCAACAAGACCTTCTCCTGCAACTGCATTATTTGATGTCTTATGGAGTACCTTTGCTTTGATTGCTAGAATCACTTGCTCCAGGGAGATTGATTCAATATTTCCATACAACAATGTGTCTCTCAACCCTTCAAAAGACTTAGGAAGAGCTGACATCAATATGACAGTCTTATCTTCACTTGACAGTGCTACATCAATGTTCTCTAAGTTATCTATGATCTTATTGAAATCATCTAGTTGACTTTGAATGGACTTATCTTCTGATACTTTGAAGGAGTAGAGTTTCTGCTTGGTGTACAGCCAGTTTGCTAATGTCTTCACCATGTAAAGATCAGCAAGCTTCTTCCACATATCCCTTGCAGATGCTTCCTTTGTGACTTCCCTTAGAGCTTTATCACCTAAGCACAGAATGATGACACTTCTTGCCTTTGATTGTTGATCTTGATCTGCAGCTAATGCACCAGCACCCACATCAGCTGCTTGATCTGCTGGTAGTGGTTTAATTGCATCAGCCAGCCCTTGTTGGATCAGTACAGCCTCCATCTTCATCCTCCACAAACTGAAATCAACTTTCTCTGTAAATTTCTCCACATCAAACTTGGTTGTAACCATGATTCTTCCCTTCTGATATGATATTGTGGCAGCTTCTTCTTCTTCCCACAGATGACGCCACTTCTTATGAAACCAAAACAACACTTGATGAAAAACACTCAAGAAATTGCACTTCACTCAATTGTTTGATCACTCACGTTTCACACACGAATCAATTGATAAACGAAGAATGAAATGAAAGAGATCAACACAAAGATGTATAGTGGTTCGACATAAGCCTACATCCACTTTCTTAAGAGAAGAATTCACTAAACAATGATGATGATGGTTACAAGACTACAAGCACACCTGAAAACCCTAATTCTTAAGCTTGTTTCTTCTAAACTGATGTGTGCAGATTGTGTGATGAAGATGATGAGCTGACTTCCAACTCTTCTATTTATATGAATGTGAAATCAACACCTTGATTCCCTTTCATCCAATCAAATGCATGCTTAACAGAATCAGTTATAACTTATCTTTAACCGTTTGGAAGCTTCTTCAATGCTGCTGAACTCATCTAGCTGCCAAGCTAACTACCACATTGATCAATTGATGCTCCAATGATCTAACGGCCAATGTATATGATCCTCTACTCACTTGATCTACTAATGAACAGCCTCCACGTGTAGCATTTGTTTTCCCAGCTGCAACACACACACATACTCCTGCCATACACAAACACTCATGCATGCATGCAGGTCTACCTTCACATAGAGTTATTGGTTTATTAGGTGATGTTTGTTTTGAGGTTTTGAGGAGTTTGAAAATCATGAATAATGATGTTGTGTTTGTTTTGGATTTTTAATAGGGTAGGTTTTAACTTTATGTCAAATCAATGAGTAAGAATGTATTAATTTATGTAAGAAAGTAGATGAGAGAGGAGAGATAAAGAGAGAAAGTGTATTAATTGAGTAGAGAGAATATATATAGGTATATATAGGGGTGATTTTTAAAATTGGATATGGAATTTCAGTTCCAATTCCGGGTTTTAAAACCCGAAACAAACATCCCCTTAGGGTTTAGGATTAACGTTGGAGGGTAATAATGTTCAAAAAGTGTATATTTGGTAGAATTAGTAAGTTCTAAACAAAAGTGTCTATATTAATTTTCAACTGTAAAATTTGTATAAATCTTATTTTTTTCCCTATAGTTGGAAACTATAGGAAATATATATGCAACTACTCTTGTTTGAGGTGTCTGTTTCCTCGTTCAAAATTTATCTGAATATGGGCATAACTCATAGGCGTTAAGTAGAGTAGGTCCAAGAGTGAGTTCATCGTTGAAATGTTTTCTGCTATACATTTTCTCATGATGGTATTTTGAGAAAGGCAAATTATGGTATGAAATTTTTTATTTTATACCTTATCTCCTGTGAACGGGTTCATCGCGTGCCCTAATTTTACTAAATCGTGAACAATTACTTACTCCCTCCACTTCTTCTGCTTTTAGTTTTGATTCTCTCCTTGAAGATCTTCCTCATGGTATTTCACTTTTTTAATTTCTTTTTTGGGAAAATGATGTGAATAAATATGGGGAACCAATTCTGGGTTTTCTTTGTTTTCTTGAATTTTGGTGTTATGGGTTTCGTTTTTTATTCAGTCTTTTTGCTTTTTTATATTCCAAAATGTTATCTTGTTAGGGTTCTGTAAAAATTGTTCAAAAGTTAACTTCACTTTCTGAGGAATTATGTCCCATTAGGCATTTTACAGATATGTTGATGCAGAGTGAAGAAATATAACGCTCTTTTTTTTTTCCTTTTCAATTTTACTGATTTTTAAACATAATGTAAGTTTTTTTTTTTTTTCCTCAGTACCATAATTGGCTTCACTTTTACTATTCCTTGTTGTTTTAGAAACGTTGTTTTTTTTTTTTTTCAAACCAATTTTATTGAATTTTAGGTGCATTTTAGGATATTCAGGTAATAAATAAGGTGTAAATTAATGTTATAATGAGTGTTAGTAAGGTCTAAATTAATGTTTTGAGTGTAAGGATCAAGAAATTTGAAAATAAAGTAATTTTTGAAGTTTTTGGACAAATGTGTGTTTCTTTTTCCTTGCCCCCTTTTCCTACAAAGTGAGACCAAGTCTTGTTTAAGACTGTTACATGGAACATTCTATGAAACGGATAAGAAGTGACTGTGTATTTAACAGAAAAGTGATCGATAACTTGTTAGAGAAACACTTTTCTTACATAACAATTCTATTGATCTATTCTAGCTGATTCCATACTATGAAATGTGTGATTTATATGAGCAGAGTATATGATCATGATATTTTTTTCATTATTGAGTTTTGAGAATCAAGTGATTTGGTTCAACTCGTTTCTAGGAGAAAAGTGTAGTGTCTGCAGTTGGGAAACTATGAAATATATGCAACTACTCTTGTTTGAGGTGTCTATTTCCTCGTTCAAAATTTATCTGAAATGGTGCTCTCTCCGATTAATCGGTCACGTGAAATATGTTTCGTAATGTTGTGTAGCAGTTTTTCTTCTTAAGTTTTCTACTGTGTGAATATTAACAAATGAGCACTGTACCTACTATTTGCATCAGCATTCATTCTTCTTTTTTTCTACTATTAAAGGTTATAACTTACTTTCCCTGCTTTTTTTCTTGCCAACTTCGCAAGTCTCTAGAATTTCCGGTAAGACAATCGTCGAAGCAGGTCATGCTAGCCACCTTGGTGTAAAACCGTTAAAATATAAAGAAATAAAAAAAGCAACGGGCAACTTCCGACCAGACAATTTGTTAGGATATGGAGCATTTGGTCTTGTTTATAAAGGATGGATTGATGTGCGCACTCTTAAAGCTTCTAAGCATAATTCTGGAAGTGCTGTTGCTGTGAAGAAAAGCCACCAGCATAGCTCCCAGGGACATAAAGAATGGCTGGTAACTTTTTCGCCTCCATTATTGTTTGGTTTCTAATTCTTGGCTGAAATTTGTATTAAACCTTTAGTCTTTGCAGACGGAAATTGAGTATTTGAGCCAACTTCATCATTCAAATCTTGTCAAACTTATTGGGTATTGTTCGGAGGGAGACAACCCGATCTTGGTGTACGAGTTCATACCCGAAGGAAGCTTGGCCAATCACTTATTTGGAAGTACACATTTGTGAAAGTTAATTGCATTGCATGACTCGTGATATTAATTATGCCTTCCAAAATAAATTTTGATGTGATGAATGAGTGAAGTGTTTCTATATCAATTAAATCATCTTTGTTTTTATTAGAATTTGGATTTGTAAATGTGAATTGCACTATCTGTGTAATAGTGGGGCATCAAGCGCTTTCTTGGATGACAAGAATCAAAGTAGCCATAGGAGCTGCCAGAGCCCTCTCATTCTTGCACGAGTTGTCAACACCAGTGATACATCGAGGTTGCCAGTGTAATAGCATTCTTTTGGATGAGGTAAGTTGGTGAATCATTTGATATGTTCCTTTGTTTTTTCAAACTTACTCAGAGAAGCTATGTCTGGTGTGCAGGAATTTAACGCGAAGCTGTCTGCTTTTGGTCTGGCTATGGATGGTCCTACTGGTGATAGGACTCATGTATCAACTGCAGTTAGGGGTACATATCGTATTATTGCACCTGAATATGCTCTCACAGGTTATTAATTCTGTCTGAAGTTTCTTCGTATTTCCTTTTCCATTTTCTGTTTTGCAAAAAACTCATATACATGTTGATGAGGCCCTGGCTTGATGGCAAGGAGGCTTCGGATCGGGTTCAAGTTCCACCCTATTGCGTGCCTCTTGTCCAACAGCATGTTGGTTTCATATAATTATCTACTATGATTATAATCTCATTATGATTAAAGAATCGAACTCAAGCTATTGTCTTTCTCACCGTTGCCAATATTTCTTAAGAACAGGACACTTGTCAGTAAAATGCGATGTATATGGATTTGGTGCTGTTCTGTTTGAAATACTGTCAGGGAGACGAGCTACTGACCGAATTATGGGTGGTACTATTGAGCAAACCGTAGTTGAATGGGCGAAACATTCGCTTGAAAACAGAGCCGTTGCACGGATCATGGACACTAAGTTGGATGGGAAATACCCTATTACAAGAGCATACACAGTTTGGAAGCTAGCTTTGCAGTGTCTAAGCGAGGTGCCACGAGAAAGACCGACGATGGCCGAGGTTGTTTTTACACTTCAAAATCTCTAATGCCCAAACCTCCCTTCAAGAAAAGGAGCAAGGAGAAGTAAACCTACAGCAAGAGGCTATTCTCGAGGATGTAAGAATGGCAACGCAGAATGAAGGTTTGTATCTGTTGGGATAAACACACGAATAATCAAATAATAAAATATTTGTCTACGCAGCGGAATGATCAATTATCCCTCTCTTGTGTGAATCTAGCAGGAAACAATCCTAATAATAATATGCACGATAAAGCAAGCAATCAACAACGCACGACACAAGCAATTTAACGTGGAAAACCTCCTCAATGTGAGAAGGTAAAAAATCACGGGACCGAAGCCCACCAAAAACTTCACTATGAGACCAAAGTTCAAGAGTTACAATCTGCCACCACAGACGAACTATCACAAACGTATCAAGACAATCAATACTTGATAACAAACAACGAGATTAGAAAGCCCTCACCAAACTACACCAACTGACGTTCTGAGTTCGCAACTGTAGAACCCTCAGAATCCGATCTCCACCATCCAGAATCAACCCCTGTGAGTCCTGAACGTGCTGTCCAAATTACAGCTCGATCCAACGGTTAGTTTGTGAGAAACGGCTCTTTCCCCTCGACTGCGCAGAACAGAATCGCCCAGAAATCTGCTTCTGTCTTCGGCGTATTTCTGTCAACCCAAAGCTCTAAACACGATCTCCACCGTTCAGAATGTACCTCCACGAGTTCCGAACGTGCTGACAAAATTTCTGCTTGATCCGACGGTTGAAACTCCGTTTATTGCTTTTGCAATATCACTGCGCTCGGACTTCCTCTCAAAACGCAAATTGTGTTTTTGCTGCCCACACTTCCTTCTTGCTCCCATCAATGACTTATGTGACAATATAACCTAAGTATTGGGCCTACTTGGGCTTTTCCACCTTGTTGGATATTAGGCTCTTCACATATTTGGAAACCCAACCCGACAAATCTCCCCCTTTCCGATTATGTGGAGAGACTAGCCATTCCGGCTATCACACGACATACCTCGAGCTTCTCTCTAGGCAATGCCTTCGCCATCATGTCAGCACCATTATCATCTGTATGAATCTTTTCAAGCTCAAGCAACTTATCATTGATGACATCCCTCATCCAATGATATCTCACATGAATATGCTTCGATCTTGAATGAAATGCAGCATTCTTGCTGAGATGGATAGCACTCTGACTATCACAAAATACTACATACCTCTGTTGCTTCAATCCAATCTCCTCCATAAACCTTTTGAACCATAACACCTCTTTACATGCTTCCGTTGCAGCGATGTACTCTGATTCTGTTGTGGAGAGTGCAACACACTTTTGCAATCTTGATTGCCATGACACAGCGCCACCTGCGAATGTCACTAGGTAAGCAGAAATCGACTTTCTGGTGTCCACATCAGATCCCATATCTGAATCGGTATAGCCAACTAACTCGGGCTTCCCACCTCCAAAGGTGAGTCTCAAACTAGACGTACCTCGTAGATACCTCATTATCTACTTCACAGCATTCCAATGCTTCTTTCCTGGATTAGACAAATAACGGCTAACAACACCAACTGAATGAGCTATGTCAGGCCTCGTACACACCATTGCATACATCAAGCTTCCCACAGCTGAAGCATATGGGACTCTTCTCATTGCTTCCTTCTCTTCATCGGTTGAAGGACTATGATGAGCACCAAGCTTAAAATGAGTGGCAGCAGGAGAACTAACCACTTTAGCTTTGCTCATATTGAATTTCTCAAGCACTTTCTCAATATACTTCTCCTGTGACAAGTGCAGCTTCTTGTTTGCTCTATCTCGGGTGATGTTGATACCAAGGATTTTCTTTATTGGCCCCAAATCCTTCATGGCAAAGGATCTGCTCAACTGTTTCTTCAACCTGTCAATTCTTGAAACATTCCTGCCAACAATCAATATATCATCAACATATAGCAATAATATAATGAAATCATCATCCGAGAACTTCTGAACAAACACACAATGATCAGAAATAGTCTTCTGGTAGCCTTGCTCCCCCATAACTGACTCAAATTTCTGATACCAAAATCTAGGTGCTTGCTTCAAACCGTAGATACTTTTCTTCAGTTTGCATACATGGTCTTCTTTTCCCTTCACCTTGAAACCTTCAGGTTGCACCATGTAAATCTCTTTATCTAGCTCACCATGAAGAAAAGCAGTTTTGACATCCATCTGCTCAATCTCCAAGTCAAAACTAGCAGCCAAATCAAGCACAAAACGGATAGAAGACATTTTTACAACCGGAGAGAAAATTTCTTCAAAATCAACTCTCTCTTTCTGACTGAAACCTTTAACAACCAATCTAGCTTTGAATCGAGGCTTTGAGGTGTGCTCATCTTGTTTTATCCTGTACACCCACTTGTTCTTCAAAGCATGCTTCCCCTTTGGTAGTTTCACCAGATCAAATGTGTCATTTTCATGCAAGGACTTCATCTCATCTTGCATTCCTTCCAACCATTCATTCCTGTGTTCTCCACGAACTGCTTCTCCATAGCATTCAGGCTCTCCCCCGTCGGTCAAGAGCACATACTGATCAGGAGAATACATCCTAGAAGGTAGACGAGCTCTATTACTTCTTCTAGGTGGTTCTTGAACCTCCTGTTCTGGAACATCAGGTGGTTGTGGCTGATCGATATCCTCTTCATCATGCAAAGGATAATCGACATGCTCATCATTACCAAAATCAGGCTGATCCTGATTTTCCTCTTCAGCTTCTACTTGACCTTGACTGTGAGGAACAATTTCCAAGTCAATCAAGTCATCACCAGGTGTAGAAACTGAGCTATCCGTCTTCTCAATGTCTCTTATGGTTTGATCCTCAACAAACACAACATCCCGACTTCTGACAAGCTTCTTCTCCAAGGGATCATAAAGTCTGTAACCAAACTCATCTTGGCCATAACCAAGAAACACACACTGTCGAGTCTTCATATCCAACTTAGACCTCTCATCTTTGGGAATATGCACAAATACCTTACATCCAAAGACCCGTAAATGATTATAGGAAACATCTTTTCCTAACCAGACTCTATCTGGAACATCAAAGTCTAAAGGAACACACGGAGTAAGATTTAAAACATGTACAACAGTACTCAAAGCCTCACCCCAAAATGATGAAGACAATCCTGCTTCTGATAGCAGACATCTTACTCTCTCGACCAATGTTCTGTTCATCCTTTCTGCAAGACCATTCAACTGAGGAGTCTTTGGAGGAGTCTTTTGATGTCGGATACCTTGCTCTCTGCAATACTCATCAAAAGGACCAATATATTCTCCTCCATTATCCGATCTGATGCATTTCAACTTCTTCCCAGTCTGTCTCTCAACTAAGGCATGAAACTGTTTGAATGCATCGAGCACCTGATCTTTCGTCTTCAACGTGTAGATCCAGGTCTTTCTTGAGTGATCATCTATAAAAGTAACAAAATATAAAGCACCACCAAGAGTTCTTGTTTTCATAGGACCACAAACATCAGAATAAATTAAATCGAGTATACCTGATGCTCTGGTAGGAGTTGAGGTCTTGAAAGCAACTCGAGTTTGCTTTCCCGCCAAACAGTGAGAGCACTTCCTTAAAGATGCATTCTTCAAGTCTGGAATGAGATTTCTCTTCTCTAAAATCTTCAATCCCTTTTCACTGATATGACTGAGTCTGCTGTGCCACAACTCAACTATCCCCTCATTCTTAACTGCATTAATAGAGCCATCAAGTAACTTTGCTTGCATCAAGTACAATGAGGAGTGTTTTTTACCTCTAGCAACAACTAAAGAACCTCTTGTAAGCTTCCACTGAGCATCGAAGAACACACTGCAGAAACCTTCATCATCAAGTCTCCCAACAGATATCAAGTTCAACCGAAGATCAGGCACGTGCTTCACATTTCTCAAAACTAGCGTAGCACCATTACTAGTCCGCAAACATACATCCCCAACGCCAATGGCTTTAGCTAAGCCATCATCACCCATCCTAACATTTCCATAGTCACCTGACACGTAGGATGTGAACATATCTCTACGAGATATGGCATGTATGGATGCACCACTATCAATTACCCAACTGCTCTCACCATATGCAAGATTGACAACTTCATAATCACGAAAGATAAGAAAATCACCTGTTGCAGCAGACACTCGATCATTATCTTTCGTTTCTTCATTCTTCTTTTCTTTTCCATTTACTTTCTTATCATCTTGCTTGGGTTTTCTGCAATACCTTGCTATGTGTCCTGGAGTTTTACAATTCCAACACTCAACCTTGCTATGTCTGTTGGATTTACTCCTCCTGCCTTTTTGCTTACCTGTTGGACCTCTACTATTACTTCTCCTCCTCTTCTCTGTAACCAAAACCTCTGATTGCTGTAAAGGGCCCTGCGATTTTCTCCTCATTTCCTCATTCAAAATGATGCCCTTAACCAAATCCATTGTAATGGTACCATTGGGGGCTGAATTAGACAAAGATGTCCTGAATGTCTCCCATGAATTCGGCAATGTACCAAGAAGCCATAAGCCCTGTACTTCATCCTCAAACTTGATATTCATTTCCGACAATTGATTAATAATGCCCTGAAATGAATTCAAGTGATATGTCATAGGAGTGCTATCCTTGAATTTCAGATTCATCAACTGTTTGATTAGAAATAACTTGTTATTCCCAGTTTTTCTAGCATACAGTTCCTCCAACTTTTTCCACAATGTTCGTGCATGTGTTTCTCCACTAACATGGTTCAATACATTATCATCCACCCACTGCCTAATGTAGCCACATACTTGACGATGCAATATTGCCCATTGCTCATCTGTTTTATCATCAGGCTTTTTAGTTTCAAATACAGGCAAATAATAATCTTTCACATAAAGAAGATCCTCCATCTTGCCTTTCCACAAATGATAATTAGAACCATTGAGATTCACCATTCTATTAGTATTGGTTTCCATATTCACCACAAGGCACAGAGCATCAACCCGCTTTGATACCACTTTGTTGGGATAAACACACGAATAATCAAATAATAAAATATTCGTCTACGCAGCGGAATGATCAATTATCCCTCTCTTGTGTGAATCTAGCAGGAAACAATCCTAATAATAATATGCACGATAAAGCAAGCAATCAACAACGCACGACACAAGCAATTTAACGTGGAAAACCTCCTCAATGTGAGAAGGTAAAAAACCACGGGACCGAAGCCCACCAAAAACTTCACTATGAGACCAAAGTTCAAGAGTTACAATCTGCCACCACAGACGAACTATCACAAACATATCAAGACAATCAATACTTGATAACAAACAACGAGATTAGAAAGCCCTCACCAAACTACACCAACTGACGTTCTGAGTTCGCAATTGTAGAACCCTCAGAATCCGATCTCCACCATCCAGAATCAACCCCTGTGAGTCCTGAACGTGCTGTCCAAATTACAGCTCGATCCAACAGTTAGTTTGTGAGAAACGGCTCTTTCCCCTCGACTGCGCAGAACAGAATCGCCCAGAAATCTGCTTCTGTCTTCGGCGTATTTTCGTCAACCCAAAGCTCCAAACACGATCTTCACCGTTCAGAATGTACCTCCACGAGTTCCGAACGTGCTGACAAAATTTCAGCTTGATCCGACGGTTGAAACTCCGTTTATTGCTTTTGCAATATCACTGCGCTCGGACTTCCTCTCAAAACGCAAATTGTGTTTTTGCTGCCCACACTTCCTTCTTGCTCCCATCAATGACTTATGTGACAATATAACCTAAGTATTGGGCCTACTTGGGCTTTTCCACCTTGTTGGATATTGGGCTCTTCACATATTTGGAAACCCAACCCAACAGTATCAGTGTCAAAATTATTCAACAGAAGATTAAAATACAGACAACGTACAAAAGATTTTTGATTGTGTTGCCATATGATCCTGTTGAGACGGCCGTCACTTGCAAAATGCACACACACACACAAACACACATTCGAACGTGAGAAAATGGAGAAGCAAAGAGTGTGAATGTGTGATGAACAATCGATTTGAATACGGAAACGTTGAATGTTTGTTTCTCGTCTTATAATTATGATTATCACTTCTTATTCGTTTCAAGAAACTCATTTTATAAGACAGTTTCACACAAGTAAGTTTTTGTCAGCAAGTCGGGTAAATAATCAGACTTTGTTTTATGAGTCTTTCTATAAGTATATTAATAGTAGTTCACCACTATATTTCAACATATTGTTCTCAATGAAAATCACACCAATTTATTACATATCATTAAACCCCCATGTCAGAAATCATCCCTGATATTTATTTGACCATCATATGCCACCATTTAAGACTGGAAATCCATTGACAATTTTCTACAAGAATTAAGAAGGATCAGATCATCATCAACATATAATTAATCACAAAACCAAGATGATTAATTAATTAAGACAGCTCCAAAAACTAGCTACCTGGACGCAAGAAACGGTGTACTCCACATCACTCTCTGAGATCTGATGGTGAGTCACAACCCTAACTCTGACAATAAACTCATGCTTTAATCAAATATGTTTTTTTATATTTAAATTTAAATAAAAAAATTAACATGCAAATTTATTCTGAAAAACAATACTTTCGTGAACCAAAGGCCAACGCCAGTATACCATTTGCTTCCAGTTTTTTTACCATTTCATCTGCAGTCATACCCATATCCTCCAGAATATCGAAATGGACCTGCTCATTCATCAACACACGTTTAAATTTTACCTGTCTAAATTTATTTTAACCATATATATCTTACAGAAATGGTGAAAAATGCCTGCTTTAACCATTTGTTCGTGTGTAGCATATATAGCATGCATGGGGTAATGAAGTCCAAAATTTAAAAAATATGACATCTTTTCAAAAATAAAAAATAAAAAATTATAATGACTTGCATTTCTCCGAATTAAGTTAAGTATTTAAACGACATTTTACCAGTTATCGATCCCTCAGTTTCAATTGGGATAACAATAAAAAATAACTTACAATATTTGTCTCCACGGAAGACACGTCAACTTTCAATCCTCTGATATTGTTAATTGCAACTGAAACATAACAAACAATTAAATATAGCATTAATTTTGCATTAGAAATTAAAACCAATTTGGGGAAAAACAAAGTACCTGCCAAAGATTTAGCATTCTTGTGATCGTTTTCAAGCTTACTGATATTTTGTTGTATGGAGACTAAACCAGCAGCACATAACATGCCAACTTTCCTGATGCTACCGCCTAATCCCTTCCTAAGAATCTTCGCCTTTCGAACCAAAGAAGAGCGATTATTTATTGCAGAATGTTGTATTTTTGTACATTTTTCATTTTCGTCCATTCCACTACTTTTACACGTTCCCAATAATATTTACACTACACAATATATTGTCATTAAAACATCACAATGTTACGGAATACCACCTATTTTTTATACTTTATTCACCAAATCCAACCACTTTTATCACTTTTTCTCTTTGAATTAACTAAAATACCCCTATCTTCTCTTACATTGTACACCTAAAAAGCAAATTTTCTCAATCTACATTCTCACATACACCTGCGAAACTGTGAGGGCTGAGGAGGGAGTACATTATTTGGAAACTAAAGCCTATACCCTAGCAAAATTCTGAGTTAATATTTTAAAGGTCCTGTAATTTTAAGTTCGATATGCATAATGTCCTTTAACTATTTACTGTATTACTTTGTCATTTTTTATTCAAATTTAATCAATTTTTACCAAAATTTGTCAAGAGTGACTTGATTAAGAATTAAATGATTCACTTCTCTAACAGTTTAAGTGTTCGAACCTCACCATCACCCATATATGAGAAAATTCCAGATGCAAGGCTTGAAACAAAAATTAACCCCGTCCTTATATAATGATTTACTTCTCTACCAATTTAAACTTTTAGATGAGGGTTCATTTAACAAAACTAGAAAAAGTTTCCAAAAATTGCCTCTAATTTTGGAGTTTCCAATTGAATCCAATTTTAGTTATTTATCTTTCTAATTTATCAATTTTATATTCTAAGTTTATTTTAAATACTAAACTTTAAACCTTATATATCATTTAATATTAGGTTAATTGCAAAAAAAAAAAACCACGAACTTTACTCCTATTGCAAATTAATCTTCACTTTTGAGAAATTGCAAAAAAAACAACTACTTTAAGTATTGTTGCAAAAAATTCCAAGAAAACCATACTTTTAATTAGAAATTGAGTGCATTTTGCAACAATACTTAAAGGTTGTGGTTTTTTTTGCAATTTCTCAAAAGTGAGGATTAATTTACAATATGAGTAAAGTTCGTGATTTATTTTGCAATTAACCCTTTAATATTTAAAGAAAAAAGACCTCTATGTAAATGGGTTACATATAAGTTTAGTTTCATGTGATTTATATTTTATTTTACTAATATGATATAATTTCTATCCTTTTTTTTTATCAATGATTTTAGGGCATATTTATATTTATGATTCACGTAATTATATTACCTTGGAAATGAAGGTTTTGGAACCTGCAATAATACTACCAGCTGGAGCACCAAGCCCTTTGGAAAGGCAAACCTACATAAGTTGATTGATGTCAGAAGAAAGACATTAATAAATCATTAAACAAACATTTAACAATGAATCAACATTACATTCCCAATATTTTCTTAAGGATGATGCAAGAATTATATGGAAGATACCATTACTGAATCTGCAGCCTGAACAAGCCTATGTACAGGTACTCCAAGAGCCTTCAGTGAAACAAATTCTTAATTAGCTTTAACATAACATAGTAGGAATTCGAATTAGACAAAAAATAATTATTAAAAGTTCAAATTTTCAGTGCAGTCTCACATGTAATGTTTTTATTTTGACAAAAAATTGATCACCAGGATTAGACAACTTTTCAATTTTTAGAATCGAGCAACAATTAAATATAAGGGAATCTTGATAAAAAAAAAACTTAAATATAAGGGAATAGCGATCTCGATGTTTTGTTACACGTTGATGTTACATCTCTTGTGTAACCGAGCAGAATCAGTATATCCACATAATTTGCATAGTTTGTTATTGGATGAAATTGGTAGTTGAATTAAGAAAACATTGTTTGATGGTTGTGGTAGTTATATTGAATTAAGAAATTCTGTTCTGATGTATCTTATCATCAATAAAAAAAATTCTCTCCTTGTTGACGTAGATATTTTGTATCGAACCACTTAATCAGTATTTTTTATGTTATACATTTTTTTTTTTGTCCTTGTTGAATGATTGTTATATTTTGATGGTTTCTTGAATTAAATTCACAATAATTTATTAGAGAAAAGAGGAAAAATTAGAGCTTAAGAAAACACATGAAGTTTGAGAACAAGAAATTAAATTTTTTTCTCGATCACTCATAACAGTCACTGATTTTTAACGAGTGACACAAAAGATATAATACTATTTTGTAACAAAAAATTCAGTGTGGTAAATAGATTGGAAATATGAACTCACCACAGATGCGTTGAATATACGAGAGCCATCAATATGAAGCTTCAATCCATATTTATTGGCTAGCTCCCCTACTTGGTCTGTATATTCCACACTAAGACATCTACCACCACAACTGCATAAGCAAATCTTTTATTACATATTAAATTATGATGCATGTTTCTAGATTTTCTAGAAAAATAGATCTTAATGCTATTAAAAGAAGGACAAACATCCTATAATTTAAATTGATTCTAAAAGTTGCATTTTTATTTTTATTACAATTTTTTTTTTCAAATCCTAATGAAAGGAACCAACACATAATTTTTTAAAGAGAGGGACTAGGATACAATCGGGTGTACCAATTGAATTGGTACATCCTTGGTCCCCACCCTTCTTAATTAATTCATGCTCCTTCATTAATATTGTTTTTTATTTTATTTTTAAATTTATTTTATTTAAATGACTATTATACCCTAAACCTTAAGGATAAATTATACCCTAAACCACAAGGGTAAAATTGTAATTATACCCTAAACCCTAAACCCTAGGGGATAAATTATGCCCTAAACCACAAGGGTAAAATTACAATTATACTCTAAACCCTAAACTCTAGGGATAAATTATACCCTAAACCACAAGGGTAAAATTGCAAGTATATCCCTAAAATTAAATAATAATAAAAAAAAAATAGTAATAACAACAGCTAAAAAAAAAAGACGAAAGCACACATTGAAAGTGAAGGAAGGAAGTTGTACGGGGGTTGTACCAAAATGGAGGTTGTATACAAGTCATTATCATTTTTTAATTAAAAAATGATGAGTGGAACAAAATAAAAATGCAACTTTAATTAGAACCAATTTAAGACTGTGAGACTATTTTTTAAAGAGTTGATATTAGGTGCACCCGGGTGCAAGATGCACCCATATGTGTATAATTTTTTATTTTATTTGTATACATGTTATTCTATTTTGTATACGTGTTTTTTAATAATTGTATACTTTTTTCACACTAAGTTTTTCATTAAAAAAACTAGCATCCATATGTATGTAACGTGTTATTCAATATTGTATATATGTTTTTTAATAATTGTATATTTTTTACACTCAATTTTTCATTAAAAAAACTAACAATTAAATTGTATACATTTTTATTCATATTTGTATATGCTTTTGTTTATATTTGTATACGTTTTTTAAAATGGGTGCACCATATCTTAAGGTGCACCCGAGTGCACAGTATAATTAGCTTTTTTTTAAATGACACTTTTCGTACGGATAAAAATGCATTTTTTTCCTTTTAAATATCTATCTATTTTTCTTTAATAAAAATATACTCCTTCCATCCTTAAAAATTGTTTACTCTTTTTATATTGATTCGACTCACATAATTATTCATTCCAAAAAAGGAAATATTATTATGATCTAACACTTAAAAGTACGCACTAATTTAAAAGATGTCATCCCTTCTTTCCACACAATATTTTTTATACTTTATTTATTATCCAAAAATATTATATATATTACTCCTGAAAATCAATAAAATAAAATTAGTGAAAAAGTAATTTTTCTAATGATCTATATAGTATATCGTAAAGGTGAGCAATTTTGGGTAGATATATTTATATATGTATATATTTATTCTCTGGGAAAGCTACAAAACTTACACTGTGTGAGAATTTTCCAAGCAGATCAACCTTGTTTTTGGAAAACATATTTCAAACCTTTGATCCCTTATTGATTCCTCAATCAGTTTAATGTCCATGGTACCATCTTCATTGTTCTTCACTGTTCTTGGATGAACACCTCCAATGGTAGAAATGCTTCCACTCTCAAATAAATGGAGATGAGAAGACTGTCCTAAAATGACTTCACTACCCCTGAGCTGACAGTGAGTCAGTACACAGAGAAGATTAGCCATTGTACCCGTTGGGGCAAACAGCGCTGCCTCATTCCCCAAAACTCTTGCCATTTCCTCCTCCAAACGAGCCGCAGTCGGGTCGTAACCCATTACTTCGTCATCAACCTCTGCGTTCTTCATTGCAGCATGCATGGCTTCACTAGGTTTAGTGACAGTGTCGGATCGAAGGTCGATTCTTGTCCTAGCCATCGTCCTTAATCAGATTTTGATATTAGTGAAATTTTGATTATGAAAAAATATATAACTGATTTTGTACTACTTATTACTAGATATTTACTAGACATTAAAACCTTAGGACTTATAATATTCAACTCTTAGGACAAAGGGATAAATAAAGCATCCAAGAAGTAGGTGCACTATTTATTTTTTTATGGAATTAAGAAGTACTAATTGTGCGGCTCGGATTCCCTGTGCCAATTTTGGTACATCATCGTTTGTGTCACACCGTTAGATGGACGATATGTAGGAGAAAAAAACTATATCCTAAAACTTAAACTCTAAGGGTATTTCCCCTTTTACGTATCAATAACTTAACGTGTGGCACAGAAGATGATGCACGAAAATGACGCAGAAGATCCGGTGTGCTAATCGTTCGCATAAGTTATAGGGATCATAGTTTCGTACACTAAATTTATTTTTGCGTGTAAATACGAACATTGAATACTTTGTCCATTTAATTAAGTTTTTGGGACCTCTACTCTACTCTACTTGAAAAACTATGAGGTTAAAATCGTCACATACAATATATATGCTTTATTCAAAATAGTCCCATGAAATTTAATTTTTCTGAAATATTAGTCTTATAAATTTTAAATTCTCACCTAAATGATTAATTTTACTTAAAAATATTCAATTTTTCTAATTTAATGGGATGTGACTGAATCAGTGTTTTTACAAATTATAGGACAAAATTGATAACAAAATATTGTTTTGGAGAAATCGAAGAAAAACTAAAAGGTTTGAGGCAAAAGCGAATGTTTGTTATTTTGGGATTTTTTTCGAATAAAGAAAAAAAAAGACAAATTTATTTTTTGAACTAAAAAACTATCGTAGCTGGGATGATGATAAAGAGGGCTGATGGGTTTGTTTGTTTTTTAAAACGTAAATTCACTCGATATTTAATTAATGTTATGGAAATTGCAGAAAATGATATTAATAGGGATATTATCTTTTAGAACCGTTGAAGTTATATGTACGAATCTAAATCCATACGTTCAAACTTCAATGGTAGAGATAAATTCAATTTAAAAAAAAAAAAGTTTGTAGTGGTAATATATGAATTATTAGCCTAAAAAGAGTGATTTAACATTATAGTCTTTATAAATAATTGTTAATATTAATGGTTTTGTGATAATAATTAATTTGTGATAAATATCTTATGAGACGGTTTTAATCAGGTGGGCTAGCTAGGCCCACCTGGCCACAGGCTCCTCACACAAGTGAGTGACCTAGGTTCAATTCCCATTGGGAACGAATAAGGAGGCTTGGAGAATTAGTCCCATTGGGAACGAATAAGGAGGCTTGGAGAATTAGGGTGCATGGAGACTTGGTAAACTAATTACTAACTATACTAACAACTAACTTTGAACTGGAACAGAATGACCACCATTACCAACAATAATAGGATGATCTAACCGAGAATAAGACGTGAGAATACCTGGATTCTCCGACATGTGAGAGGTTGCATTTGCCTGGGTTGGACGTCAGTGGGTACCGAGGTGTGCTGTCCATATGGCTGGAAAACAGCATTTGCCTGGGTTGGACAGGGTACAAGAATTCCAGGTGAGGGAGAAGGCTGGCCGGCAGACAGTGTGGGATAGGGGCAAGGGGGCTGTGGCCAGGATGAAGTATAAGGCCACCAAGGTGTCGGCGTATACCAGCCTAGGAAGGGTGAGGGAGAGCCATTCCCCCGACCACGGCCTGAAGGTCGTTGATTCGAATTGGAAGTTGCCTTGCGGGACTGCCCGCGCTGAGTACCATAGCCTGCCATCGGAGCTTTGTTATGGACGTCTTCAGTGCTTTCAGTGGAAGCGACGAGACCAGCCACCGATGGTGTAGTTATGGCAGCCTGCTTTGCTTTCCTCGTCTTTTCGAGGATGAGTTTGGAGCGGGCCTCATAAAATTAAGGTAAGGGATCCGTTTGCTGAATGAACGTTGCAACCCCATCATAGCATTCATTGAGAGCTGTTATCAGTTGCAGAACGAAGCGTTGATTTGATACTGGAGATCCGACATTCGCCAACTGATCAGCCAACATCTTGAGTTCTTGGCAATATGCAGAGATTGTGGGAAAATTATTAATAAGGGAAATAGATAGTATATCTTTTTCCTTATAATTAGCCTTGATTATTGTTAGTCATTCCCTCTTATTATGGGAAGATTATTGTACATTCATTGTAAATACACACTATATATACAAGTTGTTAGGATCACCACAAATACGGTGAATTCTATTCCTTCTCTCCATTTCTCACATGGTATCAGTAATCTGATAGATCCTCACGCTTCTGCAACGTATTCCCTTCCTTCTCCATCGTCTTCTCTCCCCTCTCTCATCACAATGGCAAACCCTAACCCTACCTCTGATTCCCTTCCCGTCAACACAATGATCAACATGGTCCCAGTGAAGCTAGATTCCACCACGTATCTTATTTGGCATCGTCAAATCCTCCACATGGCCGAGTGTTACGATCTCGAGGGCTTCCTCGATGGATCTGTCAGTGAGCCGGACGACACCATCGCCGCCGCGAACGGTGAGCCTTCTCCTAACCCGGCGTATCAGACTTGGCGTACGAAAGATCGGAAGCTCCTTTCCGTAATCTGGACATCACTGTCTCCAGACGCCATGTCCGAGGTGATTGATTGCGCCACCTCCTCCGCCGCATGGAAGAATCTGCAGGCGGCTTTCTCCGACTCTTCAGCCTCACGCACGCATCAGTTGCGTGAGGCACTTCTCTCTCTCCGCAAGGCAGACATGGCTGTTGATGAATATGGCCGTAAGTTCAAAGGCCTGTGCGATCAGCTCTCCGCCGTTGGGAAACCAGTTGACCCCGCCGACCAATCCCACTGGTTCTTGCGCGGACTAGGGCTGCAGTTTGCTTCTTTCGCCGACACCCGCCTAGCCCTCACTCCGGTGCCTGGTTTCCGTGACCTCCTCAACCAAGCCAAGCAGTTCGAATCAATGATTCGTGTGATGGAGGGTGCGTCTCCTCCTGTCGCTGTCTTCAATGCGGAGCGAGGCCATATGCCGCATCAGCCGCAGGGAGGACGGAGTAGGACTCCCTCCGCTGGCAACCGTCAGTCGGGGCGTTTTGATAGCAACCAGCAGCGTCGCATTGATGGGGTCCAGCAGGGTCGTTTCGACGACGCCCCAAGCGGCAGTGGTTTTGTTGGTGGTGGAAATCGGCAGGGGCATGGCCGTGGTCGTGGTGGCTGGACGTACACTCCACGTTGTCAAATTTGTCGTGGAGAACACTACGCCAACAAGTGTCCTCAGTTTCTCCAGGCCCGCAATATTGCTCCTGCTGCTCATCTCGCGGATGCTTTCAATGCCTCTTGCCGCATCAGTCCGTCGGATTGGTATCTTGACTCTGGGGCTTCTGCTCATATGACGAATCACCAGTCCACACTTGAATCTTCCACTCCATATTCCGGTAATGGTTCTGTTATTGTTGGAAATGGCAATTCATTATCTATATCTCATGTTGGCTCAGGCTGTTTAACTCATGATATTAAATTGTTGGATGTTCTTGTGGTGCCACATATTACTAAAAACCTGTTATCCATCAGCAAATTGACAGCCGATTATCCAGTTGATGTTGTCTTTTCTAATAACATCTTTAAAATACAGAACCGTCAAACAAAGAAGGTTCTAGCTCAGGGCAGATGTGATAATGGTTTGTACTTGCTTGACCGGTGTACACCAGCTTTAGTTGCAGCTCTTCGTAATAAATCTCTGCTAGCAAGTTTTTCTTTGTGGCATTTACGCCTGGGGCATGTCCCGTTTGATGTTATTTCTCATTTGAATAAATTGGGGCACTTATCTGTTTCTTCTTTATTACCGGATCCTACTATTTGTTCTTCTTGTCAGCTTGCAAAAAGTAAACGATTGCCCTTTCCTCTAAATGAAAAACGTGCTTCTAGTGTGCTTGAATTAATTCATTGTGATTTATGGGGCCCTGCACCGATTTCTACGTCGGATGGATATAAATATTATGTGATCTTTGTTGATGATTTTTCACGCTTTACTTGGATTTATCCTCTGCGGTGCAAGTCTGATTTCTATACCATTCTAGTGAGTTTTCACAAGTTTGTCTGCAACCAGTTCTCTAGCACAATTAAAATATTTCAGAGTGATGGAGGGACAGAATTTGTGAACAACAAAGTACGTGGTTTCATGTCCGCACATGGAATTCATCACCGTCTATCGTGCCCTTACACTCCGCAACAGAATGGTCGTGCCGAGCGCAAGCATCGTCACATTTCTGAAATGGGCCTCTCTATGCTATTTCATTCTCACGCCCCAGGGTCCTTTTGGTTTGATGCTTTTAGTACAGCCGTTTATCTCATTAACAGGTTGCCATCCTCGATGCTACAGAACCAATCTCCTTTTGAAGTTTTGTTTGGCTTTACTCCTAACTATGCTCTTTTCCGGCCATTTGGTTGTCGAGTTTTCCCATACTTGCGTGATTATGCTGCACACAAGCTCTCTCCTCGGAGCAAGCCATGTGTCTTTTTGGGGTACAGCAGTTCTTACAAAGGTTTTCGGTGTTTGGATGTGGAATCCTCTCGCATTTATATTACGAGGCATGCTCAGTTTGATGAATCTCAGTTCCCTTTTCATCCTGCCACGACATCATCTTCTCCGGAAAATCTGGAGATAGTTGGTTTTCTTGATGATTCAGCTCCTGCTTCGGCTCCAGTTTCGGTGGACTCCCCGAAGTCTTCATCCACTCTCCTTAATGATGATGAGGATACTCCACCTGTAATTCATGATACTCCTGCTGGTATCATTCTGGATCCTCCACATCATGAGGATCCCAATGCCAATAACCCTGTCCCAGATACTCCTTCACCGGCACACCCGGTACGTGCTCGACAGAGACGGGCTGCTCTTCCACCAGAGCCACATCATATGGTGACACGTGCCAAGGAAGGAATCTTTAAGCCTCGCTATCCAGTTGATTTGTCTTCCACAGCGTTATTATCTGCTCTTACTGCATCCACAGAACCACGTGGGTTCAAATCCGCTGCTAAATCTCCTGTGTGGTTGTCAGCGATGCAAGAAGAAATTGATGCTCTGCGAACCAACGATACATGGGACCTCGTTCCTCGTCCTCTTGATGCCAACATAGTGGGTTCTAAATGGGTTTTTAGAACAAAATTCCGTGCAGATGGCTCAGTGGAACGACACAAGGCTCGACTCGTGGCTCAGGGGTTCACTCAAATTCCGGGTGCAGACTTTCACCACACCTTCAGTCCAGTTGTGCGGGCTGCTACTGTTCGTGTGGTTCTGGCTCTTGCTGTTCAACGGGGATGGTCTCTACATCAGCTTGATGTCAAGAACGCCTTTCTTAATGGTATTCTTGACAAACCTGTCTTCATGGCCCAGCCACCGGGCTACGTGGATCCTCGTTTTCCGTCGCATGTTTGCCGCCTAAAGAAAGCACTATATGGTCTGCGTCAGGCACCTCTTGCGTGGTTTCAAAGGTTCAGTAGCTATCTATTTACACAGGGTTTCTCTCAGAGTCGTGCTGACACCTCTCTATTTTACTTCCATAAGGGCACTTCCGCAATATTTTTGCTTTTATATGTGGATGATATTATTATTACAGGTGATGATAATATGTTGATGCAGAATTTTATTACTCGAACCAGCACAGAATTTGCACTCAAGGATCTTGGTCAACTGACCTATTTTCTTGGGCTTGAGGTTTCATATACTTCTGATGGTCTCTTCATTGGTCAAACTAAATATGCTAATGACATCCTTCAACGTGCTGGGCTGCTGGAGTCCAAACCTGTCGGTACACCACTACCTGCAGGAGAGGTTCTAGTGAGTGATGGTTCTCTTTTTCCTGATCCTACACTTTATCGCTCTCTGGTGGGTGCTCTTCAGTACCTAACCATTACTCGACCAGATCTTTCGTATGCTGTAAATCTTGTAAGCCAGTTTCTACAGTCTCCCACTGATAGTCACTTTGACGCTCTGAAGCGCATTCTCCGGTATGTTAAGGGGACAATGCACTATGGTCTATCCTTTACACGCCGTCCCGAATTCTCCATCATCGGATATTCTGATGCTGATTGGGCCCGATGTATTGAGACACGCCGTTCAACGTATGGTTACTCAATTTTTGTTGGAGGAAATCTTGTCTCTTGGAGCGCCAAAAAGCAGCCTACTGTGGCACGCTCCAGCTGTGAATCTGAGTACCGCGCTATGGCCAATACTGCGGCTGAAATTATATGGCTTTCTAATCTTCTTCAGGAGCTACAGTATACTTCTACTACTCGTCCGGAACTACTTTGTGATAACAAAAGTGCCATCTTTCTCAGTCAGAACCCAGTAGCTCATAAGCGAGCTAAGCACATCGACTTGGATTATCACTTCGTCAGAGAACTCGTTTCCTCCGGCAAAATCTCTACTCGATTCATTCCTTCACATCTTCAGCTCGCAGACATTTTCACCAAGAGTCTACCTCGACCAGCATTTGAGTTTTTAAGGTCCAAGCTCTGCGTGTGCCTTCACCCTACGCATCCCTTGAAGGGGGGTAATAAGGGAAATAGATAGTATATCTTTTTCCTTATAATTAGCCTTGATTATTGTTAGTCATTCCCTCTTATTATGGGAAGATTATTGTACATTCATTGTAAATACACACTATATATACAAGTTGTTAGGATCACCACAAATACGGTGAATTCTATTCCTTCTCTCCATTTCTCACAATTATCTTGACGAACCTGGGTGAATTGGTTCTCAAGATATGCGGCCCTTGAATGCTTATTGTCGTGGAAAATAGATTCCAACCGTTCCCAGGCTGTCTTTGCAGTGGAGTCAGGTTGGAGGATGGTATGGAGTAAATCATTGGAGATCGTCCCATATATCCATTGCAAGACTAGCATCAAGACATGACCACAAAGCATCATCATCATCATCAACATCATCATCAACTTCATGAATCACCATTATCATCATCATCATCATCATCAACATCAACATCATCATCATCATCTTCATGAATCACCATTATCATCATCATCATCCTGATGTTATTGACAGCAAGAGTAGGGTGGAATTTGGATGAATCTGCCATAGTGTCGAGAGGAAGAGAAAAAAAGAGAAATAGAGAATTGATGGGAGAAGGGAACATCTGCAGAAAAGTGAGTGGGGTAGGGTTGAAGAAAGAAACCTAAACTCATAATACCATGTAGGAATACAATTTCGTATGTATTGCATAATCAGAGTACATATTTATACAGAGAGAATCCCACAGGATATGGTAATAAAAAAAATTATAAGGAGGCTAGGAGAACAAGGATGTATGGAGACTTGGTGAACTAACTACTAACTATACTAACAATTAATTTTGTCCAATAAAAAAAAAATCTTATGAGACGATTTTATGTAAGAGTTGGTCTCTTGTATTCCCGAGTGCACAAGGTGTATAAGAGTATACTCCCTCCGTCCCGCCCAAATAACACAATTTTATTATATTGGGTGTCCCCTCCAAATTGCACCATTTTCTTCTTTTAGTAAAAAGGGCCCACCACTACCCATCACATCTCTCTAATACACCTACCCACTTTACATAAAATAATAATACTCTTTAATCTATGTGCAAAAAACAAATGCACCTCTTTGTCCGGTACGGAGGGAGTAATATTTTGTTCTAAAGGATATATACACTTTAAATAATAAGAGCATAATTTTTTTTTTTAAATCGGCTGAAAATGAATGGTGATAATGTTGATTAAAAAAATTAATTTTTTTTTCAGAAAATAAATGATACAATTTGTTATACTAAAGGATATAACATTCAATACTAAAGGGTACAACTTTTGAAAAAGTGGGATTTGGGGGCACAGTGTTCTTGGGGCACGCAAGTTTTAGTCTTATTATAATATGATTATTATATAATGTATGATTAATTTTGATCATTTTTTTAATTCAATTTTAGTCATCTTTCATCAATTTTAATCGATTTTTATTTGAAGATTGGATTATTAAAACTGAAAAGAAAAAGTACTAAAATTGATAAAGTATATAGATTAAAAACTAAAATTGAACTAGGAAGAATAAAATTGGAAAAAAAATGACTAAAATTGAAAATGCAGACAAAAAAATAAATAAAATTAGAATCGAAGATACTTACAAAACTAAATGTGAGAGTTAGAAGTTTTTTTTGTCCCATAACTATTTGAAACTTTAAGTTTTGTCCTAAAAAAGATATTTGTATCAATTTAGTACCATAGCTATGAAATTATTTTTAATCTTGTCCAATTTTTGCCGGAACCCTAAAATTTGACCAGAAAAAGTCACGTGTTGTGCATGTGATTTTCTAATTTGGGGGAATCCGATGAGATCAATTGACGTGTTTATTTAAATTGAAATTCAACCAACCATTATGCCACGTGATATCCTAGTGTAAAAATAAAATAAAATACAATAATTTATCACCCTCCACATGGCAATTCAATTTAAAAAAAATCATCTCCGACAGCTCGCCAGCGGGGCATCATTCGGACTCCGAGGGCAACGGTGAATACGGCGCCCCTTAGCAGGAGATGATGTTCCACAGCAGTTTCATCAATCCGCCACAACCTTCTTTCCCCAATTCACCCGCCGCCACAACCTTCCGATCTGCGAAGGCCATATCTACTTTCGTGTTTTGGAGCGTTGTTCCTCGTCTCTGGTCGTCGGTGAACACCTCGAATCTTCTTTGAAATAATCGTCGAGGTCGAGGTCGAGGTCAAGGACGTACTTCACATTCCGGCAACAGAGGCGGAGCTCCGAATTCAATTCCGCGCACCGTTCTTCCTTCACCGACGTCACCGTCTCACCCTCCTTCCCTGCAAACGATATCACCTCCACGGTGGCGGAAGGTGCTGGAGACCAGTTGACTCAGAAGGTTCCTCATTCATTGATCTGTAAATCGCCTAAATTTGGGCCTGATCGTTTTTCAACTTGGATTAGGTTGTTCTTCAATTTGGGGCTGATCAGTTCTTCAATTTGGTTTTTCCTTATTTGGAGTCCGGACGAGGCCCGCCGGCATGCTGTCGGAGATGTTTTTTTAAAAATTTAATTCCATGTGGAGGGTGATTAATTATTGTATTTTATTTTTACACATAATGGTTGGTTGAATTTCAATTGAAATAACCACGTCAGCTGATCTTATCGGATTCCCCCAAATTAGAAAATCACGTGCACGACACATGACATTTTCCGGCCAAATTTTAGGGTTTCGGTAAAAATTGGAAAAAATTGAAAGTAATTTCATAGTTATGATACTAAATTGATGCAAATATCTTTTTTGGGACACAACTTAAAGTTTCAAATAATTATGGGACAAAAAAAACTTTTAACTTATTTTCTCAAAAATTAAGCATATAATTCCACAAATACACTAAAATCAGCAATAATCACTTATAGAAAGATCTAAATAAACATGTAAAATTCGTGTTTATCACCTGTCGTATTTCCGATTCTTTCATTAAAAAAATAATACCTTATTTATTTAAATGAATATCTTTTTTAGAACAAAGTATTGAAATAAAAATCAATTCACTCCCATAACTTTGCTTATATTTTATTCTCGTCCCAAAAAAGATAAAATTGTTAGTTTAGTACCACCGGTTCAAAAATAGGGCTAAACATGTCTCATTTTCACCGAAAAATGCTGAAATCATTGGAAAAAGGTACATGATTGTCATGTGACAATGGAAATTGCCGATTTCTGGTCGAAATGATGAGGTGGAGCTGATTTTAGTGGGTATGTGACTGAATTTGATAAAGACTAAATTTGGACAAAATGACAAAAATTGAACACTGAAAGATCAAAACTATGAATTTAACAAACTTGGGATTGAATTAAGATTACAGCAGATATAAAGATCCAATTTTGATATTCCCACCCAACCAACATTTGACCCATTAGCCCTATTTTCATTCGATTGTATTCTATTAACATACAATTAGTTGTACTGTAGGAATTTTTACCGGAAATGGCATTTATGCACAGGACGTAATGTTTTAATTTGGGGAATCCGATGGACGTAAAATTGAAATATGTCCAATCAATTTGCCAAGTAATATTTTAAAATTTAAATATGAAATCACAATTAATTTTAATAATTAACAAAATTCTTTAAAATGCAGATCTTCTCCTTCATCAATTCAAAGCCACTGGTGCACGACTGTGTCATTTCAATTCCATGAAGCTTCTGATGTTTCTCAACTCTGAATAATTTCCTCAAAGAATTAATTAGCTTGCAATTCAAAATCCTGCTCAAGGTAAATTTATATGTTACGGTTTTGATGGTGAATTCAAAGTATTGATTCAAATATGTACTTTCCATTTCATTATCATTCTTAACTCAAAAGTCTTTATTCAAAACTGCCTTAATAATGTAAAAAATATATTATTATTATTTAGTCAACTGCGAGATCCATGAGAAAGTCCTCACAAATTCTTGTTTTTAATTGGTCTTATAATGTCAAGAGATAGGACTTGGGATTGTTTAAATAATTCACACAATCGCTGACTTCTTGCCAATTAATTATGAGTTGAAAATTGCGTAAATTATAATGTCTGCAACAGTTTTTGCACAGTACTTATTTAAAGTCGTCGCTTTAAAATCCAAAAATTTTTTATGAGGCTGCCTTGAAATGATTTGTAAAAGGCTGTCAAATTTAATTTTGCAACACCCTTAAAAACCTCATTCTGATTCCAATATATATATATATATATAAAAGGATAAAAAATGATTTAAAGTATTTTTAGAGTGATATAATATGATTTATAATAAAAATACTTTAACTACTATAATAAGTACTCCCTCCGTCCCGGGCAAAGAGTTACATTTGCTTTTTGCGCGTAGATTAAGGAGTATTATTATTTTATGTAAAGTGGGTAGGTGTATTAGAGAGATGTGATGAGTAGTGGTGGGCCATTTGTGTACTTTTTTTACTAAAATGGGAAAATGTTGCAATTTGAATGGGACACCCAATATAGTAAAATGTTGCTATTTGGGTGGGACGGAGGGAGTATACTTTACTTACCTTCCCAGATAGCCAAATGAGATCACCTGTTACCCAATAGTGTTTCATCTCCTATTACACAAATTAAATATTTGTCATGTGTCAAAATTAAAGGCCAAAATTCAATACATGCCCCAAGGGTTTAATGGTCATTTGTAGGGTATAGTTTTTTTATATAAAGAAACATCAATATAAGTAATAGGGGATTCAACTTGTCATATACCTGTCTAACATAGAGACGTGAGAGTGGCCATATATATATAGATGGCCATTGGGGTTGTAGATTTCCATAATTAGTTAGAAAAAAATAATGTTTCCAATATTCTTGATCTTCATATTTCTTTTCCCTCCACCAACATCATGCAGCTTTAATAATCAAACTGATTTACTCTCTTTGCTAGCCTTCAAATCTGCCATTGATCTTGATCCACAGGGAGCTCTGAATTCATGGAACAACTCTCTTCATTTCTGCAACTGGAATGGCATTCAATGCAGCAAAACTCATCCAGATAGAGTCATAGAGATCAACTTGAGATCACAAGGATTGGTGGGATCTCTCTCTCCTCATATAGGTAATCTCTCTCTCCTCAAAACTCTTAATCTCCAAAACAACACCTTCCATGGCCATATTCCTCCACAAATCACTCTCTTAAGGAGACTTCAGATTCTTGACTTTAGTAGCAACTCCTTCCAAGGCCCAATACCAAGAAACTTGTCTCACTGTCCTAATCTTGTTCATCTTAACCTTCTTGACAACAAACTCTTGGGTACAATACCCTCAGAGCTCACCCTACTCCTCAAACTCGAAATCTTTGCCTTGTCGAAAAACAACATCACTGGGCTTATCCCACCATCAATAGGGAATTTAACATCTCTAACACATCTTTCTTTAGGCTCATGCAGTTTACATGGAGAGATTCCAGAATCAATCTCTAGACTTCAAAGATTGACATTTATCCAGTTAGGTGGTAATAAGTTAAAGGGAAACATTCCTATAGGAATGTTTAATATATCTACTCTTGTCTCCCTTGGAGTTGATTCTAATGAACTTATAGGACATATACCCTCCAACATAGGGTATACCCTACCTAATCTGAGGTATCTTGTGCTGGCTCAAAATAAGTTTGATGGATCTCTTCCTACTTCCCTCTCAAATCTTTCTTCCATGAATGTGTTTGAGGTGTCTTTTAACTCTTTCGCCGGAAAAATGCCGAAAATTGGAGGGCTTATAAATCTTACAGATTTCTTGATCGCTTTTAATGCTATTCAAGATGATGCAAGTTTCATTTCGTCATTGACAAACTGCACCAAGCTACAAAGACTGGATTTCTCAGGGAACTTGTTGATTGGTTCATTGCCAAACTCCATTGCCAATCTTTCCACCCAACTCAGTTTCTTATATCTATATCAGACCCAAATTCATGGTGTCATTCCACCTGGTATCGGGAATCTTGTAAGTCTCGTCGGCTTTGCAGTTTTCAACAATGATCTTGATGGTCCGATTCCGGTTAGCATAGGAAAACTCTCCAATTTGCGACAACTTACAGCTGGTGGAACACTTCCATCTACGTTAGGCAACTTAACTTCATTAAATGTCTTGTCGTTTAATGATAACAATTTATCCGGCAATTTGCCGTCCAGTCTTGGCAACTGCACTAACTTGCTTCTCTTAGAGCTCTCTCATAACAATTTCAGTGGTTTCATACCTAAAGAGATTATGAAGATTGCATCTATTTCGATTGCATTCAATCTTTCTAACAATGAGTTCGAAGGTTCGATTTCTGATGAAGTTGGTTTCTTGAAGAATGTGGCCAAAATAGACTTGTCTGAAAATAGATTGTCTGAACTGATACCTGTCTCTTTAAGTGGATGTGTGAGCTTGCAGGAACTCCACCTGCAGGGGAATTTTCTTGAAGGTGAAATACCTTTAGCAATGAGTGATTTGATTGGCTTACAAGTGTTGGATCTTTCTAGAAACAATCTATCTGGTCCAATCCCAAGTTTCTTGGAGAAGTTTGATCTTACAAGATTGAACTTGTCACATAACATGTTAGAAGGGGTGGTTCCAACCATGGGAGTACTCAAGAACAGTTCGTCAATTTCTCTAGAAGGAAACAGAGCTCTCTGTGGAGGGATTCCAGAGTTGAATCTTCCCCCTTGCTCTCTAGTGAAATCCAAAAAGAAAGAATTTAAGAAGATCTTGATCCCATCATTGGTTGCAGGAAGCATAAGCATTATGATCACAGTATTCGTCGCCATGCGAAGAAGGTGGCGAAGAAAGCAGAGTACTACCTCTGTTTTATTATCCCTTGGCGTCCACATTTTGAGGCTGTCTTATGCAGATCTCTTGAGATCAACGGATGGATTCTCCGAGAGTAATTTGATTGGCGTTGGACGATTTGGATCCGTTTACAAAGGCGTTTTAAGCGATGGAGCAACGTTTGTAGCCATCAAAGTGGTGAATCTTGTGGTTAGAGGGGCTTCAAAGAGCTTCTTGGCAGAATGCAATGCAATAAGAGGCATAAGGCATAGAAATTTGCTGAAAATATTGAGCGTTTGCTAAAGTATAGACTTCCAAGGCAATGATTTCAAAGCACTCATCTACGAGTTCAAGGCGAACGGGAGCTTGGAGAGATGGCACGGCAACAACAGAGAGCGCGACGAAGAAAACGTCGAAGAAGTTAGGAGGCTTGGCATGATCCAAAAGCTCAGCATTGCCATTGACATTGGTAGGGCTGTAGAATATCTTCACTGTGGTACGGATTTAACGGTTGTTCATGGTGATTTGAAGCCTAGCAACATTCTTTTGGACCATGAAATGAATGCTTGTGTTGGTGACTTTGGATTGGCCAAGATTATATCAAATATAGACCCATCATACGAAAGCAATAGTTCAATTGGAATAGGAGGTACCTTTGGTTACATCCCTCCAGGTATGGTTATTTTTATCATGCATACCAACTTGCTGATAAATTCATTTTTTATCTCATGAGTATTGGGATTAATGCGATTTCAGTCTCGTGGGGTATTAGAATTAGATGTACTTTTACATTTTAGTATGAGATGTCCAGATATATTTTAGTGTTACATTTTCTTCGGTATTATACCCATTTGATGTATGAGTGACACATAAACAGGAGAAAAATCTTAACTGTTCCCTTAGGATTGATATTTTCATTTTAGAGTATAGATTTTCTCTATATGCTAATAGCGGTTCATCAAACGATTCGCAATAGGAGATATAACCACTAAAATTCAATCCAGATCTCTTGTTAAATTTTGGGTTACATTTTCTATTGCAAACCTTTGGATGACTGACACGTAGAGAAAGATAAAATTTACAGCCTAATTAAACCAAAAAAATTTAAACATAAAGGAAAATGTTTAGATTTTTCTACCTGCGCATCACTCATCTAATGATGTAATAACATAAGATTGCATAGAAGTAGGTACAATTGATTGCATATAGAAGTTTTTGTCTTCCTAAAAATAGCGTTAAGTTATGAGACCAAAAGTAATTCTTAACTCTGAGACATATATGACCAGTACTACTGATATACGATCCTCTTGTTTGCCTCATGAAAAATAAATCCAATCTAGCTAGTACGATGATTTTGAATGAATTATAATGAGCAGAATATGGGACGAGCCACTTCGCCTCGACGCAAGGGGATGCGTACAGCTACGGAATCATTCTGCTGGAGATGTTCACCAATATAAGACCAACAGATCATCGTTCGTTCGAGGATCACCTTAATCTGCACTCTTTTGTTCGTGCTGCCATGCCAGATGGGGTAATGGAAATATTGGATCCGCTAATCCAAACAGAGCCTAACATCACGCAGGATAAGTTGAAGGACTGTTTGGTTTCCATTTTAAGCATTGGATTGTCCTGTTCCAAGGATATTCCCAGAGACAGGATATCAGTGGCTGAGGCTGTTAATGAGTTGCTCAACATACAAAAGAAGTTGTGTAGTTGAAGTAAACATCAATCTGGAATCTCTATTTTAGTTTTTTTTTTTTTCTTTTTAAAGAACACAAAATAAGAAGTTGTATATTTTTATTTTTATTTTTATTTTTGGGTAGGGGCCAGGGGTTGGTGGTTCTTGAAATTGGGCCTTATGAAAAAGAAGCCCATGTTTCAATTTTGGGCTGAAATCAATACCATTTTAGTATACTAAAAAAAAAAAATGCTTTCATTTGCACGACGTCGTTTAGATCATCTCTTTGCTTTCCTAGCTCTATTTCTTTTACGACGCATCACGCTCACGATTTGATTTCTTCTGTAATTTTCATTTAACCTAGATTTTACTATCACCCTAATTTTTTAAAGAATCGAAACTCGCATTACTCATTTTAGTATTCAGAGTTAGTTAATTGCATTGATAAAATTGTACTAGTGATTAATTATAGCTGTAGATTTCCAAAAATCAAGTAATTTCCTCCTTTATAAGTTATACAGGTTGGTAGGATCAGCATTTCGGTTGGAGAAGGAAGAAGCTGCTGATAAGTTATCGCAGATGGCTGGGAACAAGGATGAGAAGAATTTGGAAGATTGCTCCGTTGCAAAGTATGTGTTTTGCTATCTCTGTCTTCTTAATTGTTGAATGTGCTACTTCCCCCCGAATCAAATTGTTAAAATTTTGTAAAATGCTCCATATATGAGTATTATATGAATTCATTTAAGTATTGGTAGCACGAAGTTCCCCAGATTACTTCACGAATGTCGTTTGTAAGCCTCTTGAATCTCATGTTTATGTTGAGTGTAATGGTTCGACATTGATGATCTTTGGTGAGAACTGATAAACTGTGTCAACAGCCCTGCTTGTGGGATTACCTGTGAATTTGTTCAGTGCAGAAAAGTTTTGTAAATCATTGTTTGTGTGTGAAGTGTGAAGTTACTAGGGCCGTGGGGCGTGGAGGCCCGTACGTGCATTTGCGTAAAAAATTAAACCTTTGTTTGACAGGATTTTGACTAGTTGTTAGGATTAAACAATGTGTTTATGTTTAATGACTTGTGTCTCTTGGATACTGGTGCATAGTTTGGGTAGTTGATTCATGCTTCATCTTGATGCTTGAATCATAGACTTCTCTTACGTGCATTTGCATAGAACATTACACCTTTGGTTGGCAGGATTGTGACTAGTTGTTAAGATTAAATTAAACAATTTGTTGATGTTTCATGACTTGCCTCTCTTGGAGACTGGTGCATATTGGGTAGTGGATTCATGCTTCATCTTGATGCTTGAGATATAGACTTCTCGTATGTGCATTTGCATAGACCATTACACCTTTGGTTGACAGGATTTTGACCAGTTGTTAGGATTAAACAATGTGTTGATGTTTCACGCCTTGCCTCTCTTGGATACTGGTGCATTATTTGGGTAGTTGTTTCATGCTTCATCTTGATGCTTGAGATATATACCTCGTTAAAGGCTGGTTTGGAGTTGCCTATCGTGAAGAAAATGTTAATGAAGAGCTGTTTATGTATGGCAATGATTCTGCAATATATTACAGTTCCTTTGAGTAGCTTTGTTATGAATAAACAGGGCCATTTCAACTTTTAAACACGAGCAAGAAAAAAATTAAAAAAACCTTTGGGCATGCATTATCTTCTAATTTCATGGCTGTAGTGTAGTAGGATATGTTGACCCTTTTCTCTTTCATTATCAAAGTTGTTGATTTGGAACCCACAACTAAACAGTTGAATCAATCCTTCCATACACTGTTCGTGTTTTATATGAAAGATAATGACACCAAAGATCTCAGAGCTCTTTTCTTCTCTTTTGGGGGGCTCTGTTTTTGGTCTCAATTGTTGTCCATTTTCATGCTGGACTAATGAGATATTCATATTTCTCAAGTGGTGGATGAATATGTCCTCGTCCGTTTTCTACAAAATTCTTAAGGTGAATCATTAATGTGTAGTTGGTTCCTTTTTCTCTAGATGTTTTTTTCATCAAGCTATTTAGTTTATATTATGATAGAAAGTTCTGATATCCTGTGTTAGATGTACCAATTGATGTTTGTTGTCCTAAAACTTTCAATCTATGAACTTCTGTAGTGCTCTTGGCACATGGGTTTTCTCAGTAGCCGGTGCTTTGATCGCACTTCCTGTTGGAATCAAAAGGAAATCTCTGGCACCCCTTGTATTCTTTGGCACAACGGGGACCATGCTCGACATAATCATGGGAATCAGTGCTTGCGAGAGAGAACATGCTGAACGTCAAATGAAGCTCTTGGAAGAACAGAGTGCCTCTGCAGCCATCACTGATGATAATCTTGACTAGTTCTGGTTACGTTTATCCTAGAAATTTTGTTTTTTATTGTACAACAATGATATAAGAAAAATGAAGAGTATTTTGGGTGTTTCAATAAAATAAAGTTTGGCATTGTTAAATTTGACCAAATAAAGTGTAAGACAAAGTTTCTTTGAAACGGGTTATCTGTGAGACGGATCTACCCATCATTAAAGTATGCTTATTGTATATAGATAAAATATGTTTTCTAAAGTATACTTGATTATGCATTAAAGTATGATTTTAGCGTGTTATAATATGATTTATTATTAACATATTTTAACTGTAAATAAGCATACTTTATCTATACAATAAGCATACTTTAGTGATGAGTTAACTCGTCTCACATCCATCTCACAAATAACCTCTCTTACAAGAGAGTGTTTCAAAGTGTAAAAGGTAAGGTTACATTTTTATTAGTTGTAGTGTTGTGGGAAAATTAATATTGTGGGTTCTTTCATTTTGAAGAGAAAGAAACATGCAAGCATTGTTGGAAGATATTAGTCAGTTTTCAAATGTTGATCGACATTTTTAAGGTCGATAATGTACCTGCTTTGGGAATCCTCAAAAAAAATATTTTTTTTTTCTTCTAGTTAGTAGTATTAGAGTTGGCTATATGACTACGCATTCGGGAAGAAAAAGAATGTTTCAACAAATTAAAAAGGTTTACTTAGTTAATCCATCATAAATTTGTCTATTAGACACACCCCCATCCTAAAAAAAGTTAACACACTTTTTCTTTTCACATGTATCTAGAAGGACTTTTGTGGGATTTTTTTAAGTGATAAATAAAATTTAAAATAAGTTATGTGTGTGAAATGCTAATGATTAAAATAAAGTGTATTGAAAGGCTGGTTGTATTGAATATATTTTATACTTTTAAATGTGTCAAACTTTTATAAAATACACTTTATTTGTGAATTATAACACATGAAAAATATTTGTGGAAAAAAAAATGAAATCTTGTTATAGAAACTGAAAATGAATAAATGAGGAAACATTGAAAACATTTAAATGTATAATGGTATGAAAGTATGTTCATGAAAAATATTTGTGGAAAAAAACAAATGAAATCTTGTTATAGAAACTGAAAATGAATAAATGAGGAAACATTGAAAACATTTAAATGTATAATGGGACATTGAGAGTTTTTTTTTTCCTTCTGCTTTTAATATGAAAGTATGTTTTTCAAACATTAAGGTGATGTTTGATTTGGGTTTAATACCCAAGGTTTAGATTTATTAAATCTCCTTAAATCTCCCCTATATACACCTACTAATCCTATTAACACTTTTCCACCCTCAATCATACATTATCTCTCCTTAATTAATATTTTTTTTCTTTTTTCTCTCTTACCTTTATTCATTCTCTCACCTCAATTAATACTTGATTTAATATTTTTTTTCCTTTTTATCTCTTACTTTTATTCATTCTCTTACCTCAATTTATACTTGATTTGACATAAAGTTTAAACATACCCTACTTAAACCTAAAGCAAATATAATAAACATAGAATAATACTATTAACTGATTTATTAAATCACTTTAAACCCAAAACAAACATCACCTAAGTGTTAACGTTACTCGCTAAAAAATTATATTTTATAATATATAAGAGTAATATTACTTTTATTCTAAAGAGTGACAATTATCTGTTAAATGACAACTTCATCTAAAAGTTTAAGCTGATAGAGAGGAGTATCGTTTAATATTTAATCACTCTAACTTGGTGGTGATGAGAGGTTTGAACCCTGAACATTTTATTTGGTCATGACTCTGTTACCATGTTAAATGAATACCTCAGTACTCAATTTTACAGAAAAGTATAAATTGGTTATAGTATGGTACATATAAGTACTCCCTCCGTCCCACAGAAGTTGTGATATTTTTTTTTTTGGGTTGTCCCATAAAAGTTGTTACATTCTTTTTAAAGCATATGAGACCCACACAAAAAATATTAACATATTCACATTGGCCTACACACACTATACACACTACGAATATACCTACCCACTACATATTAAATATTATTTCTTTCACTTCACTTTACATTAAAATATTATACTCCTTAATCTCCGTGCCAAAAAAAAGTTACAAAGTTTAATGTTACGAGGGAGTATTTGTCTATAAATATGTATGTTTATGGTAAAAAAATAGTAAGAGAAAATGTTTCATTTCATTGCCAATTAGTAATCACATGATCCAAAACAAAATCGATGACTTTGTAAATATCCAATATAAACCAACAAGCTAATACTCCATGTTAATGCTGATAACATGTAATTAACAAATATAAAATTAGAAAAACAAAATTAACATGAAGAACTACTCAACGTCTCTCAACTTCAATGGAACCCATTAAATAGGCTAGGTATAACTCTACGTAATACTATAAATATAACATTTTTCAAATATATTTTATGAAGGCAATAATTATATTATTACTTAAATAATTCTTAAATCTTACATCATCCTAGCTCGGCTAGTCCCTAGATTATTCCTCGTATTCTTGGTAAATCTATATAAATTAAATACTTATTTTTAGAAAACTCCATTTTAAAGAGTTTCATAAAAAAATTATCAACAATACGAGTTACTAAATATTTTTATTTAATTCGTGTTTCATTTCATATTATTTTTGAAATCATCATTCAATAATTGTTACGTGTTTTCTGGCCATCAACTACCTGATAACAAATTATAAACTGACATCTGTTAAATTATTAGTAGTTGAGAATAAAGTTGTCTCGCTATTTAAAGGAAAACGTGGCAGTTATATACATTGGACTTCATCCTTTGTTCATATATCGCTTTTTGTACATGTATGTGGTATTTTAAAAAATCATTTCACATTTATATTTTTATGACATGAAAATTTTATTAAATGACAACTATTTCATCTCTTTATTGATAAACTTCACACTTTTTATTTGCATTCATTTCACAATATATTAACTTCACCATTTAAAAATAAAAATATCATGTTAATTTTATTTATAATCTACAAATACATCTTAATTAACTTAAAAAAAAGATTCATTCTCACCCAATGTATTAATTTTTTATGATTTACTTTTTATTACATGGGAGTACAAGATTGCATTAGAATCGATAAAAATAGTTAAAATTGTTAGTGTAATTTAATTCGAAATAGAGAAAGTGCATGCATGTTACTCTTTTTAATGACAAACTATTTCTTCCGAAAAATTATAAATTAACCAATACTTTAAAAAAATATAATTTGTCAAGTAAAAGGAATTAATAGTCATCATGCAACAGTATGAAAATTTTGAAATTCAATTCCACTTAAAAACATTTGTAATACTTCCATGCTGCAGAATCTTTTAGACTTTTCTTGTTTCATAAAATTTTTTACATCCTAACAAAATAAACATTACTCTATCTAACAAGTGAAAAGGATTCGGATACCCCGTTTTGATATTACATCTTATATTATATGAATGACATGTATGCAAGGAGGAAAATCTCAATCTTTTATTAGGGTTGTTATTTTCTTTTTAGGATATAAATATTATTTTATACTACACGTTGATCATTCAATAAGCAATAGAAAATGTAACACCAAAATGTAATAGGAAATGTGAATTTTCTTAAAAGTTACTTTAATTTAAATATTTTTAAATATTTTATTATTTAAAAATACTACAATATACTCCCTCCGTCCCATATTTGTTTTCGTAGTTACTGTAGACACGGAGTTTATGAAAAGTTGCTTTTTGGCCAACTTTATTGACTTTTAAAGGGTATTGTGGTATTTTTAAGTAATAAATAAATTGTAAAATATGTTATGTGTGTTAGGTGAGAGTGATATTTTTGAAATTAAGGTAACTTTTGAGGTTGTTGGTTAGTGTGAAGTTTCCTTTTTTAGGGTGTGAAGATAAATGTGGAACGGACAAAAACGGAAAGTGTGAAGATAAATGTGGGACGGAGGAATATACCCTTTAAAGTAAACAAAATTGATAAAAAAATTATTATTTTTTAAACAATTGGAATAATAAACCACAAGCGTCCTCCGCTACGGTTTCACATCAACTCCATGCAGAGGCGGATTTACAGTATGGCAGCACGGGCTCAAGCCCAGAGCTGCACACTGAGAGCCAATTATATTATATGTAAATAATTTGATTTTTTAATTTTGGCTCACACTAAAAATATTTTAAGCCCACAAAAAATAAGCCCAAAAATAAATATACATTCTCAAATTATATATTTTATTTATAATCCCATTATAATAAATATTAAAAATTGGTCCATCCTCTATTATTTTGTTATATATATACTCTTTTCGCTCACGGTATTTTACTTTTTGCACGTGGATTAAGGAGTATTATTATTTAATTTGTAAAAGTAGTTATATTAGTGGGAGTGTGAACCCCATATTTTAATTGTATTAGTGAGTGTGAGTGGGTCCCATATGTATAAAAAAATAAACTCTTTGAATGAGAGACGCCCAAAATGAAAAAAAAAACCATCTTTGAAGAGGACGGAGGCAATATACATATATTTTTAATAAACTTAGCCCATCCCACTTTCTGGATCCGCTCCTGAGTCTAAATGTGAAAATTGAAATGTACTGTCACACTACTCTAGATTCAAATCGATGTTTACCGGAATTCTAATCATGGTTTTACATTTAATGTGTTCTCACCCAACTGTAAACTAGAATCATAAATCCATCAATCGATTGATTTCAACAGTGTACCAAATTATTGTCTATTTAAGACAACATTTCTACCCTCTTTTCTTCCCACACTACTCTCACACTACTCTCAGCTACTCTTACACATACTAAAACACACTAAACTCTCCTCTTTAATACTCTCTCCAACTAATTCCTTTGCAATGGCCGGAGCTATCAAGCCAGTGAGCATGCTCCTCATCGCCGCCGTCATGATCATGGCAGTTGCGCCGCAGGGCGAGGCGGCGATCGGTTGCGGCGCGGTGGTTACGTACCTGAACTCATGCATTCCGTACGTGACCGACAAAGGTGCCCTGGGTGGTTGTTGCAGTGGCGTCAAAGGTCTCTACTCCGCCGCGAAAACCACCGCAGACAAGCAGAGCGTCTGCGGTTGCCTGAAATCGATGGCCGGTGGGATCTCCGGCATCAACTACGACAAGGTCGCCGGACTTCCGGGGCAATGCGGTGTCAGCCTTCCCTACAAGATCAGCCCTTCTACTGACTGCTCCAAGTAAGTATATTATGCATTAATCTTACTTTTATACTAATTATTTAGTACTTCCACAGGTTAAATTTCACACTTTTTCCATCATTTCCACGTTAAACTTCACCAAAATATATATATATATATATATATATATATATATATATATATATTCCCCTTCTAAAAATACATTTTGATTTCAAATTTAACGTTTTCACTCAATACACTTAACATATCATATAATTAATTTGTTACCTAAAATTAATGTATTATCCTCGAAAATTATAAATATGGTAAAAAAAAAAATTCTATTATACTATATGTATACAGTAACCATACAGAATAAGATGGTACGGGGGAGTTTTTATTTATTAATTTTTTTGAAAGAAAATTTTATTGTTCAAATTAATATTGCATATTAATTAATGCTTATTTTGTGTTTTTCAGGGTGCAATGAAGTTAATCAAAAGGGACTACGTATCTTTCAAGCTACAGTACTGGATCTGCATGTGTTGTGTTATTATTATGTTTTAAATTATATAGTAATAAACAAAAAGAGATGTAGTTTACTTTTGTGAACCTCATGGTGGAGTCCATGTACTCTCGTCTTATCTTTTATTGTAATAAAATATTAGCTACTTATGATATATCTCTCTTTTCTCTCTCAAATATTTGCTAGTTTGAGTTTTAAAAATACATCTACTCGTTTTAGTACTTGAATTTCCTATTTATTCCACTTTCTATGTTCCAACTACGATTATTAAACCCACTAGACATGTGATATTAATTTTAAAATAATAATGATACTTATCAAGTAAAATACACATAAAACATCAAACTGAGATAGATGATCAAACACCTCTTTCTCATAGAATCATTCACACTGTATGGCACATACTCATTAATTTTTATATTCTATATATAGATTAATTAATTGTGAACATTTTTTAATTTAAAAAAATAAAAATAAAATAAAATAATTAATTGTGAACATACGTTAAAAGAAAATATTGTACTATCTCCCAAACCTCAAAATTGTATCTTAATTTAAAGTATTAATCTCAAAAGTTATTAAAGTGAGAAAAAAAATCTCTAAATTATAATGTGGAACAATAAATATAAATAATGATGTGGAATATAAGAGTATTAACTACGTGTCTGTGTCTTGATCATATATAGAGAGAAATATATATATATATATATATATATATATATATATATATATATATATATATATATATAATTCATGATTTATAATTAGTGTCATTTTATTGGCAAATCGTATTGATAAGGATAGGGTCGAACCTCAATTTGTATGGATGGCTTCTTTAAGTCTTTCTATTCCTAACTGCAGGTAATTTGGTTTTCAAAAAAATAATTCTGATCGAAGCATGTATAATTGATCCACGTAATTAAGTTTAAAAATAAATGCATAGTTGGGCACCAATCAAACCACTCTATTCATTTGGAGAATTAAAGCTATGGAACCATGTGAAGTTCGAATTATTCATTTTATAATCAGTTTTTTTTTTCTTCTCTTTTGATATCAATATTTTACTCAAAATATTAGAATTTGAAATATTTTCTTAAAATTGTCATGTAAAATTACCCTGGCCCCTCTCCATTGTAAACATAATTGACATGTAAACTAATCTTACCTAGAATTTATAAAATAAGAATACTATTAGAAAGTATATACCCTAAGTTAGATTATAATAACGTATGTCAATTATGTGCTTGGTCCATGGAAACTAATTGATTAGTTAATGTTACCAAGTTAATTATGTAGTTTTTCTGTTGGTAGACTTAATGACATTAATGCAGAAATTGTAGAACCGTGACACGTTTTGTACGATGTATCGCAATCAGACAAACTAGTAGTTGAAGTCTGTTTGAAAAATATGGACTTACTTTTTCAATTATGAACATGCAGGGCAGGCCAGAATTTATTAGTCCACAACTGTACATGAATAACGTGGCATGTAATGTTGTACTTTGATTTTATTTTATTTTGAAGACACTTTTTAGAATGATCAGTATGATGGACTTTTTTTTTTCTCTTTATTTAAAAAAAAGTACTCCCTCCATCCCCAACCCAAATCCCCTATTCCACTTTGGTATTCCACTCCCTATTTCATAACTTCTTTCCTATTAAAAAACTATACCCTAGTTAATGACCATTAAACCCTTGGGGCATGGGGTGAAAATTTGACCATTGATTACGACATGTGTCAAAAATCTAATTAGTGCAATAGTAGATGAAACACATAATGAAATAGGTGATCCCATTTGCTCCATCCCATCCTAATAGTTACGCATTACCATTTTGGGCGTCCCACCCCAATGGTTACGTTTCCTTTTTTAGCATATGGGACCCACACAAATTAACTTTTTCTCTCTCCATAACCCCACACATCACACTAATACACCTACCCACTTTACATTAAAATATTATTTCTCTCACCTCAATACACATTAAAATACTATACTCATTAATCCACGTGCAAAAAACAAAAGTAACTATAAGGACGGGACGGAGGGAGTACTCTTTAATAAATAAATTATACTTTTTGAATAAAAAATATTACTCCTTAAATTCTGCTCAATTAAAATATAAAAAATAAAAAAAATCAAAATTTAAAAGTAATATTTTTCATGCAGAAGAGTATAATAATTTCTCTAAAGATTAATTTTTTTTATGTATTAAAGAGTAATCAATAAATGAAAATGTAAAACTTTGAAGAGTAATAATAAAAAAAAGTAATAATATATAGTTAACTCTCTTAAAAAGTAATTTTTCAGTAATCGATAAATTAGGATTTACAAATTTTTTTAATGCATGTGGCCTATTAAATAGAATATCAGATTTTTTTTTAATTTCTTAAAGAATATAACTATCATTAAATTATTGCGTGCTATTTGCTTAATGTATTATTATACTCATCCATCTTTAGTTTGGTATTAAAATAATAAATAAATAAAGAGAAAGGTGCATTAATTTATTGGGATACTCGTTTGTAGGAGGAATATATAAAAGATGAATTGTGAGACGAGTCGATCAATTATTAAATATATTTATTATATAATTAAAATTTATTTATTGGTAGTTAAAGCATGTGTATAGTAAATTATATGATAACACCTTAAAAATATACTTTAGTACATTATTCATCTTACTATAAAAAAATATATTTTAACGAGTAATAAGTATACTTTATCTGTATGAATCATACTTTAACACGCCATACCATTTCAAAGAAACTTTATCTAATTTATTTCAAAGAAACTTTATCTAATTTATTTGGAAATAATTTCTAAAATTTAAATAAAAATGATAAATATTTCGGTGATCATCAATGAGTTTCACATTAGGTGCACGCGACATGCGACATAATTATAAGGTTTGGCATGAAGTTAGTTAACTGCAACTGTTGAAAGCCTAACATACATTAATCCTTAATAATCAATTAAGTTGATGTTAATGTATACCCAATTAAACCAATGTTTATCACATGATATTATAACTCTGTCTTAGATTTATGACACAAATTAACAAACAATTAATAATATTTATGTATTATATCTTTATCACGATTTTTAACTTTATTTATACTGTATAGTAAATTACACACTGCCTAAAGTTACTCGTATATATATAGTTATTGAAGGAAAGAAAATAAATATATATGAATTTTTATATTAATATATAAAACTTATATAGCGTCCGCCTAGTGATCATTTTAATAGAAATATTGATTGTCATTTAATTTAATATTCTAAGAAAAGAAAAAGAAACCACGAAAACTGGGTGTATTAATGAAATTAGTTTTTTTGCATTTTTTTAAATAAAACACTTTTATGAGACTGTATTATGAAAAAAAAGTTCGCGAGACAGATAAAAAATGATAAATTTTTAATAAAAAATGATAGTCGGATTGATAAGAAATGATAATCGTACAGGAAATTAGTTCATGAAAAAATTGTAATATAAATGAATAATTATAATATTTTAAAATAAAAGTGATACTCTATTCAAATATAAATGAATAATAATAATATTTTAAAATAAAAGTGATACTATGTTCAAATAAAAGTGACAACTATTTAAAACATTTACCACAAGATAGTCTTATAACTATTTTTATGGTATACATAAATTATAATGGTGCCATCAATTGTACGTAAAAAAAAATTTAGTATTTTTATACGAAAAAGTAACTCATAGAATAAAACTTGCTTATTTATGATGTTATTATATATATCTTGTGCACTGAAACACAAGACCAACTCTTTGAATTAAACTCTTGATGAGATTAACGTGAATAGAAACTTGACACGTTAATTTATTTGTACAATCTTACATACATTACATCAACTGCTAACTGCCTAAGTGCTAGTAGTTGACATCAGTTTGAAAAACTTGGATACACTACTGTTGGATTATGAACAGTCAAGAATTAATTAGTCCAACAGCTATATCCGAAAAACGTGGCGGTAATGTTGGACTTAAATTTTATTTTTTCATATTCGGAAATCATTTTTATGTACACGAACCATTCAAATTTGATTTATATTTGCCCTAAAAAATGATTGGCAGAGTTTTGTGATACGTGGAACTTTGTGTATCATGTAGTACTATTTTATTGTCATGTTTTAATGTCTATTTTAAGAGCTTTAGGTTAATTTTTAAAATATAAATTATAATTTATTTTGTGGTTTAAAAAATGTTACAGTATATATTTTTTTTTATTTACGATCTGTTTACTCTTCGATTCATAAGAACTTAAGTTATAAAGTATGACTATATTTTTATTAAGGCTAATTATACCGTGCGCTTGGGTGCACTCATTTTAAAAAACGTATACAAATATAAACAAAAACATATATAATTATGAATAAAAATGTATAAAATTTAATTGTTAGTTTTTTTAATGAAAATTTGAGTGTAAAAAAAAATACTCCCTCCATCCCACGTATTTTTACCCACTTTCCATTTTGGGGTGTCCCACGTATTTTTACACATTTCATTTTTGGCAAAAATACATAATATTTTATTACCTACTTTTTACAATCCCAACAACTTTAATTACTTTTTTACAATTTATTCATCATTCCCAATAACTTTATTCACCTTTTCTTTTTAAATTACTAATTTATCCCTACTTTCTCTTACATTATATATTAAAAAAATAAAACGTATTAATCTCCGTGCCCGTACAAACGGGTAAAAATACCCGGGACGGAGGGAGTACAATTATTAAAAAATATGTATATACTATTGAATAAAAAGTTCTACACATATGGATGCTAGTTTTTTTAATGAAAAACTAGTGTGAAAAAAGTATACAATTATTAAGAAATACGTATACAAAATAGAATAAAAAGTTATATATATATGGGTGCACCTAATATCAACTCTTTATTAATGAGCATTGTCACTATAAAAAAAATATTTTTTAGCAACAAAATTTATCAACGGAATTCAATCCATCGGTAATTATCAATGGATTACCAACAAAAATGATATTTTTGTTTTAGTAACATAATGTCAATGGATTTATTCTCTATTTTAGCAACGGAATTAAAAAAAAAAGCACTTTATTTACCAAGTGAACCATTATACTCCCTCCGTCTCCTTTCAGATGACACACTTTCCATTTTGGGCTGTCCCATAAAAGTTTGCACATTCCAAAAAAAGCAAAAAGTAAAAAACAATCACCCTTCCCCATACACTTTATTTACAAAAAAATCATCTCTACCTAACATACTTTATCATTTATTTATTACAATAAAATACCATTATACCCCTAAAAGTCATCATTTTCTTAATCTCTGTGCCGAAAACAGGGGCACAAACTTTTTCGGGATGGAGGGAGTATAAATTACCTATGGAATTATTAGCAACGAATTATCAATGAAATTATTTACCAACAGAATTGATTTTTCGTTGCTAAAAATTTACCAATCATCACTTTACCAACGGATTCCATTGTTAATCCGTTGCTAAGCCAATTTAACAATGGAATTAAGGCTTTTACCAACGGAATATTCTATTGATAAAAAAATAATTTTTTTAGTGTCTTGTGAGACAAAGATATACTTGGTACAAGTTGTGAAATGGTTTAAATGGGTTGAACCATTAATAAAGTATGTTTATTGATAATCATAATTTGTTTGTAGTGAATCATAACACTTTAAAATTAGACAAAGTCTCTTGTGAGATGAGTCGACTAATTATTAAAGTATAATTATTATACATGTAAAGTATATTTATTATTAGTTAAAGTATATTTTTTCTAAAATATGATGAATAATGAATTAAATTATATTTTAAGGTGTTATAATATGATTCACAACAAGCATACTTTAACTATCAATAAACATATTTTACTTATATACCAAACATACTTTAGTAGTGGGACGACCCGTCTCACAATCTGTATCATATTTACACGTTTCACAAAAGAGTAACCCTTAAAATTATACTTTAATGCATCATTTATCATTATATAAAAAATATACTAAAACTACCCATAAACATTCTCGATATATATAACTATATTTTAACACGTCTTACAAATCATCTCATTGTAACCAATGTCTAAAAAAAATTGGTCTCTTATCAGAGTGATAGAATTAAATATTAAATGTAGTAATAATTATTTTAATATTTTATTTTCATATGGACAGTGTGAGCATCCATCTACGTGCAACTGCCAAATTAAATTTTAATTATGCATATATTTCTGTGTATATATAACGAGTGAGATTTGTTTGCATCACTTGTACCGATTAAATATCGGTATGCTAAAGAGGGATAGTAATTAGTATCATATACATTTTTAATCTTTTAAATTTTAATTGAGCTGGTCATTTTAACAACGAGAAAATCTCCTCGTGAATCCTATTTTATTTGAATATTCATTTTTTTTAGAATTAAAAAATAATTATACCCTTAAATATTCTCAACTTCAAATAATATATCTAAAATAAACCACTATATTACATATAATTAATTATATTAACCGTTTCACACAAATATATACTCCCTCCGTATAATTCTAAGATATCCATGTAAAGTGGGTAGTTGTATTAGAGGGAAGTGGTAGGCATATTGTGTACTTTTATGAATACCTTTAGAGCGGATACCAAAAATAATAAAATGGATATCTTATAAACGGACGGATGGAGTATTTTTTTTTTAACGATATCATTACTCCAACATGATAAACGTTAAATAAAAAAAAATATTTGTGTGAAACGTTAATATAATTAATAATAAGAAATAATAAATTAATCACGATTGTGATTTACAATTAATATGTTCCTACACAACCCTAAACTACAACCATAAAACAGTGTACTTAAATGTGGTCTATTTAAGACAACCTAATACACCCTTTTCTTTCACATATTTACAGCTCATCTTACACATTAATTAAGCATTCCTCCTTAACTCTTTCTCGAATTTTTGTTTGCAATGGCTGGAGTTATGAAGGCAGTGACTATTCTCCTCGTTGCCGCCGTGACGGTCCTCTCGATAGCCCCGCAAGGCGAGGCTGCGATAGGCTGCAGCACGGTGGCTACGTATCTGAGCTCATGCATTCCCTATGTGACTGATAAAGGTCCTTTATCCGGTGGTTGCTGTGGTGGCATTAAGAATCTCTATTCTGCCGCCAAGACCACCGCAGACCGGCAAAGTGTCTGCAGTTGCCTGAAATCGGCAGCCGGTCAGGTGTCCAGTGTGAACTACGGCAAGGCCGCCGGACTTCCAGGGCAATGTGGTGTCAGCATTCCCTACAAGATCAGCCCTTCATTCGACTGCTCCAAGTACGTGTGTTTTTCTTTTATTTTTATCTAAAATAATTTAAACTTATATATATATATATATATATATATATATATATATATATAATCATTTCAGCCTAACTAAAATAATCTAAACCTATACTCATTTCATCCTGACTAAAAGCTTCACATGCATTAAGTGTTTAAAGAAATGTTGCTCCTTTTTTTTTTTTTTTAACTTTTAGATTAATAGACTAATGCAATCTTTTTACATAATAAATAAAGCCTTAAATTATGTTGGTTAGATTTGGAATGATAGTTTGAAAATAAACATACTTAGAGATTATTTGTTTTGTCATGGAATTTAGCAGCAAACACAGGATCAAGAAGATAGCACACATGCACATGAAATTACAAACTGGGAATAGAAGAAAGAAAACAAAAGACGAGATGATTTTAAGTGGTTCGAAAATATAACTCCTACATCCACTGAGTGAGGGAGAGAACGTTATTGATCATAAATTACAAGTGTGGTAGAACCCTCCAAAAGAGCTAGAGAAACAACTAAAGAAAAATCTGACTAACTAGCTGACTTCTAGGCAATTATAAAATGTAGAAAAATACCTTGGATGTAACAGCCTTAAACTGCCTAAAATGGATGCATATACACTACGAAAAGCCATCTGCAAAACCATACGAGTAAAATGTCGCTGGCTTCCTTTCTTGAACAGTTTAACCTCCATGCTTCATGTCCTTTTGATCCATAACTCATCTAACTACATATTCCAATGCATAATTGAATCAAGATTATCCTTACAACATTCTAACATGTTTCAATACTTGAGTTAAATTTACAACTTCAAGCTTTTAGTGGAATGACTAAATGAATAACTGTCAAATATTTAGTAGAACGGATAAATGAGAAAATGTTAAGCTTTTAGTGGGACTAAGAGAGCATTTTTATTTATCTTTTTAAATGTGTTTACCTTTTCTAAAATTTTAAGTTATAAAATGCTAAAATATAAATACATGGGTATAATTTTATTTTATTTTTTTATCAGCCTTTTTTGCACACTTTTGTGTTATATATAGAATGTACAATTGACAAGTATTCCAAATTAAATATATTTAAATTAATCTGGTTAGATTTCATTATTTTTTCCCAGTAATGAATGAATTTAATAATTAGATGCATTCATGTTTTATATGCAGGGTGCAGTGAAGTCAATCACAAGGGAATTGAAATACATATAATTCTCATGAGAAACTTTGGATCTGCTTGCAATATTTAAGAAAATACTAATAAATAAAGAGTTCTTTAGTTCATTAATTTAGATGAACTAGTGACCCTCATCATGACCATGTAGTCATATCTTTATTTCAATGAAATATTTGATATATACTTCTATAAATTTTAATAAATTTTTTTTGCTGATTTTAATTTACTTATTGAGTTATCACTAAAATGTACCTTAAACAAACGTCATTAACAAGTTATTTGTGAACACGTTCGCGAGTCTTAACAAACCGTCTCAATTTGACTTGAGTTCGATATATTTTTTTCGATGAGTTCGAGGAGCTCGAACTCGATTACTATTCCTTAACAAACAATACTAAAATCTAGTAGTGTTCGGCTCAACTCGATTCTATTACATTTCTACGTGTGAGTTTAATGGGAGAGAGACAATTTAGTTATAATGAGAGAGAAATACGTCATGAAAACAGCTTAAATATTGGGCCCAAATAGTTTAGGCCCATTACCTAAGTATCAATCCAGCAGTTGAAGGTCCAGTTGGTCAGCGTGATAGTTTAGTTTATACAAAGCACACCTGAAGGCCCCCAATTGATCTGAGATTTTTCATTCTATAAATACACCTTAATTTGATGTTAACATTTTCCTCATCTCATTTTTCATATGAGTGGATCTTTTGTTCCCGGGTGCACTATAATGGTATAACATTTTATCTAAAGGCTATACACTAAAACATTTTAGCTAAATGTTATACACTTTAATTAATAAGGGTACAATTTTCTCATTAAAAAGATCAAATGAAATATAAATAATATAAATATTTAATTAAAAATTTTCTCAGAAAATTAAGGGTATATGTTCAGCGTGTATCCTGGCACACGAATGTTGAGTGTTATATCTTTCACTATAAAAATTTATACCCTTGATTTTCTTAGAAAAAATAATTTTTTAATTCAAAATGTAATACTCTTCATATTTCAACCAACATTTTGAATGAAAAAATTCTTATAAACTAAAGTACATACTCTGTAGAATAAAATGTTATATCCTTTGACAACTTATATATTTGGATGCATAATAAACCAACTCATTAACAAATATTCACCATACTTGTAGTCTCAGGATTTTTCACACACTCTTGAAATGAAGGCATTTTGCCTTCTCAGAACGCGCACTTTGTTGTATTGGAAAAAGTGGTGCATGATTCTAGCAAATAAATATAGAATATTCTACTACTTCCTGGCAGAGTTAATATACATCCACAAAGCAAATTATATAAGCTAGAATAAATGAGCTAATGTAGGTAGTAATTAATGGGACTAGAAAGATGGATATAGATGAGGAGCTCAAATAGGGCAAACAGTCGTAGAAGAGACATCTCATATGAAAACTTAATAGCTAATCTAACTAGTAATGTGACTAGAAAGATGGTGATTAGTAGTCTATAGATATAGATGTTGTGTATAGATCATGCATGCACAAGCTTGCAAGGTATAGTTCAGCAAATATAAACGTGGAGGATGGTGATTGGGTAAAACAATAAGTATGATCAACGGTTGTGATCATCTATTGACATAAGGTAAGAACCAATGGATCAGTTCTTGAGGAATGAAGTTTACTGCACGTGAGATGGAGAATCTAGTCGGTTGAGCAGTTGGTTTGTTACATAACAACCAATCCAGCTGGCTTGATCACATGGAGCAGCTGAGAATCAGTATAAGGGCATCAACAACGTTTTGATGATGCATCAATCATTCAGTTCTTCTTCCTCAAAGAAATTAGGGTTCGTAGAAGTTTAGCTCATCATCTTCTTTAAGTTTTGTATTGGAATCATCATCATAGTGATTTTGCTTCTCCTTAGGAGTGGACGTAGATCTTTAAGATCGAACCACTATACATCTTTGAGTTCTTCTTATTTTTGTTTCATTCTTCAGTTGATTCAATAGTGAGAGATTGAGAGGAAGATAGAGGGTGCGAGTGTGATCAAGTGAAGTTCAAACTTGCATGCATTCATAAGAATTGATGCCATCTGCGGGAAGCCAAGAAAAAGGAGATTAAGTGGAGAAGAAGATCAAATGGTTACTACCAAGTTTGATATTGAAAGGTTTTCAGAAAAGACAGACTTCAGTCTGTGGAGGATGAAGATGGAAGCAATCTTAATTCAGCAAGGGTTATCTGATGCAATCAAGCCACTCCCTGTGAATCAAGCTGCAGGAGTTGATGCTGTTGCAATTGTAGCAGATCAAGAACAACAATCAAAGGCTAGAAGTGCAATTATCTTATGCCTTGGAGACAAAGCACTAAGAGAAATTTCAAAGGAAACTTCAGCCAGAGGAGTATGGAAGAAACTGGAGGAGTTGTACATGGTTAAAAGTTTGGCAAATCGATTGTACATGAAACAAAAGTTATACTCCTTTAGAGTATCAGAAGATAAGTCAATTATCAGCCAATTGGATGAGTTCAACAAGATCATTGATGATCTGGAAAATATAGATGTGGCTTTGTCAACTGAAGATAAAGCTGTCATTCTCATGTCAGCTCTTCCAAAGTCCTTTGAAGGATTGAGAGATACTCTCTTGTTTGCAAATGCTGAATCCATCACTCTTGAACAAGTGTTGTTGGCGGTTAAGGCAAATGTGCTTCACAAGAATACAGATCCACAAGTTATTGGAGAAGGTTTAGTAGTAAAGAAACAGAATTAGTGGAGCAAGAATAGCAAGAACAACAATGCTGATAAAAGAAAGTCAGAGAAGAATCAAAGTGCTCCATCAGAAGAGGAAGAAAACAAGAATTGTTATTACTGTAATAAGCCTGGACATTTCAAGAAGCAATGCTTCAAATGGAAAGCAATGGTGGCAAAGAAGATAGCTGAAAAGAGAGGAAATAAGAAGCCACATGCAAATCAGGTAACAACTAATCAAGTTGGTTCAGATTCTGATTTCATTGAAGCCATGTCAGTTTGTTCTAGTTCAGTGTCAAATGAATGGGTTATGAATTCAGGATGTACCTTTCATATGACTTGTAGAAAAGATTGGTTTACTGAATTAAGATCACAAGATGAGGGATCAGTCATGCTAGGTGATGATCACACCTGTAAGATTGAAGGGATAGGTTCTATCAAACTTAAAATGTTTGATGGAAAATCAGATTGTTAACTAATGTCAGATATGTACCAAGTATAAGAAGGAATCTAATCTCTCTTGGAATGTTAGATTCACAAGGTTATGAATTCCATTTGAAGAAAGGGGCACTTACTATCATGAAAGGAAGTACAGTAGTTGTTAAAGGCATTAAGAGGTCTGATTTGTATTTCTTAGATGGTTTTGTAGTAACTGGATAGTTCAATACAAGTAAAGATGATAGTAGTGTTAAAGTTTGGCATGGAAAGCTTGGCCATATAAGTGAAAGAGGTTTGCAAGAACTTGCAAGACAGAGTTTACTTGCAATCAATTCAACCTGCAAGTTAGATCAGTATGAGGCTTGCATATTAGGTAAGTCAAAGAGGTTGAAATTTGGTGCAGCAGATCATAACACCAAAGCAAGATTAGAATATATTCATTCTAATCTTTGGGGACCTTCCAAGACCTCAATAATAGGGGGTGGAAGATATTTCATATCCTTTATTGATGACTACTCAAGAAAGAAATGGATAAGAATTTTAAAAATAAAGGATGAAGCATTGTCAGCTTTTAAGATTTGGTTGACAGAAACAGAACTTCAGACTGGAAACAAGGTCAAATGTTTAAGGACAGATAATGGGCTTGAGTTTGTTTCACACGAACTCAACAAGTTTTGTCAAGAAAAAGGGATTAAGAGGCACAAAACTGTGCCAAGAACTCCACAACAAAATGGAGTGGCTGAAAGGATGAATCAGACTCTTCTTGCAAGAGTTAGATGCATGATGAGTAGTGGAGGTTTCTCAAAAGGATTTTGAGATGAGTTAGTATCAACTGCAGCTTATTTGATAAACTTATCTCCATGCACAACATTTAAGTTTAAACCATCTGAACAAGTATGGGCTGGAAGGTCACCAGATTACAGTCACTTAAGGGTTATAGGGTGTCAGGTGTATTCACATCAGAAGCAGGACAAGCTTGATCCAAGAGCTGTCAAGTGTGTGCTTGTGGGATATCCAAAAGAAGTAAAAGGTTGCAAGTTATGGTGTTATGAAACTAACAGGTTCATTGTTAGCAGGGATGTAACATTTAATGAAGATAAGATGCCTTTAGCTAAAAGAGATGTTGATAAGCTCATTACTATAGATAAGTGTGAGTTTGAGGTGGAGCATGATGATAAAGCAATAGTACAGCAGAATCAAGATTAGGTTGATAATGATGTATATGAGGAAGCTGCTGCACGAGAAGAAGCTAAATCATCTAATTCCAGTGCTAGAAGAACTTTAAGTAGCTATCAACTAGTTAGAGATAGGTTGAGAAGGCAAATCAGAACACCTATAAGATATATAGAGGCTGATACTGTATCATATGCCCTCTTTTTTGCATCAGATATTGATATCTATGAGCCAAGGACATACTCAGAGGCAATATTAGGAAATGAGAGTGTGAAATGGCTAGATGCTATGGAGGAAGAGTTACAATCATTAAAAAGGAATAAGACTTAGATGGTTGTTGACAAGCCTGCAAATCAGAAACTTGTAAGTTGTAAGTGGATATATAAGAAGAAACCAGTGACAAGTAAAGAAGGAGGAATCAGGTATAAGGCAAGGCTTGTAGCAAGAGGTTTTTCACAGCAAGAAGGTGTTGATTATAATGAGATCTTCTCACCAGTAGTAAAACATTGCTCTATTAGGATCTTGTTGTCATTGGTTACTCAGTTTGATCTGGAATTACATCAGATGGATGTAACAACAGCTTTCTTACATGAAAATTTAGAAGAAAAGATCTACATGAAGATTCCTGAATGTGTCAGTTTGAAGGGTGCAGATTCAAAGGCTTGTCTCCTGCTGAAATCACTGTATGGACTGAAGCAAAATCCAAGACAGTGGTACCTCAGGTTTGATGATTACATTACATCAAGTGGTTTTATCAGAAGCATGTATGATAGTTGTGTGTACATGCAAGGATGGATGCTATACTTATCTACTACTTTATGTAGATGATATCTTGATAGCATGCAAGGATATGGAAGGAATTAATACAGTAAAGGATACTTTGAGGAAAGAATTTGACATGAAAGATCTAGGAGAAGCTAGAATGATACTTGGCATGCAAATTGAAAGGGACAGATCAGCTGGTCAATTAAAGTTGTTTCAAGAGTCTTACTTGGATAAGGTTCTTAAGAGGTATAATATGAATCTCTGTAAGGATGTTTCAATACCAGTTAAGCAAGGGTTGAATCTGTCATTAGTTCAAGGTCCTCAAACAGATAAGGAGAAGGCAGAAATAAGCAACATACCATATGCAAGTGTTGTTGGCAGTCTGATGTATGCAATGGTATGTTACAGGCCAGACTTGGCTTATGTTATGAGTATAATCAGTAGGTTTATGAGCAATCCTGGACTTGTACACTGGGATACAGTAAAGTGGGCACTCAGATACATCAAAGGAACTATGTCAGTTGGATTGAAATTTCAGAAACAAGTCACTTGGGACAGAGCTATTGTTGGCTATGTGGATGCTGATTATGCAGCTAATCTTGATACAAGGAAGTGATCGGTGTGAAATTCACCTAGAATTATGGGCTAAATTGCATGAATTTATGTGGATTTATTTGGATTTAATTCAATAATTAAGCATGATTTTAATGAAAATATTATTAATTGCTTAATTAGTTTGAGAGAGGTATTATTATGTATTTTTGCAGAAAAGGGGTGTTTTGAGCTTGAAAGAGTGATGGAAGAAACGGGAATTAAATTGGGACGAAGACGAAAAAAAAGAGAAAATTTGGCAAAGACAACATAGAAAAGACAACACTTTTCAGAAAAGTGTTGTCTATTCAGAAGTGCAAAAATTGTCCAGAGAGCTGAAAAATTGCAAGAAAACACGGGCAGATGCATAAAAACACGCCCGTGTTTTTATGCACTTTTGAAAGAAAAATATGCGGAGGCTGGATTCGAACCCGAGACCTCATGCATGTACAAGGGCGTCTCTAACCACTTTGCCAAGCCATCACATGTGATTAATACTCGCCCAATTTATTCTTATACTAAATTCCTGGAACCGAAAATTCTATAAAATTCACTCTTGTCCCACATCGAAAATCATCACAAAATCCACTCACCCTACACCTATAAATACCCTCATTTGGACCAACTCTTGGAACCAATTCCTATATCCATTTAAATTCAATTAAAATTGAATCTTTTCAAGATTCAATAGTTAAGAAAGGGCTTTTTAGCAAGATCTCCATAGTTGAGATCCCTCCCCCTTTCGGGGTGAGGGATCCGTAGTTTTAATATTTTTCTAGTTTAGGATTTTATTTGCTTTCCAAGAAGGTGGAGACACCAAGGAGAAGATGATCTTCATGGATGTAAAAACTTCATTAAGGTGTAATCTAATCCTATTTATTATCTTTATTTTCTATGTTTTGGTGGTTGATTGACGGCATGATTATTTATTAATTTATGAAAATGTCTTGATTGAATTTCCGGCTTTGATTAGGTTTTATTTATGAAATTCACATGTCTTGTAATAATATGGGATTTATGTCTTTGGTATTAGTGTACAGTGATTAGGTTGTGTATTGTGTATCGACATGTCTTGTCGTTGCTTTACCCTTAGTTGCTTTGCATGATTATCATATGTGAGTTTTTTCCATTTATTACATGTGGGTTTAATATAAGGGGAGCCTGGCCGGGAGTCCTTATATTTAGAACAACATAAATGAATACTAGTGAGATCACTTGTGCCCGAGGATTAAACTAGTGAAGGGAACCCCATCCATACGAGCATAGTACCTTGAAGGGAATTGTAAGTAGGATCGATCCTAGGAGCTTTTTAGGGGTTATGAAAATAATCTACATCCTATTCACCATGGCCCTTGGGGATAGGTGGAAATAGTGATCGCCCTTACCATGATTTGCTTAAAAATGGAAAACAATTAAAGATGTTGGATGATTGATTATTAAGTGTATCATGAAAACTACCATGGCATTGAAAATCCAAAAATATTGTAATTAGATTTACTTTTTCATGCATTGTATTTTCTTTTATTTATTAACCTCCTCTCCGATCGTCCCTAACTAATCACGATACTATACCTAAAGGCCATGAATCCTAAATTCCCTTGGGTTCGATATTTTGTTGCTTGGTCGCCCGGACTATAACGACCAATCAAATGGCGCCGTTGCCGGGGAATTTAGTTGTATTTGTGACTTTGGGTTTGTTGAGTGGTTAGGATAGGGACATTTTTTTTCTTTGATTTGTTTTTCGTTTTATGGTTGTGTTTGTAGGGACTAAAGCGTGGAGCCATGATATTGGCCTTGAAGAGCAAATGAGTGGTGCAAATTGAGGTAACGAACATCTTCCCAACTTAAATTCGACTTTGTCTAATTTAAGTTTGGGGGGCATGTCATTTGTTACTTGACTTTTCTACGGTTTGAATTATAAATTGCATCCATGAACTCCTACTTGAGCATATTGCACCGGCGCACGTTTAAGTCCTTACTCTTTTCTTTGGCACGTATTTTCTCTTTTTTTGTTGTTTTCGGTTTTTTTTTTCTTTTCGTGCTTTTCTCGCTTTATCTTGTTTTCAATAAGGAGAAAATCTTTCTTGACTCTCTTGTGCTTAATTGTGAGAAATTTTAAGATTATGATTTTTGATTGAAACTTGTGACTAGATGGATTTTTACTTGTGTACTTGTTGAGCTATGGTTTATGCTTGTTTTGTGTTGCCTTTCACTACTACAAACCCGTGAGCTTTTGAGCCTTAAAATCATGAAATCAAATGGTTTTTCCTTTCTTGTGTGTGCATCGTTCTTTTGTGTGCATTCTAGAACTTGCCATTGTGTCTTCTTGAAACTACATGTGTGTGAAGATTGTTGGAAATGATTTAAGGCCATCTTTGTTTTGACAAGTCACTTAGCCAAATTTATCCTACCAAATGAAATCATTTCGTAGTTTGCCCCTTTGAGCTTATTATCCTTATTTCTTTGACAACCTACAAATTTAGCCATTTTATCCATATTTTATATCCTAATCACCTTTGTCGATTAGTAGAGGATTAATGGGGATGAAGTGGTTGAATTGAGCTTACAAGAGAGTTTGGAAAGAGAGAAATGGTGAAAGTGTAAGAAAAGAGGGAGAAAAAAAAAATGGAAGTTGTGTGAAAAGAAAAATTGAGTGAAGCTTGTATAAAAGAAGCATAAGGAGCTCTAGTAGAAAAATGGAAAGAGAGCCCTTGGGGAAAAGAGATAAAAAGAAACTCAATAATGAAGAAGAGAAGAAAAAGGTTCTTTTATTTGTTGGATGGATAAAATTATCTTTGTGATTAAGGTGGAAAAAGAAAAAAAAAAGTGGGAATGAGAGTTGAGGCTACCAACCAACTTGAATTCTTCACTAATTTGAGAAAAGAGAGAGTGAGAGTTGATATTGGCCGTCAACTCAAATTCTCTATTAATCTTGAGCTTACTTTTCCTAAATATTTTTCCTACCCAATACCAAAGAGCCTACATTGCAACCCCATATAAAGACCTTTTTGATTCAATAATTAACACACATAGAAGTGGTGGAGAGCGTAGACTTTTGGCAAGCATATGGTAATGACATGCATTTGAATTGATTTATGAGAGTATACACTTCTCCCATACACCCTTTGAGTGTGAGAGTGAAAAGAAAAATCTAGAGAGGAGTAGTGAAGGTCTCACTTGCTTGTATATTTCCTAAGCTTAACTTGTATGCACTTAAATTGATGTCTTGTCTCTTGTTTTGATTGAATTGAAATGGTTTTGAAATGACTTGATATCTTGATTCAATTCTAGGTGAATTCCCCTCCTCGTTCTTTCTTTCTTTCGTTGCTCGGGGACGAGCAACACTTTAAGTTTGGGGGGTTTGATCGGTGTGAAATTCACCTAGAATTATGGGCTAAATTGCATGAATTTATGTGGATTTATTTGGATTTAATTCAATAATTAAGCATGATTTTAATGAAAATATTATTAATTGCTTAATTAGTTTGAGAGAGGTATTATTATGTATTTTTGCAGAAAAGGGGTGTTTTGAGCTTGAAAGAGTGATGGAAGAAACGGGAATTAAATTGGGACGAAGACGAAAAAAAAGAGAAAATTTGGCAAAGACAACATAGAAAAGACAACACTTTTCAGAAAAGTGTTGTCTATTCAGAAGTGCAAAAATTGTCCAGAGAGCTGAAAAATTGCAAGAAAACACGGGCAGATGCATAAAAACACGCCCGTGTTTTTATGCACTTTTGAAAGAAAAATATGCGGAGGCTGGATTCGAACCCGAGACCTCATGCATGTACAAGGGCGCCTCTAACCACTTTGCCAAGCCATCACATGTGATTAATACTCGCCCAATTTATTCTTATACTAAATTCCTGGAACCGAAAATTCTATAAAATTCACTCTTGTCCCACATCGAAAATCATCACAAAATCCACTCACCCTACACCTATAAATACCCTCATTTGGACCAACTCTTGGAACCAATTCCTATATCCATTTAAATTCAATTAAAATTGAATCTTTTCAAGATTCAATAGTTAAGAAAGGGCTTTTTAGCAAGATCTCCATAGTTGAGATCCCTCCCCCTTTCGGGGTGAGGGATCCGTAGTTTTAATATTTTTCTAGTTTAGGATTTTATTTGCTTTCCAAGAAGGTGGAGACACCAAGGAGAAGATGATCTTCATGGATGTAAAAACTTCATTAAGGTGTAATCTAATCCTATTTATTATCTTTATTTTCTATGTTTTGGTGGTTGATTGACGGCATGATTATTTATTAATTTATGAAAATGTCTTGATTGAATTTCCGGCTTTGATTAGGTTTTATTTATGAAATTCACATGTCTTGTAATAATATGTGATTTATGTCTTTGGTATTAGTGTACAGTGATTAGGTTGTGTATTGTGTATCGACATGTCTTGTCGTTGCTTTACCCTTAGTTGCTTTGCATGATTATCATATGTGAGTTTTTTCCATTTATTACATGTGGGTTTAATATAAGGGGAGCCTGGCCGGGAGTCCTTATATTTAGAACAACATAAATGAACACTAGTGAGATCACTTGTGCCCGAGGATTAAACTAGTGAAGGGAACCCCATCCATACGAGCATAGTACCTTGAAGGGAATTGTAAGTAGGATCGATCCTAGGAGCTTTTTAGGGGTTATGAAAATAATCTACATCCTATTCACCATGGCCCTTGGGGATAGGTGGAAATAGTGATCGCCCTTACCATGATTTGCTTAAAAATGGAAAACAATTAAAGATGTTGGATGATTGATTATTAAGTGTATCATGAAAACTACCATGGCATTGAAAATCCAAAAATATTGTAATTAGATTTACTTTTTCATGCATTGTATTTTCTTTTATTTATTAACCTCCTCTCCGATCGTCCCTAACTAATCACGATACTATACCTAAAGGCCATGAATCCTAAATTCCCTTGGGTTCGATATTTTGTTGCTTGGTCGCCCGGACTATAACGACCAATCAGGAAGTCAATAACAGGCTATGTGTTCAATCTATTTGGTACAGCAATAAGTTGGAAGGCTACACATCAATATATAGTAACACTTTCAATCATAGAAGCTGAGTTTGTTGCTCTCACAGAAGCAATTAAGGAGGAAGTTTGGTTGATTGGAATTTTGAGAGAATTTGGTGTTCAGCAAGATGCTATTGAAGTATATTGTGACAACCAAAGTACTGTATATCTCTCAAAACACCAGGGGTATCATGAAAGGACTAAACATATTGATTTGAGGCTTTACTTCATAAGAGACATGATAGAAGAAAAGTTAGTAGCTGTCAAGAAGATTAAGACATCAGAGAATCCAGCTGATGCATTCACTATGTCTCTACCAGTTCAGAAGTATGAATTGTGTAAGAGTCTTATTGGTCTTCATTAGAAGAAAGAAGGAAGGTGTGCTGCAGCCTGTAATTGCAGCAAGGTGGAGAAGTTTTGTTACTTGTGATGATGCATGGTCTAAGGTGGAGATTTGTTGTGTATAGATCATGCATGCACAAGCTTGCAGTGTATAGTTCAGCAAATATATACGTGGAGGATGATGATTGGGTAAAGCAATAAGTATGATCAACGGTTGTGATCATCTATTGACATAAGGTAAGAACCATTGGATCAGTTCTTGAGGAATGAAGTTTACTGCACGTGAGATGGAGAATCTAGTCGGTTGAGCAGTTGGTTTGTTACATAACAACCAATCCAGCTGGCTTGATCACATGGAGCAGCTGAGAATCAGTATAAGGGCATCAGCAACGTTTTGATGATGTATCAATCATTCAGTTCTTCTTCCTCAAAGAAATTAGGGTTCTTAGAAGTTTAGCTCATCATCTTCTTTAAGTTTTGTAACGGATTCATCGTCATAGTGATTTTGTTTCTCCTTAGGAGTGGACGTAGATCTTTAAGATCGTACCAATATACATCTTTGAGTTCTTCTTCTTTTTGTTTCATTCTTCAGTTGATTCAATACGCGAGAAATTGAGAGGAAGATAGAGTGTGCGAGTGTGATCAAGTGAAGTTCAAACTTGCATGCATTCATAAGAATAGATGAGGAGGAGATCAAAATAGGGACAACACATGTACAGTTCGTGTCACATGAAAAATTTCGTGAACAAATAAGAAGTGATAGCATTTAAGTAAAAAGTAATATTCAGATAAACAAAAAAATGATAGTGTTAAATTATTTCATGAACATGAGTTTATTGTAAAATACTTTTAAAAAACTTTGCAAGTCCCATAAGTTTATCAAGTTCTATAAATTTAGCCAATTTTTTTTTTCAAAATGACTAAAATTGAAAAAAGTAAAAAGTTATAGGACTAAAATTAAAAAAAATTGAAAAAGTATAAATTTATAAGAGTATTAATATTGGATTCATCAAGAATTACGGACCAAATTTTATATTTTCTGAGGGAATATGATACCAAGCCTAAATAATTCTATACATACATCATTAATTCTCAATGTGAGTCATTAAATCAATAAATTTTGAAATAATCTAAATATAATTATTTATTAAATGATTTATTGATAAGTTAAATTTAATAAAAGGCAAAGATTTGGGTGAGATCGTTTCATGGATCTCCTTATGTAAGACGGATCATCCATTAACCCTAATTAAATAAATTTAAAGGTTCCTGTTTGATTGTTATGAAATTAGAAAATTAAAATTAGTTGTAGAGTATAATTAATTGGGCCTTGTTTATTTATGAAAGAGAAATTATTTAGACTTACATGTATATATATTTTTTAAGTTTTTCTTATTTAATTTATATTATTATTTTTTAAAAATATAATACTTTAAATTTATTTTTTAATTTAAATATTATAAATTTATAAAATGTGATAATATTTTTAATAAATAGTAATATAACATAAATACTTATCAAATAAAAGTGATAACTTTTTATTTGAATAGTTCGTCCTACGAATGAATTACATGAGAAGAATAAGAAGTGATAACATTTATAAGAAAAAATGGTACCTAATTAATAAAAAATGATAATGGTAATGTGAACTATTTCATGAATAGTTTATAACATGTGATAACATCTTTAATAAAAAAGTGATAAGTAATTATGAAAGTGAATTTTGCGAACAGTTTATAGAATTGATAAAATGTGATAATATTTTAATAAAAGTGATACTAATGAAAAGTAATAATTGACTAATTAAACTATTTCATGAATAATTAGTAGAATGAATAAAAAATGATAATATTTTTAATATAAAGTGATATTTGATTAATGAAAAGTGATAACCATTTAATTAAATTATTTTATGATCAATCCGTAAGATGATTAAAGAGTTATAGCATTTTTAATATAAAATGATACACAATCAAAATAAAGTGATAATAAAACCTTGAACAATCTAATAATAATAGTAACAATAATAATTATTTTTATTATAATAAAAATATTAATTTAAATAAAATAAACGAATTGGTGCAGAAATTAATTTATTTTAAAATAAATAATGGACATCCCCAGTTTCATAACGTATCAACTATCAAGAATAAGGGCGAATGCAATCTACTTTAATTTACGCCCATCAAACAGGGACCGCGTTTTTATTTTTTATTTTTTTAAATCTAATATAAAATATACTTAAATTGGATCAAATATAACCTGTTTCACCTAAGGAGATCCGTAAAACGATCTCACCCAAACTTACCTATAATAAAATTGCATTATTATATTAAAAAAAATATGATAGTGAGGGCATGGGACATGCATAGTTGGCCCGCGTAAAGGATAACAAGGGAAGATAGAGGGACTATGGACACGTGGAATAGTTGCGTGTAAGAGGGGCAACTTATAAAAGTGAGGTGAAAAAAATTAAAATTACTACTCCATAATTTATTAAATTAGCCAGAATTATATGTATTCATAAACCACTTGTCTTTTTTTAATATATACAGCAGAAGCCTTGGCTGGTTGAATTTTATACCCTTGCTTATGTATTAATTATTTAAGTACGTAGTAACAAGGCTGAAGATATAACTTCTAGAAAAAGTAAATATCCTATATATTAAAACAACAAGGCTGAAGATATAACTTCTAGAAAAAGTAAATATCCTATATAATATTTTAATATCCTAAGTAGTAATAAAATAATATTAATATGACAACTTGTAGAAAAAATAAATATCCTAAATAATATTTTAATATCCTAAGTACTGATAAGTACAATGAAAAATAATATTAATATTCAAATCCGCGTCAGCTCTACCATTATTTGTTAATGCAGGTTGTGAGAAAAGCAAACACGCATTTATAACAATTTTAATTACTTACAGTAGTACGTACATGCGCAATTAATTTTTAAAAAAGTTAGAAATAGGGAAAGCAGGCAGCAGGGTGAGACTCCTCTATTTCATATTGCAGGCTAAATTAAATGGAGTAGGGTGGATCCAGAAACAGAGACTTAATATAGGGTCCAACCACGTATGTGGGACTGGTAAATGCATCTTGCTCGTGTTTGTAGAAGCTATCCATCAACCTTGCAAAGTTGAGAAACATGACCACAAGCTCCTTTGGTATACAACCGGTGTTCATCCATTCGGCGTTGAAATTCTTCCATGCATCCTCACCCTCTTGTCTGAATTTTGACAGAGCGTCTTGCTTCGACGCACCGTACTGTTTCATGTAGCAGTCCATGACAGTGAACATTTTCCCTCCCTTGCTCTCACGCTGCAAATTAATGCAATTTAACATGCCAGTCGATTAGTTGATTGAAAAAATAAATGGTGTACCCCACTATTAAGGTGAGATAAATAGATCTCTATTCATTTCTAGGTACAAATAAAAATATAAAATATAAACGAGAAAAGAAAAGAAAAGAAATAACACAAGAATTTATGTGGAAACTCCAAAATCGGAGGAAAACCATGGACCGAGAAAATATTATTATATGAAACTAGTTTTTCTCCCCCACCCAAATACTACCACACTATTACAAATCTTTTTACTAACACATTAAGGGCCCTACCGCCCCTGCACCAGAGATTGGTTAAGAGGGTAAATTGCAAAATGTCTCTCCAGTGGGTTATAGAGAGGATTTGATATTTGACAACATGCTAGCAAGGGTTAAATTCATGTCAAAGATAGGATTCGAAACCCAAACCCAACCTGCAGCTGCTAGCTCAATTGGAATATCTTTCTACACTCCCTTTACCACTTGAGCTATTTCTAGAATAAAATCGAACTTATTAATGGATCGAGTAGCAAGCTTACTTGATGGCTGCCCAAGTCATTGCAGAATCGCGTAATCATGGTAGTGGATACTCCGATTCGAGCCCGACTCGCCAACCAGTCACTTGTTTCTTTAGTATTAGATTTCACGAATGGGAAAGCAGAAGCGAGTATATAGTAGACGCCACTTGTAATCTCAGAATTCTTAGCATACTCATCAAATGAAGGCAGTTGCCTCGTCATAACCCACTTCTGCTCTTGGTTGTAGGCCCTTGCACTCTCCTTTAACTGATCATGCCAATACACATTAATGTTCAATCAATTAAAGTATAATACATGGAAAAACCTAGAACCATGTATATGGAGTTTAAAATATAAACCATCCTGTATCTTTTTAGTTTATTCGAACAGATCCAAAATAGTTATGACATTCATTTTCGTTCCAAACCATTCAGTTTTCCTTTATTTTCGTCCCAAAACAATATTCTCATACTAATTTCATTCTATAATTTTGTAAAAATAGAGATTCTGTCCAATTCTATGGAATTAGAAAATTTGTATATTTTTAAGTATGAAGAACCATTTTGGTAAGAATTTAAAAGTTATGGGACTACAATTAAGTTCATTGAAACGATTTTGAAGAATGTAAATTTGTATGGGATGATTTTGATTTTAAACTCATGCATATTATGCCCTCACCGCCTCTTTGAAGTAAGCAACTGCAGACTTCTGTTCATCTGTTGCAAGATCTTCTAATTCTTCATACGCACCCAAAAGAAAACGATAACCGATTTTCAGACATTCATCAGGGAGGCTTTCAATTTCATCCAAGTTCCACCTGAAAGAGAAAATATATATGTTAATTGTTGCTCTTAGTAACATTAAGCCGATGTATGAATAGAGAGTGATACGACACCTTTCCAGAGCTTGAGTGAAAAGTTGAGCTTCTCTAAGTGTAGCATAATTATCGTATGTATCATCTAACACTACAACCATTTGTGTGGCTTTCGTAATGGCTATTCGAACATCGGAATACTGAGGTTCAAAATGATGGCCCAAAGCAAAAAGATAGGACACATCCAAGCAGTCTCTTATGTGTGGAAGTTTTGAATTCAGATCAAACTTATTCCACCATCTGCAAAAAGTTAAGGAGATTGATTACATCAAGGTATGCAATATATATTTGGGAAAAAAGGAAAGAAGGAAATTAGTTACCTGGAGAGTTGAGAAAGCTCTTTCTTGTACAAATTTTGCAAGAAATTGAAGTTCAATTTTGCCAGTTTGAGAAGCACTTCATCCCTGGAGTCATCCCTCTCGTAAACGGAGATGAAAAAGTGTGCATGAATGATGGGAACCTCTCGATGAAGAGGATACTCCAAAGCTCGATCCAGTTTGAGTTTAAGGGGAGACTGATCGTCTAATTGTGGTGCGATACGAGTTAAATGATAAGTCGAAAATGTCAAGGCTTCTTGCAAGATGTGTTCTCTATGGATCTGCAGGTAGGCCGCATCATACAGACTCAGTAGTCCCTCCACATCACCAGCCAAGCCTTCCTCAAACTTGCCCTCCTTGCTCATAAACTTATCAAACACACCTGTTAATTTCAACATCATCCATTCATGATTCATCTTTTGAATTTATATATATAATTAAGAGAAAATATTCATTCTTTAATTATGACCCATTCTAATTTTAATCATTTTTATTTGCAATTCTCAATATTGATGCTTTTTTCTTTTGAAATTTTTGTTTTAAATTAGTTTAAGTTTTTTGGTCCAAACTAAGTCCTTTATATCAGAATTTGTCAAATTTTAATCTAAAATTTGAAAAAAAAGGACTAAATTTGATAAAATTAAAGGACTATAATAGGATAAAAATGATCAAAATCGAAAAAAAAAAGGACTAAAATCGAGAATTGCAAAAAAAAAAAGACTAAAATTGAAATCGATCATACTTAAAGGATATAATTAACTTGAATTGCAAAGGGGATATTAAACAACGTACTGCATGGAACACGGTGCTGATGCTGCCTGAGCAGACGAAATCGAAGCGCAGTGATGAACAAATCATAGTCACCATCTTCCTTCTCATATATTTCTTTGATTTTCTCTTCAATCTCTCTCTCAAAATGATATGCCAATCCCAGACGTTCGACTGTGTCGATTAATATCATGAGTTTGGCAGATGTTGCAGCCATTAACATGCCTCTTGCTTCTTTCTTCAAACCTTCAATTCCTTGTGCATACTGCTTCTGAAGCTGCTTATATATATATATGTCATCCCAAAATTTAACCAATATTTACGTAATCAAACATAAAGATGTATCCATGTATATGTAAACAAAAATATCGATCGGATGAAGAGATATTGTACCTGATGGTCCAAAGAAAACTCAGAGAAAACATCTTTGCGACGGGGATGAGTGATGACGGGAGGCCTCACATCAACAACACTAGCTGTGACAGCAGCCATCGCAATGGAATAAATATTTTATTTTTGTATACGTGTCTTCTGTGCAGTAGCCAGTATGGTTGATGATCATAAAATTCCTTAATTTATACGAGCTGATCACTGATTTAAAATGGAGAAAATACGGGAATTAATTTAAGATGAGAGAGAGAAGTGAGGTGGCCGCATATTTGATAGAAGTGAGAGAGTGTGTGTGACGTGTGAGGTTAATGGGAGAGAGACAATTTAGTTTCTGAGAGAGAATTATCTCATGATTCATGAATAAATAGAAACAATTTCACAGCTCAAATATTGGGCCGCAATAATTTAAGCCCATTACCTAATTATCAATCCAGCAGTTGAAGTTCCAGTTGGTCAGCGCTGTAGGCCTGAATTAGAACGCTTTTAAGCTGCTTTGATGGGCTCCTCCATTTTGAGGCCCGTTATCACCCCACCTATTTATCTGAATTTTTCATTCTATAAATACACATGTTAACATTTTCCTCATTTTATGAAAAATCTCATTTTGCGAATTATGGTGCACTGCATATTCATTTTAAAAAATTTATTATATACTTAAGAATAAAAATATATATACTAATAAAAATTATATACTTGTTAGCGAATTTTCTGTTTGTTTTTCTAATGAAAAATTGGTTGTAAAAACTATACTTCAATTATTATGAATTATATTTCTTCTATACCAACTTCAACTTCACACTGTTCGTTTTGATCCATTCTAAATTCAACTTCACACTTCCTTAAAAGAAAAAAAACAACTAACTAATATCCATCTAACTTACTTGTCATCACATTCTTAACACACATAACATGTTGAGGATCAATACCGAACTTTCTAGAATATACTGGATAATTGCAGAAACATAAAGAAGAGTAGTGATGTGGAGTAACACATCAAGTACACGTGTTTAATGAGGTGACATAGATTAGTGTAAGATAAGTCTAAGATAGGATTAGTGGCACCGCTTAACTAGAATGCTCTATCAACCACTATAAATAGGATATGTATATGTCATGTAATGTTAGAGTGTCCAGTACGAGAATAATGTGAGAGAAGATGTGTAAGAGTGAGAAGTGAGGCAGCCTAAATAAGAGAAAGAACAGAGTGTGGCTGCTTGTGAGTGAAACACTTTATAATAACAGTGTCTTGAGTGTGTTCTATAGAGAGTGTTGTAAAATTTTGTATTGAGCACTTAATAGAATGTATATTTTCCCAGCACTATCGATTCTAATGACTCTACATAATATACTTTATCTTATTACCAAAAAATAGTAAACTACCCCAAATTTAAATCAAAAAGTGACTTTTCTTAAAGTTCGTATTTACCATTAAGGGTGAGCATAAAACGGACAAAATCGAAAAAACCTACCGAACTGAACAAATAAATTCGGTTCAATTTTTGAAAAATCAGTTTGATTTCGATTTCTAGGATATAAAAAATCAGTGTTTTGGTTCGATTTTGATTTAGGGTTTGAAAAACTGAAAAATAAATAGCCGAACCGATTTTAGGTGTATGAATATAAAACCTAAATTCCCTACCCAAATTTCATTTCTTTCATTTCACTTTTCACATCACCACACCCAGCCGGCACAGTGCTGCCCAGGCCACCACCACACCCAGCCAAGACCATCCGTCTCCAGCCATTCCCAGCCTCGCCGCCAACCACACAATCACTGTCCAGCCCACCACCACCCAGTCATGACTGCTTGTTCGTTCACAGCCTCTCCGTCCCTCTCGTGCCTTCCGCCGGCATAGGCTCGCCGACCACCTGTCTTCTTGGTCGTCCAGCGTCCATTCCATCCTAGTCTCTTCTTGGACTTGGTAATTCATGTATTCCCCTTTCTTCTTTCTTCTTTCATTCTTCAACAGGTTTGTAAACAATGTTGCGAAAGAATTAACTTTATTTACTTTTTGATATCCATTGAAATTCATTCTCGCGCTTACAATTTATACGTATAAGGTTGAAATCCTGAAGAAAAGGAAATCTCCTAATTTTAATAACTATCACTAAAACATATTTTTTCTATCCCACTCAAAGAGTCCATTTTTTTCATTTTGGGCGTTCCACCTAAAAAATTTCCTTTCCATTTTTTACATATATGGGACCAACACACACCCACTAATACAATTAAAATGTGGGACTCACACTCCCACTAATACAACTACCCACTACACATTTAATAATAATACTACTTAATTCACGTGCGAAAAGCAAAAACAACCCTTTGCACGGGACGAAGAGAGTAAATCTTAACTAATACATGTTAAAGAAATAACTTCTAAAAATAGTAAATATCCTAAATAGTATTATAATATTCTAAACATTATATATATATATATTCAAATCCGCATAGAATGACTCAGCTCTACCATTACTCCCTCCATCCCATGAAAAGAGTTACGTTTACTATTTCTACGGAGATTAAAAAATATAGTATTTAAATGTGTAGTGGGTTGAGAGATATAATAATTTAATGCAAATTGGTTAGTTGTATTAGTGTTGTGGGTGGGCTACATAAAGATAAAGTGATTGATTTATGTGGTGGGTTCCATCTACTTAAAAAGGAAATGTAACTCTTATAGCTAGCGGGATGCCCTAATTAGTAAAATGTAACTCTTATGTCGAGACGGAGTATTTGTTATTTGTTATTTGTCAATACAGGTAATCTATATATACATAAAAGGAAGATAGTAGCTTAACAAGAAAGATGCCGCCAAAACAAAGAAAAAAAGGAAAGAAAAACAGTATACAGAAGATTGTGGTGGAAGTTTTATATATTTTTATAAATAACCTTTCAAACTATTCAAAACCCTCCATAACTTCTGCTTCTGTTCTTATTTTCTCTCTCACCCCAACCCTTCTTCTATATCGGCAAGTCATGCAATCATCGGAATTTGGATCCACATGAAGTGTTGTTAACGAAAAATTGAGCTTGCTTGGCGCAATCATCAGAATTTGGATCCACATGAAGTGAAAATTTGAGCTTGCTTTAGATCTCAAATTCATCGATCTTCAGGATAAGGAAGGATGTGATTGTCTATGAGATTGTGATGCTTTTTTTTTCTTTTAAAATTTTGCAGGATCAGGAAGGGGAGTGTCATTGTCTGATGAGGTTGTGATAATTTTTTTTCTTTTTTAATTTTAAATTTCTGAGTAAATGGATTAATATGGGATCGCAGGACGTCATTTTAGAAAGAATATAACGTCTTAGACTCCTAAAATTATATTTTTAGAAAATATTGAGAAGATAAAAAATATTCTTTAATTGGATTAATATTATGTATTCCCTCCGTCACACTATAGTTTTCACACCTCATGTGTAATTTACCAAGGAGATGTGAAAACTGTGGTGGGACGGAGGGAGTATAAGTATATTATGTGTTTATATAGAAATTATTTTCAATAATACAACTATAACAATATTATATATAAATGTGTTTATATATCTATACCTATCTATTCTCTCCGTTCCAGGAAAGATTGCACCCCTTTTCTGGCACGAAGATTAATAAAGTGATGACTTTTAGGGGTATTATGGTATTCGTTGGGTAATAAATAAATAATAAAGTATGTTATGTGTGTTAGGTATGAGTGATTTTTTGTAAATAAAGTGTATGGAGAAGGGTGATTATGTTTGACTTTTTGCTTTTTTAGGAATGTGCAAACTTTTGTGGGACAACCCAAAATGAAAAGTGTGTCATCTTTCCTGGGACGGAGGGAGTATATATATATATATATATATATATATATATATATACATATATATACACACACGTGAATCTTCTGCTAGAAGATTAAGATTTGTTCATATATATATATATGACCGTTTAGGGACAAGATTAGATTAGAACCTTGGGTGGCTTTTACAAATAAAATAAGAATTTTACATAACAAAAAGAGAAAAGATTTGGAGATATGACAAGAAATAATTTAATTTGTAATATATGATACTGAAATAAATGAGAAAAGATTGGAGATATGACAACAAGAAACCCTAGAGATATATTTAAGATATTATATTGTTGACTTTTATATAGAATTTTGAATTATATAGTGTATAGATTTACACTATACATTGTATTATTAATTATTAATATATGAAAAAAATTATGTAGTGGAAAATTCTAAGTTCATATACTTTATTAACAAAGTATCCACAAGTATATATAATGTAAAATTTGCATTTCACAATATATTATTTACAATGTCATATATTTAGGAATATTTAGAAGTAATAAAAAGTTTTGAACTTTTATCTCATGAATAATATTATTTACAATGTTATATAGTATATAGGAATATTTAGAAGTAATAAAAATTTTTGAACTTTTATCTCATAAATATTTCGTGGTAATGTGGACATTGTATAAATGATAATTTGATTTATTTTAAAAATATATATATAATTATTATTTTTTAAATGTATATAAAAGAAAAGACAAAATAGATATTATTGAAAGAGGAAAAAAATCACTTATTTGATTTAAATAAATTCAAAAATAAATAGTATAATACTACCTCCGTCCCATAATACTTTTCACACTTTTCTCATTTGTTTGTCCCACAAAACATTTCACACCCAAAAAAGAAAACACCACTTTATCCAACAACCTCAAAAGTTACTTTAATTTCAAATTTGCCACTCATTTTTTACACACATGTCATTACTTTATACATTTTTATTACCTAAAAATACTACAATACACTTCAAAGTCAATAAAGTTGGTCAAAAAGTACAACTTTTTTAAACAATGTGAAACAGTAAACGTGAAAAATTTTCCGGGACGGAGGGAGTATTCAAGAAGAAAAAAAATGAAAATTGAATTTTTATTTTATAAATAAATAAATAAATAAATATAATGTGTTGATTTTCAAGTGAAATGAAAAATAAAATGGTACCAAAAATGAAAGAGATATAAGTGATTTTAAAAATACGTTAAATTAATTTATATTATAATCATTCCTATTATTTACCAAATAATTTTACATAAATAATTTTCATTACCATCCCTTACTACTACTCCCTCCGTCCCAGGCTAAGAGGATCATTTTACCATTTTGGTAGTCCTACCCAAAGAGTCCAATTTCCTTTTTTAGACATATGGGACCCACCCACACCCACAAATACAATTAATACATGGGCCCCTACACCCACTAATATAACTACCCGCTACACATTAAATAATAATATTTCTTAATTCACGTGCCCAAAAGCAAATGAGACTCTTAACCCTGGACGGAGGGAGTATACTACTATTGTAGTTATCATTCTTAATTTCTTATTCCAATTTTTATTAATAAATCAAAACTAATAGTATAATATTCAATAAGAAAAAAAATAAAAATTTAATTTTTTTAAAAAAATAAATGAATAAACAAAATGTGTTGATTTTCAAAGTAAAATGAAAAATAAAATATATGCAATAATAATATACAAATGGATAAATATCAAAATTGGTCCTGTAAGTATGACATTTTTCAACTTTAGTCATTTTTCATTTGAAATTCTCAATTTTGGTCATTTTTGGTCAACTTTTAGTTCTTTTTGTCCAGTTTTGGTCATTTTGATCCAAATTTAGTCATTTTGTCCAAATTGAGTCCTTTATGTTAAAAAAGTCCAAAAATGGTCCGAAAGAGTATATATTTAGGATCAAAAGTGGACCAAAAAAGGATCAAATTTTGAAAAAATGACCAAAATTGGACAAAAAATACTAAAAGTGGACAAAAAAGGACTAAAATTGGGAATTGCAAAAGAAAAATGACTAAAGTTGAAAAATGCCATACTTACTGGACTAATTTTGATATTTACTCATATACAAATGGTACGGAAGATGGAAGAAATATAAATAATTTTAAAAATATATTAAATTAATTAATATGATAATTATTCTTATTATTTATAAAATAATTTTTACATAAATAATATTCATTACCATTCCTAACTAATATACTACTATATTTACCAAATAATTTTATATTCATTGTCTTTTTATCTCTCCTCTTTTTTTTATACTATAAATTAATATACATTCTAATACATTGACTTGATATAAATTTAAAATTTACCATATCAAAAATCCAAAATAAATATATATCATTATTTATTATATTTTTAAATTCAAAAATCTCAATTTTATTTCTCAATGGAATATCACTTATTAAAATAAAAAAAATTATATTTTCTTCCCTAGTTGTGAGAAAAGCAGACACGCATTTATAACAATTTTAATTATTATAGTAGCACGTACATCCGCAATAAATTTTTAAACAAGTTAGAAATAGGAAAAGCAGAGACACAGGTTTCAGAGGTGAAACTCCACTATTTCTTATCGCAGGCTACATGGAGTAGGGGTGGATCGAGAAACAGAGACTTAATATAGGGTCCAACCAGTATTTGGGATTGGTAAATTACGACTTATTTCTATTTTATATACTTGAACATTTGATTATTTAATTGCTATTAAAACATGCCAAAAACAAAAGAAATTGTACAATTACCATAATTTATTTTGTGTGATGTTACAATAACTTTAATTGCTTAAAACAAAGGGTAATTGACTAAGTCAATCAAGGAAAGAATGATTTAAGAAAATCAAAAACTTACCAAAAATAAGAAAAGGGAAGAAAGGAAAGTTTGAAAAGGGAGATTCTTCCCCCTTAAACTTTGGACGCACTCACGCATCACCGACTACGTTGGACACACGTTGGAGGCAGAAGGGAGAGCAGCCCTTGGAGCACAACACCATTGGCCTTTTGAAGACCCCATCGATTTCATCCTTTTGATTTTAATTTCTATTATATAACTTCGTTTTTAGTCCGAGGATTGTGAACCTCCGTAAAATAATTTATATGTTTGTTTAGGATTAAGATTACAAACTTGTTTTATAAATTTATCTTATGATTGACTTTGATAAGATTCATGATAGTTTTGATTGGCATTTATACTTGTTATCTGTGATATTTATTGTTATTGTTTTTTTTTTTGATGTTATAATTTGTAATTGTTATAATATTGCAAATCAAGTAACAAAGGGAGTACCTTGTGAAATCATGAAATTTAGGTTGTATGATTCGTAATCCGTTTTCATAGCCTAGTAATCCTAATATATAAATTCTAATGTACTCTTAGGTTTGAATCTCTTTAAATCGTGTGAGAGGGTGGACATTTAATCTAGAGGTGTGACCCTAGGTTAAATTTTAATCTATAATTGAAAAGAGTTCACATGCATTAACACGGATTCACCCAAGACAAACTATTATTAATGATAGGATCACACAAATGGTTTCACATATTTGTGGTTCATACATAACCACTCACACCTTCAATAAACCTTAAAAAAAGAAAAGAAAAAAAAACACCCTAAAATTATAGGTCACAAGTGCTTGAAAGGACACATGGTGACTTCTTATTCGTCCATTCTTATTTTATTCCTAGAATGTGGGGAGGACATTAATAACGTTGTATGGTTCAATTGATGAGTAGGGAATCAATAAAAAGAGCTTTAGTGTATTTCTCAACTCCTTTGGGATTTGAATAAGCATCTCTATAGTTTTTGTAGGTGAAATCTGTGACTCGAGCGTAGTTGAGAAACATCTCCACCACTTCTTTCGGCAAAGAAGGGGTGGCGATCCATTCTTGATTCAAAGTCCTCCATTCATCCTCAACCACTTGTCTGAATTTGGATATCGTTTCTTGCTTCGATGCACGGTGTTGCTTCATGTAGCAATCCAGGGCCGTCAGCATTTCGCCTCCCTTGCTCTCGCGCTTCAAACGCAAACATGCATGCATATGTTGAGTTAATGAGTACAGAGCAAGACTGCATAAAATATACTATTAGATAATATGTTTGGTAGGTAGTTATTATAATTACTTCGTGGCTGCCCAAGTCGTCACAGAATCGGCCTATCATGGCTGTGGATATTGCGAGATGGGGTTCACTCAGACACCACTTAATGGTTTCTTGTGTAGAAGATTTCAAGAATGGGAAGACAGAAGTGATCATAATATTCACACAACTCGTGATCACAGAATTCTTAACGTATTCTTCGAATGAAGGCATTTGTTTCGTCATAACCCACTTCAGCTCTTGGTTGTAACACCTTCCAAGTTGTTTCACCTGCAGATATTACATCATTATATAGAGTTTAAGTTAAGAAAATTATTAGCTACTCCATTAGATCATAAATTGAAATAAATTGGTAAGTGATCCGGTCCGCATTTTCTGTTACATGTTGGTGCTGCATCTCCAGTTGCGAATCATTTGATACAGACAAAATCTGTACCTTAAAAGAAAAATATTAACCCTAAGGGAAAAGCTGAGATTTTCCCTTTGCATATCATTCATCTAATGCATGTAACAGGAGATGTAACACCAAAATGTGACTACATATCACATTCCATCTCACCTCCTCTTTGAAGTAAGGAATTGCAAACATCTGTTCTTTTTTTACATCTTGCTCCAAATCTTTGAACGCACTTATAATAAAACGATAAACAATCTTCATGTAATCAGGAAGGATATCAATCTCATCCATGTTCCACCTAAGAAAAAAATTATCTTGCACTATTATCAATCTCCTCCACATGATCATATGTTTGTTTATATATTAATGGAAATGGAAATATATAAGCATAAGATACAAGATGCACCTTTCTAGAGCTTCAGTAAGAAGTTGAGCTTCTGCTATTGTAGCATAGTTATCGTACGTATCATCCATCACTCCAATAATTTGTACGCATTTGGTAATCGCCATTCGAACATCACCATACTGAGGTTCTAAATGGAATGCTACACCCCAAAGATAGGCCGACACCAAGCTGTCTCTTATGTACGTCAAATCCGTCTTCAGATCATATTTATTCCACCACCTTAACAAAAATTAATCAAAATCATAATAATTAATCAATTGTCTATAGATGTATTGAAACAAATGAATTCCAGTATTTTATTGATTACAAAATAAAATAAAAATTCATGATCACCTGGAGAGTTGAGAAAGCTCTTTCTTGTACAAATTTTGCAAGAAATTGAAGTTCAATTTTGCCAGTTTGAGAAGCACTTCATCCCTAGAGTCATCCCTCTCGTAAACGGAGATGAAAAAGTGTGCATGAATGATGGGGACCTCTCGATGAAGAGGATACTCCAAAGCTCGATTCAGTTTCAGTTTAAGGGGAGACTGATCGTCTAACTGTGGCGCGATACAAGTTAAATGATGCTTCGTAAATGTTAAGGCTTCTTGCAAGACCTGTTCTCCATGGACCTGCAGGTAGGCTGCATCATACAGACTCAGCAATCCCTCCACATCACTAATTAAGGCTTCCTCAAACTTGCCCTCCTTGTTCATAAACTTATCAAACACACCTGTTAACAATACCATGCATGATGAATCCATAAATAACTTGAATTGCAGAAGAACATATTAAACAACATACTGCAGGAAACATGGTGCTGGTGCTGCCTGAGCAGACGAAACCGAAGCGCAGTGGTGAACAAATCATAGTCTTCATGATCCTCCTTATATATATCTTCGAGTTTCTCCTTGATCTCTCCTTCAAAATGATATGCCAATCCCAGACGTTCGACTTCGTCGATTAATATCATGAGTTTGGCAGATGTTGCAGCCACTAACATGCTTCTTGCTTCTTTCTTCAAAGCCTCAATACCTTGTGAGTACTCGTTCTGCAGCTGTACTAATGTCGGCAGCCAAAATATATTAATTATATATTTACATTTACAGATTATTAAATACATGTATGCATATGTATATAAACAAAAACACACCTGATCATCCATGGAAAATTCAGAGAAAACATCTTTGCTACGTGGATGAATGGTGATGACTGAAGGCCTCATGTCTACAACGCTAGCAGTAAAAGCAGCCATTGAAATAGCCAAAAATTTATTATATTGATCTATGTATGTCTTCTGCAGTGTTATTAAGTTGATGATGTTGTGGAATAATGGCAACCGTTTTATAGATATGTAATGTAATACTACTATTCATTTTTGAAATAAAATGTTATCCTTCCGGTGTTCGGATCTCCTGTTACATTTAGTGTTACATCTCCTATTACAAACTGTTGGATGATTGACACGTAGGATAGACTAATCTATACCCTAAAAATCAACCCTAAGGGGAAAGGTTGAGATTTTTCTCCCTGCATACGTGTCACTCATCTAACACGTGTAACAGGAGATGTAACACCAAAATGTAACAGAACATCTAACGCCCTTCCCGACATTGTACATTCTTTAAAATGTTGTATCCTTCCACACATTGTGCATTGAGAATATAAGAGACCAACTCGTATATAAATTACATAGATCCTGTTAATACAATTTATTTTTTAAAATGGTATTAATCCAAATTTAATGAATTAATGGCCAACATTAAGAAATTTCCGTTGATTACAAAGTTAACAAATTAATTTTCTGCTTTAAAAAAAAAGAAAGTTAACAAATTAATTTCCCAAAATTAATGTAGATTACAATTTCTATCCGAATTAAGTTAATAAATGAAGTTAAATTACGTCAAAATTAATGCATGTGTGTGATTGGTGTATGCCCCGAACAGTTAAATTTATTCTTTCTTTTTTTTTCAAAATCCCGAAATGCATGATATTTGTTAAAATAATATTTTAAAAAAAAAATAAATTTTGAAATTAAATTAGCTAATCATTTATTTAATTAAATGAATTTTTAATAGTGGGTAGTTAATATTCGTGCTTTGATTTTGACGGAATAAAATTATAGCCCTACTCACTATTTTGAGTCAATGAAATAGGACCAAAAAAAAAAAAGTCATAAACAACATGATACAGTAAACGTGAACTCAATCTTGGGATATAGGAAGTACTTATTTGAAATTATTCACTTTTTATTATTGGTAGAAATGTTAAACGGGTTGACACTAATTCATTAGTAGGATATAGGAAGTACTTATTTTGAAATTATTCACCTTTTATTATTGGTAGAAATATTAAACGGGTTGGTATTAATTCGTTAGTGTTAGTTTTATAGGATCACGGGCTAAACGGGATGTGGATTAAATAGGTTCAAGCTAAACGAGTCTTTAATTATGCGAACCTAACTCTAATCCTAGCGGGATTAAGGCTGAAAGCCCACTAACAGGTTGGAGAATAAACAAAATAAAAATATAAATACAATTAAAGTATAAATAAATAATCAATTAATATGTCAAGTATTATTGTCTTCACAAATCACCTCAATAATAAAACACTAATATATATAATTTTAAAATAACAAGATAATTTTAAATTTTCAAATATACAATTTTTATTTGTGAATGTAAGATTTATTAATATTTTTAAGTGTATTTTACACTTTTTATAAAAAAAAATATTCTGTAATAACATGACAAAACAATAAAACATATACAGTAAGTGGTAGATGGCTAAATATAGTGTGCACCCGGGTGCACACGAAGCTTCGTGTGCACCCACGTACAAATATAAGCAAAAACATATACAATTATGAGTAAAAATGTATACAATTTAATTGTTAATTTTTTTAATAAAAATTTGAGTGTAAAAAAATGTACAATTATTAAAATACATGTATACACTATTGAATAAAAAGTTATACACATATAAATGCTTATTTTTTTTAATGAAAAACTTAGTGTGAAAAAATTATACAATTATTACAAAACACGTATACAAAAGAGAATAACATGTATACAAAATAGAATAAAAAGTTATATAAATATGGGTGCAAGGGTGCACCCGGGTGCACCTAATATACACTCGTGGTAGATAATTATATCATTAGTATTATAATTATCAGTAGAAAATATTTTTTAAAACACTACTCCATTATTATTTATATATTAATATTAATAATATAATATATAATTAATTAATTAGTAAAATTAAAATAAGTTAATCGTACTAATCGAATCAGCCCTTTTAACCTGTGGGAAAGCTCTATGGGTTATGGGCTAATTAGTTTGGATGAAGATCTTATTTGCACAGGCCACTATTGTTGAGAACGTAATTCTATAGCTTTTAGGATTCAACGGTCGACTCTACGAGCTCGCCCGTATTAACATTTCACATCTAATATTTAGAACGGAAGAAATAATACTCTTTAATTACATATAAAATATAAAAGGTTATCTTTTATTGATGAAGAAAGTAGTTTTTATTTTTAAGAACAATAATTTTTAATATAGATATATAATAGTTTTAAAATCTTTTTTATTTATTTAAGTTAATGTACGAATTAGTAAAACTTGTAAAGTGATTAAAATAAAATAAAATGAAATAAGAGGAGAGAAAGAGAATTCCAATATCTAACTCCTCGTGTTGGTAATTCCAATAGGTAATTCCTCATATTATTTTATTCGTATTTTATGTGTTATTTGGTTGTGTTTTGTGTTTTTATTGAAATGTGTGTGAATGATCTTAAACCTATGATTTTCACTTTTTATTGGATTCTAGATATGATAAGGAAGACGTAGAAAAAAGCGGATCTAAATTCGGAGTTGAAACGAAGGAGAACGAGCCGAAACAAAATGTGAAAAACAGGGGCATGCACCAACACGGGCCGTGTACGGAACACGACCCTGTAAGAATTGACCGTGTGCCGACATTAGAAGATCCAACACGACCACCCTGTGCCCGTGTTACAACACACAAGCCGTGTTGCAGTACACGAGCCGTGTTGCGTAACACGGCCCTGTAAGGAGAGGCCGTGCGGCAGCATTAGAAGACACAACACGGCCACCTTGTGGCCGTGTTGCAAAGCACGACTCGTGCCGTGTAAAATCTTGCTGAAATTTCCAAATCCTTCTAGAAGCCTCCATAGGGGTATAAATGCCCATTTATTCAACATTTGAAAAAAGATCCGAATTCCAACCCTTCTACACACACCTCACACACCATTTCTTCCATTTTCCACCTTCATCTTCATCCATCTTCATTCATCTTCATCCATCTTCATCCACCCATCAAATCTTCCATTTTTGGTGCTAAAGACTTCAAAATCAAGAGTTAGAGGTGGAGATCAAGAAGAATAGAAGATTATCTTCAAGAAATTGATAGGGAAGAATCCATTCATTTTGTATTTCTTTAGATTTGAGACTATGGATATTTGTAATGAATCATTTATGAGTTTTGTTACTTTTATCATGTTAGGCTAATCCCTCTAGTGGGATTAGGAATATGAAGAGCATATGAAATTTATATTATCATGTGGATTAAATTGGTTTTTGATTTAATTGATGTTGATTTCTATTCATGGAGTTCAATTGTCTTGATGTTGTGATGTCATGGTTTGTTATTCATAATTGATTATTGGTTTAATGGATTGTTGATCAATGAATTGATTTATGGTAATTAAATGCTATCATGATGCTCATGTATGTATTGCTTGGAGTGAGATGGAAACGACCCTCTATAGTATTAGGAAGGCATGTTTAGACATCGAGTTTGGGTTTGACCGAAAGGATATTTGAATTCGATGAGGGAAACCAATCCATTCGTTGGCCTTAGTACACAAAAAGGGAGAGTTTAATCTAACTAGTACCTAGATGGAAGGGGTTAATGTTGGGCTTTGATCTTAAGTGCTTTTGGGAGTCTAAAATTGATCAACAACCTTTGTAACCCGAAAGGGAGCTTAGGATACAATCGTGATCACCCTTAGTCTACATCAATTGAGTTGAATTCCTTTTGCATGATAATATGAATCGAGTGTGCTTGGATGTTTCTAATCCCATGTTTTTCCATACTTGAACTTTAGCACCCATTTTCTTTACTTGTTATTCATCTTTACTTGTCATTTCTCCTATTTGCTATCTTATTTACTTGCTACTTGCTTTAGTTGTGAATCATCTCAAAACCCCCACATCATCTTTACAAAAATGATATGAACATGAGCTCACGTATTTTGCTAGTCCGAACATAACTCCTTTGTGGATTGATAATTTTCTTGGGATATACTACTACAACGATCGAGTATTCTTGCTCGTGAGTGCTACAAAAATAGGCAAACAACATTTCAAGAAGCAATGCTTCAAATGGAAAGCAATGGTGGCAAAGAAGATAGCTGAAAAGAGAGGAAATAAGAAGCCACATGCAAATCAGGTAACAACTAATCAAGTTGGTTCAGATTTTGATTTCATTGAATCCATGTCAGTTTGTTCTAGTTCAGTGTCAAATGAATGGGTTATGGATTCAGGATGTACCTTTCATATGACTTGTAGAAAAGATTGGTTTACTGAATTAAGATCACAAGATGAGGGATCAATCATGCTAGGTGATGATCACACCTGTAAGATTGAAGGGATAGGTTCTGTCAAACTTAAAATGTTTGATGGAAAAATCAGATTTTTAACTAATGTCAGATATGTACCAAGTATAAGAAGGAATCTAATCTCTCTTGGAATGTTAGATTCACAAGGTTATGAATTCCATTTGAAGAAAGAGGCACTTACTATCATGAAAGGAAGTACAGTAGTTGTTAAAGGCATTAAGAGGTCTGATTTGTATTTCTTAGATGGTTCTGTAGTAACTGGATAGATCAATACAAGTAAAGATGATAGTAGTGTTAAAGTTTGGCATGGAAGGCTTGGCCATATAAATGAAAGAGGTTTGCAAGAACTTGCAAGACAGAGTTTACTTGCAATCAATTCAACCTGCAAGTTAGATCAGTGTGAGGCTTGCATATTAGGTAAGTCAAAGAGGTTGAAATTTGGTGCAGCAGATCATAACACCAAAGCAAGATTGGAATATATTCATTCTGATCTTTGGGGACCTTCCAAGACCTCAATAATAGGGGGTGGAAGATATTTCATATCCTTTATTGATGACTACTCAAGAAAGGTATGGATAAGAATTTTAAAAATAAAGGATGAAGCATTGTCAGCTTTTAAGATTTGGTTGACAGAAACAGAACTTCAGACTGGAAACAAGGTCAAATGTTTAAGGACAGATAATGGGCTTGAGTTTGTTTCACACGAATTCAACAAGTTTTGTCAAGAAAAAGGGATTAAGAGGCATAAAACTGTGCCAGGAACTCCACAGCAAAATGGAGTGGCTGAAAGGATGAATCAGACTCTCCTTGCAAGAGTTAAATGCATGATGAGAAATGGAGGTTTCTCAAAAGGATTTTGGGGTGAGTTAGTATCAACTGCAGCTTATCTCTATGCACAACATTTAAGTTTAAACCATCTGAGCAAGTATGGGCTAGAAGGTCACCAGATTACAGTCACTTAAGGGTTATAGGGTGTCAGGTGTATTCACATCAGAAGCAGGACAAGCTTGATCCAAGAGCTGTCAAGTGTGTGCTTGTGGGATATCTAAAAGAAGTAAAAGGTTACAAGTTATGGTGTTATGAAACTAACAGGTTCATTGTTAGCAGGGATGTAACATTTAATGAAGATAAGATGCCTTTAGCTGAAAGAGATGTTGATAAACTCATTACTATAGATAAGTGTAAGTTTGAGGTGGAGCATGATGATAAAGCAATAGTACAACAGAATCAAGATTAGGTTGATAATGATGTATATGAGGAAGCTGCTGCACGAGAAGAAGCTAAATCATCTAATTCCAGTGCTAGAAGAACTTTAAGTAGCTATCAGCTAGTTAGAGATAGGTTGAGAAGGCAAATCAAAACACCTATAAGATATATAGAGGCTGATACTGTATCATATGCCTTCTTTGTGGCATCAGATATTGATATCTATGAGCCAAGGACATACTCAGAGGCAATATTAGGAAATGAGAGTGTGAAATGGCTAGATGCTATGGAGGAAGAGTTACAATCATTAAAAAGGAATAAGACTTGGATGGATGTTGACAAGCCTACAAATCAGAAACTTGTAAGTTGTAAGTGGATATATAAGAAGAAACCAGTGACAATTAAAGAAAGAGGAATCAGGTATAAGGCAAGGCTTGTAGCAAGAGGTTTTTCACAGCAAGAAGGTGTTGATTATAATGAGATCTTCTCACCAGTAGTAAAACATTGCTCTATTAGGATCTTGTTGTCATTGGTTACTCAGTTTGATCTGGAATTACATCAGATGAATGTAACAACAGCTTTCTTACATGAAAATTTAGAAGAAAAGATCTACATGAAGATTCCTGAAGGTGTCAGTTTGAAGGGTGCAGATTCAAAGGCTTGTCTCCTGCTGAAATCACTGTATGGACTGAAGCAAAATCCAAGACAGTGGTACCTCAGGTTTGATGATTACATTACATCAAGTGGTTTTATCAAAAGCATGTATGATAGTTGTGTGTACATGCAAGGATGGATGCTATACTTATCTACTACTTTATGTAGATGATATCTTGATAGCATGCAAGGATATGGAAGGAATTAATACAATAAAGGATACTTTGAGGAAAGAATTTGACATGAAAGATCAAGGAGAAGGTAGAATGATACTTGGCATGCAAATTGAAAGAGACAGATCAGCTAGTCAATTAAAGTTGTTTCAAGAGTCTTACTTGGATAAGGTTCTTAAGAGGTATAATATGAATCTCTGTAAGTATGTTTCAATACCAGTTAAGCAAGGGTTGAATCTGTCATTAGTTCAAGGTCCTCAAACAGATAAGGAGAAGGCAGAAATGAGCAACATACCATATGCAAGTGTTGTTGGCAGTCTGATGTATGCAATGGTATGTTGCAGGCCAGACTTGACTTATGTTATGAGTATGATCAGTAGGTTTATGAGCAATCCTTGACTTATACACTGGGATACAGTAAAGTGGGCACTCGGATACATCAAAGGAACTATGTCAGTTGGATTGAAATTTCAGAAACAAGTCACTTGGGACAGAGCTGTTGTTGGCTATGTGGATGCTGATTATGCAGCTAATCTTGATACAAGGAAGTCAATAACAGGCTATGTGTTCAATCTATTTGGTACAACAATAAGTTGGAAGGATACACATCAACATATAGTGGCACTTTCAATCATAGAAGCTGAGTTTGTTGCTCTCACAGAAGCAATTAAGGAGGGAGTTTGGTTGATTGGAATTTTGGGAGAATTTGGTGTTCAACAAGATGCTATTGAAGTATATTGTGACAACCAAAGTACTGTATATCTCTCAAAACACCAGGGGTATCATGAAAGGACTAAACATATTGATGTGAGGCTTTACTTCATAAGAGACATGATAGAAGAAAAGTTAGTAGCTGTCAAGAAGATTAAGACATAAGAGAATCCAGCTGATGCATTCACTATGTCTCTACCAGTTCAAAAGTATGAATTATGTAAGAGTCTTATTGGTCTTCATTAGAAGAAAGAAGGAAGGTGTGCTGCAGCCTGTAATTGCAGCAAGGTGGAGAAGTTTTGTTACTTGTGATGATGCATGGTCTAAGGTGGAGATTTGTTGTGTATAGATCATGCATGCACAAGCTTGCAGGGTATAGTTCAGCAAATATACACGTGGAGGATGATGATTGGGTAAAGCAATAAGTATGATCAACGGTTGTGATCATCTATTGACATAAGGTAAGAACCATTGGATCAGTTCTTGAGGAATGAAGTTTACTGCACGTGAGATGGAGAATCTAGTCGGTTGAGCAGTTGGTTTGTTACATAACAACCAATCCAGCTGGCTTGATCACATGGAGCAGCTGAGAATCAGTATAAGGGCATCAGCAACGTTTTGATGATGTATCAATCATTCAGTTCTTCTTCCTCAAAGAAATTAGGGTTCTTAGAAATTTAGCTCATCATCTTCTTTAAGTTTTGTAACGGATTCATCATCATAGTGATTTTGCTTCTCCTTAGGAGTGGACGTAGATCTTTAAGATCGTACCAATATACATCTTTGAGTTCTTCTTCTTTTTGTTTCATTCTTCAGTTGATTCAATACGCGAGAAATTGAGAGGAAGATAGAGTGTGCGAGTGTGATCAAGTGAAGTTCAAACTTGCATGCATTCATAAGAATAGATGAGGAGGAGATCAAAATAGGGACAACACATGTACAGTTCGTGTCACATGAAAATTTTTGTGAACAAATAAGAAGTGATAGCATTTAAGTAAAAAGTAATATTCAGATAAACAAAAAAATGATAGTGTTAAATTATTTCATGAACATGAGTTTATTGTAAAATACTTTTAAAAAACTTTGCAAGTCCCATAAGTTTATCAAGTTCTATAAATTTAGCCAATTTTTTTTTCAAAATGATTAAAATTGAAAAAATAAAAAGTTATAGGACTAAAATTAAAAAAATTGAAAAAGTACAAATTTATAAGAGTATTAATATTGGATTCATCAAGAATTACGGACCAAATTTTATATTTTCTGAGGGAATATGATACCAAGCCTAAATAATTCTATACATACATCATTAATTCTCGATGTGAGTCATTAAATCAATAAATTTTGAAATAATCTAAATATAATTATTTATTAAATGATTTATTGATAAGTTAAATTTAATAAAAGGCAAAGATTTGGGTGAGATCGTTTCATGGATCTCCTTATGTAAGACGGATCATTCATTAACCCTAATTAAATAATTTTAAAGGGTCCTGTTTGGTTGTTATGAAATTAGAAAATTAAAATTAGTTGTAGAGTATAATTAATTGGGCCTTATTTATTTATGAAAGAGAAATTATTTAGACTTACATGTATATATATTTTTTAAGTTTTTCTTATTTAATTTATATTATTATTTTTTAAAAATATAATACTTTAAATTTATTTTTTAATTTAAATATTATAAATTTATAAAATGTGATAATATTTTTAATAAATAGTAATATAACATAAATACTTATCAAATAAAAGTGATAACTTTTTATTTGAATAGTTCGTCCTACGAATGAATTACATGAGAAGAATAAGAAGTGATAACCTTTATAAGAAAAAATGGTACCTAATTAATAAAAAATGATAATGGTAATGTGAACTATTTCATGAATAGTTTATAACATGTGATAACATCTTTAATAAAAAAGTGATAAGTAATTATGAAAGTGAATTTTGCGAACAGTTTATAGAATTGATAAAATGTGATAATATTTTAATAAAAGTGATACTAATGAAAAGTAATAATTGACTAATTAAACTATTTCATGAATAATTAGTAGGATGAATAAAAAATGATAATATTTTTAATATAAAGTGATATTTGATCAATGAAAAGTGATAACCATTTAATTAAATTATTTTATGATCAATCCGTAAGATGATTAAAGAGTTATAACATTTTTAATATAAAATGATACACAATCAAAATAAAGTGATAATAAAACCTTGAACAATCTAATAATAATAGTAACAATAATAATTATTTTTATTATAATAAAAATATTAATTTAAATAAAATAAACGAATTGGTGCAGAAATTAATTTATTTTAAAATAAATAATGGACATCCCCAGTTTCATAACTAGGGATGTAAGCGAACCAAACCGTTCACGAACTATTCGAGTGTCGGTTCGATAAAATATTCGTTCGAGCTTGTTCGTTAACCTTAACGAGCCAAACCAAACATGAATTTTGAGTTCGAATAGTCTATCAAACCAAACTCAAGCCTAAGGGTGTTCGACTCGAAAGCTCGCGAACATATTCGTTTAATGGCTCGTTAATGGCTCGCAAACGCGTTCGTAAATTTTATAATTATTCTTTAGTATTATATATTATTATTTATTTATTTATTAATATTCAATAATTAAATATTTTGTATTAAACCACATAAATATGATAATAACTTATTTAAATATTTAAATATTTTTCACCGTTTATTATTATATTTTGTTAGTTTGTTTAATTAATATTATAAATAACATTAAATGTTTATAAACGAAACATTCTTTTAATATCATGTACAAAATTATTTAAATGTTCATGAAAAAATGTCCATGAACAAGTTATTTTATGTGTTCGTGAACACGTTCGTGAGCCTTAACAAACAGTTTGAGTTCGAGCTCGAGTTCGATATTTTTTTTCTTGTCGAGTTCGAGCTCGGGCTCGAGTTCGATAATTCCTAAACAAACGATCCTCAAACCTAGTAGTGTTCGGTTCGACTCGGTTCGATTACATCCCTATTCATAACGTATCAACTATCAAGAATAAGGGCGAATGCAATCTTCTTTAATTTACGCCCACCAAACAGGGACCACGTTTTTTATTTTTTATTTTTTTAAATCTAATATAAAATATACTTAAATTGGATCAAATATAACCTGTTTCACGGATATCGTAAAACAGTTTCACCCAAACTTACTTATAATAAAATTGCATTATTATATTAAAAAAATGATAGTGAGGGGCATGGGACATGCATAGTTGGCGCGCGTAAAGGATAACAAGGGAAGATAGAGGGACTATGGACACGTGGAATAGTTGCGTGTAAGAGGGGCAACTTTGCTTATAAAAGTGAGGTGAAAAAAATTAAAATTACTACTCCATAATTTATTAAATTAGCCAGAATTATATATATTCATAAACCACTTGTCTTTTTTTAATATATACAGCAGAAGCCTTGGCTGGTTGAATTTTATACCCTTGCTTATGTATTAATTATTTAAGTACGTAGTAACAAGGCTGAAGATATAACTTCTAGAAAAAGTAAATATCCTATATATTAAAACAACAAGGCTGAAGATATAACTTCCAGAAAAAGTAAATATCCTATATAATATTTTAATATACTAAGTAGTAATAAAATAATATTAATATGACATAACTTGTAGAAAAAATAAATATCCTAAATAATATTTTAATATCCTAAGTACTGATAAGTACAATGAAAAATAATATTAATATTCAAATCCGCGTCAGCTCTACCATTATTTGTTAATGCAGGTTGTGAGAAAAGCAAACACGCATTTATAACAATTTTAATTACTTACAGTAGTACGTACATGCGCAATTAATTTTTAAAAAAGTTAGAAATAGGGAAAGCAGGCAGCAGGGTGAGACTCCTCTATTTCATATTGCAGGCTAAATTAAATGGAGTAGGGTGGATCCAGAAACAGAGACTTAATATAGGGTCCAACCACGTATGTGGGACTGGTAAATGCATCTTGCTCGTGTTTGTAGAAGCTATCCATCAACCTTGCAAAGTTGAGAAACATGACCACAAGCTCCTTTGGTATACAACCGGTGTTCATCCATTCGGCGTTGAAATTCTTCCATGCATCCTCACCCTCTTGTCTGAATTTCGACAGAGCGTCTTGCTTCGACACACCGTACTGTTTCATGTAGCAGTCCATGACAGTGAACATTTTCCCTCCTTGCTCTCACGCTGCAAATTAATGCAATTTAACATGCCAGTCGATTAGTTGATTGAAAAAATAATGGCGTACCCCACTATTACGGTGAGATAAACAGATCTCCATTCATTTCTAGGGACAAATAAAAATATAAAATATAAACGAGAAAAGAAAAGAAAAGAAATAACACAAGAATTTATGTGGAAACTCCAAAATCGGATGAAAACCATAGACCGAGAAAATATTATATGAAACTAGTTTTTCTCCCCTACCCCAATACTACCACACTATTACAAATCTTTTTACTAACACATTAAGGGCCCTACCGCCCCTGCTCCAGGGATTGGTTAAGAGGGTAAATTGCAAAATGTCTCTCCAGTGGGTTATAGAGAGGGTTTGCTATTTGACAACATGCTAGCAAGGGGTTAAATTCATGTCAAAGATAGGATTCGAAACCCAAACCCAACCTGCAACTGCTAGCTTAATTGGAATATCTTTCTACATTCCCTTTACCACTTGAGCTATTTCTCGAATAAAATCGAACTTATTAATGGATCGAGTAGCAAGCTTACTTGATGGCTGCCCAAGTCATTGCAGAATCGCGTAATCATGGTAGTGGATACTCCGATTCGAGGCCGACTCGCCAACCAGTCACTTGTTTCTTTAGTATTAGATTTCACGAATGGGAAAGCAGAAGCGAGTATATAGTAGACGCCACTTGTAATCTCAGAATTCTTAGCATACTCATCAAATGAAGGCAGTTGCCTCGTCATAACCCACTTCTGCTCTTGGTTGTAGGCCCTTGCACTCTCCTTTAACTGATCAATTAAAGTATAATTCATGGAAAAACCTAGAACCATGTATATGGAGTTTAAAATATAAACCATCCTGTATCTTTTTAGTTTATTCGAAAAAATCCAAAAATAGTTAGGACATTCATTTTCGTTCCAAACCATTCAGTTTTCCTTTATTTTCGTCCCAAAACAATATTCTCATACTAATTTCATTCTATAATTTTGTAAAAATAGAGATTCTGTCCAATTCTATGGAATTAGAAAATTTGTATATTTTTAAGTATGAAGGACCATTTTGGTGAGAATTTAAAAGTTATGGGACTACAATTAAGTTCATTGAGACGATTTTGAAGAATGTAAATTTGTATGGGATGATTTTGATTTTAAACTCATGCATATTATGCCCTCACCGCCTCTTTGAAGTAAGCAACTGCAGACTTCTGTTCATCTGTTGCAAGATCTTCTAATTCTTCATACGCACCCTTTTATGAATGTGTTTGAAATCTAACTTCTATTTGATCTCTCTCTCACACTCTATCTCTCTCACTATCAATTATGGTTTGAATCAACACAAATATGATAATGAAAACTTGAGAAACACAAGGAATTATAGTGGTTCGATCTTAAAGATCTACATCCACTTTGGAGAAAAAAATGAATCACTATGATGAGAGGGTTACAAGCTTAAAGGATGAAGAAGACTGAATCTGAAAACTTCTAAGAAAACCCTAAACTGATATGAAGAGATGATGATGATGATTGATGTGTGTTGCTGTTTCTTTTTATCACTAATGCATAACTACCAGCAAGCTAGTTGTATGCGGTTTGAAACTGACTTAACAACAGCTCAAGAAACTTGCCAAGTCATCAATCCATCAACCGTTCTTCAAACTGACTCAACTGACATGCAGCACTTTTGATTCGACCTGATGCCAGATCGAATCCCGATCGAATCCTGGTCGAACCGCAATTCTGTTTTCATTTCATGATTGATTCGACCACGACACTTTTGATTCGACCACAACTTCTGATTGAATCAAGGTCGAATTAGTATTCGGTTATAACTGTTCATCGATTCGACCACGACACTTATGGTTCGACCTTATCTTCTAGTCGAACCTTGGTCGAATCATTACCATACTCTGAATTATCATTTGTTCGACCACGCCACTCATTGTTCGACTCTAACTTTCAGTCGAACCGAGGTCGAACCACTCCAAAACATCCTTTCAAGCTTGTACATGCATGATCTATACTTTAACAAATCTCCACCTTAGACATTGCATCACCATAAGCAACACACTTCTCCACCTTGCTGCACTTACAGGCTGCAGCACACCCTTTTTCAACTTGTTTTAATGAAGATCAATAAGACTCTTACACAGATCAAACTTCTGAACTGGTAGAGCCTTAGTAAAAGCATCAGCAGGATTCTCTGATGTCTTAATCTTCTTGACAGTCACCAACTTTTCTTCAATCAAGTCCCTTATATAGTAAAGCCTTACATCAATGTGTTTAGTCCTCTCATGATACCCCTGATATTTTGAGAGATGTACAGCACTTTGGTTATCACAAAATAATTCAACAGTGTCTTGCTGAACACCAAACTCTCCCAAAATTCCAACTAACCAAACACCTTCCTTGATTGCTTCTGTAAGAGCAACAAATTCTGCCTCTGTAGTAGAAAGTGCTACAATGTGTTGATGTGTAGCCTTCCAACTTATTGCTGTGCCAAATAAGTTGAACACATAACCTGTCATGGACTTTCTTGTATCAAGATTAGCTGCATAATTTGCATCAACATAACCAACAACAGCCTCATTCCAAACATCTTGTTTCTGAAACTTTAAGCCAACTGATATAGTTCCCTTGATGTATCTGAGTGCCCACTTTACTGCATCCCAATGAACTAGACCAGGATTACTCATAAACCTACTAATCACACTAATCACATAGGCTAAGTCTGGTCTACAGCATACCATAGCATACATCAGACTACCTACTGCACTTGCATATGGTATTTTACTCATTTCAAACCTTTCTTTATCTGTTTGAGGTCCTTGAGCTAATGACAAATTTAATCCTTGCTTAACTGGTACTGAAACATCCTTACAGAGATTCATATTATACCTTTTAAGAACCTTATCTAAGTAAGATTCTTGAAACAATGTTAGATGACCAGCTGATCTGTCCCTTTCAATTTGCATACCAAGTATCATTCTTACTTCACCAAGATCTTTCATGTCAAACTCCTGCCTCAAGGTATTCTTTACTGTATCAACCCTCTCATATCCTTGCATGCTATCAAAATATCATCTACATACAGTAGTAGATAAGTGTAGCATCCATCTTTGTGTCTTATGTATACACAGCTATCATACTTGCTTCTGACAAAACCATTTGATGTAATGTAATCATCAAACCTGAGGTACCACTGCCTTGGACTTTGCTTCAGTCTATATAATGACTTAAGCAGCAAACAAGCCTTTGAATCTGCACCTTTCAAACTGACACCTTCAGGAATCTTCATATAGATCCTTTCTTCCAAATTTCCATGTAGAAAAGCTGTTGTTACATCCATCTGATGTAATTCCAAATCAAATTGAGTGACCAATGATAGCAGAATCCTTATTGAGCAATGTTTCACTACTGGTGAGAAAATCTCATTATAATCAACTCCTTCTTGCTGTGAAAAACCTCTTGCTACAAGCCTTGCCTTATACCTTATTCCTCCTTCTTTACTTGTCACTGGTTTCTTCTTGTATATCCACTTACAACTTACAAGCTTCTGATTTGCAGGTTTATCAACAATTACCCAAGAGTTGTTCTTCTTTAATGACAGTAGCTCTTCTTCCATTGCATCCATCCACTTGGCACTGTCCTTTCCAGATATTGCCTCTGAATATGTTCTTGGCTCATAGATGTCAATGTTTGAAGCTACGTAGAGAGCATATGACACAGTGTCAGCCTCTATGTATCTAACAGGTGTCCTGATTTGTCTTCTCATCCTGTCTCTAACTAGTTGATAACTGCTCAAAGTTCTTCTTTCACTTGAGCTAGATCCCTCAGCTCTCTCTTCTTCAGCATTTACTTCATGCTCATCATTAATCTCCTGATTATGATCTTGCTGTACTGATGTCTGATCATCATGCTCCACCTCAAATTCACACTTATCTGTAATGGTGGATTTCTCAGCACTTCTGTCAAACAATGGCATCTTATCTTCATTGAATGTTACATCTCTGCTAACAATAAACTTGTTAGTTTCATAACACCAAAACCTATAACCTTTTACCTCTTTTGGATAGCCAACAAGCACACACTTAACAACCCTTGGATCAAGTTTATCTTGCTTCTGATGTGAGTACACCTGGTAACCTATCACCCTCAAATGACTATAATCAGGTATCCTTCCAGCCTATACTTGTTCAGGTGGTTAGAATTTAAGAGCTGTACATGGAGATAGGTTGATCAGGTAGGCTGTTGTTGATACCAACTCACCCCAGAAGCCTTTTGAGAAACCTCCACTACTCATCATGCATCTAATCATTGCAAGAAGTGTCTGATTCATCCTTTCAGCCACTCCATTCTGTTGTGGAGTTCCTGGTACAGTTTTGTCCCTTTTAATACCCTTTTCTTGACAAAACTTGTTTAATTCATTTGACACAAACATAAGTCCATTGTCTGTCCTTAAGCACTTAACCTTATCTCCTGTCTGAAGTTCTACATCTGTCAACCAAACTTTAAAGACTGATAAGGCTTCATCCTTGGTTTTTAAAATTCTTATCCATACCTTTCTTGAATAGTCATCAATGAATGATATAAAATACCTTCCACCTCCCATTGTTGAGGTCTTGGAAGGCCCCCAAAGATCAGAATGAATATATTCCAATCTGGCTTTGGTATTATGCTCAGCTGCACCAAATTTCAACCTCTTTGACTTGCCTAATATGCAAGCTTCACACTGATCTAACTTGCAGGTTGAACTGATCTCAAGCAGCTTCTGTCTTACAAGTTCTTGCAAACATCTTTCACTTATGTGACCAAGCCTTCCATGCCAAACTTTAACACTACTATCATCCTTAGTTGCATTAATCTGTCCTACCAACACAGAACCATCTAAGAAGTACAAATCAGACTTCTTAAAACCTTTAACAACTACTGACTTTCCTTTTATGATAGTAAGTGTTTCTCCCTTTAAATGGCACTCATGACCTTGAGAAACTAACATTCCAAGAGATATTAGATTTCTTCTCAAACTTGGTACATATCTGACACTTGTTAACAACCTGATTTTCCCATCAAACATTTTAAGTTTGACAGAACCTATACCTTTAATCTTACAGGTGTGATCATCACCTAGCATGACTGATCCTTCATCATGTGATCTTAATTCAGTAACCAATCCTTTCTAGAAGTCATGTGAAATGTGCATCCTGGATCCAATACCCATTCTTCTGATACTGAACTAGAACACACTGTCATTGCTTCAATGAAATCAGAATCTGAACCAACTTGATTAGTTGTTACCTGATTTGCATGAGGTCTCTTATTTCCCCCTTTTTCAGCTATCTTCTTTGCTACCATTGCTTTCCATTTGAAACACTGCTTCTTGAAGTGTCCAGGCTTATTGCAATGAAAGCAATTCTTGTTCTCATCTTCATCTGATGGAGCACCTTGATTCTTTTCTGGCTTCCTCTTATCAACATGACTGCTCTTGTTATTATTCTTATTCCATTGATTCTGTTTCTTTGCTAGTAAACCTTCTGCAACAGCCTGTTGATCTGGACTCTTCTTATGAAGAACCTTTGCCTTAACTGCCAGCAATACTTGCTCAAGTGTGATTGCTTCAGCATTAGCAAACAAGATGTTTGCCTAATTTTGTAGCGTTCCCATGCTTCATAAAAATTTTCATCCGGAAATTGCCTAAATTGAGTTATAAGGCTTTTCAATTGAAGCGTTTTTGAAGGAGGAAAGTACTTGTTTAGGAACCTTTGCTTAAGATCTTCCTATGTATTACAACTTCCCAAAGGAATTGTATTGTACCATGCTTTAGCCTTGTCTCTTAAAGAAAAAGAGAACAACCTCATTCGAATAGCATCCTCCGACACTCCCTTCATCTTGACGGTATTTGCAACCTCCAAGAAAGTAGATAGATGAGTGTTCGGGTCTTCAAGAGGACCTCCCCCAAACTGATTTGCTTTGACCATGTTGATCAATCCGGTCTTAATTTCATAATCATTGGCTTGAACCGGAGGAACCATATTGTGCACGGCTCTCGGTTGGAAGTAATCCCGAATTGCTCTAGGCCTTGGCAACTCTTGTTGTTGAAATATCCTTTGAGCTTCTTGATTGGCAAGCAATTGCATATACTCTTGATTTTGAGCAAAGAAATTCCTCATTATCTCCGCTTGATTCTCTTGCACTCCTTCTTGTACCCCCCTTTGATCTTGTAAAGGATCTTGGGGTGGGTCATAATTAACATTGTCTCCCCGTTGATTCTCCATTTTTGTTCTTTTTCTAGCTTTACGCCTCTCTCGCTTCCTTTGTCGTGCGGTCCTTTCAATCTCTAAATTCAAAAGAATGATCGATTGATTTCCCTTTGATCTTGTGATCATAAAATACCTACGAAATGGCCAAGAGTGAGACCACAAACACAAATAATAAATAAAAGAAAATAAAAAGAATCCTTATCAAGAACAACTAAAACAATAACACAGTACTCGACTAGTCCGTCAAACTCCCCTTTGGCAACGGAGCCATTTTCTTGTTTGCCTAATTTTGTAGCACTCATGAGCAAGAATACTCGATCGTTGTCGTAGTATATCCCAAGAAAAATTATCAATCCACAAAGGAGTTATGTTCGGACTATACGTGAGCTCATGTTCATGTCGTTTTTGTAAAGATGATCGGGGGTTTTGAGATTGATTAACAACTAAAACAAGTAGCAAGTAAATAAAAATAGCAAATAAGAGAAATGACAAGTATAGAAAATGGGTGCTAAAGTTCAAGTATGGAAAAACATGGGATTAGAAACATCCAAGCACACTCGATTCATATTATCATGCAAAAAGAATTCATCTCAATTGATGTAGACTAAGGGTGATCACGATAGTATCCTAAGTTTCCTTTCGGGTTACAAAGGTTGTTGATCCATTTTAGACTCCCAAAAGCACTTAAGATCAAAGCCTAACATTAACCCCTTCCATCTAGGTACTAGTTAGATTAAACTCTCCCTTTTTGTGTACTAAGGCCAACGAATGGATTGGTTCCCCTCATTGAATTCAAATATCCTTTTGGTCAAACCTAAACTCAATGTCTATTCATGCCTTCCTAATACTATAGAGGGTCGTTTCCGTCTCACTCCAAGCAATACATACATGAACATCATGATAGCATTTAATTACCACAAATAATCCATTGATCAACAATCCATTAAACCAATAAACATTCATGAATAACAAGCCATGCCATCACAACATCAAGACAATTAAACTCCATGAATAGAAATCAACATCAATTAAACCAAAAACCAATTTAATCCACATGATAATATAAATCTAATATGCTCTTCATGTTCCTAATCCCACTAGAGGGATTAGCCTATCATGATAAAAATAACAAAACAAATAAATGATTCATTACAAATATCCATAGTCTAAATCCAAAAGAAAATCAAGAGAGATGTAAATCTTCCCCAATAATTTCTTGTAGGAAATCTTCAATACTCATGGATCTCCAACTCTAGCACTTGATTTCTTGAGATCTCTCACACCCAAATGGAAGGGATGAAGAATGGATGAAGATGGATGAAGATGATGGTGGAAAATGGAAGAAATGGTGCGTGAGGTGTGTGTAGAAGGGTTGGAATTCGGATCTTCTCCAAATGTTGAATAAATGGGCATTTATACCCCTATGGAGGCTTCTAGAAGGATCTAAAAATTTCAGCAAGATTTTACACGGCACGAGTCGTGCTTTGCAACATGGCCACAAGGTGGCCGTGTTGTGTCTTCTGATGCTGCCGCACGGCCTCTCCTTACAGGGTCGTGTTACACAACACGACTCGTGTACTGCAACACGGCTCGTGTGTTGTAACACGGGCACAGGGTGGTCGTGTTGGATCTTCTGATATCGGCACACGGCCACTTCTTACAGGGCCGTATTCTATACACGGCCCGTGTTGGTGCATGCCCCTGTTTTTCACATTTTGTTTCGGCTCGTTCTCCTTCGTTTTAACTCCGAATTTAGATCCGCTTTTTCCTACGTCTTCCTTATCATATCTAGCATCCAATAAAAAGTGAAAATCATAGGTTTAAGCTCATTCACACATATTTCAATAAAACACAAAACACAACCAAATAACACATAAAATACGGATAAAATAATACGAAAATACATATAAAAAGACACTAAAATCTAGGTGAAAATAGCGCCAATCAAAAATTGAGCTTGCTTGGCGCAATCATCGAAATTTGGATCCACATGAAGTGAAAATTTGAGCTTGCTTTAGATCTCAAATTCATCGATCTTCAGGATAAGGAATTGTCTATGAGGTTGTGATGATTTTTTTTTTTAAATTTTGCAGGATCAGGAAGGGAAGTGTCATTGTCTGATGAGGTTGTGATGATTTTTTTTCTTTTTTAATTTTAAATTTCTGAGTAAATGGATTGATATGGGATCGCAGGACGTCATTTTAGAAAGAATGTAACGTCTTAGACTCCTAAAATTATATTTTCAAAAAATATTGAGAAGATAAAAAATATTCTTTAATTGGATTAATATTATGTATTCCCTCCGTCCCACCACAGTTTTCACACCTCATGTGTAATTTACAAAGGAGGTGTGAAAATTGTGGTGGGACGGAGGGAGTATAAGTATATTATGTGTTTATATAGAAATTATTTTCAATAATACAACTATATCAATATTATATATAAATGTGTTTATATATCTAAAACTATCTACTCCCTCCGTCCCAGGAAAGATTGCACCTCTTTCTTGGCACGGAGATTAATAAAGTGGTGACTTTTAGGGGTATTATGGTATTCTTTGGATAATAAATAAATAATAAAGCATGTTACGTGTGTTAGGTATGGGTGATTTTTTTTGTAAATAAAGTGTATGGAGAAGGGTGATTATGTTTGACTTTTTGCTTTTTTAGGAATGTGCAAACTTTTGTAGGATAACCCAAAATGAAAAGTGTGTCATCTTTCCTGGGACGGTATATATATATATATATATCTTGATATACGTGAATCTTCTGCTAGAAGATTAAGATTTGTTCGTATATATATATGACCGTTTAGGGAAAAGATTAGATTAGAACCTTGGGTGGCTTTTACAAATAAAATGAGAATTTTACATAACAAAAAGAGAAAAGATTTGGAGATATAACAAGAAATAATTTAATTTGTAATATATGATACCGAAATAAATGAGAAAAATTTGGAGATATGACAACAAGAAACCCTAGAGATATATTTAAGATATTATATTGTTGACTTTTATATAGAATTTTAAATTATATAGTGTATAGATTTACACTATACATTGTATTATTAATTATTAATATTTGAAAAAAAATTATGTAGTGGGAGATTCTAAGTTCATATACTTTATTAACAAAGTATCCACAAGTATATATAATGTAAAATTTGCATTTCACAATATATTATTTACAATGTCATATATTTAGGAATATTTAGAAGTAATAAAAAATTTTGAATTTTTATCTCATGAATAATATTTTTTACAATGTTATATAGTATTTAGGAATATTTAGAAGTAATAAAATATTTTGAACTTTTATCTCATAAATATTTCGTGGTAATGTGGACATTGTATAAATGATAATTTGATTTATTTTAAAAATATATATATAATAATAATTTTTTAAATGTATATAAAAGAAAAGATAAAATAGATATTATTGAAAGAGGAAAAAAATCACTTATTTGATTTAAATAAATTCAAAAATAAATAGTATAATACTACCTCCGTCCCATAATATTTTTCACACTTTCCTCATTTGTTTGTCCCACAAAACATTTTACACCCAAAAAAGAAAACACCACTTTATCCAACAACCTCAAAAGTTACTTTAATTTTAAATTTGCCACTCATTTTTCACACACATATCATTACTTTATACATTTTTATTATCTAAAAATACTACAATACACTTCAAAGTTAATAAAGTTGGTCAAAAAGTGCAACTTTTCTTAAATAACGTAGAACAGTAAACGTGAAAATTTTTCCGGGACGGAGGGAATATTCAAGAAGAAAAAAAATGAAAATTGAATTTTTATTTTATAAATAAATAAAATGTATTGATTTTTAAGTGAAATGAAAAATAAAATGGTACCAAAAATGAAAGAGATATAAGTGATTTTAAAAATACGTTAAATTAATTTATATGATAATCATTCCTATTATTTACTAAACAATTTTACATAAATAATTTTCATTACCATCCCTTACTACTACTCCCTCCGTCCCAGGCTAAGAGGGCCATTTTACCATTTTGGTAGTCCCACCCAAAGAGTCTCATTTCCTTTTTTGGACATATGGGACCCACCAACACCCACTAATACAATTAATATATGGGGCCCCAACACCCACTAATACAACTACCCACTACACATTAAATAATAATACTCCTTAATTCACGTGCCCAAAAGCAAATGCGACTCTTAACCCGGGACGGAGGGAGTATACTACTATTGTAGTTATCATTCTTAATTTCTTATTCTAATTTTTATTAATAAATCAAAACTAATAGTATAATATTCAATAATGAAAATTGATTTTTTTTAAAAAAATAAATGAATAAACAAAATGTGTTGATTTTCAAAGGGAAATGGAAAATAAAATATATGCAATAATAATATACAAATGGGAAAATATCAAAATTGGTCCTGTAAGTATGATATTTTTCAACTTTAGTCCTTTTTCATTTGAAATTCTCAATTTTGGTCATTTTTTGTCAACTTTTAGTCCTTTTTGTCCAGTTTTGATTATTTTGATCCAAATTTAGTCATTTTTGTCCAAATTTAGTCCTTTATGTTAAAAAAAAATCCAAAAATGGTCCGAAAGAGTATACATTTAGGATCAAAAATGGACAAAAAAAGGACCAAATTTTGAAAAAATGACCAAAACTGGACCAACAGGACCAAAATTGGACAAAAAAGACTAAAAGTGGACAAAAAAGGACTAAAATTGAGAATTGCAAAAGAAAAATGATTAAAGTTGAAAAATGTCATATTTACAGGACTAATTTTGATATTTACTCATATACAAATGGTACGGAAGATGGAAGAAATATAAGTAATTTAAAAAATATATTAAATTAATTAATATGATAATCATTCTTATTATTTATAAAATAATTTTTACATAAATAATATTCATTACCATTCCTAACTAATATACTACTATATTTACCAAATAATTTTATATTCATTGCCTTTTTATCGCTCCTCTTTTTTTTATACTATAAATTAATATACATTCTAATACATTGACTTGATATAAATTTAAAATTTACCATATCAAAAATTTAAAATAAATATATATCATTATTTATTATATTTTTAAATTAAAAAATCTCAATTTTATTTCTTAATGGAATATCACTTATTAAAATAAAAAAAATTATATTTTCTTCCCTAGTTGTGAGAAAAGCAGACACGCATTTATAAAAATTTTAATTATTACAGTAGTACGTACATCCGCAATAAATTTTTAAACAAGTTAGAAATAGGAAAAGCAGAGACACAGGTTGCAGAGGTGAAACTCCACTATTTCTTATCGCAGGCTACATGGAGTAGGGGTGGATCGAGAAACAGAGACTTAATATAGGGTCCAACCACATATTTGGGATTGATAAATTACTACTTATTTCTATTTTATACACTTGAATATTTGATTATTTAATTGCTATTAAAACATGCAAAAAACAAAAGAAATTGTACAATTACCATAATTTATTTTGTGTAATGTTACAATAACTTTAATTGCTTGAAATAAAGGGTAATTGACTAAGTCAACCAAGGAAAGAATGATTCAAGTAAGAAAATCAAAAACTTACCAAAAATAAGAAAAGGGAAGAAAGGAAAGTTTGAAAAGGGAGATTCTTCCCCCTTAAACTTTGGACGCACTCACGTATCACCGACTACGTTGGACACACGTTGGAGGCAGAAGGGAGAGCAGCCCTTGGAGCACAACACCGTTGGCCTTTTGAAGACCCGATGATTTCATCCTTTTGATTTTAATTTCTATTATATAACTTCGTTTTTAGTCCGAGGATTGTGAACCTCCGTAAAATAATTTATATGTTTGTTTAGGATTAAGATTACAAACTTGTTTAATAAATTTATCTTATGATTGACTTTGATAAGATTCATGATAGTTTTGATTGGCATTTATACTTGTTATCTGTGATATTTATTGTTATTGTTTTTTTTTTTTTTGATGTTATAATCTGTAATTGTTATAATATTGCAAATCAAGTAACAAAGTATGGGAGTACCTTGTGAAATCATGAAATTTAGGTTGTATGATTCGTAATCCGTTTTCATAGCCTAGTAATCCTAATATATAAATTCTAATGTACTCTTAGGTTTGAATCTCTTTAAATCGTGTGAGAGGGTGGACATTTAATCTAGAGGTGTGACTCTAGGTTAAATTTTAATCTATAATTGAAAAGAGTTCACATGCATTAACACGGATTCACCCAAGACAAACTATTATTAATGATAGGATCACACAAATAGTTTCACATATTTGTGGTTCATACATAACCACTCACACCTTCAATAAATCTTAAAAAAAGAAAAGAAAAAAAAACACCCTAAAATTATAGGTCACAAGTGCTTGAAAGGACACATGGTGACTTCTTATTCGTCCATTCTTATTTTATTCCTAGAATGTGGGGAGGACATTAATAACGTTGTATGGTTCAATTGATGAGTAGGGAATCAATAAAAAGAGCTTTGGTGTATTTCTCAACTCCTTTGGGATTTGAATAAGCATCTCTATAGTTTTTGTAGGTGAAATCTGTGACTCGAGCGTAGTTGAGAAACATCTCCACAACTTCTTTCGGCAAAGAAGGGGTGTTGATCCATTCTTGATTCAAAGTCCTCCATTCATCCTCAACCACTTGTCTGAATTTGGATATCGTCTCTTGCTTCGATGCACGGTGTTGCTTCATGTAGCAATCCAGGGCCGTCAGCATTTCGCCTCCCTTGCTCTCACGCTTCAAACGCAAACATTCATGCATATGTTGAGTTAATGAGTACAGAACAAGACTGCATAAAATATACTATTAGATAATATGTTTGGTAGGTAGTTATTATAATTACTTCGTGGCTGCCCAAGTCGTCACAGAATCGGCCTATCATGGCTGTGGATATTGCGAGATGGGGTTCACTCAGACACCACTTAATGGTTTCTTGTGTAGAAGATTTCAAGAATAGGAAGACAGAAGTGATCATAATATTCACACAACTCGTGATCACAGAATTCTTAACGTATTCTTCAAATGAAGGCATTTGTTTCGTCATAACCCACTTCAGCTCTTGGTTGTAACACCTTCCAAGTTGTTTCACCTGCAGATATTATATCATTATATAGAGTTTAATTTAAGAAAATTATTAGCTACTCCATTAGATCATAAATTGAAATAAATTGGTAAGTGATCCGGTCCGCATCTTCTGTTACATGTTGGTGCTGCATCTCCAGTTGCGAATCATTTGATATAGACAAAATCTATAACTTAAAAGAAAAATATTAACCCTAAGGGAAAAGCTGAGATTTTCCCTTTGCATATCATTCATCTAATGCATGTAACAGGAGATGTAACACCAAAATGTGACCACATATCTCATTCCATCTCACCTCCTCTTTGAAGTAAGGAATTGCAAACATCTGTTCTTTTTTTACATCTTGCTCCAAATCTTTGAACGCACTTATAATAAAACGATAAACAATCTTCATGTAATCAGGAAGGATATCAATCTCATCCATGTTCCACCTAAGAAAAAAATTATCTTGCACTATTATCAATCTCCTCCACATGATCATATGTGTGTTTATATATTAATGGAAATGGAAATATATAAGCATAAGATACAAGATGCACCTTTCTAGAGCTTCAGTAAGAAGTTGAGCTTCTGCTATTGTAGCATAGTTATCGTACGTATCATCCATCACTCCAATAATTTGTACGCATTTGGTAATCGCCATTCGAACATCACCATACTGAGGTTCTAAATGGAATGCTACACCCCAAAGATAGGCCGACACCAAGCTGTCTCTCATGTACGTCAAATCCGTCTTCAGATCATATTTATTCCACCACCTTAACAAAAATTAATCAAAATCATAATAATTAATCAATTGTCTATAGATGTATTGAAACAAATGAATTCCAGTATTTTATTGATTACAAAATAAAATAAAAATTCATGATCACCTGGAGAGTTGAGAAAGCTCTTTCTTGTACAAATTTTGCAAGAAATTGAAGTTCAATTTTGCCAGTTTGAGAAGCACTTCATCCCTAGAGTCATCCCTCTCGTAAACGGAGATGAAAAAGTGTGCATGAATGATGGGGACCTCTCGATGAAGAGGATACTCCAAAGCTCGATTCAGTTTCAGTTTAAGGGGAGACTGATCGTCTAACTGTGGCGCGATACAAGTTAAATGATGCTTCGTAAATGTTAAGGCTTCTTGCAAGACCTGTTCTCCATGGACCTGCAGGTAGGCTGCATCATACAGACTCAGCAATCCCTCCACATCACTAATTAAGGCTTCCTCAAACTTGCCCTCCTTGTTCATAAACTTATCAAACACACCTGTTAACAATACCATGCATGATGAATCCATAAATAACTTGAATTGCAGAAGAACATATTAAACAACATACTGCAGGAAACATGGTGCTGGTGCTGCCTGAGCAGACGAAACCGAAGCGCAGTGGTGAACAAATCATAGTCTTCATGATCCTCCTTATATATATCTTCGAGTTTCTCCTTGATCTCTCCTTCAAAATGATATGCCAATCCCAGACGTTCGACTTCGTCGATTAATATCATGAGTTTGGCAGATGTTGCAGCCACTAACATGCTTCTTGCTTCTTTCTTCAAAGCCTCAATACCTTGTGAGTACTCGTTCTGCAGCTGTACTAATGTCGGCAGCCAAAATATATTAATTATACATTTACATTTACAGATTATTAAATACATGTATGCATATGTATATAAACAAAAACACACCTGATCATCCATGGAAAATTCAGAGAAAACATCTTTGCTACGTGGATGAATGGTGATGACTGGAGGCCTCATGTCTACAACGCTAGCAGTAAAAGCATCCATTGAAATAGCCAAAAATTTATTATATTGATCTATGTATGTCTTCTGCAGTGTGATTAAGTTGATGATGTTGTGGGATAATGGCAACCGTTTTATAGATATGTAATGTAATACAACTATTCATTTTTGAAATAAAATGTTATCCTTCCACACATTGTGCATTCTTTAAAATGTTGTATCCTTCCACACATTGTGCATTGAGAATATAAGAGACCAACTCGTATATAAATTACATAGATCCTGTTAATACAATTTATTTTTTAAAATGGTATTAATCCAAATTTAATGAATTAATGGCCAACATTAAGAAATTTCCGTTGATTACAAAGTTACCAAATTAATTTTCTGCTTTAAAAAAAAAAGAAAGCTAACAAATTAATTTCCCAAAATTAATGTAGATTACAATTTCTATCCGAATTAAGTTAATAAATGAAGTTAAATTACGTCAAAATTAATGCATGTGTGTGATTGGTGTATGCTCCGAACAGTTAAATTTATTCTTTCTTTTTTTTTTCAAAATCCCGAAATGCATGATATTTGTTAAAATAATATTTTTTTAAAAAAATAAATTTTGAAATTAAATTAGCTAATCATTTATTTAATTAAATGAATTTTTAATAGTGGGTAGTTAATATTCGTGCTTTGATTTTGACGGAATAAAATTATAGTCCTACTCACTATTTTGAGTCAATGAAATAGGACAAAAAAAAAGTCATAAACAACGTTATATAGTAAACGTGAACTCAATCTTAGGATATAGGAAGTACTTATTTTGAAATTATTCACCTTTTATTATTGGTAGAAATGTTAAACGGGTTGGCACTAATTCATTAGTAGGATATAGGAAGTACTTATTTTGAAATTATTCACCTTTTATTATTGGTAGAAATATTAAACGGGTTGACACTAATTCATTTGTGTCAGTTTTATAGGATCACGGGCTAAACGGGTTGTGGATTAAATAGGTTCAAGCTAAACGAGTCTTTAATTATGCGAACCTAACTCTAATCCTAGCGGGATTAAGGCTGAAAGCCCACTAACAGGTTGGAGAATAAACAAAATAAAAATATAAATACAATTAAAGTATAAATAAATAATCAATTAATATGTCAAGTATTATTGTCTTCACAAATCACCTCAATAATAAAACACTAATATATATAATTTTAAAATAACAAGATAATTTTAAATTTTCAAATATACAATTTTTATTTGTGAATTTAAGATTTATTAATATTTTTAAGTGTATTTTACACTTTTTATAAAAAAAAATATTCTGTAATAACATGACAAAACAAAAAAACATATACAGTAAGTGGTAGATTATTATATCATTAGTAATATAATTATCAGTAGAAAATATTTTTTAAAACACTACTCCATTATTATTTATATATTAATATTAATAATATAATATATAATTAATTAATTAGTAAAATTAAAATAAGTTAATCGTACTAATCGAATCAGCCCTTTTAACCTGTGGGAAAGCTCTGTGGGGTTATGGGCTAATTAGTTTGGATGAAGATCTTATTTGCACAGGCCACTATTGTTGAGAACGTAATTCTATAGCTTTTAGGATTCAACGATCGACTCTACGAGCTCGCCCGTATTAACATTTCACATCTAATATTTAGAACGGAAGAAATAATACTCTTTAATTACATATAAAAAATAAAAGGTTATCTTTTATTGGATGAAGAAAGTAGTTTTTATTTTAAGAATAATAATTTTTAATATAGATATATAATAGTTTTAAAATCTTTTTTATTTATTAAAGTTAATGTACGAATTAGTAAAACTTGTAAAGTGATTAAAATAAAATAAAATGAAATAAGAGGAGAGAAAGAGAGTTCCAATATCTAATTCCTCGTGTTGGTAATTGGAAATATGGACTAGGTAGTTACTTGACGTAGAATGATTACTATAAATTTTTTAAAGTGAAATGAATGTAGGCTTTAAAAATGGGATATTAATTTTTTAATTACTTAATCACTCACTAGATTTATGCCACGTTCATTCTTTGCTCCTGAGGCGGCTTTGACGAGACATCATATCATATATGAGTAGTAAAAATGATCTTCATCTTATTTTTCTTTAAGAATAGTTATTGTGACTTATAATGTTTGAATTTCCCACTACTTTGGCGTTGAGATTTGTCTCACTAGCAACATTTTTTTTTTTTTTTTTTGAAAGTGAATGATTTTTGCAAACTCCAACATTTTCCTTTCCTATTAGTCCTCCTTCCAGAAGAACGCTTATCGTTTACTACCATTCCACGTTGTCTTAAATATATTGTTCTTTTGTTATCAATTTTATTGATTTTAGAAAGTATTGTAACTTTAGTAACAAAAAATATAAAGTAATAATATGTGTGAAAAGATAAATGTCAAATTTGAAACGAAGTTGTGGATCAGGTGATATTACATTTTCTTTGGTGTGAAGGGTTCAAGGTTACGTGGAATCGTATTATATTTCAGTTTGTTGATCATCTCGTATTCTACCCTTTATGACAGGTGATATTACATTTTCTTTGGTGTGAAGGGTTCAGGGTTATGTGGGATCGTATTATATTCCAGTTTGGTGTTCATCTCGTATTATACTTTTTATGACACGTGTCATTATTATTTTGTACTCACGCAGCGGGTGAAATTGGATCATTGGTCATTATGCAAGTTGTCCCCTTGTTTGATCATTAAGCTGCTCATGCGGGGAATATTTTACATTCTTTTTAATAGTTATATATTACTTCCCCCACCCCATCCCCACCCATCCCCCACTTCAACTTCACATTTTCCATTTTGATCGTTCCAAATTTAATTTCACACTTTTATAAAAGAAAAAACAATTAACTAATATTCTTCTAATATACTTTAATTTCAAATTTGCAATCACCTTTTTTAATATAACATATTTTATCATTTATTTATTACACAAAAATATTATACTATCCGCAAAAGTAGGTCAAAATTTGATTTTTTTTTAAAACTCTGTATTACAATAAACGTGAAGATAAATTTAGAATAGAGGAAATACTTTTTACTAAGAATATTATTATTTTTCAACGAAATGTTATTACATTTGATTTATATTATAAGTCATTTATAAAATAATTCACTTCAAAATTATTATTTTTTTATTAATTTGAGTATCACTTCTAATTAAAATGTTTCAACTTTTATACTTCTAGTAAAAAATATTCCTATAAAACGGTGTAAATTAAATTTTTGAAGAGAGAGGGGTGAGGTTGATTGGAGGGAGACAATTTAGTTTATGAGAGAGAAATACATAAATAAATAGCAGCAATTGGACAGCTCGAATATTGGGCCGCATTTATTTAGGCCCATCGGATTACCCCATTAATAAATTATTGAATCCAGCACTTAGCCCACTTGGTCAGAGTGAACCATTCATACGAGCACACCTAAAAGCGTGAATTTGTATTTCGGTTCTTCAGTTACATTTTGGTATTACATCTCTTATTATGTGTCATTAGATGATTGACACCTATAATATAATAAAACATATATCCTAAAAGGAAAACTTAAACTCTAGGGTAATGGTTGAAATTTTCTCCCTCGCACATATGTCATTCATTTAACGCGTGTAACAAGAAATATAACACTAAGTGTAATCGAACATCCAAGATCGTGAATTTGACCGCTTTTATGCTACTTTGATGGGATGGGGCTCCTCTATTTTGATTTGATTTTCCTTTCTAATAAGATTAAAAAAATAATAATAATACTCCATCCGTCCCATTGAAAGATAGGTGTTTGCTTTTTACACGTAAATTAAAAGATATAATATTTTAATGTGTATTGAGGTGAGAGAAATGATATTTAAATGTAAATTGGGTAGGTGTATTAGTGGGATGGGTGGGCCCAAAGAGAAAGAAGTAATTAATTTGTGTGGATCCCTTTTACCAAAAAGGAAAATGCATACTTTGTATTGAGACGGATCAATCTGAAAAAATGCGTACGTTTCAGTGGGACCGAGGGAGCAATAAAATAATACCTTTTGTCCAAAATGCATTTATCTGTGCGGTTTTTAAATGGATTGAATTCCCTATTTCACGTTAAGTGTTTTATTGGTGTTTCAAAATATAAAAAAATTATACACTACAAATGATCATTAAACTCTTGGGGCATGTGGTGAATTTTGGGAATTGATTATTACACATGTCAAGAATCTAATTAATGGAATATGAGATGAAATATAAAAATGGAATATATAGGTGATCCCATTTGTCTTTTAAAATACTCTCTATCTCCTGCATGAAGGTTTATATTTTCCATTTTAGTTTGTCCAAAGTTAAGGTCTACATTTACTCCCTCTGTCTGCCCAAAGGGATGCATTTACTTTTTGCACGTTGATTAAGTAGTATTATAATTTAATGTGCAGTGGTTAGTTGTATTAGTGGGTATATGGGCTCCATATTTTAATTGTATTTGTAGGTGAGTGTGGATCCCATGTATGTAAAAAGGGAAATGAGACCCTTAGGGGCGGATGCCCAAATGAAAAAATGAGACTCTTTAGAGCGGACGGAGGGAGTATTTTTTATCAAGTTAGATCCACACAAAACAATTAATTATTTTATATAGGATCCACACACAATACTAATACAACTACCCAGTTTACATTAAATATTATTTTATTTCTCTCACCTCACTACACATTAAAATATTATATCTCTTAATTTACGTGTAAAAAGTAAATGTAAATATTAACGCGGGATAAAGGGAGTGCACACTCTCTGTCTCCTTTAAGATTAACAAATTTTTCATTTTGGGTTATCCCACAAAAGTTTACATTTATTTAAAAAAAAAGTAAAAAATTAAACACAATATCATTCCTCATACACTTTATTTATATAAAAACTACTCATACTTGACAAATTTTATCATTTATTTATTATATAAAAAATACTATTATACCCCTAAAAATTATCACTTTTCTTAATTCTCGTATTAGTATTGGGGCACAGACTTAAATGGAATTGAGGATTTTTTTTTTTTGGAGGGAGGGGTTAGAGCCGGACTTTTACGCATATGGAGAGGTGGGTTGGATTTTTTTAAAAAAAATATTCATAGCCATTGATGAATGTCCGACGATTTTATTATTATTATTATTATTATTGTTATTATTTTATTTTAATTGTGAATGTTTGGTGATTCCTCCATGTTTGGTGGGTTCAATTCATTTTAGACAGGCTTCATTTTTTCAGTCAGAAAAATAGTTCCATACTATTTTCAAAATCATCTTCATGTGTGGTGGATTAGATTACATTTAGAACCCCAAAGATGCAAATGAGTCAGAACAAATGTCAGATGATTCCTCCATGTCCGGTAGATCGTTAAAGGTAATGGTATGAATGTCGGGTGGATTAGTTATTATTATATTTTTTTGAATTGTAAATGTCCGGTGATAAATAATCTTCTTTTTTTTTCTTTGGCCCAGTTCATTTAAATGTCTGGTAATTAATTAAAAAAAAAGCCTCAGTAGAGAGTGAATGTCACGGTTAACTCTCTCACTCTCTTTTTAAAAGCCATTAATAATTGATTATGGATAACTAATGTATTTCAAAAGTGGAAAAAAAATTGTCAACATACTCCGACCAAACGTATCAATTTATTTTTCACATAAATTAAAAATATTACTTTTTTTAGTGTGTAATTGTATTAGTAATAAATGGTATTGGATAATATGTGGACTCTTTTACTAAAGAGAGATAATGAATATTTTTGGATTAGACACTCAAAATGCAAAAATGTGTATATATTCAGGCTGGGCATCGAATCACCTATTTTAATATGGTATTTCATCTTACATGCAAGTCTACTTCTTCACAATTCTCCACCTTAGACTTTGCATCACCATGTCTAGTTGCTATCTACTCCCACATTGTTGCATTACAGGTTGCAGACACCTTCTTTTCTTATCTTGCTAGTTTAAACTGATCAAGCTTTTACACAGCTTAAATTTCTGAACTGGTAAAGCCTTAGTAAATGTATCAGCTGGATTGTTTGCTGTCTTGATCTTCTTGACAGCAACTAATCCCATATCTATCATATCTCTTATGAAATATAACCTCACATCAATATGCTTGATCCTTTCATGGTAACCCTGATGCTTTGAGAGATGAACTGCACTTTGATTATCACAATGCACCTCAATTCCTTCTTGTTGAATACCAAACTCACTCAATATTCCAATCAGCCACACCCCTTCTTTGATTGCCTCAGTGAGGGCAACAAACTTTGCTTCTGTTGTAAACAGAGCTACTATATGCTGGCGAGTTGCCTTCCAACTTATAGCTGTTCCAAATAAATTGAAAACATCCCTGTAAGTGACTTTCTAGTATCCAGGTTTGCTACATAGTCAGCATCAACATAACCACCTATAGCTTTATTTCATTCTGCTGCTCTCTTGAATATTAAACCTGCTGTGATAGTACCGTTCACATACCTAAGTGCCCACTTAACAGCATCTCAATGTGACATACCAGGATTTCTCATGAATCTGTTGATCATACTCATCATATATGCCAAGTCTGGCCTGCAGCACACCATAGCATACATTAAACTTCCAACTGAGCTTGCATATGGAATTTTATCCATCTCTGACCTTTCCTTATCTGTCTGAGGTGACTGAAGTAATGACAAACTTGTTCCTTGCTTAAGTGGTGCTGATACAACCTTATAAAGATTCATATTGTATCTTTTAAGTACTTTGTCCAAGTATGATTCATGGAGCAACTTCAACTCACCTGTTAACCTTCTTCTTTCAATCTGCATACCAAGAATCATCTTTGCTTCTTCTAAGTCCTTCATATCAAACTCTTGCTTGAGTATCTCCTTTACTTCATCTATACCAGCTTGATCCTTACAAGCTATAAGTATATCATCTACATACAAAAGCAAGTAAGTATAGCACCCTTCTTTGTATCTTATATACACACAGCTGTCATGCAAGCTTCTATTGAATCCATTTAATGTAATGTAATCATCAAACTTCAAATACCATTGCCTTGGGCTTTGTTTTAAACCATATAGAGATTTCAATAGCAAGCATGCCTTTGTATATGACTTTTCAACACTTACTCCCTCAGGGATCATATATATATATCTTCTTCTAAGTTTCTATGTAAGAAAGTTGTAGTTACATCCATCTGATGTAACTCAAGGTCAAATTGAGTAACTAGTGCCAATAGTATCCTAATAGAACAATGCTTGACAATAGGTGAGAATATTTCATTATAATCCACACCTTCTTTCTGTGAAAAAACCCCTTGCAACAAGTCTTGCTTTATATCTAATTCCTCCTTCATTACTTGTAACTGGCTTCTTCTTATAAATCCACTTGCATCTTATTAATTTTTAATTCTATGGTCTCTCAACAATTTTCCAAGTCTTGTTCTTATATAGTGACAGTAACTCTTCCTCCATGGCAACTATCCACTTGCTACTATCAGTTCCTGATATGGCTTCCTCATATGATCTTGGCTCATAGTTCTCCACATCAGATGCAACATAAAGTGCATATGATACTACATCATCTTCCACATATCTCACAGGTGCTTTAATCTGTCTTCTTAATCTGTCCCTGACCAACTGATAAGTGCTTAGATCATATCTTGAACCAGATGAGCTAGGCGAGCTCACTTCTTCTCTCTGATCAATACTCTTATCCAGTCTATTACTTTGCTTATTTTCTTTTCTTGCTGGCTCCACCTTAGGCTCATCTGTGTCTGTAACAACTGATACAACAATATTCTTTTCAACTAGTGGCATTTTATTTTCACTAAATGTGACATCTCTACTAACAATAAACTTGTTAGTTTCATAACACCATAACTTGTATCCCTTTACTTCCTTGGGATATCCTATCATGACACACTTGATTGCTCTTGACTCCAGTTTATCTTGCTTTACATGTGAATACACTTGACATCCTATCACTCTCAAGTGACTGTAACTTGAAGCCCTTCCTGTCCACATCTCTTCAGGTGTCTTAAACTTCAGAGCAACATATGGACATAAGTTAATTAGATAGGCTGTTGTAGATACAAGCTCTCCCCAAAATCCTTTTGAGAATCCCCAACTACTTAACATACATCTAACTCTTTGTAAAAGGGTTTGATTCATCCTTTCAACTATACCATTTTGCTGGGGAGTTCCAGGTATTGTCTTATGTCTTTTAATCCCCTTTTCTCTGTAATATGCATTAAATTCTTCTGGTACAAATTCAAGACCATTATCAGATCTCAAACACTTTAATCTTTTTCCTGTTTGGTTCTCAACTTCTGTCAAGCAATCTTTAAATGCACAAAATGTCTGATCCTTGGATTTTAAAATCTTCACCCATACTTTTATGGAATAGTCATCTATGAAAGATATAAAATATCTTCCTCCACCCATGGTTGGATTTCTAGATGGTCCCCATAGGTCTGTATGAACATACTCCAACTTGGTTGTTGTATTATGTTCAGCTGCGCCAAGAAATGTATTGATGGTGTTCAGCTGCTCCAAGAAACGTGTTGATGTTTACCACACTGGGATAATGATGGATGAAGTGGTGGAAGGGTGAGATGGTGTTGAGCGATTGGCGAATGTGTACGTGGTGTTCTGTTCCCCACGATCGCGCTCTGTTCTGAAGCGTGTTCTGCCTTCGACTTCTAATAATACTCGTGAAGTCATAGAAATTATAAAAATAAATAATAAACTCCACAAATAATGCTAAAATTATACATAAATCATATGAAAATGGCCTGCGAAAAGCGCAAATTTTCGTGCTGAACAATCAACCACTTAATGCTAGACCTACTTAGAATTCCTACAACTCAAACCTATTTTTTTACAGACTTCTTTATTCCCATTATCAACCACTTAACACTAAACCTACTTAGAATAAGTAAATTCTCGCTGACTGATCCCCTTTATCTAACTGTTATGCAACATATGAGATTATAGTGCTTAATTTAAGCAAGGGGACCTTATGAGATTATAATAATAATTACATGTCATAATTATCACAAACTAATACAAAAGAAAAGCCTATCACATATTTTAATCACAAAGGAAACTGGCATGCTAAATCATAAATATTTAATATCAGTTGAATCCATATAAAATTAGAAAGATTAAACTAAGCCACTATGTTGAGAATATCAAGAAATTTACACCAAAGACTTGCTCAAACCTATGAAAACATGTAATTTCTCTACCTTTAAGTAAATCTGGAAGGAATTAATCTATAAACATTAAAAAAAAATACATTTTCTGCTGTAAAGTGCATAAATTTAATTAATAAATACTGCATATATAATGCATGCAAATATTCTTCTAATTAGAGTCCAGCATGGAATTCACCTTAAACAAGTCATAAATTGTTATGTTATGTTATGCAGCAATCCCCATGGAATTAAGTATGATACATACATAACATATTCTATATGCATTACTATGAAGGAAATGGGACAAAATTCTTAACGAAAACTGGAGTAAATAAGGGGGTCTTGAGGCCTCCCCTTCCCAAACTCAATTAATTACGTACTCAGACTGAAAACACCATTAAAAGCAGACCCACAGAATGCATGTATATATGAACCTTTTTTTACAATAGAGTTATCTTAGTCTTACCTCAAGTTAAAAAGTCGTGGAATGTTTTACAAGCCGATTATTAATCCTTGGTTGGACCATGAGTTCCAGGCGATCTCATGTGTGAACTGAAGCAGAAACTGGGCTCCCACCTCCTTCGTTGCTAAGATTGCCCAAAAGCCCATTTTTCTTTCATGTTCCAATCCTACTTAATAGCAACTATTGGTACAGCCCTCCATTAGATATATCCCAATATGTTGATTCATAAACACAAATATTTACATGTATTAACAAAACCACACTAAAATGAAATTCTTTTGTCCTTATGTCTCGTGATCATGGTCAGTCAAGCAATGTATTACTCCATAATTTATATCTAAGTTATAACTTAATATTTACTGTTTTCCCCTTCACAGTTAAGTTTTAAGACATAGGATGCACTACTAGAGTCTAGAGTCTTCTACAATGTCATTTTCATTATATTTCAAATTTTATGTTTTATTTGGTTGTCTGGAAATTTAGTGATTTCTGCTTTCGAGAATCCAAATTTTAATTTCACATTATCATTACTAACAAACAAAGTACAGGATAGAAGTGAGCACCTCCATCTTTAGAAAAAGCTGATAAAATAGGTAAGAATAGTAGCATCTTGCAGCAAGAAAAAAAAACTATCATGACCACACTGTCATAAGTCCATGAGCAATAAGAAGAAAAGACCGAAATAGGCATCAACAAGAACCTTTAGTCTAGTATCATATAAATGTAAAAACCACTTTGATGCATGCTTATAATTATCAAAAAACCAGTTGTAGAAAAAATGGTTTCTACAAGAAGAAAAAAATCAACATCAGCAATGGCTATAAATAACTGAAATCTATACATTATCTCTTCATTTATCAAGGAGAATGTCCTACTAACCTTTACACATAGCGTTAAGATACTTATAAGTTGCACGATGTGGAAATTAGGTATAAATTTCTCACCAAAACAAGTATCCACACATACACCAGGATGCTAAATTAGTGTACTCGTTTGTTACAACGAACATATCCACACATACACCAGGTTGAACAACAATAGCAGCCTGTGAGGTATACATTATCACCTACAAGAAGAAATTAATTAATTTTTATAGGTATAGCAGCGTATGAGCAAAAATAGCCATTCATCCGGATACTGTTATAAGAACAAACTAATTAATTTTTATTTCATACTTGAAAACATATTGAAAGCATCAGCGCATCACAAATATTGTTAATCAAGAAACAGACCTCAGGAACTAAAAAGAACTCATAACATCATGATACAAAATAAAAGACCAGCTTACATAACTAATACAAATCTAGATGGAAAATAACCCATATGTTCTTATACTAAGCATTAAATTTTAGGCAGTTTGGATTCAATCAAAGAACTCTACATCATGATATCTAATTAGGTAACACCCCAATTTTATGCCACATCTTCACCAACCTACTACCCATCCACCACACAAAGCCCACCATAAGGTCCGCACTTAATTAAAAAGTAATTTAAAAGCAACAAAACCACAGTAGTTTATTCATGATACATTAAGGAGGAAGCTTGACATGTAATTTTAGCAGTTTATACATCAATTTATTTGTGAAGGAAAGAGTAACTGCTTCAACAATTCCATGCCATAAAGAAGTAATTTCAGGTTATTTAAGTATAAGTGCGGTATATAATAAGCACAAACAATAATCCTGATTTGACAAAAAATCATCCTCAACATCATCTCCAATATTCTTAATCTAATAAATAAATAGATAATCAATGGAAATTAATAATCTATCTATATAATAAAACACAATTTCAAAATGACAAATGAGGGCATTGTGTAAGCAGCTCTCTATCAGCTAAAATTTTCACTTCTCTTGCTAAAAAGCAAGCAAAAACACAACATGTATCCAAACAAAAATGGTTCATGACAATTAGGTCCACACAAATGCCTCAGGCATAATATCAAACAAAAGAAGGAATTGAAGTTAGAAGATTACCCGAAGCACCGAGGGGCAATTGAAGGAGAAGGAGCTAGCTGACAACAAAACACGAAATTCAGAGTAATTAGAGAGCAAATCAATACTCTTCAATAAAAGTGCAGCTACATCAGTTTGAAATATACATATACATAGGAAAACAGAGCATATAATGCCTTATACAATCCTTTTGGAAATTTACTCACAGCAATACTTTTGGAAATTTAAGCATATTAAGAGGTAAAAATTACAAATCTTAAAGTAACTCTAATTAAATATATTACTCCATAGACACTTTGATAAGAAGTGTATTAATAAAAGAGTCCTAACATCTATTTTTTGTTGTAGTGAATCCAGCCCAATTAAGACCAACAAAATTTTTTGAAAAGAAAAAGAAAGTAAAACCATAATTTAGCAGATTAATGTGTTAAGCATAATCGAAACACAAATGTCTACTTAAAATTTTCAAAGACAAGATTCAAGAAGGTAACATTAGGCAAAGAACTTATCACTATTTGAGAAAAATAAACAAAAGAAAGCAAGACAAAAACTCACCTCGCTTCTTGTAGTGCAAGGGTCGATGCATAATCTACATCTATGTGTCTGCTCCAACGACTGAAGAAAACAAAACAATCAAATAGTTAGAAGATCGTTTACATCAGACAAAATCACAACTTCATTTAATAATCATGTAGTTATTATCCCTCACTTTGCCAAGAATGTGTGCAGTAGAATGCCAGAAAGTATTATTGGAGATATTAGATGTATACCATACGCATGCAATGGAGGATTTTGCCACCATAGCCACTGAATCCATTTCAGAGACCGCAATATGAACAGTACGTTATCTCTCAGCAGCAAGCAAGAGAGAAAAAGCCTTATCAATAGAGGGTAGAGGATCCATGAGCATCATCTGATTGATCACAGAATCATAGCTGTCATTGAGCCCCATGAGAAATTGCATAAGCTTATCATCCTGATATCGTCGAGCGAGAACTTTTCCGGCATCACAAATACAATTCGCCTCTGGCTCCAAACTACACAATTCATCCCACAACTTGCACAACTTATTGAAGTATTCAATGATAGTGTTATTACCTTGCATAACAGTACTGATATCTCTCTTCGCCTTGTAAATCAACGGGCCATTGCTTTCTCCGTAACGTCGTTCAATGGCATCCCAAAGCTGCTTCGCTGATTTAGCATACACAAAAGTGTCACTCAATATAAAAATAATTAACAAACTCCAACAATAATAAATATATTTTCTGTTTCAGGTGGAATATGGATGAAATCAATAGCCTCCCTGATGATTATCTGAATATCGGTTATCATTTACTTTTGGGTGCGTATGAAGAAATAGAAGGTCATGCAACAAAAGAACAAAAGTTTGCCGTTCCTTACTTCAAAGAAGCGGTGAGGGAATATAATGCATGATTGATTCTAATTTATATGCATCATAACCAAGGTTTAAAATATTCGAAAATATCATCGATATTTCCACGATATATCTATTTTTTGAGAGTATCGATATCGATATTAGGGAAAAGATATTTCTTTTTTGATATCAAGAAAATATCGAGAAATATCGAAAAATATCGATGGAAATATCGATATCGATTTGCCACAGTTCAAATTTTTCTAGATGTCGAGATATATCGAGGAAATATCGATAAGATATTGATGAAATATCGAAGATATATCGAAAATATCGAAAAATTATCCATAATTTTAAGAAATTTTAATGATTTTTTATGTTATTTTTATTTATCAACTAAATACATTTTTTTGATCATTAATTTGTTCAATTTAAAAAAATAAAATAAAAATGGAGCAGTACTTGCGTGAAACCATCTCATAGTGAGACTGTTTTATATTTTCTTAATTAACTATCTTTTTTTATATTAAAATAGTTATCACTTTTCGTTAAAAAATATTATAACTAGTAAATACGAAGGGTTCACGTAAACAGTATACTCTGATCATAAATACAATTATTTTGGTACAGTTGGATAAGATAGAACAATATACTACTAACATATTCAGAACAATATTCAAAAATTTATATAATTCGATTAGTTGGTATCAATATTGTTTAAATCAAGACAACATGACATGCTTTACATTTGAGCCTCATAGATCATCATTTTTTATATTAGTTATTATGTGTTAAACAATTAATAATAATTATTGAATGATTTCAGACTATATAAATATGTTGTTATTGATCTACTTATCATATATTTTGAGTTTTATTTTGATTATAAATTATATTTATATATTAAAATTAGTTATTATATATTGCAAAATTAAATAATCAATTTTCATCTTTTACTCATGAATTTCCATAATTTTAAAAATTTTACCGATATCGATATCGATATTCGATATATCCATCAATATATACGTAAATTTGAGATACCGATATTTTTACCGATATCGATATGTTAAACCTTGATCATAACTAATCCGAACTTTAAAATCAGTCCAAAAACAGTTACTTGTGTTAATCTAGTCCTATATATTATATAATTGATTAATTTTGGTCGTATTTTCACTGGAATCTACAATCTTAAAAAAATGCTTAAATAAAAGGTCTGGTCCCTTAACTAAAAAGCCTTTTATTTCATTCCCAAGTACTTATTTTAATTTAGTCCCTTAACTAATTTGATTGGTTAACTTATGTCTTCATTGAAGTGTCACGTGCAACGCATATGACATTTTCCAGCAAAAATTGAACCAAAATCAACCAATTAAATAAGATACCAGACTAAATTGACGCAAGTAATTTTTTTGGACTAATTTTAAATTTAGGATTAGTTGTGGGACTAATCAAAATTTTAGCGCTCTCTCTCTCTGTATATCTAATGTTGTTCAACGATTATCTCATTTAAAAACTTAAATTTGTAGAAAGGAGTACGTACCATTTAATACTTAATCAATTGTCACTCTAAAAATTTCCATAAGGGTGTCCCACCTCGTGTTTCATATATAACATGTTTTTTATTCAAATACAATATTCTAATAATTACCATTAAATCCTTAAACACTTGGCGGTAATTTAGACATTGATTGTGACACACGACATATATTTAAGATAGGGCAAATATCAAAATTAGTCCTGTAAGTATGGCGTTTTCCAACTGTAGTCCTTTTTCTTTTGTAATTCTCAATTTTGATCATTTTTTGTCAACTTTTAGTCATTTTGGTCCAGTTTTGGTCATTTTTTCAAAATTTAATTCTTTTTTGGTCCACTTTTAGTCCTTTATTTATACACTTTCGGACCATTTTTGAACTTTTTTTAACATAAATGACTAAATTTGGACGAAAAAGACTAAATTTGGACTAAAATGACTAAAAGTGGACAAAAAATAACCAAAATTGAGAATTGCAAAAGAAAAATGACTAAAGTTGGAAAATATCATACTTACATACCAATTTTGATATTTACACATTTAAGATATGGAATAGTATATGGAATATGTAGGATAAGAATATATTAAATATTAAGTGATACTTCTCTCTACTAACTTAAACTTTAGACGAGGTGACCTTTTAATATGATATAAGTGTCATAATCTAACAAAGTTCTAGGCCGCCACCCATTTATTTAAAAAAATTTCACCTGATCCTTTTGATTTAACATGTCATTTACTGATATATATCGTGTATTGTGGTGAGGAATCAGGTGAAACAACTTGCATGGGCTTACAACCAAGAGCAGAAGTGGGTTACGGAGAGACAATCAATGCCTTCATTTGAAGACTTTGTTAAGAATTCAGAGATTACAAGTGGCCTCTACTATACACTCACGGCTGCTTCCCATTCTTGAAATCTAATACTAAAGAAACAATTGATTGGTTGGTGAGTCGGCCTGGAATCTCCATATCCGTTGCCATGATTACGCGATTCTACAATGACTTGGGCAGCCACCAAGTAAGCTTGCTACTCGATTGAGCTCTATTTTATTCGAGAGAAAATATCAAAATTTGTCCTTTAAGTATAACCAATTTTAATTTTAGTTATTTTTCATTTGCGATTCTCAAATATGGTCAGTTTTTATTCGATTTTGGTTCTTTTCATCCAAATTTTGTCCTTATATCAAAATTAGTCCAATTTTTTTATCCAAATTTTGTGCTTTATACTAGAATTTGGCCAATTTTGGTCCAAAGTTTGGAAAAAAAAACACTAAATTTGATAAAAGTACTAAATTTGGAAAAAAAAAACGAAATCAGAAAAAATAAAAAAAAAATAAATAAATAAAAATAAAGAAAAAAAGAAGAGGGACCAAAATTGAGAATTTCAAATACAAAATGATTAAAATTGGAATCGATCATACTTAAAGGACGAATTTTAATATTTTCCCTTTTATTGGACCGAATGATGTATCCGAATGTTTGCATTTGCAGCTTGAGAGCAAGGGAGGGAAAACCCTAACTGCTGTGGATTGCTACATGAAACAACATGGTCTGTCGAAGCAAGACACTCTGTTGAAATTCAGACAAAAGGGTGAGGTTTCATGGAAGAATTTAAACGCGGAATGGATAAACACCACTGGTTTCCCAAAAGAAGTTGTAATGACGTTTCTCGACATTGCGAGGTTGGTAGACACCGGCTACAAACACGACGGAGATGTTTTTTCCAACCCTAAATACGTGGTTGGACCCTATATTGAGTCTCTATTTATCAATCCACCCTTCTCCATTTAACATGGATATCTGAAATGGCGGTTGGCCGGTAGCTGCAATAAGCAATAATGGAGGAGGTGAACCAGTCTCACCTCTTCTGCATGTCTGATTTTCCTATTTCTAATTTGTTCGTTAAATAAACAATTAGATTTACAACTGTTGAGATGTTGAACTAGATGATGTTACAGCACACCGAACCACACTTTGAGCAGCACACGTGAAATGATTAGCACAAATGAAAGAATGGAGTTTATGATAGTATTTAGGATATGGGATGATAGTATTTAGGATGGAAGGTTTTATATGTGATGGTTAGAAAGGGTTAATAAATGGTAGAAGAATGTAGACAATAAGGGTATGAAACAGAGGAGTAGGCTGGGGAATTGGAAATGGGTTAATGATATTTTCACTACTACCAATTTAATTACAATGGCCCATATTTATAGTTGGGTGTGAACATTCTCAAAGCTTCTATTTCGTACATGATCATGATTATTCTCATGGGCAATTTAGTTTCAATGGCCCATTTTAACATTTGCTTTCGTAGATCTTGGTCATGGCTCTCGTCTAAACTGGTGGAAATTCGTATATCAGTGACTTGGAATAATATAATTTCTCATGGAAGTGTTGTCAATTAACAAATTATGCTAGTTTTAAAATTTAAATGGTGTAGATTGCACGTTTGAAATACAATGGTTGAAAGGAATGTTGGGTTGTAAGGTTTGAAGCACCCCTTTTAAATGGTATGTTTTGAAATAATGCTTAAAGATGGAGTTCTTTTTTACAATTACTCAAAAGTAAAAATTATTTATAATAGGAGTAAAGTTCGTAATTTTTCTTGTAATTAATACAAAATAACATCATCTATTCTCTGGTTGTGTCATGCCGATATATTTCGTGTTACTTTTTTTTAACCCTTTCCAATCCTAAAATAGATGATCAATGTAGTAATTCCCTTTTTGTTAATCCCCTAGTCATTTGAAACATATAATTAAAGTTTTAACCCATTGTGCACTTTTTGTGTCCTGCGGGCTTCGAACCTTGGTCTTTGGGCAAGTTTGTCACCCTGTTAACCATTGACCAGTTGAGGTTACCATGATTAACCTCCTTCACATGATGTCTGCCGTACAATGGGTCTGTGAACTAACCCTGTTGCTTAGTTGAGTTACCATGATTAACCTCCTTCACATGCTATCGGACAATGGGTCTGTGAACTAACCCTGTTGCCTAGTTGAGTTATGATACGCCCTAATTTTGTAGTGTATCAAAAACGTTCTTCGAGTGAACGCAAACTCCGTAGCAAGAATAAAGAAGAACAAGAATAAAGAAGAAAATCGAGAGAAAGAAAACTTAGAGAGAGATAGGGGAGAGCGATCGAGAGATAGGAGAGAGAAGAGGAGAAAGATCGATGATAAGAATAAGAGAGATACAGAAAATATCTTAATTCCAATATATCAACTATTAATCTCTAATAACATATTTAAAAGACTCCTGATGTTTAAATAAGGAAACATGAATAAAATAAATACTTAAAAGATCATATAAATAAATTCTAAATATAGTCTGAGATTCTGGTCGTATCATTCCCTCCGGCTTGAGAAACCACCTTGTCCTCAAGGTGGATAATAATTGAACTGATGTAGAATAGAACCTGGTGTTTTCAATTCCTGTGTCTCATCTTGGCCTCCATCATCAAATCCTATAAGCAGTAAGAATCGACTTTGACAATGATGGTTCACTGACCACTTTTGGTCACAATTATAGCAAAGGCCTTTTTCATGCTTCACCTTAATATCTTCGGCTGACAAAGGTCGTATGGGTAGATTGGAGTGTTTTGGTCCAAACGAGTTTCCCATTGTAACAGTACTTACACCTGATTGAATTACTTTTGCCATAGTTTTAGTCAGCTTAGGAGGTTGGTTCTCAACACTAGCATCTAATCCTCCTTGAGAAGAGAATCGTGACTCGAGCTTCGAATACCCTCGCAAGAGCAAACGTTTCAACCAAAAATTTTGGCTGGGCAATAAGCATCTCAATTACCGATTCCAAACCAACCACAAACATTGAGATTAAAAGTGGTTTAGAAATACCTGATACCTTATTCATTAACCTCTCAAATTCCGATTGATAGTCGGCTACTATACCCTTTTGAGTTAATTTTGATAATTTTTCCGGGTAATCTTCAAATTGGGATGGGCCAAAGCGAAGTTTCACTTTCTCAAGGAAATCTGTCCAACCTGCAAAAAGATTATTAGTCTTCATATATTGGTAACAGTCAGAGGCTTTTCCTTCGAATGTAAAAGCCGCGATGCGCAGACGTTGATCTTCTGGGGTTTCATGAAAATTAAAATACTCCTGTATGCGAAATACCCACCCATGTGGATCAATTCCGTCAAATTTTGGTAGATCCAATTTCATGGTATTAAACTTGGGGGTTTCTCCAACTGCTTCCCAATGGGTCATATTAAGCGGCTTAATAGACAATGGTCCCAATACCCAGACGAACTTGAGGCTCCCTGATTTTGTATGGTTCGAATGGTGGACTTGATCTCTTCCATCATGTTGAAGAACTGTTGCTGCGCTTGATTTTGGATGATGGTTTGCTTGTCAAATTGCTCTTGCAGTTGCTAGAAGGCTATTTCCCACGGCTGCTTTCCTGATTGATCGTCCATGTTGAGATCTCTCAACGATGTTGAAATCTCTCAACGAGAGCACCAATGATACGCCCTAATTTTGTAGTGTATCGAAAACATTCTTCGAGTGAACGCAAACTCCGTAGCAAGAATAAAGAAGAACAAGAATAAAGAAGAAAACCGAGAGAAAGAAAACTTAGAGAGAGATAGGGGAGAGGGATCGAGAGATAGGAGAGAGAAGAGGAGAAAGATCAATGATAAGAATAAGAGAGATACAGAAAATATCTTAATTCCAATATATCAAATATTAATCCCTAATAACATATTTAAAGGACTCCTGATGTTTAAATAAGGAAACATGAATAAAATAAATAATTAAAAGATCATATAAATAAATTCTAAATATAGTATGAGATTCTGGTAGTATCAAGTTATCATGATTAACCTCCTTCATATGCTGTCGGGCAGATGTGTGGGGTCGCCTGGGGTGGGCAACTCCACATTCTCTCAAAAAGTTTTGAACAATGACTAAAACTGAAAAAATATAAAGTTAAAAGACTGAAATTTATACAAAATATTTAAATTAAAAAAAGTTAAAAGTTAAAAGAACCAAAATTAGATTCAACAAAATAAAGAAAATGATATTTACTCTGTCTCCTACTACACATCTTACACTACAAAATAATGTCCCACCTTGGAAATAATGGGTCATGAATAACACGTTAGTCACTAAAAAAACCTTTTTTAGCAACGGAATATTCCGTTGGTAAAAGTTTTAATTTCATTGTTAAATTGGCTTACTAATGGATTAGCAATGGAATCAGTTGGTAAAATTCCATTGGTAAAGTGGTGGTTGGTAAATTTTTAGCAAAAAAAAAAAATCAATTACATTGGTAATCCATTGCTAATAATTCCGTTGGTAATTTATATAATGATTTCCTTTGTAATTCGTTGGTAATTACCAACAGATTGAATTCCGTTGCTAAAATAGAGAATAAATCCATTGGCATTCTATTGTTAAAATAAAAATGTCATTTTTATTGCTAATCCAATTGGTAATTACCAACGGATTGAATTCCGTTAGTAAATTCGGTTGCTAAAAAATACTTTTTTTTTGTAGTGTCTCCTTTCAATCATGACTAATTGGGATATACTCCTTTCCTATTAACAAAACATTGATAATATTATTTTAATGGGTAGCAGATAGATTTTAGTTGTATTTTCATCTTGTTGCTCATAACTTTAATTTAAACTAATATAAATTTTGTTCGTTTGTTTTTAGAAGTGTTGAAATTTTAGTGTATATAGGGTCACACCTACAATAAAGAAAATGTATACATAATACGGTTAAAGCGTGACAAATATAAATGACAAAATAGATATTTGGTAAGGGAGTATATGTTTGGATGAATGATAAATGAGAATATTGAAATATGAGATGAGGAAAATTTTAACATCAATTGAGGTCAAGTAGGGGTGTGCACGGATATTGGATTTAACCGAAATCGAACCGAAATCGCACCGAATTAATCCCGAACCGAAAAAAACCATTGATTTTTTGACTTTTTCCGAACCGAGCCGAACCGATTTTTCGTTTGGTATGGACTTGGATTTTTTCCGTTTTCCCGTACCGAACATTGGATATAACCGAACCGAACCGTACCAAAAAACCGAATTGAAATTATGCATTAAAATTATATATAATATATTTATCTTATTATTTATAGTTTATACTTTATAAGTCATGAATTAATTAATTTTAATTTATTAATTACGATTACATTATATTATAATAATTAATTATAATATAATTATAAACAATAATTTAAAATTATATCTAATTCTCTAAATATTTATTTGTTACTATATATTAAAAAATATATATTTCATAAAGTAAAATGAATTTCTAAAAAAATAGAAAATAAATAAAATAATATGTTCAAAGTTCAAATTATTATTTAAAAGAACATAATAAATAAAAGTAAATGGTATCTCTAAAGTGTAAATTCAATTGTACACTTAATAAATAGTTATCATAGTTTATATTTATTTAATGAAGATAAAATGCAAAATTTAAATGATAATCCATATTTGTGTTTAAAATATTATTAGATGGATTTTAATTGAAATAAACATTAAATTTAAAGTTAAAGGTTTAAAGAAAAATTTTAAAATTATTAAGTTTTTTTAATCTTAGACTATTATTTTTTTAGGGAACACATGAGGTCGTCTTATATAAGACTATTTACATTTTTTAAATAATTATCAATTTTTATTAAATATATTTTTACTTTTCATTAAAAGTTTATCATTCTTTATTTATAATATGAATTGTTTATGAAATAATGCAATGCATCACTCTCGTTTTTCATCAATTCGAGTATAAATTTTTATTCAAATATTATCTCTTCTTATATGTCTCATGAAAGTGAAATTCTTAATGTGAATTTATTCTTAAAGTCAATTTTTATTCAAATATTAAAACTTCGAATTTGTTTGATGAATATTTTGGTTGTGTATTTATTCTTATTTGGATTTGGGAAATTTAGTTTTTTTTGGTTTAATTGATATTTTTCTAAGTATTTATGTGTGCAAAAATCAATTTATCATGAGAAATTCGATCTGATCCGCTCCGATCCGTCAAAATCCGTTTTTCCGAAAATCCGTTCCGAACCGAACCGAAATTTGGTACGGATTCAATATTGGATTTTTTATTTATGGATTCAATATCGAATTTTTTTAAAAAAAAAATCCGTACCGAAAATTTGGAACGGATTTTTTTAAAATCCGTACCGAATCCCGATCCGCACACCCCTAATCTATAGTATGAAAATCTCAGATGAATTAGGGGTGATAACGGGCCTCAAAATGGAGGAGCCCACAAATCCAGTCTGCTCAACTGGGCCTTCAAGTGATATATTAAATAATTTTGTAATGAGGCTTAAAAATTGCGGCCCAACTATCCAACTGGGCTTTCAATATTCGAGCTGTCCAACTACTGCTATTTATTCGTGAAGTATTTCTTTCTTCATAAACTAAAGAGAGGGATTAGGGTACAACCTTGGTCCCCACCCTTCTTAATTAATTCTTATTTCTTCAATAATATTATTTTTTACTTTATTTTTAAATTTATTTTATTTAAATGACTATTATATCCTAAACCCTAAACCCTAGGGATAAATTATACCCTAAACCAAAATGGTAAAGTTACAATTATATCATAAACCCTAAACCTTAGGGATAAATTATACCCTAAACCATAAGGGTAAAATTACAATATACCCTAAACTCCTAACCCTAGGGATAAATTATACCTAAACCATAAGGGTAAAATTACAATTATACTCTAAATCCTAAATCCTAGGGGATAAATTATACCCTCAATCACAAGGGTAAAATTATAATTATATCCCTAAAATTAAATAAATAATAAAAAAATAGTAACATCAACAGTTTAAAAAAAAAGAATGAAAACACACACTGAATATGAAGAAAAGAGATTATACTAGGTTGTATCAATTGGAGGTTGTACTCAATTCTCTAAACTAAATTAGTAAATGGCCTCTCTACAACCAACCTCACAGGCTCATACGTCTCTCTCTCTCTCTTCTATCAAATATACGGCCACCTCATTTCTCTCTCCCTCTCATCTAAAATTAATTCCCGGATCACTTATTACACCTTCATATTTCATTTACTATTTCATATTTTAAATAATACGCCTATCAGCCGTGGTTCGAACAAAATGGTGGGTTCGTCGTTAAATTCAATTTTGATACTTTAACTTTTAAACTTTTCAATTTTAGTCCCATTGTATCAATTTTAATTTCATAACTTTTAACTTTTTTATTTTTAATCCTTTTGCAAAAGAATAAAAAAATAAAAAATCAAACTTACATGACTTTCAACTCCTGTAAGTTTTTCAAAAATTTTGCAAAATGACTAAAATTGAATAAAATTTAATGGACTTATATTAATACAAAAGAACTAAAATTAAAAATTAAAAGTTATAGGACAAAAAATTGGATTTAATTACCAAATATTACAGAATCGAAAACGAAAATGATATTAACTCGGAAAAGAAGCTATTGCATACAATTGTTTATAGTACATCATTTCTTTCTACATCAATAACTACACCATATAGTAATATAATAGTTTAATTTAGGGTTACTCTATTTCTGTCACGTTTAACCCTTTTGCACATCACTACCTAAAATTTAAGCAGAAAAGAAAAATACTTTCCCCGTCTAGTAGAAGGGTTCACATAATTTTCATCATTCGTTCATCCCATAATAATCTTCACATCCTTATAAAAAAAAAATACATTTTTCCAATAATTTTAAAAGTGAATTTTATTTCAAATTTATCATTCTTATCAAACACACAAAACATTACTTTACACCTTTTTATTACCTAAAAACACTAAAATTCTCTAAAGTTCAATAAAGTTTGTCATAAAAGAAACTTCTTTTAAATAACTGAAACAATACACACAAACCATTTTGCGGAACGAAGGGAGTAGATGATAAATATGCTGGTGTGAAATTATCACCTGCACAAACCTATATACATGCGGAAAGCAGAATGAATTAAATTGTTCTTTGAACCAGCAGCAGCTAGTTTGTCAAGAGATTGTAAATAAGGTTATGCTGAAATAAAAATTCCTTTAAATAACTTGTAAATATTGGCTGAAAATCATTATAGATACAATAGCTATTAATACAAAAGGTGCTTTAGTACTCGCTAAAGTTCTTTTATTTTTTATTTATTTAAAGAAATAATTATTTTATTATATAATATCACTCAAGTACAATGTGTACCATGGTGCCCTACAAAATATTGATCCTCTTCACTTATTCTAACATAATATAATCATAAATACTCTAATGGATTTAAAAATTATTTTGCTACTCCATAGCTGAAATTGTTTGGTATCAATACCTTTTGCCAGGCAAATATCCTCAACTTTATTAGTACGATAAAGTGATCCGATAAAGTTACCTTTTGTTTAAATATACTTGAATTCTTTGTGATTCACAAAGACCATGTAGTGTTGTGCCATAACATTATAAAAAAAATCATGTTTCTTGTTTCAAGATAATTCAAGGTGAGCTTAGAATTATCTATCAATAAAAGCTTGCATAGTACTTCGGATGCCAACCCACGAGAAGGACTTTTGCCATACACTTTATGAAAATGGACGAAGAATAAACAGGTGATCAACAAATTAATATCCTTTTCTCCCCAACTCAACTTCACCCTTTTTATTTTTGTCTATTGCAGACTCATTTCCATGCCCCATAAAAGGAAACAACAACAAACCCAATAACCTTGTACTCCCATCGTCTCGTGTATTTTCGCACATGTATGGGAGCGTGGGGATTAAGATAAGTCACTTTTCAGGTGTATAATGTAAGAAAAAATAGGGTTAAGTAATTGGGTTATTTAAAGAGAAAAAGTAGGGATAAGTTGAATAATTTAAAGAGAAAAGATAAATAAAAGTGTGACATAGATGAATAAAAATGTAAAAAAGTAAGTTAGTTGTATGATATATTTTACTAAAACTTGCAAAAAGTATTCGGGTGCTGCAATTATTGCCCGCACAACCTAGATATATGTGGAGAGCAATCGTAATTAAAAGTGATAAAAAGGCTTTAATTTTATTGGAACGTGCTAGCTAGTTTGTCAAGAGATCATAATAAATGGGTTATGCTAAACTAAATATTGATTCAAATAGCTCGTACAATCTCATGCGAAAGTGAGAATAATATTTAATACTTTCCACATGTTGTGCAATTGACTGAACAAAGAATCAATTATGATATTTGAAAAGGTTTTACACTACAAAATAACACCTTGTTAAGTAATGGTATTTATTAATGGAATTCAATCTATTGATAATTATCAATGGATTATCAACAAAAATTATATTTTTCTTTCAAAAATTGAATGCCAATAGATTTTTAATATTTTTACCAATGGAATAATATTCATTGTTTTTTATTAGTGGATTACCAATGAAATCATCATATAAATTATAAACGTAATTATTAGCAACAAATTACCAACAGAAAGATTTACCAATGAAATTGGATTTCATTGGTAAAAAATTACCAACCATCACTTTGTCGGGATAAATATATCCTCATTCCCATGGGCAAACAAAATATAAACGAGAAAAAAGTAGGAAAAAAAATAGCACAAGGATTTACGTAAAAACTCTAAAAACTGGAGAAAACCCACACACAGAAATTTATCCCTCGACCCCAATGCTACAACACTATTACAAATCCTTGACTACAGAAGAATCATACTCAAAGATTATAGTGTATTTGATAGGTGCATTTGACATCAAAACCAAGAATCTTCTTAAATAAAACTAATGGATTTTGTTTTTAATCCGTTGGTAATCCGATTTAATATTGAAATTAAGGCTTTTACATTTTAATATTTAAATATTTTTAATTTGGGCGTCTCACTTCAATGATTACATTTTCCTGTTTGATAAATATGACTCGCACGCAACACTATTATAGTTATCCACTATACATTAATATATTATCTCAACCACTATATATTAAAATACTATATTATTTAATCTCCGTGAAAAAAAAAATAAAAATTAAAATGAGACAGATAGAGATCAATAAAAGTATACGTGTTAATTAGACTAATATGTTATTATTGTATGGCTAATGAGTTAGTGATTAGGATTGAATCCAATTTCACAACATAGGGAGTATAATATTATTCCCACGTTCCATGTGGCTATAAAATGGTTAGAGTTGTTTTGCCATTTCACAACATCATCAACAATAGTGCAGAAGACATATAGAGAGCACTATAATTTAATTTAAGCCCATTGCAATGGTTGTTGACACTGCTAGTGCTGTTGGTATGAGGCCTCCTGTCATCACCATTCATCCCCGTTGCAAAGATCATTTCTCTGAGTTTTCCTTGGACAATCAGGTATATATATATATATATATATATATATATATATATATATATATATTGATTACTAGTATATGTTTTTGGAGATAAAAACATTAATAGTCCCTTATCTATTTACTTTATCCGAAAATGTCCCTAAATAGTTAGAACATTCATTTTCGTCCCAAATCTTTCAGTTTTCTTTCAATTTCATCTCAAAATAATTTTTTTACCAATTTCGTCTCATAACTTTGTAAAAGCACTGATTTAGTTTCATCCCAGGAAAAAATAAAAAGATCACTTTTAAGTAAAAATACCATTTTGGTGAGAATTTAAAAGATATGAAACTATTTTGGAGAAATTTAGTTATTTTGGACTATTTTGAATAAAGTAATTAAATTTGTATGAGACTATTTTAATTTTAAACTCTATATTTCTGCTTATAACTACATGTATATGCATGTATGTAGACAAGCATGTAATCCTCACTTTATTGTTTACTTTAATAATTTCGTAATTAAATAATGCTTAAAATTTGGGTTGACATACGCATGCAGGTTCAGAAGCAGTACGCACAAGGAATTGAAGCTCTGAGGAAAGAAGCAAGATGCACGTTAATGGCTGCAAAATCAGCAGAAGTCATGATACTAATCGACACACTCGAGCGTCTGGGATTGGGATATCATTTTGAGAGGGAGATTGAAGAGAAACTCGAAGCAATATACAAGCAGGAAGATTGTGACGACCATGATTTGTTCACTACTGCGCTTCGATTTCGTCTGCTCAGGCAACATCAGCGCCATGTTCCCAGCAGTATGTTGTTTAATATGCCCTCTTGCAATTAGATTCAAAAGATTAATCATATTAATTAATGGATGGTGTTGAAACAGGTGTGTTTGAAAAGTTTATGAGCAACGGCGAGTTTGAGGAAGGGTTGATTAGTGATGTGGAGGGACTACTCGGTCTGTATGATGCAGCCTACCTGCAGGTCCATGGAGAACACATCTTGCAAGAAGCCTTAACATTTACGACGCATCATTTAACTCTTATCGCGCCACAATTAGACGATCAGTCTCCCCTTAAACTCAAAATGAATCGAGTTTTGGAGTATCCTCTTCATCGAGAGGTCCCCATCATTCATGCACACTTTTTCATCTCCGTTTACGAGAGGGATGACTCTAGGGATGAAGTGCTTCTCAAACTGGCAAAATTGAACTTCAATTTCTTGCAAAATTTGTACAAGAAAGAGCTTTCTCAACTCTCCAGGTGATCATGTGTTTCCCTTTTTAATCAATAAATTAGTGGAATCCATTTGTCCCAACACAAACTGATTAATTGTTTTGTTTTTGATTAATTTTTGTAAAGGTGGTGGAATAAATATGATCTCAAGTCGGATTTGGCATACATAAGGGACAGCTTGGTGTCGGCCTATCTTTGGGCTGTAGCATCCCATTTCGAACCTCAGTATGCTGATGTTCGAATGGCGATTACCAAATGCATACAAATTATTGGAGTGATGGATGATACGTACGATAACTATGCTACAATAGCAGAAGCTCAAATTCTTACTGAAGCTCTGGAAAGGTGCATCTTCTATCTCATTCTCATGCTTATATAGAGTTCAAAACATAAATCATCTTGTATCTTTCTACTTTATCCGTAAAGATCTCAATATAGTTAGGACATTCATTTCGTCCCAAACCTTTCGGTTTTGCTTCGAGTTCATCCCAAAACAATATTTTTATACCAATTTCGTCCCATAACTCTATAAAAACACTGATTTAGTCCCATCCCATAGAATTTTATCTTTTAGTAAAAAAGTGGATTTTGGTGACAATTTAAAAGCTCTGGGACTATTTTGAAGAAATTAAGTTTCTTGGGACTATTTTAAATAAAGTAAATATGTATGAGATGATTTTGATTTTAAACTCTCTTATAAACAAACATATGATCATGTCTCTGATCTCATGATAAGTACAGTGCAAGAAATTAATTAATTCTAACTTATTTCTTAGGTGGCATGTGGATGAGATTGATACCCTTCCCGATTATATGAAGATTGTTTATAGTTTTATTATAAATGCGTTCGACGATTTGGAGCAAGATATAAAAAAAGAATATATGTTTGCAATTCCTTACTTCAAGGACGAGGTGCTATTTACTTACCAATTCATTCCCTTATCTAATAGAGTAGCTAATAATTTTCTTTAATTAAAAAGACTGTGTAATATGTATCTGTAGGTGAAACAACTTGGGAGGGCTTACAACCAAGAGCTGAAGTGGGTTATGACGAAACAAATGCCTTCATTCGAAGAATACGTTAAGAATTCTGAGATCACGAGCTGTGTGAATATTCTCACCACTGCTGTCTTCCCATTCTTGAAATCTACTACACAAGAGACCATCGACTGGTTGCTGAGTGATCCTAGTCTCACAATATCCACCGGCATGATAGGCCGATTCTGGGACGACTTGGGCAGCTATGAAGTAATTATTATCACTACCTACCAAACATCCTATCTAATATATTTTATGCAGTCTTGCATTGTACTCATTAACTCAACATATGCATGCATGTTTGTGTTTGAAGCGCGAGAGCAAGGGAGGCGAAATGCTGACGGCTCTGGAATGTTACATGAAACAACACGGCGTGTCGAAGCAAGAGACGGTGTCCAAATTCAGACAAGTGATTGAGGATGAATGGAGAACTTTGATTCAAGAATGGATTGCCACCACTTGTTTGCCCAAAGAAGTGATGGAGATGTTTCTCAACTATGCCAGAGTTACAGATTGCAGTTACAAAAACTATGGAGATGCTTATTCAAATCCCAAAGGAGTTGAGAAATACATCAATGCTCTTTTTGTTCATCCCCTACTCATCAGTTGAACCACAAAATATAATTAATTGACGAATAAGAAGTCATTAGTGACGTCTACATGTTTTAGGATTTTTTTTTTAGTTTATTGAACGTGTGCGTGGTTATGTATGAACCACTAATACACAAATCTATGATCCTAGTAGGGGTTTATGTGATGTCTTTTGAGTTATAGATTAGAAAAATAAATTTACTCTTTTGATTCATATTGTGGGGTACAATAGTAGAATAGGTTTTAATGCACAAATTTTATCAATCAATTGTTAAACAGTTTATGGTTGTAGTTTACCGTTGAGCAGGAACATATTAATTGTGAATCACTAGCTTGACTAATAGAGCATGTTAAAATATATTCTATTCGACCAGCCACAGTGTATCTATTTTTGCATTTTAAGGAGTTTGGATGTCCGATTACATTTTTTGTTATACGTGTTAGATGAGTGACACATATGGTGGGAGGAAAATCTCAACCTTTCTCCTTAGGGTTGATTGTTAGGGTATAGATTAGTTTATCCTACGTGTCAATCATCCAACGATTTGTAACAGGAGATGTAACACCAAAATGTAACAAGAGATCCGAACCGCATTTTAAGTGTTTAGTTCAAAAATCTTCATTTTTTTTAGTAAAAGGGTCCAATCCACCATTTATTACCAATATTATTGTCAACTATAAATAAAATAATACTAATATTTTTTAATTTATGTGAAAAAATAAATTGATAAATTTCATGGAGTATATTTTTTTAGAGTCAAAATTATTGTTGGCCAAAAGCAAATAAGAGATTATTTTTTGTTATTTTTAAAATATATCAACCACCCCAAATCAATCATTAATAACTTAAAAAAAATCAGAAAGAGAAAGAGAGTTGAATGTGGCATTCATTCACTTATAATGAGGTTTTTTTTTTTATTAATTACCGGACATTTGTATGAACGGGGCCATAGAAAAAGAATTATTTATCACCGGACATTTACAATTGAACAACTAATAAAATAACCGGACATTCATCAGCAGACATGAATCCAACCCACCGGACATTCATACCAATATCTTTAACAATCTTCCGGACATGGAGGAATCATCGAATATTTTTTCTGACTCATTTTCACCTTTAAGTTCTAAAGGAATCTAATCCACCGGACATGATGGAGATCATTTTAAAAATGGCATAGAACTCATTTTTCTTACTTAAAAAATGAATCTTGATTAAAATGAATCCAATCCGAAGAGGAATCCCTGGACATTCACGGTTAAAAAAGAAAAAAAAACAAACAAACAAACAATAAAATGATGTACATTCATTAGCGGACATGGAGGAATCATTGGACATTCATAAGTGGCTACTGGCTATGAATATTAAAAAAAAAAAAAAAAACCAACCCACCCCTCCATATCTGTAAAACCCCGGCACTAATGAATTAAAAAAAAAAATCCATACCTCACCCACCCACCACCCCATCTGTAAAGTCCGGCGATGGACTAATAAATTTAAAAAAAATATAAAAATTCGTAAATCTTGTGGACATTTGTCAGGAAAAAAAAAATGTTCAAAATATGGACAAAAGAAGAAACCGAAAAAAAAAATTAAGGGTACTATTTAAAAAGAATTTTAGAAATAGGTGTATTTGAAAAGAGTGGACAAACAAGAAATTTGCATTTTGATTTTGGGCACCGGTGTCATTTTTTATTTTTTTTAAATCTTATTAGAAAGGAAAGTCAAATCAAAAGAGAGGAGCCCAATCCCATCAAACTGTCAAAGTAGCATAAAAGCCTTTGGGTATGCTCGTATGAAATATGAATGGTTCACTCTGACCAACTGGGCCTTGAAGTGATGGATTCAATAATTTATTAATGGGCTAATCAGATGGGCCTAAATTATTGCGGTCTAATATTCGAGATATCCAATTGCTGCTATTTATTTATGAAGTACATCTCTATCATAAACTATCACTACAATCATTTGTGTGGCTTTTGTAAGGGCTATTCGTACATCGGAATACTTAGGTTCAAAATGTATCCCCACAGCCCAAAGATAGGACACCTCCAAGCAATCTCTTATGTAAGGTAGTTTTGAATTCATGTCAAATCCACTCCACCATCTTCAAAAAATAAATTAAATTAAATTAATCATCAATCCGCACCTAATACTTCATGCTTTTCTTTTTTATTCATCCCACAAAATATTTCACACTTAATTTTAAACGGTAAAAATACATCTCAATAATACTACTTTTTTTAGTAAATCCCAATATAATATCCACTTTTTAGGGTTTGGATTTTTATGCCATTTTGGTATAATATTTCCTGTATCATACAGTTTGATAGATAATATGCAGGAAAGAGAGGGAGATTAAAGAAAAGTATAAACTCTAAGAGCAATGGTTTTATTTTTTTCCCTTATTACGCTTCGATCACACAGTTAGTGACACAAGAAATGATGCACAAAAATGACATAGTATCTCATGTGCACTTTTTACACCTATCCAAATAGCTTTACATACTTTTTTTTTTATTAACCAACATAAAATATTCCTACTTTTTCTTACTTTAAATATTAAAAAGCAAATTTTCCTCTAACTCCCACACAAAAATACGCGAAATACTTTTCGGAGGAGAGAGTAATAAAAATTAAGAAAATTACCTGGAGAGTTGAGAAAGCTCGTTCTTGTACATATTCTGCAAGAAATTGAAGTTCAATTTTGCTAGTTGGAGAAGCGCTTCGTCCCTGGAGTCATCCCTCTCGTAAACGGAGATGAAAAAGTGTGCATGAATGATGGGGACCTCTCGATGGAGAGGATACTCCAAAGCTCGATTCAATTTGAGTTTAAGGGGAGAGTGATCGTCTAATTGTGGCACGATTTTAAATGATGTGTTGTGAATGTTGGGGCTTCTTCCAAGATGTGTTCCCCATTCATCTGCAGGTAGGCTGCATCATACAGACTCAGTAATCCCTCCACATCATTAATCAACCCTTCCTCAAACTTCCCCTCCTTGCTCATAAACTTATCAAACACACCTGTTTCAACACCATGCATCCATTAGTTGTCTACTGAATCAATGCATAACTTGATCAATTACAGAAGAACATGATGTTAATTAAATAACATACTGCAGGAAACATGGTGCTGGTGTTGCCTGAGCAAACGAAATCGAATCGCAGTGGTGAACAGATCGTCACAGTCGCCATCTTCCTGCTCGTATATTTCTACAATTTTCTCTTCGATCTCTCTCTCAAAATGGTACGCCAACCCCAAACGCTCGACTGCATCGATTAATATCATGAGTTCGGTAGATTTTGCAGCAATTAGCATGCTTCTTGCTTCTTCCTTCAACTCTTCAATTCCTCCTGCATACTTGTTCTGCAGCTGTACGTCAATGAACCCAAATTTCATTTACTTATCATTAAATAATTAATTAATAAACATTAATTCTGAGAAGATTAAACCAGATCGTCCATGGAAAATTTGGAGAAAACATCACTCCAGATGCTAGAACAGCAGCCATTGCAATTACTTCACTCAATATGTGTGGATGGTGTAGTGAAATGGAAAAAGAGCATTCACTATTTTATAGAGTTTAAAATCAAACGTAACACACAAATTTACTTTATTTAAAATAAACTCAAAATATTAGTCAAGTTTTAATCACAACTATATATATATATGATTAATTTGTCTCAAGTCTTACACGAGGAATTTTATAATTGGATAACAATGAAGTTTGAACTTTGAGATTTTGTTTAGACATAATTCTAATATTATATTAAATGATCATCTCATCTAAAAATTTAGTCTAATTCTAATGTTATATTAAATGATCATCTCATCTAAAAATTTAAGTAGGTAGAAATGAGCCCATTTAATATTTAATTTGTTAATTCTAACACTTTCACTTTGTGATTCACATAATATATATATTTTTATAGTTCGTATATACTATTTTCTAAGTTATTTTACTTTTATTATTTATATGAATGAATATGTATGATATAAATAATTTTCCAAATTGAAGATGAATTATGTTAAATTGATTGTGCCAGATAAACTCAATTTGAAAAGTTAAAAGTAATTCATTTGAAGAAGAATTAAATCATAAATGATTTTTTAATTACTCTTCATGATGACATGATTAACGTTTTTTTAACAGTAAATCTATCAACTTGTAGAGTTTACTGTTTCAAAAAAAATGGATACATTATTCAATTATGAACAGTCAAGAATTAATTAGTCTAACAGCGGTAATGTTGGACTTCAATTTTTTAATTTTATTCGTAAATACCTTTTCTATACACGAACCATTCAAATATGATTCATTTTTGCTCTAAAAAAAATATTTATATTTTAATTACTTCATAATTATACATACATGTTATTTCAAAAAATAGTAAAAATAACTTATTTGGGTCACTTACGGAACATATTTTTTTAAAAAAGTTAGTATGTGTGAATTGGGTTTACACGTAATTTTTTTTTATCAAAATTGCTCTATGTATAAAAAAAATTACTCTTTGAAGAGTAATTTTTTTATTCAAAAATGTAATAGTTAATCTCTTTAAAAAGTAATTTTTGATGTACTAAAGAGTAATCGATAAATCAGGGTTTACAATAATTTTAAGAGTAATTTTTTTGTTGAGTAATAATTTATACAGTAATTTATCATGTATTAAAAAATAATAGTTGAAAACATGGTTACTCGGTTTATACATACAAGTAGGGATGGCAATGGGACGGGTATTTTCGGGTACCCGGTCTACCCGAACCCTAATGGGTAGGGTATGGGTAGTGATAAACGGGTTTGGGACGGGTACGGGTAATTGTGAAAAATACCATTAGGATTTGGGACGGGTACGGGTAATGCCTCAAATACCCGTGGGTAACCCGATTATATATTTTTTTTTATAAAATTTAATATATATTATATAATTTATATATGATAAGATATTTTATATATTTAATTAATAGTAATAAGTTTTATTTAATCATATTTATTAAATATTTATTTAAAATAATACAATTTATATTATATTTATTTTATATTTAATTAATAATAATGTAATTTTTATTATTATATTTATTTAGACAATAAAAAAATATAAATATATATAAAATAAATGTATATTAAATGGGTATGGGTACCCGCGGGTAGTGATAAACGGTAATGGGACGGGTACGGGTACCATAATAAATTTTTTAAACGGGACGGATACGGGTAGTTATTTTTTTAATCGGATACGGATACGGGTACCCCAAAATAAGCGGGTACCCTACCCGTCGCCATCCCTACAAACAAGTGTTTGACTTTAAAAAAAGGGTTCTTTCTAAAAATTGCATTTTTCTGTTTTTACAAAAAAATTCTAATAAATGCAACCAGAACTATTGCAATTTTTTAAAGAGAATGATAGTAAAGATATCACACCAAAGTGTCATGGAACATCAAGATCCCGATATTGAAATGGTGATGGAGTTGGCAGCGGCAAAGGTATGAATGATGTGTTTTGGGTGTGAAAAATAAATAATTGAATTTTTGGTGTAATTAGAGGAATTATTCATGTATTTAGGTTAAAGGGTAATATTGTATTTAATTTTTTTTTTGAAAAAAAAAAAACTCAGCTCTAACCAAAATTCCCCTATATAAAATAATAATAATAATACATTAATTAAAAAATACATATACATTACTAAATTAAAATTAAAACAATTTGTTACGACATAAAGTTAAATTGTGCATAGTTGATTAATTACACAAATCGATGAATAAATAAGCTTTACGGTGACGAGGCACATTGAGACCGAGGACGGATTTGGATTATCAACGAATGCAGAAGCTTATTTAATTCACTCCCATATCATGCTTCAATTCGGGAGTTTCTGGCTTATCAATCTCATGTGGCAATTTTAATTTTTTTAATCAATGAATCTGCCACGTCATATCCCACCTAATTTTTTTTCTTTTTTCGTTTCCACATCAGCTTAATATCTAATTAAATTAGAAATATAAAATAAAAAAATCAATAAAATAATTAAAAACTGTAAAATAATTTTTTTCTTATATAAAAGAGGATTAAACGTGTTAAAACACGTGAAATCCCTAAATCCCGGCGGCCACCACGCCGCTCCCCCTTATTGGAAGCCTCCACTTGCTCCAAAACCTACGGCCCCCTCATGTGCCTCCGCCTCGGCTTCATCAACACCGTTATCTTCTCCACTACTGTCGTCACCCGAGAAGTCCTACAGAAGCAGGACCACGCTTTCTCCAGCAGAAACATGCCCAATGCCATCCATACTCACGACCAGTTCAAATACTCCGTCGTCTGGCTTCTCGTCGCCTCGCCTCACCTCTGTAAATCCATGAACTTCAACATCTCCTCCGGGTCCCGCCTCGACTCCAACTAGAACCTCCGATGCCGGAAGGTGCAGGAACTCATCGCCCCTTGAACAATCATATAATTTATTAAAACAGTTGATTAATTAATTACGCAAATCGATGATTAAATAAGTTTTTGGGTGATGAAGCCACCTTGGGATTAATTGTCGACCAATCAATTTCAATCTCAGTTTAATTTTAAATATTGTGTAACACAGCACGAGATGCGAAACTGATAAAAAAAATTTAAGTTATTTAGGTAACCCGTAGAATGTAGGGGAAGGAGATCAATCTTACAAAACCAAAACTTAAATAGTACTATAAAATGGACAACAGCAACACTAAAAAATTTCAAAAGAATATATTCCCTCTGTCCCTTGGTAAGAGTCCATTTACTTTTGGACACTTGGATTAAAGATTATTATTATTTAATGTGTAGTGGGTAGTTGTATTAGTGGTTGTGTGGGTTCTATGTTTTAATTGTATTAGTATGTGTGGGTGGGTCCCATATATCCAAAAAAGAAAATGAGATGAGTGGGACAACCAAAATAGTAAAATGAGACTCTTACCTAAGGGGGTATATATCCATTTTTACATATTATATCCATTTTACTCTTTTTCAAATAAAATGTCTGAACTATTCCTAAGGCAACTTATAAATGAGTTCTATCTGCATTAATAATGAGTCCACAAGATATATTTTATTGTTATCAAGCTCATGAAGTTCAATTATAAGGAAGAAAGACAGCGTCACTATAACATAAAACAGATTCGAGCGTTATTTATCGTTATCAAAATCGCACCGTAAAAAAATTGGGTCGTATGAAAAAACAGGGGGGGTTGATTCGAAGTTAAAACGAGTAAAAATGGGCTAAAATAAAAAGAGTGAGTATAACAACAAATATTGTATTTATAATAAAATAAACACAAAAGAATTACAATGATAATCCAGAAGGATTAAACTTGAAAATTTAGGAAACAATCTCTATCTATCCTCTGATTCTTCTCTCGAACCAATTTGGCTTTACTTTGACTAGTGTTGACCGCGTTGACAGTGTGTGTTGAGTCGGATCTTCAGTTGAAGCTTGTCCGAACTCGGATTTGGATTTTATAATGTTAATCCAGAGACGTCGAACATTTGTTTGGATTAAACGTGCTTTATTTGAAAAACACTCGATCTGGGGGCTTAGCACCTTAATCCCGGGTCGTATGCTGTTCTTGGCGCGAAGAACACCGAAGAACTTCGTATATGAAGAACGCTTGATTTGGGGGGCTCCGCACCTTAATCCCGAATCGTTTTCCATTCTTGACTTGAAGATGCTTAAAGATCTCAAGGGAGCACTGCTCATGTTCTTGATCTCTTCAGAGCATTTGTGTCTTCATGTCTTTGAATGTGTGTGTCTGGAATGAATGGAGGAGAGCTCCTTATATAGGTGAAGAATGAGGATACTCCATAAATAACTCGCAGTCTGATTGGCCCAGTGCTGATTTGACCTGATTCTGCGGGCTTGGGCCTTTCACTATCTTAAGCCTCAAGTAAGGTTTATTTGTCTTGAACTTGCCTTATTTAATTTAAACCCTATTTAATTTATTGGGTTTTAAATTAATTATCTATTATTTATTAATCTATTTTAGGAATTTATTTATTTAAATCCATTAATAAATAAATAATTAATTGATAATTATTGCATTAATTTGCCACATATTTTCCTTTAATAGGCAATAAAATTCAAGTGCTTACAAATGCCCCCTCGCATTTTGTTCACGGACGCCTTTGTGTTGAAGTGAACAAATTGCGATAATCCATTCTTGATCAACATGATTGAATTTTATTGCTTGTTTCACCAACTTGATATGAATAGCCTGAATTATGACTGAACTTAGTGAAGTGCTAAGCTGCCTACGTACCTCTTTGAAGAGGATCAAGTCATAACGTAGTTCAAAGAGACATGATTTGATTTGAATGGGGGGCCGTACACATTTTATACTCATGCGGACCAGGAGTAACATGCAGTTTAGACTCGTTCATCGAGGAGCGTTGGACTTGAATTTGTTGACAGTTTATACTCGTGTCAATGAGTCTTGAATTTGAACTTGTAGACAGTTTATACTCGTATCAAAGAGCCTTGTGTGGACATTTTTCACTCGTGTCGAGGAGTATTGTATGAACAGTTTTCGCTCATGCTTGGGAGCTTTATGTGTAGAGTTTATTCTCTTCCCAAGGAGATTTTATTTGATGTGTAGATAGTTTATACTCATATCAAGGAGTATAGTGTGGATAGTTTTTGCTCGTATCGAGGAGCCTTGAATTTGATTTGTGTTAGTTAGTTTAGGCTCGTATCAAGGAGCATGACTTGAGGCTTTTTAGATAGTTTAAGCTTGTATCAAGGAGCATAATGCAGACAATTTTAGCTCGTATCAAGGAGCATTGTGTATGGGGGATTTTAGATAGTTTTAGCTCATATCAAGGAGCGTAATGCAGATAGTTTTAGCTTGTGTCAAGGAGCGTGATGTAGACAGTTTTCGCTCATGTCAGGGAGCATTACGTGTAGACATTTTTAGCTCATGTCAAGGAGCATTGGCAATGGGGACTTTTAGATAGTTTAAGCTCGTATCAAGGAGCGTAATGTGTAGATAGTTTTAGCTCATATCAAGGAGAATTATGCAAACAGTTTTAGCTCGTACCGAGGAGCTTTGCATTTGAGTTGGTCAATAGTTTATTGCCCCCAATCTTGGGATGCGCCACTTTCTCTTGCTTTCACTTCATTTCTATGAATCTTTATAGATACTGGAATTTTTGTTTGCGGTTCTTTCTCCACTTGCTTATCGAAAGATATGTCTTCAAACTCATAAGAGTCTTGAATAGAGGGCCATTCAATGTCATTTAATGTCAAACTCAACTCCATGTCGTGAGCTCTTGTAGCCAACTCTTCAAAAGTTTTAGACCGAATTCCTTGTAGTATGTAGCTAAGATTCCATTGCATCCTTTGAATGCATATTTCTATAGCTGAAGTTTTTGACAGCTTTTCTTTACAATTTAGGCTTAGGCTCCTCCATCTATTGATGTAGTCGATGACATATTCTTCATCACTTTGACGAGTATTTGTCAACTCTATCATGCTAACAGTTCTTCGTGTGCTATAAAAGCGGTTGAGAAATACTTTTTTCATTTGCCCCCAACTGTCAATGGAGTTGGCTTCCAAGTCGATGTACCAATCAAAGGCATTTTCTTTTAGTGATCGGACAAATTATCTCACCATGTGATCTTCGTAGGTCCCAGCATCATTGCATGTCTCGATGAAATGCGCCACATGTTGTCTTGGATTGCCTTTGCCATCGAATTGTTGAAACTTGGGAGGTTGGTAGTCAGTTGGCATCCTCAAGTTGTCAATCCTCTTTGTATATGGCTTGACGTAGGTTGAAGAAGATTTGGAGCTCCCTTCAAACTTATCATTTATCGTCTCCAACACGATGTTTTTTAATTGGTTGATAGGAAATATTCCATCAGTTGAAACTTGTATCGTATCCTCAGCTGGCTTTTCTTCAGATAGATGATGCTTCGTTGAGTCTTCCTCCCCGTGTTCATCCTCAATTTGTTTATCATTTGTACGATTTGTCTCCACATTCTCCATTTTCTTCATAAGTACAGAGATTTTACGTCTTGAGCTTCCATATGCTTCGTGAGTCCTTCAATGGCTCTCATCATACTTGCTAGTTGTTCCTCAATGGTCATAGCATTTGTTGTCATCACTGCAGTTGCAGCTAAGGTATATGGTGAACTTGGTATTGAGTGAGGAGTTGAGTAGGTAGAATCATCTTCACTATTTTTGTCTCCGTGCAATGGCTTTTTAAGAGCAATCCCAATCACATGGTTTGTCTCTGAGGAGGCTTCTGACATACTTCTTGTAACGAGTTCAGCATTTTCAATTTGCAACTCTTGAGGCTTTGATGCGCAATCTTTAGCGGAGTCATAACTTGCATCTTCGTAGCTTGTAGCTCTAAAGGCTTTGAGGTAGATGACCTTTTTATCGCGATCCTAAGAGGAGTCATACTTTGTATCTTCGAGCTTGTTGAGAGAAGAGATGAGAGGTAGAGACTGTCCCACTGGGCGTGCCAAAATTTACAACAACAAATATTGTATTTATAATAAAATAAACACAAAAGAATTACAATGATAATCCAGAATGATTAAACTTGAAAATTTAGGAAACAATCTCTATCTATCCTCTGATTCTTCTCTCGAACCAATTTGGCTTTACTTTGACTTGTGTTGACCGCTCTGACCATGTTGATAGTGTGTTTTGAGTCGGATCTTCAGTTGAAGCTTGTCCGAACTCGAATTTGGATTTTATAACGTTAATCCAGAGACGTCGAGCCTTTGTTTGGATTAAACGTGCTTTATTTGAAAAACACTCGATCTGGGGGCTTAGCACCTTAATCCCGGGTCGTATGCTGTTCTTGGCGCGAAGAACTTAGTATATGAAGAACGCTTGATTTGGGGGGCTCCGCACCTTAATCCCGAATCGTTTTCCGTTCTTGACTTGAAGATGCTTGAAGATCTCAAGGGAGCACTGCTCGTGTTCTTGATCTCTTCAGAGCGTTTGTGTCTTCAAGTATTTGAATGTGTGTGTTTGGAATGAATGGAGGAGAGCTCCTTATATAGGTGAAGGATGAGAATACTCCATAAATAACTCGTAGTCTGATTGGCCCAGGGTTGATATGACCTGATTCTGCGGGCTTGGGCCTTTCACTTTCTTAAGCCTCAAGTCAGGTTTATTTGTCTTGAACTTGCCTTATTTAATTTAAACCCCATTTAATTTATTGGGTTTTAAATTAATTATCTATTATTTATTAATATATTTTAGGAATTTATTTATTTAAATCCCTTAATAAATAAATAAATAATTGATAATTATTGCATTAATTTGCCACATATTTTCCTTTAATAGGCAATAAAATTCAAGTGCTTACAGTGAGGCTCTTGTGCCCCGGGACACACCGTTTCTCTTTGCAATTTAAACCCCTAGCAATACATATAGTTAAATATAATATGGAGGGGAGGGTTGTATTTCCATGGGGCACGGCGTGTCCCAACGCACACAAGTTTTTGCCTTACAAAGAGTAAAAAAAAGTCGTCCAAGCTGGAAATTTCAGCTGCGACCCAAATGATTTTATAACCCATTTTTCGAGCCCAGTTCCTTCCATTTGAAGCCCAATTACTTGACATAGGTTTATTTTATTTTAATCTTTAAGTTGCTGGCCGTCTTTTGGTTGATAAGTAGTAAGGTCCAACCAATCAATTAATAAAGAGGCCTATTCATGCATTGTTAATGGGCATACAGCAGCAACCATTCTCACTAAGCTGGCCCACTAAATATTACTACATGAATTGGAGATCAGAATAAACGTGATTGAACAGCATTCCTCCTTCATTTGAAGAAATTCAAGGCGATTTTTTTTTTTTGTAATTTATAATGATTAATCATGAAAATTTATAAGATAATTTATTTTGTTTTGCTTGATACTATGTTAGAATAATTTTCTTTGTGAGATTAGTTCTATAATTAGTGTTAGATAATTTAATTTTTATACAAATTAATTTTTATTTTAATTGGGCATTGAATTAGTTCTATCATTGATTTTAATTTTTTAATTTATATATTTGAATTGTGTGATTAATTATCTTGGGCATGCAGTTAGAATGAGAATTCAATCATCCATCCCGGTAAAAAAGCGAACAATACTTTATTATAAACATTAGGTAAATATTCACATTTCACTGGGATAAAGGGAGTATATGTTTAGCAGTATTAATTGAATCATTTTATCATATATCTTATGTGCATTAGTATAGGAAGAGATAGAAATATCCTCTCATGCTTAGAAACCTTTGATCGAACACATTGTTGGCTTAATCGAGAGATTAATTGATTCGGTGAGAGAACTCAAACCATTAGTAAATTCATAGTACCTAAAAAGAAAAGATTACCTATTATTCAATTCATAATTAGGGAACTCGTAAAGTAACCAAATAACAACAAGAGTTCAATAACTTAAATAAGACAAGCAATAAATAATAAAAGGCTTATAAAGGATTAAGTCTTGATCCCGACTGGGACCGGGTCCTGTTTCTCAAGGTATAGTCTCCATCAAGGTGTAACAGCAGTACAATATATTTATTTAAGAATCAAATTAGGAATAGGAAAGGCATACATGCAGATTATTTCCTAAGAAACACATGCATGCATGTTAAATGGAGTAGGGTGGATCGAGAAGGAGAGCCTTAATATAGGGTCCAACGACGTATGTGGGATCGGTAAAAGCATCTTGATCGTGTTTGTAACTGGTGTCGACCAGACAAGTGGCGTCCATCAATTGGGCGTTGAAATCCTTCCACGCATCCTCATTCTCTTGTCTGAATTTGGACAGAGTGTCTTGCTTAGACAAGCCATGGTGTTTCATGTAGCAGTCCACAGCAGTGAGCATTTTCCCTCCCTTGCTATATCCATCATCACTATTGATTAATCTTGCATGATAATTAAAATGACACACAATATTTGAGTAGCAAGCTTATTTGGTGGCTGCCTAAGTCATTGCAGAATCGGCAAATCATGGCGGTGGATACAGCGAGCGGAGACTGACTCACCAACCAATCCATTGTTTCTTTTGTGTTAGATTTCATGAATGGGAAAGAAGGAGTGAGTGTATAGTAGATTTCACTTGTAATCTCAGAGTTCTTAACATACTCTTCAAATGAAGGCAGTTGCCTCGTCATAACCCACTTCAGCTCTTGGTTGTAAGACCTTGCAATCTGCTTCAACTGATGCAAATATTTACACACTAATGCTCAATCAATAGATCATATAAACAAGGCTATATATAATGTGCATAGATGTAATCATGCCCTCACCGCCTCTTTGAAGTAAGGAACTGCAAACTTTTGTTCTTTTGCTGCAAGATCTTCTAATTCTTCATATGCACCCAAAACAAAACGATAACCGATTTTCAGACTTTCATCAGGGAAAGCAGGAGTGACTCAACAACACTGCAGTCACAGCTATTAAGGATGTATGTTGTTATGTATATTAGTTGTATCCCACATCGATTGTATATAGTCTATATCTCTCCTATTGTTGCACTTTAACTTCTTATTGTGATTAATGTAATTAATTCACTATTCCTTATATGGTATCCAGAGCCAATATCGGCTAATCGCCTCTATCACGATCCTCCTGCCAACTTTCCTTTTTTTTTCTGCCAGATCTCGTTCCCATCCTTCTCCACCTTTGGTCAGCCATGGCAGCACTCACGAAACACCACTACCGACCCCTCTAATGGCGGCAACTTCAGCCCGTCTCTCGTCGCCTTCAACACCTCCTCCAAAGTTCCACTCAAACTCACATCAACCAATTACGTAGCCTGGAAATTCCAGCTACGCATCCTTCTCTCCGGATATGATCTTTTTGGATTCGTTGATGGATCATACAAGTGTCCGGATGCCATGGAGACGGTTGAAGGCGTGAGTCGCCCAAATCCACTCCACTCTTACTGGATTCTTCAGGATCAGTTAATCCTCAGTACTCTGATCGGTTCCATCACGCCAACCTTGATTCCATTCATCGCCTCGGTCAACACATCCGCCGACGCATGGAAAACCCTAGCCTCTATATACGGTACATCATCCAGGGGGCGTGTTCTTGGATTGAAGAATCGGCTTCACAATCCAGTGAAGGGAAATTGATCAATCACCGACTTCATGCTTGACATCAAAGGGGTGATTGATGAACTTGCCCTTCTTGGTGTCTCTACGGATAATGATGATCTTGTTGTTAAGGTTTTAAATGGCTTGGATGATTCGTACAAAGAATTGGGATCCGCAATTGAAGCTCGTGATTCCGCCATCTCATTTGAAGAGCTTCATGACAAGCTTCTAAGCATGGAGGCTCAGATTGCACATGGTACTCCTCCACCGTCTTCGCTCCCTGTCACAGCTTTCCAGGCTCATTGGCGCGCACCTTCTGGTGGATGGGTTGGCTTGCGATCTGCTCCTTCACGCCCTGTGCCATCACATTACAGAACCGTGCTGCAACAGTCGGTGACGTCATCGTTACAGGGTCGCGGGTACCAAGGGAAGTGCCAACTATGTGGTGTATTTGGCCACTCCGCCAGGCGCTGCCCAGATCTCTCTCAGATCAGTCGCTAGCCTGCTCCATCCAACTCTCGCCAACAATAAGTTTTTGGTCTTCCTACAGCCCACTCGGTGGTCTCCACATCATCGGAACATAACTGGTGTTAGACTCCGGGGCATCACATCACCACGGATCTTTTAAACCTTTCTCTCCACTCTCCGTTTGATGGTCAAGACTGTGTAATTGTCGGTGATGGTACATCGCTGCCCATCACACACGGAGGCTCTCTTTACTTTATTAATTTTCCTTCTCTTTTATTTTCAAACACACTTGTTGTTCCATCAATCTCTAAAAATCTTATCTATGTCTCTCAGTTATGTCGAGATAATAATGTTTTTGTTGTTTTTTCTTCCACTTCCTTTCAGGTGAAGGATCAGGTGACTGGAACCATCCTGCTGCCGGGACCAAAAGTTAATGGACTTTATCTTTGGCCCTTCTCTCCAGAAAATTCCACCTCCGCTGCTCATACCTTACTTTCCACTCGTGATGAACTTTGGCACTCTCGATTAGGTCATCCCTCCCCTAAATCACTTCGTCATGTCTTATCTAGTAATCATTTGCCATCTTCAAACACTACAAAAATAAATTGTGATGCATGTAAATCTATGAAGAGTCATAAACTTCCTTTTGCTGAATCTAGCTTGAATGCTACTATGCCACTTGAGTTGTTATTTTCGGATGTTTAAACTTCACCTATTATCTCTTCTGATGGATATAAGTATTATGTTATCTTTGTTGATCATTTTACTAAATATGTTTGGCTCTACCCTTTAAAACGTAAATCTGATGTGCAACCTACCTTTGTTGCTTTTAAATCCCTTGTTGAAAAACAAATTCAATTTAGTATTTAGACTCTGTACACTGACAACGGTGGTGATTTCATTGCTTTACGTTCCTTTCTTGTCACACAAGGCATTACTCATCTTACTACTCCACCTCATACTCCAGAACACAATGGTGTAACCGAACGGTGACACCATCACATTGTTGATATTTCACTTGCTCTCCTACACCATGCTTCTATCCCTCTTCAATACTGGCCGTTTGCTGTTTCCACTACCACTTACCTCATTAACTGTCTACCCAAAGAAAATCTTCAAATGTCCTCCTCATATGAAAAACTATTTCACAAGAAACCACACATTGCGAAATTTCGTGTGTTTGGTTGTCTTTGTTATCCCTGGCTCCTCCCCTACACTCCTCATAAACTTGCACCTCGCTCCATACCCTGTGTCTTTCTTGGGTACTCTCTTACTCAAAGTGCATATTTGTGCCTTGATCGTGTCTCAAATAAGGTCTTCACATCTCGTCATGTAGACTTTGTTGAACACGTATTCCCCCTTTCCCAACAAATCGGTTTCTCTCCGTCTCCACCAACTGATAATACTCATGACTCGTCCATTCCCTTGCCACCACCTGTTCCAAATCCTGAGCCCTTTTCTGCCCCTACTCCGTTTTCTATATCTCCACTACCTGAAAGTCCTGATCCCTTACCTCTGCAGCCGGAGTCCTCACCAAGTCCTTCACCACCTGCTCCTGTTCATCACCTTATGGTCACTCGATCTCGAAATAATATTGTCAAGCCTAATCCAAGGTACTGCCTTACTTTCTCTTTTTTCACTGATATTGAGCCTAATACTGTTTCACAAGCTTTGTCTATTCTGTATTGGCGTGATGCGATGTCTTCTGAGTTCAATGCCTTACAGAAGAATAATACATGGACTCTTGTTCCTTCATCCTCTGCTCAAAATATTATTGGCTGCAAATGGGTGTTTTGTACAAAACGAAAGTCTGATGGCTCAGTGGACAAGTACAAGGCGCGTCTTGTTGCGAAGGGCTTCCACCAGCGACCAGGCATTGATTTTACAGAAAATTTCAGTCCAGTTGTAAAGCCTTCTACTATTCGCATTGTTGTTAGCATAGCAGTTTGTCAACACTGGCCTCTTTATTAGTTTGACGTTAACAATGCCTTTCTTCATGGAGCTCTAACCACTGAGGAGTACATGCAACAACCTCCTGGGTTCGTTGCCCCTGATCGCCCATCATATGTTTGTAAGCTCAACAAGTCCATTTATGGGTTAAAACAAGCACCACGGACTTGGTGTACTGCTCTTCGAGATTTTCTTGTTTCAGCTGGCTTCAGATGTACCAAATCGGATGAATTACTTTTCGTCTATCACCATCAGGGGGTTCTGGCTTATTTTCTAGTTTATGTTGATGATCTTGTTCTAACTGGGAATGATGCATGTTTTCTCTCTCGCTTTGAGGCTAATTTGGCATCTCACTTTTCTGTTAAGAAATTGGGTCCTTTATCTTACTTCTTGGGCATTGAGGTACATCGTTCGAAACAGGGCTGTCATCTATCTCAACATAAATACACCACTGATCTTTTATCTAGCCTTAACATGCTCCATTCAAAGCCAATTTCTACCCCTCTGGTTGTTGTTTCGAAATTTTCCAGTGCTGATGGGTCCGAACCATTTGATGTCACACAGTACCACAAGGTTCTAGGGCGTCTTCATTATCTGTTGCTTACACGGCCTGACATTGCCTATGCTGTAAATAAGTTATCTCAATACATGCATGCTCCTACTGTCATTCACTGGGGTGCTGTTAAAAGACTTCTTCGATATCTTAATGGCACTCGGAATTGTTCTATTTTTCTTCAGAGTTCATCACCTCTGTCTCTTCACTGCCATACTGATGCTGATTGGGCTGGTGACTGTGATGACAGATCTTCCACTGAGGCGTTTATTGTGTTTCTTGGCTCCAATCCTATCTCCTGGAGATCTCGCAAACAACGTACTGTAGCTCGTTCTTCCACTGAAGCAGAGTATAGGTCCATTGCCTCTGCTGCTGCTGAAGTTAAATGGACTCGCTCATTACTTCATGAGTTATGTCTTTCGTCTCTGACAGTCACTCCGGTAATTTATTGTGACAACATCAGTGCCACTTGTGTTCTAATCCGGTCTTTCACTCCCGTATAAAGCACATTGCTATTGATTATCATTTTGTGCGGGATCTTATTAAGTCTTCAGAACTCCGAGTCTCTCATGTGTCTTCTGGAGATCAGCTTGCTGATGCTCTTACTAAGCCACTTGCTCGTCCTCGTCTTTCTCTACTCATGTTCAAGATTGGTGTTGTTTCTCCACCACCATCTTGAAGGGGCGTATTAAGGATGTATGTTGTTATGTATATTAGTTGTATCCCACATCGATTGTAAATAGTCTATATCTCTCCTATTGTTGTACTTAACTTCTTATTGTGATTAATGTAATTAATTCACTATTCCTTATAATAGCAGCCATTGCCATGGGCAAAAAAATTATATATATCTGCACTATGATTGGATGATGTTGTGAAATGGAAAAACAACTCTAACCATTTTATAGTTACAGGACACATGGTATGGGGAGAATATTATTATTATTATTATTATTATTATTATTATTATTATTATATCAATTAATGCAGAAGTGCTGGAAATAGGATATGTGAAGTATAGGTCTGGCGATTATCTGTTCAATTTAAGAGTCAATTGGTGTGCATACACCTAATAGTTCTTTGAAAAAGTAATACCCTTATATAAACTAAAATAATACTCTTTAAAGTAAAATATTATACCTTTAACATTTTATGCTTGGTGCACAAAACACTAACTCATCATTTATGCATAAACTTGCTTTCCTCAGGGTGTATCGTTCGCCCAAATTTAACGTATATCGAAAGTTATATCCTTTAGTATTGAAAGCAAGTATATCTTTTATTATAAAAAATTATACCCTTTGTTTTTTAAGAATTTTTTTATTCAAACTTTAATACCATTCAAATTTCAAATTACTCTTTTATTAATAAAAAATAATATTCTTATTAATTAAAATAAATATCCGTTAAAATAAATATTGTATCCCTAACACCATATGAACTTAAGCGTACAAGAGATAATTCTTTCATTTATACTATCAATCCCTTTGGAATATTCATATTTTATACTCTCTTCATCCCATAGAAGTTGGTATAATTTTTTTGGGCACGGAGATTAAGGAGTATAATTATTTAATGTAAAGTGGAGTAAAGTGAAGTGAGAGAAATAATATTTAATGTGTAGTGGGTAGTTGTATTAGATGTGATATGTGGGGCCCATGAGAATAGATTAATTGTTTTTTGTGTAGGTCCATGTATTAAGAAGAAAATGTGTCAACTTTAGTGGAACAAACCAAAAAGAAAAGTGTGTCAACTTTTATGGGACGGAGGGAGTATTTAAAATGGGATTGTATGACAAAAAAAATATTCTCTGCCTACCGTGTCCAACTCAATAAACTTGCATTTCCAGTGTAAAATAGGAGAAGTTTTAGTTGAGACAGTATCACGATCTTAATTTATGAGATATATTATTTTTTAATCCAATTTAATATATTTTAAATTTAATTTTAAAAAATAAGAATAAAAAGGTACCGTTTGGTTCATTAATTATAATTTTAAGGAGAAGTCTTGTGTGACACCGTTTTATGTAAGGATTTACGTAAGACGAATAAAAAATGATAAGACCATTAATGAAAAGTGTTGTTCAATCAATGAAAAGTGATTATGATGCATTAAACTATTTTATAAACAATTTAAAGTATAAACAAAAGTAACATTCTACAGCGAGAGTGATAATAATATTATCACTTTTTATCCGTGTGAGGACTTATATTAAATGGTATCACAAAAGTGTATGCCTAATTTTAAAACTCGATATTTCGAAAACATGGAATGTTCCTAAGCAAGCTCTTACCGCATAATTTTGAAACTCATAATTTGAAGTAATCACTTTTAATAAATTAAAAGAAAACTATTATTATTATTATTATTATTATTATTATTATTATTATTTATTAGATAGTTTAAATGTTCTATTATAACTTTATTTTGATCAGGTATCATTTTATATTAAAAAAATTATTATTAGTCTTTATTTATCCTTCGAATTATTCATAAAATATTTTTTAATTGTTTTGAAAGAATTATTAAATTCTTAATCAAATCGTGTTATTAGAAAAATCAATCCGGTAGACAAAACTATATTTTAGTATTAAAAAAAATTACAGAAAAAATTTATGTTCTTTTAATATTAACACAATCCCCCGTCTCCTCACTCCATTCAATCATATTGCACCTTTACCCCAGCCCCCCTTAAATTAAATATTATCACTTCTTCTTTCGTGGAATGCTCTCACCTGCATTTATTGAAATAATTGATTAATTACGCAAATGGACAATTAAATAAGGTTTTAGGTGATGAAGCTACGTTGAAACCGAGGATTACTTTAATTAGCAGCCAGATTTGGATTGTCGACGAATCAATTTTATTTTTAATCAACCTCAGTTTATTTTTAAATATTGTGTAACACAACACGAGATGCGAAACTGATAATTTATTTTTAAAGTTATTTACTTATTTAATTATGGACAAGTCTTGTGTGAGACAATATTAAGCGATCATTATTAGTTATCACTTTCGCTATAAAATATTATTACTTTTGTTATAAAATATTTTATCACTTTTTATTATATTATAAATTCTTAATGAAATAGTTCATATCATTATTATTATATTTCATTGATTGAATATCACTTTTTATCCATCTCATTTATAAAATGAGCTTATGTGAGAGATCTCATACAAGTTTTTGCATTTGTTTATTTATCTATTGTTTCCATCTAAAACTGTACATGTTTCAAATAAAATTTTCAAATTTCGCATCACTCGAAAACGAAACCCCCTTAAAGGAAAAAAAAAAAAAAAAAAAACCTCACTCGGCCACCCATTTTTGCCCTCTAAACCTCATTCCTTGTAAGTAGTAAAAATAATTTTAAAAAACATATAATATAATAATGTATATTCCCTCTAACCCAGAAACGCTTTATATTTATTATTATACGTTATTTAAGAAAGTATAAATATTATTAACTTTAGAGAGTATTGTAATATTTTTAAGTAATAAAAAAATATAAAATAATAGAATGTGTGTGAAAAAAGAGTAACAAATTTGAGATTAAAGTAACTTCTAAGATTATTAGATAAAGTGATGTTTCCTTTTTTTCAAGATGTGAAGAGTTTTTTTGTGAGATAAAAAAATAAGAAAAGTATGAAGAGTTATATGGGACGGAAGAAGTATTATTTAATTAATTTTTTTAAAAAATAAAAATTATATATATATATATATATATATATATATATATTATAATTTATTTAATTAATTTTATAATTTAGTAATAGTTTTATAAATCATACTTTATAACTAAAAAAAGAATATATTATCCTGAGAGTGCATTTTATGTTATTAATTAATTTACGAAAATAAAAATGTGTACGAGTATATTATGAGAGAGAAATACTTCATGAATGAATGAATAGAAGCAATTAGACAGCTCGAATAAGATATGGCTTCATTTAGTCATGTACTACTTGCTATTTTGGATCGTTGATATATATGTTGGTTTTTTGTTAAGTATAAAAGAATGATTTCTTTTATTTTCTTTGTCCCACATCGAATGAAGAGTAAAAGGGGAGGGATCCTGTTGCTATATAAGAAGGCCCTTAGACTTGATGTCAAGTGCACCAATCAAGTACACTTTAATCTTTGTATTTGATTCTAGTTAAAATTCCTTTCTTGAATTCTCGGTTGTGAGAATGGGGAGAAATGTGTAAATTAGTCAAAGAATTGTAAGAGTGTACGGATTGGGGTTGGGAAAGAGAAATTCCGTGTGATTGTAAAAAATTTTCACATAGAGGTATTTTTTCGGTCCGTAATTTTTCTTCGATTTTGGAGTTTTCCACGTAAATTCTTGTGTTGTACTTTGTATACTCATCTTTATTTGTCCTTTAGGAATGAATGGGGATCTAATTATCCCAACAAAAAAAGAATATATATATATATATATATATATATATATATATATATATATATATATATATATATATATATATATATATATATATATATATATTTGATCAAGTTGGATCCTTGATATATATAAAGACAGCTTGCATCTTATAAAGACAGAAGTTAAAGTATTTATTTTAGGGGGAAATATTCCATAAGTTAAACTTACATACTAATTGATTTTTCTATTAGTAAACGCTCGTTTCACGAAATAATTTTTTAGACGGATAAAATGTGATAATTTTTTTAATTAAAAGTGATAACGGCGTTGTGAACTATTTCATGAATAATTTATAACATAAATGAAAAGTGATAATATTAAAAAAAAATGATAACATGTTTAATCAAAAGTGATAACTAATTATTACAAATGCGTAAAATACTAAAAGGGTCTCGCACAAGTGTGTCATTTTCCTATTACATTGAGTTAATAATATTGGATGGACCTTAAAAAATGGCTAAAAATGACTTTTCTATCTTCAAAACCTGTTAAGTGAAAAATAAGGGGATCGAGGAAATGAAATTTAGAGGAATGAAAACTACAATATCTCTTAAAAATAATAAAAAAATTTAAGGAAATTTTCATGATCACACAGGTTATCAATCACATTTACTAATTTGATTAAACATGTTAAATTTTGTGCACCAAATGTACTTTAAGAGTTATAAATGATTATTTTTAAGATCTACTATAATATAAACATATAACTATCTTTCAATCCATTAATAAAAAGGATTCACCAAAGTTCATCATGGATTCTAAAGAGACTTCTAGCTTTTATTTTAAAAGGTTAACCTTCTATTATTAGAAACATTATATTATAATAATATTATGAAGTACAATTTGAATTTAAAAAACTATTACTTAAAATATTAATTTGGACCCAATTTATTTTTTAGTTACAAAAAATTAAGATATAAAATTCTTTAATTGTCAATTCAACAATATAATGTCTTACAAATACAAATCCCTAAATTACTATTCTAAAATTAAACTAATAAACAAAAACTTATACAATTTATTAGTATTATAAAAATATTGTTAGTTTTTTTTTATCAAATAAATATATTTCTTATAAAAAATGGAATACAAGGGTACTCCAACCCTTAAATGAAAAATTTTAGTTCTAACATATTTACTCCACAATGTGATTGTGGAGTTATCCTATAATTACAAGATTTACCGTACCAATCCAAAAAAACTATAATTTCTTAATATGCTCATTTCTGTTGCTATCCAACTCCAAATTCTGGCTTTGATTTTTTCAATTAGTTTGCTAATATTAAGCGTCTCCTCATAGAATATTACTTTATTTCTGTAGTTCCATATAACCCTATTCGTACATATCCAGATGGTTGATGTAATATTTACCCAATCTCTTCTATCCCAAATTTCATAATGGTGAAGAAAGTATTTTTAGTTTTTAATGAGAAATTAATAATACAGTTTAATAAGAAAAAAGTAATACTCCCTCCGTCCTGCGTTAATATTGACGTTTGCTTTTTGCACGGAGATTAAGAGATATAATATTTTAATGTATAGTGAGGTGAGAGAAATAATAGTTGAATAAGAAAAAAGTAATATATATTTATTAAGAATTTCATACTACATTATTTAATTAAAATTAATACAGTTTGTTATTAAAAATTGTGTGCGTAAAGTTAAAATCCGTGCATGAACATCAACTCAAACTTAGTATTTTAATTCCAATTTTTTCCTCCTACCTCTAACACAAATAACATTATTTTATACTTTATTTATTAACTAAAAATATTAAATACTCCAAAATTCAATAAAATTAGTAAAAAATTCAACTTTCCGTAAACAACACATAAACAGTAAATACGAACCGTTTTATAGTATAAAGTGTCAAAGTGTGGTTCTGTGTGTTGTAACATCATCTGATTAAACATCTCAACAGTTGTAAAACTAATTGTTTATTTAACGAACAAATCAGAAATACGAAAAGCATGCAGCAGAGGTGAGACTGGTTCACCTCCTCCATTATTGTTTATTGCAGCTAGTGGCCAACCGCCATTAATTTCAGATATCCATGTTAAATGGAGAAGGGTGGATTGATAAATAGAGCCTCAATATAGGGTCCGACCACGTATTTAGGGTTGGAAAAAGCATCTCCATCGTGTTTGTAGCCGGTGTCTACCAACCTCGCAATGTTGAGAAACGTCATTACCACTTCTTTTGGGAAACCAGTGGTGTTGATCCAATCCGCGTTTAAATTCTTCCATGCAACTTCACCCTCTTGTCTGAATTTCGACAGAGTGTCTTGCTTCGACAGACCATGTTGTTTCATGTAGCAATCCACAGCAGTTAGGGTTTTCCCTCCCTTGCTCTCACGCTGCAAATGCAAACATGCGGATACATCATTTGGTCGAATAAAAGGGAAAATATTAAAATTCATCCTTTAAGTATGGTCAATTCCAATTTGAGTGTTTTTTTATTTTTCTTTTATTTTTTTTGCAATTCTCAATTTTTGTTCAAATTTAGTACATTTTTTGTCCAAATTTTGGAGCAAAATGAACTACATAAATGACTAAATTTGAAAATAAAAATTGGACTAAATTTGATAAAAGGGCATAAATAGAACAAAAAGATGACCAAATTATTGAGAATCGCAAATAAAAAAAGATTGAAATTAGAACCTGTCATACTTAAAGGATGGATTTTGATATTTTCTCTCGAATAAAATAGAGCTCAATTAAGCCGCAAGCTTACTTGGTGGCTGCCCAAGTCATTGTAGAATCGCGTAATCATGGCAACGGATATGGAGATTCCAGGCCGACTCACCAACCAATCAATTGTTTCTTTAGTATTAGATTTCAAGAATGGGAAAGCAGCCGTGAGTGTATAGTAGAGGCCACTTGTAATCTCAGAATTCTTAACAAACTCTTCAAATGAAGGCATTGATTGTCTCTCCGTAACCCACTTCTGCTCTTGGTTGTAAGCCCTTGCAAGTTGTTTCACCTGATTCCTCATCACAATACACGATATATTATATCAGTAAAATCACATGTTAAATCAAAAAGATTTGGTGGAATTTTTTAAATAAATGGGCGGCGGTGAATCCTGGAACTTTGTTAGTTTATGACTTTGAATCATGTTAAAATGTATGGTACATGAATGAACAAAATACTTTCATGCATCCGGTAAACAAAATAATTTTCTTTTTCATATACAGATATGTAAACTTTGTAAAAAGAATTATAAATATGATTATCTATGTGATCCGACTATCATTAGTTAATTTATAATGCATGTGTGCGAGACTAAGTGCAGACTGCAGTATTATAATCACAGAGTATTATGCGCTCTGCTTGTTACATTAACCCTGACTCATTTACCAACTCTCATACAATTAACAAAGACAAACAACAAATATTGTCATTGTACGTGTTTATTCAAGAATAATCCTTTCATTTTTGTAAGTATTCGATTCTTGATTGTTGGTCTGGGGTGGGTTCAACCACTTTGCCGATTTGTTTATATAGTAGTTAGTTAAAAAAAATATTTTTGATCTCTTAAATAAAAAGCCCTCTTATTTTAATTCCAAAATATTTATTTGTATCAATTAAGTCCCTTAACTTATTTAGTTATTTAACTTGCGCCTCAATTGGAGTATCTCGTGCGGCACACGTGACATTTTCTCACGAAAATTGAATATTCAGTCCAAAAATTGGTCAAAATTAACCAATTAAATAAGATATGGGACTAAACTAACACAAATAACATTTTTTGGACTGATTTTAAAGTTCGGATTAGTTGTGGTTTATGTAAATTAGGATCATGCATTATTCCCTCACCGCCTCTTTGAAGTAAGGAACTGCAAACTTTTGTTCTTTTGTAGCAAGAGCTTCTAATTCTTCATACGCACCCAAAAGAAAACGATAACCGATTTTCAGATAATCATCAGGGAGGCTATTAATCTCATCCATGTTCCACCTGAAACAGAAAATATATTTATTTATTGTTGAGTTTCTTTCTCGTCTTAATTATTTTTATAATAAGCGTGTGAATAGGGAGGGAGTAATAGAATACCTTTCCAAAGCTTGAGTGAAAAGTTGAGCTTCTCTGAGAGTAGCATAATTATCGAATGTATCATCTATCACTACAATCATTTGTGTGGATTTGGTAATGGCTATTCGAACATCAGAATACTGAGGTTCAAAATGTATCCCCACAGCCCAAAGATAGGACACCTCCAAGCAATCTCTTATGTAGGGTAGTTTTGAATTCATATGAAATGAACTCCACCATCTTCAAAAAGGATATTAGATTTATCAACCGCACCTCCCATGCACTTACAGAATAAGAATAATACTCCTTCGTTCCATAATTACGAAGAATTGGTGCAAACAAGAGTTTAAATCAAAATCGTCTCATAAAAATTTACTTTGTTCAAAATTGTCCAAAAAAACTTAATCTCTCCGAAATAGACCTATAACTTTTAAATTCTTACCAAAATGGTCCTGTTTACTTTAAAATGTTCAATTTGTCTAATTTTAAGTGATGAGACTGAATCAGTACTTTTACAAAGTTATGAGACGAAATTGGTAAAAAGAAATATTATTTTGGTATGAAATTGGAGCCAAACTAAAATGTTTGGGATGAAAATAAATTTTTTAACTATTTTGGAATCTTTTAGAATAAAGTAAAAAAAGATTAGGGACGATTTATATTTTAAACTCATGCAATCAGTTATGGGATGGGAGGGAGTAATAATTAGGAAAATTACCTGGAGAGTTCACAAAGCTCTTTCTTGTACAAATTCTGCAAGAAATTGAAGTTCAGTTTTGCTAGTTTGAGAAGCACTTCATCCCTGGAGTCATCCCTCTCGTAAATTGAAATGAATATGCTTGCATGAATTATGGGAACTTCTCGATGGAGAGGATACTCCAAAGCTCGCTTCAGTTTGAGTTTAAGGGGAGAGTGATCATCTAATTGTGGCGCGATTTGAGTTAAATGATGTGTTGTGAATGTTAGGGCTTCTTCCAAGATGAGTTCCCCATTCATCTGCAGGTAGGCTGCATCATACAGACTCAGTAATCCCTCCACATCATTAATCAACCCTTCCTCAAACTTCCCCTCCTTGCTCATAAACTTATCAAACACACCTGTTTCAACACCATGCATCCATTAGTTGTCTACTGAATCAATGCATAACTTGATCAATTACAGAAGAACATGATGTTAATTAAATAACATACCGCAGGAAACATGGTGCTGGTGTTGCCTGAGCAAACGAAATCGAATCGCAGTGGTGAACAAATCGTCACAGTCGCCATCTTCCTGCTCGTATATTTCTACAATTTTCTCTTCGATCTCTCTCTCAAAATGGTACGCCAACCCCAAACGCTCGACTGCATCGATTAATATCATGAGTTCGGTAGATTTTGCAGCAATTAGCATGCTTCTTGCTTCTTTCTTCAACTCTTCAATTCCTCCTGCATACTTGTTCTGCAGCTGTACGTCAATGAACCCAAATTTCATTTACTTATCATCTTCTTTGATCATCGATCACAGGTAAAAAGAAAGAAACAATTAAATAATAATGATTAATGCTGAGAAGATTAAACCAGATCGTCCATGGAAAATTTGGAGAAAACATCACTCCAGATGCTAGAGGGATAAATGGTCATGGGAGGCCTCTTCACATCTACAACGCTAGCAGCAGCCATTGCAATTACTTCACTCAATATGTGTGGATGATGTAGTGAAATGGCAAAGTAGCATTCACTATTTTATAGAGTTTAAAATCAAATCTCCTATACAAATTTACTTTATTTAAAATAATCTCAAAGTATTTAATTTCTCTGAAATAGTCTCATAACTTTTAAATTCTCACCAAAATAGTCACTTATACTTAAAATGTTCAATTTTTCTAATTCCATGGGAAGAGACTGAATCGATTCTTTTACAAACTTATGAGACGAAATTGGTAAAAAAAATGTTATTTTGAGAAGATTTGGGACGAAAATTAATGTTCTAATTACTTTGGAACCTTTAAGATTTGCTTCTATTTCATCTCAAAACAATACTCTCTCCTTCCCACACCACCCTTCACACTTTCCTTATCCGTCCATCTCAACCTCAAAAGTTACTTTAATTTCAAATTTGCCACTCATTTTTCACGCACATACTATTACTTTATATTTTTTATTAACTAAAAATATTACACGGCTACACGGTGAGGTTCGAACCCTGAACTTTTGCTAGGCTGATGAGTGTAGAAATCTCATGAATTTAGGGTCCAATTATAGCATGGTTCCATACAATTATGCTTAGTTTGAGTGTTTAAGTATCCTAAATTGCGCGATATTTGTAAATATTTGGAGAATTTGTACTTTGGTGGAATTTGTATGATTTTCAGGTATAAATGAATTCTAGAGGTGAAGAGGAAGATGTAGGAAAAAGCGGATCTCAATTCGGAGTTAAAACGAGGGAGAACGAACCAAAGACAACACAGAAAAGACAACACTATTCAGAAAAGTGTTGTCTATTCAGAAGTGCAAGAAATGTACAGAGAGCTGAAATTTTGCAAGAAAACACGGGCAGATGCATAAAAACACGGGCGTGTTTTTATGCAAAAGTGTCAAAACTCAAGTGCGACTTCCAGACTTTCTCAGGGGGTATAAATACCCCCAATTACACCATTTGCACCAGAAAAATCGAGGGTTTTGGCAGGGGCAGCTGCCCCTCACACACTCCAACACCATCTTCCACACACACTACCATTTCCATCCAAATTTCACTCCATTTTCCACCATTTTCACCTTCATCTTCACACATTCCATCTATCCATCACAAATCTAAGGAGGATTGAGGCTTGAAGAGTGGGATTTTGCAACTTGAAGGGAAGATTCAACCCAAATCCAAATAGGGAAGAAATTTACCTTTATTTTGTATTTTCTTTGTTTTGTTTGCAACAATGAATATTTGTAAGCATTTTGTGGATGTTTTCATAATGTTTATTGTTGGCTAGACCTCTAGTGAGGCTAGCCACAAGATGGATTAGGGCTTTTTGGATTTGTTGGATTTTAATGGTATTTTGATATGATATATGGAATTTCCTACATGATTTATGATTCACTTTATTTGTATTATGATGTGTGTGATTGAAATCACTATTTATGATGTTAGGATGGCCATTCCAATATTGTGCTTAGGGATTTGATTGAATCATGTCATAATATGAATTTTGTATGTTAGTATGTGAAGTATGTGGTAGCATCTTTGTATACTTTGAACACTCCTGTTGGGACACTTAGTTAATGGATCTAAGTAGGTTATTAATTGAGTGAGAAGAACCAATCTTATAATCATAGTACCCTTGAGGGAATTGAGAGTAAGAGACAATCTTTTGTGCTATAAACTTGTAATGAGTTGAGAACCTAATCACCTTGGCCATAGGGATTAGGGAAACATTTGTGATTGCTTCTATTCCAATTGTCATTGATATTTGCCATTTAAATTTAACAAGTACTTGTAATATCCTTAATCTTGAATGTGGTTAGCCTTGCACCTCTTTGGATTGTTACTTCATCCATCTCACCGTCATCCATCTTCCATTACATGTGTATATTTTCTATCCTTTAATTGCTTTCTTAGGTAGATTGTAGTGTTAATCATCTCCCTCCTTTTATTGATTAGTCCTTCTAGAGTGAAACATCTTTCGAATACGGATACAGCACTTTCTCCCATGGGTTCGATATTATAAATTTTGCACTTGGTCACCACGTCTACACACAACGATAGAGTACGCTTACTCTTATCAATTTGTACCAAAATTGAGACTAAGTTCATGGCGCCGTTGCCGGGGAGAAAGGCTTCGGTGTAACGTGTTTGAATTTGTTAGCTTTACTTAGGACAATTTTTTTATTTTTGCTTATATATTTGCTTTGGAAAACCTTGTTCTAACTTGTTCTTCTTGATAGGTACTTCAACCTTGATAGAAGAGAAGGAGGAGCAACCAAAAATAGTAAGTGGAGAAAAATTGTAGTAGATCTTGAGAAGAAGAGCATAAAAATGGATCAATACTACAATAATGGAATATATGAGGGATGGCAAGGTGCTTACAATTTGAATACATTCCAACCGTATCAAACAAACAGATATTCCGTACCAAGTTCTTACAACCAAGTTCCGACGGTTACCCCTCTATCCGAGAATAGTGCCTTAATGGAATTGTATAGAAGATACGTTCATGGGAGCAATGAAAGGCAAAGTGTTCAACCAAGTCTTCCTAGTTATGGGGATCAATATCTTCAAAGTATGCCAACTTCTTATACTACGGTGCAACAAGAGTGGATGATGCCTAGTTCTCAAGTAGACGAAATTTATTACATGCGGGGGAGTAATTTCCAAGATCAAGGGAATTATCTCCAAGAACAAAGATGGCATCCACCAAGTCAAGAGATAAAGCCACCCGTAGAAGATCGAATTGGGCAACTCATGGATATGCTCAATGAGATGATTGAAGAAAGAAGAGAAGAAAGAAAGAGAGAAGATGAGGAAAATGAGAGAATATTTGAGGCCCTTGAACATCGAATGAGTGAAATGATACGTGAACGGAACACTTTTCACAAAATGGAAAATTTTGATGAAGATATTGAAGAAGAATTAGAAGTAGAAGAGTGTTCGGGGGATGATGATGAAGACTCAAGAGATGTTGAGCTTATTGAGAATAAGGAAAATAAGGTTGAAGAAAATTTGGGGGAAGATGAATCAAAAGAGGTGCTTGAAGAGCCTATTGAGGCAAATGATGTTGATAAAGAGGAACAAAGTCTAGAAGCAAGTGATGATGACTTGAAGAGTGAAATGAGAATTTCTAAACCTTTAAACTCTTTAAGTTGCTTTGAATTTCATAATATTGTTTTTATAGACTTTGTCTTACCTATTGATTCTTCACATATTCTTAAGGACAAAAGGGAACTTGAAGACATGCTAGAACTCTATATGGAGAGAAGGAATAAGTGGTGCTCAAGAATGGAAAGGTTAATGGAATGCAAACTCAAAAGAGTCGAATATCTAAAGCCAATCTCAAATGATGAAACTGAGGTCGTTACTTGCCACAAATGCCTAATAGAGGAAGAAGTACAAAGATTAAAATTTGATGGCAAGAAAGAACGATATCCTTGGCCATTCCGATGAGTTCTCCAAGTTCCGTCTGGCTTGAAGACGTTAAACTTAGCGCTAGATGGGAGGCAACCCATCATTATCTTTATTGCTTTCATTCAATTGCTTTCTTAGTTGTTTTTAGTTTTTATCGTGTTTCTTGTCTTTTGTAGGAACATGAAGGAGCTTCCGGTGATGGTTTTGAAGAGAAGAAAGAAGTGCACCAAAAATTGGTAACAAAACTTTATTCAAACTAAAATTCAACTCTTAGTTAAATTTAAGTTTGGGGGTTGGGATGGTTCGTTTTGTTACATACTCATATTGCTCTTAGTTGTACATTTTGCACCGGTGCACCTTTTGTTCCTCTTGTTCTTGTGAGCCTTTCATTGATTTCTTATTATTGAATCTTCTCTTGTGGAGCTAATTTGATGATTGTTTGAGACTATGAGATTGAGTTAGATCATGTGGCCGAATAGATATGAGCTTGTGTACTTGTTATGGTTGGGAATTTGTTTGTGTGATGCTTGTTTTTACACTATTGATGAACCGTGAGATTTTGAGCCTTGAATGCACAAATATTATGCAATTCATTTCTTTCATGTGTGCATCATTCATGTGTATGTGTTCTAGAACTTGCCATTCGTCTTGCTTGAGGCTACATTGTGTGGAGATTGTTGAAAATGATCTTAGGCCATCCTTGAAAATTGAAGTCACTAGCCAAATGATATCCTTACCATAACATTGTTCCCTTGTAAGCCATTTTGAGCCTATGGAGCCTATCTTTGATTATTAGCTCATTACAAGCCAATAAAAACCCACTTAAGCCTTTACATAAAACCTTTTGTGTAAGTGATTGTTGGAGATGGTTATTAAAGGAGGTTATGAAGAGAAAAGCAAAAATTTTGCTTGGAAAGGAAATTAAGAATTTTGTGCTTGAAATGTAATGAGAGCTAGTGAATGATGATGTGTAAGCAAGAAAATAAAATGAATGAAGCTCTAAAAAAAAAACAAACAAAAGAGCATAAGAGCTATAAAAAAAAGAAAGAAAAGCTCAAATTTATATTGCAAAAGATATGGAGAAAAAGAGCTACAAAAAGAAATGCTTAAGTTCAAGAGTTAAGAAAGGAAGGGATATGAAGTACATGAAAAGTGAATTTATGATTAAGGAGTAGTGCTTGACGAGAAGGGAGACGTCTTTTCTAATCATCCACACACATATTTGAGTCACTTTTATCCATATATCCCTACCCCTACCAAAGAGCCTTCATTACATCCAAATATAAAGTCCTATTTGATTCAATGATTGACACACTTCAATAGTGATGTAGAGTTTGAGACTTGTGGCAAGCTTATGGTAATACGTACATGTGAATAGATTATGAGTGTAAACATGTCCACAATTTCCACTATGAGTGTGAGTGCATAAACTACCTTGAAAGGATTAGTGAGAATGAGAATTGTACTTGCATTATTCCCACCATGATTTGCGCATAAGTTTATTGATGTTTAAGTCATGTGGTTTGATTTGATTGATTAGTTGAAAATGATTATACTCTTTCTTTGATCCATTCTCCAATTCACTCAATTTCTACCCTAATGTTCTATTTCTTTTCTTCGTTGTTCGGGGACGAACAATAATTTAAGTTTGGGGGGTTGATGAGTGTAGAAATCTCATGAATTTAGGGTCCAATTATAGCATGGTTCCATACAATTATGCTTAGTTTGAGTGTTTAAGTATCCTAAATTGCGCGATATTTGTAAATATTTGGAGAATTTGTACTTTGGTGGAATTTGTATGATTTTCAGGTATAAATGAATTCTAGAGGTGAAGAGGAAGATGTAGGAAAAAGCGGATCTCAATTCGGAGTTAAAACGAGGGAGAACGAACCAAAGACAACACAGAAAAGACAACACTATTCAGAAAAGTGTTGTCTATTCAGAAGTGCAAGAAATGTACAGAGAGCTGAAATTTTGCAAGAAAACACGGGCAGATGCATAAAAACACGGGCGTGTTTTTATGCAAAAGTGTCAAAACTCAAGTGCGACTTCCAGACTTTCTCAGGGGGTATAAATACCCCCAATTACACCATTTGCACCAGAAAAATCGAGGGTTTTGGCAGGGGCAGCTGCCCCTCACACACTCCAACACCATCTTCCACACACACTACCATTTCCATCCAAATTTCACTCCATTTTCCACCATTTTCACCTTCATCTTCACACATTCCATCTATCCATCACAAATCTAAGGAGGATTGAGGCTTGAAGAGTGGGATTTTGCAACTTGAAGGGAAGATTCAACCCAAATCCAAATAGGGAAGAAATTTACCTTTATTTTGTATTTTCTTTGTTTTGTTTGCAACAATGAATATTTGTAAGCATTTTGTGGATGTTTTCATAATGTTTATTGTTGGCTAGACCTCTAGTGAGGCTAGCCACAAGATGGATTAGGGCTTTTTGGATTTGTTGGATTTTAATGGTATTTTGATATGATATATGGAATTTCCTACATGATTTATGATTCACTTTATTTGTATTATGATGTGTGTGATTGAAATCACTATTTATGATGTTAGGATGACCATTCCAATATTGTGCTTAGGGATTTGATTGAATCATGTCATAATATGAATTTTGTATGTTAGTATGTGAAGTATGTGGTAGCATCTTTGTATACTTTGAACACTCCTGTTGGGACACTTAGTTAATGGATCTAAGTAGGTTATTAATTGAGTGAGAAGAACCAATCTTATAATCATAGTACCCTTGAGGGAATTGAGAGTAAGAGACAATCTTTTGTGCTATAAACTTGTAATGAGTTGAGAACCTAATCACCTTGGCCATAGGGATTAGGGAAACATTTGTGATTGCTTCTATTCCAATTGTCATTGATATTTGCCATTTAAATTTAACAAGTACTTGTAATATCCTTAATCTTGAATGTGGTTAGCCTTGCACCTCTTTGGATTGTTACTTCATCCATCTCACCGTCATCCATCTTCCATTACATGTGTATATTTTCTATCCTTTAATTGCTTTCTTAGGTAGATTGTAGTGTTAATCATCTCCCTCCTTTTATTGATTAGTCCTTCTAGAGTGAAACATCTTTCGAATACGGATACAGCACTTTCTCCCTTGGGTTCGATATTATAAATTTTGCACTTGGTCACCACGTCTACACACAACGATAGAGTACGCTTACTCTTATCAATTTGTACCAAAATTGAGACTAAGTTCATAGGCCAGGACTCTAATTTCATGTTATCTCATCTTTGTTAAATGACCGTCTCATCTAAAAGTTTAAAATAATAAAGTAATAAATTGTTTAATACTTAATCAAATCACTCTAATATTTATAATTAGTAGATAACTTTTATTTTACATCAGATAATAATTTTGGACTTCTTACTATGATCCCAAAATTTTATTTTGTGTTTGTAACAAAAATGAAGTTATATATCCTTTAAAATATCTTAAAAGTATACCACAAATTTAATTATGTGGGATAGTCTCACAAAATACTTCTATAAAACAAGTATCACAACTATTATTATTTTGGTCTACTTTCAATAAAAAATGAATCATCTTTATTTGGATTATAAAATTATTCACGAATTATTCATAAAATAATATTATAAGGTAAAAATCATATTTTCTACTTATTATTTTTTATTCGTAATACAAAAATATTCGTAGGAAAGCATTTCTTCACGCATGACTAATTGCTCAAGTTTTAATCTTGATTATTTATATATATATATATATATATATATATATATATATATATATATATATTAAATGTTTGGCGAATTTTAATTAGAGTTTTCAATTTTAGTTGACCCAAATAATAATACGGTTAATTTGTCTCAAACCTTACACGAGGACTTTTACAATTGGGTAACATTGAAGTTTGAAATTTGAGATTTTGCTTGACATATCTATGATATCACATTAAATAATTATTTCAATCTAAAAATTTAAGTTGATAGAAATGAATCCATTTAATATTTAATTACTTAATTCTAACACTTTCAATTTGTGATTCACATATATATTTTTTATAGTTCGTATATACTATTTTCTACGTTATTTTACTTTTATTATTTATATGAATGAATAGGTAGGATATAAATAATTTTCCAAATTGAAGATGAATTATGTTAAATTTGTTGAGCACCAGATAAACTCAATTTGAAAAGTCAAAAGTAATTAATTTGAAAAAGAATTAGAAGTTCTAAAATCAAAGTACTATTCATGATGACATGATTAACTTTTTTTAACAGTAAAATCTATCAACTTCTAGAAGTTGATTACTGTTTCAAAAAACATGGATACATTATTCAATTATGAACGGTCAAGAATTAATTAATCTAACAGCTATATCTTAAAATCGTGGCGGTAATGTTGGACTTATCATTTTTTAAATTTTATTCGTAAATACCTTTTCTATACACGAACCATTCAAATATGATTCACATTTGCTCTTAAAAAAAGATTTATATTTTAATTACTTCATAATTATACATGTTATTTCCAAAAATAGTAATAAAAACTAATTTGGGTCACGTACGGAACTTATTTTAAAAGAAGTTAGTCGGGTGCGAACTTCGCACATAACTTTTTTTTTTTCAAAATTACTCTTAAGTATATAAAAAATTACTCTTTGAAGAGTAAATTTTTTTATTCAAAAGAGTAATATTTTATTTCTCTAAAGAGTAATTTTTTATTTATTAAAGAGTATTAGATAAATCAAGGTTTATAATAATTTGAAGATAAATTTTTGTAGTTAGATGAATAAAATTTATGTCTTTAAAAAGTAATTTTTCATATATTAAAGAATAATAATTGAAAACATGAGTTATATGCAAACTCGATTTATACCGTTTGCCTTTAAAAAAGGGTTCTCTCTAAAAATTGCATTTTTCTGTTTTTACAAAAAAAAAAAAATCTAATAAATGGAACCAACCAAAACTATTGTAATCTTCTAAATTAGAAAAGGATCTAATAGGATAAAAAATGTATTTCAGGATCAATTTAAAATAGGCAAAGGTCAATTACACTCTTCAACTTATCTACTGAGATCAAAGGTGGCCCTCGTCTATCTTTTTTATCATTCAAATCCTTTATCTAATATTTTAAGATCACAAAGCCCCTCCTTTATATTCTTTTCCTCAACCAAACTCTTTTCCTAATCTCTAAGAAGCAAAGATGGCCCTCATTTTTTTTCCGCCAAATTTTTTTTCTATTTTAAGACCCTCTACAGTTATCCTTAAAAAAATAATATGAGAATTACATTCTTAAAATAAATAATTATCGGTATCTTTTAGTTTTACCATTTCATATTTATTTAAATGATTATTAATTATTAATAAATGAATATTGAGAAATGGAATATACTCTCTTGATTAAAAAAATATGGAATACGAGAACAACCCTTTTATCTTAAATAAAAGAAATAACAACGCCTTTATCTTTTATTTTTAATACTTTTTTTTGTTAAAAAAAATAAAAATTCACGTGTTGTTAAATAGTAATTATTAGTTATTGATAAATTCATGGATATTGAAATATGATAATTATGAACTTTTACTGGTAAATATGGGCATATAAAAAGTATAAAAATATGTGCATATGAAAAGTATGTTAAGAAATATAATCTTATAATTTTGATTTCAATAAATTTCTTACTTTTATATTAATTTATTAGTGAGTTAGTTTATTGTGAATGGGTGCAAAAGATGCTTAAAGGTATTAAATTTTATTTTAAGGGATATCATTTTAATTTATAAAGGTGTTGTTTTTAATTAAAAGAATAGATTGAAATTGAAGGGTATTAAGATTTAATTTTTTTAATTAAAAAAATTAAAGATATAAAAATTTTACTATAAAATCAATTGAAAATTAGTACTACAAATTGAATTAATTTATTGTTATTTTAATTTTAAAAAAATGCTTATAATCAATTCAAAAAGAAAAACGGAATTATTTACCTAAACCCAAAAAAAAATTAAAGTTAAACTGCATTTTTACGATATGAATTGAATTCAATTAATCTATAAAGAGAATTAATTAGATGAAAATAAAAAATAAAAAATGAGGGGTTTCTTTGCTCACATGACATGAGTGGAAGGGTTTTATTGACAGATTTTTATATTTTTAAAGAAGAGGGGCCAATTGGATCTTATTGAAATAGAAAAAGGGTTTAAATGAAAAAATAAATAAATTGAGGGGTCTATTTAATCCCATGAGATAAGTTGAAGGGTTTTATTGACCTTTTGCCCATTTAAAATTATGTGACCTTATGTTGGACCCGTCTCGCGTAAGATTGTTTATATATTTTCTAAAATAAATATTATTTTCTTTTTTTAAAGATATTATCACTTTTCGTATAAAATATTATTACTTTTTATTTATATTATAAATTATTTATGAAATAATCAACTGTATCATTATCATATTTTACAAATTCAATTATATATTTTTTATTAAAATATTACTATTTCTTGTGTGTTTCACTCATGTAACCTGTTAGCCTATGAAACGATGTCAACCGGCCCTTCCTACGAAATAAAAGATAAAATTTCTCCTAAAAATTCTTTAAAATGTAAATTATATTTTACGTAAACACTTGTGTGACACCGTCTCACGTAACGGCTTACGTGAAATAGTCAAAAAGTGATAACTTTTATAAAAGAATGTGATAATAAATTAATGAAAAGTGATAATGTTATTTCATGAACAATTTATAGTATAAATAAAAAGTGATAACATTTTATAGCGAAAGTGATAACTATTTTAAAAAGTGAAAAAGGGTCTCACGGAAGACGGTCTCACGCAAAAACTACCCTATATTTTATTACTCTATTTGACATGTTCTAGAGGGAAAATAAAATAAGGGGACCAAATATTTATTAAAGTGATAAATTAAATACGAAATAATTCATATTTTTAATATTTTAAATGTTTAAACGAGATAATCAAAGACGACTATATGGACTGCGTCTACGTTTAATGCCAAAATACATTTAAATTATGCTTATGTTTCTAATCAAAGACGACTATATGGACTGCGTCTACGTTAAATGCCAAAATACATTTAAATTATGCTTATGTTTCTATGTAGGTTAAATTAAAATTAAATAGAGGGACCAAATATTTATTAATTAAATATTAAATTAAATATTAAATGATATATATTAAAAAAATATTTTAAATGTTCAAACGAAACGTACTACTAAAAAAAGGCTTTTAGTATCAGTAAATTTCTTATATTAAAAGCTTAATAACTGATACCAATGATCTTTAGTATCGAAAATTCCCTCCGTTATTGTTCCGATACTTCTACGGGCGTTGCTAAAGACATAATAGTAGAAAAAATTATTTGATACCAAAACTATAAGCTTTTTTTTCGAATTTTGTATCAAAAGCTTGGGACACTAATAACTATCCATTCGTATCCGAATATGGATACTATTGATGTATAACTTATAGTATCAAGTATATTCCGATGCAAAAATACATATATCCTATTGAAATGAAATCCTTACCTCTATTAATACAAGCATTTATAAGAAAGTATCTAAAAATTGCTTTTTAAATATAAAAAAATACAAATGGAAGATTACAACATACATCATAGATTAGTTGTTCATAAAAAAATATACTCCAATAATGGAAGAGTGAGTGCATAAATTCCATATAATATATATTACAAATAAGATTCTCACATACTATGTCTTATCCACAACTAATTTTTCTTGGATATCTTGCGGCTTGCGCAGCTCAATGACCTGAAATGGAAGTAGAAAAATGTTTCACATTAATTTTTGAGATTTTAAACAATATTTTAGTCATCTAAAGCAATGTTAACCACGTCTTTATGGAAATGTAATTAGTTTGAAGGATGGTGCATTAATAAAGAACATGTTGATGTAATGGATCCAAGAGCCAGCTGATCATCATATATATCAGAACATGTGATCACATTTAAAATTATTTATATCAAGTTAATTAATTATTACTTACTTGCGTGATATCTTCACCCTACGCTTTTTGGTTGGATCTCCCATGTCCACTGTACAGAGGAGCTAATCAGCATATGTAACCTAGCTTTCCAGAATGAAAGGAAATAACTTGTCTTGGTTATCAATTTGAGCTGATCAAAGAGTTCAAGTGGATTGTATTGTGCCTGAACGTGCTGATGTAAGGATCCATATCAAGTTAAACTTCCTTTCAGCTTATGACATAAAGAACAAGATAATTTGGAATCAATAGTATGGCAGCATGGTCTAGACTTTGTCACTCTAGTGAATATATCATAAACTATTAACTTGAGAAATATATTGAGAAGTACCTTCTGATCTTCTCTAGAGTTGTCATGTATACATTCTCTGAAATCTGAATCTACAAAAAGGGGAAACTCTGTAACTTGAAATTGAATTCTTAAATGAATAGATAGGACCTGATTCTTCAACTAGAAGGCATGATTATTTTTTTCTGTAAAGAGTTCAATGATGCTTCACTTATCTGTACCTTTACTCCCCGAACAATCTTTTAGACTCCTTCAAGTTCCTAACTGATTCCTAGAACTCTCACAGACACTAGGAGCTCGTGCAAAAAAGCAAGGATTATCACACATATCATAACCATATGAAAGTATAGGCTGAGGATTCACTTTAAGATGGTTACCGTGAGATTAAGTGCTCCACTTTTCAACCTAACAATTCCCAAAATTGTTCGTACTTTACAACCTTTATATATCTAAAGTGGATCTCAGACAGCAAATACAAATGGTAACGATTAAATGACAAGTGGTGTAGAATCAGCTCATGAGCAACACTAGTCCACTCAACATCTTACAATACCTCGAATTCTTTTTTTATAATATGAAGACATATTACACATTGTCAGATAATCAACATATGCATACAAAATTTCTAAATGATGCTGCTTGAAATAATATCAAATGCATGTATATATTGCAGCCTGCAAACATGTATTTGGTTTCAAAGTGGATCATCAAACAATTGATCCATCATACAGATTTATTAATCATGAGTTGGAATAGAATACAGTAGTTGAAGCATGACTTACTTGTGAGGGAGTGGGAGTGGGAGTGGGAGTGGGAGTTTGAGAGTATGGTAGAGCTCTCACAGTATATTCAAAAGAGATAGACTTGAGGCAACAATCTTGGCAATGAGAGACAGTCTTAAACCCAAATTCTCAAAAGATTGAAGCCTTGATTTCAAAACACCATAATCGTACCTAAACACCTCTGTAGCTTCTAAAAAATCTTTCCTATTCTATTCTATTCCATTTGACATTATATGTACACAAATCAAAATTCTCATCATCAGCTAAAAACATCAAATCCACTTTCTTCAACACTTTATCAAAAATATAGGAGCATTCTTACTCATATTCTCAGCATCCATTATACAAAAATCCTAATTAAGTGGAAATACTCTATTAAAGCAGCTTGAACTCGTTTGCTAACCGAAGTGTTATTTTCACAAACTCACCAACACTTCACTACGTCTCACACTAATAGAGAGAGAGGGCCAATGGAACATACCATTGATTAAATTCAAGTTTAAATTACACTTGTATTCATTTTTTGGTGGGAGGATGATGCCACATATGTAAATAATAAAGAATATTATTTATTTATTTCCACATATGAATGATGTGGCATGCATGCAAGAGGGAGTTAGGGTAACTCCCACAGTTTTCTTCTTACAGTTTTTCAATTTGAATTACAAAACTGAAGTAAAAGAGAACGAGAGATATGCACAAAACATATAACAAAAGGAAGTACTGCGATATAATCTCTTGAATTATTCTTCCTCATATTCCTCATTCAATTTTACATACACATTCGTGAAAAACTAATCTCTCAACCTAGTGTTGAAGATAGATCCAGAGACATCAACATGAGTGTCAATCGGTTCTTAGTTCTCTTCCGCTGCAACACAATCCATCGGTAAGAGGTCAGAGATTCTTCTCCATGCATGTTGAGGATTGTGTATTTCCAACATTGGTATCAGAGCCAATGGTTGGTACTCCATTATTGCTGTCTCTGGAATTTTTTTATTTTTTTCTGCCTTGTGATTTACATGTTAAGCATGCTTCATGTTTTGTGTAATAAGAATTGTATTATGTGATATTGATGAGTCATAAATATGATTTTGAGGCAGATTAACTTCGTTTCCAGTGTATATGTGTTAATGACATTGTGATCCATCATGAAACTTGAAAGTGTGATTTTTCGTCATTTTTACGTACAAGAAAAATTATGTTTTGTTTATACTACTGTATAGGTCTCGTTGAGAGGAGTCCGTCAGTATTTTTTGTGCAATTTTTGGCCTTCTAAAACTCCAATTATGATTTTTAAAGTTTTTCATGAAATTGGGCTAAATTTGCAAATTTTCAGAAACTTCAGGGGTTTTTTTTTAGAATTAGAATTAGAAACAGTTAAGGGACTTTTATGTAATTATTATAACTGCCATTAAATTGGATCGGCTGGATCAGGAAAGGCGGGCCGAGTCAGACCAAGCGGGTCAGCCAGGGCCGAAGACCACCAGTGTGACAGGTGGCATACAGAGGCGCGTGGCAGACACGCTCTGGCAATGGCGGTGGCACATGAAGTCCACGCGCCGGTAGCCGGAAGTGGCGCATGAGGTGCACGCACCGAGAGACACCGTCTCCGGTGGTGGAACGTGTATTACACGCATCGGACTTCAGCCTGCTGGCAGCAGCGCGTGGCGGCACGTGGGAGCTCCAGTCGGCGCGTGGAGGCACGTGGAGGTGTTTTCCGATTCTTGTCCGATGTATTCTGACGTGTTTTGATGCATGGAGTCCGATGATGACGTTTTTGAGAGCATTTGACGTCATCTTTTAGTGTGTATATGTGGTTTTACTTCGTTTTATGATATTTTTGTTGAATAAAAACCTTTATGGTAGCTATTTGGTTGCATTTTATGTTGATTATGCACCTTATAATGTCATTTAATCGTAAATTCATTGTAATATTGAATTGCTCAAACTCTTAGAGCCTATACAAGTGGGAGCCACAACACAATGTTAGGGACCATACATTGGAACTGTTTGAACGATACAACTGATGAGTGATATTTTCACCTAGATTTTAGTATCTTTTTATGTGTGTTTTCGTATATTTTTATCCGTATTTTATGTGTTAGTTGGTTGTATTTTGTGTTTTCATGGAAATGTGTGTGAATGAGCTTAAAGTTAAATTGTGCATAGTTGATTAATTACACAAATCGATGAATAAATAAGCTTTACGGTGACGAGGCACATTGAGACCGAGGATGGATTTGGATTATCAACGAATGCAGAAGCTTATTTAATTCACTCCCATATCATGCTTCAATTCCGGAGTTTCTGGCTTATCAATCTCATGTGGCAATTTTAACTTTTTTTAATCAATGAATCTGCCACATCATATTCCACCTAATTTTTTTTTCTTTTTTCATTTCCACATCAGCTTAATATCTAATTAAATTAGAAATATAAAATAAAAAAATCAATAAAATAATTAAAAACTGTAAAATAATTTTTTTCTTATATAAAAGAGGATTAAGAGTTAGTCTCTTGTGAGACGGGTTATTGGTGAGACGGATGTGAGACGGGTCAACCCGTCACTAAAGTATGCTTATTTGTGGTTAAAGTATGTCGATAATAAATCAAATTATAACACTGCACTAACATCATACTTTAATACATAATCCAACATACTTTAAAAAATATACATTAACAACCATTAAACATACTTTATTTAAATAATCGACATACTTTAACACGTCTCACAAACCATCTCATGAAAGTAGCGTCTCACAAGAGACTTTGTCGAGGATTAAACGTGTTAAAACACGTGAAATCCCTAAATCCTGGCGGCCACCACGCCGCTCCCCCTTATTGGAAGCCTCCACTTGCTCCAAAACCTACGGCCCCCTCATGTGCCTCCGCCTCGGCTTCATCAACACCGTTGTCGTCTTCTCCACTGTCGTCACCCGAGAAGTCCTACAGAAGCAGGACCACACTTTCTCCAGCAGAAACATGCCCAATGCCATCCATGCTCACGACCAGTTCAAATACTCCGTCGTCTGGCTTCTCGTCGCCTCGCCTCCGTAAATCCATGAACTTCAACATCTCCCCCGGGTCCCGCCTCGACTCCAACTAGAACCTCCGATGCCGGAAGGTGCAGGAACTCATCGCCCCTTGGACAATCATATAATTTATTAAAACAGTTGATTAATTAATTATGCAAATCGATGATTAAATAAGTTTTTGGGTGATGAAGCCACCTTGGGATTAATTGTCGACCAATCAATTTCAATCTCAGTTTAATTTTAAATATTGTGTAACACAGCAGGAGATGCGAAACTGATAAAAAAAATTTAAGTTATTTAGGTAACCCCTTAGAATGTAGGGGAAGGGGATCAATCTTACAAAACCAAAACTTAAATAGTACTATGAAATGGACAACAGCAACACTAAAAAAATTCAAAAGAATATATTCCCTCTGTCCCTTGGTAAGAGTCCATTTACTTTTGGACACGTGCATTAAAGAGTTTTATTATTTAATGTGTAGTGGGTAGTTGTATTAGTGGTTGTGTGAGCTCTATGTTTTAATTATATAAGTATGTGTGGGTGGGTCCCATATATCCAAAAAATGAAATGAGATGAGTGGGACAACCAAAATAGTAAAATGAGACTCTTACCTAAAGGGGGTATATATCCATTTTTACATATTATATCCATTTTACTCTTTTTCAAATAAAATGTCTGAACTATTCCTAAGGCAACTTATAAATGAGTTCTATCTGCATTAATAATGAGTCCACAAGATATATTTTATTGTTATCAAGCTCATGAAGTTCAATTATAAGGAAGAAAGACAGCGTCACTATAACATAAAACAGATTCGAGCGTTATTCATCGTTATCAAAATCGCACCGTAAAAAAATTGGGTCGTATGAAAAAACAGGGGTTGATTCGAAGTTAAAACGAGTAAAAATTAGCTAAAACAAAAAGAGTGAGTGTAACAACAAATATTGTATTTATAATCAAATAAACACAAAAGAATTACAATGATAATCCAGAAGGATTAAACTTGAAAATTTAGGAAACAATCTCTATCTATCCTCTGATTCTTCTCTCGAACCAATTTGGCTTTACTTTGACTTGTGTTGACCGCGCTGACCGCGTTGACAGTGTGTGTTGAGTCGGATCTTCAGTTGAAACTTATCCGAACTCGGATTTGGATTTTATAACGTTAATCCAGAGGCGTCAAGCCTTTGTTTGGATTAAACGTGCTTTATTTGAAAAACACTCGATCTGGGGGCTTAGCACCTTAATCCCGGATCGTATGCTGTTCTTGGCGCGAAGAACACCAAAGAACTTAGTATATGAAGAACGCTTGATTTGGGGGCTCCGCACCTTAATCCCGAATCGTTTTTCGTTCTTGACTTGAAGATGCTTGAAGATCTCAAGGGAGCACTGCTCGTGTTCTTGATCTCTTCAGAGCATTTGTGTCTTCAGGTCTTTGAATGTGTGTGTCTGAATGAATGGAGGAGAGCTCCTTATATAGGTGAAGGATGAGAATACTCCATAAATAACTCGCAGTCTGATTGGCCCAGGGCTGATTTGACCTGATTCTGCGGGCTTGGGCCTTTCACTTTCTTAAGCCTCAAGTCAGGTTTATTTGTCTTGAACTTGCCTTATTTAATTTAAACCCCATTTAATTTATTGAGTTTTAAATTAATTATCTATTATTTATTAATTTATTTTAGGAATTTATTTATTTAAATCCCTTAATAAATAAATAATTAATTGATAATTATTGCATTAATTTGCCACATTTTTTCCTTTAATAAGCAATAAAATTCAAGTGCTTACAAATGCCCCCCCGCATTTTGTTCACGGACGCCTTTGTGTTGAAGTGAACAAATTGCGATAATCCATTCTTGATCAACGTGATTGAATTTTATTGATTGCTTCACCAACTTGATATGAATAGCCTGAATTATGACTGAACTTAGTGAAGTGCTAAGCTGCCTACGTACCTCTTTGAAGAGGATTAAGTCATAACGTAGTTCAAAGAGACATGATTTGATTTGAATGGGGGGCCGTACACATTTTATACTCATGCGGGCCAGGAGTAACATGCAGTTTAAGCTCGTGCGTCGAGGAGCGTTGGACTTGAATTTGTTGACAGTTTATACTCGTGTCAATGAGTCTTGAATTTGAACTTGTAGACAGTTTATACTCGTATCAAGGAGTCTTGTGTGGATATTTTTCACTCGTGTCGAGGAGTATTGTATGAACAGTTTTCGCTCATGCTGGGGAGCTTTATGTGTAGAGTTTATTCTCTTCCCAAGGAGATTTTATTTGATGTGTAGATAGTTTATACTCATATCAAGGAGTATAGTGTGGATAGTTTTTGCTCGTATCGAGGAGCCTTGAATTTGATTTGTATTAGATAGTTTAGGCTCGTATCAATGAGCATGACTTGAGGCTTTTTAGATAGTTTAAGCTCGTATCAAGGAGCATAATGCAGACAATTTTAGCTCGTATCAAGGAGCATTGTGTATGGGGGATTTTAGATAGTTTTAGCTCATATCAAGAAGCGTAATGCAGATAGTTTTAGCTTGTGTCAAGGAGCGTGATGTAGACAGTTTTTGCTCGTGTCAGGGAGCATTGCGTGTAGACATTTTTAGCTCATGTCAAGGAGCATTGGCAATGGGGACTTTTAGATAGTTTAAGCTCGTATCAAGGAGCGTCATGTGTAGATAGTTTTAGCTCATATCAAGGAGCATCATGCAGACAGTTTTAGCTCGTGCTGAGGAGCTTTGCATTTGAGTTGGTCAATAGTTTATTGCCCCCAATCTTGGGATGCGCCACTTTCTCTTGCTTCCACTTCATTTCTATGAATCTTTATAGATACTGGAATTTTTGTTTGCGGTTCTTCCTCCACTTTCTTATCGAAAGATATGTCTTCAAACTCATAAAAGTCTTGAATAGAGGGCCATTCGATGTCATTTAATGTCAACTCAACTCCATGTCGTGAGCTCTTGTAGCCAACTCTTCAAAAGTTTTAGACCGAATTCCTTGTAGTATGTAGCTAAGATTCCATTGCATCCCTTGAATGCACATTTCTATAGCTGAAGTTTTTGACAGGTTTTCTTTACAATTTAGGCTTAGGCTCCTCCATCTGTTGATGTAGTCGATGACATATTCTTCATCACTTTGATGAGTATTTGTCAACTCTATCATGCTAACAGTTCTTCGTGTGTTATAGAAGCGGTTGAGGAATACTTTTTTCATTTGCCCCCAACTATCAATGGAGTTGGCTTCCAAGTCGATGTACCAATCAAAGGCATTTCCTTTTAGAGATCGGACAAATTGTCTCACCATGTGATCTTCGTAGGTCCCAGCATCATTGCATGTCTCGATGAAATGCGCCACATGTTGTCTTGGATTGCCTTTGCCATCGAATTATTGAAACTTGTGAGGTTGGTAGTCAGTTGGCATCCTCAAATTGTCAATCCTCTTTGTATATGGCTTGACGTAGGTTGAAGAAGATTTGGAGCTCCCTTCACACTTATCATTTATCGTCTCCAACACGATGTTCTTTAATTGGTTGATAGGAAGCATTCCGTCAGTTGAAACTTGTATTGTATCCTCAGCTGGCTTTTCTTCAGATAGATGATGCTTCGTTGAGTCTTCCTCCCCGTGTTCATCCTCAACTTGTTTCTTATTTGTACGATTTGTCTCCACATTCTCCATTTTCTTCATAAGTACAGAGATTTTTACGTCTTTAGCTTCCATATGCTTCGTGAGTCCTTCAATAACTCTCATCATACTTGCTAGTTGTTCCTCAATGGTCATAGCATTTGTTGTCATCACTGCAGCTGCAGCTGAGGTAGATGGTGAACTTGGTATTGAGTGAGGAGTTGAGTAGGTAGAATCATCTTCACTATTTTTGTCTCCGTGCAATGGCTTTTTAAGAGCAATCCCAACCACATGGTTTGTCTCTGAGGAGGCTTCTGACATACTTCTTGTAACGAGTTCAGCATTTTCAATTTGCAACTCTTGAGGCTTTGATGCAGTTTGCCTTCGTATCGCAATCTTTAGCGGAGTCATAACTTGCATCTTCGCAGCTTGTAGCTCTAAAGGCTTTGAGGTAGATGACCTTTTTATCGCGATCCTAAGAGAAGTCATACTTTGTATCTTCGAGCTTGTTGAGAGAAGAGATGAGAGGTAGAGACTGTCCCACTGGGCGTGCCAAAATTTGTAACAACAAATATTGTATTTATAATAAAATAAACACAAAAGAATTACAATGATAATCCAAAAGGATTAAACTTGAAAATTTAGGAAACAATCTCTATCTATCCTCTGATTCTTCTCTCGAACCAATTTGGCTTTACTTTGACTTGTGTTGACCGCGCTGACCGCGTTGACAGTGTGTTTTGAGTCGGATCTTCAGTTGAAGCTTGTCCGAACTCGGATTTGGATTTTATAACGTTAATCCAGAGGCGTCGAGCCTTTGTTTGGATTAAACGTGCTTTATTTGAAAAAACACTCGATCTGGGGGCTTAGCACCTTAATCCCGGGTCGTATGCTGTTCTTGGCGCGAAGAACACCGAAGAACTTAGTATATGAAGAACGCTTGATTTGGGGGGCTCCGCACCTTAATCCCGAATCATTTTCCGTTCTTGACTTGAAGATGCTTGAAGATCTCAAGGGAGCACTGCTCGTGTTCTTGATCTTTTCAGAGCGTTTGTGTCTTCAAGTATTTGAATGTGTGTGTCTGGAATGAATGGAGGAGAGCTCCTTATATAGGTGAATGATGAGGATACTCCATAAATAACTCGCGGTCTGATTGGCCCAGGGCTGATTTGACCTGATTCTGCGGGCTTGGGCCTTTCACTTTCTTAAGCCTCAAGTCAGGTTTATTTGTCTTGAACTTGCCTTATTTAATTTAAACCTCATTTAATTTATTGGGTTTTAAATTAATTATCTATTATTTATTAATCTATTTTAGGAATTTATTTATTTAAATCCCTTAATAAATAAATAATTAATTGATAATTATTGCATTAATTTGCCACATACTTTCCTTTAATAGACAATAAAATTCAAGTGCTTACAGTGAGGCTCTTGTGCCCCGGGACACACTGTTCCTCTTTGTAATTTAAACACATAGCAATACATATAGTTAAATATAATATGGAGGGGGATGATTGTGTTTCCATGGGGCACGGTGTGTCCCAGCGCACACAAGTTTTTGTCTTACAAAGAGTACAAAAAAAGTCTTCCAAACTGGAAATTTCAGTTGCGGCCCAAATGATTTTATAACCCATTTTTCGAGCCCAGTTCCTTCCATTTGAAGCCCAATTACTTGACATAGGTCTATTTTATTTTAATCTTTAAGTTGCTGGCCGTCTTTTGGTTGATAAGTAGTAAGGTCCAACCAATCAATTAATAAAGAGGCCAATTCATGCATTGTTAATGGGCATACAGCAGCAACCATTCTCACTAAGCTGGCCCACTAAATATTACTACATGAAATGGAGATCAGAATAAACGTGATTGAACAGCATTCCTCCTTCATTTGAAGAAATTCAAGGCGATTTTTTTTTTTTTTTTGTAATTTATAATGATTAATCATGAAAATTTATAAGATAATTTATTTTGTTTTGCTTGATACTATGTTAGAATAATTTTCTTTGTGAGATTAGTTCCATAATTGGTGTTAGATAATTTAATTTTTATACAAATTAATTTTTATTTTAATTGGGCATTGAATTAGTTCTATCATTGATTTTAATTTTTTAATTTATGTATTTGAATTGTGTGATTAATTATCTTGGGCATGCAGTTAGAATGAGAATTCAATCATCCATCCCGGTAAAAAAGCGAACAATACTTTATTATAAACATTAGGTAATATTCGCATTTCACTGGGATAAAGGGAGTATATGTTTAGCAGTATTAATTGAATCATTTTATCATATATCTTATGTGCATTAGTATAGGAAGAGATAGAAATATCATCTCATGCTTAGAAACCTTTGATCGAACACATTGTTAGCTTAATCGAGAGATTAATTGATTCGGTGAGAGAACTCAAACCATTAGTAAAATCATAATACCTAAAAAGAAAAGATTACCTATTATTCAATACATAATTAGGGAAAGTAACCAAAAAACAAGAGTTCAATAACTTAAATAAATCAAGCAATAAATAATAAAAGGCTTATAAAGGATTAAGTCTTGATCACAATCGGGTCTTGTTTCTCAAGGTATAGTAGAGCGGCTTCATCTCCATCAAGGTGTAACAGCAGTACAATATATTTATTTAAGAATCAAATTAGGAATAGGAAAGGCATACATGCAGATTATTTCCTAAGAAACACATGCATGCATGTTAAATGGAGTAGGGTGGATCGAGAAGGAGAGCCTTAATATAGGGTTCAACGACGTATGTGGGATCGGTAAAAGCATCTTGATCGTGTTTGTAACTGGTGTCGACCAGACGAGCGGCGTCCATCCATTGGGCGTTGAAATCCTTCCACGCATCCTCATTCTCTTGTCTGAATTTGGACAGAGTGTCTTGCTTAGACAAGCCATGGTGTTTCATGTAGCAGTCCACAGCAGTGAGCATTTTCCCTCCCTTGCTATATCCATCATCACTATTGATTAATCTTGCATGATAATTAAAATGACACTCAATATTTGAGTAGCAAGCTTATTTGGTGGCTGCCTAAGTCATTGCAGAATCGGCAAATCATGGCGGTGGATACAGCGAGCGGAGACTGACTCACCAACCAATCCATTGTTTCTTTTGTGTTAGATTTCATGAATGGGAAAGCAGGAGTGAGTGTATAGTAGATTTCACTTGTAATCTCAGAGTTCTTAACATACTCTTCAAATGAAGGCAGTTGCCTCGTCATAACCCACTTCAGCTCTTGGTTGTAAGACCTTGCAATCTGCTTCAACTGATGCAAATATTTACACACTAATGCTCAATCAATAGATCATATAAACAAGGCTATATATAATGTGCATAGATGTAATCATGCCCTCACCGCCTCTTTGAAGTAAGGAACTGCAAACTTTTGTTCTTTTGTTGCAAGATCTTCTAATTCTTCATATGCACCCAAAACAAAACGATAACCGATTTTCAAACGTTCATCAGGGAAAGCAGGAGTGACTCAACAACACTGCAGTCACAGCTATTAAGGATGTATGTTGTTATGTATATTAGTTGTATCCCACATCGATTGTATATAGTCTATATCTCTCCTATTGTTGCACTTTAACTTCTTATTGTGATTAATGTAATTAATTCACTATTCCTTATATGGTATCCAGAGCCAATATCGGCTAATCGCCTCTATCACGATCCTCCTGCCAACTTTCCTTTTTTTTTCTGCCAGATCTCGTTCCCATCCTTCTCCACCTTTGGTCAGCCATGGCAGCACTCACGAACACCACTACCGACCCCTCTAATGGCGGTAACTCCAGCCCGTCTCTCGTCGCCTTCAACACCTCCTCCAAAGTTCCACTCAAACTGACATCAACCAATTACGTAGCCTGGAAATTCCAGCTACGCACCCTTCTCTCTGGATATGATCTTTTTGGATTCGTTGATGGATCATACAAGTGTCCGGATGCCATGGAGACGGTTGAAGGCGTGAGTCGCCCAAATCCACTCCACTCTTACTGGATTCGTCAGGATCAGTTAATCCTCAGTACTCTGATCGGTTCCATCACGCCAACCTTGATTCCATTCATCGCCTCGGTCAACACATCCACCGACGCATGGAAAACCCTAGCCTCTATATACGGTACATCATCCAGGGGGCGTGTTCTTGCATTGAAGAATCGGCTTCACAATCCAGTGAAGGGAAATTGATCAATCACCGACTTCATGCTTGACATCAAAGGGGTGATTGATGAACTTGCCCTTCTTGGTGTCTCTACGGATAATGATGATCTTGTTGTTAAGGTTTTAAATGGCTTGGATGATTCGTACAAAGAATTGGGATCTGCAATTGAAGCTCGTGATTCCGCCATCTCATTTGAAGAGCTTCATGACAAGCTTCTAAGCATGGAGGCTCAGATTGCACATGGCACTCCTCCACCGTCTTCGCTCCCTGTCACAGCTTTCCAGGCTCATTGGCGCGCACCTTCTGGTGGATGGGTTGGCTCGCGATCTGCTCCTTCACGCCCTGTGCCATCACATTACAGAACCGTGCTGCAACAGTCGATGACGTCATCGTTACAGGGTCGCGGGTACCAAGGGAAGTGCCAACTATGTGGTGTATTTGGCCACTCCGCCAGGCGCTGCCCAGATCTCTCTCAGATCAGTCGCCAGCCTGCTCCGTCCAACTCTCGCCAACAATAAGTTTTTGGTCTTCCTACAGCCCACTCGGTGGTCTCCACATCATCGGAACATAACTGGGTGTTAGACTCTAGGGCATCACATCACCACGGATCTTTTAAACCTTTCTCTCCACTCTCCGTTTGATGGTCAAGACTGTGTAGTTGTCAGTGATGGTACATCGCTGCCCATCACACACAGAGGCTCTCTTTACTTTATTAATTTTCCTTCTCTTTTATTTTCAAACACACTTGTTGTTCCGTCAATCTCTAAAAATCTTATCTATATCTCTCAGTTATGTCGAGATAATAATGTTTCTGTTGTTTTTTCTTCCACTTCCTTTCAGGTGAAGGATCAGGTGACTGGAACCATCCTGCTGCCGGGACCAAAAGTTAATGAACTTTATCTTTGGCCCTTTTCTCCAGAAAATTCCACCTCCGCTGCTCATACCTTACTTTCCACTCGTGATGAACTTTGGCACTCTCGATTAGGTCATCCCTCCCCTAAATCACTTCGTCATATCTTATCTAGTAATAATTTGCCATCTTCAAACACTACAAAAATAAATTGTGATGCATGTAAATCTATGAAGAGTCATAAACTTCCTTTTGCTGAATCTAGCTTGAATGCTACTATGCCACTTGAGTTGTTATTTTCGGATGTTTAGACTTCACCTATTATCTCTTCTGATGGATATAAGTATTATGTTATCTTTGTTGATCATTTTACTAAATATGTTTGGCTCTACCCTTTAAAACGTAAATCTGATGTGCAACCTACCTTTGTTGCTTTTAAATCCCTTGTTGAAAAACAAATTCAATTTAGTATTCGGACTCTGTACACTGACAACGGTGGTGATTTCATTGCTTTACGTTTCTTTCTTGTCACACAAGGCATTACTCATCTTACTACTCCACCTCATACTCCGGAACACAATGGTGTAACCGAACGGTGACACCATCACATTGTTGATATTTCACTTGCTCTCCTACACCATGCTTCTATCCCTCTTCAATACTGGCCGTTTGCTGTTTCCACTGCCACTTACCTCATTAACTGTCTACCCAAAGAAAATCTTCAAATGTCCTCCTCATATGAAAAACTATTTCACAAGAAATCACACATTGCGAAATTTCGTGTGTTTGGTTGTCTTTGTTATCCCTGGCTCCTCCCTTACACTCCTCATAAACTTGCACCTCGCTCCATACCCTGTGTCTTTCTTGGGTACTCTCTTACTCAAAGTGCATATTTGTGCCTTGATCGTGTCTCAAATAAGGTCTTCACATCTCGTCATGTAGACTTTGTTGAACACGTATTCCCCCTTTCCCAACAAATTGGTTTCTCTCCGTCTCCACCAACTGATAATACTCCTGACTCGTCCATTCCCTTGCCACCACCTGTTCCAAATCCTGAACCCTTTTCTGCCCCTACTCCGTTTTCTATATCTCCACTACCTGAAAGTCCTGATCCCTTACCTCAGCAGCCGGAGTCCTCACCAAGTCCTTCACCACCTGCTCCTGTTCATCACCCTATGGTCACTCGATCTCGAAATAATATTGTCAAGCCTAATCCAAGGTACTGCCTTACTTCCTCTTTTTTCACTGATATTGAGCCTAATACTGTTTCACAAGCTTTGTCTGTTCTGTATTGGCGTGATGCGATGTCTTCTGAGTTCAATGCCTTACAGAAGAATAATACATGGACTCTTGTTCCTTCATCCTCTGCTCAAAACATTATTGGCTGCAAATGGGTATTTCGTACAAAACGAAAGCCTGATGGCTCAGTGGACAAGTACAAGGCGCGTCTTGTTGCGAAGGGCTTCCACCAGCGACCAGGCATTGATTTTACAGAAAATTTCAGTCCAGTTGTAAAGCCTTCTACTATTCGCATTGTTGTTAGCATAGCAGTTTGTCAACACTGGCCTCTTTATTAGTTTGACGTTAACAATGCCTTTCTTCATGGAGCTCTAACCACTGAGGTGTACATGCAACAACCTCCTGGGTTCGTTGCCCCTGACCGCCCATCATATGTTTGTAAGCTCAACAAGTCCATTTATGGGTTAAAACAAGCACCACGGACTTGGTGTACTACTCTTTGAGACTTTCTTGTTTCAGCTGGCTTCAGATGTACCAAATCGGATGAATTACTTTTCGTCTATCACCATCAGGGGGTTCTGGCTTATTTTCTAGTTTATGTTGATGATCTTGTTCTAACTGGGAATGATGCAGGTTTTCTCTCTCGCTTTGAGGCTAATTTGGCATCTCACTTCTCTGTTAAGAAATTGGGTCCTTTATCTTACTTCTTGGGCATTGAGGTACATCGTTCGAAACAGGGCTGTCATCTATCTCAACATAAATACACCACTGATCTTTTATCTAGCCTTAACATTCTCCATTCAAAGCCAGTTTCTACCCCTCTGGTTGTTGGTTCGAAATTTTCCAGTGCTGATGGGTCCGAACCATTTGATGCCACACAGTACCGCAAGGTTCTAGGGCGTCTTCATTATCTGCTGCTTACACGGCCTGACATTGCCTATGATGTAAATAAGTTATCTCAATACATGCATGCTCCTACTGTTATTTACTGGGGTGCTGTTAAAAAACTTATTCGATATCTTAATGACACTCGGAATTGTTCTATTTTTCTTCAGAGTTCATCACCTCTGTCTCTTCACTGCCTTACTGATGCTGATTGGGCTGGTGACTGTGATAACAGATCTTCCACTGAGGCATTTATTGTGTTTCTTGGCTCCAATCCTATCTCCTGGAGATCTCGCAAACAACGTACTGTAGCTCGTTCTTCCACTGAAGAAAAGTATAGGTCCATTGCCTCTGCTGCTGCTGAAGTTAAATGGACTCGCTCATTACTTCATGAGTTATGTCTTTCGTCTCTGACAGTCACTCCGGTGATTTATTGTGACAACATCAGTGCCACTTGTGTTCTAATCCGGTCTTTCACTCCCGTATAAAGCACATTGCTATTGATTATCATTTTGTGCGGGATCTTATCAAGTCTTCAGAACTCCGAGTCTCTCATGTGTCTTCTGGAGATCAGCTTGCTGATGCTCTTACTAAGCCACTTGCTCGTCCTCGTCTTTCTCTACTCATGTTCAAGATTGGTGTTGTTTCTCCACCACCATCTTGAAGGGGCGTATTAAGGATGTATGTTGTTATGTATATTAGTTGTATCCCACATCGATGGTAAATAGTCTATATCTCTCCTATTGTTGTACTTAACTTCTTATTGTGATTAATGTAATTAATTCACTATTCCTTATAATAGCAGCCATTGCAATGGGCAAAAAAAATTATATATATCTGCACTATGATTGGATGATGTTGTGAAATGGAAAAACAACTCTAACCATTTTATAGTTACAGGTCACATGGTATGGGGAGAATATTATTATTATTATTATTATTATTATTATTATTATTATTATTATTATTATTATATCAATTAATGCAGAAATGCTGGAAATAGGATATGTGAAGTATAGGTCTGGCGATTATCTGTTCAATTTAAGAGTCAATTGGTGTGCCTACACCTAATAGTTATTTGAAAAAGTAATACCCGTATATAAACTAAAATGAATACTCTTTAAAGTAAAATATTATACCCTTAACATTTTATGACGGGTGCACAAAACACTAACTCATCATTTATGCATAAACTTGCTTTCCTCAGGGTGTATCGTTCGCCCAAATTTGACGTATATCGAAAGTTATATCCTTTAGTATTGAAAGCAAGTATATCTTTTATTATAAAAAATTATACCCTTTGTTTTTTAAGGATTTTTTTATTCAAACTTTAATACCATTCAAATTTCAAATTACTCTTTTATTAATAAAAAATAATATTCTTATTAATTAAAATAAATATCCGTTAAAATAAATATTGTATCCCTAACACCATGTGAACTTAAGCGTACAAGAGATAATTCTTTCATTTATACTATCAATCCCTTTGGAATATTCATATTTTATACTCCCTCCATCCCATAGAAGTTGGTATAATTTTTTTGGGCACGGAGATTAAGGAGTATAATAATTTAATGTAAAGTGGAGTAAAGTGAAGTGAGAGAAATAATATTTAATGTGTAGTGGGTAGTTGTATTAGATGTGATATGTGGGGTCCATAAGAATAGATTAATTATTTTTTTGTGTAGGTCCATGTATTAAAAAGAAAATGTGTCAACTTTAGTGGAACAAACCAAAAAGGAAAGTGTGCCAACTTTTATGGGACGGAGGAGGAAGTATTTAAAATGGGATTGTATGACAAAAAAAATATTCTCTGCCTACCGTGTCCAACTCAATAAACTTGCATTTCCAGTGTAAAATAGGAGAAGTTTTAGTTGAGACAGTATCACGATCTTAATTTATGAGATATATTATTTTTTAATCCAATTTAATATATTTTAAATTAAATTTTAAAAAATAAGAAAAAAAGGTACTGTTTGGTTCATTAATTATAATTTTAAGGAGAAGTATTGTGTGACACCGTTTTATGTAAGGGTTTACGTAAGACGAATAAAAAATGATAAGACCATTAATGAAAAGTGTTGTTCAATCAATGAAAAGTGATTATGATGCATTAAACTATTTTATAAACAATTTAAAGTATAAACAAAAGTAACATTCTACAGCAAGAGTGATAATAATATTATCACTTTTTATCCGTCTTATGTGAGGACTTATATTAAATGGTATCACAAAGTGTATGCCTAATTTTAAAACTCGATATTTCGAAAACATGGAATGTTCCTAAGCAAGCTCTTACCGCATAATTTTGAAAACTCATAATTTGAAGTAATCACTTTTAATAAATTAAAAGAAAACTATTATTATTATTATTATTATTATTTATTAGATAGTTTAAATGTTCTATTATAACTTTATTTTGATCAGGTGTCATTTTATATTAAAAAAATTATTATTAGTCTTTATTTATCCTTCGATTTATTCATAAAATATTTTTTAATTGTTTTGGAAGAATTATTAAATTCTTAATCAAATCGTGTTATTAGAAAAATCAATCCGGTAGACAAAACTATATTTTAATATTAAAAAAAATTACAGAAAAAATATATGTTCTTTTAATATTAACACAATCCCCCGTCTCCTCACTCCATTCAATCATATTGCACCTTTACCCCAGCCCCCCTTAAATTTAATATTATCGCTTCTTCTTTCGTGGAATGCTCTCACCTGCATTTATTGAAATAATTGATTAATTACTGATTGGTCGTTATAGTTCGGGCGACCAAGCAACAAAAAATATCGAACCCAAGGGAATTTAGGATTCATGGCCTTCAAGTTATGGTATCGTGATTAGTTAGGGACGATCGGAGAGGAGGATTATAAAAATAAAAGAAAATAAAATACAGGAAAAATAAATCTAATTACGATATTTTTGGATGCAATGGTGGTTTCTCGATGCGCTCAAACAATCTTTAATTGATTCCATTTTTAAACTAATCATGGTAAGGGCGATCACTAAATCATATCTACACCTAAGCTCTCTGCCAAGATGAATAGGATGCAAGTAAAAATGGCTCATTAGATCGTCTCCAATGCTCACAATTCCCATAGGTACTTATGGATATTAATATACCTACTAGAGATATTATCACGAAGAATTTTCTCTTTGAGGCAGGGACGTTTTCCTATGTTCCCTTTCTAGGTACTATGCTCACAATGACTTGGTTCCCTTCACTAACTCAATTACAAGTAATCTCGCTAGTGTTCGTTTATGTAGTTCTAAACATAGGATGGTTCTGCCAAACTCCCTCCCATATTAATCCTCATGCAATAAGTGGAAAAAACTCACATATGATAATCATGTAAAGGGACTAAGGTGAAAGTAACAACAAGACATGTTGATACACAATGCACAACCTAATCACTAAACACTAATATCAAAGGCATTAATCCCAAATTAAAGCATGCATACATATTCCATAAACGAAACCTAATCATAGTAGGAAATTCAATTAAGAAACATAATCATGCATCAATCACCCACCAAAGCAAATTAAGATAATAAGTAGGATTAGATTACACCTTAATGAAGTTTTACATCCATGAAGATCATCTACTCCTTAGTGTCTCCACCTTCTAGGAAAGCAAATAAAATCCTAATCTAGAAAAACATTTAAAACTAAAATGGATCCCTCACCCCGAAAGGGGGAGGGATCTCAACTATGGAGATCTTGCTAAAAAAAAACCTCTCTAAACTATGAAATCTTGAAAAGATTCAATTTTAATTGAATTTACATGGATATAGGAATTGGTTTTTTAAGAGTTGGTCCAAATGAGGGTATTTATAGGTGTAGGGTGAGTGGATTTTGTGATGATTTTCGATGTGGGACAAGAGTGAATTTTATAGAATTTTCGGTTCCAGGAATTTAGTATAAGAATAAATTGGGCGAGTATTAATCACATGTGATGGCTTGGCAAAGTGGTTAGAGGCGCCCTTGTACATGCATGAGGTCTCGGGTTCGAATCCAGCCTCCGCATATTTTTCTTTCAAAAGTGCATAAAAACACGGGCGTGTTTTTATGCATCTGCCCGTGTTTTCTTGCAATTTTTCAGCTCTCTGGACAATTTTTGCACTTCTGAATAGACAACACTTTTCTGAAAAGTGTTGTCTTTTCTATGTTGTCTTTGCCAAATTTTCTCTTTTTTTTCGTCTTCGTCCCAATTTAATTCCCGTTTCTTCCATCACTCTTTCAAGCTCAAAACACCTCTTTTCTGCAAAAATACATAATAATACCTCTCTCAAACTAATTAAGCAATTAATAATATTTTCATTAAAATCATGCTTAATTATTGAATTAAATCCAAATAAATCCACATAAATTCATGCAATTTAGCCCATAATTCTAGGTGAATTTCACACCGATCAAACCCCCCAAACTTAAAGTGTTGCTCGTCCCCGAGCAACGAAAGAAAAGAAAGAACGAGGAGGGGAATTCACCTAGAATTGAATCAAGATATCAAGTCATTTCAAAACCATTTCAATTCAATCAAAACAAGAGACAAGACATCAATTTAAGTGCATACAAGTTAAGCTTAGGAAATATACAAACAAGTGAGACCTTCACTACTCCTCTCTAGATTTTGCTTTTCACTCTCACACTCAAAGGGTGTATCGGAGAAGTGTATACTCTCATAAATCAATTCAAATGCATGTCATTACCATATGCTTGCCAAAAGTCTACGCTCTCCACCACTTCTATGTGTGTTAATTATTGAATCAATAAGGTCTTTATATGGGGTTGTAATGTAGGCTCTTTGGTATTGGGTAGGAAAAATATTTAGGAAAAGTAAGCTCAAGATTAGTAGAGAATTTAAGTTGACGGCCAATATCAACTCTCACTCTCTCTTTCCTCAAATTAGTGAAGAATTCAAGTTGGTTGGTAGCCTCAACTCTCATCCACACTTTTTTTTTTCTATTTCCACCTTAATCACAAAGAGAATTTTATCCATCCAACAAATAAAAGAACCTTTTTCTTCTCTTCTTCATTATTGAGTTTCTTTTTATCTCTTTTCCCCAAGGGCTCTCTTTCCATTTTTCTACTAGAGCTCCTTATGCTTCTTTTATACAAGCTTCACTCAATTTTTTCTTTTCACACAACCTCCATTTTTTTTTTTTCTTACTTCATCTTTTCTCCCTCTTTTCTTGCACTTTCACCACTCTCTTTCCAAACTCTCTTGTAAGCTCAATTCAACCATTTCATCCCCATTAATCCTCTACTAATCGACAAAGGTGATTAGGATATAAAATATGGATAAAATGGCTAAATTTGTAGGTTGCCAAAGAAATAAGGATAATAAGCTCAAAGGGGCAAACTACGAAATGATTTCATTTGGTAGGATAAATTTGGCTAAGTGACTTGTCAAAACAAAGATGGCCTTAAATCATTTCCAACAATCTTCACACACGTGTAGTTTCAAGAAGACACAAAGGCAAGTTCTAGAATGCACACAAAAGAATGATGCACACACAAGAAAGGAAAAACCATTTGATTTCATGATTTTAAGGCTCAAAAGCTCACGGGTTTATAGTAGTGAAAGGCAACACAAAACAAGCATAAACCATAGCTCAACAAGTACACAAGTAAAAATCCATCTAGTCACAAGTTTCAATCAAAAATCACAATCTTAAAATTTCTCACAATTAAGCACAAGAGAGCCAAGAAAGATTTTCTCCTTATTGAAAGCAAGAAAAAGCGAGAAAAGCACGAAAAAAAAAAAAAACCGAAAACAACAAAAAAGGAGAAAATACGTGCCAAGGAAAAGAGTAAGGACTTAAACGTGCGCCGGTGCAATATGCTCAAGTAGGAGTTCATGGATACAATTTATAATTCAAACCGTAGAAAAGTCAAGTAACAAAAGACATGCCCCCCAAACTTAAATTAAATTTAAGTTGGGAAGATATTCGTTACCTCAATTTGCACCACTCCTTTGCTCTTCAAGGCCAATACCATGGCTCCACGCTTTAGTCCCTACAAACACAACCATAAAACGAAAAACAAATCAAAGAAAAAAAATGTCCCTATCCTAACCACTCAACAAACCCAAAGTCACAAATACAACTAAATTCCCCGGCAACGGCGCCATTTGATTGGTCGTTATAGTTCGGGCGACCAAGCAACAAAAAATATCGAACCCAAGGGAATTTAGGATTAATGGCCTTCAAGTTATGGTATCGTGATTAGTTAGGGACGATCGGAGAGGAGGATTATAAAAATAAAAGAAAATAAAATACAGGAAAAATAAATCTAATTACGATATTTTTGGATGCAATGGTGGTTTCTCGATGCGCTCAAACAATCTTTAATTGATTCCATTTTTAAACTAATCATGGTAAGGGCGATCACTAAATCATATCTACACCTAAGCTCTCTGCCAAGATGAATAGGATGCAAGTAAAAATGGCTCATTAGATCGTCTCCAATGCTCACAATTCCCATAGGTACTTATGGATATTAATATACCTACTAGAGATATTATCACGAAGAATTTTCTCTTTGAGGCAGGGACGTTTTCCTATGTTCCCTTTCTAGGTACTATGCTCACAATGACTTGGTTCCCTTCACTAACTCAATTACAAGTAATCTCGCTAGTGTTCGTTTATGTAGTTCTAAACATAGGATGGTTCTGCCAAACTCCCTCCCATATTAATCCTCATGCAATAAGTGGAAAAAACTCACATATGATAATCATGTAAAGGGACTAAGGTGAAAGTAACAACAAGACATGTTGATACACAATGCACAACCTAATCACTAAACACTAATATCAAAGGCATTAATCCCAAATTAAAGCATGCATACATATTCCATAAACGAAACCTAATCATAGTAGGAAATTCAATTAAGAAACATAATCATGCATCAATCACCCACCAAAGCAAATTAAGATAATAAGTAGGATTAGATTACACCTTAATGAAGTTTTACATCCATGAAGATCATCTACTCCTTAGTGTCTCCACCTTCTAGGAAAGCAAATAAAATCCTAATCTAGAAAAACATTTAAAACTAAAATGGATCCCTCACCCCGAAAGGGGGAGGGATCTCAACTATGGAGATCTTGCTAAAAAAAAACCTCTCTAAACTATGGAATCTTGAAAAGATTCAATTTTAATTGAATTTACATGGATATAGGAATTGGTTTTTTAAGAGTTGGTCCAAATGAGGGTATTTATAGGTGTAGGGTGAGTGGATTTTGTGATGATTTTCGATGTGGGACAAGAGTGAATTTTATAGAATTTTCGGTTCCAGGAATTTAGTATAAGAATAAATTGGGCGAGTATTAATCACATGTGATGGCTTGGCAAAGTGGTTAGAGGCGCCCTTGTACATGCATGAGGTCTCGGGTTCGAATCCAGCCTCCGCATATTTTTCTTTCAAAAGTGCATAAAAACACGGGCGTGTTTTTATGCATCTGCCCGTGTTTTCTTGCAATTTTTCAGCTCTCTGGACAATTTTTGCACTTCTGAATAGACAACACTTTTCTGAAAAGTGTTGTCTTTTCTATGTTGTCTTTGCCAAATTTTCTCTTTTTTTTCGTCTTCGTCCCAATTTAATTCCCGTTTCTTCCATCACTCTTTCAAGCTCAAAACACCTCTTTTCTGCAAAAATACATAATAATACCTCTCTCAAACTAATTAAGCAATTAATAATATTTTCATTAAAATCATGCTTAATTATTGAATTAAATCCAAATAAATCCACATAAATTCATGCAATTTAGCCCATAATTCTAGGTGAATTTCACACCGATCAATTACGCAAATGGACAATTAAATAAGGTTTTAGGTGATGAAGCTACGTTGAAACCTGAGGATTACTTTAATTAGCAGCCAGATTTGAATTGTCGACGAATCAATTTTATTTTTAATCAACCTCAGTTTATTTTTAAATATTGTGTAACACAACACGAGATGCGAAACTGATAATTTATTTTTAAAGTTATTTACTTATTTAATTATGGACAAGTCTTGTGTGAGACAATGTTAAGCGATCATTATTAGTTATCACTTTCATTATAAAATATTATTACTTTTGTTATAAAATATTTTATCACTTTTTATTATATTATAAATTCTTAATGAAATAGTTCATATCATTATTATTATATTTCATTGATTGAATATCACTTTTTATCCATCTCATTTATAAAATGAGCTTATGTGAGTACAAGTTTTTGCATTTGTTTATTTATCTATTGTTTCCATCTAAAACTGTACATGTTTCAAATAAAATTTTCAAATTTCGCATCACTCGAAAACGAAACCCCCTTAAAGAAAAAAAAAAAAAAAACCTCACTCGGCCACCCATTTTTGCCCTCTAAACCTCATTCCTTGTAAGTAGTAAAAATAATTTTAAAAAACATATAATATAATAATGTATATTCCCTCTAACCCAGAAACGCTTTATATTTATTATTATACGTTGTTTAAGAAAGTATAAATATTATTAACTTTAGAGAGTATTGTAATATTTTTAAGTAATAAAAAAATATAAAATAATAGAATGTGTGTGAAAAAAGAGTAACAAATTTGAGATTAAAGTAACTTCTAAGATTATTAGATAAAGTGATGTTTCATTTTTTTCAAGATGTGAAGAGTTTTTTTGTGAGATAAAAAAATAAGAAAAGTATGAAGAGTTATATGGGACGGAAGAAGTATTATTTAATTAATTTTTTTAAAAAATAAAAATTATATATATATATATTATAATTTATTTAATTAATTTTATAATTTAGTAATAGTTTTATAAATCATACTTTATAACTAAAAAAAGAATATATTATCCTGAGAGTGCATTTTATGTTATTAATTAATTTACGAAAATAAAAATGTGTAGGAGTATATTATGAGAGAGAAATACTTCATGAATGAATGAATAGAAGCAATTAGACAGCTCGAATAAGATATGGCTTCATTTAGTCATGTACTACTTGCTATTTTGGATCGTTGATATATATGTTGGTTTTTTGTCAAGTATAAAAGAATGATTTCTTTTATTTTCTTTGTCCCACATCGAATGAAGAGTAAAAGGGGAGGGATCCTGTTGCTATATAAGAAGACCCTTAGACTTGATGTCAAGTGCACCAATCAAGTACACTTTAATCTTTGTATTTGATTCTAGTTAAAATTCCTTTTTTCTTGAATTCTCGGTTGTTAGAATGGGGAGAAATGTGTAGGGATTGGGGTTGGGAAAGAGAAATTCTGATTGTAAAAAATTTTCACATAGAGGTATTTTTTCGGTCCGTAGTTTTTCTTCGATTTTGGAGTTTTCCACGTAAATTCTTGTGTTGTACTTTTTATACTCATCTTTATTTGTCCCTTAGGAATGAATGGGGATCTAATTATCCCAACAAAAAAAGAATATATATATATATATATATATATATATTTGATCAAGTTGGATCCTTGATATATATAAAGACAGCTTGCATCTTATAAAGACAGAAGTTAAAGTATTTATTTTAGGGGGAAATATTCCATAAGTTAAACTTACATACTAATTGATTTTTCTATTAGTAAACGCTCGTTTCACGAAATGATTTTTTAGACGGATAAAATGTGATAATTTTTTTAATTAAAAGTGATAACGGCGTTGTGAACTATTTCATGAATAATTTATAACATAAATGAAAAGTGATAATATTAAAAAAAAAATGATAACATGTTTAATTAATCAAAAGTGATAACTAATTATTACAAATGCGTAAAATACTAAAAGGGTCTTGCACAAGTGTGTCATTTTCCTATTACATTGAGTTAATAATATTGGATGGACCTTAAAAAATGGCTAAAAATGACTTTTTTATCTTCAAAACCTGTTAAGTGAAAAATAAGGGATCGAGGAAATGAAATTTAGAGGAATGAAAATTACAATATCTCTTAAAAATAATAAAAAAATTTAAGGAAATTTTCATGATCACACAGGTTATCAATCACATTTACTAATTTGATTAAACATGTTAAATTTTGTGCACCAAATGTACTTTAAGAGTTATAAATGATTATTTTTAAGATCTACTATAATATAAACATATAACTATCTTTCAATCCATTAATAAAAAGGATTCACCAAAGTTCATCATGGATTCTAAAGAGACTTCTAGCTTTTATTTTAAAAGGTTAACCTTCTATTATTAGAAACATTATATTATAATAATATTATGAAGTACAATTTGAATTTAAAATACTATTACTTAAAATATTAATTTGGACCCAATTTATTTTTTAGTTACAAAAAATTAAGATATAAAATTCTTTAATTGTCAATTCAACAATATAATGTCTTACAAATACAAATCCCTAAATTACTATTCTAAAATTAAACTAATAAACAAAAACTTATACAATTTATTAGTAAAATTTTAGAAATTTTTTATAAAAATATTGTTAGTTTTTTTTTTATCAAATAAATATATTTCTTATAAAAAGTGGAATACAAGGGGTACTCCAACCCTTAAATGAAAAATTTTAGTTCTAACATATTTACTCCACAATGTGATTGTGGAGTTATCCTATAATTACAAGATTTACCGTACCAATCCAAAAAAACTATAATTTCTTAATATGCTCGTTTCTGTTGCTATCCAACTCCAAATTCTGGCTTTGATTTTTCCAATTAGTTTGCTAATATTAAGCGTCTCCTCATAGAATATTACTTTATTTCTGTAGTTCCATATAACCCTATTCGTACATATCCAGATGGTTGATGCAACATTTACCCAATCTCTTCTATCCCAAATTTCATAATGGTGAAGAAAGTATTGTTAGTTTTTAATGAGAAATTAATAATACAGTTTAATAAGAAAAAAGTAATACTCCCTCCGTCCTGCGTTAATATTGACGTTTGCTTTTTGCACGGAGATTAAGAGATATAATATTTTAATGTATAGTGAGGTGTGAGAAATAATAGTTGAATAAGAAAAAAGTAATATATATTTATTAAGAATTTCATACTACATTATTTAATTAAAATTAATACAGTTTGTTATTAAAAATTGTGTGCGTAAAGTTAAAATCCGTGCATGAACATCAACTCAAACTTAGTATTTTAATTCCAATTTTTTCCTCCTACCTCTGACACAAATAACATTATTTTATACTTTATTTATTAACTAAAAATATTAAATACTCCAAAATTCAATAAAATTAGTAAAAAATTCAACTTTCCGTAAACAACACATAAACAGTAAATACGAACCGTTTTATAGTATAAAGTGTCAAAGTGTGGTTCTGTGTGTTGTAACATCATCTGATTAAACATCTCAACAGTTGTAAAACTAATTGTTTATTTAACGAACAAATCAGAAATACGAAAAGCATGCAGCAGAGGTGAGACTGGTTCACCTCCTCCATTATTGTTTATTGCAGCTAGTGGCCAACCGCCATTAATTTCAGATATCCATGTTAAATGGAGAAGGGTGGATTGATAAATAGAGCCTCAATATAGGGTCCGACCACGTATTTAGGGTTGGAAAAAGCATCTCCATCGTGTTTGTAGCCGGTGTCTACCAACCTCGCAATGTTGAGAAACGTCATTACCACTTCTTTTGGGAAACCAGTGGTGTTGATCCAATCCGCGTTTAAATTCTTCCATGCAACTTCACCCTCTTGTCTGAATTTCGACAGAGTGTCTTGCTTCGACAGACCATGTTGTTTCATGTAGCAATCCACAGCAGTTAGGGTTTTCCCTCCCTTGCTCTCACGCTGCAAATGCAAACATGCGGATACATCATTCGGTCCAATAAAAGGGAAAATATTAAAATTCATCCTTCAAGTATGTATGGCCAATTCCAATTTGAGTGTTTTTTTATTTTTCTTTTATTTTTTTTGCAATTCTCAATTTTTGTTCAAATTTAGTCCATTTTTTGTCCAAATTTTGGAGCAAAATGAACAAATTATGACATAAATGACTAAATTTGAAAATAAAAAATTGGACTAAATTTGATAAAAGGGCATAAATAGAACAAAAAGATGACCAAATTATTGAGAATCGCAAATAAAAAAAAGACTGAAATTAGAACCGGTCATACTTAAAGGATGGATTTTGATATTTTCTCTCGAATAAAATAGAGCTCAATTGAGCCGCAAGCTTACTTGGTGGCTACCCAAGTCATTGTAGAATCGCGTAATCATGGCAACGGATATGGAGATTCCAGGCTGACTAACCAACCAATCAATTGTTTCTTTAGTATTAGATTTCAAGAATGGGAAAGCAGCCGTGAGTGTATAGTAGAGGCCACTTGTAATCTCAGAATTCTTAACAAACTCTTCAAATGAAGGCATTGATTGTCTCTCCGTAACCCACTTCTGCTCTTGGTTGTAAGCCCTTGCAAGTTGTTTCACCTGATTCCTCATCACAATACACGATATATTATATCAGTAAATCACATGTTAAATCAAAAAGATTTGGTGGAATTTTTTAAATAAATGGGCGGCGGTGAATCTTGGATCTTTGTTAGTTTATGACTTTGAAATCATGTTAAAATGTATGGTACATGAATGAACAAAATACTTTCATGCATTCGGTAAACAAAATAATTTTCTTTTTCATATATAGATATGTAAACGTTGTAAAAAGAATTATAAATATGATTATCTATGTGATCCGACTATCATTAGTTAATTTATAACCACTTGTAGCTCCAGAAGCGTGCAATAAATTCATCAATCACGATGTCATTATGCATGTGTGCGAGACTAAGTGCAGACTGCAGTATTATAATCACAGAGTATTATGCGCTCTGCTTGTTACATTAACCCTGACTCATTTACCAACTCTCATACAATTAACAAAGACAAACAACAAATATTGTCATTGTACGTGTTTATTCAAGAATAATCCTTTCATTTTTGTTAGTATTCGATTCTTGATTGTTGGTCTGGGGTGGGTTCAACCACTTTGCCGATTTGTTTATGTAGTAGTTAGTGGAGTATATTTTTGATCTCTTAACTAAAAAGCCCTCTTATTTTATTCCAAAATATTTATTTGTATCAATTAAGTCCCTTAACTTATTTAGTTATTTAACTTGCGCCTCAATTGGAGTATCTCGTGCGGCACAAGTGACATTTTCTCACGAAAATTGAAGATTCAGTCCAAAAATTGGTCAAAATTAACCAATTAAATAAGATATGGGACTAAACTAACACAAATAACATTTTTTGGACTGATTTTAAAGTTCGGATTAGTTGTGGTGTATGTAAATTAGGATCATGCATTATTCCCTCACCGCCTCTTTGAAGTAAGGAACTGCAAACTTTTGTTCTTTTGTAGCAAGAGCTTCTAATTCTTCATACGCACCCAAAAGAAAACGATAACCGATTTTCAGATAATCATCAGGGAGGCTATTAATCTCATCCATGTTCCACCTGAAACAGAAAATATATTTTTTTATTGTTGAGTTTCTTTCTCGTCTTAATTATTTTCATAATAAGCGTGTGAATAGGGAGGGAGTAATAGAATACCTTTCCAAAGCTTGAGTGAAAAGTTGAGCTTCTCTGAGAGTAGCATAATTATCGAATGTATCATCTATCACTACAATCATTTGTGTGGATTTGGTAATGGCTATTCGAACATCAGAATACTGAGGTTCAAAATGTATCCCCACAGCCCAAAGATAGGACACCTCCAAGCAATCTCTTATGTAAGGTAGTTTTGAATTCATATGAAATTCACTCCACCATCTTCAAAAAGGATATTAGATTTATCAACCGCACCTCCCATGCACTTACAGAATAAGAATAATACTCCTTCGTTCCATAATTACGAAGAATTGGTGCAAACAAGAGTTTAAAATCAAAATCGTCTCATAAAAATTTACTTTGTTCAAAATAGTCCAAAAAAACTTAATCTCTCCGAAATAGTCCTATAACTTTTAAATTCTTACCAAAATGGTCCTGTTTACTTTAAAATGTTCAATTTGTCTAATTTTAAGTGATGAGACTGAATCAGTACTTTTACAAAGTTATGAGACGAAATTGGTAAAAAAAAAATATTATTTTGGTATGAAATTGGAGCCAAACTAAAATGTTTGGGATGAAAATAAATTTTTTAACTATTTTGGAATCTTTTAGAATAAAGTAAAAAAAGATTAGGGACGATTTATATTTTAAACTCGTGCAATCAGTTATGGGATGGGAGGGAGTAATAATTAGGAAAATTACCTGGAGAGTTCACAAAGCTCTTTCTTGTACAAATTCTGCAAGAAATTGAAGTTCAGTTTTGCTAGTTTGAGAAGCACTTCATCCCTGGAGTCATCCCTCTCGTAAATGGAAATGAATATGTTTGCATGAATTATGGGAACTTCTCGATGGAGAGGATACTCCAAAGCTCGCTTCAGTTTGAGTTTAAGGGGAGAGTGATCATCTAATTGTGGCGCGATTTGAGTTAAATGATGTGTTGTGAATGTTAGGGCTTCTTCCAAGATGTGTTCCCCATTCATTTGCAGGTAGGCTGCATCATACAGACTCAGTAATCCCTCCACATCATTAATCAACCCTTCCTCAAATTTCCCCTCCTTGCTCATAAACTTATCAAACACACCTGTTTCAACACCATGCATCCATTAGTTGTCTACTGAATCAATGCATAACTTGATCAATTACAGAAGAACATGATGTTAATTAAATAACATACCGCAGGAAACATGGTGCTGGTGTTGCCTGAGCAAACGAAATCGAATCGCAGTGGTGAACAAATCGTCACAGTCGCCATCTTCCTGCTCGTATATTTCTACAATTTTCTCTTCGATCTCTCTCTCAAAATGGTACGCCAACCCCAAACGCTCGACTGCATCGATTAATATCATGAGTTCGGTAGATTTTGCAGCAATTAGCATGCTTCTTGCTTCTTTCTTCAACTCTTCAATTCCTCCTGCATACTTGTTCTGCAGCTGTACGTCAATGAACCCAAATTTCATTTACTTATCATCTTCTTTGATCATCGATCACAGGTAAAAAGAAAGAAACAATTAAATAATAAAGATTAATGCTGAGAAGATTAAACCAGATCGTCCATGGAAAATTTGGAGAAAACATCACTCCAGATGCTAGAGGGATAAATGGTCATGGGAGGCCTCTTCACATCTACAACGCTAGCAGCAGCCATTGCAATTACTTCACTCAATATGTGTGGATGATGTAGTGAAATGGCAAAGTAGCATTCACTATTTTATAGAGTTTAAAATCAAATCTCCCATACAAATTTACTTTATTTAAAATAATCTCAAAGTATTTAATTTCTCTGAAATAGTCTCATAACTTTTAAATTCTCACCAAAATAGTCACTTATACTTAAAATGTTCAATTTTTCTAATTCCATGGGAAGAGACTGAATCGATTCTTTTACAAACTTATGAGACGAAATTGGTAAAAAAAATGTTATTTTGAGAAGATTTGGGACGAAAATTAATGTTCTAATTACTTTGGAACCTTTAAGATTTGCTTCTATTTCATCTCAAAACAATACTCTCTCCTTCCCACACCACCCTTCACACTTTCCTTATCCGTCCACCTCAACCTCAAAAGTTACTTTAATTTCAAATTTGCCACTCATTTTTCACGCACATACTATTACTTTATATTTTTTATTAACTAAAAATATTACACGGCTACACGGTGAGGTTCGAACCCTGAACCTTTGCTAGGCCAGGACTCTAATTTCATGTTATCTCATCTTTGTTAAATGACCGTCTCATCTAAAAGTTTAAAATAATAAAGTAATAAATTGTTTAATACTTAATCAAATCACTCTAATATTTATAATTAGTAGATAACTTTTATTTTACATCAGATAATAATTTTGGACTTCTTACTATGATCCCAAAATTTTATTTTGTGTTTGTAACAAAAATGAAGTTATATATCCTTTAAAATATCTTAAAAGTATACCACAAATTTAATTATGTGGGATAGTCTCACAAAATACTTCTATAAAACAAGTATCACAACTATTATTATTTTGGTCTACTTTCAATAAAAAATGAATCATCTTTATTTGGATTATAAAATTATTCACGAATTATTCATAAAATAATATTATAAGGTAAAAATCATATTTTCTACTTATTATTTTTTATTCGTAATACAAAAATATTCGTAGGAAAGCATTTCTTCACGCATGACTAATTGCTCAAGTTTTAATCTTGATTATATATATATATATATATATATATATATATATTAAATGTTTGGCGAATTTTAATTAGAGTTTTCAATTTTAGTTGACCCAAATAATAATACGGTTAATTTGTCTCAAACCTTACACGAGGACTTTTACAATTGGGTAACATTGAAGTTTGAAATTTGAGATTTTGCTTGACATATCTATGATATCACATTAAATAATTATTTCAATCTAAAAATTTAAGTTGATAGAAATGAATCCATTTAATATTTAATTACTTAATTCTAACACTTTCACTTTGTGATTCACATATATATTTTTTATAGTTCGTATATACTATTTTCTACGTTATTTTACTTTTATTATTTATATGAATGAATAGGTAGGATATAAATAATTTTCCAAATTGAAGATGAATTATGTTAAATTTGTTGAGCACCAGATAAACTCAATTTGAAAAGTCAAAAGTAATTAATTTGAAAAAGAATTAGAAGTTCTAAAATCAAAGTACTATTCATGATGACATGATTAACTTTTTTTAACAGTAAAATCTATCAACTTCTAGAAGTTGATTACTGTTTCAAAAAACATGGATACATTATTCAATTATGAACGGTCAAGAATTAATTAATCTAACAGCTATATCTTAAAATCGTGGCGGTAATGTTGGACTTATCATTTTTTAAATTTTATTCGTAAATACCTTTTCTATACACGAACCATTCAAATATGATTCACATTTGCTCTTAAAAAAAGATTTATATTTTAATTACTTCATAATTATACATGTTATTTCCAAAAATAGTAATAAAAACTAATTTGGGTCACGTACGGAACTTATTTTAAAAGAAGTTAGTCGGGTGCGAACTTCGCACATAACTTTTTTTTTTTCAAAATTACTCTTAAGTATATAAAAAATTACTCTTTGAAGAGTAAATTTTTTTATTCAAAAGAGTAATATTTTATTTCTCTAAAGAGTAATTTTTTATTTATTAAAGAGTATTAGATAAATCAAGGTTTATAATAATTTGAAGATAAATTTTTGTAGTTAGATGAATAAAATTTATGTCTTTAAAAAGTAATTTTTCATATATTAAAGAATAATAATTGAAAACATGAGTTATATGCAAACTCGATTTATACCGTTTGCCTTTAAAAAAGGGTTCTCTCTAAAAATTGCATTTTTCTGTTTTTACAAAAAAAAAAAAAATCTAATAAATGGAACCAACCAAAACTATTGTAATCTTCTAAATTAGAAAAGGATCTAATAGGATAAAAAATGTATTTCAGGATCAATTTAAAATAGGCAAAGGTCAATTACACTCTTCAACTTATCTACTGAGATCAAAGGTGGCCCTCGTCTATCTTTTTTATCATTCAAATCCTTTATCTAATATTTTAAGATCACAAAGCCCCTCCTTTATATTCTTTTCCTCAACCAAACTCTTTTCCTAATCTCTAAGAAGCAAAGATGGCCCTCATTTTTTTTCCACCAAATTTTTTTTCTATTTTAAGACCCTCTACAGTTATCCTTAAAAAAATAATATGAGAATTACATTCTTAAAATAAATAATTATCGGTATCTTTTAGTTTTACCATTTCATATTTATTTAAATGATTATTAATTATTAATAAATGAATATTGAGAAATGGAATATACTCTCTTGATTAAAAAAATATGGAATACGAGAACAACCCTTTTATCTTAAATAAAAGAAATAACAACGCCTTTATCTTTTATTTTTAATACTTTTTTTTGTTAAAAAAAATAAAAATTCACGTGTTGTTAAATAGTAATTATTAGTTATTGATAAATTCATGGATATTGAAATATGATAATTATGAACTTTTACTGGTAAATATGGGCATATAAAAAGTATAAAAATATGTGCATATGAAAAGTATGTTAAGAAATATAATCTTATAATTTTGATTTCAATAAATTTCTTACTTTTATATTAATTTATTAGTGAGTTAGTTTATTGTGAATGGGTGCAAAAGATGCTTAAAGGTATTAAATTTTATTTTAAGGGATATCATTTTAATTTATAAAGGTGTTGTTTTTAATTAAAAGAATAGATTGAAATTGAAGGGTATTAATATTTAATTTTTTTAATTAAAAAAATTAAAGATATAAAAATTTTACTATAAAATCAATTGAAAATTAGTACTACAAATTGAATTAATTTATTGTTATTTTAATTTTAAAAAAATGCTTATAATCAATTCAAAAAGAAAAACGGAATTATTTACCTAAACCCAAAAAAAAATTAAAGTTAAACTGCATTTTTACGATATGAATTGAATTCAATTAATCTATAAAGAGAATTAATTAGATGAAAATAAAAAATAAAAAATGAGGGGTTTCTTTGCTCACATGACATGAGTGGAAGGGTTTTATTGACAGATTTTTATATTTTTAAAGAAGAGGGGCCAATTGGATCTTATTGAAATAGAAAAAGGGTTTAAATGAAAAAATAAATAAATTGAGGGGTCTATTTAATCCCATGAGATAAGTTGAAGGGTTTTATTGACCTTTTGCCCATTTAAAATTATGTGACCTTAGGTTGGACCCGTCTCGCGTAAGATTGTTTATATATTTTCTAAAATAAATATTATTTTCTTTTTTTAAAGATATTATCACTTTTCGTATAAAATATTATTACTTTTTATTTATATTATAAATTATTTATGAAATAATCAACTGTATCATTATCATATTTTACAAATTCAATTATATATTTTTTATTAAAATATTACTATTTCTTGTGTGTTTCACTCATGTAACATGTTAGCCTATGAAACGATGTCAACCGGCCCTTCCTACGAAATAAAAGATAAAATTTCTCCTAAAAATTCTTTAAAATGTAAATTATATTTTACGTAAACACTTGTGTGACACCGTCTCACGTAACGGCTTACGTGAAATAGTCAAAAAGTGATAACTTTTATAAAAGAATGTGATAATAAATTAATGAAAAGTGATAATGTTATTTCATGAACAATTTATAGTATAAATAAAAAGTGATAACATTTTATAGCGAAAGTGATAACTATTTTAAAAAGTGAAAAAGGGTCTCACGGAAGACGGTCTCACGCAAAAACTACCCTATATTTTATTACTCTATTTGACATGTTCTAGAGGGAAAATAAAATAAGGGGACCAAATATTTATTAAAGTGATAAATTAAATACGAAATAATTCATATTTTTAATATTTTAAATGTTTAAACGAGATAATCAAAGACGACTATATGGACTGCGTCTACGTTTAAATGCCAAAATACATTTAAATTATGCTTATGTTTCTAATCAAAGACGACTATATGGACTGCGTCTACGTTAAATGCCAAAATACATTTAAATTATGCTTATGTTTCTATGTAGGTTAAATTAAAATTAAATAGAGGGACCAAATATTTATTAATTAAATATTAAATGATATATATTAAAAAAATATTTTAAATGTTCAAACGAAACGTACTACTAAAAAAAGGCTTTTAGTATCAGTAAATTTCTTATATTAAAAGCTTAATAACTGATACCAATGATCTTTAGTATCGAAAATTCCCTCCGTTATTGTTCCGATACTTCTACGGGCGTTGCTAAAGACATAATAGTAGAAAAAATTATTTGATACCAAAACTATAAGCTTTTTTTTCGAATTTTGTATCAAAAGCTTGGGACACTAATAACTATCCATTCGTATCAGAATATGGATACTATTGATGTATAACTTATAGTATCAAGTATATTCCGATGCAAAAATACATATATCCTATTGAAATGAAATCCTTACCTCTATTAATACAAGCATTTATAAGAAAGTATCTAAAAATTGCTTTTTAAATATAAAAAAATACAAATGGAAGATTACAACATACATCATAGATTAGTTGTTCATAAAAAAATATACTCCAATAATGGAAGAGTGAGTGCATAAATTCCATATAATATATATTACAAATAAGATTCTCACATACTATGTCTTATCCACAACTAATTTTTCTTGGATATCTTGCGGCTTGCGCAGCTCAATGACCTGAAATGGAAGTAGAAAAATGTTTCACATTAATTTTTGAGATTTTAAACAATATTTTAGTCATCTAAAGCAATGTTAACCACGTCTTTATGGAAATGTAATTAGTTTGAAGGATGGTGCATTAATAAAGAACATGTTGATGTAATGGATCCAAGAGCCAGCTGATCATCATATATATCAGAACATGTGATCACATTTAAAATTATTTATATCAAGTTAATTAATTATTACTTACTTGCGTGATATCTTCACCCTACGCTTTTTGGTTGGATCTCCCATGTCCACTGTACAGAGGAGCTAATCAGCATATGTAACCTAGCTTTCCAGAATGAAAGGAAATAACTTGTCTTGGTTATCAATTTGAGCTGATCAAAGAGTTCAAGTGGATTGTATTGTGCCTGAACGTGCTGATGTAAGGATCCATATCAAGTTAAACTTCCTTTCAGCTTATGACATAAAGAACAAGATAATTTGGAATCAATAGTATGGCAGCATGGTCTAGACTTTGTCACTCTAGTGAATATATCATAAACTATTAACTTGAGAAATATATTGAGAAGTACCTTCTGATCTTCTCTAGAGTTGTCATGTATACATTCTCTGAAATCTGAATCTACAAAAAGGGGAAACTCTGTAACTTGAAATTGAATTCTTAAATGAATAGATAGGACCTGATTCTTCAACTAGAAGGCATGATTATTTTTTTCTGTAAAGAGTTCAATGATGCTTCACTTATCTGTACCTTTACTCCCCGAACAATCTTTTAGACTCCTTCAAGTTCCTAACTGATTCCTAGAACTCTCACAGACACTAGGAGCTCGTGCAAAAAAGCAAGGATTATCACACATATCATAACCATATGAAAGTATAGGCTGAGGATTCACTTTAAGATGGTTACCGTGAGATTAAGTGCTCCACTTTTCAACCTAACAATTCCCAAAATTGTTCGTACTTTACAATCTAAAGTGGATCTCAGGCTGCAAATACAAATGGTAACGATTAAATGACAAGTGGTGTAGAATCAGCTCATGAGCAACACTAGTCCACTCAACATCTTACAATACCTCGAATTCTTTTTTTATAATATGAAGACATATTACACATTGTCAGATAATCAACATATGCATACAAAATTTCTAAATGATGCTGCTTGAAATAATATCAAATGCATGTATATATTGCAGCCTGCAAACATGTATTTGGTTTCAAAGTGGATCATCAAACAATTGATCCATCATACAGATTTATTAATCATGAGTTGGAATAGAATACAGTAGTTGAAGCATGACTTACTTGTGAGGGAGTGGGAGTGGGAGTGGGAGTGGGAGTGGGAGTTTGAGAGTATGGTAGAGCTCTCACAGTATATTCAAAAGAGATAGACTTGAGGCAACAATCTTGGCAATGAGAGACAGTCTTAAACCCAAATTCTCAAAAGATTGAAGCCTTGATTTCAAAACACCATAATCGTACCTAAACACCTCTGTAGCTTCTAAAAAATCTTTCCTATTATATTCTATTCCATTTGACATTATATGTACACAAATCAAAATTCTCATCATCAGCTAAAAACATCAAATCCACTTTCTTCAACACTTTATCAAAAATATAGGAGCATTCTTACTCATATTCTCAGCATCCATTATACAAAAATCCTAATTAAGTGGAAATATTCTATTAAAGCAGCTTGAACTCGTTTGCTAACCGAAGTGTTATTTTCACAAACTCACCAACACTTCACTACGTCTCACACTAACAGAGAGAGAGGGCCAATGAAACATACCATTGATTAAATTCAAGTTTAAATTACACTTGTATTCATTTTTTGGTGGGAGGATGATGCCACATATGTAAATAATAAAGTATATTATTTATTTATTTCCACATATGAATGATGTGGCATGAATGCAAGAGGGAGTTAGGGTAACTCCCACAGTTTTCTTCTTACAGTTTTTCAATTTGAATTACAAAACGGAAGTAAAAGAGAACGAGAGATATGCACAAAACATATAACAAAAGGAAGTACTGCGATATAATCTCTTGAATTATTCTTCCTCATATTCCTCATTCAATTTTACATACACATTCGTGAAAAACTAATCTCTCAACCTAGTGTTGAAGATAGATCCAGAGACATCAACGTGAGTGTCAATCGGTTCTTAGTTCTCTTCCGCTACAACACAATCCATCGGTAAGAGGTCAGAGATTCTTCTCCATACATGTTGAGGATTGTGTGTTTCCAACATTGGTATCAGAGCCAATGGTTGGTACTCCATTATTGTTGTCTCTGGAATTTTTTTTATTTTTTTCTGCCTTGTGATTTACATGTTAAGCATGCTTCATGTTTTGTGTAATAAGAATTGTATTATGTGATATTGATGAGTCATAAATATGATTTTGAGGCAGATTAACTTCGTTTCCAGTGTATATGTGTTAATGAAATTGTGATCCATCATGAAACTTGAAAGTGTGATTTTTTGTCATTTTTACGTACAAGCAAAATTATGTTTTGTTTATACTACTGTATAGGTCTCGTCGAGAGGAGTCCGTCAGTATTTTTTGTGCAATTTTTGGCCTTCTAAAACTCCAATTATGATTTTTAAAGTTTTTCATGAAATTGGGCTAAATTTGCAAATTTTCAGAAACTTCAGGGGTTTTTTTTTAGAATTAGAAACAGTTAAGGGACTTTTATGTAATTATCATAACTGCCATTAAATTGGATCGGCTGGATCAGGAAAGGCGGGCCGAGTCAGACCAAGCGGGTCAGCCATGGCCGAAGACCACCAGTGTGACAGGTGGCATACAGAGGCGCGTGGCAGACACGCTCTGGCAATGGCAGTGGCACATGAAGTCCACGCGCCGATAGCCGGAAGTGGCGCATGAGGTTCACGCGCCGAGAGACACCGTCTCCGGTGGTGGAACGTGTATTACACGCATCGGACTTCAGCCTGCTGGCAGCAACGCGTGGCGGCACGTGGGAGCTCCAGTCGGCGCGTGGAGGCACGTGGAGGTGTTTTCTGATTTTTGTCCGATGTATTCTGACGTGTTTTGATGCAGGGAGTCCGATGATGACATTTTTGAGAGCATTTGACGTCATCTTTTAGTGTGTATGTGTGGTTTTACTTCGTTTTATGATATTTTTGTTGAATAAAAACCTTTATGGTAGCTATTTGGTTGCATTTTATGTTGATTATGCACCTTATAATGTCATTTAATCATAAATTCATTGTAATGTTAAATTGCTCAAACTCTTAGAGCCTATGCAAGTGGGAGCAAAAGAGAGTTGAACTCATTCACTTGTGAATATGTCTATTGCTCGTGAAAATTTGTTTCCATTTGAATTATATAGAGAGGAAATTCATTTGATATAGTTTGACTAACACTGGTGTGTTTTTATTTTGGTTGCTCATTTTCTCATAGGCATGGCATCAAGGAGGAGAACAGTTTCAACAAGGGATATCAAAACTAAATGGATAGTCCTTAATGAATTTCTGGACTACAAAATGAAGCCACAACACAATGTTAGGGACCATACATTCGAACTGTTTGAACGATACAACCATTTGTTGTTCTTGATCGATAAAAAGCTTCTCCCATCTAGTGAGTATAATAAGATTTCTAGTCGTGAGACCTGGGCTAAAACCTTACCTTCCTACTTGAAAAAGGAGTTTTGGGCTTATAGGAAGACTTATAGTGAGGAGCCAAATGGTCGGCAATTGATGTTTGATCTGATGATTGCTTCTTTAGAAGAAGATAGTAGACAAGCACTAAGATCAGCTTGCTTAAGTATGGGTGGGGTTCGACTATCTGATTTTTTAAGACTGAAAAGTCGAAGAAAGGATCAGATTATGAATCCTCTTGCAGATCCTTTGGCACAAGCTATCTATAGTGTGGGGACTAGAGATTTTGATTATATTCGTTATTTTGAATCAAGTGACGTATATAGAGGTTCTATTCGTAGATGTTCATAATTCTATTTTCTAATTGAATACTCGAGGAGTTCATTAGAATTTATGTGTTGTCAGACTTGATTTATTTACAATGATGGATGGTTGTTGATGTTCTATTTATTAGTGGTTGTTCAATATTAATTGTTGATTACTTGAACCTTAAATGTGTTTTACGTTTTGAAACAAGTATCTAGTATTATGACAGTTGTTGAGATTGATGATTAGTAGTCTCCGAGCTATTTTTCGAGATTACGTCTTGTGTTATTGATTGAGATGTTTTTGTTTAAGCTTAACGTAAAATTTGATAAAACATTATTAACATACTGAATAACTTTAATCTCTAATAAAGATCATGACATCGAAATCAATTATCACTGAATTAAACAAAGGAGAAAAACTCAATGGTGACAACTATGACACTTGGCGTCATAAGATTTGGTACGTGTTAGATGAGCAAGATGCATTGGACGCTATAAACCAAGTCATGGCTGATCCAGATATGAGAAATGGAACTCAAGGGAGGCGTGACCAAGAGGCATACCTGGCTTGAAAAAAGAAAAATTCCGTTGCCCGCGGTATCCTCGTTAGCTCGGTAATCGATCTGATGATTTATGAGTGTGAGCAACATCTCACTGCACTGATCCGCTCTCTACTGATCATTGGGAACATCTTAAGGTTAACTGACGCATAATGAAAGTATTAAAATTTTTAATGATGCTGCTCGTCATGTTGAGTTGGAAGATGAGAGCCTTGGAGCCTCAAAGCCAGCTTCTGGGGGTTCTATGCCGGTTCTACTTCCAAAGGAGCTTCGGGCTTCAAAAGGAAAAGGAATTGGAAGAAGGGCAAGAAGACTAAACAATCTGACGGTGAGAAGCATGACAATAACCCAGTGATCGGTGTGAAATTCACCTAGAATTATGGGCTAAATTGCATGAATTTATGTGGATTTATTTGGATTTAATTCAATAATTAAGCATGATTTTAATGAAAATATTATTAATTGCTTAATTAGTTTGAGAGAGGTATTATTATGTATTTTTGCAGAAAAGGGGTGTTTTGAGCTTGAAAGAGTGATGGAAGAAACGGGAATTAAATTGGGACGAAGACGAAAAAAAGAGAAAATTTGGCAAAGACAACATAGAAAAGACAACACTTTTCAGAAAAGTGTTGTCTATTCAGAAGTGCAAAAATTGTCCAGAGAGCTGAAAAATTGCAAGAAAACACGGGCAGATGGGCGTGTTTTTATGCACTTTTGAAAGAAAATATGCGGAGGCTGGATTCGAACCCGAGACCTCATGCATATACAAGGGCGCCTCTAACCACTTTGCCAAGCCATCACATGTGATTAATACTCGCCCAATTTATTCTTATACTAAATTCCTGGAACCGAAAATTCTATAAAATTCACTCTTGTCCCACATCGAAAATCATCACAAAATCCACTCACCCTACACCTATAAATACCCTCATTTGGACCAACTCTTGGAACGAATTCCTTCATCCATTTAAATTCAATAAAATTGAATCTTTTCAAGATTCAATAGTTAAGAAAGGGCTTTTTAGCAAGATCTCCATAGTTGAGATCCCTCCCCCTTTCGGGGTGAGGGATCCGTAGTTTTAATGTTTTTCTAGTTTAGGATTTTATTTGCTTTCCAAGAAGGTGGAGACACCAAGGAGAAGATGATCTTCATGGATGTAAAAACTTCATTAAGGTGTAATCTAATCCTATTTATTATCTTTATTTTCTATGTTTTGGTGGTTGATTGAAGGCATGATTATTGATTAATTTATGAAAATGTCTTGATTGAATTTCCGGCTTTGATTAGGTTTTATTTATGAAATTCACATGTCTTGTAATAATATGGGATTTATGTCTTTGGTATTAGTGTACAGTGATTAGGTTGTGTATGGTGTATCGACATGTCTTGTCGTTGCTTTACCCTTAGTTGCTTTGCATGATTATCATATGTGAGTTTCTTCCATTTATTACACATGGGTTTAATATAAGGGGAGCCTGGCCGGGAGTCCTTATATTTAGAACAACATAAATGAACACTAGTGAGATCACTTGTGCCCGAGGATTAAACTAGTGAAGGGAACCCCATCCATACGAGCATAGTACCTTGAAGGGAATTGTAAGTAGGATCGATCCTAGGAGCTTTTTAGGGGTTATGAAAATAATCTACATCCTATTCACCATGGCCCTTGGGGATAGGTGGAAATAGTGATCGCCCTTACCATGATTTGCTTAAAAATGGAAAACAATTAAAGATGTTGGATGATTGATTATATGAGTGTATCATGAAAACTACCATGGCATTGAAAATCCAAAAATATTGTAATTAGATTTACTTTTTCATGCATTTTATTTTCTTTTATTTTTAAACCTCCTTTCCGATCGTCCCTAACTAATCACGATACCATACCTAAAGGCCATGAATCCTAAATTCCCTTGGGTTCGATATTTTGTTGCTTGGTCGCCCGGACTATAACGACCAATCAAATGGCGCCGTTGCCGGGGAATTTAGTTGTATTTGTGACTTTGGGTTTGTTGAGTGGTTAGGATAGGGACATTTTTTCTTTGATTTGTTTTTCGTTTTATGGTTGTGTTTGTAGGGACTAAAGCGTGGAGCCATGGTATTGGCCTTGAAGAGCAAAGGAGTGGTGCAAATTGAGGTAACGAATATCTTTCCAACTTAAATTCGACTTTGTCTAATTTAAGTTTGGGGGGCATGTCATTTGTTACTTGACTTTTCTACGGTTTGAATTATAAATTGTATCCATGAACTCCTACTTGAGCATATTGCACCGGCGCACGTTTAAGTCCTTACTCTTTTCCTTGGCACGTATTTTCTCCTTTTTTTGTTGTTTTCGATTTTTTTTTTTTCTCGTGCTTTTCTCGCTTTATCTTGTTTTCAATAAGGAGAAAATCTTTCTTGGCTCTCTTGTGCTTAATTGTGAGAAATTTTAAGATTGTGATTTTTGATTGAAACTTGTGACTAGATGGATTTTTACTTGTGTACTTGTTGAGCTATGGTTTATGCTTGTTTTGTGTTGCCTTTCACTACTATAAACCCGTGAGCTTTTGAGCCTTAAAATCATGAAATCAAATGGTTTTTCCTTTCTTGTGTGTGCATCATTCTTTTGTGTGCATTCTAGAACTTGCCTTTGTGTCTTCTTGAAACTACACGTGTGTGAAGATTGTTGGAAATGATTTAAGGCCATCTTTGTTTTGACAAGTCACTTAGCCAAATTTATCCTACCAAATGAAATCATTTCGTAGTTTGCCCCTTTGAGCTTATTATCCTTATTTCTTTGGCAACCTACAAATTTAGCCATTTTATCCATATTTTATATCCTAATCACCTTTGTCGATTAGTAGAGGATTAATGGAGATGAAATGGTTGAATTGAGCTTACAAGAGAGTTTGGAAAGAGAGTGGTGAAAGTGCAAGAAAAGAGGGAGAAAAGATGAAGTAAGAAAAAAAAAATGGAGGTTGTGTGAAAAGAAAAATTGAGTGAAGCTTGTATAAAAGAAGCATAAGGAGCTCTAGTAGAAAAATAGAAAGAGAGCCCTTGGGGAAAAGAGATAAAAAGAAACTCAATAATAAAGAAGAGAAGAAAAAGGTTCTTTTATTTGTTGGATGGATAAAATTCTCTTTGTGATTAAGGTGAAAATAGAAAAAAAAAAGTGTGGATGAGAGTTGAGGCTACCAACCAACTTGAATTCTTCACTAATTTGAGGAAAGAGAGAGTGAGAGTTGATATTGGCCGTCAACTTAAATTCTCTACTAATCTTGAGCTTACTTTTCCTAAATATTTTTCCTACCCAATACCAAAGAGCCTACATTACAACCCCATATAAAGACCTTCTTGATCCAATAATTAACACACATACAAGTGGTGGAGAGCGTAGACTTTTGTCAAGCATATGGTAATGACATGCATTTGAATTGATTTATGAGAGTATACACTTCTCCCATACACCCTTTGAGTGTGAGAGTGAAAAGCAAAATCTAGAGAGGAGTAGTGAAGGTCTCACTTGCTTGTATATTTCCTAAGCTTAACTTGTATGCACTTAAATTGATGTCTTGTCTCTTGTTTTGATTGAATTGAAATGGTTTTGAAATGACTTGATATCTTGATTCAATTCTAGGTGAATTCCCCTCCTCGTTCTTTCTTTTCTTTCGTTGCTCGGGGTCGAGCAACACTTTAAGTTTGGGGGGTTTGATCGGTGTGAAATTCACCTAGAATTATGGGCTAAATTGCATGAATTTATGTGGATTTATTTGGATTTAATTCAATAATTAAGCATGATTTTAATGAAAATATTATTAATTGCTTAATTAGTTTGAGAGAGGTATTATTATGTATTTTTGCAGAAAAGGGGTGTTTTGAGCTTGAAAGAGTGATGGAAGAAACGGGAATTAAATTGGGACGAAGACGAAAAAAAGAGAAAATTTGGCAAAGACAACATAGAAAAGACAACACTTTTCAGAAAAGTGTTGTCTATTCAGAAGTGCAAAAATTGTCCAGAGAGCTGAAAAATTGCAAGAAAACACGGGCAGATGCATAAAAACACGCCCGTGTTTTTATGCACTTTTGAAAGAAAATATGCGGAGGCTGGATTCGAACCCGAGACCTCATGCATATACAAGGGCGCCTCTAACCACTTTGCCAAGCCATCACATGTGATTAATACTCGCCCAATTTATTCTTATACTAAATTCCTGGAACCGAAAATTCTATAAAATTCACTCTTGTCCCACATCGAAAATCATCACAAAATCCACTCACCCTACACCTATAAATACCCTCATTTGGACCAACTCTTGGAACGAATTCCTTCATCCATTTAAATTCAATAAAATTGAATCTTTTCAAGATTCAATAGTTAAGAAAGGGCTTTTTAGCAAGATCTCCATAGTTGAGATCCCTCCCCCTTTCGGGGTGAGGGATCCGTAGTTTTAATGTTTTTCTAGTTTAGGATTTTATTTGCTTTCCAAGAAGGTGGAGACACCAAGGAGAAGATGATCTTCATGGATGTAAAAACTTCATTAAGGTGTAATCTAATCCTATTTATTATCTTTATTTTCTATGTTTTGGTGGTTGATTGAAGGCATGATTATTGATTAATTTATGAAAATGTCTTGATTGAATTTCCGGCTTTGATTAGGTTTTATTTATGAAATTCACATGTCTTGTAATAATATGGGATTTATGTCTTTGGTATTAGTGTACAGTGATTAGGTTGTGTATGGTGTATCGACATGTCTTGTCGTTGCTTTACCCTTAGTTGCTTTGCATGATTATCATATGTGAGTTTCTTCCATTTATTACACATGGGTTTAATATAAGGGGAGCCTGGCCGGGAGTCCTTATATTTAGAACAACATAAATGAACACTAGTGAGATCACTTGTGCCCGAGGATTAAACTAGTGAAGGGAACCCCATCCATACGAGCATAGTACCTTGAAGGGAATTGTAAGTAGGATCGATCCTAGGAGCTTTTTAGGGGTTATGAAAATAATCTACATCCTATTCACCATGGCCCTTGGGGATAGGTGGAAATAGTGATCGCCCTTACCATGATTTGCTTAAAAATGGAAAACAATTAAAGATGTTGGATGATTGATTATATGAGTGTATCATGAAAACTACCATGGCATTGAAAATCCAAAAATATTGTAATTAGATTTACTTTTTCATGCATTTTATTTTCTTTTATTTTTAAACCTCCTTTCCGATCGTCCCTAACTAATCACGATACCATACCTAAAGGCCATGAATCCTAAATTCCCTTGGGTTCGATATTTTGTTGCTTGGTCGCCCGGACTATAACGACCAATCACCCAGCAACCAAAACTGATGAACAGAAGAAGAAAAATAAGCAAAACAAAAAGAATAAAAAGGATAAGAGCAAAATGCCATGTTTCAATTGTGGAAAGCTAGGTCACTTTGCACGTGAATGCCTTGAGCCCAAGAGGGACAAGGTAGATTCATCTTATTCTTTTGCGTGTGAAATTAATGTCTCAAGTACTATCTTAATAACTGATTCTTATTCATTGTGGATTATAGACTCAGGAGCAACGGACCATGTGACGAGAGACAGAGGAGCCTTTGTAGATTTCCATCGTGTTCCAAAGGGGACCAGGTAGATATATGTGGGAATCAATGCTCGAGTCGAAGTCAAAGGACTTGGGACTTGCAAACTTGACCTTGACAATGGTCGGGCCTTTATTCTACATGATGTTCTCTATGCTCCAGAAATCATGCGGAATCTAATCTCTATTTCAGTTTTAGTTAATTTGGATTATGATGTATTATTTACTAGAAATACTGTGGTAATTAGCATTGATGGTACTTGTTATGCATCTGGACATATGAATGATGGTTTTATGGTTTTAAATTGTAATAGAATGACTTTTATTTATTATGATGACTATTCATATTTACTAAATGCATGTTCTTCTAGTAATGCAAATGTGAATGATAATGTTTGGCATACTAGATTGGGTCATATTGGGTAAGATATGATGAATAGACTTGTAAAAGAAGAATTGTTGAATCTTTCTTCAAAAGTTGAATTATCCAAATGCGAACATTGTCTTGTTGGAAAGATGACTAGAAAACCATTTGGTAAAGCCATTAAAGCTGAATCTTCATTAGAAGTAATCCATTTCGATATATGTGTCCTGTAAATGTGAGAGCACGACATGGAGCTCATTATTTCATTATGTTTATTAATGATTATTCACGTTTTGGATATGTCTATTTGATATCTCATAAGTCTGAAGCATTAGATTATTTTAGACGATTCTTGAGTGAAGCTGAAAATCAAAAGGACAAATCTATCAAAATTTTAAGAACTGATAGAGGACGTGAATATCTATCAGAACAATTCAAGGAATTTATAATGAAAAGGGAATAATTCGACAATTAAACATTCCTTATACGCCTCAACAAAATGGTATTGCTGAAAGAAGGAATAGGACTTTGTTGGAGATGGTGAGATCCATGATGGCACAAGCTAATTTACCGATCTCTTTTTGGGGAGATGCGTTACTCACGGCAGCTTATGTGCTTAATCGAGTGCCTTCCAAATCAGTTGCTTCGACTCCATATGATCTTTGGACGGGTAGAAAACCTGACTTAAGTAACCTTAGAGCTTGGGGATCAGCAGCTTGTGTACATAATTCATCGAGTCAGTATGAAAAGTTGGGTCCCAGAGAAAAGAAGTGTATCTTCATAAGATACTGCGAACATTCTAAGGTTACGTGTTCATAGGAGATCAGGATGGGAGTTTAACTGAGATAGAATCACGTATGCTCATTTTCTGGAAACAGAATTTCCTAGTACAGGGGGCATCAAGGATACTGAACCTATTTTCGAGGTAGTAGAAAATCAATTCCTACAAGATCCAAGTGGGAGTAGTAGTTTAGCTGATGGTGTGGATCTTGATAGATATTTGCCAATTGAGGATCAAGCGATTCTCAATGAGAGCATTTTGTCTACAGAAGATCATCAACAGCTATCTCGGAAAAGTTTTAGGAAACATGTGCCCAAAAGACATTATGATATTGAAGGACATGCCTTCTTGTTTCACCAGAAAATGAAGATGTTTCTCCTGTTGATGAGGAAGAGCCCAGAAATATTAAAGAAGCTCTGACTTGTCCGACAAATGATAAATGGATGAAAGCAATGAAAGATGAGATGGAGTCTATAAAGTCAAATCAAGTTTGGAAACTTGTAGATCTTCCAAAGGGACGAAAGGCAATTGGGAATAAATGGATTCTCAAAATCAAAAAAAATCTGATGGCTCAATAAAGAGGTATAAGGCTCGCTTGGTGGCAAAAGTTTATACTCAACAAGAGGGTATAGACTATGAAGAAACCTTTCCACCTGTAGTGAGGTTTGCCTCGATTCGTTTACTATTGGCTATAGTGGCTAGTATGGATTTAGAATTACACCAAATGGATGTTAAGACCGCATTTCTCAATGGAGAACTAGAATAAGAAATCTACATGCAACAACCTATAGGGTTTATTCTTCAAAGTCAAGAGGATAAAGTTTGTAGATTGAAGAAGTCGATCTACGGACTCAAACAATTTTCTAGACAGTGGTATTTGAGGTTTTACACTACGATTCTCTCATATAATTTTGTTATGATAAATGAGACTACTGTGTTTATATTAAACAGTCCAATGGCAGTTTTGTGTTTCTATCCTTGTATGTGGATGACATACTACTAGCAAGTAATAGCAAAGAGTATCTTGAAACCATAAAAAGATGGTTATCTTCAAACTTTGAAATGAAAGATATGGGTAAGGTAGAATACATACTTGGTATGAAGATCCATATGGATTGTTCAAAGAAGTTATTGGGTTTGTCTCAAGAGACTTACATTAAGAAACTTTCAGAACATTTCAAGATGGAAACTTGCAAGCCCATAGATACTCCCATAGTGAAAGGCGAATCATTAAGTCAAAATATGTGTCCCAAGACTCAAGATGAAATCAATGAAATGTCCAAAGTACTATATGCCAATACGATTGGAAGTCTTATGTGTGTAATGATGTGTACAAGACCAGACATTTGCTATGCCGTGGGTCTGGTAAGCAGGTATCAATCCAATTCGGGAAAAAAATATTGAATGGCTGTTAAAAGAATTTTCAGATACCTGAAAGGGATTGCAGATTATTCTCTTTGTTATCAAGGGAATAATAGTACATTGAATGGGTATTCACACGCTGACTGGAGTGGAGATTTAGATGAACGTAAATCAACTTCTGGTTATGTCTTCTTGCTCAACAATGGAGCAATCTCATGGTGTAGCAAAAAACAGACTTGCATCGCATTGTCCACAATGGAAGCTGAGTTTGTGGCATGCGCGTCTGCAGTTCAAGAGGCTATCTGGTTGAGAAGATTCATAAAACACTTGGAGGTCCTAAACACTTCAGTGGGAGCTATTTTAATCAATTGTGATAATCAAGCGGCCATTGCTTACACAAAAGACCCCAAATATCATGAAAAGACAAAATACATTGTACTAAATTCAACTTTGTAAGAGATATTATAGAAAAGAAGAAAGTGATTCTTAAATATATTTCTACTCATTTAATGTTAGCAGATCTTTTTACCAAACCAATTCTCAGAGATATTTTCATAGGACATGTTAAAGGATTAGGTTTGCGAAGGATTTAAAATGATGTATTGAATATGTTTATGTATGTTAATGGTATGGATAACGGCTTAACTAAATATCATGGAAAGACCAAACACATTGATACTAAATTCAACTTTGTTAGAGATATTATAGAAAAGAAGAAAGTGATTCTTAAATATATTTCTACTCGTTTAATGTTAGCAGATCCTTTTACCAAACCAATTCCCAGAGATGTTTTCATAGGACATGTTAAAGGATAAGGTTTGCGAAGAATTTAAAACGATGTATTGAATATGTTTATGTATGTTAATGGTATGGTTAACGGCTTAAATATATGTATGTTTTTTTATAAATTATATTTGATGGTTCATATATAATAGTATGTCGGCAAGTTATGATTGACTCTCTCATACGAGCAATCACCTCTGGCTAAGTAGAAGTGCAGAGATGAGATTACAATAATTGAACTTAGTCACATTTCTAGTGAAATGTCAAGAGTAAGTGTACTCTATCGCTATTGTATATGCGTGACCAAGTGCAAAATTTATAGTATTGTCGTCCCAAGGGAAAAGGTAAACTCAAGTTGTATCCGGATTTTCCATTGATTTATGTTTTGTAAGGATGATCAAGATAAGGTTTTGATTTAAGAACTATGATTACTCTATCAATTAACTAATGAACTAGACAAACAACTAATTATAACAAATATCAATCAAATCAAGTAGCAAGATGAGATGGAATAGATGAAGTGTATCTAAAAAGAGAGCAAGGCTAGCAACATCATGGTCAAGGTCTTATGTAGACTTCACACTTACTCAAGTATTGATGACTTTCAAGTTATGAAACTAAGGGCAATCACAATTATACCCCTAACCCCTATGGCCAAGGTGATTAGGTTCTCAACTCTTTTACAAGTTTAAATCTCCTAAGATTGTCTTACTCTCAATTCCCTCATGGGTACTATGATCATAAGTTGGTTCCTCTCACTAGTTCATCACTAATGTTCTATCATGAGGTTCTAAGCACTTGGAGGGAATGGCTTTCCTCCCCTCATACTAACCAAGTCACCTAATACAATCAATGATTCAATTAAACTACCACACATAATATTGGAATGGCCATCCTAACACTATGCATAGAGAATTTAACCACACACATCATGCATCAAATGAGAATAAGCATTCATGATAGAAAGTAATCATAACAATCAATTCATCAAGCTTTAATAGTGCAAAAATCTACATATTTCCTAACCAATCATATTGCTAGCCTCACTTGAGGACTAGCCAGAAATATTCATTGCAAATTGGCTACAATCCAATACAAGCTCCATATGAGCAATAAAATGAAGAAAGTAGCAAAATAAAAGAGATTGAGCTTCCCCTTGAAGGTAGACTCCTTCTTCCTTGATCATGCCAAATTCTTCAAACAAATCTGATTTTCTCTTCTTTAGATGATGGAATGAATGGATGTATGGATGGATTTATGAAGATCAAGGTGAATTGATGGATTTAGATGGTGTAGATGGCTTGTAGATCTAGTGTGTGAGGAAATGTGGTGTGGATTGTGTGTAACTGCTCTCAATCTGATATAATCTGTCTCTCTCCCTCTAATTTCGCACAAATCATGGTTTTATATCACTTATGGACCTTCTAGAAGCTTCCGGAAATTTTTGAAAATTACACAGGATTTTGCACCTACACGGCCCGTGCTGCAGTACACGGCCCGTGTAGGGCACACCTACTTCGGCGTTTTGTGCGTGCTTCCGGACACGGCTCGAGCTGCAATACACGGCCTTGATCATGGCCGTGTAGCACGTTCTGACGACAATACACGGCTTCTTCTTACAGGGCCGAGCTCCGCACACGGGGCGTGCAGCAGCACACGGCCCGTGCACCGGCGCACGGCCAAATCCCTGGGCGAGCAGCGTGCTCTGATGACATTACACGGCCAGCTGCTACAGGGCCGTGTTCCGCGCACGGCCCGTGCAGCTGCCTGGCCTATTCTTCGTCTCCCTTTCGCTCCCGACTCCGTTTTTGTCCGTTCCATGACCTGTTTTACACATATTCAAGCTCATTTACACAATTCTATAAGTTCGTACCACTTTCCTCAAAACAACAATAACTCCACCAAACTTAACACAAATACGGATAAAAACATCCAAAAATACACACATAAAGACACTAAAACCTAGGTGAAAATGACGACAATCAACCCCCCAAACTTAAAGTGTTGTTCGTCCTCGAACAACTAAAAATGATAAACAAGAGGAGAAATTTTCACCTAGAGAACATCTAACGAACATAAACCACAACGCATCACAAGTAATATGGACTTCAAAATCAAGTTAAGTATCCCTACATAATCAAACTTATAACATGAAAGATTAACGAGTTCAATCTCAAGCATGACAAAAGAGTAATCAAATCCCTTTCAATCCAAGCCTTTCATAGGATATCAAATTCACTCAACACTCTTTGAAGTAAGGTTTTGATCAACACTCATCAACCGGTTAAAATCGACTCACCATAGGCTTGCTCATGGACTATGTTCACAAGCCACCTTAGTTTCAATAAGTGATCAAAAAGGTCTTTATCTTTAGATGTAATATTTAGACTCTTTGGTAAGGTAGGAAACTTTGGATAATAGTGACTTTTCAAGTGTGGTTGATCGAAGAGATGATTCCTTTCTTCAACGTCCTCACTTTCATGCTTCCTTTCTTTTCTACTTTAATCACAAGCACTAAGCATCATCATTCCTTGGATTTCTTGAGCTTCTTTTTTTTTTTTTAAATGGCATACTTCTTGTCTTTGAATTTTGTATTCCTTGAGCATATTTTTCTATTTTGCTCATTTTTCACTTTTGTTGAAGTTGCACTTGCTTTTATATTGAGCTCTTTCATCCTTTTTCTTGACTCACCTTTCTTTCCATATACATTTGCACATTTTTCCACATCTTCCCTTTTGTAAACCATCATCATCCTCAATTACCCACACATAGGTTATATATATAAGGTTTAAATGGGTTTTCAAGGCTTGTAATGTGCTTATATCACAAGAAATAGGCTTAAAGGTTCAAAGTGGCTTACTAGGGATAATGTTTTAGGTAAGGAAATTTTATGGCTATGACTTTATTCAACAAGGATGGCCTAAGATCATTTCACAAATTTCAACCATTCGGGCTTCGTTCCTATAGTCCAAGAGCAAGTTCTAGTTTGTCTAAGTTCAACCGGTCCTCTCTTCAATAATTAACCATGGAGGCACGGTTGAGGCTCAACTCTCACAAGCTTTTGCTTGGACCAAAAGAAACTCAATTAACATTCATACTTCTCAAAATTGAACAAATTATGTAATCCATGTCACAATTTTAACAAGTAGAAACCATTAACTTGCTTGCCATCACCTATCACAAACAACGCATCATAGCTCATATTCAAAAACATTACTCAACTCCTTCCCAAAACATACCACCAAAACCACACCTATACAAGAATTAAAATAACAACAAACATCACCTACTAATCAAGGGACCAACAAACAATACAAACATATAACATGCATAAATCAAATCATCCATCAAAAGAAAATAAAGCACATCAACTCAAACCCATAACGATAAAGATCAATCTCCCATCGCATCCAAACAACAAAAAAAAAACTGAAAATAGCAAAAAAACTGAAAATAAAATCCCAAAGTAAAACCTCCCAAAAACCAATAATTTAAGTACAATCCAATCAAATTCTAACAAATCAAATCAAATGTCTAAGCAATAATACTTCCAAAATTCTAAATAATAGCTAGATGAATGGACAAAAGTGTCAAGCACTCAAAATACTCCCTCATTGTTCCGGAGGCGGAGGAGGTGGACGATAGGTGTTCCATGGAATGTAGGCTCGAGGGTTCGCAGGAAACTGGAAGTTGAACATCATGGTCATCATCTCCTCCATGTTGTTGGAGTGCACCCTTGATTGTTCTTCATAGTACTCCCTCCTTCGTTGTCCAGCTCTCAACTCTTCAATGTGTCTTCCATGCTCTTGCTGGACTTCGCGAATCTCCCTGATCTGAGTCCCATATGTCTGCTGCACATGCCTCATGTCACGTACCTCATCCATCATATAGTTCCACCTTTCATCTCCTTGGCCCGGTGCAACTGGTGGCGGTGCCTCTTCCTCAAATAGTGGTGGATCAGGGCCTTGCTCCTCAAACTCAATCTGCTCCGGTTGCTCTCCTTGCTCATCACCCTCCATGGGCACTTGCTCGGCCCTCAAATTGGCTAGCTCTTCATTTTCTTCAACTCTAACCTGCCTCAAAACCTGTTCCATTTCATCCCTGTTTCTTCTATAAAATGCCTTGACAACTCTGAAATGGTTCATACTTCCCATAGCCAAATTTGCAAGCCTTCTCCTTGTATAAACTGTAGTGAACTCCGGCATTGGCAACGGAAATGGAGCTCCCTTCTCCTGCCTTAAACAGTATTGATTTCCTACCATGGTCAAAAATTCCATCCTCATCAGCTGTGAGTAATTCAACCCTTCACTAACCATACGATTCTCCATCCCTGCGAAGTTAACTCCCATTCCTTGAGCTATCATTGTAATCATCCCTCCTAGCATTAACCCTTGAGAACTCTGCCTCTTTGCAACTCTCTCCGCATGTTGCACAAAATGTGCTGCAACATTAAGCGGTAACTCTTTATACATACAATACATTATGTAGAGCTGCTTTTCTCCAACTGAGCCTCCTTCAAACCTTCCCAATATAGTGTTGGAGACGATCTTCTCTAAGTACCTCATTACAGGATTCCGGATGGCCGTCCCCTTTGAAGCACTAGGGATGTACCCTGCTCTCTCAGTTCCATCATTCACAAGGCTTGACCACCATTCCTGTTGGTTGAAAGTTCCTCCGGCATAAAAGCTCCGATGGAATTCGCATGGCGGGCACCCAAAACACTCATTCAAAAATGCCAATGGAACTTTTTCCCTCAACACATTATCTAGCTGAAAAGTCACCCACAGTGGATACCCATTCCTATCTTTCTTCACTTGTAAAGTGCTCATGAATTCCGCAGTGAGATGATAGTAGGTTGGAGGCCTCTTATCGAAGAAAGCTTCCATCTGAGAGAAGCGAAATAACTTCCTCAGATCTTCCTCTATACCTAGTCCCCTCATCGTCTCCGTGTCTTGGAAACGAGTAGCCTTGATCTTCGGAGCTAGAACTTGCCAGCGAAGCACAAACTTTCCCCAATAATCCTCGAACTCAACTCCAAATTCTTGTGGATGAATTCCTTCAATAACCAACTGGGCATCCAAGTTAGATAACTCCTCAGGGTCGGTTATCACAATGAAATCCTCGGTCCTAGGGCGAACTCTCCTCTCAGCCATCTACAATATACAAACAATATACAACTTATCAAATATATTCACACTTAACAACTTATCACCATTCATCACAACTATCAACAATTATAACCAATTTCTACTCATGATCACACATATGAATCCTCACTTCAATTATCTTAAAATGCTATTCACATTTGACCATCAATTTCCAACGAATTCCTCTCTTAGACATTTCATCGAACACTTGGTATGCACAAAATTTAAACATCCTCTCAACATACAATTTGCATATCCTCATGCCCAAATCCTCAATATCTAAAGTTAATCTCTTACAAATAAACATCATACTCATGTAATTCATCAATTGGCACAACACAATTATTCACACTCATAATTCTCACACAATTCCCAAATTATTCCTCATGAACCCTATTTCAACTTTTTCAAAATAAAAAAAATTCCACAGTTCATAATGACACACATGCGTGAATATCATCAATCAAGCATGAAAACATCATAAAAATAAAGCCCATATATCAATTCAATCAATTCATATCAAAATGTTCAAGTTAGGGTTCAAGAATTTCATACCTTTCACCAATTGGATGTGGAGATGTGAATTTGGTGTGAACACTTACAATCTCTACTCACACTCTTTCAACACTAACCTTGGTGGAGTTTCGTGTGCTTGAATCGTGTGAATTGGGTGAAGGGGTGCGTATGGAATGTGTACGGAGCAGCCCTTTTAAAAAAAACTGGAACAAGCCCTGCACGGCCCGTGTTACGTAGCACGGCCTCAAGTGAGGCCGTGCAGCGTGTTCTGATCCCATTACACGGCCACCTATTACAGGGCCGTGTGCGGAACACGGCCCGTGTACCGTTTCTCCTACACGGCTCGAGCTGCGTAACTCGGCCATCATCCTGGCCGTGTAGCATATTCTGAGCTCGCTACACGGCTAACTGCTACAGGGCCGTGCACGGCGCACGGCCCGTGTAGCAGTTTGCCCTGTTCTCCATTTTTCTTGCTTCACTCCATCCTTGCCCTGTTTTTCACTCTTCACATACCCTATTCATGCTTAAACACTACTCAATGTTATCCATGCTACACTCATAATCAAGAATGGATCGAAATGTACTCAAAACACCACCAAACACACCAAAACTATCCTAACTCATGAGAAACATATGTGCGTATGGAATGTGTACGGAGCAGCCCTTTTAAAAAAAACTGGAACAAGCCCTGCACGGCCCGTGTTACGCAGCACGGCCTCAAGTGAGGCCGTGCAGCGTGTTCTGATCCCATTACACGGCCACCTGTTACAGGGCCGTGTGCGGAACACGACCCATGTACCATTTCTCCTGCACGGCTCGAGCTGCGTAACTCGACCATCATCCTGGCCGTGTAGCATATTCTGAGCTCGCTACACGGCTAACTGCTACAGGGCCGTGCACGGCGCACGGCCCATGTAGCAGTTTGCCCTGTTCTCCATTTTTCTTGCTTCACTCCATCCTTGCCCTATTTTTCACTCTTCACATACCCTATTCATGCTTAAACACTACTCAATGTTATCCATGCTACACTCATAATCAAGAATGGATCGAAATGTACTCAAAACACCACCAAACACACCAAAACTATCCTAACTCATGAGAAACATATTCAAAATTGTTCAAAAATGACCATTTTGCAAAGATGATATATATACACAAGATAACACAATCAATTGAACAAAGTATAGATCACACCACACACTCTCCCCCCAAACTTAAATCGAAACACGTTACTAATTAAGTTTGCAAAAGTGGTGAGACATACCTTATTCGTTTTCTCAATGCTCTTCATGAACTTCTCCACCTTTTATGCCTACTTTAAGCTCCAATTGATCAAGTGTGACCACCACGCAACCTCCCCCCAAACTTAAATTAACACAAGTGTTAAAATTTAAGTTTGTAAAGAGTGGTGAGGCATACAATCATCATTCCACCTTTAGCATCCATGTCTTTTCTCTTATGCGTTTCTCATGAACTTAACCACCTTCATACCAAATTTACAAGAAAACTAAAAAAAAAAAATCTACACTAAACCACTACTCAAAAGAAGTTTAAGAAGAGAGAGTAACCACATACACCCTCTCCTTTTGAGAAGGAGATAGGTAATGCTTCACTCTATGACCATTTACCACAAATTCATTATTTGGGCCCTTTAACCTCAATGTATGTCCATTCAACACTTCAAGCACTTCATAGGGTCCCATCCATTTTGATTTAAGCTTTCCGGGAAACAACTTGAGCCTCGAATTGAATACAAGCACTTTATCCCCGAGAGCAAACGTCTTCTCCTTGACCTTAGCATCATGCCATCTCTTCATATTTTCCTTATGGATAATTGAGTTTTCAAATGCTCTTCCTCTAAACTCCTCCAACTCAACTAACTTCAACAACCTTGCTTGACCACTTTCCCCCTCGTCCATATTAAGACGTTTGATAGCCCATAATGCACGGTGTTCAAGCTCCACGGGGAGATGACAAGCTTTACCATAGACCAATTGATACGGTGAGACACCAAGAATGGTCTTAAAAGCCGTCCGATAAGCCCATAAAGCGTCGTCAAGCTTGTCCGACCAATCCTTCCTCCCTCCATTGATGGTCTTCTCCAAAACTAACTTGATTTGGCGGTTTGAGACCTCCGCCAAACCATTTGCTTGAGGGTGGTAAGGTGTAGCCACTCGATGTTTCACTCCATATCTTTTCAACAAACTCTCCATCAACTTGTTTACAAAGTGTGATCCTCCATCACTCACTAAAGCCCGTGGAACTCCAAACCTAGCAAAAATGTTCTTTTTCAAAAACCTTTGCACAATCAAAGCATCATTCGTCTTCGTGGGGATTGCCTCCACCCACTTGGACACATAATCCACAGCTAGCAAGATGTACACATATCCTTTAGACGAGGGAAATGGTCCCATAAAATCAATCCCCCATACATCAAAAATTTCTACATCAATCCTTAAGGTCATGGGTATTTCATCTCTCTTGCCTATTCCCCCTATCCTTTGGCATCTATCACACTTTGCAACAAACTTCTTTGCATCCTTAAACAATGTTGGCCAATAGAAGCCCGATTGTAAAACCTTAGCCCCCGTCTTTTGATGAGCAAAGTGACCTCCACACAAAGACGAGTGACAAAGTTCAAGAATCCCCATAACTTCTTCTTCCGCTACACATCTCCTTATTACTCCATCATTGCAAATTTTAAACAAATACGGCTCATCCCAAAAATACTTCTTAACTTCCACATGAAACCTCTTTTCTTTGTACTCATTAAGCAACGTGGGCTTGATTCCACACACAAAGAAATTGACGTAATCGGCGTACCAAGGCGGCACATTCACCATGCGAGTACTCACTTGCTTGACCTCTAGTAGTAAAATGTCCTCATCCGGGAACTCATCCCCAATGGGCTTCAAATCTTCATTTGCACCTCCATTTTCTAACCTAGACAAATGGTCTGCAATCACATTCTCCACGCCCTTTTTATCCTTGATGACCACATCAAATTCCTGCAAAAGCAACACCCAACGAATTAAACGAGGTTTAGCATCTTTCTTACTCATGAGGTATTTTATAGCCGCGTGATCCGTGTAGACAATCGTTTGTGTTCCCACCAAGTATGGTCGAAACTTCTCAAAAGCATACACTACGGCTAAAAATTCCTTCTCCGTTGTGGTGTAGTTAATTTGGCACGAATTCAATGTCTTTGAGGCGTAATAGATTGCTCTAAACTTCTTCTCTCTCATTTGCCCCAACACCACTCCAATGGATTGATCGCTAGCATCACAATGAAGTTCAAATGGTAAACTCCAATCCGGGGTAACGAGGATCGGAGATGAAGTGAGAGCATCCTTAAGCACCTGAAATGACACACAACACTCATCATCAAAGTTAAATGGACAATCTTTTTCAAGCAATTTACAAAGGGGTTTAGCAATTTTGGAAAAATCCTTAATGAAGCGTCTATAAAAGCCCGCATGTCCTAAGAACGATCTCACCCCCTTCTCACTAGTAGGAGGGGGTAGACGTTCTATGGCTATTACTTTAGCTCTATCCACTTTTAACCCATTCTTTGAAATATGATGTCCTAAGACTATCCCATTGGTCACCATAAAGTGGCATTTTTCCCAATTTAGCACAAGACTCGACTCTTCACACCTCTGCAACACAATCGTGAGATTAGTTAAGCAAATATCATAAGAAGATCCATACACGGAAAAATCGTCCATAAACACCTCCATAATATTTTCAATTAAACCATCAAAGATTGCCATCATACAACGCTGAAAAGTGGCAGGGGCATTACATAGACCAAATGGCATCATTCTAAATGCAAATGTACCATAGGGACATGTGAACGTTGTCTTCTCTTGATCTTCCGGTGCAATCAATATTTGATTGTACCCGGAATAACCATCAAGAAAACAATAATACTCATGCCCCGCAAGACGATCCAACATTTGATCTATGAATGGCAATGGGAAATGATCTTTACGAGTATTCTCATTCAACTTACGATAATCAACACATACTCTCCAACCCGTGATAGTTCTAGTGGCAATTGTTTCATTTGTATCGGATCTAACAATTGTCATACCACCTTTCTTTGCCACTACATGTAGAGGACTTACATATTGACTATCACTAATTGGAAAGATTATTCCCGCATCAAGCCATTTTAACACCTCTTTCCTTACCACTTCTTGCATTATAGGATTTAATCTACGTTGGTTTTGCACGCAAGACTTTTCATCATCAATCAAATGGATCTTATGCATGCACATAGATGGACTAATACCTTTCAAATCTTTAATGCTCCAACCAATAGATGACTTATGATCTCTTAAGACTCTTAGCAATTTTTCTACTTCTAAATCATTAAGGGAAGAGGATAAAATTACCGGATAGATTTCATCTTTTTCCAAGTAAGCATACTTTAAGTGATCCGGCAATGGTTTCAACTCTACCTTCTTCTTCTCTTGCACATCCAAAAATGGCTTTTCGTCAAGTTTCTCCACCTTTACCTCCTTTGCTTCCTCTTTTGTGAGTGCCCTACAAGCATTTAAACCATGCAATTCGTCAATTATTTCATCATTTTCTACACCAAAAGAAGATTTAGCTTTTATAGATTCAAGAGAATAAGAGTGGCTTATGATGATTTCCAAAGGGTCCTTGGAGTGAAGGTGATACATATGCTCTTCAACCATGTCGTCAATAACCTCCACTCTTCCACATTCCTCCCTAGGATACCTCATAGCCTCACTTAAAGAAAATATGACTTCATCCTCATTCACCCTCAAAGTTAGCTCCCCTTTCTCCACATCTATCAATGCTTTCCCGGTGGCAAGAAATGGACGTCCAAGTATCAATGGGATACTATCATCTTCAGCCATATCTAGTACCACAAAATCAACGGGGAACACAAACTTGCCAACTTTGATCAAAACATCTTCCACTATTCCCTTGGGATGTGTCAACGACCGATCTACTAATTGAAGTGTAACCGACGTCGGTTTGACCTCACCAATACCCAACTTTTTGAAGATTGATAAGGGCATTAAGTTAATGCTTGCCCCTAGATCACATAAAGCTTTGTAGTTCCTTTGCTCTCCCATCTCACAAGGAATAGTGAAACTCCCCGGATCTTTCAATTTAGGGGGAAGTTTCTTTTGCAAGATTGCACTACATTCCTCCGTAAGGTTCACCGTTTCGAACTCTCCCAAGCTTCTTTTCTTTGACAAGATATCCTTCAAAAATTTGGCGTAGTTGGGCATTTGAAGTAAGACCTCCGCAAAAGGCATATTCACATGTATCTTCTTCAACATTTCAACAAACTTGGCAAATTTCTCTTCTAATCCCTTTTTCAAGCATCTTTGTGGAAACGGGATTGCCATGGGCAACTTAGGAATCCCCCATTCATCCCTTTCAAACTTTTCCTCTCTCTCTTTCCGTTTTGCTTCTCTACATCTTTCCCATTTCTTTGGAGACTTTACTTTTTCTTCTTCAAGTGTAGGGGTACTTTCACCTTTTTCAACAATATCAACTTCTTTCTCTTTCCCTTCTTCACCCAAACTTTCCATAGGCTCAAGTTCACAATCCACCTCCTCTACTTCCGTTGGCATTGAAGGCCCTTCGTATTTTGTTCCACTACGAAGTTCAATCACCTTACATTGCTCCTTCGGATTAGTAATGGTTGTAGATGGAAACTTCCCTTGGTGATGAACATTACCCCTTTCACTTGCCATTTGACTAATGTGAGTCTCAATTGCTTTGAATCGATTCTCATTTACCTCATCTCTTTGCTTCACATATTCAAACTTTCTCTCATTCTCTTGTTTCTCTTGCTTCATAAACTCAAACATCTTTGTCATTTTATCCTCCAATGTAGACAATGTAGACTTTCCTTCATCATTTGGAGCCTTCTCCCCCGGATGAATGCCCGGTGGCAATGTGAGTGCATTACTTTGATTCCCATACGACAAATTCTCATATCTCCGGGGTTGATTGAAATTCCCTTGAAAATTACCTTGCCCCCAACCTCCTTGCCTTTGTGGATATCCTCCTCCATTATTCCCAAAATTCCCACCGTAATTTCCATGGAAGTCCCTTCCTTGCATGAAGGCAACTTCCTCAAGTGTCATCTCCGATGGGCTCCAAGAATTAGAGGACATACCTTGTTGAGGTATAGAGGTAGGCATTTGACAACTTTGAGAAGATTGACCCATACTTGGTGTAGATACACCTTGTTGAAAATTAGGAAACACTTGTTGATTCATCAAAGGTATTGACATCACATGCGGAGGATTAGCTAGCATTTGTTGATTCACCATTGGTGTAGATGTTGGAGTCACTTGCATACTAGCATTCATCCTTTTTAGTATCTCCGTGATTGCCTTGTCGGTTACATCTTCATTAGGCACCTCCACCTTTTTCACTTGTTGCAAGCACACTTCTTCCATCTTAGCAATCTTCTCTTTTTCATATAAGCCCGCAACTCTATCCATGGCCCATTGTCCCGTATTCAATGCTATTTCTTCACATATGGCAATTGCTCTTTCCGGAGTTTGCCCCAAAATCGAACCTCCCGATGAAGCATCAACAAGCATCCTTTCACTTCCATTCAAACCGGCATAGAAAAATCCTACTTGTTGATCTTCGGGGAATCCGTTTGTGGACATTTCCTTAGCATTTCTTTGAATCGGTCCCAAGCCTCACTAAAAGTTTCAAGAGGCATTTGCTTAAACTGCAATATTTGACCTTTGAGATGCAACATCTTCGATGGTGAGAAATACTTGCTCAAGAATCTTTGTGCCAACTCTCTCCATGTGTTGTAGGATCCCGGTGGTAAAGTATGATACCAAGCCTTAGCTCTATCTCGTAATGAAAACAAGAAGAGCTTCAATTTAATAACATCCTCACTTACCCCATTTATCTTGACCGTGTTTGCTAACTCCGTAAATTGGGCTAAGTGAGCATTTGGATCCTCCATAGTACCACCACCAAATTGGTTTGCTTGCACCATGTTGATCAATCCCGTCTTGATCTCAAAATGATTAACATTCACCGGTGGTCCCACAACATAGTTTCCATATTGCGGTTGGAAGTGATCTCGGATGTTCATTCCCACTCCATTATTCCCATTTCTACGAGGTTGATTTTGCACCATCGGAGGATCATTCCTTGCTTCTTGTTGTGCCAACAAGTTTTGAATAATAGCTTGCAATTGTTGGTTTTGCAAGTGCATTTGTTGAGCATAAACTTGTGGCACATATTCTTGATTACCAAAACCTCCTCTAGCATTATCACCACCTTGAAAATTTCTCAAATTACCTTCTTCATCAACCATATTTGCATTATCCCTTACTTCTTCCATATTTTCTTCCGTTGGTTCCAACACTCATCTTCTTTGTCTTCTTAAGGTAGCTTCTAATTCCAAATTCAAAGGTTCAATAGATTGAGACCTTGAACGAGTTTGCATGTACCTACAAGAATTCCAAAATTAGCTCTCCAAGTAACCAAGACAAGTAAACAACTATACAAATGAAAGAAATATCCTTATCAAGACTAATCAACTTCAAACTCGTTACAACCACAAGTTTAACATTTCCCCGGCAACGGCGCCATGAACTTAGTCGCATTTCTAGTGAAATGTCAAGAGTAAGTGTACTCTATCGCTATTGTATACGCGTGACCAAGTGCAAAATTTATAGTATTGTCGTCCCAAGGGAAAAGGTAAACTCAAGTTGTATCCGGATTTTCCATTGATTTATGTTTTGTAAGGATGATCAAGATAAGGTTTTGATTTAAGAACTATGATTACTCTATCAATTAACTAATGAACTAGACAAACAACTAATTATAACAAATATCAATCAAATCAAGTAGCAAGATGAGATGGAATAGATGAAGTGTATCTAAAAAGAGAGCAAGGCTAGCAACATCATGGTCAAGGTCTTATGTAGACCTCACACTTACTCAAGCATTGATGACTTTCAAGTTATGAAACTAAGGGCAATCACAATTGTACCCCTAACCCCTATGGCCAAGGTGATTAGGTTCTCAACTCTTTTACAAGTTTAAATCTCCTAAGATTGTCTTACTCTCAATTCCCTCATGGGTACTATGATCATAAGTTGGTTCCCCTCACTAGTTCATCACTAATGTTCTATCATGAGGTTCTAAGCACTTGGAGGGAATGGCTTTCCTCCCCTCATACTAACCAAGTCACCTAATACAATCAATGATTCAATTAAACTACCACACATAATATTGGAATGACCATCCTAACACTATGCATAGAGAATTTAACCACACACATCATGCATCAAATGAGAATAAGCATTCATGATAGAAAGTAATCATAACAATCAATTCATCAAGCTTTAATAGTGCAAAAATCTACATATTTCCTAACCAATCATATTGCTAGCCTCACTTGAGGACTAGCCACAAATATTCATTGCAAATTGGCTACAATCCAATACAAGCTCCATATGAGCAATAAAATGAAGAAAGTAGCAAAATAAAAGAGATTGAACTTCCCCTTGAAGGTAGACTCCTTCTTCCTTGATCATGCCAAATTCTTCAAACAAATCTGATTTTCTCTTCTTTAGATGATGGAATGAATGGATGTATGGATGGATTTATGAAGATCAAGGTGAATTGATGGATTTAGATGGTGTAGATGGCTTGTAGATCTAGTGTGTGAGGAAATGTGGTGTGGATTGTGTGTAACTGCTCTCAATCTGATATAATCTGTCTCTCTCCCTCTAATTTCGCACAAATCATGGTTTTATATCACTTATGGACCTTCTAGAAGCTTCCGGAAATTTCTGAAAATTACACAGGATTTTGCACCTACACGGCCCGTGCTGCAGTACACGGCCCGTGTAGGGCACACCTACTTCGGCGTTTTGTGCGTGCTTCCGGACACGGCTCGAGCTGCAATACACGGCCTTGATCATGGCCGTGTAGCACGTTCTGACGATAATACACGGCTTCTTCTTACAGGGCCGAGCTCCGCACACGGGGCGTGCAGCAGCACACGGCCCGTGCACCGGCGCACGGCCAAATCCCTGGCGAGCAGCGTGCTCTGATGACATTACACGGCCAGCTGCTACAGGGCCGTGTTCCGCGCACGGCCCGTGCAGCTGCCTGGCCTATTCTTCGTCTCCCTTTCGCTCTCGACTCTGTTTTTGTCCGTTCCATGACCTGTTTTACACATATTCAAGCTCATTTACACAATTCTATAAGTTCGTACCACTTTCCTCAAAACAACAATAACTCCACCAAACTTAACACAAATACGGATAAAAACATCCGAAAATACACACATAAAGACACTAAAACCTAGGTGAAAATGACGACAATCAATAATCAGTATAATCGGGATAGATTTTGCCACAAATCTGATCCAACTTGTTGTAAAGCTAAATCGACGGAGATCCTATACGTTGGAGGAAGGATATTTGGATTAAAGTCTATGGGACACACTTGGACTTTGATTTACATGATGTCTAAATTAAAATGGAATACGACATACACTTTTATGGAAGGAAGTTAAAGACATTATGATAAGTGTTTTAGAAAAACGACTTGTGCTGAGTTAACCACAAAAGAATTGAGAATATTATTCCCATTTTCCCAAAAGTATGAGTCCTCATCTATAAGTTACCCTTATGACTTTCTACTATATTCTAAGTTTTCACTTTAGTGTTGCTACTTTAGCATATTACCAAAAGAGCTATGGTTAATAACGGCAATGCTGTGCATGTCTAGGAAAGCAGCTGCAGTGGGAGATTGTAGATACTTAGTGAGATGGGAAGGATGTCTTAATTTAACATATACTATTGTGATTCATTGACTAGTCAATCAAACAGGGTCTTGATTATGAATACATAGTTTTTGCACAAGGGTTGAATATGCTCTTACAAATTAAGGGATTGAAAAGAGATATGTCAACTTATGTTAAATATTCAAGAGTTATGGGGTATAGCGAGCTTGTTGAGTTTCTTCGATAAACTAGTTGAGTTATTACATATCTCTAACAAGTGTATATCAATTTAAACTCATATCTCGTGGGTCACACGATGTATTAATCTGGACAAGAATATGATTCATGAAGAAAATGAATTAGGAGGATTTTTGATTTCATATGTGAGTGGGAGATATAAAAAATAAATAATATTACTTATTTATTTCCATATATGAATGATGTGGCATGCATGCAAGAGGGAGTTAGGGCAATTCCCGCAGTTTTCTTCTTACAGTTTTTCAATTTAAATTACAAAACGGAAGTAGAAGAGAACAAGAGATATGCACAAAACATATAACAAAAGGAAGTACTGCGATATATTCTCCTGAATTATTCTTCCTCTTATTCCTCATTCAGTTTTAAATACACATTCGTGAAAAACTAATCTATCAACCCAGTGTTGAAGATTGGATCCAGAGATATCAACGCGAGTGCCAATCGGTTCTCAGTTTTCTTCCGCTGCAACACAATCCATCGGTGAGAGGTAAGAGATTCTTCTCCATGCATGTTGAGGATTGTGTGTTTCCAACAACATACAACAGATGGGTTAATAGAGACGAGGTCAATGCCTTTTTCTTTGGCAAAGACTCAAGCATCCCTCTCTACCAAGGTCTTTGAAAGCAAGTACCATATCTGCCAGTCTCAGCACGTAGTGGTTTATTTAGCAATTTTATACATTCAAAGCATTAAAATATGAAACCACAATTAATACTTCAATCTAACAATGAAATTAAAATGGACCTGCTTATTTCTACAGTAATCTGAGTCGCTCCACCATGTCTCATCAACTACTGTTTCAGCTGTTTTAGGAATCCTGTTGTTGGCAATTGCTGCTTCTGAAGATGTCAAAAACACCCTCCTCACGGATGGCATTTTTGTGATCGATCTAAGCACGCATTGATTGTTCCGTTACAGCAGGATCAATCAAATCCTTCTGAAAAATCACGAAAGCAACCTCAATTGAGTCACAAAATCTATACAACACAAACATGTGCAGAAGAGAGAGGTATGCCTGAAATGATTTGTTTGTGCATATTTTAGTTGAATATATACCTGAACAATTGAGTCCAAATTCCGAGACATAGAAGAATTGAAGAAAGTAAGTATCGACTCTAATCTTAAAACTTGGATATACAGATTTCGAGTGATCTACGTATGTCAGAACGTATCACATTCCTCGTGATTGAAGAAAGAATGGAGAGGATTTGAAGCATTTACTTAAAATTGAGGAAATTAGGGCAAGAGTTAGGCGTTTTACCTAATAATTCTTGTAGATAGTCACCGACAGTGATGGCAGGAGTTATTGGTTGGGGATGTATGGCAGACGACGGTAGGCAGTGGTGGCAGGCGATGGCGGAAAGCGATTATCAATGAGTTCACTGAACGTCTTACGTCTGAAATGAGTGGATGGGTAAGACAAGAGAACTTAATTTTAATTCAGTGAAAATTTTACGTTGGTATCGAAAAGAAATGATACTAATGTAGGTTTTCATTGGTGGCCATAATAATGGTTACTACAATAAAATAATAAAATAATTAATAATTTAAGTTCAGTAATCCTAGTTTAAACCAACCACCGCCTAGCCATACCACATGTCCAGAAAATCTAGTCCCACCGCCTATACCCCCACGCTCAACTCCAACTCCTCCGACCCAACCCAATCACAATCGCCGTCCTGACCCGACCTTTACTCTCCAGTACATCCCCCAAAACAATTGGGAGTGGTTGATATACCTGATGAGCACCGAAATCATGATTGAGATTTCACTTTGGTGAGTTACTTCGCTGGTAAATTCCCCGAAGCTGTTGCTGTTCATGAAACTACCAGGAAGTGGGGAGTAAGAGTTGAAACCTTCTTCCACAAAAGTGGTTGGATTATCTTCAAGCTCTTCAGCGAAGAGGATCTGCAGAAAGTCTACTATGGTGGCCCTTATGACTCCAACCAAATCTATCTGATGATGAAAAGAATGACTCCGGACTTCAGGTTCGATGATGAAGAAATCTTCATTGTCCCAGTTTGGGTTGTCTTCCCCTCTTTTCCTTTGAATATGTGGTCTCCCCATATTTTAAGTCTCCTTGCTTCATCTGTGGGGCGCCCAATCACTACGGATTATGTTACGGTGCACCAGGAGCGAGTCAATTATGTTCGGATGCTTATTGAAGTCGACGCTTCCAAACTCCTTCCTGAAGTTGTTCGGCTAAATACATCTAGTGGAGGTTTTCTTCAAGAAGTGGATTATGAATTTATTCGCAAATACTGTACTCATTGTGATAGACTTGGAAACACCACTCAGGGGTGCAACCTAAACAAACAGGACAATGAAGTTCCACCTCCACCCCCTCCTTCTCCACCTCCACCACCTCCTCATGGTCAAGGGGGGAGATTGAGAGGCCTTTTCAGCAAGTTGGCCATCGAAGGAATAAAAATAGGAACAAAAATTGAAACCGAGAGCGACGTCTAAATCAAAATAGAGTAGGCCCCCCACGGCCTGCCAATCCTCATCCAATCATCCATGCCACAGTTGCTGATCTAGGGAATGGGCAACCAATTCCGCACCCCACCCCATACTCTAACCATGGAAGTTCCTAACCCGGAGGCTCAGCATATAGAAAAAGAACAAAGCATCCCAGAGGATCAATTGGAGGCAAAAAAGTTGCCCGCTACTGAGTACAGAGGAATGACATATGACGAATACTTCAAGAGGCACCCATCCTGTTACAGTGATGACTCAGCACCATTTTCCAGTGGCAGGAACTTCAAGAAGAAATGAAGTTGGTTGGACATTGAGTTTGGAAAACTTCGAAATGCCCACTCGGATGGCTATGCATCCGATGACTATTCCTCATTAGTCTCCTCACTTGGAATGTGCGTGGAATGGGTCGTACATCCACCCACATGGCACTCAAAAGAATAGTGCGGGAACATAATGTTGTTGTAGCAGGCTTGCTGGAAACAAAGCTTACTTCGACGAAACTCATGGAAATTACCAATAAAATTGTACCAGGATGGGAATGTAGACATAATTTCAATCTTTGTAATGGTGGAAGAATTACGGTGATTTGGGATAGGAGACGTGTTTTGTTGGATAATTTTGTAATCCATGAACAAGTTCTTACTGCTAATGCTATGTGTATGATCACTATGAGAAAATTTATCATTTCCATTGTGTATGCATGCAATAGATATGTGGCAAGAAGGTGATTATGGGAGCATCTGGAGGAGCTTTATGCCTTAAATAGTGAACCATGGATAGTAGCAGGGGACTTCAATTGTGTCCTCTCTACTGATGAAAGACAATCTACTTCTACCTCCATTATTTCGGGTTCAAGAGAGATGAATGAGACCATCTCGTTATTGGGATTGATCGATACTCCATCAACCGGGTGGTGTTTCTATACATGGACGAATGGTACTACATCTTTGAAACTTGATCGAGTAATGACATGTAGATTGTGGAGAAATAATCGATGGAGGATAGAGTCAAGCTTTTTGCCACATGGCACGTGCTCCGATCATTGCGCTTCAATTTCTGAATTCTTACATACTTCCACCTAAATGATCAGGCCATTCAGGTTCTTTAATCTATGGACTGAACATGACAATTTTATCTCTTTGATTACTAACAAGTGGCAGGTTCAAATCCAAGGCATGAAACAATTCATTTTGTGCAAGAAACTCATAATTCTAAAAGCCCCTTTGAGGGAATTGCATCGATTGAACTATACTCACATCTCAGAGAGGGTTAAGAGAGCAAAGGACCATCTGGAGAATTTACAGCTGAACTTTCTCCAAAACCCTGGCAACCATGGTTGCTCTCTTGAAATCAGTAATGCCCTTGCCTCCGTAAAGCACATTGAAAACTGTGAGATGAGCTATATCTCACAACTCCTGAAGAATAAGCATATTCAAAATCAAGATAGAGGTTCCAGGTACTTCTACAGCTTGATTAATGGGAATTCCTCCAGAAATGGGATATATAGAGTATTCACAGGAAATGGGCCCACTACCTCCTATCAATCAATGGTGGATACATTCCTAGAATTTTACTCCAACATATTGGGTAATAATTCAGGAATAATGGAGCAACTAGATGAGGAGGTATTGAGCCAAGGACCCAAAATATCTCAGTCTGAAGCAGTGCAATTAGAGGAAAAAGTAACAGAAGTGGAAATCAAGACAGCCTTATGGATGATCAACAAGAATAAATCTCCCGGACCGGATGGGTACACATCTCTCTTCTTTCAAAAAGCATGGAGTGTGATAAGGAATGATCTAGTTGGGACAGTGAAGGAATTTTTCAGGAAAGGGAAACTTTTGAAGCAAATTAACTCTACGTTTATTTCCTTGATTCCGAAGACTACCCATGAGCCACAAGTGAAGGATTATAGACCCATTTCGTGTTGCAACACGGTCTATAAAATTATTACAAAAATTCTTGCCACCCGCTTAAGAAGGTGTTTACCCAACGTTGTGAATGAAGCTCAGTTTGGTTTTGTTAAAGGGAGAAAGATGAGAGATTGTATCTTGCTAGCAGAAGAAATCTTCAAGGGTTACGGATGTAGAGCGACCGCACCAAGGTTGGCAATTAAAATTGATATCAACAAAGCCTATGACTCGGTTAGTGAACTTAGCCGCATTTCTAGTGAAATGTCAAGAGTAAGTGTACTCTATCGCTGTTGTATACGCGTGACCAAGTGCAAAATTTATAGTATTGTCGTCCCAAGAGAAAAGGTAAACTCAAGTTGTATCCGAATTTTCCATTGATTTATGTTTTGTAAGGATTATCAAGATAAGGTTTTGATCTAAGAACTATGATTACTCTATCAATTAACTAATGACTTAGACAAGCAACTAATTATAACAAATATCAATCAAATCAAGTAGCAAGATGAGATGGAATGGATGAAGTGTATCTAAGAAAAGAGCAAGGCTAGCAACATCATGGTCAAGGTCTTATGTAGACTTCACACTCACTCAAGCATTGATGACTTTCAAGTTATGATACTAAGGGCAATCACAATTGTACCCCTAACCCCTATGGCCAAGGTGATTAGGTTCTCAACTCTTTTACAAGTTTAAATCTCCTAAGATTGTCTTACTCTCAATTCCCTCATGGGTACTATGATCATAAGTTGGTTCCCCTCACTAGTTCATCACTAATGTTCTATCATGAGGTTCTAAGCACTTGGAGGGAATGGCTTTCCTCCCCTCATACTAACCAAGTCACCTAATACAATCAATGATTCAATTAAACCACCACACATAATATTGGAATGGCCATCCTAACACTATGCATAGAGAATTTAACCACACACATCATGCATCAAATGAGAATAAGCATTCATGATAGAAAGTAATCATAACAATCAATTCATCAAGCTTTAATAGTGCAAAAATCTACATATTTCCTAACCAATCATATTGCTAGCCTCACTTGAGGACTAGCCACAAATATTCATTGTCAATTGGCTACAATCCAATACAAGCTCCATATGAGCAATATAATGAAGAAAGTAGCAAAATAAAAGAGATTGAGCTTCCCCTTGAAGGTAGACTCCTTCTTCCTTGATCATGCCAAATTCTTCAAACAAATCTGATTTTCTCTTCTTAGATGATGGAATAGATGGATGTATGGATGGATTTATGAAGATCAAGGTGAATTGATGGATTTAGATGGTGTAGATGGATTGTGGATCTAGTGTGTGAGGAAATGTGGTGTGGATTGTGTGTAACTGCTCTTAATCTGATCTAATGTGTATCTCCCCCTCTAATTTCGCACAAATCATGGTTTTATATCACTTATGGACCTTCTAGAAGCTTCCGGAACATTCTGAAAATTACACAGGATTTTGCACCTACACGGCCCGTGCTGCAGTACACGGCCCGTGTAGGGCACACCTACTTCGGCGTTATGTGCTGCTTCCGGACATGGCTCGAGCTGCAATATACGGCCTTGATCATGGCCGTGCAGCACTTTCTGACGACAATACATGGCTTCTTCTTACAGGGCCGAGCTCCGCACATGGGGCGTGCAGCAGCGCACGGCCCGTGCACCAGCGCACGGCCGAATCTCTGGCCGAGCAGCGTGTTCTGATGACATTACACGGCCAGCTGCTACAGGGCCGTGTTCCGCGCACGGCCCGTGCAGCTGCATGGCCTATTCTTCGTCTCCCTTTCGCTCCCGACTCTATTTTTGTCCGTTCCATGACCTGTTTTACACATATTTAAGCTCATTTACACAATTCTATCAGTTCGTACCACTTTCCTCAAAATAACAATAACTCCACCAAACTTAACACAAATACGGATAAAAACATCCGAAAATACACACATAAAGACACTAAAACCTAGGTGAAAATGACGACAATCAACCCCCCAAACTTAAAGTGTTGTTCGTCCTCGAACAACTAAAAATGATAAACAAGAGGAGAAATTTTCACCTAGAGAACATCTAACGAACATAAACCACAACGCATCACAAGTAATAAGGACTTCAAAATCAAGTTAAGTATCCCTACATAATCAAACTTATAACATGAAAGATTAACGAGTTCAATCTCAAGCATGACAAAAGAGTAATCAAATCCCTTTCAATCCAAGCCTTTCATAGGATATCAAATTCACTTAACACTCTTTGAAGTAAGGTTTTGATCAACACTCATCAACCGGTTAAAATCGACTCACCATAGGCTTGCTCATGGACTATGTTCACAAGCCACCTTAGTTTCAATAAGTGATCAAAAAGGTCTTTATCTTTGGATGTAATGTTTAGGCTCTCTGGTAAGGTAGGAAACTTTGGATAATAGTGACTTTTCAAGTGTGGTTGATCGAAGAGATGATTCCTTTCTTCAACGTCCTCACTTTCATGCTTCCTTTCTTTTCTACTTTAATCACAAGCACTAAGCATCATCATTCCTTGGATTTCTTGAGCTTCTTTTTGAATGGCATACTTCTTGTCTTTGACTTTTGTATTCCTTGAGCATATTTTCTATTTTGCTCCTTTTTCACTTTTGTTGAAGTTGCACTTGCTTTTATCTTGAGCTCTTTCATCCTTTTTCTTGACCAACATGTCTTTCCATATACATTTGCATATCTTTCCACATTTTCCCATGTAAATCATCATCATCCTCAATTATCCACACATAGGTTATATATAAGGTTTAAATGGGTTTTCAAGGCTTGTAATGTGCTTATATCACAAGAAATAGGCTTAAAGGTTCAAAGTGGCTTACTAGGGATAATGTTTTTGGTAAGGAAATTTTATGGCCATGACTTTCTCAACAAGGATGGCCTAAGATCATTTCACAAATTTCAACCATTCGGGCTTCGTTCCTATAGTCCAAGAGCAAGTTCTAGTTTGTCTAAGTTCAACCGGTCCTCTCTTCAATAATTAACCATGGAGGCACGGTTGAGGCTCAACTCTCACAAGCTTTTGCTTGGACCAAAAGAAACTCAATTAACCTTCATACTTCTCAAAATTGAACAAATTATGTAATCCATGTCACAATTTTAACAAGTAGAAACCATTAACTTGCTTGCCATCACCTATCACAAACAATGCATCATAACTCATACTCAAAAACATTACTCAACTCTTTCCCAAAACATACCACCAAAACCACACCTATACAAGAATTAAAATAACAACAAACATCACCTACTAATCAAGGGATCAACAAACAATACAAACATATAACATGCATAAATCAAATCATCCATCAAAAAAAAATAAAGCACATCAACTCAAACCCATAACGATAAAGATCAATCTCCCATCGCATCAAACAACGAAAAATCAAACTAAAATACCAAAAAGAAAATCGCATAAAACTGAAAAAAAAAAAAAACCAATAGTAAAACCTCCCAAAACCAACACTTTAAGTACAATCCAATCAAATCCTAACAAATCAAATCAAATGTCTAAGCAATAATACTTCCAAAATTCTAAATAATAGCTAGATGAATGGACAAAAGTGCCAAGCACTCAAAATACTCCCTCATTGTTCCGGAGGCGGAGGAGGTGGACGATAAGTGTTCCATGGAATGTAGGCTCGAGGGTTCGCAGGAAACTGGAAGTTGAACATCATGGTCATCATCTCCTCCATGTTGTTGGAGTGCACCCTTGTTTGTTCTTCATAGTACTCCCTCCTTCGTTGTCCAGCTCTCAATTCTTCAATGTGTCTTCCATGCTCTTGCTGGACTTCGCGAATCTCCCTGATCTGAGTCCCATATGTCTGCTGCACATGCCTCATGTCGCGTACCTCATCCATCATATAGTTCCACCTTTCATCTCCTTGGCCTGGTGCGACTGGTGGCGGTGCCTCTTCCTCAAACAGTGGTGGATCAGGACCTTGCTCCTCAAACTCAATATGCTCCGGTTGCTCTCCTTGCTCATCACCCTCCATGGGCACTTGCTCGGCCCTCAAATTGGCTAGCTCTTCATTTTCTTCAACTCTAACCTGCCTCAGAACCTGTTCCATTTCATCTCTGTTTCTTCTATAAAATGCCTTAACAACTCTGGAATGGTTCACACTTCCCATAGCCAAATTTGCAAGCCTTCTCCTTGTATAAACTGTAGTGAGCTCCGGCATTGGCAACGGAAATGGAGCTCCCTTCTCCTGCCTTAAACAGTATTGATTTCCTACCATGGTCAAAAATTCTATCCTCATCAGCTGTGAGTAATTCAACCCTTCACTATTCATACGATTCTCCATCCCTGCGAAGTTAACTCCCATTCCTTGAGCTATCATTGTAATCATCCCTCCTAGCATCAACCCTTGAGAACTCTGCCTCTTTGCAACTCTCTCTGCATGTTGCACAAAGTGTGCTGCAACATTAAGCGGTAGCTCTTTATACATACAATACATGATGTAAAGCTGCTTTTCTCCAACTGAGCCTCCTTCAAACATTCCCAATATAGTGTTGGAGACGATCTTCTCCAAGTACCTCATTACAGGATTCCGGATGGCCGTCCCCTTTGAAGCACTAGGGACGTACCCTGCTCTCTCAGTTTCATCATTCACAAGGCTTGACCACCATTCCTGTTGGTTGAAAGTTCCTCCGGCATAAAAGCTCCGATGGAATTCGCATGGCGGGCACCCAAAACACTCATTCAAAAATGCCAATGGAACCTTTTCCCTCAACACATTATCTAGCTGAAAAGTCACCCACAGTGGATACCCATTCCTATCTTTCTTCACTTGTAAAGTGCTCATGAATTCCGCAGTGAGATGATAGTAGGTTGGCGGCCTCTTATCGAAGAAAGCTTCCATCTGAGAGAAGCGAAATAACTTCCTCAGATCTTCCTCTATACCTAGTCCCCTCATCGTCTCCGTGTCTTGGAAACGAGTAGCCTTGATCTTCGGAGCTAGAACTTGCCAGCGAAGCACAAACTTTCCCCAATAATCCTCGAACTCAACTCCAAATTCTTGTGGATGAATTCCTTCAATAACCAACTGGGCATCCAAGTTAGATAACTCCTCAGGGTCGGTTATCACAATGAAATCCTCGGTCCTAGGGCGAACTCTCCTCTCAGCCATCTACAATATACAAACAATATACAACTTATCAAATATATTCACACTTAACAACTTATCACCATTCATCACAACTATCAACAATTATAACCAATTTCTACTTATGATCACACATATGAATCATCACTTCAATCATCTTAAAATGCCACTCACATGTGACCATCAAATTCCAACGAACTCCTCTCTTAAACATTTTATCGAACACTTGGCATGCACAAAATTTAAACATCCTCTCAACATACAATTCGCATAGCCTCATGCCCAAATCCTCAATATCTAAAGTTAATCTCTTACAAATAAACATCATACTCATGTAATTCATCAATTGGCACAACACAATTATTCACACTCATAATTCTCACACAATTCCCAAATTATTCCTCATGAACCCTATTTCAACTTTTTTTAAAAAAAAATTCAACAATTCATAATGAAACACATGCATGAATATCATCAATCAAGCATGAAAACATCATAAGAATAAAGCCCATATATCAGTTCAATCAATTCATATCAAAATGTTCAAGTTAGGGTTCAAGAATTTCATATCTTTCACCAATTGGATGTGGAGATGTGAATTTGGTGTGAACACTTACAATCTCTACTCACACTCTTTCAACACTAACCTTGGTGGAGTTTCGTGTGCTTGAATCGTGTGAATTGGGTGAAGGGGTGCATATGGAATGTGTACGGAGCAGCCCTTTTAAAAAAAACTGGAACAAGCCCTGCACGGCCCGTGTTATGTTTCTCCTGCACGGCTCGAGCTGCATAACTCGGCCATCATCCTGGCCGTGTAGCATGTTCTGATCCCGCTACACGGCCAACTGCTACAGGGCCGTGCACGGCGCACGGCCCGTGTAGCAGTTTGCCCTGTTCTTCATTTTTCTTGCTTCACTCCATCCTTGCCCTGTTTTTCACTCTTCACATACCCTATTCATGCTTAAACACTACTCAATGTCATCCATGCTACACTCATAATCAAGAATGGATCGAAATGTACTCAAAACACCACCAAACACACCAAAACTATACTAACTCATGAGAAAAATATTCAAAATTTTTCAAAAATGACCATTTTGCAAAGATGATATATATACACAAGATAACACAATACGCAAGATATTCATTACTCAATTAAACAAAGTATAGGTCACACCACGCACTCTCCCCCCAAACTTAAATCGAAACAAGTTACGAATTAAGTTTGCAAAAGTGGTGAGACATACCTTATTCGTTTTCTCAATGCTCATCATGAACTTCTCCACCTCTTATGCCTACTTTAAGCTCCAATTGATCAAGTGTGACCACCACGCAACCTCCCCCCAAACTTAAATTAACACAAGTGTTAAAATTTAAGTTTGTAAAGAGTGGTGAGGCATACAATCATCATTCCACCTTTAGCATCCGTGTCCTTTCTCTTATGCATTTCTCATGAACTTAACCACCTTCATACCAAACAACAAAACAAGCATCAAAAGATAAAAGAATGGGTTGCCTCCCATTTAGCGCTAAGTTTAACGTCTTCAAGCCGGATGGAATTTTAAACTCATTTAGCAATCGGAGAAATCCAAGACCCCATCGGGCCTCATCTTCACTTTAAACCTTTCCTTAACAACCTTCTTATCCACACTTCTTGCTCCTTCAACACTTGGGTTCAATTCATTGACTCTTTTACTTATGTTTTCAAATCCCGGAGGCTTTTTATCAATCTTCCAATCAACACGTGGATCACCCCCAAACTTGTTCCTCTTTGAAAAAAACTTTCCTGCAAATTCAAATACAAAGTTAGTTAATTCTTCATCTTTTAAAAGTTCACTTACCACTCGATCTCGATCATCCGGAGGCTTAATGGGTGGCTTTAAATGAAGATCTCCCCCTTTTAAATTCCTGCTTGATAGCACCAATTCTTTTTCATTTGAATGGAGTGTGACTTCCTTTCTATCCATGTCAAATTTTGCTCTTCCGGTGGCCAAAAACGGCCTTCCAAAGATCAATGGGATCAAAGGATCTGCTTGCTTGTCAACTATCATGAAATCCACTGGAAAGAGAAACTCTTCTATTTGCACAAGCACATCCTCCACAACTCCATAGGGCTTAATCATTGAACCATCTATTATTCCGATTGCTACATCCGTTTCCTTTAACTTTCCGATGTCAATCTTTTCAAAAACTTCCAAAGGCATCACATTAATGCTCGAACCAAGATCACATATAGCACTAAGGTATTCCCCCTTTCCAATTTTACAAGTAAGCATGAATTTACCGGGGTCTTCCACCTTTAATGAAGTATCAACTTCAACAATTCCATGATCTTGTTCTAACCACAACTTTTTCTCACCCTTACTTTCATCAACAAATGAAGACACCAATTCATCAATAATCCTCTCATCATCAAAAGACAATTCATCATCATTAGCAACTTCCTCTTCCACTTTAGATACAACTTCATCAACAACTACTTCTTCAACCTTTGAAACAATGTTTGTTGTTTCCACCAACCCTTTTTCCACCTTGCTTTCCAAATTACAAACGGTAACATACAAGCATTGTTCCTTAGGATTTGTAACGGTAGTGGAAGGAAATTTACCTTTACGATGCATTTCACCTTGCTCGGTTGCCATTTGACTCACTTGAGTCTCCAAAGCTTTGAATCGATTCTCATTTACCTCATCTCTTTGCTTCACATATTCAAACTTTCTCTCATTCTCTTGTTTCTCTTGCTTCATAAAATCAAACATCTTGATCATTTTATCCTCCAATGTAGACAATGTAGACTTTCCTTCATCATTTGGAGCCTTCTCCCCCGGATGAATGCCCGGTGGCAATGTGAGTGCATTACTTTGATTCCCATACGACAAATTCTCATATCTCCGGGGTTGATTGAAATTCCCTTGAAAGTTACCTTGCCCCCAACCTCCTTGCCTTTGTGGATATCCTCCTCCATTATTCCCAAAATTCCCACCGTAATTTCCTTGGAAGTTCCTTCCTTGCATGAAGGCAACTTCCTCAAGTGTCATCTCCGATGGGCTCCAAGAATTAGAGGACATACCTTGTTGAGGTATAGAGGTAGGCATTTGACAACTTTGAGAAGATTGACCCATACTTGATGTAGATACACCTTGTTGAAAATTAGGAAACACTTGTTGATTCATCAAAGGTATTGACATCACATGCGGAGGATTAGCTAGCACTTGTTGATTCACCATTGGTGTAGATGTTGGAGTCACTTGCATACTAGCATTCATCCTTTTTAGTATCTCCGTGATTGCCTTGTCGGTTACATCTTCATTAGGCACCTCCACCTTTTTCACTTGTTGCAAGCACACTTCTTCCATCTTAGCAATCCTCTCTTTTTTCATATAAGCCCGCAACTCTATCCATGGGCCATTGACCCGTATTCAATGTTATTTCTTCACATATGGCAATTGCTCTTTCCGGAGTTTGCCCCAAAATCGAACCTCCCGATGAAGCATCAACAAGCATCCTTTCACTTCCACTCAAACCGGCATAAAAAAATCCTACTTGTTGATCTTCGAGAAATCCGTGTTGTGGATATTTCCTTAGCATTTCTTTGAATCGGTCCCAAGCCTCACTAAAAGTTTCAAGAGGCATTTGCTTAAACTGCAATATTTGACCTTTGAGATGCAACATCTTCGATGGTGGGAAATACTTGCTCAAAAATCTTTGTGCCAACTCTCTCCATGTGTTGTAGGATCCCGGTGGTAAAGTATGATACCAAGCCTTAGCTCTATCTCGTAATGAAAACGAGAAGAGCTTCAATTTAATAATATCCTTACTTACCCCATTTATCTTGACCGTGTTTGCTAACTCCGTAAATTGGGCTAAGTGAGCATTTGGATCCTCCATAGTACCACCACCAAATTGGTTTGCTTGCACCATGTTGATCAATCCCGTCTTGATCTCATAATGATTAACATTCACATGTGGTCCCACAACATAGTTTCCATATTGCGGTTGGAAGTGATCTCGGATGTTCATTCCCACTCCATTATTCCCATTTCTACGAGGTTGATTTTGTACCATCGGAGGATCATTCCTTGCTTCTTGTTGTGCCAACAAGTTTTGAATAATAGCTTGCAATTGTTGGTTTTGCAAGTGCATTTGTTGAGCATAAACTTGTGGCACATATTCTTGATTACCAAAACCTCCTCTAGCATTATCACCACCTTGAAAATTTCTCAAATTACCTTCTTCATCAACCATATTTGCATTATCCCTTACTTCTTCCATATTTTCTTCCGTTGGTTCCAACACTCCTCTTCTTTGTCTTCTTAAGGTAGCTTCTAATTCCAAATTCAAAGGTTCAATAGATTGAGACCTTGAACGAGTTTGCATGTACCTACAAGAATTCCAAAATTAGCTCTCCAAGTAACCAAGACAAGTAAACAACTATACAAATGAAAGAAATATCCTTATCAAGACTAATCAACTTCAAACTCGTTACAACCACAAGTTTAACATTTCCCCGGCAAGCGGCGCCATGAACTTAGCCGCATTTCTAGTGAAATGTCAAGAGTAAGTGTACTCTATCGCTGTTGTATACGCGTGACCAAGTGCAAAATTTATAGTATTGTCGTCCCAAGGGAAAAGGTAAACTCAAGTTGTATCCGGATTTTCCATTGATTTATGTTTTGTAAGGATTATCAAGATAAGGTTTTGATCTAAGAACTATGATTACTCTATCAATTAACTAATGACTTAGACAAGCAACTAATTATAACAAATATCAATCAAATCAAGTAGCAAGATGAGATAGAATGGATGAAGTGTATCTAAGAAAAGAGCAAGGCTAGCAACATCATGGTCAAGGTCTTATGTAGACTTCACACTCACTCAAGCATTGATGACTTTCAAGTTATGATACTAAGGGCAATCACAATTGTACCCCTAACCCCTATGGCCAAGGTGATTAGGTTCTCAACTCTTTTACAAGTTTAAATCTCCTAAGATTGTCTTACTCTCAATTCCCTCATGGGTACTATGATCATAAGTTGGTTCCCCTCACTAGTTCATCACTAATGTTCTATCATGAGGTTCTAAGCACTTGGAGGGAATGGCTTTCCTCCCCTCATACTAACCAAGTCACCTAATACAATCAATGATTCAATTAAACCACCACACATAATATTGGAATGGCCATCCTAACACTATGCATAGAGAATTTAACCACACACATCATGCATCAAATGAGAATAAGCATTCATGATAGAAAGTAATCATAACAATCAATTCATCAAGCTTTAATAGTGCAAAAATCTACATATTTCCTAACCAATCATATTGCTAGCCTCACTTGAGGACTAGCCACAAATATTCATTGTCAATTGGCTACAATCCAATACAAGCTCCATATGAGCAATATAATGAAGAAAGTAGCAAAATAAAAGAGATTGAGCTTCCCCTTGAAGGTAGACTCCTTCTTCCTTGATCATGCCAAATTCTTCAAACAAATCTGATTTTCTCTTCTTAGATGATGGAATAGATGGATGTATGGATGGATTTATGAAGATCAAGGTGAATTGATGGATTTAGATGGTGTAGATGGATTGTGGATCTAGTGTGTGAGGAAATTTGGTGTGGATTGTGTGTAACTGCTCTTAATCTGATCTAATGTGTATCTCCCCCTCTAATTTCGCACAAATCATGGTTTTATATCACTTATGGACCTTCTAGAAGCTTCCGGAACATTCTGAAAATTACACAGGATTTTGCACCTACACGGCCCGTGCTGCAGTACACGGCCCGTGTAGGGCACACCTACTTCGGCGTTATGTGCGTGCTTCCGGACACGGCTCGAGCTGCAATACACGGCCTTGATCATGGCCGTGCAGCACTTTCTGACGACAATACACGGCTTTTTCTTACAGGGCCGAGCTCCGCACACGGGGCGTGCAGCAGCGCACGGCCCGTGCACCAGCGCACGGCCGAATCTCTGGCCGAGCAGCGTGTTCTGATGACATTACACGGCCAGCTGCTACAGGGCCGTGTTCCGCGCATGGCCCGTGCAGCTGCATGGCCTATTCTTCGTCTCCCTTTCGCTCCCGACTCCGTTTTTGTCCGTTCCATGACCTGTTTTACACATATTTAAGCTCATTTACACAATTCTATCAGTTCGTACCACTTTTCTCAAAATAACAATAACTCCACCAAACTTAACACAAATACGGATAAAAACATCCGAAAATACACACATAAAGACATTAAAACCTAGGTGAAAATGACGACAATCAGTTAGCTAGGAATTCTTATTTGACATGCTACATGGTTTGAACTTCCCTGCTAAATTTTGCTCTTGGATCAAAGAATGTATAACAACTCCAAAATATGTGATCCTATCTCGTCCTTTCTCTTCATTATTTGCATGGAATATTTTAGTAGATTGATGAAGAATGAGATAAGGAATAATATGTACAGATTTCATTCTAGACTCTATAAAAGAGTGGACATCTCTCACTTAATTTTTGCGGATGATCTACTTATCATGGGGTATGGTGATGTCCGAACAACGAGAAGTATTGACAGAATCTTGAAGACATTTGAAAAAATGTCGAGTCTAGCTGTAAGTGCCACCAAATCGAATATATTTACAGCAGGGATGGACCACAGAGTGTTACGTCGTGTCAACATGATACTACCTTACACTAGAGGTACGTTTCCTTTCAAGTACTTGGGAATTCCGATGTGCAACAAAAGAATAGGAATCAATGATTTTGCTCCCCTTCTGAATGATGTCAACAACATGATACAAAAATGATCTTCCAAACTTCTCACCTTCACGGGTAGATTAGAGTTGATCACTTCGGGCATCTACGGAATATTGTCCTTTTGGTGCGCAATAATGAAGTTGTCGGCATCAGTGATCGCGAGATTGGAAACCTTGATTAGGAGATTTCTTTGGGGAAGCAAAGTGAGTGTTGTTAGTTGGAAGGATGTTACACAACCCAAACATAATGGAGGGCTGAGCTTGAAGGACATCACCGAGTGGAATAGTGCACTTATGGCAGCTGCTTTGTGGGATATCCATAATGAAGCTTCCTCACTTTGGATACGTTGGATACACTCGGTGTACCTTAGACAACAAGAGTGGGTAGTAGTTCATCCATCAGCAAATGCTTCGCATTTATGGAAGTCTATGATCTACCTACGAAATAAAATTACAGAAATAGCGAGAGGAGAATCGGTGGGAGAAGTCTTGCAAGCATGTGCGAATGGGAAGTTTATGACATCCTTAATGTATCAGAAGCTAAGACAGAGAGACATGGATGAAGGTTTGTTTATCTATAAACAAATTTGGCACAAATGGATAGTGAGGAAACATAGCTTCGGATTATGGCTTCTTCAAAGGGGAAGGGTGTACACTAAGAATAGAGCGTGGAATCAAAATGGGGACACATGCTGTGGATTTTGCAAAGGAGAGGTGGAAACCCTAGTGCTGAACAGATCGGAAGGTTAAGAGGAAGAGCGGGGCAAGAATGTTCATGAATCGTGAATAGAATTTATTACATTAAGAAAACATATAATTTAATATAGGGGTGTGTACTCAATGAATTAAGGATGATTTGGACTTTTTAAAATTTTAATTTTAATTATATAATGATAGGGGTATGTATTAAATAAAATGGGATGTGTATTTAAACCATGCCTTTATATAAATGCAAGAGTTAAATACTTAATTAAAAGGTCCACCTTCTATTTTTAGAAACAATATGTATATGTATATTATATTGAAGTAGGGTACAATTAAAATATTTCCACCATCCTAAAAATATTTTCGTATTTATCTTGTTATATAAATATGAAAATACTTTTAAAATAGAGAGTTATTTTAAGGTAAATGTGAAAACTTTTAAATAGGAAGTATTTATAATTAGTCTTACTCAATTATAGTTTAATTTTATTTTTTTATATTATTTCCAAACATTACAATACTCTTTTTCTCCAACACTGGATCCACTTTCTCTCCCATTCTATACAATAAATTTTCTCTCTTTTCATTTTCATTTTCATTTTCAAAAGAAAAAGATAAATATTAATTAGTATTATGAGTTATTCAAAAGATTAAAATTACTGAGTTCTCAAACAAAATAAGTTACATAACACTCATTATAATGAAGGGATGATTTTAATTTTTTTTTAAATAAAAACAGTCATTTAATTTTTATCTTTTACAATTTTTATTCTCAGAAGTTATCAAATTTTGAGACCAATTATCATTTCATTAAAAGAGTTACATTTACTGTTTGTACGAAGATTAATAAATAAGTATTTTAGTGTATAAAAAAATTTATTACTTTAATATATAGTGAGTACGTGTATTAGTTTCGCGTATGAACACTACAAAACTATATTAATTATTTTTTGTGGGTTCTAAATATCAAAAAGTGAAATATAAATATTATTTGGGACGTTTAAAATGGCAATATTATAATGGGGAGAGGCCACTTTTTACAGGGGAACAAGGAATAAAACGACAAAAAAACATATGGGAATAGGAAATAACATCCAAATTCATTTATTAAAGTGTAGTTGCGGGCCTGGCGGCTGCGCCGAACCTATATCCGTACAAAATTCAAAAAATAAATGTATTGTTTCTAGAAAGAGACTTGGAACGATAATAAGCCGCAGACCTATCATTAAAAAAAACAAAAAAACAAAACTTTTTTTATCAACGAAATTTATCAATAAAATTCAATTCATTGATGATTTAATGGATTAGCAACAAATTTTATTTTTAATAAAAGAATAACAACAAATTTATTATCTATTTATCAACGGAATTCAATTCGTTCGTAATTATCAATTAATGGAATTCTTATATAAATTACCAACCAATTATTAGCAACAGATTACCAATAGAATTATTTACCAACATAATTGAATTTTTGTTGCTAATTAAAATATACCAACCATAACTTACCAACGTAAAATTACCAATGCATATTTTGTTAATCCGTTGATAAACTAATTTAACAATGATGGAATTTTCGTTGGTAAAAAACTATTTTTTTTGTAGCGTACGTAGTTATACATATACTCTCTCCGTCCAATTTAAAAAGTATTATTCGCTTTTTACCCATATATTAATAAATATAATTATTTTATGTATGGTGGGTAATTATGTAAATAGAATGTAACTTAGATGTGCTATTTTTTCTAAAAGAGGAAATAATACCTTTTAAATTGGCTGCCCAAACCCGCAGAATGGTATAAATCAGCCGGATGAAGTATATTTGTTTAAAACTTATTTATTTACTTATATATTTAAATATTATTTTGTTATAAATATGTCATTAATAAAAAAATATGTGAAATTAAATGTATTTTTAAATAATATACCGTATTTTGTTTATTTTAAATATATTATATTCATTTTCCCATTATTAAAAAATAGATTATTGATTGCACAATTTTTTTTCAATAATTTAATCATTTTTAGTTTTGATTTATATAATCAAGGTTCAAAGGTTGAGTTTTGTGGATAATTGTTGTTTTGTCATAATTGCAGAATTCAATGCTCTAATTAAGTAGCTTTTTATATAATTACGAACGCATAAGATAAAGCATAAAACATAGCTCAATTTTGAGTTGAAACAAAAAATGCGCACAAACTGAAGATCTTCTAACATAAAATTAAGCAGCGATCCAACAATTTTAATATATAGCACATGTAAAGTTCAATAACAGCCCATTACAGACTAAATAGGGCCCAATTGGTTGATTTTTATAATCAATTTATGTTTGGATAATTTTGTCAAGAAAATGGCAGCCCACTTCTTGGACTCTTTGCCAATCAATCATAAAACCCATGTTCGTTGCCACTAATGCAAATGAATTGGGAACTTTAAGCAGTGGTAAGTTTTTATTAATGGACCCATATAGTTGAATTTCAAAAGGAGAACCTGTTTGATTGTTATCAAACTCATGGTTCATATCTTATTTCATTTGAAGATTAATTTTTATTTATTACTTATAAGATTTAATATAATTGTCAAAATATAATTGTCTTTCAAATCTAAAACTAAAACGTATACTATAATCGGTTGTACAAGTATTGCTTTGTTATGGGGGCTTTAACCCCATCAAAATCTTAAGGCCCATAGAGGCCCAGAAAGCTCAATTAAGTAGTGCAAGGCCCAAATGAAATGAAAACGTATAGTGTATTGTGCCAGCACGGATTAAATTAAGAAAGTCCACGCTCTCCATGTGAGATAGATTATAAGACGCGTTATATAGTTAAAGAGTTGATAGTTAAAATATGTTTTTTTGAAATATGATAAATAATATGTACATTTAAGTATAATTTTAAGATAAATTCTCTTGTAAGACGTTATTTACGTAAGACGGTTTGTGAGACGTATTAGAGTATGTCTATTATTTAAATAAAATATGTTTAATGGTTGTTAAAGTATGTTTACTAAAGTAAACTAGATTATGCATTAAAGTATGATATTAGTGTATTATAATTTAATTTATTATTGACATACTTTATGGCAAATAAGCACACTTTATCTATACAATAAGCATACTTTAGTGATGGGTCAACCCGTCTCACAAATAACCCGTCTCACAAAAAAGTATCTCTAATTTTAAATGTTTTAATATAATTTGCTATAAATATATTTTAATTATAACAAAGACTTTTGTAGGCCAGTCTTTTTTTTTTTTTGAATTGGTACAACCTGATTTACACGTCATCTATTTTAATATGGGTCAAACCCATTTGTCAGTACATATAATTTCCTCTTTGAATCTGGGATCTCTCTCCTCTTATCAGATGCAGAGAGTCGAGGCCGCCACAAGATCTATGCCACCTACCACCGAAAATCGAGCGCCGTCGATTCGCTGCTGTTGTAGATCTATTCTCTCGCCGAAGCCGTCAATCGATTTCATCCCAGTCAAGACCGCCGTCGCTGCTGCGTTCCCTCATCCACCGGAAAGAGCCACCTACCGCCTTATGCCAACTGGAAAATGCCCGCCACCTCGTTGCCGTCAACTGGGAAAGGTGGAATCCCAACGAATAGAAGATCGTAGAGGGAAGTTGTAGACGGGGTAAGATGATCTCTTCAAAAGGTAAAGGTGAGAGAAGGCATACAGGAAACTTCTTTTGTTATTCCTTCCACGTCTAGCAGTTTATAAAAAGAATTAGATATAATATAGTTTATAGAAAGAATATCCGATCGAGATGACTATTCTGCTGATTCACACAATTGCATAATATTTCTTAGTCGCCAGTTGGAGTTAATAAATGTTGAGCAGATAGAGGTGTTTCGAATTGCGAAGAGTTGCTTGGCCTACTTGCCCCAACACAGACATAACATATTTGAAGTGGTGTTGATGCCAAAGAATATTATGGCTACTTCTGCACCCACATCAAAATAATAGTTTCTTAGGTCAAAGGTTTCATGAATCATATAGTGTAAATTTCTTATGCATTTGTATTGTTTGGATTTTGTTGTCGTTTATATCCAAGTGAGTTGTTTTATTAAATTGAATGATTACTTGTATTTCCGTGTAAAATAATATGGAAGGTATGCATCTCCTTTCAGCAAGTGAGGATTCACAAATAAAAAAAAAAACTTTGAACAACATATTTTGGTTGGCCTCAACCCAGAAACCTCCTCGAAGGTAGTCGACGTGTACGTTAAAGCATGCCTTTTGGAGTGTCTTCAATTTGGGGATTGCAACTGTTGAGAATTAGTATTTATAATTGAAGAAGCTGAATGAATATTCAATCTCATCTCTGTTGTGGAAGGGGGGATTCTATCCAATCAGGACAGACAACACGCAATGATATATATTTGGCATAGCGAAAACACAATAAATCCCAGATAATATCAATGCACAAATCCTTCCACTCAAATATCGCAGAAACCATAAACCAATTAAATATGCAGGAAAAATATACACAGAATCAATACCAATATTTTTAATGTGGAAAACCCCTTCAACCTGAGGGTAAAAACCACGGGACCTCTCGTCCAGGAAACAATCCACTAATGCACACTCTCTATCACAAGTAGAGGAATACTTATCTCTCTATCACAAATAGATGAATATCATCTCTATTACAAGTAGAGGAATACAACACTGAATTACCAGAATAACCTCAAGAGAATCCCTCTTGTAATACAAGACAACAATGAGAGAAGAGAATAAAATAATACAAAGAGAATATGAATTACCTGATTCTCATTTGTGCCCCTTGGAGATGTTTCTACGAAATCTACTCTGACCAATGTGTGGAGATTGTCGCCACGAACTCCTCCTTCAAATTTGAAGTAAAACGGTGAAGAAACGGACACCTTAAAGTTGATGGCTTTTCTAAACTCTACTCTCTTTCTCTCTCCCCCTGTTTTCTTCCTTTCTTTTCTATTCGGCCTATGAATTCTTAATTCATGCTTCTGTTCAGCCTTGGAATTTATTTTAGTAACCCATCAAATGGGTTAACATATTCTGGGCCAATTAATAAATTAATTCATGGCCTTCAATTAATTATTAAAGATCTTGGGCTTCTTCAATTCTTCTTGGGCCAACTATTTTGGGGCAAGCCCAATAATCTCTCCCTCCACAAATAGTTGGCTGCATCATCACACTTATCTTGAGATCATGCCAGCCAATCCGATACAAAATTCATGCTTCTCGCGAGCTACCATTTTGGTCATCATATCTGCAGAATTCCTTTCAGTGTGACTTTTTCCCAACTTCAAAAGATGCTTCTCTAGCACCATTCTAAGCAAATGGTACCTCACATCAATATGCTCAAGTCTGTTGTGCCACAAATTCGGAGATGAATCATCAACATCTACTAATAACTGGTCCCGAGCAATCTAAGCTTTGCCCTGTAGAGCGTACAACAAAGCTTCCCTTCGCCAACAAGAAAAGAATCATTGATAATCCTCCAGTTATCATTTGCAAACTTTTGCTCGAACCTCTCCGTGTTAAGTACATTGACAACAATCAAGTTGTGGCTCAACTCTGGGACATGTCACACATTCTTCAAAGTCAGTCTGTGTCCCAACTCAGTCTCAACAACCATGTCACCAATACCAACTACAGGTGCAACACTCTTGTTCCCCATGAACAAGTGAACAAAATCTCCTGATCTGTAGCTTGTAAATAACTCTCTCTTTGGAGTACAATGATGAGAAGCTCCCGAATCAACAATCCATTCAACATCCGAATCCTCCACATGAAGACATTCACCACTCACACAAACTACAGTATCATCATCATCGTAATATGTGACAAAGGCTATTGTATTCTTATCCTCTGACATTTTCTGATTCAATTATTTTTCTTCATTCCAGATTCTGCAATTTCTTTTTATGTGGTTGGGTCCACTACAATGATAACACTTGGATTCCTCCTTGGATTTAGACCTATAGTCTTTGTCCATTGATTTATCACGGTCTTTGGGTCATCCTCTCCAGCCTCTACCTCTGTTTTTTGTAACAAGTGCCTGCGAATAACTGACTTCTACTTCTTTTTTTCTAGTCTCTTCATTGAACATGCTTTCTTTGACTATGTTCAATGTCAACTTTCTATTCGGAGCAGCATTACTTAGTGTCACCACTATAGTCTTCCAGCTATCAGGTAGAGAACTCAATAAAAATAAAGTTTGAACTTCATCATCAAATGTAATATTCATGGTAGAAAGCTGATTCACCAAGTCTTGAAATATATTCAAGTGCTCTGCCACAAAACTCTCATCTTTATACTTCAAGTTCACTAACTTTTTGATAATAAATGCTTTGTTCTGGGCATTCTTTCTCTCATACAATTCCTACAATTTTTTCATAATTCCCTTGGGTTGGTCTCTGTAGCCACATGATGAAATACACTAATATCTACCCATTGCCTGATTGTAGCAATTGTCTTTCTACCAAGCTTTTCCCATGCTTTATCATCCGTGTCCTTCGACTTAGCAGATTTATCATCTTTCCCACTAATAGGATAATACAAATCTTTGCAGTAAAGTAAATCCTCCATCATAGGCTTCCAAATAGAATAATTCTCAGAATTCAGCTTAATCATAGAACCAATACCCTCCATGGTTTCTGCCTAACCAAGCTCTAATACCACTGTTGTGGAGGGGGGATCCTATCCAATCAGGATAGACAACATGCAATGATATATATTTGGCACAGCGGAAATACAATAAATCCCAGATAATATCAATGCACAAATCCTTCCACTCAAATATCGCAGAAACCACAAACCAATTAAATATGCAGGAAAAATATACGCAGAATCAACACCAGTATTTTTAACGTGGAAAACCCCTTCAACCTGAGGGTAAAAACAACGGGACCTCTCATCCAAGAAACAATCCACTAATGCACAATAAAGTACACAATTCAAACTCTCTATCACAAGTAGAGGAATACCTATCTCTCTATCACAAGTAGAGGAATACAATCTCTAACACAAGTAGAGGAACACAACACAGAATCACCAGAATAGCCTTAAGAGAATCCCTTTTGGAATACAAGACAATAATGAGAGAAGAGAATAAAATAGTACAAAGAGAATATGAATCACTCGATTCTCATTTGCACCCCTCGGAGATGTTTCTACGAAATATACTCCGATCAATGTGTAGAGATTGTCGCCACGAACTCCCCCTTCAAATTTGAAGTGAAACGGTGAGAAAACGGGCACCCAAACTCTCACTCTCTCTCTCTCCCCTGTTTTCTTCCTTTCTATTCTGTTATGCTTCTGAATTCTTAATTCACGCTTCTGTTCAGCCTTGGAATTGATTTTAATAACCCATCAAATGGGTTAACATATTCTGGGCCAATTAATAAATTAATTCATGGCCTTCAACTAATTATTAAAGATTTTGGGCTTCTTTAATTCTTCTTGGGCCAACTATTTTGGGGCAAGCCCAACAATCTCATCCTCTATTGTCATATAAAGAAGCTTCTTATTGTCATTACCTTGTAAACTATTATAATTGTAAATTTGGTTTGAATATAATGATGATTTTGTTGAATAGGATGATACTTCGTTTGAGAAACAAAATTTTCTATTTTCTCTTACAGTTGCTGACATCTTACTCATCAATATGTAACTCCCAATTTTGTAGTGCATGGTGTATTAATTAATTTCTCAACACATATATATGCTTTTCAAAATTTTGCAGGCAATTGGAAATCTCTTCTAGTTTTTTGATGCCTCATGTGTGTACAGGATGATACCGAGGGCTGAGGTGGATTTCATTTTTCTTTTAATGAGAATTATATATAAATGTTTGTTTGGTCATCCTCCTTTATGTTACTCTTTTTTATTGTTTAAATTACTCTGTGTAATGATTAAGTTATTATAAACAAGATTTTTTGGATTACTTATTAATTGGATTACGCCTTATAAAGAATTAGTTTACTCTTTTTATACTCTGATTTTTAAAAAAATGAAGTCATTTATTGTGAAAAATTAAATTGTATGTTTTCATATTAATTGGGTTACTCTTTAAATTAAATAGGTTACTCTTTATAAAGAATTATGTTACTCTTTGAATTGAAACTCTAATTTTTTAAAAATGAAATCATGTATTGTGAAGAATTAAATTGCATATTTTCATATTAATTAAGTTACTCTTTACAAAGAATTAGGTTACTCTTTGATTTGATACTCTAATCTTTTAAAAATAAAGTCATGTATTGTGAAGAATTAAATTATATGTTTCATATTAATTGTGTTATTCTTTATAAGCAATTAGGATACTTTTTATAAAGAATTAGGTTACTCTTTGATTTGATATTCTAACTTTTTAAAATGAAGTCATTTACCATGAAGAATTAAATTGTGTGTTTTCATATTAATTGGGTTATTACTCTTTATAAACAATTAGGTTACTCTTTATAAAAAATTAGATTACTCTTTCAAAAGAATTAGGTTACTCTTTGATTTTAATACCCTAATTAATTTTTTAAAAATGAAGTGATGTATTGTGAAGAATTAAATTGTATCCTTTCATATTGATTGGATTACTCTTTATAAGTAATTATGTTACTCTTTATAAAGAATTATGTTACTCTAATTTTTAAAAAATTGAAGTTATTTATTGTAGAAAATTAAATTGTATTTAATCTCTAAGTTGATTGATTATTCTATAAAAATAACTAGATTATTCTTTTGAATTAATTGGATTACTTTAAAATTAATTAGGTTACTATTTCACATGAAATTTTAATATTGAAAATAAAGCATCTTTTATAATTTCAATGAACAATTTTACTCTTGTAATTACTTTCTTCTAGAGTATAAACAACAACTCGTACTCTTAATAATAATAATTGCAAAAAAGAGAAAAAGTGAGACATGAGAATGCTTCGTGTATTTGCATAACTAGATTAGGTATAGGAAATTATTGATACTAAATTTCCTGATGCTATAAAGCATTTTTTTAGGTGAATATATGAACTGTACGAGCATTTTAGGTGAGATCATTTTATATTTTGTTAATTAGTTATTATTTTCTTGTAACATTAAAAATATTATTATATTTATTTAAAAATATTGTCACTTCTTATTTAAACTATATAAATTATTCCTAAAATAATTCATAGTAATTTATTATATTTTTTATTAAAATATTATCATTTATTATCTATTAAAAAAAGTATATTATTAGAAGATACCAGTCCACACACTTTTCTACTACTTGAACTGGACTAATGATATGAAGCCATGAAGGAGAAATACTTCATTAGTGAATAGCAGCAGTAAGACAGCTCGAATATTGGGCCGCAATAAATTAGGCCCATCCGATTATCCCATTACTAAATTATGGCATTTAAACATATTATGACATTTTAGATAAGAGAGAAGAGAGAAGAGAGAAGAGAGAAGAGAGAAGAGAGAAGACAGGTGGCCGCAGATTCGATAGTAGAGAGTTGGATTGGAGAGACAATTTAGCAGTAGAGTTTGGACAGGTCGAGCATTGGGCCGCAATAACTTTGGCCCATCCGATTTGCCCATTAAAAATTTATTCCTTCCAGCATTTGAAGGATCAGTTGGACCGCATAACTTGGACCGCTTTTAATCTGATTTGATGGTGTCCTCATTTTGAGGCCCGTTTACACCCCAAACGGATCACTTTCAACATTCATATTTAATTATTTACCATTTTCTAGGCCCGTTTCCTTCCAGCATTTTGTGGCCCGTTTACACCCCCCAAACGGATCACTTGGACCGTTTCATGAGAGAGAAATACTTCATGAATAACCCAGTTGGACAGGACAGCGCAAGAATTGGACTTGAAATAATTTAGGCCCATCCGATAAGCCCATTACTATATTATTCAAATCCCGCAAATAAGGCCCAGTTGGCCGGCCAGGAGGCTTTAACTTGACCGCTTTAAAGCTGATTTGATAGGCCCATTTTATCACCCCTGACTGATCCAATTAATGGTTTCTTGTGTGGCACAGAGGCAGAAGCCAAGAATGGCAGCAACCAATCGACAAGGTCCCTCAACTTTTTACTTTATTCAAAATGTCCTAAAAACCACTATTTTTTATGGAGTTAAATTCATTAAACGTCCCATAACTATTGAAGATTTCGATTTTCGTCCCAAAATAGTTAAAACTTTTGAAAAGCTCCCATAACTTTTGGATTTAATCAGAAATGGTACTTTTTGGAACAATTTTAGAAATTTTCAAGAGTTATGGGTCGATTTCAATCCAAAAAGGTCCCATAAATTTTTGGAAGCTTCCAAAATTTTGGGACTGTTTTGAAAAATTTTCAGGAGTTGTGGGATGATTTGCGATAAAAAATTAGTTTTGGAATGAAATCTAAAATTTTGAGATAGTTACGGACTAAACCAAAAATTTCAAGTAATTTGGGACAGAAATCGAATTCGACAAAAGTTATGGGACTGAAAGTGCATTTTAACTCATTTTGGAAGTGTTTCCAGCTTACCGTAAGGAACTCAAATTTCATAATTTCTCAGTTTGTAATTGTTTTTTTTTTTTTTTTGTTATTTTTAATCAGATGTGTAATTTGACCATTCCGTGCCATTCTTTCTCCTGTAATTAAACAATCAATGAAGCAGACTCCTATCCCCTACCGCTATAATTCTTTGTATTCATATTGCATTATTTCATTTTTTCTTATCAAAGTGTGGTTCCGTGTGCTGTAACATTTGGCTCAACATGAGTAGTAAAATTAACAACGTACAATTTTACTACGTACATATACGGCAACAACAATTTTACATAGTGTGTTACGGTAGTACATAGCTGTGCATTTATTTATTTATTTTTTTTAAAATAGAAATAGGAAAAGCAGCAGATCACTATTTCTTATTGCAGCCAACGACGTAACACAATGCCTTCAGAAGCACGTATATAATATGAATGCATGTTAAATGGTGTAGGGTGGACTGAGAAAGAGAGCCTTAATATAGGGTTCAACCACGTATTTGGGATCCGTAAAAGCATCTCGATCGTGTTTGTAGCTTGTATCTACCAACCGTGCAAAGTTGAGCAACATGAGTACCAGTTCCTTTGGGAGACAAGCGGCATTGATCCATTCAGCGTTGAAATTCTTCCATGCATCCTCATTCTCTTGTCTGAATTTGGAAAGAGTGTCTTGCTTAGACAAACCATGTTGTTTCATGTAGCAATCCACGGCAGTGAGCATTTTCCCTCCCTTGCTCTCGCTCTTCAAACATATATAATAATGTTATGAATTAGTTTTTGTAGGATTGATAAAATAGAACTGCGTTGCAGGCTAACTTGACATCAAAACATAAACCATACCGTATCTATCTACTTTATCCGAAAAGTAACCAAAATAGTTAGTACATTTGTTTTCGTCTCAAACTTTTCAATTTTTCTTTGATTTCATCCCAAATTAATATTTTTTTCATCCCATAACTTTGTAAAAGCACCGATTCGGTCTCAACTCATGAAATTAGAAAATTTTGACATTTTAAAGTAAAAAGTATCATTTTGATGAGAATTTAAAAGTTATAAGACTATTTCGGAGAAATTAAGTTTCTTGGAACTATTTTGAATAAAGTAAATTTTTATAGGACGATTTTGAATTTAAACTCGGCTTACTTTGTGGCTTCCCAAGTCATTGCAGAATCGGCGTATCATGGCAGTGGATGTAGCGAGTGGAGGCTTCCTCACCAGCCAATCTATTGTCTCTTTAGTATTAGACTTCAAGAATGGGAAAGCAGCAGTGAGTGTGTAGTAGAGGCCACTTGTAACCTCAGAATTCTTAAGATACTCTTCAAACGAAGGCATTTGTCTCTCAATAACCCACTTCAGCTCTTGGGTGTATGCCCTTGTAATTTGCTTCAACTAATCATGCCAATAAACATCAAATAAAGTATATAATTCATGCAAAATTAATTGATAGATGAATCATATATGCCCTCACCGCCTCTTTGAAGTATGGAACTGCAAACTTCTGTGCTTGTGTTGCAAGATCTTCTAATTCTTCATACGCACCCAAAACAAAACGATAACTGATCTTCAGATTAGCATCGGGGAGGGTATCAATTTCATCCATATTCCATCTGAGAGAGAAAATATACACGAAAGATCATTAACATATTTCACATGAGTGTATTTAATGCGGAGAGATTATCATATTTGGTCCTTTAACTATTGCAAGTTTTCAATTTTAGTCAATTTTTTGTGCAATTTTGATACTTAAAGTTACAAATGTGATAATTTGACCGAAAAATATTATAATTTCTCACACAATAATAAAACTCTCACAAACACAGATGTTAAACTGGCCAGTCCTATTGGGCTTTGGGTTAATCGGGCCTGTTTAAACGAGTTACTAAAAGGTCAACCTAATCCTAATAAAACAAAACATGTCCGATTAACCCGAAACTCGATAGAGTTGGCCCGTTTAACATTTGTAATTGTCAGATTTTTAATATTTTGTGAGAAATTATAATACTTTTTTGTCAAATTATCACATTTGGCCCTTTAAGTATCTTGTTAAATTATAAAAAAATCCGCGTTTGATCCTTTAACTATCGCAACTTTCAATTTTAGTCCTAATCTATCCGAATTCATTTTGACGTACTTAAAGGACCAAATTTGGTAATTTCTCTTTAATGTTTAACTAGTAGAAGTAATAGAAATGATATATATAGGACACCTTTCCCAAACTTGAGTAAAAAGTTGAGCTTCTCCAAGTGTAACATAATTATCGTATGTATCATCTATCACTGTAATAATTTGTATGACTTTGGTAATGGCTATTCTGGCATCAGAATACTGAGGTTCAAAATGTAACCCTGCAGCCCAAAGATATGACACCGCCAAGCAGTCTCTTACGTGTGGAAGTATAGAAGTTAGATCAGCTTTCTTCCACCATCTTAAAAAAAGGATATTAATTCATTTGTCAATCATGCATTTAGGCATACAATGTTTATTTGTGAAAAAAGAAAAGATTACCTGAAGAGTTGAAAAAGCTCATTCTTGTACATGTTCTGCAAGAAATTGAAGTTCAATTTTGCAAGTTTGAGAAGCACTTCATCCCTGGAGTCATCCTTCTCATATATGGAAATGAAGACATGTGCATGAATTATGGGGACCTCTCGATGAAGAGGATATTCCAAAGCTCGATTCAGTTTGAGTTTAAGGGGAGAGTGATCGTCTAATTGTGGTGCGATACGAGTTAAATGATGTGTTGCGAATGTTAGGGCTTCTTCAAAGATGTGCTCTCCATGGATCTGCAGATACGCTGCATCATACAGACTCAGTAGTCCCTCCACATCGCCAGCCAACGCTTCCTCGAACATGCCCTCCTTGCTCATAAACTTATTGTGATATAAATCATATGTGAACGTGTGCATGGTTGAGTGACACGTGTGTATGTTGTACTTGGGTGAAACGGGTATAAGAATGAGCTAAGATAGCTCATAGGATGCACAAACTCCATGAAACTGGTGCATGGTGGCAGGGGGTGTTTAGTGAGATCTTTGAGGAGTTGAAAGGATCAGATTGGGGTAGTTATTCAGGTGGTTGCATAGCTTGATACACCAGCTGTGATATGGAGTTAGTTACAACAAACTAACTGGCTGCATCAATCTGATTGGACTCCACAAAATCAGCTAAACTGATTGGTCCCGTAAGTTTCATGCATATGATCACATGTATATAAGCTTGTTTACCTTGCTTGTTGTGATGTACACTCTCTCAGATTGAAACTGATCAATAAAGAAGCTCTATACTCTACAGTGGACGTAGGTCATTTGACCGAACCACTTAAATATGTGTTTATTCTATTCTTCAAGAACACACACACACATATCTTCTCCATAGTTAGGTTTCTTCATTCAAAGCTTCATAGCTCAAACGTTTTTCTGTGAGATTTACTTAGAGTGCAAGGGAGTTATTCATGTCAACTGGCGCCGTCTGTGGGAAGGCAGACCAGATCAGAAAAGCAGAAGAAGGAGATTGAAGAAAGGAAGACAGCATGGTGACTACAAAGTTTGACATCGAGCGGTTTACAGAAAAATCCGATTTCGGATTGTGGAAGATCAAGATGAAGGCCATCCTTGTTCAGCAAGGATTGGTGAAGGCGATCCAAGAAGTACCTGCAAACGAAGCTGCTGCAGTGGATGCTCAAGCATTGTTAGCAGAGAATGATCTGCAAGAAAAGGCATTGAGTGCCATAATCTTGTGCCTAGGTGATAAGGCATTGAGGGAGGTTCAGAGAGAAACAACCGCCAGAGGATTATGGAAGAAACTTGATGATCTGTACACGGTAAGATCACTTGCCAATCGTTTATATCTGAAGCAAAAGCTATATTCGTTTAAGATGGTAGAGGATAGGCCTATCTTGACTCAGCTTGATGAGTTTTCTAAGGTTCTAGATGATTTAGAAAATGTTGATGTCAAATTAAGTGATGAAGGTAAGGCTGTGATTTTGTTATCTGCACTTCCAAAGTCTTTTGAAAATCTTAAAGACACTCTGTCATTTGGAAGTAGAGAAACAATAAGTTCAGAAGAAGTTGTAATGGCTCTGAAGACAAAAGAACTGCAGAAGGTTTCAGAGGGGGGCAATGGATCAGGTGAGGGATTAATGGTCAAAAGAAATGATCATGGTAAGAAGAATAATAAGAAAGGAGGATCTGACAGGAAGCAAGATAAGAAGTATGATCAATCTAGTGACAAAGAAGTTAGGAAGTGATTCCATTGTCATGAACCAGGTCATTACAAGAATAATTGTTACAAGTTAAAGGCATTGAAAGCCAAGAAAGGTGAAGCTGATAGGCAAGGACAGAAAAACCAGGCAAATCAAGTTGCTGGTGTACAAGATCAGAATGATCAAAATTACATTGAAGTTCTGTCCATAAGTTCAATGAAAATGGCAGATGGATGGGTACTTGATTCAGGATGTTCCTTCCACATGTCCCCAATAAAACAGTGGTTCAATGATTTGAAGATCTGCAATGCTGGATCAGTTCTTCTTGGTGATGATCATACATGTCAGATTAAAGGAATTGGTTCCATCAAATTAAAGATGCATGATGGAAGAATCTGTATGCTCTCAGAGGTAAGATATGTCCCTGCCTTGAAAAGGAATTTGATCTCATTGAGAGTACTAGATGGCATGGGATATGTCTATGAATTAAAGAAAGGGATTCTCACAGTGATGAAGGGAGAATCAGAAGTGATGAGAGGCATCAGACACAGAGATCTATACTTGCTTGATGGCTGGACACTTGTTGGTCAAAACAATACAACATCAGTAAGTGATGAAATATATCTGTGGCATGGAAGATTAGCACATATCAGTGAGAAGGGGTTACAAGAATTGGCTAGACAAAAGGCTATCACTACTAGTTCATCAGATAAGCTTGATCAGTGTGAGCACTGCATAATTGGTAAAGCCAAGAGGCTTAAATTTGGAGCAGGAGTTCATAATAGTAAGAGTAGGCTTGAATACATACATTCAGACCTATGGGGGCCTTCAAGAACACCAACCAGAGGTGGAGGCAGGTACTATATGTCATTAATAGATGATTACAGTAGGAAAGTTTGGGTATACATCTTGAAAACAAAAGATGAAGCATTTCAAACTTTCAAGAATTGGCTTGTTGAAGTAGAGAATAGCTGTGATGCTAAGGTAAAGACATTCAGGACTGATAATGGGCTTGAATACTTCTCTGAGGAGTTTAACAACTTCTGCAAGCAAAAGGGAATTGTGAGACATAAGACAGTTCCTGGTACACCTCAACAAAATGGTGTAGCTGAGAGGTTGAATCAGACACTGCTGGAAATGGTAAGATGCATACTTAGTAGTTCTGGTCTTGCCAAGAGTTTTTGGGGAGAAATTATTACTTTTGTTGCTTTCCTTGTCAATAGAAGTCCTTCAGCTGCACTGAATTTTAAAACACCACAAGAGGTGTGGTCTGGAAAGAAAGCAGACTACAACAGGCTCAAGGTATTAGGTTGCTTAGCTTATGCACACATAAAACAAGATAAGCTAGCACCTAGGGCTATTAAATGTGTGATGATAGGATATCCAAAGGGTGTCAAAGCATACAAATTGTGGTGCATTGAGAGTAACAAGTTTATGGTGAGTAAAGATGTTACTTTCAATGAAAGTGTAATGCCCTTAGTGAAACAAGTTCAAGGAAAAGATGAAACTGAGCTTGAGGTGGAGTCTTCCAAGGCTGATCAGAGAAAACAACAGCAAGCTAGTGTTGAATCTGATCAAGAGATAAGGAAAGAACCTAAACAGGCAATGATGATGTTTCAAAGACTGATGAGCTATTGAATAGCTATCAGTTGACTAGAGACAGAGGGAGAAGGACCATTAAACCTCCAGCTAGATTTTCTGATGCTGATATGGTGTCCTTTGCTTTGTACACTGCAATTGATGTAGATGCTTATGAGCCTAGGAACTACAAGGAAGCTGTAACTTGCAAAGAAAGTGATAGGTGGAATGTTGCTGTGCAAGAGGAGCTCTTGTCTCTGGAGAAAAATGAGACATGGAAGGTTGTTAAAAGGCCAAAAGATCAGAAACTAGTCAGTTGTAAGTGGATATTCAAGAAGAAAGTGGCACCTAAGGATTCAGGTGGAGTTAGATTCAAAGCAAGGCTAGTGGCAAGAGGTTTTTCACAAAGAGAGTGAATAGATTATACTGAGATTTTTTCTCTAGTTGTTAAACATTGTTCCATCAGAATCTTGCTAGCTTTGGTAGCTCAATATGGCTTGGAATTACATCAGATGGATGTTACTACAGCATTCTTACATGGTAAGCTTGAGGAGAAAATTTACATGGAGGTTCCAGATGGAGTTTCTGTACAAGAATCAGAAACTAAAGCATGTTTACTTCTTAGATCACTGTATGGATTGAAGCAAAGTCCAAGGAGGTGGTATCTAAGATTTGATGAATACATAATCAGCTGTGGATTCAAGAGGTCTTGTTATGACAGCTGTGTATATTTCAAGCATGACAGTGAGTATCATATGTTCTTACTATTGTATGTTGATGATATTCTCATTGCTTGTAAGTCCATGGAGGGTATTTTAGCAGTTAAGAAGATGCTTAAAGCTGAATTTGACATGAAAGATTTAGGGGAAGCAAAGGTAGTCTTGGGAATGCAGATTGATAGAGACAAAGTTGATGGATCAGTAAGGCTTTATCAAAGTATGTATTTGGAGAAGTTGCTCAAGAGGTATAACATGGACTTGAGCAGATCAGTCACAACACCAGTAAAGCAGGGTATCAGTTTGTCTACTATGCAATCAGCCAAAACCAGAAATGAGATAATGGAGATGGAGAAAGTTCCTTATGCAAATGCTGTTGGAAGTTTAATGTATTCCATGGTATGCTGCAGGCCTGATCTTGCATATGCAATGAGTCTTGTAAGTAGATTCATGAGCAATCCTGGTAGGGAGCATTGGGAACCAGTTAAATGGATACAAAAGTACATCAAAGGAACACTTATATCAGGTCTGAAGTTCAAGAAATTCACTTCAAATAATGAGTTTCTTGAAGGTTATGTTGATGCAGATTATGCAGCTAATCTAGATACTAGGAAGTCTTTGTCAGGTTATGTGTATTGCCTATTTGGGACAGCTATTAGTTGGAAGGCAACACATCAACCAGTTGTGGCTCTGTCTACAACAGAAGCTAAGTATATTGCACTAACAGAGGCAGTCAAAGAAGGTATCTGACTGATTGGAATCTTAAGTGAATTTGGGATTGAACAGAAGTCAGTTGTCATTAGCTGTGATAATCAGAGTGCTATACACTTGTCTAGGCATCAGGGTTTTCATGAGAGAACTAAGCATATTGATGTAAGATTGTATTTCCTAAGAGACTTGATAGAAGAAGGCAAGGTGATAGTCTGCAAAGTTGATACTTCAAAGAATCCTGCAGATTTTCTAACTAAGGCTCTTGCAACCTCAAAATTTGAGTTATGCAAGAGTCTGATCAGTGTTGTCTAAAAGAAACATGGTGGAGTTTGTGCTGTACTCATTAAAGAACAGTGAACTGAGGAAGCTGCACTCATTAAAGGCAGTGGAGTGGAGGAAGAGGTTTGATAGTTTCATACGATTTAAGGTGGAGATTTGTGATATAAATCATATGTGAACGTGTGCATAGTGGAGTGACACGTGTGTATGTTGTACTTGGGTGAAACGGGTATAAGAATGAGCTAAGATAGCTCATAGGATGCACAAACTCCATGAAACTGGTGCATGGTGGCAGGGGGTGTTTAGTGAGATCTTTGAGGAGTTGAAAGGATCAGATTGGGGTAGTTATTCAGGTGGTTGCATAGCTTGATACACCAGCTGTGATATGGAGTTAGTTACAACAAACTAACTGGCTGCATCAATCTGATTGGACTCCACAAAATCAGCTAAACTGATTGGTCCCGTAAGTTTCATGCATATGATCACATGTATATAAGCTTGTTTACCTTGCTTGTTGTGATGTACACTCTCTCAGATTGAAACTGATCAATAAAGAAGCTCTATACTCTACAGTAGACGTAGGTCATTCGACCGAACCACTTAAATCTGTGTTTATTCTATTCTTCAAGAACACACACACACATATCTTCTCCATAGTTAGGTTTCTTCATTCAAAGCTTCATAGCTCAAACGTTTTTCTGTGAGATTTACTTAGAGTGCAAGGGAGTTATTCTTGTCACTTATCAAACACACCTGTTTCAACGCACCATCCATTCACGATTCATCTTTTGAAGAGTTCAAAACATAAACGTCCCGTATTTTTTAGTTTTTTCGAAAAAGGTCCAAAATTAATTAGGAAATTCATTTTCATCCCAAACCTTCAGTTTTGTATCGATTTCGTCCCAAAACAATAATTTTTACTAATTTCGTTTCATAATTTTGTAAAAGCACTGATTCAGTCCAATTCCATGGAATTAGAAAAAATTGAACATTTTAAAGTAAAAATGACCATTTTAAAGAATTTAAAAGTTATGAGACTATTTAAGAGAAATTAAGTTTTTGGACTATTTTAAATTGGGTAAATATCAAAATTAGTCCTTTAAATATGAGATTTTCCAACTTTAGTCCTTTATCATTTGCAATTCTCAATTTTGGTCATTTTTTTGTCCAGTTTTAGTCCTTTTGGTCCAGATTTAGTCCTTTTGGTTTAGTGTTGGTCATTTTTTCAAAATTTGGTCCTTTTTATGTCCGCTATTGGTCCTAAATGTATACACTTTTGGACCATTTTGGACATTTTTAACATAAAGGACTAAATTTTGACAAAAAGGACTAAAACTGGACCAAAATGATCAAAATTGGACAAAAAAGGACCATAATTGAGAATTGCAAATGATAAAGGATTAAAGTTGTAAAATGTCATATTTATAGGATCAAATTTTATATTTACTCATTTTAAATTTGTAAGAGACAATTTTGATTTCAAACTTTCTTTTGAATCTGTATAATATAATATAATTAACTTGAATTGCGAAGGGCATATTAAACACCATACTGCAAGAAACATGGCGCTGATGCTGCCTGAGTAGACGAAATCGAAGCGCAGTAGTGAACAAATCATAGTCACCATCTTCCTGCTCATATATTTCTTGGAGTTTCTCTTCGATCTCTCTCTCAAAATGATATGCCAATCCCAGACGCTCGACCGTGTCGATTAATATCATGAGTTTGGCATATGCTGCAGTCATTAACATGCTTCTTGCTTCTTTCTTCAAAGCTTCCATTCCTTGTGCGTACTTCGTCTGAAGCTGCGTATGTCATCTCAAAATATAAGCATTATTTACGTAATTAAACTGAAAGATGCAGCGAGGATAATTGCATGCATGTCTGCATACATATCCATGTATTTAAAAAACTAAAGGATATATTAATTACTCAATATATACACCTGATCGTCCAAGGAAAACTCAGAGAAAATATCTTTGCGACGGGGATGAATGGTGACAGGAGGCCTCACATCAACAACACTAGCAGTCACAGCAGCCATTGCAATATGATTGGATGATGATTTTGTGAAATGGAAAAACAACTCTAACCATTTTATAGTCACATGGTATGGGGACAAATCATATATTAATTATGAGTGAGGCTCCTGTGCACCCGGGCGCACGGAGCATATTCCGTGCGCCTTTACAATTTTCATGCCCCTTTACAATTTAAACCCCTAGCAATACATAGGTTTAAATAGGATTGGAGGGGAGGGTTGTGTTCACATGGGGACACGGAGCATCTTTCCGTGTCCCCGGGCGCACGGGAGCTTTTGCCATTAATTATTATACATTGATTGGAAATAGGATATATGCAAATTATTTCGATTTAAAAGTTCTCCTTAATTTAAAAATGCTCAATAAACTCAATTTGCAAAATTCAAAAGTACTATTGATGACATTAAATTTTTTTAACAGTAAAATCTAGTCTATCAACTCCTAGAAGTTGAATACAGTTTAAAAAAGTGAAAAACTTGGATACAATATTCAATTATGAGCAGTCAAGAACTAATTAGTCCAACAGCTATCCTAATCCTAATATATTAAATATGTGAAGGATTAAAAACATTTTTGGATTATAATCTACCTATTATGTTTTATTATCTACCTATTAGCCACCAAGTAACATTTTTTTAATAATTATTATTAATGAATTATTGAAATATTATACAACAATTAACTTGAAACTTTATTATCTGTTGTAATTCTAGCATCTATTAGACTTCTGTTGGTGCAGACCCTATTTAGATTTGCAGGAAATTTTGGAGAAAACATCATCTCACATGCTAGAGGGATAAATGGTCATGGGAGGCCTCTTGACATCTAAAACGCTAGCAGAAGCCACTGCAGTTCATTTACTCAAAATGTGTTGATGATGTAGTGAAATGGCAAAAGAGCATTCACTATTTTATATTTGTGATCACGTGCATGGAGGTCACTATAGCGAACAAAATTTAACAACTTATGGCTGGCAAGCATTTTTTTGTCTCTATTATTTAGGGAAAAAAATCAAAATCATCATTTAATTAAGTATGATTGATTTCAATTTTAGTACTTTTTAATTTACAAATTTTAATTTTGGTTATTTCTTATTCGATTTGGTCTTTTTTATCCAAATTTAGTCCTTTTAACAAATTAGGTCCAATTTTTTTTGTCTAAATTTAGTCATTTATGTCCAAAATTTGTCCAATTTTAGGAAAATATCAATTTTGGTCATCTAGGATAGGCCAAATCCAATTTCTTAAAAGTAATCCTCCGTTCGAATTTAGTCTTTTTGTCTACTTTTGGTCATTTTCTCGCTGGAAATTTCTTAAAAGTAATCGGAAAATAGAGCATGAGATGCACGTGCTGGAAAATTTTGAAATTAGTCATTTATGTTTGACATAATCCAAATTCAGTCCACTTAAAAATTCTAGTGTCCGATTTTAGTCCTTTTTATCCAGTTTTGATTTCTTATTAGTCAGAAATTACTGTCGTCGGAAATTTGAGCATGAGATACACAAGCCCAACACATTTTTGGCTATCTCCGATAGTTTTTTCTTATGTGGCAATTTCACTTAATTAATTTCATTCTTCATAAATACATAAATGCGGTATTGGCTTGTTTCGCCTTCTCGGCTAAGGAAGCCGTCATGGGAAAGTCCCTATACCCTAAATCCAAAACCTCAAAAAAATTCTCTATATCTCTTTCATCTCTTTATTAGCTTCGCTAAGCTCCTTGGTGGTGGTTCTTGCCGCTGCTTCAAAACTCTCTTCCTTCACTGCTTGGTTCAACTACATAATCGATGAATTGATTGTAGCATAGTGAATTAATAAAATCAAGTAGATATTGGGGAATTATTTTTTTTCTATGGATTTTATGTAGATCCCATTTACAAACATCAACTTCAGGGAAGACATCAACCATCGAATGATGGTCGTTGATCTTGTCCATCAGATAATGATTTATTAGCTCATTATCGGCCAAACAAAAACGGAAACCTTTCGATAAAAATTCAAATTTCATGGCTTCGCCACATGAATAAATGAATCACATTAATCAACAACAATCCCCAAATTTTAAAAAGCAGCAGCAACACTGAAAAAAATTAGCTAACCAGTACAGAAATAGCAAAACTAAATCCCTAAAATTGATCCATTTCAGTATGAACTAGAGAGAAAAAGGCATAAAATCGCCTAGAAATCTACTCCGCAAATCCTCTATCATCACGCACTTGCATACTTCAAAAAACTCAGAAACCCCAAAAAATGCTATGGATTAATCAGTGATCCTTGATGGAGTTCAGCCGTAGTCCGTTGTGTGATTTCTACATGCCTAATCAATACATATATTTGTGAGGAAGGTTATGATGGGATGATTGAAATAAGTGAAACTACCATATAAGCAAAAACAATAGAAGACAGCAAAAATACAATTTTTTTGGCGTTTGCATCTCACGCGAGTGAGACCGTCTCATGTGAGACCGCCTCACTTAAAAACACAATTTTTGATTATTTTTAAGGACGACACTTGCGTGAGACCTAATAAGAGTGAAAATTAGCGTGTTTTAATGTCCAATTTAACACTTTTTTTATGGATATTGCTGTCATGTATAGCGCAAGTGTCTTATATTCAATATATTTGATAAAAAGGTACATTTGAGGTGTTTTATTATGTTTTAAGTAGAAAAATGATCAAAAATGCAAAGTTGGAAAAAATGTGCAACTTGTGTAAGAATGTTGAAAAATGAACGTCCAACTTGTGTAATTTTTATGTTTGTATGGAGCTCTGAATTAGAAGTGTAATACATGATTGGAAAGCCACAGAAGAGAGGGTCGTTTTGGCATAAGGAACACCTCAATCGAATTCCAAACGAGGAATTTATGATCAAAATGGTGACATCGCACAAGTTATTCTTGTTCAGCACAGATGTTCCACTTTGCATGACTTTTTACATATACAAATGTTAGAGTTTCTGATAGTTCTTAATATAGATAAAAAGCCAATGAAGAGAGGATCGCGTGACCACAAGAATCATTCAAATCGGAGCTCGGATGTGGAAGTTATGCATGAAACGGTCAAACTATACAATCCCGCTCAATCTGAAGTAATCCCGCTAAACCAAGATATTTTGGTCGAGCGACGGTCGAGCTGTGTGAAATTTTCAGATCCGCGAGTAGGTATTTCGCTCGACCTTCGATCAAAGTCAATTCCGCTCAACCAAGACCGTTTTAGTCGAGCGGGGACACGGAAACCTTGGTCTTTGGGCAAGTTTGTCACCCTGTGAACCATTGACCAGTTGAATTGTCTATCCGTGCAGGTAATTGTTCAAAAATTTTGTTGAAGTCAAAAGACTTGGAAGTCCTATAAGTTTGAATTCTTTTACAAAAGGACCAAAATTGAATAAATTAAAAGTTACAGAACTAAAATTCATACAAAATGACTAAAATTAAAAAAGCTAAAAGTTAAAGAACCATGAATTTAACCAAATTAAAGGATCAAAATTTAAATTTTCTGGTAGCTGGGAAACTTTAATTATATGTTTCAAATGACTAGGGGATTAACAAAAAGGGAATTACTACATTGATCAACTATTTTGGGATTGGAAAGAGTTAAAATAAAGTAACACGAAATATAAATCGACATGACACAACCAGAGAATAGATGATATTATTTTGTATTAATTACAAGAAAAATTACGAACTTTACTCCTATTATAAATAATTCTTACTTTTGAGTAATCGTAAAAAAGAACTCCATCTTTAAGCATTATTTCAAAACATACCATTTAGAAGGGGTGCTTCAAACCTTACAACCCAACATTCCTTTCAACCATTGTATTTCAAACGTGCAATCTACACCATTTAAATTTTAAAACTAGCATAATTTGTTAATTGACAACACTTCCATGAGAAATTATATTATTCCAAGGCACTGATATACGAATTTCCACCAGTTTAGACGAGAGCCATGACCAAGATCTACGAAAGTAAATGTTAAAATGGGCCATTGAAACTCAATTGCCCATGAGAATAATCATGATCATGTACGAAATAGAAGCTTTGAGAATGTTCACACCCAACTATAAATATGGGCCTTTGTAACTAAATTGGTAGTGGTGAAAACATCATTAACCCATTTCCAATTCCCCTGCCTACTCTGTTTCATACCCTTATTGTCTACATTCTTCTATCATTTATTAACCCTTTCTAACCATCACATATAAAACCTTCCATCCTAAATACTATCAACCCATATCCTAAATACTATCATAAACTCCATTCTTTCATTTGTGCTAATCATTTCACGTGTGCTGCTCAAAGTGTGGTTCGGTGTGCTTTAACATCATCTAGTTCAACATCTCAAAAGTTGTAAAACTAATTGTTTATTTAACAAAAAAAATTAGAAATAGGAAAATCAGACATGCAGAAGAGGTGAGACTGATTCACCTCCTCCATTATTGCTTATTGCAGCTACCGGCCAACCGCAGTTTCAGATATCCATGTTAAATGGAGAAGGGTGGATTGATAAATAGAGACTCAATATAGGGTCCAACCACGTATTTAGGGTTGGAAAAAGCATCTCCTTCGTGTTTGTAGCCGGTGTCTACTAACCTCGCAATGTTGAGAAACGTCATTACGGCTTCTTTTGGGACCTCACCCTCTTGTCTGAATTTCAACAGTGTCTTGCTTCGACAGACCATGTTGTTTCATGTAGCAATCCACAGCAGTTAGGGTTTTCCCTCCCTTGCTCTCACGCTGCAAATGCAAACATGCGGATACATCATGCGGTCCAATAAAAGGGAAAATATTAAAATTCGTCCTTTAAGTATGATCGATTCTAATTTTAGTCATTTTGTATTTGAAATTCTAAATTTTGGTCCCTCTTCTTTTTTTCTTTATTTTTATTTATTTATTTTATTTTTATTTTTTCTGATTTTTTTTTTCAAATTTAGTACTTTTATCAAATTTAGTGTTTTTTATCCAAATTTTGGACAAAAATTGGACAAATTCTGATATAAAGGACAAAATTTGGATTAAAAATTGGACTAATTTTGATATAAGGACAAAATTTGAACAAAAAGAACCAAAATCGAATAAAAACTTACCATATTTGAGAATCGCAAATGAAAAACAACTAAAATTAAAATTAGTTATACTTAAAGGACAAATTTTGATATTTTCTCACGAATAAAATAGAGCTCAATCGAGTAGTAAGCTTACTTGGTGGCTGCCCAAGTCCTTGTAGAATCGCGTAACCATGGCAACGGATATGGAGATTCCAGGCCGACTCACCAACCAGTCAATTGTTTCTTTAGTATTAGATTTCAAGAATGGGAAAGCAGCCGTGAGTGTATAGTAGAGGCGACTTGTAATCTCTGAATTCTTAACAAAGTCTTCAAATGAAGGCATTGATTGTCTCTCCGCAACCCACTTCTGCTCTTGGTTGTAAGCCCATGCAAGTTGTTTCGCCTGATTCCTCACCACAATACACAATATATATCAGAAAATCACATGTTAAATCAAAAGGATTAGGTGAAATTTTTTAAATAAATGGGTGGCGGCCTGGAATTTTGTTAGATTATGACACTTATGTCATATTAAAAGGTCACTTCGTCTAAAAGTTTAAGTTAGTAAAGAGAAGTATCACTTAATATTTAATATATTCTTATTCTACATATTCCATATACTATTCCATATCTTAAATATATGTCATGTGTCACAATCAATGTCTAAATTACCGCCAAGTGTTTAAGGATATAATGGTAAGTATTAGAATATTGTATTTGAATAAAAACATGTTATATATGAAACACTGGGACATCCTTTGGAAAATTTTAGAATGACAACTGATTAAGTATTAAATGGTACGTACTCCTTTCTACAAATTTAAGCTTTTAAATGAGATAATCATTTGACAACATATAGATATAGAGAGAGAGAACGCTAAAATTTTGATTAGTCCCACAACTAATCCTAACTTTAATTGGTTTGTTTTGGTTCATTTTTTGCTGAAAATGTCATGTGCACGTGACACTCAAATGAAGACATAAGTTAACCAATCAAATTAGTTAAGGGACTAAATTAAAATTCAAATGAAGACATAAGTTAACCAATCAAATTAGTTAAGGGACTAAATTAAAATAAGTACTTGGGAATGAAATAAAAGGATTTTTAGTTAAGGGACCAAACCTTTTAGGAAAAATAGATTTTTTCATCCGTTAACTTTCATTCAGTTTGAAATTAGTCCATTAACTTTTTCAATTTTGAAATTAGTCCGTTAATTTTATAACAATTTTGAAATTAGTCCATTAACTTCATAAAATTCAACATTTTGGTCCTTTGACCTGCTATGGCAGGTCATTTGAATATTTTCACTCCAATTAATTTATATCATATTTTTATTTAACCAATTTTATCTCACTTTTCATTTTTCACTTCCGTATATCAAACAAATAATATTAATCTCAATATTAAAGTGGAGCAAATTTAACTAAATATTGATACTTCCTCCATCCGCTCGAAAGAGGGTATTTTTTCCATTTTGGTCGTCCGTTTCAAAGAGAGTCACTTCATTTTTTACACAGATGGGATCCACACACACCCACTAATACAATTAAAATATGGGATCCACACTCCCACTAATACAACTACCCACTACATATTAAATAACAATACTTCTTAATCAACGTGCACAAAAGCAAAATGCCCTCTTTCGGACGGACGGAGGGAGTATAATATAAATTCTTAGTGTGGGCTTTTTTTTGTAAAATAGTATATATATATATATATATATATATATATATATATATATATATATATATATATATATATATATATATTTTACATATTTTTTATTTTTATCTTTTAGAATAACCTGCTAATGACCTGTTGAAACGGACGATTTTGTTGAACTTGGTAAACATGATGGACCATTTTCAAAATTTTCAAATATAATAGACGATTTTCAAAATTTTGCAAATATAATGGACGATTTTCAAAAAGTGAAAACTTATGGACTAAATTCAAAATTGGACAAAGTTAACAGACGAAAAAATCTATTTTCCCTAATATAAATTAACCCAAAAAAAATCCCATTTGGAATGCGTTTAATATCTTTCAACAGCTTTCAATCATTAAAGAAAACGCTGGTCGCTGGCATGTACTAAAATACGCCAAATTGGGCTGGGCTCCTGGATCGGTGGCCCATTATTTCTCTTTTAAATTTGGGCTTTATGCTCTCATCAAGTGGGCTTAATGGGATATGATTTGATCGAGTTATTGGGCCAAACTGTTGGGGAAAGCCGACATAATTTCTCAAACTAATTCAAATTTATTGCCACTGAACTTCTTTATGTATGGAGGAATTAGTATTTTATTTATTATAAATTTCGATAAAGCCCAAATATTAGTAGCTATTAGCCACGCATGCATATTAATGATATCATGTGGATACATATGAATGCGTTGCAATTGTAAAAATATCATGAAAACATCAATTGAAACCAATATGTATTACTATATTATTTATTTATTTATTTATTTTAAGGACGCAAAATAAAGCTCGTATTCATTCAAGATAATAATAATATTGTTACATCCATTGCAAAGCAAGCAATGGAAAAAGCACTCATGAGTAACATAAAGCTACAATAGAAGGTCGACATAATAAAGACCTTCATTTATTTTTAGTGAATTAATTTCTCGTAGGTTTGTCGGAAGGACGTCTATTCCTTGAATTTAAGTCACCCTGCAAATCACAATTTTACATGAAATAAATTAATTATTTTCAAGAGGTGGAGAATAATAACATGATATATGTATAACATACTAATATCTAATTAACCAAATGTGCCAATACACAAATTAAAATATTGCACTTCTAATGGTAAAGAATCAATATCATCCGTAAAAGTCTTTTTCCTTATCGGTGCAGGGATCGGTTGAGCTATTGGTATCAATATCAGCACACGGGTAACTAAGTAGGCTAACTCACTTGACTATTATTAGACTTCTCATTAAAGTAAATGACCCATATTTGATTTTCAATAAAAAAATAAAAAATCAGCACACGGGTCGATGTAGAATTAGTGGGGATAGTTTTTCTTTTATTTTTATTTTTAGGTATTTATAACATTCAAGGTTAATTTTGAGACTTCGCCCACAATATACAAATTGATAAAAATGTGTTTACTTAGTTGCCAAATTAAATTGCTTTTCTAATTTGACAAAAAACTTATGTGAAGTAATTTCACTAAATGAATTTTATGAGACATATAAGAAATAATAGTATTCTTAATAAAAATAATATCTAGTCTATAATATGTAATTACCGTCCAACTGAACTATGCAATAAATAATTCATAAGAATATAAGAAGTGACAACTATATAATAAATAATAATAATAAAATGGTGTCACCACAAAACAACCTAACACAATATTTGCTCTTTTAATTTTTTGGTTAAATTTTCTATTTTTACTAACAAACCGACAATTTAACATATTCCCTCCGTCTGATTTCCATCTCCTCATTTAACATAGACGCACAAATTTAAAAAACATCACTTTTTGAGGGTAACGTGCTATTTTCGGTAATTAAAAAATCGTAAGACATGTTATGTGCGGAAAAATTAATGGATGAAAATTTTGAAATTAAATTAGTGTGATGTTGGGATAGTAGTTGATTATCATTTCTTTTTTATGAAATTATGAAGTTGAATTTGACACTGTTTGAATCAAAAAGTATAAAATTGAAGTTGAGAAATGGAGTATATGTAAAAAAAATATATACATTTACGTACTTTGAGCAATCAGTGTTAGGGCTGATCTTGTAAGGAATGCTGACGTCGCATTGGCCTGGAAGTCCGGCGGCCTTGCCGAGGTTGGCACCGGTGTATGAACCGGCAAGTAATTTCAGGCATCTGCAGACACTCTGTCTATCCGGTGTGGTTTTGGCCGCACCGTAGAGACCTTTTATACCACCACAGCACCCGCCTAACGGTCCTTTTCCGGTCACGTACGGTAAACATGGATTGAGGTACGAAATCACGGTACCGCAACCTATTGCCGCCTCAGCCGGTGGAGCAACCACCGCCGCGACGACCACCATCATGCAAATCAACTTCATCAATCCAGCCATTGGATTACGACGTTAATTTGATGAAAATTGGAGAGTGATAATTGATTGAAATATTATGTGTGTGTGTGTGTGTTGTGGTGTGGAATGTGTGCATGGAGGTGCAACCTTTATATAGACTAAAGATTTTTAGTGAATTATTTGATTGTGGGTGTAAGTTGGTAGTTGGATGAGCTATTAATTATGCACATATTTCATAATAATATGTAGTTGGGGGAATTGAATAGGGTTGATCATCTATTTCAATCATTAATTTATTAAAACATTGCTAGATAGTCAATTGAAGGTGCAATAAAATTGTGACACGTAATTTTGTACGTTACATTTTTCATGCAGCGTAGATGGACTAATTAATACTGTGGGGTCTTTATTTTCTGATGATTAATTAACCCTCCACACTTGTATAGATGGAACTTCGTATGATCATAGGATTTCACATTTTAATGTAATGTTTTATTACTCCCTCCATCCCGGGTATTTTTACCCGTTTGTACGGGCACGGAGATTAAGACATTTTATTTTTTTAATATATAATGTAAGAGAAAGTAGGGATAAATTAGTAATTTAAAAGAAAAAAATGAATAAAGTTATTGGGAATGATGAATAAAGTGTAAAAAAATAATTAAAGTTGTTGGGATTGTAAAAAGTAGGTAATAAAATATTATGTATTTTGCCAAAAATGGAATGGGTAAAAATACGTGGGACGGAGGGAGTATTAATTTTTGTTGTATTATAGACATGCATGCATTCATTGTATGTGTGTGTGTGTGATCTTATACAACCAAGACAAGTGGAGGATGGTGATTTGTTTGATTGAAGTGTTGGTGAGATCAACAAAAGGCAGCTGCAGGAATTGAAGCATGAACAAGAGGCCGTACGATTGAATGCATCTGTTAAACGACCACCTTATCTAAAAGCTTAAGCTGGTAGAGAGGAGAACCATTTAATACTTAATCACTCTAACACGCCCCCTCACATGCAGGCGGGAATTTTTGCCTCAAGCCTAGCATGTGGAATTTTCTTATAAATGGGTGGCGGTGAGGTTTGAACCCTGGACCTTTGTTAACCATGGGCTCTGATACCATGTTAAATGACCACCTCATCTAAAAGCTTAAGCTGGTAGAGAGGAGAACCATTTAATACTTAATCACTCTAACAGCATCTCATCCATGCATCAAGAAAGGAATCAAGTTGGTTAGTTTGTTAGTTAATTGAGTTGTTAGTTGGTTGAGCTAACTAAAGCAGCCACGTGAAATTCCAACCTGCAGCACATCAGTTGGGTTTTTGGTGTTCATATAAGCATTATGAACAGCCGATTGAATCCATTAAGTGAAGCAACATATCAGTTACAAGTTCAGAGAAAGCACATTAGGGTTTAAGTGCATAAGTTCATCATCATCTTCCTTAAGTGTATTGTAATCATCTTAGTGAGTGTTCTTTCCTTCAAAGTGGATGTAGGCTTAAGACAAACCACTATACATCTTTGTGTTGATCTCTTTCATTTCGTTTTTCGTTCATCAATCAATTCGAGAGTGAAACATGAGTGATCAATCAACCAAGTGTGTGAGTTCTTGAGTGCTTCATCAAGTTCTTGCTTAATATTCACAAGAATTTTAATACCTATTATGTATTTACCGATAATGATTGATGATATCCCTAAATTAGTTTAGACCATACATTTTAATTTAGTTTTCTTGAAGAATTTCTCATTTTCTTATAAATTGTGATGATATCCCTAAATTAGTTTAGACCATACATTTTAATTTAGTTTTCTTGAAGAATTTCTCATTTTCTTATAAATTGTGGGGATCGACGGAGAAAAAGGGTCCCATGATAAAATAAACAAATATGCTCAAATAATCACAAAATAATTAATAAAAGTTTTCAGTCACACAATTTTTTTTTCTATTTTTTTTAAATCACATTTGCACATGATTTTTCACGTCATCATGAGTTTTTGTGGAATTATATATACCAATTTAAATCCCTTGTTTTATAATTGTATTTCAATGCGTATTTATAAGGATAAAAGCTGTATCCTAAAAAATATCATTAAATCCCTGCACATGCTCTTAGCGTCAATTAGAAAATAATTATAACAAATGACGACATTCATTTAATAAAATGAAAATAGAAATACATCTAAAACTATATTACAAAATTTCCATTGCTTGCTACTGAGACTCGTGAGAATAATTAACTCATGAGGTGCTTGATTGAGGACATAGGGTGGGGTTAATGAGAATGAAGGTATATCGATTCTCATTATTGATGCTTGTTTAATTTAATAGGAAGCAAAATTCCTCAATTATTCTCATTGATTCAATAACTACTCCACACTTTTTAATTACTTTAAATTTTAATGTGATTGATCTTTTTAATAATATATTCATCGTCATTCCAATCAAAAAAAATTCATACGAAGCAGCCCCTCAATACATGGGGATAGGTATGAGTGACTTTGCATTAGGCAATGAAATTTTAGATGATGATAATAAATTTTTTAATGAAAATGTAGTTGAGCTATAAAATGAGTCCGATGATGTTGACACATCCAACATGGTTGAAAGTGAAACTTTGGTTAGTTGGACAAACTTCAATTGGAAACATGATGGGGTGGAAAATTAAAAAGGAAAACCTGTAAATGCTAAGGGTGAGAAATTGAAATTGAAAATACAGTATAATGTAGTTGATGATAATGTAGTTGATGAGTGTGATGATTTTGATAAAAAGAGGTTATATATATAATAATGGTGATGATTAATGAGCCTAGATATCCGGTGTTTAATCCGATATATACTTATAACCTTCATGAATTTGGCATAGCTATAAGGATGACATTTTTCCACAGAATTTAAGAGAGTTGTATAATCACATGCTATTTAGTATAAGAGGAGTATTTATTTTCCTAAGAATGATAACATATGAATATATAATAAATGTGCTGATAAGAAATGCAAATGATGCTTTGAAAAGAAAAAAAAGAAAAAAGAAGTCGCGTTTCAAATTGAGAATTAATATTACAAAATTGCATTTCAAATTAAGAATTACAATCACAAACATACTTGTGTTGTTACTGGAAAAGTAAAAATTAAAAAATATTTTTTTTAATGTATTTCTAGTTTTGGTTAATTGTTGTTTGTATAAAGGGAAGATGCATGCTGATAGCTAGGAGTGGAACTGACAGTATAATATATATAGCTAATGATGATGTTGAGGCTGAGTGGTGGGTGTATGAACAATGGCCCTCAAATAGTTCAATATAAAACTGCTAGGAAATATGTGAGCATTTTTACTTCTTCTTTTTTTTAAAAAAAAATTGTTTGTTTTCCAAATAAATAAATAAATAAAATTAATTGATCTTCATCCTGTATTCAATATTTTTACTTAACAAATACCATGCATTATTTTATTTGCATAAGATGGGAACAAATATTTGTGTCTCAAAATTAAGATGAACAAATCCAATAAAAAAGACGTAAGTTAAGTGTCCATTTCTTTCGTTGTATATTTGTAATAGTGGTATTTTAGGAGTGACTTAGTTCAAATTTCGAAATATTAACAAAAATGAGAATCATTAATGAGAGTAATCGTAATAGGGATGAAGGGGGTGCCGTATTTAATAAATCAATATATATGATTGAAGAGTCAAGATTCTCATTTTCTCGTGTTAAGCATGAGGAATAAAAATCAATATCCTCTACTTTCCATTACCCTCCGTTGATACCCTTATCAACCATCCTCTTAAAACATTACTCCTTTTCTTAATTAATAGATTGGTGGGTCAAACGAACAGATGAAGGAGATATAGATGTTGGACCATCCACTCAACTAAACAAATCACTACATGATTAAGATGGTACAACATCGTAAATATACATGAACACGATTCAAAACAATTTAAGTTACAAAAAAATTATTGTGAGGAGTGTACGGAACTATTACAAATTATTATTCTTCTAAGTGAAACTAATTACTCATTTAGAAGAGTAACATTTTCTAATTTGTTCCCAGCAAAAACTTACCATGCAATAATTTGCGTTTTTTTTTTCCTTTTCAGAAATAGATTATTCTTTTGTATGAAGAGATTTATATATTTTTATTTTTCTTTCAAAAGAATAATGATTATTCAACTTTAGGCTGACAGCCCAATTATAATGGGCCCATATTGTATGTTTGGTCTGGGCCGTTTGAAAAATTATTTGGAAGATAAAGGCCTAGTTTTGGTGGACCATACTAAACCCATTTTGTAGCTAAACGTAGTGGTTAGGTGGGCCCTCACCACTTTCTCTAGACTATTGCTGTTTTTTTGTTTGCTTATTTATTTATTTATTATTATTTGTTCTATTTGTTTGTTTTAGGCCTCCTCATTATTTTATTTAAGAATACAAAAACAAATAAAATTAAAATAATGGTCTTAAAACTAAAATGGATAATATTGTGGTGTGATTGTGAATTTCCCAACCCAGACACTAGTTTCAATTTCTTATTTGATATTATTGCTGATATTTTGCCTTAAAACACAATGAGAAAAAAAAAAAGGATTTTAAAGAAAAAAGAAAGAAGAAAATTTTCAGAAACATTAAAGTAATTACTCCATTATTATTATTTTTTAGCACTAAAAAGATTTTATAGCTCATATTGTAACACTAAATCAAATATATTAATTTTAGCTTGAAATAAATTACTAGTATTTACTCATTGATAAATGTTATTGATTTATTTATTTATTGATAATGTGTTATTCATGCACGTCCAATAAACTAATATACGAAGTAAATAAAATCAATATAGCAAAAGATCTCGTCAAGAGTCAGCACACTATCTTTCATAATATATTTGGATTAATCTGCAAATTCAATTTATTTGTATGTTTGGAGATAACTGAATTTGATATTTTGAATTATACAAAATGAAACCTCAATTTTATAATATTACACTCTCATGTAAAAAGCTCATTTTCCCACAATATTACACTCTTAAGGTTCGATCTGATTTATTATACAAGATTTTAATATAATACTCTTTATTATAAAAAAAATTTCTTAATCAAATATTAATATCTTAATAATTCAAATTATCGTTTAGTGTAAAAAAAATTATTATTATTAATTAAAATGATATTCTTTAAAATAAAATATACTATATTCTTCAACACCTTATTTTCATATGTCGTAATATTTTTTCTCATTTCCAAATAAATGAAATAAAATTATACTAATATTAAACAATAAAATAAAATACAATTTAATTTCAAAATTATAATATAATTTTTTAATTTTTCTTAATTAAAAAATAAAATTATCCCAAACAATAGATAAAATAAAATATACTATTATCCCCATAATTTTTCTTAAGTCGAAGAATATGAAAATAACCAGAGTAAACAAATACTAATAATTAAATGAAAAAGAAAAAGCCATAGGCAAAGAGGAAAAAAGCTTTCCTCAGTTCTTCCACACTTTTATCCCCATAATCATTCAGCTCAACTTTCCCCAAATTTCCTAGGGTTTCCAGCTTTCTTTTCACCATTCACCAGGAGACACTCATATACCTAATGTTTTACTCGGATTTTGGCAGCTGGTCTTCTAGCACTGAATTTGCATTCATTTACGACCATTGATCCTTAGAATTTCTGTGATTTGCGTTCTCCAGGTACAATGCTGAACCCAGTCTTTATTTTCACTTGGGCACCTGAAAAACCCACTCTTTTAGGTGTTTGTGCGTGTGATTATATTGATTTGCTTGAAGCTGGTTAAGGTGTGTGTTGTTTTGAATGATGGGTTTTGCGTTTAGAGTGGGATCTTGGGCTATCTTAAAGCTGCATTTTGCTGTTTTTTTTTTAGATGGGATGTGTGACTAGTTGTTTTTATTTGGGGATTTAGATTCTCCTGTTTTTGTTGGATGAGTGAAGATATTTTTGTAATTAATGGAAGAAAAAAGCGTGGAACCAAAAGAAACAGCTGCTGCTGCTGCTTCTTTTATCTCGTTTCTCTTGTGTTGATTTTGTAGTTTCTGTTGATATTCTCTGTATTTTGAGACGATGATTAGATTTTCTTTGAATCTGGCCTAGTTTTTATACTCTTTTCTTTGAGATTCTTGCTACTTGAAATTTAGAAAAATAAAAATCTTTTTTGGTTATGGATAAATTGGAATAAGGGGCAGATAGTTAGTGCTCCTGGAATCTCACGTTATTGGTGGTAAGTTATATTTGATTTTACTCTGCTTTAGTTGTTTTTCGTTACTCAATAGAAGCATAATTGGGTGAAATTTGATGTATACCTCACTTGGGAGGACTAAACTTGGCATACAAGGACTGTTTTACTAAGTTCTTAAGTTTCTGCTTTGATTATTTTGTACTTCTTTGTCCTTTTCCATTCTCATTTGTAAATAGTATAATTTTTTCAATCTTATTTTGTAGGTATACCGCATAAGTGCTGATTTCTCCATAACTGTTAATTACCGTGGGGGGCTCTATGATTATATCACAACTGTCAATGTTGCCTGACGGTTAGTGGGCGTTATGGATAGTGTAAAAACTGCTACGCAGCTCAAGGGTAAAAAATCTTGCCTTTTATCTTCACTATGTTCTCTACTTTTGCTTCTAAATGGCTTTGAATGTGTCCCTTCAAAAAAAGTGGCTTTGAATGTGGGAGACTTGATAGTATGGGCTATTTTTTGTTGATACCTGCCTCTTGCTAGTATTTGTCTTTACCTCATCTGTCAGCTTGCTTGTGTTTCTTTGTTTTCTACAACAAGTAAAAAATCATGTACTGTGGTATTATTTTTTATCCAAGCTCTTTCTGAAATCGCAGGCTCTTGGTTCCCCTGGTTACTACAATTTACAATCTGGCTGTGCAGCATTGATAATGCGCGGGCTATGGAGACGCTTCCTGAGCTCATACATGTTTCTTCAGTGTCTGCTCTAGCTAGCGCTCCGAAAAGTGGAATTTTCAAACCCATCGAAATTTCACCTTCTGTTATTCCACATTATTCATTACCGGGTGGCTCATTGCCGCCAATGTACCCTACCTATCCAACTACTTATGATCCAGTCTTGACTGGACGATGCCCTGTAAATTTTTCTTCTATTTCAAGTATTCTGGAGAAAACAGCATCCGATTGTAATCAGCCATTAGCAGGAGTAGTGGGAAATGTTATATGCTGCCCGCAGTTCAGTAGCTTGCTTCGCATATTCCAGGGATTTTATAGCACCAGTTCCGATACTCTAGTTTTACAGAATGGAGTTGCAGATGATTGTTTCAAGGATATTGTCAGTATTTTATCCAGCAGAGGAGCAAACAGCTCACTACCTACCATATGCTCGACAAAATCTACAAATCTCACTGGTGGCTCTTGTCCTGTCAAGGACATGACAACTTTTGAGAAATTAGTGAACACGAGCAAATTATTAGAGGCTTGTAGCAACATTGATCCTCTTAAAGAATGCTGTAGGTCAATTTGTCAGCCAGTAATTATGGAGTCTGCACTCAAATTATCAGGAGTACAACCATACATGAATGATAATATGGATTCATTTGGACTTTCTAGTCATGTTGATGTGCTTAATGATTGCAAGGGGGTGGTTTTCTCATGGCTTTCAAGGAAGCTTCCTCATGATTCTGCAAACAAAGCATTCAGAATACTATCTGCCTGCAAAGTTAACAAAGGTGTGTCTTTTATATGCCGAGCTAAGAAGGAACATTGTACTTCCAAAGGAGCTCATTTTCTCTGCCTTTACATTCCTATATAAGCTGAAAATGAAAATTCTTGGTAGTTTTATATTTGCTGTTTAGCTTTGTTCCATATCTCTTTGTTTGTTATTGAATGACTTTGTTATGATTGGTACTGTTGCTACTGTATAACTCAATGTATGATCATGCATTGCTTGTTGACTTGAATTTTGTCCTTATATTAACTTATTGTCGCTGAAGCATGTCTTTCAGCACTAGTCTATACTTTGTATGTCCATCAGTCAATGTGTTGTTAGGTATACACAATGTTTTAAATGCCAAATTGGAGATTTAGATGCCCTAATGGTTATTACAATTTCAATGTCGCCAGAAGCTTTAGATTTGATTCAATTTAATGGAGCTGTAGACCTTCTACTTGCATCCCTCTCCATGTGATAATCTTATTTGAAGACAACATGATATAGTACATGTTATTCCGAGTTGATTTATCCTGACTTGATGTTACATAAACTGTAATTATACACAATAACACCACATTGGTTGCAAATGATTACCTCTTGTTATGCAGCTTGTCCTTTAGATTTAAAACAGCCATCAGAAGTAATTGCTTCATGCCGCAATGTTGCTGCCCCGAGTCCTTCATGTTGTAGCTCTCTAAATACCTATATTTCGGGGATACAGAAGCAAATGTTGATCACAAATCGGCAAGCAATTTTATGTGCTACCATGTTTGGGGCCATGCTGCAGAAAGGTGGTGTGATGACAAATGTTTATGAGCTTTGTGATGTCGACATTAAAGATTTTAGTCTACAAGGTGAGATCTTCTATATGTATATATTCTCACACAATCCAATCTTTCACAGATTGTTAACTGTCATTGCTAATGATATTTTCTTTTTTTTTTGGGGGGGCTGCTGGAGCAGTATATGGACAAGAAGGTATTTTTTCCTTCCCCTTTTATCTACTGAGTACAGAATATCATATGTTTGATGTTTCATTCTATAATTTCTAAACTTGTCAGATGAAATAAATCAGTGGCTCGCCTGTTTCTTTCATTTTGGCTCCTAAATTCTTTACTGTATAATGTCTTTTTAGGCGAGTGAGTAGAAGGGCTCCTAACATCAAATTGTGGGAGGAGTATCCGACCCTCTTATCTAGTTTAAAGTTATGGATGGAAAGGAAAGATTATTATACTATCTTCATTAGGCATTCTTCCATTGAATACTGCAAATCAGGATCCTATTGATCTCAATATTTTACACCAGACTCATTTTGTAAATCATTGTCAAATATTGCTGTAAGTTACCATGAATATAGTTTACTACTATTGCTGTAATGAATCATCAGTCATGTTCTATAGACTTACTTTATTACAGCTTAGACTGGAATTTTCATATTTGGCTGATCACTTACTTCATCATAAGACTAATTTAGGGGATGATCAAAAGTATTAGTTTGGCTCAGGTTATAGCATCCAAATTTTGGTTCTGGTTTATACGTAGAAGCATGCCGATTCCATAATTGTTATTAGTTCAAGGTTACGTAATGGGTTATGTTTCTAAATTGATTAGGCATGATTACAATGTTACTTTACGAATTTCACCAATTAAGGGGGCAATTTGAAAATATGAAATTCAATGAATTGTCTGTAAGAACCAATCATTGTTTATTAAGATTTCTTCTTATAGATTAAGACATGCCACTCTGGAGATTTGTGGAAAATAAAAAACAGTCGATGACATACATCTTACATGGTACATATGCAGGGTGTTTGCTTGGAAGCTTACCTGCAGATATGGTGTATGATAATGCAACAGGCTTCAGCTTTACATGTGATTTGAGGGATAATATTGCAGCTCCATGGCCATCGTCATCGTCTATCACATCTTTGTCTCTTTGTGCACCTGGTATTGCTTCGAGAAGCCATTCAATTAATTTGTCCGTCTATATACTACTTTGTTCAAAATAACATATGCTTAAACTTCTGCTTGACTCTTCAGAAATGTCTTTGCCTGCGCTCCCTACATCACGGAATTTGGGCAGTCCCGGTGTGTATTTCTCTCCCTAATGAATCCCCATATAGCTTTGTTTTGTCCTTCGCTTGAATACTGATATTTTTTTCTCCAATTCAGGCCGTCGTGGAGGTTGGGTGGATCTTTTCGTTCCGATTCTTTCAATTTTTGTTTTCAGTACACCATTGTTTTAAGCTGATCTCAGAGTCGATCTGTGTTAGATGGCTTTAGCTTTGTCTTGGGAGCTGATTACGTGTATATCTTGAGCTTGTTTCATGTATAGTAATAGCTTTCTTCTTTTTTGTTCCTTTTTTCTTTTTCGATTTTCATTTTATTATTTCTGTTTTCTTATTAATCATCTAAATAGAAGTGAGAACTTGTATGTTTATGTTTTTCGGTGTAGGGTTTCAAAATATAGTTTTCGAGATTCGTGTTTTTCAAAAACCCCATTCTTCTAAGCCCATTAAAAACGAGAAAGGAAAGAGGAAAGAAAATAAAAAGAAGTAGCTTGAAAATGTAAAAAAAAAAAAAAGAAAGATAAGAAAAGGAATGAGCTTTGCGAATTGTTTTAATTCTTTATTTATTTTATAGTATATCATAAGTCATCTTATTCAATGGGTCCCTTATTTTTAATTAGTGACCACTGAGCTCTTATTAAGGTGAATGATTCAAATTCCATACAGTATGTCCTTAGAAGAAATCAAGCTCGATAATGTGTGAACTTTCTTTTCAATTAAAATTCATAGAATACTATATTGAAAGAGTTTAATTTGAGCAAACTAGCTAGTTATTATAAGAGAATAATATAATATTCGTGTGATTGAATTCGATCCTGCTCGTTAATGCATTTGTGTTAATACATTGATTCACTGTAGTACAATATAAGTTTCCCATAGTTCAAATCTAATTAGCTAGCATGATAAGAATCACTGAGTTACGTGTGTATATAAGAACAGTTCTTTTAGCTCAAGTTAATGTATTTGATAGCTTTTTCAAACTAGATGAGTATGCTCCAAATGTCTGCAAGCGATAGAGTTCACCAAATGTGTCTGGCAAATACTCTATATTCGTGATCTCAAATGTATAAGCTTGCATATTGAACTTGGCAAAATTTACTAGCAGGCTTTGCTTTAGGGTTCACATGACCTGAGTCTAGACTCAAACAGAGCATATTGCAATGCACGCGAGATCCTGTGTGTCATTTTTTTCCATCATGATCTCCTGTGCCACTAATTGTATGATCACGTAGTCAGGGAAGATAATCAAATCGTTGCCCCTAAGTTTTATACTTCCCTTTTTAGAGTATAATTTCTCTCTCTCTCCTGAGTATTATTCATCCAACTGTGTGAGACAACAGATGTTGTATTAAAATGACAAGGAATCTGAAGGCATCTCTTTCCAAAACTTACAATAGCGAGATTTGCAGAAGAAAATCAAAAAATTTGTTACCGATAGTCTCCATAACACTTCTTTGTTCATGCATCTTGAAGGAATCCTTCTGCCGACCAATGCGATTGCCTTTGAAGAAGATCGAACAGTATGCAATTAATTAGCACTTCCTGAGCGATGGTGAAGAGAAATGATCGAAGCTCAATACTTTCGACATTACATCTTCGGAAAGCCAATTCTGTTGAATCGAGAGACACTCGTTTTTTGATTTACCATGCAAGATTCCCCCGACAACGTTGGCACATTACAACAAACCTTCTTCCAAAATGTTTCAAACGTACGATAGCATCTCTTCTCCAAAAGCAGCTTTTGTTTGACCAGAAATTGTCTTTGGGAGTCTTTAATTTCATTTTTAGCTAGAATTCATGGATATGAGTGCATGCATGCAACTTAATTTATTCTTTTACATTTCTTACTTTTAAGGGAGCATTTCGATGGTTGTGGATTATAAAAGGATGACATGATATTTCTCAATTTAATCTTGAAAAAGAAAGCTTAAACTCTAAGCCAATTTTTTAGTCAACTTATCCATACTCAATCTTAATCCTTCAATGGCGGAAAATGCAAGAATACCCACCACCTTTGCTCAACACTTCCCTTCAACTTTCTGCTCTCTCGTATGCTGCATTTTCTATTCCACGCGTTTGCAGTTTGCATCGTCGTCTTCAACCAAACCATCACCATGAATGCTGTGCTCACCGCTTTCCTGCAGCTCAAATACTACAACACGTCGCCGTTTTCAACCCACCCCGCAACAATGCTGGTCGCGGTTTCCAGCACCGTCGTCTCCTACTCGGCCTACGCCTCCCTCCTGCTCTTTCCCACGTGGCTTCGCTTTGAGTTCGTCGTGCATTGTCTGTTGCTAGTGTCTGGGAACGTGTCGGTCGCGTGCCTGTCGTCCGTGGTGTTGCCGGATACTGTTGGCCCCTTCGTTTACGCATTGTTTGGGTTGTTATCAGCCACTCAACTGTTGTGTTTGTTGTGTCATCAATTTGGACTCCTGGAAATCCATTTGCCATTTTATTGAACACTTTCATGGAGGCCATGCATGGCCAACATTTTGCTATGTGTTCTGATTTTCGAACATTAATTTGCTTGGTGAAAAGTTGATTTTCTCTAATAAACTTTATTTACTTTTATACTTTTATTTACTTCGTTTATTTTGCTATGTGTTACTTCGTTTATTTTGCTATGTGTTACTGTAGATACTTATTTTCAGAATTTTTTTTTATCGATTTGGAGGGTAATCTAGTTTTTCTAGGTAATAAATACTTCATTCGTCTCAAAATTCTAGACACGTTTATTGTACCACGTTTTTAGGAAAAATATTCTTTTTTACCAAATTTGTTGACTTTAGAGGGTATAGTAGTATTTTTAGGTAATAAAAAGGAGTGACAAATTTGAAATTAAAGTAACTTTTGAGGTTGTTGGATAAAGTGATGTTTGCTATTTTTAGGTTGTGAACAAAATTGTGGGACGGACAAATGTAGAAACATGAACGAAATTGTGAGACGGAAGGAGTAAATTATAAAGTATGTTATGTGTGTTTAAGTGATAATGATAAATTTGAAATTAAGATGTGCTTTTAAGGTTAAGAATTGAAGTGATGTTCCCTATATTCCACTTTCCATATTTCATTAACAGGAGATTCGAACCGGTATCTATAACATTAAAAAAAAAACAATACCCTACCATTTACCATTAAATCCTTGGGGCAGTGACGGAGCCAGGATTTCTCGATAGGGGGGCCCAATTTGTCTCTATCCCGTAGAAATTTTTATCTTTATTTTTGCACATAAATTTAGAAAAGGGTTACTTCTAAATAATTTACTAGTATTTTTCAAATATAAAAAAATAGTAAAATCTCTTATGTATATTAGATTACTTGAGTTTATTCGATTAATATTAGGTGAAAATTATTAAGAACGAAAATTTATGTTGATAATTTTAGAGTTTTTGTTAAATGATTGAAGTAAAAAAATCTTTAAAGTGTTATAAATTTGTTTATAAAAAAATCAAAAAAATCCGACGTTATTTTAAATCCTACAATAAGAAATAGATAAAGAAAATGTTAAAAGAAATAAATGATAAGATATATATTTAAAAAGAATATGCTCCATTTACTAAAAAAATTCAAAAGAAATATATAAAAATATTAAATGAAAATAATTTATAAGTATAAAAATTAGAAGATGAAGAAGAAAAATGGGGAAAAAATAGATAAAACTTGTGCGGAGAAATTTTAAAATTTGCAGAAGAATTCTACCCATGACAACATTAAAAAGGGAAAGGATTAGATTAAATTAAAAAGAAAGGAAAAAGGAGTAAAGAAGGCAAACTTCATGCACTCCCGAAATTCGAACCCACGACCTAAACATATGTTAGGAGAGTGTCTAACCACTTGGCTACAGCAAATTGCAACTATTAATTATTACATATATACTAATTATTTTCAAAATTTTAGGGGGGCCCAGTGCCCCCCGAGCCCCAGCGTGGCTCCGTCCCTGCCTTGGGGCATGTGGCGTTAGTTTAGGCATTGATTGTAACAGGTGGCATGTATCTAAGGAATAGAATGAGGAATGAAACACATGTGGAATAGGTGATCTATATGCCAGTTAATTAGGTGATCTTATATGCCAGTTAGTTCAAATGGGATCACATATTCCATCCTATGTTGCATCTACTATTGCATTAATTATATTTTTGACACATGTCGAAATTAATGGTCAAATTTTCACCACAAACCTCAAGGGTTTATTGGTCATTAACTAGGGTATAATATTTTAATTAAAAATTAATTTTGGAATAGGAAATGGAATAGTAAGGTGGAATAGGGGATTTAGGTTATAGTTAGTTAGCAAATAAAACTATTCATGAATCTGTATTTAATCAATTTGTTCATCCGTATACTAAATTGTTCGAAACAACATATGCTTAAACTTGGCAAATTAAGAAAGAAAGATACACCCTCAGATAAAGGAAAATCAAAGAAAGAAGTAGTTATAATGGTAGATCCTTTGGAAGCCAAGAGATTGGCAGCTAAAATATATCTTTGAGATGATAGAAAGTGAGCTGGTGGACCTTAAATTCTATTAAGCAGTACTCTTAACTATAAATTCTAATTTGGGTTCAAGATATATACTACTCCTACATGCAGTGTTTTTATATTTTCAAAATGTTTGTGCCACTTTACATTAACTTAGGTATTTATCAAGAGATGCCATTTCTCAACTCTTATAAGAAAACTACTTCACCAAAAATTTGTATTTTTGATTCCTTGAAGACATTTAGCCTTATGATTGATTCATTTTGTGGAGTGTACTCTAGAGGAAAACTGAGTTTGGGTTTCTTTCATATTGCTATATATGTTAATACACTTACTGTGAAGTTGGCTTTTTTGCTATTACTGGGTTCAGCACCATATCAATGCTTCTTAATCATGGCCATTGGAATACACCACAGTTGAAAAAGGAAGCTGAGAGGATATATATATCATGAGTTGGGATTATTTCATTTCAAAACTAGACGAGTATGTATTCTAAAGAATTTATGAAACACCTTAGGACATAATATAATTAAAAAAACATCTAGATGATGCTTTAAAGTGATCAATAATCTTTGAGGGACTACGGTAAAACAAATATACAGGATATGTGTTTGCATGTTAAAAACTGTATGAAGGAACAACAATATGAAACCAAAAATTTAGTGATTTTGGTTCCACAGAACACGTCTCCTCTTCAATGTTACCTTCTCTTTTAGTCCCCATTAATTACAGACTTAGTCCCATAAGAATTCAACCTCATATATTTATTCTTACTCAATTGCTCATAGGTCCAAATATTTAAATACATATTATATTTTATTTTATTTATTTATTTATTTATTATTTATTTATAGTAAGTTTACAAATTTAAAATTTCAAAAATATAAGTATAAAAATCTAACTGAAAGGTGTAATTCAACACATAAAATAGGAGATTGATGTTAAAAATGGTTAATCCACATCCAATCACATTTTATGTTTTAAAATTTATTTTTACTTAAATTTAAAAAACTTATATCAATTTCATTTTAAATTTAATATTCATGAAAATCATCTCATATTAATCGCCATTTTATAATCTTTGTAATGACACCCATATTAATATATAATACTCCCCTCCGTCTCGAGATTATAGTCACGTTTACTGTTCCACGTTAAAAAAAAGTATTATTTTTACCAAATTTGTTGACTTTAGAGGGTAAAGTAGTAATTTTAGGTAATAAAAAAGTATAAAGTAATGATGTGTGTGTAAAAAAGGAGTGACAAATTTGAAATTAAAGTAACTTTTGAGGTTGTTGGATAAAGTGATATTTGCCATTTTTAGGTTGTGAACAAAATTGTGGGACGAAAAAATGTAGAAACGTGAACAAAATTATGGGACGGAGGGAGTATTTCCTGCATCTCAAATTAAATTTTACATTTTCAATTTTCGTTAGTCACACGTTAAACTTCATTATCCAAATAAAGAAGAGATGATATCCTCTGTGTTTAGATGTACATGTATATTTATATGTGTATTCGTTTTTATTCAATAGTCTATATATGTTTTTAAATAATTTTATAGTTTTTTCATATTCAGTTTTCATTAAGAAAACTAAAAAAATTTGCTAACAAAGTATATACATTTTTATTCAATAGTGCATGTATAATTTTTTTTCATTAGTGCATAAGATTCTAAAAGTGGGCGCACGGTGTATCGTGTACTGATCGTAGTCATTTTAACCTAAATTTTAGTATCTTTATTTGTATATTTTCGGATATTTTTATCCGTATTTGTATTATTTTTGGTGGAGTTATTATTTTTTTGAGGAATGTGGTATAATTTGATAGAATTATGTAAATGAGCTTAAATATGTGTAAAACATATCAAGAAATGGACAAAAATGGAGTCGGGAGCAAAACGGAGTTGGAAGGACACGGCCTGCTTGTACACGGGCCGTGTGCGGAACACTACCCTGTAACAAGTGGCGTGTATTGTCATCAGAAATCACTGCTCGCCCAGGAGGATGGTCGTGCGCTGGTACACGGGCCGTGCGTTGCTGCACACCCCGTGTGCGGAGCACGACCCTGTAAGAAGAAGCCATGTACTTACATTAGAAAATGCTGCACGGCCACAACCAAGGCCGTGTACTGCAGTTCGAGCCGTGTCCGGAAGCACGCACAACACGCCGAAGTAGGTGTGCCCTACACGTTCCATGTGCTGCTACACGGGCCTTGTAGGTGCAAAATCCTATGTAATTTTCAGAATATTCAGGAAGCTTCTAGAAGGTCCATAAGTGATATAAAACCATGACTTGTGCGAAATTGAGGGGGGAAGATCAGATTAGAGGCAGTTACACACATTAAGACACCACATTTCCTCACACACTAGATCCATAATCCATCTCTACCATCTAGATCCATCAAAACACCATTTGATCTCCATTTTCACTCCATAATTCCATCATTTCATCCATCCTTCCACCATTTGAGAAGATTGAAGCATCAATTGTTGAAGAATTGTTGAAGGAATTGATCAATTGAAGAGGAGGAAAGCTTTTCACATGTAATTATACTTTTCTATTGTTAATTTTCTTCTTAAAATGGCTCAAATGGAGCAAAGCTTGATTTGTACTGAATTAATCACCATGTTTAGTGGCTAGTCCTATAGTAGGGCTAATCATATGAATGGTTGAGGTGAAGAGTTAGATATGTAAAACTTGAGTGATGATTTGAATTGATTTGTGGATTTTCTTTTATGATATATTAGTCATGTTTCAATTTAATGTTTGTGTGATTAAATCTTCTATTCATAGTATTAGGATGGTCATTTCAATGATGTGAGTGGATGTTTAATTGAATCATACATTGAATTGTGCATGCATGTTAGTATAAGGGGAGGTAAGTCATACCCTCCTTAGGCTTAGAACATTCATAGAGGGACACTTAAGTAATTGAGTGAAAATAACCAACTTATGATCATAGTACCTTAAGGGAATTGAGATTAAGACCAATCTTAGGAGATTTAGGCTTGTAAAAGAGTCGAGAACCTAGTTACCTTGGCCATAGGGACTAGGGGTAAAATTGTGATTGCTTTTAATCCACAAGTTAATAAAAGTTAGAATCAAGAGTTTTGCATATTTAGCTCAAGTCTTAATCATGAGTATGATTAGCCTTGCTCTCTTCTCAAATGAAATCTACATCCATTCCATTCATCATTTGATATTTAATTAATCATTTACTTTGCTAGTTTAATTTTTAGTTAATTGAGTAGAATCATAAGCAATAGTTTTAAATACAAACCTCAAATCTTTCATCCTTACAAAATATGAATCAATTGAAAATCCGGATACAGGCTTAGGTTTACTTTCCCTTGGGACGACATTATTATAAATTTTGCACTTGGTCACACGTTACAACAACGATAGAGTACGCTTGCTCTTAAACATTTTATCAAAAATGCGACTAAGTTCAGGTACACACTACAAGAAAAAATGCTTATTACCACACATATTTTAATGTCATTTTAAAGTCGATGTAATAATAGGTATTGTATTGATACATTATGTTTTTAAGGGTGTTAATATATGATCTATAAAGACACTTAATAAATCGATGTATTGATATTTGCCCTATCACCACACTTCAGAAACAACACTTATCTATTACTACACTTTTGTTACACATTTTTTAACACACAAAAAAGTGTAATTATATGTACTCTCTAGAAACACTTAAAAGTATATGTATAAATAGTATTTTGTTATCACAAACGTATTATAAAGATTACTAATCATTAAAATAATTTTTTTTAAATTTTTGTTTCCTCATTAAAATATAAAATATAAATTATTTCATTATAAAGTTAAATAAAAATTTTAAAATTAAGAAAATTAAATTAATAATTTTTTACATTTTATTTACTTAAATTGATAATTTTTTATTGTTAATTTATATTTTAAAATAATAATTATTTTAATTAATCTAATGATTAAAAAATAAAATTTATTTTTATTTAAAAAAAATATTTGACATTAAAATTTAACATAATAATAAATATATAAAAATGCTAAATATTTTAAAATAATTATTTATATATATATTTTTTTATATTACTATTAATTTATTTTAAAAATATTAAATTTGAATTATAATTAATAAATAATTCTAAATTTAATTTATTATACCTATTAAATTGATAATATAAAATTTAAATATTAAAAATTAATTATGTATTCTATGTATATATACTATTTTTATAAAAAAATCACAAAAATTATTTATGGTTTAATGGTTTCTGACTTAAAATAGAGATCTCATCAGGTGATACGGTGACACAGGTTCGAATCTAAGAGAAATCTCTTTTTAATTTTATTTTATTTAATATTACTATATTGTAACATTTAAAAGTGTCTTAATAAGTCACTTTTCTTCACACTTCAAAGTGTATTAATAGATATAAGTGTGTTATTATGTCATAATTCTTTACACCTTAAAGTGTGGTATTAGGGGTACTACCTATCCCCACAGCAGAATGGACCACACAAAAAATCAACCTAGTTATAGGTAAAATGTGTTAATATATTACCTATAACAACACTTTTAAATGTGTTTAAATGCATTTTTTCTTGTAGTGACACAAGATAATTTACCAATAAAGAAATATCACATGTGATATTTCCTTATCTCTAAAATTATAAATTTATCATTCTCATAATTTATAACATACTTTATAATTTATTTATAATTTAAAAATATTAGATAACCGTTAAAAAAATTAATAATGTAGTTTAAAAAAACAATTTTTTCAAACATTTTGTTCAAAATAACATTGTAGAATAAGTTGGATAGAGGAGAAAAAATTTAATTAATTTTTCATTAGCGGCCGTTTGGTATGAACGTCTACTATATATATACTACTCCATATATTAGTATTTTTAATTATTTAATTTTATTTTAAAACATCATAATATATATAATACTTCCTTTATTTTTTTAGAATGTTTACTGTTATTATAGATCTGGAGTTTAAAAGTTGTTGCTTTTCAATAAAATTTATTGATTTTTTAGAGTAATGTAGTCTTTTGTAGTAATAAATAAATGGTAATAAGTTATGTGTATTAAGTTGGGAGTGTCACTTTTCAAGTAAAGTATATTGAAATGTTAATTCTTTTAAAAATCTTACCATTTTTTTTGTGTAAAAAATGTAATGAGACCAACAAATAAAGATGTGTGAAATGTGTAATGGGATTAAGGGGTATTTAATTTTGTTAATTTTTTTTTATCATAGTATTATTAAGTATCAACAATTACCACAAGAAGAGTATGCACAACCATTAAAAAAAATATACTTCCCCTCTCCGGTTTTAAGGTGTCCGTTTACTTTTCGTACTTGGATTAAGGAGTATAATTATTATATGTAAAGTGGGAAGTTGTATTAGAGGGAAATGGTGAGCCATATTATGTAGTATTTTTTACTAAATAGGGGAAATGAATACATTTGAACCGGACGCCAAAAATAATAAAACAGGCACTTTAGAAGCGGATGGAGGGAGTATATCAAACCAACACTTGAGAGCAAAAATGGATGATGAGTTTCGTTGATAGTTTATCGAGAAATAGATAGCTTCTACTTTTATTAAAGACTATAATTATTTATTTTGAATCAATGAAAAAACTTCATCTACATTTTTCATAGTTATAAGTATAGAGAATTGTATGAAAATTTCACAAGTTATTTTTTTATTAGCAAATTATGCTTTCATATCGTACTAATTAGGAGTATTATCCCCTTGCAAGCACAAGTTTAACAGTAAGCCCTTTCTATAAGATATTTGAGACACATCCTGTTATTTACCTCCTCCACTAATCCCCAGGGTAGGAGTGGTGGGAGCCCCTAATGGTGGGGTACACCATTTTTTTTAAGAGTATTATCGTACTAATTATTAGGATTATTACTACGATAGATTATAAATTATGATCAACATGCTTTTATATCTAGCCCCCGCTAGAAATTTTATCTAGCTCCGCCCCTGCATACTGTCATTGAACCCAATGCCAGGAATCACAAGAAATGTCGTCGTATCTTAGATGTTTCGACGAAGCTCCGTTTCCCATTCGACCCGGATCCAATTCATCAACTCCTTCAATCCAATCATAGCCCTAACTATTCATTTACTTGTGAATTATCTTCAGCTCAAGAAGACTGACCCGTTTGTGACTCATCCCATAGCAATGCGCCTGGCTGTTTTCACCACTTTCGTCTTTTGCGCGGCCTTCGTCGCGCTCTTCCGATTCCCTCTGCCGCGCCGTCTGGACACAATTGCCGATCATTGCTTGTGTCCGTTGGCCACGCGTCGGTTGCATGCCTTGCAGGAATTTACAATCTATGTTTGATTTTTTTTCTTGTATCATGTAATAGAGAGAACGAATCTAATCACCGAAATAATAATAATAATAATAATAATAATAATAATAATAATAAATAAATAAAAACTGCCACTCATTTAATTAACCTCATGTGACATGATATACAAAAGTATTAGGAAAAATGTTACTAAAGTCAATGTCGACTACGTACGTCACACATGATATCCAAAAGTGTTGGGAAAAATGTTACTAATGTCAATGTCGACTACGTCAATTTGACTATTGTAGAAAAAATTATTCAAAACATAAACCGGTTCGTCCTCCATAGCCATTCGGTCCTACAGACCCACGGCGAAAAAGTAAAAACCCACATTTAATTCGGCTTTCACTATCATATGCATGAAAATTAAACAGGTCACTTGTAAGATAGTCAAGACTCAAGTAGCTAGATCAATATCCTTAGAGGTGTCGATGAGTGTAAGGAAGGAAACTTCCTAGCAACTCCCATTCAACTTTAACAACTCTCTTCTTTTCAAGTATATAACATTCTACATCCATCTTGCTTTCTTGCAAACTATGGCCTCCAAAATTTCATTCTCTCTCCTCCTTTCTCCTTTTCATTCTTTTTCCAGCTTTGTTTCTCAACAATTGAATGCTCCGTTTTCCACCGTCTCTCATTTCGCTCGACTGCAGTTGATCATCTCCTTCTTCAATCAAACCACTTCACTCGTCATTCCGGTGCTAACTACCTTTCTGCAACTCAAGTTTCAGAACACCCAGTCCCCATTCACCACCCACCCCAAAGCAATGGCCACCGCCGTCGTCGCCTCCCTCCTCCACTACTTACTCTATGTCGCCCTCTTGCGACTTCATCCGCGCCGCCGTGCTTTTGCCATCGCCGCTCATCATTGCTTCTGTTGGGTTGGGTTTCCAAATATGTGGAGAGCCCAAATCAATTCTGGCCCAACATCACATTCTAGCCCACCATCATCACATTCTGGCCCATCATCACTTGGCAGTAGAAATAGGCTGTGTGTGTTCGGGTGAAGGTAACACTCCAACTCCGAGAGCAAAACAAAAACGAGGGCAAAAAGAGGAGAGAACATCAGAACAGTGCAGAAGCAATAACCGGAGTTTCAACCGTCGGATCGAGCTGAAATTTTGTCAGCACGTTCGGAACTCGTGGAGGTACATTCTGAACGGTGGAGATCGTGTTTGGAGCTTTGGGTTGACGGGAATACGCCGAAGACAGAAGCAGATTTCTGGGCGATTCTGTTCTGCGCAGTCGAGGAGAAAGGGTCGTTTCTCACAAACTAACCGTTGGATCGAGCTGTAACTTGGACAGCACGTTCAGGACTCATAGAGGTTGATTCTGGACGGTGGAGATCGGATTCTGAGGGTTCTACAGTTGCGAACTCAGAACGTCAGTTTGCGTAGTTTGGTGAGGTCTTTCTAATCTCGTTGTTTGTTATCAAGTATTAATTGTCTTGATACGTTTGTGGTAGTTCGTCTGTGGTGGCAGATTGTAACTCTTGAACTTTGTCTCATAGTGAAGTTTTTGGTGGGCTTCGGTCCCGTGGTTTTTTACCTTCTCACATTGAGGAGGTTTTCCACGTTAAATTGATTGTGTCGTGCATTGTTGATTGCTTGCTTTATCGTGCATATTATTATTAGGATTGTTTCCTGCTAGATTCACACAAGAGAGGGATAATTGATCATTCCGCTGCGTAGACGAATAGTTTATTGTTTGATTATTCGTGTGTTTATCCCAACAAAGTGGTATCAGAGCGGGTTGCTGCTCTGTGCCTTGTGGTGAATATGGAAACCAATACTAATAGAATGGTGAATCTCAATGGTTCTAATTATCATGTGTGGAAAGGCAAGATGGAGGATCTTCTTTATGTGAAAGATTATTATTTGCCTGTATTTGAAACTGAAAAGCCTAATGATAAAACGGATGAGCAATGGGCAATATTGCATCGTCAAGTATGTGGTTACATTAGGCAGTGGGTGGATGATAATGTATTGAACCATGTGAGTGGAGAAACACATGCACGATCATTGTGGAAAAAGTTGGAGGAACTGTATGCTAGAAAAACTGGGAACAACAAGTTATTTCTAATCAAGCAGTTGATGAATTTGAAATTCAAGGATAGCACTCCTATGACAGATCACTTGAATTCATTTCAGGGCATTATTAATCAATTGTCGGAAATGAATATCAAGTTTGAGGATGAAGTACAGGGCTTATGGCTTCTTGGTACATTGCCGAATTCATGGGAGACATTCAGGACATCTTTGTCTAATTCAGCCCCCAATGGTACCATTACAATGGATTTGGTTAAGGGCAGCGTTTTGAATGAGGAAATGAGGAGAAAATCGCAGGGTCCTTTACAGCAATCAGAGGTTTTGGTTACAGAGAAGAGGGGGAGAAGTAATAGTAGAGGTCCAACAGGCAAGCAAAAAGGCAGGAGGAGTAAATCCAATAGATACAGCAAGGTTGAGTGTTGGAATTGTAAAACTCCAGGACACATAGCAAGGTATTGCAGAAAACCCAAGCAAGATGACAAGAAAGAAAATGGGAAAGAAAGGAAGAATGAAGAAACGAAAGATAATGATCGAGTGTCTGCTGCAACAGGTGATTTTCTTATCTTTCGTGATTATGAAGTGGTCAATCTTGCATATGGTGAAAGCAGTTGGGTGATTGATAGTGGGGCATCCATACATGCCACATCTCGTAGAGATATGTTCACATCCTACATGTCAGGTGACTATGGTAATGTTAGGATGGGTGATGATGGCTTAGCTAAAGCCATTGGCGTTGGAGATGTATGTTTGCGGACTAGTAATGGTGCTACGCTAGTTTTGAGAAATGTGAAGCACGTGCCTGATCTTCGATTGAACTTGATATCTGTTGGGAGACTTGATGATGAAGGTTTCTGCAGTGTGTTCTTCGATGGTCAGTGGAAGCTTACAAGAGGTTCTTTAGTTGTTGCTAGAGGTCAAAAACATTCTTCGTTGTATTTGATGCAAGCAAAGTTACTTGATGGCTCTATTAATGCAGTTAAGAATGAGGGGATAGTTGAGTTGTGGCATAGCAGACTCAGTCATATCAGTGAAAAGGGATTGAAGATTTTAGAGAAGAGAAATCTCATTCCAGACTTGAAGAATGCATCTTTAAAGAAGTGCTCTCACTGTTTGGCGGGAAAGCAGACTCGAGTTGCTTTCAAGACCTCAACTCCTACTAGAGCATCAGGTATACTCGATTTAATTTATTCTGATGTTTGTGGTCCTATGAAAACTAGAACTCTTGGTGGTGCTTTATATTTTGTTACTTTTATAGATGATCACTCAAGAAAGACCTGGATCTACACGTTGAAGACGAAAGATCAGGTGCTCGATGCATTCAAGCAGTTTCATGCCTTAGTTGAGAGACAGACTGGGAAGAAGTTGAAATGCATCAGATCGGATAATGGAGGGGAATACATTGGTCCTTTTGATGAGTATTGCAGAGAGCATGGTATCCGACATCAAAAGACTCCTCCAAAGACACCTCAGTTGAATGGTCTTTCAGAAAGGATGAACAGAACATTGGTCGAGAGAGTAAGGTGTCTGCTATCAGAAGCAGGATTGTCTTCATCATTTTGGGGTGAGGCTCTGAGTACTGTTGTACATGTTTTAAATCTTACTCCGTGTGTTCCTTTAGACTTTGATCTTCCAGATAGAGTCTGGTCAGGAAAAGATGTTTCCTATAATCATTTGCGGGTCTTTGGATGTAAGGCATTTGTGCATATTCCCAAAGATGAGAGGTCTAAGTTGGATATGAAGACTCGACAGTGTGTGTTTCTTGGTTATGGCCAAGATGATTTTGGTTACAGACTTTATGATCCCGTAGAGAAGAAGCTTATCAGAAGTCGGGATGTTGTGTTTGTTGAGGATCAAACCATAAGAGACATTGAGAAGACGGATAGCTCAGTTTCTACACCTGGTGATGACTTGATTGACTTGGAAATTGTTCCTCATAGTCAAGGTCAAGTAGAAGCTGAAGAGGAGAATCAGGATCAGCCTGATTTCGGTAATGATGAGCATGTCGATCATCCTTTGCATGATGAAGAGGATATCGATCAGCCGCAACCACCTGATGTTCCAGAACAGGAGGTTCAAGAACCACCTAGAAGAAGCAGTAGAGCTCGTGTACCTTCTAGGATGTATCCTCCTGATCAGTATGTGCTCTTGACCGATGGGGGAGAGCCTGAATGCTATGGAGAAGCAGTTCATGGAGAACACAGGAATGAATGGTTGGAAGGAATGCAAGATGAGATGAAATCCTTGCATGAAAATGACACATTTGATCTGGTGAAACTACCAAAGGGGAAGCATGCTTTGAAGAACAAGTGGGTGTACAGGCTAAAACAAGATGAACACACCTCAAAGCCTCGATTCAAAGCTAGATTGGTTGTTAAAGGTTTCAGTCAGAAAGAGGGAGTTGATTTTGAAGAAATTTTCTCTCCGGTTGTCAAAATGTCTTCTATCCGTTTTGTGCTTGGTTTGGCTGCTAGTCTTGACTTGGAGATTGAGCAGATGGATGTCAAAACCGCTTTTCTTCATGGTAAGCTAGATAAAGAGATATACATGGTGCAACCTGAAGGTTTCAAGGTGAAGGGAAAAGAAGACCATGTATGCAAATTGAAGAAGAGTCTATACGGTTTGAAACAAGCACCTAGATTGTGGTATCAGAAATTTGAGTCAGTTATGGGGGAGCAAGGCTACCAAAAGACTATTTCTGATCATTGTGTGTTTGTTCAGAAGTTCTCGGATGATGATTTTATTATATTATTGCTATATGTTGATGATATATTGATTGTTGGCAGGAATGTTTCAAGAATTGACAGGTTGAAGAAACAGTTGAGCAAATCCTTTGACATGAAGGATTTGGGGCCAGCAAAGAAAATCCTTGGTATCAACATCACCCGAGATAGAGCAAACAAGAAGCTGCACTTGTCACAGGAGAAGTATATTGAGAAAGTGCTTGAGAAATTCAATATGAGCAAAGCTAAAGTGGTTAGTTCTCCTGCTGCCACTCATTTTAAGCTTGGTGCTCATCATAGTCCTTCAACCGATGAAGAGAAGGAAGCAATGAGAAGAGTCCCATATGCTTCAGCTGTGGGAAGCTTGATGTATGCAATGGTGTGTACGAGGCCTGACATAGCTCATGCAGTTGGTGTTGTTAGCCGTTATTTGTCTAATCCGGGAAAGGAGCATTGGAATGCTGTGAAGTGGATAATGAGGTATCTACGAGGTACGTCTAGTTTGAGACTCACCTTTGGAGGTGGGAAGCCCGAGTTAGTTGGCTACACAGACTCAGATATGGGAACAGATGTGGACACCAGAAAGTCAATTTCTGCTTACCTAGTGACATTCGCAGGTGGCGCTGTGTCATGGCAATCAAGATTGCAAAAGTGTGTTGCACTCTCCACAACAGAATCAGAGTACATTGCTGCAACGGAAGCATGTAAAGAGGTGTTATGGTTCAAAAGGTTTATGGAGGAGATTGGATTGAAGCAACAGAGGTATGTAGTATTTTGTGATAGTCAGAGTGCTATCCATCTCAGCAAGAATGCCGCATTTCATTCAAGATCGAAGCATATTCACGTGAGATATCATTGGATGAGGGATGTCATCAATGATAAGTTGCTTGAACTTGAAAAGATTCATACAGATGATAATGGTGCTGACATGATGACGAAGGCATTGCCTAGAGAGAAGTTAGAGGTATGTCGTGTGATAGCCGGAATGGCTAGTCTCTCCACATAATCGGAAAGGGGGAGATTTGTTGGGTTGGGTTTCCAAATATGTGGAGAGCCCAAATCAATTCTGGCCCAACATCACATTCTAGCCCACCATCATCACATTCTGGCCCATCATCACTTGGCAGTAGAAATAGGCTGTGTGTGTTCGGGTGAAGGTAACACTCCAACTCCGAGAGCAAAACAAAAACGAGGGCAAAAAGAGGAGAGAACATCAGAACAGTGCAGAAGCAATAACCGGAGTTTCAACCGTCGGATCGAGCTGAAATTTTGTCAGCACGTTCGGAACTCGTGGAGGTACATTCTGAACGGTGGAGATCGTGTTTGGAGCTTTGGGTTGACGGGAATACGCCGAAGACAGAAGCAGATTTCTGGGCGATTCTGTTCTGCGCAGTCGAGGAGAAAGGGTCGTTTCTCACAAACTAACCGTTGGATCGAGCTGTAACTTGGACAGCACGTTCAGGACTCATAGAGGTTGATTCTGGACGGTGGAGATCGGATTCTGAGGGTTCTACAGTTGCGAACTCAGAACGTCAGTTTGCGTAGTTTGGTGAGGTCTTTCTAATCTCGTTGTTTGTTATCAAGTATTAATTGTCTTGATACGTTTGTGGTAGTTCGTCTGTGGTGGCAGATTGTAACTCTTGAACTTTGTCTCATAGTGAAGTTTTTGGTGGGCTTCGGTCCCGTGGTTTTTTACCTTCTCACATTGAGGAGGTTTTCCACGTTAAATTGATTGTGTCGTGCATTGTTGATTGCTTGCTTTATCGTGCATATTATTATTAGGATTGTTTCCTGCTAGATTCACACAAGAGAGGGATAATTGATCATTCCGCTGCGTAGACGAATAGTTTATTGTTTGATTATTCGTGTGTTTATCCCAACAGCTTCGTCACCTCCGGTAATGCCGCCGTCGCCTCCCTGGCGTCTGTTCTGCTGCCGGAATGTTTTGCCCCCATGGCTTACGCTGTTTTCGGATTGATTTCAGCTGGAGAGTTGCTCTGCTTTCAAAAAATTGCTGTTTTTGTCGGAAGGCTACCAGTTTAGAAAGAGATATCGATATTTTCATTGTTGATTTATTTAGACATGCATTCGAAGTCGAATGCATAATGTTACTTGAGCTGTCCACGTATCTTTGTTGAATTCTCTTGTGTAGTGTTGGAATTGGGAGAGGCTTGTAATAATAGCGTAATAATAAAAACCTGCGGTGTGATTATAAATATATATTTTTTTTTTTATATTTTAATTTCAGCCTTCTTCCTCAATTAAATGATTTGACTCCTTCGCATGAGAGCAGACTAAGGTTGACAAAGTTTGAGTGAGAATAATCTTCATATTATACTCCCTCCGTACCAAAGTTTACACATTTTTATGTTTGGTTTGTCCATATACGTTTGACATATATTTCCTTTTTTATAAATGAATCAACTTAAAAATAATTAATTTATACTCATGAAACCTACGTACATATCTAATACAACTATCCACTATATATATTAAATATTATTTCTTTTATTTTACTAAGTTTATATGCCAAAAAAAATATCTCGACTTCTCCGAAACAGGAGTATTATCCACTATATATATTAAATATTATTTCTTTTACTTTACTAAATTTATATGCCAAAAAAAATATCTCGACTTCTCTGGAGTAATATTTTGGGTTCAGTTCGACTCTCATATTCTATTAAAATATTTCATTATATATTTTATAATTTATATTTTATTATAATACTATATCCTAAATAATGATTATTAAATTTTTGAATAAATGGCGATAATTTAAATATTAATTATAACACATAGTAGTAATTATCTTATGCTACATCCGTTCGCATTAAAGTTTACATTTTTTAATAGGGTAGGTCTTGCGTGAGACCGTCTCATGTGAGATCATTTTTCAATTTTTAAAATAATTATCACTTTCGCTATAAATCATTATCACTTTTGTTATAAAATGTTATCACTTTTTATTTATACTATAATTTGTTCATGAAAGTGCATTTCGCTTTTCATAAATTTATTATCATCTTCCTTCATAAAAGTTATCACTTTCTGGCCGTCTCACGTAAGCCCTTATGTGAGACAGTCTCACACAAGTCTTTGCCTTTTTAATTTTGGTTTGTCTCAAATTAAGATTTATATTTCCTTTATTATCAAGTTGGCCCACAAAAAATAATTAATTATTCCATTTAAGAGTCCACACCACACACAATACTAATACAATTATTCATTTTATATTAAATATTATTTATCTCAACTTATTACATACTCCCTCCGTCCCATAATACTTTTCACGTTTACTGTTTCACGTTATTTAAGAAAAATTGCACTTTTGACCAACTTTATTGAATTTGGAGGGTATTGTAGTATTTTAAAAATATAAAGCAATGAGATGCGTGTAAAAAATGAGTGTCAAATTTAAAATAATTAAAATAACTTTTGAGGTTGTTAGATAAAATGATATTTTCTTGTTGGCAAAGACTTGTGTGAGACCGTCTCACGTAAGGGCTTACATGAGACTGTCAGAAAGTGATAACCTTTGTATTGAAAAGTGATACTAAATTAATAAAAAGTGATAATGTTATTTCATAACAATTTATAGTATAAATAAAAAGTGATAACATTTTATAGTGAAAGTGATAATGTTTTATAGCGAAAGTGATAAATATTTTAAAATGCGAAAAATGGCCTCACGCAAGACCTATCCTTTCTTGTTTAGAGTGTGAAAGGTTTTGTGGGACAAACAAATGAGAAAAATGTGAAAAGTTTTATAAGACGAATGGAGTATTAAAATATTATATATATTTCTTAATCTACGTGCGACGAAATGAGTATTTTATGCTTTTTTTTATTTTTATTTTTATTTTAATATGAGTTTTATTTTAGCAAGAAAATTTAACGGCAGACTTATGTGATGATATTATTTTATACTTTTGTAAATTAATTTTTTTTTAAATATTATAACTTTTCATATATATATTAGTATAAATTATTTATTGAATTATCACACATAATTTTTATTTTTCATCTTTTGGATATCACTAAATATCCATTTTATAGTGGTTGTTTCGAGAGCTAGATGGTTTCCGAAAATTATGTCTTATGTTATTGAATGTGTACGAAAATTTTCATGTACCATTACACTCTCTCTGAAACGGATTATTTGTGAAATGGGGTAAGACGAGTGGACTCATCACTAAAATATGTTTATTGTATATAGATAAAATATGTTCATTTGCAATTAAAGTATTTTAATAATAAATTAAATTATAACATATTAAAATCATACTTTAATACATAATCCAATATACTTTAAAAACATATTTTAACAATCATTAAACATACTTTATCTAAATAATAAATATACTTTAACACGTATCATAAACTATGTCATGTAATAATGTCTCACATGAATGTGTTCAAGAAAGAATTTAATTAATGATTCTAATTATTGATCACCAGGTTAAAAAAAAAAAATCTACTCATATAAAATGTGACCACATGATATACATATACAAAAATGTTAGGAAAAATGTTATTAAAGTCAATGTCGACGTCAGATATATCATTAATTAAGTTTAGGGTTATATAATGGAGTAAATTTTCATTTTATATGTGCCACTCACTTGGGTCAATTATTTTGGAAATTTTATCCTGTTATTGAGTGGTGGAAAAGTGGTTAAACAAGAATAAGGAAGAGGTAGTCCTCCCCACTTTCACAATTTCAACCTCCATTCTCTCTCTCTCAAACCCATAAAATCTAATAATGGAAGAAGCCGTGGTTGGAGCTACCATTCAAGTCTTGATTCAAAATCTGATCTCTGTTTCACTGAACCAGATCAAACTGATAAGAGGTTTCAAGGATGACCTAGAAAACCTAAGCAACACTCTCATCACCATTCAGAATGTCCTGTATGGTGCTGAGATGCTGCAAGAAGCAGATATAGCTGTCCAACAATGGTTGAAGAAGCTCGAAGATGTTGCTTTCGAAGCTGACAATGTTTTGGACGAGATCGATCATCACTGTCTTCGTCAACACAGCCTCAAAATTGAGTCCAAAACCACAATCAAGAAAAGGATCAAATCCATCCTGTTGGACTCTGTTTTTCACGACCATCGTCTCAAATTTGGTCATAAAATCAGACACATCAATAAGGAGTTGGAAGTAATCAATCGAGAAGCAAACAACTTTGGCCTTCAAACTAGACTTGCCAGTTCACATGGCCCTCGAGTTTCATCATCTTATGCCTCGAAAACTGATTCATTTACCGTCGATCCAGTGTTCGTCGGAAGAGACGATGATGTAATAACAATAGTGGAGGTGCTCACGAACATCAAACATGAACATGTGTTTTCCATACTTCTAGTCGTCGGAATGGGTGGATTGGGGAAGTCAACGCTGGCTCGAGAAGTCTACCGCCATAGAAAGATTCAAGCTAAATATGGGACTCGTATGTGGGTTTATGTTTCTGTAAATTTTAATCCCATTACTCTGTTCAAGAACATTCTAATGACGTTGACTTCAGAGAAGGTTGAAGTTGAAAACAGAGAGGTTCTTTTGGCGAAACTTCAACTAGCTTTGACAAACAAAATATTTCTTCTTGTTCTTGACGATGTTTGGAATCAAGAAAGGGTGAAATGGGAGGGTTTCATAAATTCCTTGTCTGGAATCACTTCCACCAAGGGAAATGCAATCATTGTTACTACAAGAAATACAGAGGTTGCTTCAATGGTGGATACACTCTACTTATGAACTACAAGGCTTAACAGAAGAGAATTGCTGGTTGATAATCAAAGCAAAAGCTTTTGGAGGAAGAGATGTTATCCCATCAGAGTTTGAATCATTTGGAAGAAGTATTGCAAAAAGATGTCAAGGTTTGCCGTTAGCTGCAAATGTGGTCGGAGGAATACTGCATGGTAAATCGAAAGACGAGTGGCTCGCGACTCAACAGAACTGGCTTTCCGAACATGGTGAAGAAGATGTTATTTCAAAAGTACTTAAATTGAGCTTCAATAATTTGCCTTCACCGTGGCTAAGAAAGTGCTTTGCATACTGTTCGATTTTCTCCAAAGGCGAAAGCATTAGAAGGGAAAAGCTAATAGAGCTTTGGATGGCGGAATGATTCCTTCTATCTGATCAAACAAGTGATATGGAGACTATTGGGAACAAATTTTTCCATAATCTTCTGCAGAGCTCTTTACTACAAGTTTCAGAAAGAGATGCATGTAACAATGTGACACATTGTAGCATGCATGATCGCGTGAACGATGTAGCATGCTCTGTTCTGGGTCAAGCTCGGTACATGGAGACGAATTGTGTCGTATTCCAAAAGCAAAGGCAAAATATGTGAGTATACTAATCTTCAATGGTGGGATTTTTCATGTCATGTTTACAAACTTCAAAAGCTTGCACGTTTTAACGTTGGTTGGTTATGATGTTGAAGATTTGCCTTGTTCTTTCAGCAAGCTTATACATTTGAGGTATTTCGACATTTCATACACAAATATAAATCAATTGCCAGACACATTTGGTGAACTCTATCACTTGCAAATATTTAGAGCACACTCATCTAGTTTGAAGAAGCTGCCAAGTACATTAAAGTACTTGATTAGGTTAAGACATCTTCATATATATGGTTGTACAGAGTTGCCTAGTGAGCTGGGAATGTTAACTTCTCTTCAAACGATTCCATACTTTGAAGTGAAAGACGAAAAGGGCCACCGGATTGAGGAGTTTGGGAGCTTGAAAAATCTCAAGGGGAACTGCACATTTACAATCTTGATAAAGTGAAAGACGAAGAAGAGGCTAAGAGTGGACTCTTATGTCAAAAGCCAAATATAGTGAAGTTAGTCTTGGAGTGGAATGAATCAAGGAAAGGTTATATAGTAAATTTCAAGAATGTGTTGGAAGGCATCCAACCTAATCCGAATTTGAAGAGCTTACACATTTCTGGATTCAACGCCACTCGATTTCCCTCATGGACAATGAAGATGGTAGTACAAGATGAGGGACTTAACAATTTGGTGGATATTAGTCTTTCAAATTGCAGTGAGTCTGAAGAAATCCCCATGATGGGGCAGTTGCCACATCTCAAATCTCTGCAATTGTCTGATCCGAGGAATGTGAAGTTCATAGGTTCTTCATTCTACGGCATTGACAACGGTGGAGTCTTTGGTGAGACAAGCATTGTGTTTTCGGCACTTCAACGATTAGTGTTGAACCACATGCCAAACATGAGAGAGTGGGTAGAAGTGGAACTGCCAACTTCAGCTGGAAATCAACTAGTGAAGGTGTTTCCTTACCTTGAATACTTGTGGATTCAAGATTGCAAACATTTGAGAAGTGCACCAAGTCAATTCTCCTGCCTTAAAGAACTTGATATATACAGGGTGGATAGTGGGCTACCATTTGCAAACATATGTGGTGTCAAATTAACATCTCTTACAAGACTTGGAATAGTGGAGTTAGATGAATTGGAAACTCTCCCCCACCACTTATTCCACAACAATGAAAACCTTTCCCAACTTTGCATCAAGAAATGCATTAGATTGAGAGAACTACCAGATGGGTTGCACATGCTGAAATCTCTCGAGTCGACGAGCATTCGGGTCTACCTAAGTCTTAAGTCCATACCATGCTCTTCAAGTGGAAGCTCAACATCTCTCCGTAGTCTTTCAATTGAAAACTGCAGGGAGCTCACGACTCTGCCATGCAAAATGGTGGAATCGTGCGCTCCGTCTCTCGAGTGTTTGAAGTTAGAAAGACTAACGAAGGCAAAAAAATTACAAAAGATAATCTACAGTCTGCATGAAATGCCATGTCTCAAAGATTTGGCCATCACTTGTGTTCCCAATGACACCATCACTTCCACTCCTACTTTTCATGGCTTGCAAGAATTAGTAATGGGTAGTGATGATGTTTCTTGGGATTACATTTCCTTCAAAGAGGCTGTGGGGGGTGTATTAGAAGGTGTATCCCAATCACTTGGCAGATTAGTCTTGCTTGGGAAGGAAGATTGAGGGTCTCTCTCTCTTCCCATTCATGTTCATCTCACTTCTCTCTCCACTTTGGAACTATTTGGTTTTGAAGTAGAGGAATTGCCAGAATGGTTAGGGAATCTGCCATCTCTACACCAATTGGGATTGAGTGATTGCACAAAGTTGAGTCATCTGTCCTCTGCAGAAGCAATGAGACGTCTCACTAACTTAAGTCAACTTTTCATTCATGGGTGTCCACTGCTAAAAAGGAGATTACTTCAACAACATTGTGATGATGCTCAATCTGAATGGCTCAAGATTTTCCATCTTCGTGGAGTTTGGATTGATGGAAAATGGGTGGAAAAAATATAATCATCATTACTTCAGTACTTGTAACTTTGTATCTTTTTTCTGATTAATGATTTATATTGAATGGGATTAATTGGACTAATGCCTCATTTGACTAGGCGAGACCATACTCACACATTGTCTTCCCCTTTACCTTTTGTTTTATGTTTCCCTCCTGCCCGTCTCCCCAATTACATGCATCTCTTTCTGAAACTTGTATTTTCTCTATTCCATACTTATCTTTAACACTTTCTATTTTTTTATCCGTCCCACACTTATTTTCACAAAAAAAAAAAAATCATATCAACCAAAATATCATACAATATCCCTATCAATAAAATTGATTAAAAAAACTTTTCTTAAATTATGTAGCTACCGTAATAGTTAAGATAAGTTCGGGAGACGGAGGGAGTACTAAATAGCTCAGCAGAAAATTATTGAAAAACTTGTTCCCAATAGTCTCCATATCATTTGTTTGATCAGTATGCGAAGCACTTCCTTAGCTCAATTTAAGTACTTTTGAAATAACATCTTCTTCACCATGTTCGGAAAGCCAATTCTGTTGAATCGAGAGCCGCTCGTCTTTCGATTTACCACGCAGTATTCCTCCGACCACATTTGTAGCTAACGGCAAACCTTGACATCTTCTAGCAATACTTCTTCCAAATGTTTCAAACTCTGATGGTGATGGGATAACATCTCTTCCTCCAAAAGCTTTTGCTTTGATTATCAAACAGCAATTCTCTTATGTTAAGCCTTTGATTTCATAAGTAGGGAGTGTTTCCACCATTGAAGCAACCTCTGTATTTCTTGTAATAACAATGATGGCATTTCCCTTGGTGGAAGTGATTCCAGACAAGGAATTTATGAAACCCTCCCACTTTACACTTTCTTGATTCCAAATAAGAACAAGAAGAAATATTTTGTTAGTCAAAGCTCGTTGAAGTTTCGCCAAAAGAACTTCCCTGTTTTCAACTTCAACCTTCTCAGAAGTGAAAGTCATTAGAATGTTCTTGAAAAGAGTAATGAGATTAAAATTTGCAGAAACATGAACCCCCACATACGAGTGCCATAATTAGCTTGAATCTTTCTATGGCGGTAGACTTCTCGAGCCAGAGTTGACTTTCCCAATCCACCCATTCCGACAACTGGAAGGATGGAAAACACTTGTTGATGGCTGATAATGGCGAGCACCCCACTACTTTTATTACATCATCTCTTCCGACAAACACTTGTTGATGGCTGATAATGGCAAGTCTAGTTTGAAGGCCAAAGGTGTTTGCTTCTCGATTGATAACTTCCAACTCCTTATTGATGTGTCTGATTTTATGACCAAATTTGAGACAATATATGGTCGTGGAAAATGGATTCTAACAGGATGGATTTTATCCTTTTCTTGATTGTCGTTCTGGACTCGATTTTGTGGCTGTGTTGACGAAGACAGTGATAATCGATCTCATCCAAACCATTGTCAGCTTCGAAAGCAACCTCTTCGAGCTTCTTCAACCATTGTTGGACAGCTATATCTGCTTCTTGCAGCATCTCAGCACCGTACAGGACATTCTGAATGGTAATGAGTGTTTCTTAGGTTTTCTAGGTCATCCTTAAAACCTCGTATCAGTTTGATCTGGTTTACTGAAACACAGCTCAGATTTTGAATCAAGACTTGAATGGTAGCTCCAATCAGGACTTCCTCTTCCCATTCTTGTTTGATGGAGTATTTTGGTTCTTGGATCTTCTGGCCACTTCCTACCACTCAATAACATGATAAAATTTCCAAATAATTTAACGAGTGATTGGCACACTGGATCTTCTCGGTGCCACAAGATCATATAAGATTGATAGGTAAGAGAAAGAAAGAAATCCAACTATTGTGTTTAGGTTTAAGTTTTGCTTTTAGGAGTGCAGTTCTCTCTCTTATTTGTCATTCATCTAGCAATATGACACAAAAATAATATATCAAAATGATATTCTCTCCATCCCGCCGCGATAGTTACATTTTACTAATTATGGTATTTCACTATAAGAATTACATTTCCTTTTTTAGATGGGACCCACATAAATCAATCACTTTATCCTTATGGGGTCCACAGACAACACTAATACAACTAACCACTATACATTAAATTATTATATCTCTCAATCCACTACACATTAAAATATTATATTTCTTAATCTCGATACAAATAGTAAATGTAACTCTTTTCATGGGACAAATGGAGTATATAGATTCGAACATAGTAGTTGGCATCCTGATGGTCTATTCCACTTATATGTCATTCATTTAATAATATGATAAAAAAAATGTATCAAATGATACGATGGGAGTGATTGGCATCCTAATGCTCTATTTCATGATAATATTTTATTTCATTTTTGTTTCATAATTTAATTGGTTAATTTACTATTAAAAAATTATAGTAACTAACTAAAGATATATGTGATGTGACATTGACTTTAGTAACATTTCATCTAACAATTTTTATATGTCACGTGTTTAATGTGTGGCACTCTTTTTATTATTATTGTTAATATTTTTTTTCAGTACCGATTAGAATCATTCTTTCTAGGACACGTTAAATGATACTCCCTTTGTAACTCAAGGTATTTCAAGTATTATTATGCACTATGTTTAAGGAAAATTTATTTTTTAGTTAGATGTTTAAGAAATTTTTATTTTTTAATATATAAAGTAAAAAAGAGAAGATAAATTTTAATTAATATAATACACTTTTTGTCCATTGGTAAGGTACTTATTTGTTTTTTACATGAATTAAGAAATACTATTATTTTATATAAAGTACTCCCTCCGTTCCCTTGATACGTATCCATTTTTTCATTTTGGTCCGTCCCATTACAAAGTATCCATTTTCCTTTTTGATTTGATGTGACCCACAACCACTACACATGACCCCACACTTAATACTAATACAACTACCCACTACATATTAAAATATTATTTCTCTCATCTTATTATACATTAAATTATTACACTTCTTAATCCACGTGCAAAAAGTAAACGAATACCTTTCAAGGGGATGGAGGGGGTATGTAGTTGTATTATTTAATGAGCGGTTGGTATGTGTGGTGCCTTTTACTAAAAGGAATAAATGAATACCTTAAAAGTGAAGGACCAAAATGGCAAAATAAATACTTTATCAGAGGGTGAGTTAATAAAAATAGTGTTTAAAAATGTTGGGATGTGTGAAAGAATAAGTATAATGTTAGGAAATGTGTAAAAAGTAGTATTATTATAATATATTAATTTTTATTATTTTTAGCAAAAATAAAGTGTGAAATATATATTTTAAGGGACGAATTAAGAAAGATGAGTTTAAAATAAAACGGGACGGAGTGAGTGAGTACAAGAAAAATTCGAACATAGATTTTTTTCAATGGCATAATCTATCTATAAATAAATAAAAGGAGGATAATGAACCAAGCACATTTTCCCACCAAAATGTACAGTAATAAGTAAATAGTGTAACCATGTTTTCCTGTTACCAATGTGAATATGTGATGCATGGAGACTAAAAGTCAACAACCTCATCAGGGTTAGGTAAAAATCTACTCCCTCCATTCCGTATCAATGGTTTTTTTTTCTATTTTGGTCGTTCAATCCAAAGGGTTCTCTTTCCTTTTTTATATACATGGGTCCCACACTCACCCACTAATACAGCTACCCACTACACATTAAATAATAATACTCCTTAATTTACGTGAAAAAAATAAAATGCATCCTTGGTGCGGGATGGAAGGAGTACAAGAATATAAAAACACAATACTAGTTGAGCTTCTGCCCAATCGAAGGTTAAATTTGGAAATGATTACAAAAACAAGTTGTACACATTATAAGTTAAAAATTAGAGTTGTCTAAATATGTGTCAGTAGTAGTAGCTGGTGGGTGAGAAGCTAGCAATCTATTTTATTGCAATGTGTGTAAAGCTTCCTGTGGAAGTTTAAAACATTTATCAAGGTTGCGACTTGTGATCTCTCTCAAAAATTAAAAAGCTGCAAGCAGACATATAAGCGAAGAAAATAAGGGATGGAGAAAAATTTAGTTCAGATCTCCACGGAGGCCATCCGCAGGTTCTTTCCCGGCAGACCCTGCGGCCCATGTCGGGGACGAACCTCTCCCGTGCCGGCGAGGACTAGCATGGCGTTGCTGAGGCTGACATCGGAGTGAAAGTGGTTTGAGATCTGGTCGCGGAGTTCGACGACTTTTTCAGGAACGTCGACGGCGGATGCGCAGTGATGGACTAATGTTTTGAGGGAGAATCCGATGGATTGTTTTGGGAAAGAGAGGGGAGGGCGTAAGGTAAGAAGGAGAGCGAAGAGTGACTGAAGACAGCGCTGACGCCATTGCGGTTGCCGACAGCATCTAATCTAATCTAGATTAATTAATATATAATTTACAGAATCATGATTAATTCAATGAATTGTTTGTTTGTGTTTGTGAATTATGATGGTGTCGGCAACCGCAGCGGCAACGAAATCAGCTCGGAAACATTAGTCTGATTCTTGCTCTTGTGGTCTTCGGGCCTCGCAGCGGCAACAATCCGGTGCGGGTCGTATAGTAGGGACATTTATGGCAGATGGTTAATAAGGTAGAACTTATTGATGTCAGGACATTGTCTCATGGGCTGGTTATTTACATCGGAATTTTTTTTTTCTTTCAAAAAGGCAGTTATATAGAACTAATGAGAAAGGAAGAACTTATTGTCTTTCTAAACTTATTTTTAATTTGTTATAATTATGCAGATTCTACAGGTTTTTGATGGAAAATATATAGAGATAAAGTTTAAGTGGAGTGGTTGTTTTGTTTGTTGTAGATGTAAATTTATTACTCCAATAGAGAGGAAAGCTCATGAGAGAGAAGAATTGAGTTTTATATGATAAAGAAAAACAGCATGGTTAAAACTTAATAAATACACTTCTAAATTTGTTACTGAGAAAATATGAGATGACGATTGATCAGGAGATAAGTTTGGAGGGGTGGATTTCGTCCTTTTTATGAAGTATACATCATTTATATTATTATTATACATTGTATATTAGTACTATATTATTATTATTACACATTGTAATTCATTATATTGAGGAAAGATTGATAGAGATTTTTAATGTATATACAAGGACAAAAAAATATAAATGAAAGAAAGAAGAAAAAAAGTCTTATACTTATATTCATCATAGATTTTTAATGTATATATGGATGGAAAAAAAATGTAAATGAAAGAAAGAAATAAAAAGTCATACAGTTATATTCATCAGCGACGTAAAATAATGTACGAAAATATGAGAACGAAAATATGAGATGAGGAGATAAGTTTGGAGAAGGAGAATTCGTCTTTTTATAGAGTATACTTTATTTAAATTATTATTACTATTATACAAGTAAATATTTAATTGTAATTCATAATATATATTGAGGAAAGATCTATAGATATTTTTTTTTATGTATATAGAAGAAAAAAAAAATGAAAGAAGAAGAAAAAAAAGTCATATACTCCCTCCGTCCCGGCGTAAGAGGGCAATTTGCTTTTTTGCACGTAAATTAAGGAGTATTATTATTTGATGTGTAGTGTGTAGTTGTATTAGTGAGAGTGTGGGTCCAATATTTTAATTGTATTAGAAGGGGTGTGTGGGTCCCATGTGTGTAAAAAAGGAAAGGGGACTCTTTGGGTGGGACGACCAAAATGGAAAAATGACCCCCTTAGTATGGGACGGAGGGAGTAAATTATACTCCCTCCGTCCGCCCGAAAGGTCCACATTTTGCCATTTTGGGCGTCCGCACCAAAGGTCCACATTTCTCTTTTTAAACACATGAGACCCACCCACACCACTAATACAAAAAAGATATGGGTCACATACACCCCACTAATACAACTACCAACTACACATTAAATAATAATACTCCTTAATCCACGTGTAAAAAGTAAATGGGGACGTTTAGGGCGGACGGAGGGAGTATATTGGCAAAACTTGTGTGAAACTGTGTCACGTAAGTTTACATGAGATGGATGAAAAGTAATGATTTTCATAACAAAAAATGATACTGAATTAATAAAAAGAAGTAATAATTTCCATAACAAAAAAGTGATATTGAATTAATGAAAAGTGATAATGCAATTTCATGAGTAATATATAATGTAAATGAAAAATGATAACACTATACAGTGAAAGTAATAACTATTTTAAAAAGTGTAAAATAGTTATACGTGAAACAATCTCACGCAACCCCTATAGTTATTTATTTGAAATCCATTGAAAATAAGTTCTCAAATACTACCTCCGCCCACTTACAAGGTATCCATTTCACTATTCTTAGCGTCCACTTCAAAGGTATCAATTTCCTCTATTTAGTAAAGAAAGTACATAATATGACCCACCACTTCTCTCTAATACAACTACCCACTTTACCTATAATAATAATACTCTTTAATCCACGTGCAAAAAGCAAATAAAGACCTTAGAATTGTCCACGTGCAAACAGCAAACGGTTACCTTGTAAGTGGCCGGAGGGAGTAATAAAAATTGTATATATATCCTAAAGATAGAAAATTTGTAATTTGATGATTACAAATAAATAAATAGTAGTAATTGATTTTGAAGATTAATAAGAAAAAGAATATGTATCATATAAATTTAGAAAAAGTTAGAAAAGATGGTTTCGAATTCACTTAAAAAAGTATTGATAATTTACAATTAATGGAGTTGTATTGAATGATATATTTTTTAAATTATAGGAGCATCTTCTAAAATTAAGTTCATGCTATTTGAATTTCTAAAATAATAATAGAAAGTCGGTTGTGAAAAATCCGTTGTGAAACGTAACTTATGTGAAACGGTTTGAAATACTGTGTTAAAGTATATTTATTATATAGATTAAGTATGTGTAATAGTTGTTATGATATTTATAAAATATGCTGGATTATACATTAAAATATAATTTTAGTATGTTATAATATGATTCATTAGTGATATACTTTAACAACAAATAAGCATACTTTACCCGTATAACTGTCTAAAAAAACCCATCTCATAATTGATTGAAACATTAATATTATAAATTATACTTTAGTGATGGTCAAACTGTCTAAAAAAACCGTCTCATAATTGATTGAAACATTAATATATTATTTAGATTTAGAAAAATATTTAACTTTTCATTTGGAAATACAGACCATGACGATTGACACAATGAATTCCTCCACTAAATTCATTCTTATATTACTCCAGAGTTCGACTTCTATATGAAATAGAGCAAAGAGAAGAAGGAATTATTCAACATATCAAACCCAAAGAAATGGTTAAAGTGATGAAATTTGTGGTAGTAAGAAGAAACTCTTTTAGTGGGCAAAATGAAAAATAATTAAAATATTATCCTTACTTTTTAAAAATTATATGACATCATTTTTTTATTTTAATACTGGTATTTTTTTTTAAATATGAATATTTAATAATTGATTGATATTATTAAATAGTTAGTTAATAAATTAAAAGCAAATTCTTATGTGACACCATCTCACAAAGATGGAAAGAGTGATTATATTATATTATTAATGAAAAATTATATTCAATCAATGAAAAATAATAATGGTGTAATGAATTATTTTATAAACAATTTATAGTAAAAAAAAAAAGTAGTAACATTTTATAGCGAAATAATAACTAACTACGAATGCATAAAATAATCTCATCACGAGACAATCTCACACAAGATTTACCTTAAATTAAATTGATGAAATGATTACCAATTTGAATTTTAGTTTTTATGAAAAAAAGAAAAAGAAAAAAAACACCATCAATATAAATGATTGTTTATTCGTTCCTAATTCTCACCCCTACAAATCTCAACCAATGACCTTTAATTATCACTATATATTGCTACTTTTATAATACTCCATTTTTTCGCTGATAAAGTTTATATTTTATCATTTTGATCGTTTTCCTCCATCCACTGGATAAAGTTTTTATTTTGTAATTTTGGTTGTCCATTTTAAAAGTATTTATTTTTTCTTTTTAGCAAAAGACCCCACACATATAACCACTCATTAGTAATATGGCTATCTACTTTATATAAAAAAAATAATACTACACTTTAATTCACGTACAAAATCTTTTATGCTATTTTCGTGTATAATTATCTCCTATACCACAAATTGTATAATTGACCCATAATTAGAGAAGAAATCTAACTATTGTTCATGGGATTAATACTTTGTATAGTTTCTCTTTTTTCTCTGTGACATAAGTCATCCATTCTGTATGTCACATTGCATAACAATAACACATGAAAATTGATCAAATCCTTTTTTTTTTTTTTTTTTACTAACACATTTTTTATATTGATCATCTAATATTATAATAATCCGTGCAACCGTACTATTACTAAGACATAAATTCTCGGCAATTACTATTTACTTCTTACATAATGATAACCTTTATAAATAGACATATTATTTATCTTTAATATATAAAAGTAATGTATGAATTTCATGATTCTATCAACTCTAAACTCCCATTCACATCACATTTTTCATTTATTTGACCTACTAATTAATTCCCTTCACTCTATCATCTTTAAACTCGTCCAAACAAAATTTTGGGGAAAATTTAATTAGAATAAATTTAATCTGAATCTATTCCAACGATCGCCTACCCACAAGAGAGTACATGGAATATTGTAATCAAAATTTGGATCTGAACAGTGCATCGCACATGCATTAATACATTTCAGAGGAATTTGTTGTAGGAATGCGTTAAAGATTTGAAGGTCTGCTAGTCCCGTTAGATCTAATGTAAAATGGGGTGGGGACAACCGTATTTAGAAAGAGTACATAAATTATCTAATATTGGTGTATTCTAAGTAAAATTTTGTTTCATTTAGTATATTTTATGGGGGTTTATTTTATTAATGATTACATAAGAAATAGGGTAGCGCCATAAAATAAAATACAGCATGGAGTATTCTAATTTACAGATGCTTCGGAAATAAAACTTTGTTTACGTGTTAATAAATTAGAGAGTTATACGTATATTGCTACATTAAATCACGACAACACAATCGAAAATATAATCATACCACAAACACACAAAATTAAGGAAAAAAAAATATAGATCTCACGAGTGTAATTGTTGTTTCAAACTGGAAGTCGGGTTTGCTGCGGAGGATCAGGAGCCCTCAAGAAATGGTTGATGAAGTGATAAACACGATTAAAGAAATGGTTGAGGAACTGAGAAACATGATGGAGTTCATCCTGTGCAACAATTAGGTCTTGATAGAACCAACATATCAACTCAGCTGATGATAACAATCCAAACACTGCGTAAACGACGGGCCCCCAAGAATCCGGCAACAATACGGATGCCAGACATGCAACGGACGTGTGGCCGATGTACACCAAGAAATGATCGGCAATTGTGGCGAGACACCGCGGAGGAGGGAATCAGAGGAGCACGACGAAGGCGGCGTAGAAGACGAAAGTGGTGAAAACAGCAAGGTGCATTGCTGTTGGATGGGTCACGAACGGGTCGGTCTTCTTGAGCTGAAGATAATTCATGTACAAATGATAAATCAATGGCTTCACTTTTATTACAATAAAAGAAGACTTTAAATAGTTGTACAATGTCAGAGGTAAAGCAACGAGAATATTTAAAATACAAGTTGATAATTAAAATCCCATGATTCAAGGGATTTTGTTGACTTGTCTAACGTTTATCAAATCCCATGATTTAAGGTGATAGACTTTTGACGAGTCTAACGTCTCTCTTATCAATTCACAAGTAGAGGAATTGTTAGGGCGATGATGGGATTGAAGGAGTGGATGAATTGGATCCGGGTCGACTGGGAAACGGAGCTTCGTCGAAATATCCAAGATACGACGACGTTTCTTGTCATTCCTGGCATTGGGTTCATTGGTGTATGTACGTATATATAATTACTTGAAGCACAAGAAAAATGAAGTGAGAGAGTGCAGGGACGGATTGATTTCATTTATACACCGCGTTTCATCAGATGGGATCACCTATTTCATTATGTGTTTCATCTATTATTGCACTAATTAGATTTTTGACACGTGTCGTAATCAATGGGCAAATTTTCATTCCATGCCCCAAGGGTTTAATGGTCATTAACTAGAGTATAATTTTTTAATAGGAAATAAGTTATGAAATAAGGAGTGGAATATCAAAGTGGAATAGGGGATTCGGGTTGGCGTTTCATGGCATGAACACAAACTTTCTTGGGGCAGTTTATTTTTATGGTCTCGTTAACGTGGCTTGGGTTTAAATTAACGCCCCTTGATGGATGATGGTTAACAGCTTTTAAACTTTATGCATAGTACTGTGTTACTTTTAGGGTTTGTATCTGTGTATTTTTACTAATTTAACCTTATGAAATGATTTGATGATTCAATTCCACCCTTTTATTCTTCCCATCTCCCAATGTAGTAACTTTATATTTCCATGAAATGGTGATAAGAGAAAAGTATACTTGACTGTTACCTTTTTTTCGATGATAGGTTCTAAAAGAATAAAAAGAAAAAGATTGACTCCATATTGAGTGAATGAAGAAGAGGGAATTTCAAAGATAGAAAATGTTACATGCACCCCAATTTTTATAAGCGAAATTATGTTGTATAGGATGCACTGTGCACCCACTTAAAAAAATTGTACTAGAATAAAATATATAAACTTTGTTAGCGAATTTTCTATTAGTTTTATAATAAAAAACTAAATGTAAAAATATTATACAATTATTAAGAAATATATATTAAATAAAAATTTATACACATATGGATGCACGTGTGCACTGGACGCATATAATATCTAACTCTTTTATAAATAGGTTTTGTTTATAATTCTTCAATAAATAATTTCTAAAAGGTATAAATAACATTTTCAAATAATTAGATCAATAATGATAAGCTTTAGATATTTCTTTTATTTTAAATTCAATCGAATTTATATATGCTATACAGAACTAGACTTTCAGTTGATTCTTAATAAGAAAAATTAAAATAAAGAAAACACACTCAAGTTTTCAACTAACTAGTTTGCTGGTTTTGGAAATAAATAAAAAAGCATAAAAATATGCTTAGTGAGAAATTAAAATTTTCATATGAACTATTGAAAAGAGACATGCAATATCCCATACGTAAATATTGTGAAAACTAGCCACAATAATATATCAAGTAATGCAGATCTGTACTTAAAGTTTGTAGAAATAAATCATATTCCAAACTTTAAGAAAAATCTCGAAAAACTATTATAAGTATTAGTATTAAATATTTAATTAAATCTCATTGCACCACATTCGGTACGACATCGTCTTCCTTAATCTGATCTGAATAAGGGATAATAATAATGGAAGAGCTCAGTGAAAAAAAACATCACTGTCAGCGAGCCAGCGACTAGCGAATATGGGAGAAGAGGGGGAGGGGCCCAGCAGTTGTACCAAAAAAAAAATGGTCACAAATTATTATCGCTCTCCACTGAGTCTATTTGCTCTCAGTGTAGCACGCTACAGTGAAATATGCTACAGTAAGAGCAACTACACTCAATTTACGGGAGAGGATCCTCTCTCGTACTGGGAGGGGCTCTTCCAAATTTCCAATTAACATACAATCATCACTGGGCCATCTTTTTATTCCTCCTAAAACTTTATTGGGATTGGTGGAATTATCACAGTCAAGTTTCTGAAACAGAGACTCCTAACTGACAAAGTGTATGGAGTCCGTGAGGGTTTCCTGTCCAACACGCGGTTTCAGTGTATGAATGAAATCAACTTCCTTCATTTTGCTTCAAATTCAAATAATATAGCCTACACCATTGAACCCAATGCCATGAATGACAAGAAACCTCGTATCTTGGATATCGTTCCAAGTTGACCCGGATCCGATTTTCCAGTTGACCCTGATCCGATTAATCAACCCCCTTGCCCGACCACAATTTAGAGGCCCATGACAAGATTAAAAATGAGGCCCCTAAATTTTATTAATTTTTTTATATTAATAAATTTTATAATATAAATATAACTTATAAATTTAAATATATGTAAAAAGTAAAAAAAAAAACTTTCATAAGAAAAAATTATGAAATGAGAAATAATTTATCTTTATATCTTTGATATATATTGATTATATAAAACGGATGTATTAAAATGAATTATTAAAATGGAGAATTTAGAATTAGAACGAGAAAGTAGGTATTTTAAATTACTAATTTTGCATTAATAGGAAATATAAATATGATGTTTTAAAATTTTTTTTTGAATAATTTATGCGTTCTTTTTTAAGAAGAAATAAAAAAAGACGACAAATAATGCACTACAACAAAAAAGAGTTTTAGAGACACCAAAAAGTGCCTCGATTGCATACATATTGAGACACTTATCATTTTTGAGACACTTAATATAAGTGTTGCATATATTGGTGTCCCATTAAGTTTTGGGACAGTTCAGGTGAACACTTATAAATGTCTCTAAATGTGTTGATACATGACACTTGTATGTGCCTTTAAATACAATTAAGTGTCCGAATATGATTTTATATACTCCCTCCGGCCACTTACAAAGTATTTATTTTACCATTTTTAGCTTTCATTTCAAATGTATTATTTCCCTTATTTAATAAAAAAATATACCGTATATCCTACCACTTCCCTCTAATAGGTTTGGAGATCTTAATCATTGTGCCAACCTACTATACTAAAATATTTCTACATAATATATATACTGTAATTATTAATTATAGAAAGATAAATCATTTGATAGTTAATCAAAGTCACTCTAACATCTATCAATCTAAATGGGATCACACAAAGATATAATAGAATTCTCAATCCAACAGTTCCACTATCAATCCCTTAAATCATAACATATGACTAATTCATTCATGAAACACACAAACGACAATTAAAACATGTATCTAAAAATATCATGCAATAATTAAAGAGGTGCGAAACAATGAAAATTTATGTCTCAAAATCAACTCATATTGTATAAGGAATAATCATTCTTCAAGAAATTAATACCCTAATCTAGATTATCAAATCAAATCTCGGTTGAAATATGGTCCGTGATTGAGACAAGAATTAATACCCTAATCTAGATTGTCAAATTAAATCGGTTCAAATATGGTCCGAGATAAAAAAAATAAAAAATAAAAAAAATTAAATGGGTAGTCAAGATTAAAATTGAATTGTTTTTAAATACAGTAAAATTGAAAAGAGGGAGAAAAATTGAAATTTAGATTTATTTTTATACATGTATATATATTTTTATAATCAAAAGCATTTCATAAATTAGAATTAAAATTATATTCATTAACATATCCCACGAATGGGCCCATGTCATGATGTCATTAGATGTGTTGAATTGGACCCATATTTTCTTAATAAAGCTTGGCCCAACCCAGCTTGTTACAAATTCCAACCCCGCCCAACCCACTACATAGGTGGATTTGAGCCGGGCCAGCTTTGAAAACTATATTTAGTCGTGCACTTAAAAAAGTAAAACCATCTCTCCCTCCCTCCCTCCCTCCCTCCCACCCGTCCTTCACTCCACATTTGGAGTTGGGACTCCTTTTTATTACTCCCTCTGTCCCAACAAGTATGTCACGTATTGGTGTGCGCGAAGTTTAAGAAAATTTTGTATTTTTATGTATAAAGTAAGAAAGAGAATATATATTTTAGTTGATTTAATGAAAAATGTGTGTAAAGTTGTTGGGAGATGTGAAAAAGTATGTATTATATTGAGATGTGTGTAAAAAGTGAGTATTGTTATAATGTATTTTTTACCAAATTTAGTAAAAGTAAAGTGTGACCCTTTTGATGTGGAACAAAAAGCATTATCTTACTTGGAGGCCCTTAACAGAAAGCAAAGAAATTGAGTGCTGCTGCTAAAGTCTAACTCCTGCTGCTAAAGTCTATTTCCTTATTTGAACATTAAACTTGCTGTTTTTTTTTCTTATTATTATTTTGTGATTTTGTTAATTTTAATAAGTCCGAGGAGCACCTTGCAATTTGGCAAGTTATTGTAAGCAGTATTTAAGGACAATCCTTAGGGTTGTGATAGTAGCTTTTTATCAATATTCAGAATTGAGATTTATCTCTATTGCAATTGACTGTATAATCTTCATTATCAATGTTGTTGCTTTGTTTCGGTTATTACTTGCTTACGATGTGCATCACCTTTGATCTATTTTTTTGATCAAGCAAAAGTTTATTAAATTATGCAAATGTGTAACATAAGCACAAGGGGTGCTTCAGCCCTTACAACCCAACATACACCACAAAGATACTATTTTAACATACATTACGTGGACACTTTAACCACTCCAAAGTATTAACATTACGGAACTCCCGCAACTTAGATGAGAGCCACGACCAAGATCTTTCTTTAGCCTCATGCATAATCTTATTTAAATTCAGTGAGTGTCCACTGAAAATCAAATTATTCTTATGACTCCACATTGTCCAAGTCACCGTTATTCATATTATTGAGGCTATGAGAACTCCTTTCCTGCAGTCCAAGTTTTCACCAGAGGAAAATAATGATAGGATGCTCATGAAGTACCATATTCACCTCTAACCAAGTGTGAATTTGATGCCAAATCTTCCAAGCTACATCACAAGTGAATTTGATGCCAAACCTTTCAATCTTTCTTTAATCTATTAACACGTAAACATAGTTTTATTTCCGAATTAAGCATCCACTTTGTCTCGTTCTACTTTTCTACTTATTACTTAAATCTCACGTGTAAATTAGATAGAGTATATTTTATGCTGTCTTTTATTTTATTTTAACATAAGTTTTTTGGAGTAATATTGTTTTTATCAAGAAAATTTAGGGGCAGACTTGTGTGATGAAACTATTTTATGTTTTATCATCAAACTGATACGATGTTTCAAGGATAGAATTATGACCCAGATCGTTCGATTGTATATACTTAAATTATTGATGTTGTAGCATCTAAGCCTTTGGCTGTAGATGTAGTGTTGGGTCTCATTTTTGCATTTTGCTTATATGTTGTGTAACCGTTAGCACTAAAATAAAAATTTATCAATTTCAGAATAGTCTTCCTATAACTTGTTTGATCAGATAGACGGAATCCTTCCTCCATCCAAAGCTCTATTAGTTTTTCCCTTCTTATAATGCTCAATTTAAGTACTTCTGAAATAACATCTTTCTATACCATGTTTGGAAAGCCAGTTCTGTTGAATCAAGAGCAACTCGTCTTCCGATTTACCACGCAGTATTCCTCCGACCACATTTGCAGCTAACGGCAAACCTTGACATCTTCTTGCAATACTTCTTCCAAATGATTCCAACTCTGATGGGATAACATCTCTTCCTCCAAAAGCTTTTGATTTGATTATCAACTAGCAATTCTCTTCTGTTAAGCCTTTGAGTTCATAAGTAAGGAGTGTTTCCACCATTGAAGCAACCTCTGTACTTCTTGTAGTAACAATGATGGCATTTCTCTTGGTGGAAGTGATTCCAGACAAGGAATTAATGAACCCTCCCACTTTACCCTTTCTTGATTCCAAAAATCGTCAAGAACGAGAAGAAATGTTTTTTTAGTCAAAGCTCGTTGAAGTTTCGCCAAAAGAACCTCCCTGTTTTCAACTTCAACCTTTTCAGAAGTCAAAAGTCATTAAAATGTTCTTGAAAAGAGTTATTGGATTAAAATTTTCAGAAACATGAACCCACATACGATTCCCATAATTAGCTTCAATCTTCCTATGGCGGTAGACTTCTCGAGCCGGCGTTGACTTCCCCAATCCACCCATTCCGACAACCATGGAAGGATAGAAAACACTTGTTCATGGCGGATATTGGTGAGCATCCCCACTATTTTATTACATCATCGTCTCTTCCAATGAACACTGGATCGACGAGCTCGATCCATCCATTGAGTATAAATCAAACACTACACAACACAAATGTGCTCGATCCATCGAAGTTTGAGGTCCAGTTCACCGAGAATCATCTTCTCCACTTTCTTGCCCTCCACCTGTTTGTTCAAACGACCGAGTTGGTTTCCGCCGCTCTGCAGCGGCGGTGCCACCCCCGGAAAGCTACGGTTTTCAGCTTTATGAACGTAGGTCTCATCGTTTTCTGCGCTCAATCTGGAATAATCCAGCAGAGGTTTGTTTTCGCTATCATCAAAGTTCTTAGTGATATCCGATGACAGCTGCTGTTTAAGTTTGGCCCAGCCTCTCCGGCGAATGTTCATGTGACCCCCTAATGCTTTAGCGTTTGAGAATCCTCGACTGCGGCAAGGTGAATGTTCATGCGACCCTATAATGCTTGGGCATTTGAGAATCCTCGATTGCACGCATATGATCATGTGTTGAGATGATTGTAGGTCTGAAGGATTGATATCTGTTAGCGCATGTGCCTGTGTGTTTGATCCAATATCAATTTGAATGAGATGGGAGGAAAAAAAACGAACGTCTTGAGTTTCCATAATTTAGACAGCATGCAGGCAGCAGGATCGTGAACTTAGTAGCGTCAAGTTTCGGCTCTGATACCACTTGTAAGTGCGCGTGGGTGAAAACAAGCATATTAGACAAGTGTCGTTCCAGGTGCTGCAACACTTCGAATGACACTAAGAAGAAAGAACAGAAATAGCAGCGGAAAATAAACTGACAGGAGATGTAACTCTTCCACAAACTTACGTTTGTGGCGGCCTCATGGCAAAACGTTCACTAAACTTGGAAAAATAGTGAATACAAGAGTCTTCAAGGATACAATCTAACTCTAGAATATACCCTATCTAACTCACAAAAGTAGACCTATTACAAGATCTAAAAACGTGATATGGAATCACAAAACTACTCTCAAAATGAAGACTGTAAAAAGACAATTACAATCTCCAAGCATATGTGAAGAAACCTCGCATTCCTTCAACACTCAAAAGAGAATAGACAGGTGCGGCTGTGAGTGTAGTAACACTTGAACCAGCAACCAAAGAAAACACCTTTTGTGTGTGTGTGTGTATCAGATGTTCTGCACACAAGATGGTGAAGGCTCTCAGACTATTTATCAAGTGAAACGATCGTGCCTTCATCATCCCGTTCGTGATCGTTCCCTCATCCATCTTCTTTTAGAAACGTGTCTTCTTCTGTTTATTTATCTTAAGCACCAATATCTCAAATGCAATCTCCATCACTTCCTTAAAAATAGGAAACTTGCAACATCCCTCTTTTACGTGCTTATCATGATCTCCCTTTAAATATCTTGAAACTCCTTCTCCCACGTTCTAATAGTTGTCTGAAAAATCCAACACAATAACAACCAAGACAACGTAACATAATAATTGAACACGTGATGTGGAGAGGTGAAATTCAGAGTGTGATTACAATTGTAGCAACATCATCAATCACACTAACAATCTCCCCCAATTTCACATATCCATAGCCACAACAATCTGATGCAGACTTAAGCAATTCAAACCAATCATCAAAACATAATAAGTCCATGACATCAGATCATGATCAATCATAAATCATCAACATGCAGCTCCCCCATACATGAAACCCCCATATCATAATGAACATAACCTGTCAGCATAAAGTGTGACACCAAGGGTGGTGACATCAGTAGCAGCACTTCAGTAGCAATTGCAATGGTTCTTTCTGCAAAAATTAACAGACTTGACAGCATTCAAGTGTTGCACTAAAGGTTGTGGCATCAGTAACAACACCTCATTAGCAGCTGCAATGAATCTTCCTGCATCAGAATTTTCTCCCCCTGTGGGTGTGGATACAAGACATTTAAGGCTTAAGAAAATTTGCAGGGTAAGGTGAGAAGAAAGGGGGCAGCACCAGCGACAGCACAAGGTATAGCACTAAGGAGAAGCATGGTTTTCAGAAGAGTGAGACACTAATAGTCATGGGGAGGCTTGATGGTTCTTGAAGGATCAATGAAGATGTTTAATGACCTGTACTTGAATGTACTATCAAAGAGAGTGAACATAGTGTGCACTTGAATTTGAAAACCAATAGAAACAAGCAAGCAAGTGACAATGATTCAAATGAGAATTAAGAGAGAAACATAATAGCACAATTAGAGGAAAATCCACCTTGAGAATTAACTTGCAGATCATGAGAGGAAAAAAGGTTGCAAAGCAAAAAGGAACAATATGCATAAATAGAAAATCAAATTTAAATCCTATCAGAATTAAAATTACTCAAAAATCCATCAAGGAAAATGCTAATAAAAATCTGGGAAATTCAAAGAGAGGTTGATTTTTTATGCAGGCACACATACACATTTTTTTTGTTTGCACTTCTTGATACCCAAAAATTCAACTCACCTTTTAAAAAGAACACATCGTAGTTGTCAGCTCCGTGTGCCTGGTTACTCAGTGAGAAGTTTAAGGGATCGTTCTTTTTCCCTTTTTGAAACTAAATAGCCTTTTGAAGAGAGTGCATCGTGGTTGTCAGCCCCGTGCATCTAGTTATTCAGGGTATTTAGACCTTTGATTTTTTAAAGAACTTGTGCTTTTATTAGTGTATGTCCAGAATTGCACCTCAGAAACATCCAGATGTAAATTAGCAAAAACCAAAACGAATAATCAAACAACTTAAAGAATGAAGAGAAAGAAATTTGATGAAGGTTATTCCATGTGTTGTCACACTCGAAATAACCTTAATGCATGCAGTTTAGAATATGTAACCATGAGATTCTCCAAGGCTGGAAAACCTCCCAAAGTTAAGAGATTTTATAATATGATCTGCAATTTTCTTCTGAATGGGCAAATCCTCTAACTTCTCAATTTGTTTCTCAACAAAATATATCAAAAAATGATGCCTAATATTGACTTGCTTGGTGAGTGGGTGCTGAATTGAATTTTTGAAAATATTTGAAGCACAAGACTTATCACATAAAACTCTTAAAATCTCAGATTCAAGCACAAAATCATCCAACAACATCTTAAGCCAAGGAATACGTGAGAAACAGACCATAAACAGCAGTTTTAAGCAAAGTGTGATTGCACAGTGTGACAGCATTTCGGGCGACACTGTAATCTGCCTCATTTCTTGATCTGCTGTTCTGATCGTAAATTCTGCAACACCTGCATCAACTTGAGCAACATGATTATGGGCAGTGTTTCTATCAACATGATAACAGTTGTGAGGGGACCTAGTTCCAGTCATGACACACAAATTGCAATCATCAAATACATGACATGAATTTTTATCAAACTCAACATGCATGTTGTCATCACAAAGTTGACTTATACTTATCAAATTTTCAAGCAAACCATTCACATGCAAGACATTTTTTAGTTTTGGAAAACCACTTACATTAAGAGTTCCTTTTCCTATGATTTTACCTTTTGAACCACCCCCAAATATGACTTTTCCTCCATCAAACACTTCATAATCAACAAGATATTCAGCCTTACCTGTCATGTGTCTAGATGAACCACTATCAAAGTACCAACAATCATGAGCACATGCTTTTAAAGGGGTGCTAGCAAGATTACACTTGATACTTTGTTTTTGTACCCATACAGTTTTGATCCTGCGGTTAAAGTGTGCTGTGATCCAATGGATTACTATAGTGGAGATTGTTCTCGCCCTCCTATTCTTGACGGATCCATTCAAGATAAGGGGTGATCATAGAAATGAATTCATTCAGGGAGGTGGAGATATATATGATCTTTAAGACTTTAATGGAGATATATTAGTAATTGAGTTGCGTTTAGTAGAATCAGGGATATGAAATACAATTGAACATATACGTACCTGATGATTCATTTTATGACAACTCGATCATTACAAGTGAAGTAACACGATACAAACACAAACGTCCCATGAAATAAAATCACACACACTATGGATAGGGCAACACATTAATCAAACATAAAATAATACCCATAAAGATCAAAACTCACGAGTTATTAATTATTTCAAACTGGGAGTAGGGATTGACGACGAGCTCTCAAGAAATTGTCGAGGAACTGAGAAACTCGATCAAACTCATCATCATTCTCTGCAAGCACTAGGTTCTGATACAACCAACATATCAACTCAGCTGATGATAACAATCCAAACACGGCGTAAACGACAGGCCCCCAAGAATCCGGCAACACTACAGATGCAAGACATGCAACCGACGTGTTGCCAACGCACACCATGCAATGATCGGCAATTGTGGCCAGACGGCGGGGCAGAGGAATCCGGAGGATCAAGACGTAAGCGAAGTAGAAGACGAAGGTGGTGCAAACAGCAACCCGCATTGTTCTTGGATGGGTCACAAAGGGGTCGGTCTTCTTGAGCTGAAGATAATTCACAAGTAAAGGAATTTTTAGTGCGATGATTGGATTGAAGGAGTTGATGAATTGGATCCGGGTCGACTGGGATACGGGGCTTCTTTGGGAGGACGTCAGTCTGGATATCACGAAATTTGCACTACGAAATATTGATGACAGTATCTGGTGTACCCAAACAAGGGTCCAGGATACGACGTTTCTTGTCATTTCTGGCTTTGGATGTGAAACAAATGGGGAGAGAGAGGGGTGTGGGTTTGCACCTGCAGAACTGATATATTTCATATCATATGTACAGTCTGAAATTTCCTAGAGGATAAGACAACATGTATGCATCAAGTATAGTAATATCTTATTAAACATTTTTAAGATGAAAATTCAACTCAATTACATCAGCATCTGCTCGTCCATCGGGTTGGCTGGGATCATCTATTACAACCCATGATCCATCTTGTATTCTATGGTTGGATGGGTGACACATCACCCAAATTCAAATTAACATCCATTTGGAATACAAAATGGATCATGGGTTGGAATAGGTGATCTTTTCTCGGTATGAGTCTGTAAGACATTCACTCCTTTATGTCTTGCATTATTTTTAGTTTATTCAGCTTACAACTTAATTTCTGCAAACCGATCCAACCGCTCATTCCTTGCAGATCATGACCTAGTATTATATTTAATTTTTAAAGAGGGAGTGATCATTGTAATTAATTAATAAGACTAAGTTTTAGTGAAAAATTATATTCAATATAATAATTTATCGTTGGTTAAGAAAAATAAATTTTCAATTTTAAAAATTAATTATACTCTATTTTCATTTTTAATTAAATTATAAAGGTATACATTCTGTGTTGAATGGATTAATACAGGTGCACTGGGGTGTAAAAGACTTTGTCTCCCCAAAATATAAAATATAAAATATAAAATTTTGCACTGTAAACTATAATTTAAATTATAAAGGTAAATATGTGAGATATTTTGACAAATTTAACTAATTGTTAATCAATAAAATATTTTAATTTAATGTATATAATGTTTATACTTTGATTTTTTTTTAATATTCAACTAATTTATTAAATTATTTAATTTAAATTTGATTTAATATTAAAAAAAATGATACTCCCTCAGTCATACTAAACTTTTCATCTTTTCTTTGTAAACAAAGGGAAAAAAATCAATTTTGTAGCTAGACTTTTATTTTTAATTTTTTGCATCATTTCAAGGTAAAAATATTCACAGTTCTAGTTAATTAAAAAGAATATACTTCAATATTCTTTTCTTGTTTTATTTAATAGTAATATTTAATTGAATTTAAGATTAGAAAATAATTTCTTATTATATTAGACTGAAGATTACAAAATATTTTAGACAAAGTCTCTTGTGAGACGTTACTTACGTGAGACGGTTTGTGAGACATATTAAAGTATGTCTATTATTTAGATAAAGTATGTTTAATAGTTGTTAAAGTACGTGTTTTCTAAAATATGCATGTTGCATTATGCATTAAAGTATGATTATATATGTTCGTTGTGAACCAGTTTAATACAAGTGTTGCCTGTTGGTGATACGAAAATATATCAGTTATGTTGCTGCAAACCCACACCTCTCTATCTCTCTCTCCATTTGTTTCAGATACACTACACTGCGACACCATTGAATCCAATGCCAGAAATGACAAGAAACGTCGTATCTTGGATCGATCCTTGTTTGGGTACACCATGTCCTGTCTTCAATATTTCGTGGTCCTAATTTCGTGATCTTCAGACAGCACTTGACGTCCTCCCAAAGAAGCTCCGTATCCCAGTCGACCCGGATCCAATTCATCAACTCCTTCAATCCCATCATCGCCCTAGCAGTATCTTTACAAGTGAATTATCTTCAGCTCAAGAAGAGCGACCCGTTTGTGACCCATCCAAGAACAATGCGGGTTGCTGTTTCCACCACTTTCCTCTTCTACTTTGCCTACATTTTGATTCTCCAATTTCCTCCACCACTTTCCGTCTGGCCACAATTGCCGATCATTGCTTGGTGTCGATCACTGTTGCCGGATTCTTGGGGGCCTGTCGTTTACGTCGTGTTTGGATTGTTATCATCAGCTGAGTTGATTTGTTGGTTGTATCAAAACCTAATTGTTGAACAGGATGAGCTTCATCATGTTGAGTTTGATCATGTTTCTCAGTTCTTCAATTCTTGAGGGCTCCTCAGCAAACCCTACTCCCAGTTTGAAACAAGAATGGGAAGATATCATAATTCATACTCGATTCCAACTTTAGTCCAATTTTCAATTTCTATCTCTAATTTTTTTTCAATTTTGATCTTAATTGTCAAAAATGGACTAAATATGAAAAAAAAAAGATTCAATTTGATAAAAGAATTAAATTTGGACAAAAAATATCAAAATCAAACGGAAATTGATAATTACAAATAATAAAAAAACTGAAATTGGAATCGATTAGGATGAATTGCGATATTTTCTCAAACAAGAATTACACTAGTGAAATGTGTTTCCTTTTTTTTTTTTGTGTGTGTGCGTGCTTGTTATGATTATATATGTTCGTTGTGCTATCCATTGTGTCATCATTTCGATATTTTAGGAAGTGATCTTATTTGGGTTCTTTGTTGGATTTTGATGTTATTTCCCTAGGAGTGTTTGGGAGTTGTATTATTTGCGTTCTTTGTTCGATTAATGTATCATATTACTCTGGGATATAATTTTGATCAAAGAATTCGGATAACATCGATAATTGATAAATACAAACTTGAAGAATAATATCCAAAAATAGAAAAGTCCCAGAACTTCAAGTGCTTCCTCCAAATTCCTTTAACCGCAACTCCTCGTAAACTTGCAAAAACACGCCGGAAGGGATTTCCGGCATAGACCCTCCGACGCTCAAGTCAATAATCTTATCTTTTCTTTTAAAGTATCAGTTATCTGAGAGGAAAATGTACTAATCATCCCCTGTATCTTTTTTCTATCTAGCATATATCTGTTCGCTTATCCTCCTCCTTCCCAACTACGCACGTCTCACTCCATGAAGACCTCAAATCCTTGAGAATAGGAACGGTTGGAATGTGGACTTAAATAATGAGCTTTGGTTTATATATAAAATATAAAATTAAATTAAATAACCAATTAAACTTAAATATAAGGTTGATATTAATCCACATCAATAATAAAACAAGTTATGTATTCTGGGAGAAAGCTCATCCCAATTCCCACCCATCAGGCCAGGGCCAAGGAAGAAAGGATTTGGCGATGAAATCTGAATTTACAGATAATTTTTCATCGCTATATCTTCTTTTTCTTGTCGTGCACCATCGATGAGTGCTGACAAGGTGCGCTCTTAAAAAAAAGCAAATAATCTCAAATCTTTCTAGAATGAACTTTCGAAACATTTTTCTTAACACATCACACATAAGAATCACAAAATTTTATTAGAGCCCAATTTTCTTTCCAAAATCTCAAGCCCAGACCAGCGTGCACTGAGTAGACGATGATGTTATGAGAACTAAACTGGTTGGGAATCTTCTCTCTTAACAACTTTTGAGCACAACACTTAACTTTCTTTTACCCAGAGCTTCAGCCAAGTTGGAGTTCGATCTACTCTCTTTTTTTTCTAATTTCGTGACCGGTTGGTTGAAAATTAATTTATATTTAAATTTAGGTTTTATTCAGATAAAGTCTTGAAAATAATTTTTTTAGTGAAACATTGATACCTGCCTATTTCAACCAATTTATTATTATACTCTTATACTATATTCTTCAACTCATTCAATTGGCAAGATACCCATTCATTCCAAATGCATTCTAAACCGACATAATTAGTTTTACGGGATTTTTTTTATTATTATTATTTTCTAAAACTTTATCCAATGGTGTATTTTCATTCCCATAATTTTCTAAGGATAACTAAAAATTTTAAAAAAAAATTTTTGAAAAGTTATACTAATATACTACTTTCAAATTGATTTGAGCCAAATTCACTAAAAAAATTAAATTAATTTATGTGGCTTTAATTTAATAATTAAACATGATTTTAATGAAAAATACTACTAATTGCTTGATGATTTGGAAAAAATGTATTTTTGTTGATTTTTGTAAAATTTAAATAAAAATGGATTCTACAAGTGAAGAGGAAGATGTGAGAAAAAATGATGCTCAATTTAAAGTTAAAACGTACTAGAACAGACCAAAATAAGAATTAGTTTTATTAATTGTTCCATTTTTGCTTGATGAGCCAAATTATGCCGCATCGAAAAATTTATCCCAACTTTCTCAAACTCTACTATTATAAATGGCAAAAGCTCCTGTGCGCCCGGGGATACGGAAAGATGCTCCGTGTCCCCATGTGAACACAACCCTCCCCTCCAATCCTATTTAAACCTATGTATTGCTAGGAGTTTAAATTGAAAAGGGGCATGAAAATTGTAAAGGCGCACGGAATGTGCTCCGTGCGCCCGGGTGCACAGGAGCCTCCCTCATTATAAATATATCCTCTGATCCTCATACCATTCAGCATTCAAGTTTAATACTCCATTAATTTACATTTGATGGGCTACATATAAAAAAAGAACCCCATTAATTGACCCCATTAGCATTAAGTTTAATAATTTACATTTGATATTCTACATATAAAAAGAGTTTTGATCGTAATTTTGCTTACGTGTTTATAGAGCAAGAATACTCTATCGTTGTGTACAACGAGTGACCAAGAAATAAAATATCGAACCCAAGAGATTAGAGTTAAACAGGATACGCACTAAATAATTATTACCACTAATAATTAAGACATGATAACCTTTTTGATTTGGAATTAATAACTAATATGGTAGAAAAATAAATAACAAATAAAATAAATAAATAGAAGCCACACTCAATCACGGGTGTTTCAAGAGACAAGAACAAGATAGTTCTAGGAAAATCTAGTTTATCATGTGAAATAAGGCAAATAGACAAGTGAATCAAATTATGCAAAATTTTATAGGAATGATCACTTAAGCATGCTAAACCACTCATGGACAAGTAAGATTTAACAGTTTTAAAGAGCATAAATTCCTATGACCAAATTAATAAGATAACCCCCTGTTCCCTTTCTAGGTACTAAGGAAATTAAATACCAACAATCCCTTATTCGCTTTATAGGTGATACACATGCAAAATTTCATATAGGCTAGTGCAAAAGATCTATCCTTTCTAGGTACTAAATGAATTGTATTAGGACTTCCTTACCATATTTCTCTTTAACAATGGTCATGCAAAGATAATAAGGTATTCTATATTGATGGTCAAACAATCAAAGGCTATATATTGGTCCATCCCCTTCAATTGTCACGAAATAACAAATATAATCATAGAACACATTCAAATCTCAATCATACATCAATCAATGATCATATCATGAATATATAATTGACAAGAAAATTAAGAAACATGATCATATAAGTTTAAAATAAAACCTCAATAACGAATAATATTCTGCAAAATTATCACCACAATGTCTAAAATCTCAAATCAACATGATAAACTTTCAAACCCTAAAACTATCAAGAGGAAACTAGCTCATAGCGTTACAAGCAACAACCATGGCAAAAGTGTTCTTACCCATGAGTCTATGAATCAACAATATAAGAAATAAAAGAGAGAAGAAAAACCCTTGGTCCGGCGTAATTCCCCGTCTTCTCTTTCTGTCTTGATGATCCTCCTCCGTTCTTCTTCTCAAGTAACAAACATCGTGATTGAGTGTGTGGGATGATGGATGAAAGGTGGGTGAAGGGTAGAAATGGAGGATGGAAAATGGCGTGAGGCCTGATATGTTCACGGCATTCTGTCGTATTCCCTATTCAGCGATTCTGTTCTGATATATATATACAGCATGTATTCACGATATGGGCTTCTGGGCTGGACTTGGAATTCTTCTCCAAAAAGAAATCATGAAAATGGGCCATGTGCATGTTGTGGGCCATCCAGGAATTGACTCAATTCTTCAAGGCATTAAAATGTATTAACACCTGAGTTAACTTCCCAACCACAATGCATGGCATCCTTATATGTGTCATGACGTGGCACCAAATAAATTCCCAACTCAATTTAATTGCATGGCATCGTTATATGTGTCATGATGTGGCACCAAATGAATTCCCAACTCAATTCGTTGCTTTTCAATTTTTGCCAAGTAACTTCTATTAGCATAAAATTCACGACAATTACACTCAATTTCTCTTTTTGATATTTTATCCATTTCATCTTCAAATAGGCTTAAAATCTGCAAAATCTCAACAATATTCGTGAAGTCATAAAAATTATAAAAATAAGCAATAAACTCCACAAACAATGCTAAAATTATGCAATAATCATATAAAAACGACCTATAAAAAGCGCGAATTTTCATGCTAAACAAACCCATTGACCCCCTCTTCAAAGACTTTGTTGTATTTAAAAACAAATGGGACACCACACACAAACACACCCCACCCCTCCGGAAATAATATATTAATTAAATAAATCTAGATAAATTGGTGGTTTGCAGTGGGGGAAGGATAGAGGAAGTTTCCACGAAGAGCAGGAATGTGTAATTACTGACTATTATGCTCAATCTTAAATGTACGTACGCTATCACTATCGTAAACCAGATCAAATTTCCTATTCCACTCCCAACCTTCACTCTCATGGGGTGGGGAGTGTGACAACTGACAAGTGCCATTTTCACACTACATACACATATGACATATTACTTCTTCCCACCTATATATATGAAAATTAATCTAACCATAGCAAACCCACCTCTCTCTCTCTCTCTCTCCCTTCATTTTATTACTTCAAAACTAGTCCAACATCTTGAACTCAATGCCAGAAATCACAAGAAACGTCGTATCTTGGATACAGTACTCTTCAATATTTGGTGGAAGAAGCTCCGTTTCCCAGACGACCCGGATCCGATTCATCAACTCCTTCAGTCCAATCATCGCCCTAACTATTCCTTTACTTGTGAATTATCTTCAGCTCAAGAAAACCGACCCCTTTGTCACCCATCCCATAGCAATCCGCCTTGCTGTTTTCACCACCTTCCTCTTCTACTTCGCCTTCGTCTTGATCCTCCGGTTTCCTCCGCCCCTCCGTTATGCCACGATTGCCGATCATTGCTTGGTGTCAATCGGAAACACGTCCGTCGCATGCCTTGCATCTGTACTGTTGCCGGATTCTTGGGGCCCTGTCGTTTACGTTTTGTTTGGATTGTTATCATCAGCTGAGTTGATATGTTGGTTGTATCAAAACCTAATTGTTGCAGAGGAAGAGGATGATCATGATGAGTTTGATCGTGTTTTTCAGTTGCTCAACCACTTTTTTAGAGCTTCCCAGCAGACCCCACTCCCAGTTTGAAGTAAGGAACTGATCATGAGTTTTTTTCTCTTTTGGTCCAATAATTTTATGTTTTATTGTGCTGCATGCCCACTTCCCCAATGATAACTAGGGTGTGATGTTATATGGGTTCTTTGTAAGATTGTGTTTGTATCATGTTAATCTAATTGTAACGAGTTGTCATAAACTGATATATATGTTCAATTGTATGAAATATGTATCCAGTGTTTATATGGTTTTTTGCCCATTTGCCCCAGTGCATAGTATGATAGCTATAGGATGTGACCTTGTATGGGTTCTCTATGTATCATTCGATACTCCTATTTATGTTTATATTACAAATTAATCTTTCTTTGTAAACATGTTTAGCTGCTGGAGCATAATCATATTCTCCGTCATCATCGTCATGTTCTACTTTTTAAACATGTTATGAACCGGCCATCAACCCAGCCTTTTAATTATCAGTAAAATATTTGAATTTCCTCCTGTATAAAGCAGTTGAACCATAAACATCAGTGTTCATAATTTGAATGAAATGAAGTTCCACTATCTCGTCCTGATGTTCTCAGAATTCTCTATGAATCCGACCACTTTATGGTTCTGTAAATTCTTTTCTTTCTTTTTTAAAGCAAAGCAAATACAGCATAAAAAACTCAACATTGTCTAACGAAAGATAAACTTCACAGGCAATTAGATAAAACTCAACATTAGTGGCTGTTAATAAATGTTTCTACCATCTTAAACAGCTTATTGAGAGCGAGGGCAACTCTCTCTCTCTCTCTCTCTCTCCTCGTATCCATTGCCATTGTTAATACATTAATTATTATCTTCTGATGTTGCTCGAGCCAATGCCAATGGAGCCCGTATGGCACCCGGCCACGACCACCCATCTCAACTTTCAATCCCAACCCACTAAACCCTAGCGCCGTGAGACCACCATCACCGCCACCCTCCATTCTTCCTCCATCAATACTACCACCACACTCCCATTATAGTCTCTCCCGACCACTCCTGGTACTGCTCCACCCCCAGACCACCACTCGACGCCTCCACGGCATCTCGAGCAACATTATGAGCGGATTGACTATTTTTTGCGCCGGAGACGAGACGATGAAGAAATTCAGGACTGCAGCAACATACTTCTCCCTCTCGTCAACTCCGGATATGAAAGTTTTTCATCCGCTCAAAATGGGCTGTTCATGCCACGTTGGATTTGAGCTCGGGCCGATAGAGGCCACATGTTACTCGATAACAGTGTGTCGGAAGGATTCACCAAGGCCTTCCAATGGAAGGTTTTTTTTGATGACGTGGATTTTTTAAAACCCTAAAAAATGAGGTTTTTTCCAACGAGGGAGGGAAAGGTTTTCTTGGTGGGGTTTGATTTTTTTGGAGTGAGAGAGGGAGAGAAGAGAGAGTGGCATCATCAGAGCACGTGAAAGACAAGCGCGAGTGAGGTTAATACCGTGTGGGCCCCGCATCTGTCCCAGCCCATTTTTCTCTTTTCTGTCCTGTGAACTTTTTTTTTTCTTTAATTTATTTCCCACGTTTTTCATTTATTTTCTTTCCTTCCATCCTTAATTATTCCCTTCTTTTATTTTCTTTCCTTTTATCTATTTTTTCATTTAAATTCCTGATAAAGAGTGTAAATTTTTTTTCTTTAGTGTGTATTATGTTTTTATTTTTTAAATATGTACTATTAATTTGTATTTTATATTTTATGTAATGAAAAAAAAATGATTTTTTAAAATAATAAGGTATTTTATAATAAGTTTTTTAAAATTTATTTATATAATGACAAAATTATATATATATATATATATATATATATATTAATGTGTGTCCTTTTAATTTTTATTTTTATATTTTATGTAATGAAAAAAATAAATAATATAATTTTTTCATTTTTTTTTCCTAAATTTATAAAATTATAATTTGAAAATATAATTATTTATAATTTATTTAGAAATTAGATAAATATAGTTGATAAATTAAATGGGAATAAAATGAAATTGAGGTGGTTCTAAGAAAACCCACTTTTTGGTTTTATTGTTGAGGATGAGTTTTGCTTTGGAGGTAGGACTTTTTTGCTTTTGAGGTAGCGCGTGTCAAAAAAAATTCTGCTTTTTGAATTTAATGAATGGGTAAGTTCTGACACGTGTTATTTAATAAATGGGGAGGCCTAAGGGGTGACCCGCCTTAATTATCCCTCAAGGTAAATGGCCACATTGGGATTGTCTACTCGACGGAAATTTAAAAAATAAGTAATGGGATAAAAAATGCAGTGAAAGGAAAAAAAATGAAATAAGGCTAGAGATCAAAAGTGCTGCTCTTTTTTTTTTTATTTGATTTTAATGTTTTATTTTTAGTATTTTTAGATTGATTTTGAGTTAAGCCCGATGTGCTTAAATTTTATATCAAGAGAAAAATAGATGTATTCGATTTCTTATTTACAATAGTTTGATTTGATATATATATATATTTGAGTTAAGCACATCAAAAATAGATGTATTCGATTTCTTATTTACAATAGTTTGATTTGATATATATATATATATATATATATATATATATATATATATATATATATATATATATATATATATATATATGTATTTTAGCGTAACAGTTCACATATGATAGAAATAAAATAAATATAAAAATAATCCAAATTCTAGTCCCTAGAAATGTATACATTTACTTAAGACAGAGATGCAATTCACGAGTTACTCAATAAACCAGTATTACATAAGAATTGTTACTCGGATACAGGGGCGGACATAGGGGGGGCCAAGGGGGGCACAGGGCCCCCTGAAATTTCTAAAAGAATCAGGGGTATAATAGTAATTTCATAAATAAAATAAAAATAAAATATATATACATATATGTGCAATAAGTGAATGAGTGAATCCCTTCCCAACACCCACATCCAGCCGAGAGCGAGAGCAGTCTGCAATTCCCCATCATTTCCCATTCAACTCTCTCTCTCTCTCAACTTCAGGTATTTTAAATTTAATTTATTAAATTAAATATTTATGTTCTTCCTTATATATATATAGTGATGATATATATTTAGGGTTTTTATTTAATAGAAAGATTTTAGAATAATTTATTTATTGAAAGAGATTTTATTTAAATTTATTATTGTATATTTTGTTAAATTAAATTTGTTATGCTCTTTTTATGTGGAATGTAATATTGTTATATATAAAAAATATGGTTTTATTTTAATGGAAGAGTTTAGAATAATTTATTTTTGTTGAGGGAAATTTTATTTAAGTGGAATGATTTTAAAGGGAGAATTAGGGTTCATTTCTATTCATTTTTTTATATTTAATTTGTAATGTAATTTTTTTAATAGATATGGAACGATATTATAAGAAGACTACAACTGTTCATGAAACTTCATCTTCCACGGTGAATGCTCCTATTGTGCAACCTCAACAACCATCAAGCCAAGATAACAATGTTGTGGTTGATTCGGAAAATCTTCCTAGTGATTGAACTTAATCGCATTTCTAGTGAAATGTCAAGAGTAAGTGTACTCTATCGCTGTTGTATCCGCGTGACCAAGTGCAAAATTTATAGTATTGTCGTCCCAAGGGAAAAGGTAAACTCAAGTTGTATCCGGATTTTCCATTGATTTATGTTTTGTAAGGATGATCAAGATAAGGTTTTGATTTAAGAACTATGATTACTCTATCAATTAACTAATGAACTAGACAAGCAACTAATTATAACAAATATCAATCAAATCAAGTAGCAAGATGAGATGGAATGGATGAAGTATATCTAAAAAGAGAGCAAGGCTAGCAACATCATGGTCAAGGTCTTATGTAGACTTCACACTTACTCAAGCATTGATGACTTTCAAGTTATGATACTAAGGGCAATCACAATTGTACCCCTAACCCCTATGGCCAAGGTGATTAGGTTCTCAACTCTTTTACAAGTTTAAATCTCCTAAGATTGTCTTACTCTCAATTCCCTCATGGGTACTATGATCATAAGTTGGTTCCCCTCACTAATTCATCACTAATGTTCTATCATGAGGTTCTAAGCACTTGGAGGGAATGGCTTTCCTCCCCTCATACTAACCAAGTCACCTAATACAATCAATGATTCAATTAAATCACCACACATAATATTGGAATGGCCATCCTAACACTATGCATAGAGAATTTAACCACACACATCATGCATCAAATGAGAATAAGAATTCATGATAGAAAGTAATCATAACAATCAATTCATCAAGCTTTAATAGTGCAAAAATCTACATATTTCCTAACCAATCATATTGCTAGCCTCACTTGAGAACTAGCCACAAATATTCATTGCAAATTGGCTACAATCCAATACAAGCTCCATATGAGCAATAAAATGAAGAAAGTAGCAAAATAAAAGAGATTGAGCTTCCCCTTGAAGGTAGACTCCTTCTTCCTTGATCATGCCAAATTCTTCAAACAAATCTGATTTTCTCTTCTTAGATGATGGAAGGGATGGATGTATGGATGGATTTATGAAGATCAAGGTGAATTGATGGATTAAGATGGTGTAGATGGCTTGTAGATCTAGTGTGTGAGGAAATATGGTGTGGATTGTGTGTAACTGCTCTCAATCTGATCTAATGTGTATCTCCCTCTCTAATTTCGCACAAATTATGGTTTTATATCACTTATGGACCTTCTAGAAGCTTCCGGAACTTTCTGAAAATTACACAGGATTTTGCACCTACACGGCCCGTGCTGCAGTACACGGCCCGTGTAGGGCACACCTACTTCGGCGTTTTGTGCATGCTTCCGGACACGGCTCGAGCTGCAATACACGGCCTTGATCATGGCCGTGTAGCACGTTCTGACGACAATACACGGCTTCTTCTTACAGGGCCAAGCTCCGCACACGGGGCGTGTAGCATCACACGGCCCGTGCACCGGCGCACGGTCAAATCCCTGGGCGAGCAGCGTGCTCTGATGACATTACACGGCCAGCTGCTACAGGGCCGTGTTCCGCGCACGGCCCGTGCAGCTGCCTGGCCTATTCTTCGTCTCACTTTCGCTCCCGACCCCGTTTTTGTCCGTTCCATGACCTGTTTTACACATATTCAAGCTCATTTACACAATTCTATAAGTTCGTACCACTTTCCTCAAAACAACAATAACTCCACCAAACTTAACACAAATACGGATAAAAACATCCGAAAATACACACATAAAGACACTAAAACTTAGGTGAAAATGACGACAATCAACCCCCCAAACTTAAAGTGTTGTTCGTCCTCGAACAACTAAAAATGATAAACAAGAGGAGAAATTTTCACCTAGAAAACATCTAACGAACATAAACCACAACGCATCACAAGTAATAAGGACTTCAAAATCAAGTTAAGTATCCCTACATAATCAAACTTATAACATGAAAAGTTAACGAGTTCAATCTCAAGCATGACAAAAGAGTAATCAAATCCCTTTCAATCCAAGCCTTTCATAGGATATCAAATTCGCTCAACACTCTTTGAAGTAAGGTTTTGAACAACCCTCATCAACCGGTTGTAACCGACTCACCATAGGCTTGCTCATGGACTATGTTCACAAGCCACCCTAGTTTCAATAAGTGATCAAAGAGGTCTTTATCTTTGGATGTAATGTTTAGGCTCTTTGGTAAGGTAGGAAACTTTGGATCATAGTGACTTTTCAAATGTGGTTGATCGAAGAGATGATTCCTTTCTTCAACATCCTCACTTTCAGGCTTCCTTTCTTTTCTACTTTAATCACAAGCACTAAGCATCATTATTCCTTGGATTTCTTGAGCCTCTTTTTGAATGGCATACTTCTTTTCTTTAACTTTTGTGTTCCTTGAGCATATTTTTCTATTTTGCTCCTTTTTCACTTTTGTTGAAGTTGCACTTGCTTTTCTTAAGCTCTTTCATCCTTTTTCTTGACTCAACCTTTCTTTCCATATACGTTTCTTTGCACATATTTCCACATATTCCCTTGTAAACCATCATCATCCTCAATTACCCACACATAGGTTATATATATAAGGTTTAAATGGGTTTTCAAGGCTTGTAATGTGTTTATATCACAAGAAATAGGCTTAAAGGTTCAAAGTGGCTTACTAGGGATAATGTTTTTGGTAAGGAAATTTTATGGCCCTGACTTTCTCAACAAGGATGGCCTAAGATCATTTCACAAATTTCAACCATTCGGGCTTCGTTCCTATAGTCCAAGAGCAAGTTCTAGTTTGTCTAAGTTCAACCGGTCCTCTAATCAAGAATTAACCATGGAGGCACGGTTGAGGCTCAACTCTCACAAGCTTTTGCTTGGACCAAAAGAAATCTAATTAACCTTCATACTTCTCAAAATTGAACAAATTATGTAATCCATGTCACAATTTCAACAAGTAGAAACCATTAACATGCTTGCCATCCCCTATCACAAACAATGCATCCTAGCTCATACTCAAAAACATTACTCAACTCCTTCCCAAAACATACCACCAAAACCACACCTATACAAGAATTAAACTAACAACAAACATCACCTACTAATCAAGGGATCAACCAACAATACAAACATATAACAAGCATAAATCAAATCATCCATCAAAAGAAAATAAAACACCTCAAATCAAATCCATAACAATAAAGATCAATCACCCATCGCATCAAACAACGAAAAATCAAACTAAAATACCAAAAAGTAAATCGCATAAAACTGAAAATAAAAATCCCAAATTAAAACCTCCCAAAAACCAACAATTTAAGTACAATCCAATCAAATCCTAACAAATCAAATCAAATGTCTAAGCAATAATACCGAAATTCTAACTAATAGCTAGATGAATGGACAAAAGTGCCAAGCACTCAAAATACTCCCTCATTGTTCCGGAGGCGGAGGAGGTGGACGATAGGTGTTCCATGGGATGTAGGCTCGAGGGTTCGCAGGAAACTGGAAGTTGAACATCATGGTCAACATCTCCTCCATGTTGTTGGAGTGCGCCCTTGATTGTTCTTCATAGTACTCCCTCCTTCGTTGTCCAGCTCTTAACTCTTCAATGTGTCTTCCATGCTCTTGCTGGACTTCGCGAATCTCCCTGATCTGAGTCCCATATGTCTGCTGCACATGCCTCATGTCACGTACCTCATCCATCATATAGTTCCACCTTTCATCTCCTTGGCCCGGTGCGACTGGTGGCGGTGCTCCTTCTTCCTCAAACAGTGGTGGATCAGGGCCTTGCTCCTCAAACTCAATCTGCTCCGGTTGCTCTCCTTGCTCATCACCCTCCATGGGCACTTGCTCGGCCCTCAAATTGGCTAGCTCTTCATTTTCTTCAACTCTAACCTGCCTCAGAACCTGTTCCATTTCATCTCTGTTTCTTCTATAAAATGCCTTAACAACTCTGGAATGGTTCACGCTTCCCATAGCCAAATTTGCAAGCCTTCTCCTTGTATAAACTGTAGTGAGCTCCGGCATTGGCAACGGAAATGGAGCTCCCTTTTCCTACCTTAAACAGTATTGATTTCCTACCATAGTCAAAAATTCCATCCTCATCAGCTGTGAGTAATTCAACCCTTCACTAATCATACGATTCTCCATTCCTGCGAAGTTAACTCCCATTCCTTGAGCTATCATTGTAATCATCCCTCCTAGCATCAACCCTTGAGAACTCTGCCTCTTTGCAACTCTCTCCGCATGTTGCACAAAGTGTGCTGCAACATTAAGCGGTAGCTCTTTATACATACAATACATGATGTAGAGCTGCTTTTCTCCAACTGAGCCTCCTTCAAACCTTCCCAGTATAGTGTTGGAGACTATCTTCTCCAAATACCTCATTACCGGATTCCGGATGGCTGTTCCCTTTGATGCACTAGGGACGTATCCTGCTCTCTCAGTTCCATCATTCACAAGGCTTGACCACCATTCCTGTTGATTGAAAGTTCCTCCGGCATAAAAGTTCCGATGGAATTCGCATGGCGGGCACCCAAAACACTCATTCAAAAATGCCAATGGAACCTTTTCCCTCAACACATTATCTAGCTGAAAAGTCACCCACAGTGGATACCCATTCCTATCTTTCTTCACTTGTAAAGTACTCATGAATTCCGCAGTGAGATGATAGTAGGTTGGCGGCCTCTTATCGAAGAAAGCTTCCATCTGAGAGAAGCGAAATAACTTCCTCAGATCTTCCTCTATACCTAATCCCCTCATCGTTTCCGTATCTTGGAAACGAGTAGCCTTGACTTTCGGGGCTAGCACTTGCCAGCGAATCACATACTTTCCCCAATAATCCTCGAACTCAACTCCAAATTCTTGTGGATGAATTCCTTCAATAAACAACTGGGCATCCAAGTTAGATAACTCCTCAGGGTCGGTTATCACAATGAAATCCTCGGTCCTTGGGCGAACTCTCCTCTCAGCCATCTACAATGTACAAGCAATATACAACTTATCAAATATATTCACACTTAACAACTTATCACCATTCATCTCAACTATCAACAATTATAACCAATTTCTACTCATGATCACACATATGAATCCTCACTTCAATCATCTTAAAATGCTATTCACATTTGACCATCAATTTCCAACAAATTCCTCTTTTAGACATTTCATCGAACACTTGGCATGCACAAAATGTAAACATCCTCTCAACATAAAATTTGCATATCCTCATGCCCAAATCCTCAATATCTAAAGTTAATCTCTTACAAATAAACATCATACTAATGTAATTCGTCAATTGGCACAACACATTTATTCAAATTCAACATTCTCACACAAATCCCCAAATTTCTCATGAACCCTAATTCACTTTATTCAAAAATTCTATTCAAAACATGTATGAACATCATCAATTAAGCATAAAATTCACATTAGAGCAAAGCCCATATATCAATTTACTAAATTCATATCAAAATTCAAAAGTTTTGGTTCAAGAAGTCATACCTTTCAACAATTGAATGTGGAGAAGTGATTTGGTGTGCAAACTTGACAAACTTTACTCACAATCCTTCAAAAACCAACCTGGTGGAAGATTTGTGTACTTTGAGGAGTGAATTGGATGTGTACGGATGAAAGGGAGTGTGTAGAATGCTTACGGAAAAGCCCTTTTAAAAACCTGGTCGAACCCCTGCACGGCCCGTGTTACGCAGCACGGCCTCAAGTGAGGCCGTGCAGCGTGTTCTGATCCCTCTACACGGCCACCTGCTACAGGGCCGTGCACAGCGCACGGCTCGTGTAGCAGTTTGCCCTGTTCTTCATTTTTCTTGCTTCACTCCATCCTTGCCCTGTTTTTTTCACTCTTCACATACCCTATTCATGCTTAAACACTACTCAATGTTATCCATGCTACACTCATAACCAAGAATGGATTAGAATGTACTCAAAACACCACCAAACACACCAAAACTATCCTAACTCATGAGAAACATATTCAAAATTTTTCAAAAAAATGACCAATTTGTAATGATGATATATATACACAAGATAACACAATCAATTGAACAAAGTATAGATCACACCACGCACTCTCCCCCCAAACTTAAATCGAAACAAGTTACGAATTAAGTTTGCAAAAGTGGTGAGACATACCTTATTCGTTTTCTCAATGCTCTTCATGCTTCTCCACCTCTTATGCCTACTTTAAGCTCCAATTGATCAAGTGTGACCACCACGCAACCTCCCCCCAAACTCAAATTAACACAAGTGTTAAAATTTAAGTTTGTAAAGAGTGGTGAGGCATACAATCATCATTTCACCTTTAGCATCCGTGTCTTTTCTCTTATGCGTTTCTCATGAGCTTAACCACCTTCATACCAAATCTACAAGAAAACTAAAAAAATCTACACTAAACCAATACTCAAAAGAAGTTTAAGAAGAGAGAGTAACCACATACACCGTCTCCTTTTGAGAAGGAGATAGGTAATGCTTCACTCTATGACCATTTACCACAAATTCATTATTTGGACCCTTTAACCTCAATGTATGTCCATTCAACACTTCAAGCACTTCATAGGGTCCCATCCATTTTGATTTAAGCTTTCCGGGAAACAACTTGAGCCTCGAATTGAATACAAGCACTTTATCCCCGAGAGCAAACGTCTTCTCCTTGACCTTAGCATCATGCCATCTCTTCATATTTTCCTTATGGATACTTGAGTTTTCAAATGCTCTTCCTCTAAACTCCTCCAACTCAACTAACTTCAACAACCGTGCTTGACCACTTTTCCCCTCGTCCATATTAAGACGTTTGATAGCCCATAATGCACGGTGTTCAAGCTCCACGGGGAGATGACAAGCTTTACCATAGACCAATTGATACGGTGAGACACCAAGAATGGTCTTAAAAGCCGTCCGATAAGCCCATAAAGCGTCATCAAGCTTGTCCGACCAATCCTTCCTCCCTCCATTGATGGTCTTCTCCAAAACTAACTTGATTTGGCGGTTTGAGACCTCCGCCAAACCATTTGCTTGAGGGTGGTAAGGTGTAGCCACTCGATGTTTCACTCCATATCTTTTCAACAAACTCTCCATCAACTTGTTTACAAAGTGTGATCCTCCATCACTCACTAAAGCTCGTGGAACTCCAAACCTAGCAAAAATGTTCTTTTTCAAAAACCTTTGCACAATCAAAGCATCATTCGTCTTCGTGGGAATTGCCTCCACCCACTTGGACACATAATCCACAGCTAGCAAGATGTACACATATCCTTTAGACGAGGGAAATGGTCCCATAAAATCAATCCCCCATACATCAAAAATTTCTACATCAATCCTTAAGGTCATGGGCATTTCATCTCTCTTGCCAATTCCCCCTATCCTTTGGCATCTATCACACTTTGCAACAAACTTCTTTGCATCCTTAAACAATGTTGGCCAATAAAAGCCCGATTGTAAAACCTTAGCCCCCGTCTTTTGATGAGCAAAGTGACCTCCACACAAAGACGAGTGACACAGTTCAAGAATCCCCATAACTTCTTCTTCAGCTACGCATCTCCTTATTACTCCATCATTGCAAATTTTAAACAAATACGGCTCATCCCAAAAATACTTCTTAATTTCAACATGAAACCTCTTTTCTTTGTACTCATTAAGCAACGTGGGCTTGATTCCACACACAAAGAAATTGACGTAATCGGCGTACCAAGGTGGCACATTCACCATGCGAGTATTCACTTGCTTGACCTCTAGTAGTAAAATGTCCTCATCCGGGAACTCATCCCCAATAGGCTTCAAATCTTCATTTGCACCTCCATTTTCTAACCTAGACAAATGGTCCGCAATCACATTCTCCACGCCCTTTTTATCCTTGATGACCACATCAAATTCCTGCAAAAGCAACACCCAACGAATTAAACGAGGTTTAGCATCTTTCTTACTCATGAGGTATTTTATAGCCGCGTGATCCGTGTAGACAATCGTTTGTGTTCCAACCAAGTATGGTCGAAACTTCTCAAAAGCATACACTACGGCTAAAAATTCCTTCTCCGTTGTGGTGTAGTTAATTTGGCACGAATTCAATGTCTTTGAGGCGTAATAGATTGCTCTAAACTTCTTCTCTCTCATTTGCCCCAACACCACTCCAATGGATTGATCGCTAGCATCACAATGAAGTTCAAATGGTAAACTCCAATCCGGGGTAATGAGGATCGGAGATGAAGTGAGAGCATCCTTAAGCACCTGAAATGACACACAACACTCATCATCAAAGTTAAATGGACAATCTTTTTCAAGCAATTTACAAAGGGGTTTAGCAATTTTGGAAAAATCCTTAATGAAGCGTCTATAAAAGCCCGCATGTCCTAAGAACGATCTCACTCCCTTCTCACTAGTAAGAGGGGGTAGACGTTCTATGGCTATTACTTTAGCTCTATCCACTTTTAACCCATGCTTTGAAATATGATGTCCCAAGACTATCCCATCGGTCACCATAAAGTGGCATTTTTCCCAATTTAGCACAAGACTCGACTCTTCACACCTCTGCAATACAATCATGAGATTAGTTAAACAAATATCATAAGAAGATCCATACACGGAAAAATCGTCCATAAACACCTCCATAATATTTTCAATTAAACCATCAAAGATTGCCATCATACAACGCTGGAAAGTGGCAGGGGCATTGCATAGACCAAATGGCATCATTCTAAATGCAAATGTACCATAGGGACAAGTGAACGTTGTCTTCTCTTGATCTTCCGGTGCAATCAATATTTGATTGTACCCGGAATAACCATCAAGAAAACAATAGTACTCATGCCCCGCAAGACGATCCAACATTTGATCTATGAATGGTAATGGGAAATGATCTTTACGAGTATTCTCATTCAACTTACGATAGTCAACACATACTCTCCAACCCGTGATAGTTCTAGTGGCAATTGTTTCATTTGTATCGGATCTAACAATTGTCATACCACCTTTCTTTGCCACTACATGTAGAGGACTTACATATTGACTATCACTAATTGGAAAGATTATTCCCGCATCAAGCCATTTTAACACCTCTTTCCTTACCACTTCTTGCATTATAGGATTTAATCTGCGTTGGTTTTGCACACAAGACTTTTCATCATCAATCAAATGGATCTTATGCATGCACATAGATGGACTAATACCTTTCAAATCTTTAATGCTCCAACCAATAGATGACTTATGATCTCTTAAGACTCGTAGCAATTTTTCTACTTCTAAATCATTAAGGGAAGAGGATACAATTACCGGATACGTTTCATCTTTATCCAAGTAAGCATACTTTAAGTGATCCGGCAATGGTTTCAACTCTACCTTCTTCTTCTCTTGCACTTCCAAAAATGGCTTTTCATCAAGTTTCTCTACCTTTACCTCCTTTGCTTCCTCTTTTGTGAGTGCCCTACAAGCATTTAAACCATGCAATTCATCAATTATTTTATCATTTTCTACACCAAAAGAAGATTTAGCTTTTATAGATTCAAGAAAATAAGAGTGGCTTATGATGATTTCCAAAGGGTCCTTGGAGGGAAGGTGATACATATGCTCTTCAACCATGTCGTCAATAACCTCCACTCTTCCACATTCCTCCCTAGGATACCTCATAGCCTCACTTAAAGAAAATATGACTTCATCCTCATTCACCCTCAACGTTAGCTCCCCTTTCTCCACATCTATCAATGCTTTCCCAGTGGCAAGAAATGGACGTCCAAGTATCAATGGGACACTATCATCTTCAGCCATATCTAGTACCACAAAATCAACGGGGAACACAAACTTGCCAACTTTGATCAAAACATCTTCCACTATTCCCTTGGGATGTGTCAACGACCGATCGGCTAATTGAAGTGTAACCGACGTCGGTTTGACCTCACCAATACCCAACTTTTTGAAGATTGATAAGGGCATTAAGTTAATGCTTGCCCCTAGATCACATAAAGCTTTGTAATTCCTTTGCTCTCCCATCTCACAAGGAATAGTGAAACTCCCCGGATCTTTCAATTTAGGGGGAAGTTTCTTTTGCAAGATTGCACTACATTCCTCCGTAAGGTTCACCGTTTCGAATTCTCCCAAGCTTCTTTTCTTTGACAAGATATCCTTCAAAAATTTGGCGTAGTTGGGCATTTGAAGTAAGACCTCCACAAAAGGCATATTCACATGTATCTTCTTCAACATTTCAACAAACTTGGCAAATTTCTCTTTTAATCCCTTTTTCAAGCATCTTTGTGGAAACGGGATTGCCATGGGCAACTTAGGAATCCCCCATTCATCTCTTTCAAACTTTTCCTCTCTCTCTTTCCGTTTTGCTTCTCTACATCTTTCCCATTTCTTTGGAGACTTTACTTTTTCTTCTTCAAATGTAGGGGTACTTTCACCTTTTTCAACAATATCAACTTCTTTCTCTTTCCCTTCTTCACCCAAACTTTCCATAGGCTCAAGTTCACAATCCACCTCCTCTACTTCCATTGGCATTGAAGGCCCTTCGTATTTTGTTCCACTACGAAGTTCAATCACCTTACATTGTTCCTTCGGATTAGTAATGGTTGTGGATGGAAACTTCCCTTGGTGATGAACATTACCCCTTTCACTTGCAATTTGACTAATGTGAGTCTCAATTGATTTGAATCGATTCTCATTTACCTCATCTCTTTGCTTCATAAACTCAAACATCTTAGTCATTTTATCCTCCAATGTAGACAATGTAGACTTTCCTTCTTCATTTGGAGCCTTCTCCCCCGGATGAATGCCCGGTGGCAATGTGAGTGCATTACTTTGATTCCCATACGACAAATTTTCATATCTCCGGGGTTGATTGAAATTCCCTTGAAAGTTACCTTGCCCCCAACCTCCTTGCCTTTGTGGATATCCTCCTCCATTATTCCCAAAATTCCCACCGTAATTTCCTTGGAAGTTCCTTCCTTGCATGAAAGCAACTTCCTCAAGTGTCATCTCCGATGGGCTCCAAGAATTAGGGGACATACCTTGTTGAGGTATAGAAGTAGGCATTTGACAACTTTGAGAAGATTGACCCATACTTGGTGTAGATACACCTTGTTGAAAATTAGGAAACACTTGTTGATTCATCAAAGGTAATGACATCACATGCGGAGGATTAGCTAGCACTTGTTGATTCACCATTGGTGTAGATGTTGGAGTCACTTGCATACTAGCATTCATCCTTTTTAGTATCTCAGTTATTGCTCTGTCGGTTACATCTTCATTAGGCACCTCCACCTTTTTCACTTGTTGCAAGCACACTTCTTCCATCTTAGCAATCTTCTCTTTTTCATATAAGCCCGCAACTCTATCCATGGCCCATTGTCCCGTATTCAAAGCTATTTCTTCACATATGGCAATTGCTCTTTCCGGAGTTTGCCCCAAAATCGAACCTCCCGATGAAGCATCAACAAGCATCCTTTCACTTCCATTCAAACCGGCATAGAAAAATCCTACTTGTTGATCTTCGGGAAATCCGTGTTGTGGGCATTTCCTTAGCATTTCTTTGAATCGGTCCCAAGCCTCACTAAAAGTTTCAAGAGGCATTTGCTTAAATTGCAATATTTGACCTTTTAGATGCAACATCTTCGATGGTGGGAAATACTTGCTCAAGAATCTTTGTGCCAACTCTCTCCATGTGTTGTAGGATCCCGGTGGTAAAGTATGATACCAAGCCTTAGCTCTATCTCGTAATGAAAACGAGAAGAGCTTCAATTTAATAATATCCTCACTTACCCCATTTATCTTGACCGTATTTGCTAACTCCGTAAATTGGGCTAAGTGAGCATTTGGATCCTCCATAGTACCACCACCAAATTGGTTTGCTTGCACCATGTTGATCAATCCCGTCTTGATCTCAAAATGATTAACATTCACCGGTGGTCCCACAACATAGTTTCCATATTGCGGTTGGAAGTGATCTCGGATGTTCATTCCCACTCCATTATTCCCATTTCTACGAGGTTGATTTTGCACTATCGGAGGATCATTCCTTGCTTCTTGTTGTGCCAACAAGTTTTGAATAATAGCTTGCAATTGTTGGTTTTGCAAGTGCATTTGTTGAGCATAAACTTGTGGCACATATTCTTGATTACCAAAACCTCCTCTAGCATTATCACCACCTTGAAAATTTCTCAAATTACCTTCTTCATCAACCATATTTGCATTATCCCTTACTTCTTCCATATTTTCTTCCGTTGGTTCCAACACTCCTCTTCTTTGTCTTCTTAAGGTAGCTTCTAATTCCAAATTCAAAGGTTCAATAGAGTGAGACCTTGAACGAGTTTGCATGTACCTACAAGAATTCCAAAATTAGCTCTCCAAGTAACTAAGACAAGTAAACAACTATACAAATGAAAGAAATATCCTTATCAAGACTAATCAACTTCAAACTCGTTACAACCACAAGTTTAACATTTCCCCGGCAGCGGCGCCATGAACTTAATCGCATTTCTAGTGAAATGTCAAGAGTAAGTGTACTCTATCGCTGTTGTATCCGCGTGACCAAGTGCAAAATTTATAGTATTGTCGTCCCAAGGGAAAAGGTAAACTCAAGTTGTATCCGGATTTTCCATTGATTTATGTTTTGTAAGGATGATCAAGATAAGGTTTTGATTTAAGAACTATGATTACTCTATCAATTAACTAATGAACTAGACAAGCAACTAATTATAACAAATATCAATCAAATCAAGTAGCAAGATGAGATGGAATGGATGAAGTATATCTAAAAAGAGAGCAAGGCTAGCAACATCATGGTCAAGGTCTTATGTAGACTTCACACTTACTCAAGCATTGATGACTTTCAAGTTATGATACTAAGGGCAATCACAATTGTACCCCTAACCCCTATGGCCAAGGTGATTAGGTTCTCAACTCTTTTACAAGTTTAAATCTCCTAAGATTGTCTTACTCTCAATTCCCTCATGGGTACTATGATCATAAGTTGGTTCCCCTCACTAATTCATCACTAATGTTCTATCATGAGGTTCTAAGCACTTGGAGGGAATGGCTTTCCTCCCCTCATACTAACCAAGTCACCTAATACAATCAATGATTCAATTAAATCACCACACATAATATTGGAATGGCCATCCTAACACTATGCATAGAGAATTTAACCACACACATCATGCATCAAATGAGAATAAGAATTCATGATAGAAAGTAATCATAACAATCAATTCATCAAGCTTTAATAGTGCAAAAATCTACATATTTCCTAACCAATCATATTGCTAGCCTCACTTGAGAACTAGCCACAAATATTCATTGCAAATTGGCTACAATCCAATACAAGCTCCATATGAGCAATAAAATGAAGAAAGTAGCAAAATAAAAGAGATTGAGCTTCCCCTTGAAGGTAGACTCCTTCTTCCTTGATCATGCCAAATTCTTCAAACAAATCTGATTTTCTCTTCTTAGATGATGGAAGGGATGGATGTATGGATGGATTTATGAAGATCAAGGTGAATTGATGGATTAAGATGGTGTAGATGGCTTGTAGATCTAGTGTGTGAGGAAATATGGTGTGGATTGTGTGTAACTGCTCTCAATCTGATCTAATGTGTATCTCCCTCTCTAATTTCGCACAAATCATGGTTTTATATCACTTATGGACCTTCTAGAAGCTTCCGGAACTTTCTGAAAATTACACAGGATTTTGCACCTACACGGCCCGTGCTGCAGTACACGGCCCGTGTAGGGCACACCTACTTCGGCGTTTTATGCGTGCTTCCAGACACGGCTCGAGCTGCAATACACGGCCTTGATCATGGCCGTGTAGCACGTTCTGACGACAATACACGGCTTCTTCTTACAGGGCCGAGCTCCGCACACGGGGCGTGTAGCATTGCACGGCCCGTGCACCGGCGCACGGTCAAATCCCTGGGCGAGCAGCGTGCTCTGATGACATTACACGGCCAGCTGCTACAGGGCCGTGTTCCGCGCACGGCCCGTGCAGCTGCCTGGCCTATTCTTCGTCTCCCTTTCGCTCCCGACCCCGTTTTTGTCCGTTCCATGACCTGTTTTACACATATTCAAGCTCATTTACACAATTCTATAAGTTCGTACCACTTTCCTCAAAACAACAATAACTCCACCAAACTTTACACAAATACGGATAAAAACATCCGAAAATACACACATAAAGACACTAAAACTTAGGTGAAAATGACGACAATCAGTGATCCTGGACTACGACCTCACATAACAAGTTATCCACCTAATTTGATTGAACAGGTTCGTAGGTCTTACCTTTTAAAAGGTCCATGTCAACCACGTAAACATAATTTTCCTCAAAAGTGGGATGGAGATAGAAAACGTAAATTTGTTGCAACTTGGTTTAATGATTATGGTGAATGGTTGGAGTATAATGTTGCAAAAGATGTAGTGTTTTGCTTATATTGTTACCTTTTCCCTACGGGTCGTACTGAAAGAGGGCATGATGCTTTTGTAACGGAAGGTTTTAGTAAATGGCGTAAGAAAGAGAGATTAAATGATCATGTTGGGGAACGTAATAGTGATCATAACAAATGCAAAAGTGCTTGTGAAAATTTGATGAATCAAAGTCAGCACATCGAAGTGGCTTTTTCTAAGATTTCAAAACAATCAAAGATTGATTATCGGTGTAGGCTAAATGCATCCATTGTTTGCTTGCGTTTTCTTATAATGCAAGGATTAGCCTTTCGAGGACATGATGAGTCTGAAGAGTCAATGAATCAGGGAAATTTTTTGGAGCTTCTAAAAGTATGTAATGAAGAAATAAATAGAGTTGTGCTACATAATGCTCCTGAAAATTTGAAGCTTACATCTCCTAGGATTCAAAAGGATATTATTAATGCAGCTGCAGTTGAGACAATTAATGCTATCATTAGTGACATTGGTAATGATTTTTTCTCCATTATGGTTGATGAATGCCGAGACATATCAATGAAGGAACAAATGGGAATAGTCATACGTTATGTGAATACCAATGGATATATTATTGAACGTTTTCTTGGTCTTGTTCATGTTAGTGATACAACTGCAATTTCACTTGAGAAAGGTATTGAGTCATTGTTCTCTACATATGGTTTGAGTATTTCTAGTTTGAGAGGACAAGGTTATGATGGAGCAAGCAATATGAGAGGTGAATTTAAGGGTTTAAAGAGTTTGATATTGAGGAAGAATTCTACTGCTTATTATGTTCATTGTTTTGCTCATCAACTCCAATTGACACTTATTGCTGTTGTAAAAAAGCATACAAGTGTTGGGTCTTTTTTTAATACTGTTACTCGTTTGTGTAATCTTGTTGGAGGTTCTTGTAAGCGCAGAGATGTCCTTAGAGATAAACAAATACAAATGGTCATAGAAGGGATTGCAAATGGTGAAATCAAGACTGAAAAAGGACTAAATCAAGAAATGGGAATCAAACGACCGGGAGATACACGTTGGAGTTCTCATTATGGTACTCTCATAAACTTGTTGTCTTTATTTGAATCTGTGATTTATGTCCTTGAGTTTGTTGGGGAGAATGGAAATGAAGATTCACAGAGAGCTGAAGCTTTAGATTTGCTAGAGATTGTACCTCACTTTGAATTTGTCTTTTTGTTACATCTTATGAGAAATATTTTGGGAATCACACATGAATTGTCACAAGTTCTACAAAGAAAGGATCAAGATATTGTCAATGCAATGAATCTTGTGAAAGCATCAAAAGCTCGCTTGCAAGCAATGAGAGATGAAGGTTGGGTGTCTTTGTTAAATGATGTTTTAAAATTTTGTGGCAAACATGACATACCTTTACAAATCATGGAAGAATACTATTCACCTAGAGGAAGATCACGACGAAGAATTGAGAAAACAACAAATCTTCATCATTATCAAGTTGAGATATTCTTCACTGTGATAGACATGCAAGCTCAAGAGCTAAATAGCCGCTTTGATGAAGTGAACACCGAGTTGCTTTTATGTATGGCTTGCTTTGATCCAAGAAACTCATTTGCTATGTTTGACAAAAGCAAGTTACTTCGTCTTGCAAATTTTTATCCATCTGAGTTTTCTGCTGTTGCTCTATATGAACTTGAATGTCAACTTGAGAACTTCATATTTGACGTTCGGTTGGATGGAAACTTCTTTGAAGTCAAAGGAATAGGAGAACTTGCTCAAAAGATGGTCGCTACAAGAAAGCACATTGTTTTTCCATTAGTTTATCTACTAATCAAATTGTCATTGATCTTACCAGTTGCTACTGCCACGGTGGAAAGAGCTTTTTCGGCAATGAAAATCATCAAGAGTTCACTTCGCAATCGAATGTGCGATGGACTATTGAATGATATTTTGGTAGCATACATAGAAAGAGATGTATTTCAAAGTATTAGCAATGATTCACTCATGCTACGGTTTCAAATTATGAAGAATAGAAGAGAGATGTTGTGATTGTGTTAAGTTTTTAATTTATTATGTTGGGAAGTACTTAAATTATTTATTTTGAAAATTGTTTTTTTATGATATAATATATTGATTTTGTCAAATTTACTATAGCTTTTGTAACTTTATAATTATTTTTATAGTATTTTCTTTATTAATTGGGCCCCCCTAAGTCGAATTTCTGCGTCCGCCACTGCTCGGATATGTTATTCACGAGTTACTCAATAAACCAGTATTACATAAGAATTGTTACTCGGATATGTTGTGGCATTTTAATATTCTATCTCCTATTATATAGAGTTGGATAATGTAGCATTTTAATAGCAAATGAATTAGTTTGATTTCCTATTTCACATATTAAATGCTTATCATATGTCATAATCAAAGCTCAAAATTCAACACATGCCACAAGCACTACAAAAAAACTTCTTTTTATGAATGGAATATTCCGTTGGTAAAAACCTTAATTCCATTATTAAATTAGTTGACCAACGGATTAGAAATGAAACTCAATTGCGTTGGTAATAATTCCGTTGGTAATCCGTTGCTAAAAATTCCGTTGCTAATTTATATAAAGATTCCCTTCGTAATTCGTTATAGATTGAATTCCGTTGGTAAAATAGAGAATAAATCCGTTGACATTCCGTTGCTAATAGAAAAATGTCATTTTGGTTGTTAATCCATTGATAATTACCAACGGATTGAATTCCGTTAGTAAATTGCGTTGCTAAAAAATAATTTTTTTTGTAGCGAAGTGTTTAATGATTATTTGTAGGGTATAATTCTTTTATATGGTGAAACACCAATGAAACACCAAATGTGAAATACTAGAGAATTGAGTTGTATAAAGAGTTTTATAATTCACATATCTTAATATATATAAAAGCAGAATAAATCTAATACTGGCCATTTATTTCTAAAACAAATCTCAGCCACCCAATTAAAATAATTAAATAATTATAATTATGACATTTTCAAATTATGAAATAATTTAATAAAATTCTGACTATCTATTTCTCAAACAAATCTCAGCCACCCATTAAAATAATTAAATAATTATAATTATGACATTTTCAAATTAAAAAATAAGATTTTATTTATTAAAAATTTAATAATAATAAATATAATATTTGAATATATTTGTAAGAAAATAAAATTTACAGTCCAATTAAATGACAACACGTGGATTTTCATGATTAAAATATCAATTTAATTTATTATATTTTATTTGGGGATTTAATAAATTAATTCCTAAAATAAATTGATAAATAATTGATAATTAATTTAAGCTCAACAAATTAAATGAGGCTTACATTAAATGAGGTCTGACCCAAGTCAAATAAGCTCCATTTAAATGTAGCCTGACTGATGAGAGTGGAAATTCATGTATTTTTGGGTCCGATTTGATACCTCTTTGAGTGTATATTTTTTATTATTTGCACAAATATTAATACTTTGAATTATTATTGACTAAAAGATACTTAAGAGGTATTTTGTTGTGTTTTAATAGGAAAAATGATAAAAATGCAAAGTTGGGGTGAAAGGTGAATTTGTGCAAAAACAGAGGAGTACTTTCTATAATTTTTTTTAATCGCGTGTCAGTCGAAACTGGTCGTGTGAGACATGGTTGGAAAGCCACGGAAGAGAGGATCGCGTGGGCGCAAAAATCACCTCAATTGAAGGTCGGATGAAGAAGTTATGATCGAAACAGTGAGATCACGCATAGACATACGGGATTTTCGAATTTTTGGTTAAGATTTGGCCATTATCATGCCAAGCCTAATCAGCTCATTCCACGTGGCACTCAAACCCACATGCAGCCCATATTCCATGGAGTAGTACACGTGAAAGAGTAAAGTAAGAGTAAGCAAGTGGGACCATGCATGCTGTAATTAAATTGGGGATGCACATACACCACTCTATCTCTCTCTTCATTAAGCCCATCTGATCCACCACTTTTAGCCCAAAATATTGGCCCAATTCTTACAAAAAATTCACGCTTCCAGCAGCGTAAATTGGGCATCGAGAACAGGAGTTGAAGAACAGACATTGCGACACACAACACGCCCCTGTGTGCCTTAATTACAGCAGTAGCCCATACAGACTCCGCCATCATCCATCTACCACCGGAGACAGAGATCCTGACGGAGATAGTAATTGAAGAATCGGAGTCCTCAAAAAGGGTTCTTTATTTTTCAGTTATTTATCTTTGTTATTTTAGCACAATGGTTAGGGTTTATTACATCTTTGTGATTTGCCCTCGTAAATCCATGAGCTAAGCTTCTTTGTTGGTAATGTTAGGGCTTTTTACAGTTTTGACTATGTGATTTGATTTTGCCCTAAACTTGGATTGATTATTCTACAGATTGTTTATTTCCTTATTGAAGAGGATATTTTGAGACTTCATATTATTGTGTTTTTGGGTTTTGATTCCTTTAATTATTCTTGACGGTATCACTGATTGATAGTTAATAGGATTCTTTATTTCTGTATAATAATTGTTGTTTCCTGTGACAGTCTTAGGGGATTGGGCTATAATACCTAAGAGTGTTAGACAATCAATTTGGAATATTAATTACTTGGTAAAACATCATTATTAGGTAATTAATAAGGAGACAAAAGGGTTAACAATCGCGTACCTAGAAAGGAAAGTCTAGTGCTCTAGCCTTAATTGGAATTTAGCATGAAGTACCTATAGAGGGAGAGGGAGTTAATTTCTTATTGATCCTAGGATTTTCAGCTCATTATAAGTGTTAGATCCTACCCGATCAAGGTGATTTAACAAGGCTTAGTGATCCTCTTATAAACGTCTGCAGGTAATTAATTTGGGTCTGGATAAATTAGTCACATAGTTAAACTGTTTGCCCGAGCATTACCAATTCTCCATCCTTGAACTTTTAAATCGTTTTCTCTTGCGTGATTTGTTTTATTGCATAATTAGTTTATTTATTTTAATTTAGTTTTATTTGTTTAATTAATTATCTTCTCAAAAACACCCGGATTTGTCTTGCATTTGAATTATCATATAGAATTACTTATTAAATTTATAATTATCTCGTGGGAACGATATTTTACTTGGTCACACGCACTACAATCGATCCCTTATACTTGATGGTAAAAGAAAATAGCGATCACTGACCCAAGTCAAACAAGTCCAAGTCAAATAAGCTCCATTCAAGTGTAGTCTGACCCAAGTCAAATAAGCCCAAGTCAAACAAAGTTTGGAAAGGTCAAAACCTATAGAATAGATGTCAAATTAAATATTAACCAATCAAATTATAGGGATGGAAAGGCCCAAGCCCGCAGAATTAGGTCAAATCATCCATTGACCAATCAAATTGAGTGTTATATATGGGACTTCCTCACCCTTCACCTATATAAGGAGCCCTCCTCCATTCATTCTTGACAAACCGAGATTGATTCTCTACGAAGATCAAAGACTTCAGAGTTATCTGAATAGTTCTTCAAATTCTTCAACGAGAATCAACTCAAGAACGAAATACATTTGGGATTCAGGTTTTAAAACGTTCGAATTAAGCGTTCTACAGTCAAGTTTTTCAGTAAATGGTCTATAATCTGGGATTCAGGCGCAAAACTGCACGAATTTAAGCCTGCTTGAGTCAAAGTTTTTCCAAGAACGGCGTACAATCTGGGATTTAGGTGCTAAACCGCCTAGATTTAAGCATTCGAAAATATTTAAACTTTTGAAAACACATTAAGATTTTATAACATTAAAAAAATGCTAAAAAACTTTATATATATATATATATATATATATATATATATATATATATATATATATAATCTATAATAAATATGATTCTTTAAAAGTTATTAGGTATTTTCATATTTTATTATACACTATCAAATTATTCATTTCTCTCGAAAAGATATTAAATGAAGTAAAATTATTTGGTTAGGTTGTATGTTCATTAAAAATATAATAATAATAATAATAATAATAATAATAATAACAAGGAATAATTAAAGGATCCCATAAATCAATTATGTTGTGGTAATTATAGTTTTGTAAATAAATTGGTAAAATTTTTCTATAAAATAATTATATAATTATAATTAACATTTTTTAAAATTAGGAAATAAGATATTATTTATACCATCTATTTTTCAAACAAATCTCAACCAAGAATAAATCCAATCTTCACAATCTATTTCTCAAACAAATATCAGCCACCCATTAAAATAATTAAATTAAATAATTATAATTATGATTTTTTCAAATCAGGAAATAATTTAGTCCAAATCTTGACATCTAGAATAAATTCAATCCTAACCATCTATTTCTCACACAAATCTCATCTTGACATCTGAATAAATTCAATCATGGCCATCTATTTCTCAAACAAATCTCAGCAACCTACCTGACCATCTATTTCTTAAACAAATCTCAACCACCCATTAAAATAATTAAATAATTATAATTATGAATTTAGGTTTAGGGTTTTAAGGTTTAGGGTTTTAGAGTTTAGGGTTTTCTGTAATTATTTTCGTGCAAAACTGATTAGTGTGAAAATCTACGTGTTTTAGAGTCCGATTTAGCACCGTTGTGTAGGATTTATATCCGTATTTGAGCATCTTGTGGTAGAATTGTATGAATTTGTGTTTCAGATGCGCGTGAGGTGTTATTTCGTGTTTTCAGGTGGAAAACGAGGTGAAAAGAGCAAAAACGGAAGTCGGAAACGAAGTACGGGAGAAGTGGCTCTTGCACGAGTCGTGCTGGCCAGCAGCACGAGGTCGTGCCGCCTGGCACGCAAGCTCGTGCCGCAAGCGCTGCCGAGAGGAGCCCGCACGCCCGCCGAGCACGAGCACCGAGAGCGCCGAAGTCTGCCGAGACGCGCCCCGTCGTGCCGCACAGCTGTTACCGAGGAATGCCGCCATCATGCGCCCGCACGACTCGTGCGGAGAGTTGCAAGACTCGTGCGGTATCCCGGCCAGGCCCAGTTCGTCGTTTCGTCTTTTTTTTCGGCCCGTTCGTGTTTTTAACGTGAAAAAGCCCACTTTTGAGTCAAACTTCGAGACAGATCAGTTCCTAACTATAAAAGGAGTCTTTGGGGTGTTCCAAACCCTAACTTTTTCATACCCTTTCATAATACACCATCCCATCCACCCATCTCGGAGTCAGTATTGCTTACTTGAGAAGGAGAACGAGAAGGTTCAGAATCACGAAGGAGAGAACGGAGGATCACACCATATCTAGGGTTTTTCTTTATCTTTCTTTCTTACTTTTGAACATGCTTTCATGCCTAACCATGTGTGTTGCCTGTAACACCATGGGCTAGTACTTCTTGGATAGTGCTAGGTTTTGAAGGTTAAGTTGTGTTGAATTAATGATCTAGATTTTGAATTGGATACCTGCAGTATACTTATTCCTTTATTAATGTTTTGATTTGAGATTGATATTTTGTCTTATATGATCTGTCCTTATTCATATGTATGTCAATACCTTTTGCATGCTTATGCTTATTGCTTGTGTCATAGACGATATTATGTTTGTCAACCAGTTATGGGTAAAGGGGACTTAACCATATAACCTTTATTCATTAGAATAATTAATATTGGACACCTAATATATTTATTAATTACCATTCTAGAGGATTTGGTTTCTTAGATTGTTAGGTGGGAATTGAGGTTTAATTCTTAAGTACCTATAAAGGGAAGTCTAGTGTACTAGCCTTTAATGGAATTTTACATGAAGTACCTAGAAAGGGAGTAAGATTTATGCTTCTGCATCTGAGGGTTTAAACCAGATTTATGTGTTAAGTTTACTTCAAAAAAAGGGATTTAGCATAATTTAGTGATTGCTTTCATAAGAACTGCATGGATTCTAATTTCATGTCTAGTAATTTGATTTGACCAACTTAACTGGATTGCCTAGTGCTGTCTGTCTTCTCTCTTGAATACTTTCATATTCATTTTTATTGTTATTTTATATTTTTAGTAATTATTTTCTGCATAGTTAATTTAGGTAATTCTAAAAATACTCCAGATTTATCTTAAATTAAAATAGTCATAATTAGATTAAATAGTAGATCTATAATTATCCTTGGGGAACGATATTATTATTATTATTTGCCCATTTGCTCCAGTGCATAGTATGATAGCTATAGGATGTGACCTTGTATGGGTTCTCTATGTATCATTCGATACTCCTATTTATGTTTATATTACAAATTAATCTTTCTTTGTAAACATGTTTAGCTGCTGGAGCATAATCATATTCTCCGTCATCATCGTCATGTTCTACTTTTTAAACATGTTATGAACCGGCCATCAACCCAGCCTTTTAATTATCAGTAAAATATTTGAATTTCCTCCTGTATAAAGCAGTTGAACCATAAACATCAGTGTTCATAATTTGAATGAAATGAAGTTCCACTATCTCGTCCTGATGTTCTCAGAATTCTCTATGAATCCGACCACTTTATGGTTCTGTAAATTCTTTTCTTTCTTTTTTAAAGCAAAGCAAATACAGCATAAAAAACTCAACATTGTCTAACGAAAGATAAACTTCACAGGCAGTTAGATAAAACTCAACATTAGTGGCTGTTAATAAATGTTTCTACCATCTTAAACAGCTTATTGAGAGCGAGGGCAACTCTCTCTCTCTCTCTCTCTCTCTCCTCGTATCCATTGCCATCGTTAATTCACTATTATCTTCTGATGTTGCTCGAGCCAATGCCAATGGAGCCCGTATGGCACCCCCGGCCACCACCACCCATCTCAACTAATTTCAATCCCAACCCACTAAACCCTAGCGCCGCCGCTGCCGTGAGACCACCATCACCGCCACCCTCCATTCTTCCTCCACCAATACTAACAGGAGTAAATAAAGTATAAATATAGGAGATCTTTATTTGTTGTATATTTTACATATTTATCTCCACTAATTGTGGATTCTGTTGTATTGTATCATCATATATACGGGTAATATACTCCTCACTGTAACACGGTGAATTTATCTCAATTCCCAAATCTTACATGGTATCAGCCCTTCACCAGAAACCCTACCTTTTCTCTCTTCTTTGATCGTAATCACCGTCTTCTTTTCTTTTGCATCACTATCTTCTTCTTCCCCCTCTCTTTATCCTTTTCTGTTCCATGGCTGCTCCGGCCGTTAACCCCTCTTCTCAGACTACCGCTATGATAAATTTGGTGCAAATTAAACTTTCTTCCTCCACGTATCTTATGTGGAAACGACAGTTCATCTCCATGACTACTACATTCGAATTCCTTGATCTTATCACTGGTCCATCAAATGCTCCCTCAAAAACCCTAGTCGATGCGGAAGGCATGGAATCACCCAATCCCGCCTACAATTCGTGGTTTTTGCGTGACCAGAAATTGCTCGGTGTGCTTTACGCAACCCTGGAGCCGGAAGCAATGGCAGAAGTTCTGGATTGTGAGACCTTCGATTCGGCATGGCGTGCACTGGAATCTGCCTTCGCGCATGCTTCCACTTCTCGTGCACATCAGCTCCGTGAGGAACTATTGTCTCTTCGCCGAGATGACCAACCTGTCGTCGAGTATGGTCGACGATTTAAGGCCTTGTGTGATCATCTCTCTGCGATCAACAAGCCTGTTGATGAAAGTGACAAGAGTCACTGGTTCTTGCGAGGTCTTGGTCCTTCATTCACTGGTTTCGCGGACACTCGGCTGGCAATGCACCTGATTCCATCTTTCCGTGAGTTGCTCCATCAAGCTGCCCAATTTGAATTGATGTCGAAGTCCATGGAGCGGGTTCATGCTGCTGCGGCGCCCTCTATGGTTGCCTTTGTTGCAGCTGACGCGAGCTCGTCTGCTTCTTATCCCTCCCGACAGCATGGAGGCCAGAACAGTGGACAGCAGCATGGAGGGCAGACGGGTGGACAGCAGCGAAGGTTCAATGCTGCTGGTCGCGGCGGTTATGCAGGTCGTGGCCGCGGTGGCCAACGGTGGTTCACACCACGTTGCCAGCTATGCCGGGGGGAGCACTATGCCGATAAATGCCCCCGGTATTTGCAGCTTCAACAGCAGGTTGGACTTCAACCCTCTCCGTCCTCACAGCGGGCTGACCTAGCCCAAGCATTCAATGCTGCGTGTTCTATCTCCTCCCCACCTCCGGCCTCCGACTGGTATGTGGACTCGGGAGCCTCCGCTCACATGACGCCCAACAGCACTTCTTTGGACTCGTTTGAGCCTTACTCTGGTAATGCCTCTGTCACAGTTGGTAATGGACATTCTCTTGATATTTCTCACATTGGTTCGAGTCATTTATCACCTGATATAAATTTGTTGAATGTCTTGGTGGTTCCAAAAATTACTAAAAATCTGTTGTCGATTAGCAAACTAACATCGGACTGTCATGTTGATGTGGTATTCTCTGATAAGACTTTTGCTATACAGAATCGGGTGACAAAGGAAACACTGGCTCAGGAAAAATGTGAGAATGGTCTTTATGTTCTAGAGAAGTGTGACAATGAACCAGCTCTGCTTGCTGCTTTACATTCTAAAGACTTAAGAGCTAGCTTTAATTTGTGGCATTTACGCCTTGGACATGTTTCTTTTGGTACTATTTCATTGTTGAATAAACTTGGACATCTATCAGTTACATCTTTATTACCCAATCCGACTTTGTGTTCGCCTTGCCAATTGGCTAAGAGCAAAAAATTACCTTTTAATGTGAATGAAAAGCGTGCTTCATCTGTTCTAGATTTGATACATTGTGATCTGTGGGGACCGTCGCCTGTTACTTCTTCTGCTGGCTATCGTTATTATGTTGTGTTTGTGGATGATTTCTCTCGTTTTTCATGGCTCTATCCATTACGTGCTAAGTCTGAATTTTATGAAGTTTTGGTTCGATTTCATACGTTTGTCTGCAATCAATTTTCTCGTTCTATGAAAGTTTTTCAATCTGATGGGGGCACTGAGTTTGTGAACAAGCGTGTGAATGATTTTATGGCTCAACATGGAATTTTTCATCGGCTCTCATGCCCTTACACTCCGCAGCAGAATGGTAGAGTGGAAAGGAAACATAGACATATTACTGAGACAGGTCTCTCCATGCTATTTCATGCTTCTGCTCCCGCAACATTGTGGTTTGAGGCTTTTGCTACAGCAGTTTATATTATTAATCGGCTTCCGTCAGCAATATTGGAAACTAAATCTCCATATGAGCTTCTTTTCCACCATATACCTGACTTTACTATTTTCAAGCCCTTTGGATGTCGAGTTTTTCCTTTCTTGCGAGATTATGCATCCCATAAGCTCTCGCCCCGCAGTTGCGCTTGTATTTTTTTGGGTTACAGTAGTACTCATAAAGGGTTTCGGTGCTTCAATCCTTCTTCCGCCCGCATTTACATCACTCGGCATGCTCAGTTTGATGAGCAGGTTTTTCCTTTTACTGGTGTTTCTGTTTCATCTCCTGATGGATTGCCCGTTTCGAGTTTTTTGGATCCTGCTCCTCCTAGCACGGAGTCACACCTGCCAACTCCGTATCATCTTCATGTCGACTCTCTTGATGATGTTCCACCAACACCACATGTTGATGATGTTCCGCCAGCGCCACATGTTGATGATGCTCCCTCTCCTTTGGCGACGTCACCGCCTCCACCTCTGGCCGCGCCGCAACTTCCACCACTGGCACGGCTGCCTCCACATCATATGGTGACTCGTGCGCGTGCAGGTATTTTTAAACCTAAGTATCCGATTGATCTTGCATCGACAGCGCTTCTCTCCTCCTTGGCTCTTGTCTCTGAGCCTCGTGGCTTTACATCCACTGCTAAGTACCCTCATTGGATGGCTGCAATGCAAGAGGAAATTGATGCTTTGAAGGAAAATCAGACGTGGGATTTGGTAACCCCTCCTTCCAACACTAATATTGTTGGCTCCAAATGGGTGTTTCGGACTAAGTTTCGGTCAGATGGCTCCATTGAGCGTTATAAAGCTCGTCTTGTTGCTCAAGGATTTACTCAGGTTCCCGGCGCTGACTTTCATCACACTTTTAGTCCTGTCGTCAAAGCAGCAACTGTGCGCACTGTTTTGGCAATTGCTGTACATTACCAGTGGTCTCTGCATCAGTTGGATGTAAAGAACGCATTCTTGAATGGAATTCTCACTCAACCAGTTTATATGGCTCAACCACCTGGCTTTATTGATCCGCGCCATCCTCATCATGTGTGTCGCCTTAAGAAGGCCTTATATGGTCTTCGCCAAGCCCCCTTGGCTTGGTTTCAGATGTTCAGTTCTTATTTGTTCACAGTGGGTTTTAAACAGACACAGTCAGACTCCTCTTTGTTTTATCTTCACAAAGGTGCTTCGGTTCTGTATCTTCTACTTTATGTCGATGATATAATTATTACTGGTAATGATCAGGTTCTGATACAGGGGTTTATTACTCGCACTCATGCTGCGTTCTCGATCAAGGATCTTGGAAAATTGAATTATTTTTTGGGACTAGAAATTTCTTATACTTCTACTGGTCTTTTTGTTGGGCAAGCAAAATATGCTCATGACATCTTGGAGCGTGCTGATTTGCTGGATTGCAAGCCCGTTTCTACACCACTGGCTGCCAGTGATTCTTTGGTCAGTACTGGAACCTTTTTTGCTGATCCAACCTTTTATCGGTCTTTGGTTGGTGCTTTGCAGTACTTGACTATCACCCGGCCTGACTTGTCTTTTGCAGTCAACTCTGTTAGCCAGTTTATTCAGTCTCCCACCTCTGATCATTTTCTTGCTGTTAAGCGCATTCTACGGTATGTGAAAGGAACTATTCACTACGGTCTCAACTTCACTCACTGTCCAGAGAAGTCGATTGTGGGCTATTCAGATGCGGATTGGGCAAGATGTATTGAGACTCGTCGATCCACCTATGGTTACTCTATTTTCTTCGGTGGTAATCTTGTTTCTTGGAGTGCACCTGTGCACCCGGGCGCACGGAACACATTCCGTGCGCCTTTAGAAATTTTGTATTATGGGTAAGGGTACATTAATTTGGTCTAAAGGGTATACACTTTAATTACTAAAAGGTACACAAAATAGGGTATACACTTTTCATTAATATTTTTTTTTCTTTAGAAAATAAAGGGTACACATTTTTATACTAAAGGGTATACAATTTAACACAAAATTTTAAAGGCGCACGGAGTGTTGTTCGTGCGCCCAGATTTTTCTTTAGAAAATAAAGGGTACACATCTGTATACTAAAAGGTATACAATTTAGCACAAATTTCTAAAGGCGCATGGAAAGTGTTCCGTGCGCCCGGGTGCACAGGAGCTTTTGTCATATATATATGTATATATATATATATATGTATGTATATATATATATATATATATATATATATATATATATATATATATATATATATATATATATACATATATATGTATATATACATATATATGTATATATATATGTGTGTATGATAAGTCGTAATTTTATCACATTATTTTAGACGAATTCATATATATTTTATGTGAGATGTGATTATTTTATATTAATTATGACTTATTTCTATTTCACACATATATTTTAATTATTTTAATTCTTGTCTAAACATATTAAAATTGAGATAATTGTACAGTCATAATTTTGTGTGACTGCTACAATTATTATTACTGTTGGAAATAAAGAGTTGACCAAGCAATAATAAGGAGAGATTTGATTTGAAGAGAAAAAGGAAACTTACCAAAGGGAGAAAAGATACAATGAACTTGGACAACTAAAAAAAGGGGAAGGTGATCAAGGAATTTAATTAGAGGATTTAATTTGTGATTTTGGGATTATATCATCACACAAGCTACACTATCCGGAAGGCATCTCAAGCAGAAGGCAGATTGGCCTGGGGAAGAACACCACTCATGAAGAACATCGGTTTAGCCTTTTTAATTTATTTTATTTAGTTTCTATTATGTAATTCGTTTTCTAGTCCAGGGATTGTGACCTCCGTAGAATAATTTATATGTTTGATTATGCATTAAATTACCAACTTGATTTATGAATTTATTTTGTGATTGGCTTTGATGTTAATCTTGACTTTTCAATTGCTTGTTTAGACTACCCCTCTAATAGGTGATTGATTGTTCAATAGCTATTTTACATATTATAATCCGTAATTGTTATAATAAGTGAATTGAGCAGCAAAGTGAGGAAGTACCTCTTGAAATCACAATGAAATCACAAAATCTAGGTTGTATGATTCGCTACCCCCGTTTTCATAGTCTAGTAGTCCTAATATCTAAATCTTAATGCATTGTCGAGTTTGAATCCATAGGGTCACTTGGGAATAGATTAATCTAGAGGTCGTACCCTAGGTTATTAAACTTAAGGATATTTTGGGTTAATTTGATCGTACCATTAGCATAGGAACTTGAGTTTATAAACTTATTGGTGTTTTAGGAATTTCATCCATGTGATTTAGGATACGGGAGGGGATCAAATCCTTGGACTAGATTGTAATTTTATTTGTTTCTCTTATTTTATTATTTCTGCAATTTTAATTATTTCTTTTATGTTTATTAGTTGTTAATTCAATCCAAACCCCCCCTGGTTACTCTTTTATAAACACGTTAAGTTCAATTGAAATTTGATTACTCCCTGTGGGTTCGACCCGTACTTATCCTACTACACTCTAGTGTGGATTTGTTCGAAAAATTACAAATCTTATTTTTGGGTGCCGGCGACAGCACACCAAATTTTGGCGCCGTCGCCGGGGAGTAATCCCGAATTTTATTAAATTTTTCGTGTTTTTTTTTATTTTTTCGAATTCTGTCCAGCAGTGCACTGACACTGAACCCTTCAGTGTCTGCTCTGTTTTTATTTTTTTGAATTTTCGAGTTTAATCACTTTCTCCCCTTGTAGGCTTGCTTTTAATGGATCGTTATCATGGTTGTTATGGTCATAATATTCAGCCATGTAGAGTTTGTGCAACCACTCTTCATATCACTCATGATTGTCCATCCTTGATTGATAGATTAGCGGTGAGACAAAGAGATGAATATTGGAGTGCTAATCAACAAAGGCATTGGAATGATCAACCATATACCAACACTTGCAATCAAGGGTGGCATAACCCTCATAACACCAAAGTATTCTCTCTTTTGATTCTGCTCCTTGCTTGTTTTTGCTGATTCACGCCTCCAGCAAGGCTATCATCTAACAACCCAAAATTGGGTCATTACATTGGGCCACATTAACTAAAGTTAATTATGGGTCACAATAATAATTAAACATGGGAGGGTTTCATAAATTCCTTGTCTGGAATCACTTCCACAAAGGAAATGCCATCATTGTTACTACAAGAAATACAGAGGTTGCTTCAATGGTGGAAACACTTCCTACTTATGAACTACAAGGCTTGATAGAAGAGAATTGCTTGCTGATAATCAAAGCAAAAGCTTTTGGAGGAAGAGATGTTATCCCATATGAGTTTGAAACATTTGGAAGAAGTATTGCAAGAAGATGTCAAGGTTTGCCATTTGCTGCAAATGTGGTCCGAGGAATACTGTGTGGTAAATCGAAAGACGAGTGGCTCTCGATTCAACAGAACTGGTTTTCCGAACATGGTGAAGAAGATGTTATTTCAAAAGTACTTAAATTGAGCTTCGATAATTTGCCTTCACTATGGCTAAGGAAGTGCTTTGCATATTGTTCGATTTTCTCCAAAGGCGAAAGCATTAGAAGGGAAAAGCTAATGGAGCTTTGGATGGTGGAAGGATTCCTTCTCTCTGATCAAACAAGTGATATGGAGGCTATTGGGGACAAATTTTTCAATAATCTTCTGCAGAGCTCTTTACTACGAGTTTGAAGAAGCTGCCAAGTGCATTAAAGTACTTGATTAGGTTTAGACATCTTCATTTATATGGTTGTAGATAGTTGCCTGGTGAGCTGGGAAAGTTAACTTCTCTTCAAACGATTCCGTAGATTGAAGTGAAAGACTAAAAGGGCCACCGGATTGAGTAGCTTGGGAGCTTGGAAAATCTCAAGGGGGAACTGCACATTTACAATCTTGATAAAGTGGAAGACGAAGAAGAGGCTAAGAGTACACTCTTATGTCAAAAGCCAAACATAGTGAAGTGAGTCTTGGAGTGGAATGAATCCAGGGAAGGTTATATACAAAATTTCAAGAATGTATTGGAAGGCCTCCAACCTCATCCGAATTTGAAGAGCTTACACATTTTTGGATTCAACGGCACTCGATTTCCCTCATGGACAATGAAGATGGCAGTACAAGAATGATTCAGCGGCGCTAATCTATTGGTTGATGGTGGCTTCTCCTCTACTAACCATGCCCTCCACACGTTCCTTTGAAATGCTACTATGTGAATAAGAAAACGGGTTTACTTATGTGCGATTTTCCTTCTCCATTAAAAACGTGCTTCATTCATAATGTGGAGTAAGAGTTAATTTCATGCTTTGGTTTAAATTCCAAAATTGTAAGGGTAATAAGAATTATTAATATAGTTTCTGGAAGAGAAACTATACTTCAAAATAATTGTTTTTTTTAATGGTTAAAAAGTGGAGTTAGTCTCTTATAAATCGGATTTACATCATAAACTATGCGATCCCCTTAATTTAAATACCCTAATAATACATAGGGTATATAGAATTAAAAGGGGAACACAAGTTTACATCGTAAACTCGATTTATACCAATCTTCGTTTATAAAGTGGGCAAGAGCAGTAGGTAATAGGATCTCAAATTCATACCTTATGATTGTCTACAAGCTTCTGAGGTGATTAGAGGTAGTTATGCTTGGTTATTCAGCTGATTCAGTTGCTAGTTAGGTGTGAGGTGTCAACAGCTCATTGGTTGGATGATTAAAATTGAAAAAATAAAAATTCATAATTAAAATTAACTTTAGAATTTTTTTCTAAAAAAGAACTAAAATTAAATTTAACTTATACAATTTACATTTACATTTACATTGACCATCACTTGTATATCATCACTTGCCTTGAATGAGATTAATTGGACTATTACCTCATTTGACTAGGCGAGACCATACTTACACATTGTCTTCCCCTTCACTTTTGTTTGATGTTCTGTGATTCACTTTTGTTTTATGTTATGTGAATACCAAAAAATAGATAACTCTACGTTGATTAATTAATAAAAATACCGTTGAGAGAAAACTCCAATTTCATTAATCAATTTTAGCTCCCCTAAAATAGTAATAAAAATCATCTATTTATAGGAGATAAAAATCTAGGATTTTTATCAATTCAGGACCTGAAAAATGGGTAAACTATCAATTCGGGGCTTGAATTATGTTTTCTATCGATTAGGGGTCTGAATTATGTAAAACTATCAATTCAGGACCTAAATTGATAAAAATATGAGATAATATTTGACAAATTCAGGCCATGGAATGATAGTTTTACATATTTCAGGTCTTGAATTAATAGAAAAAATAATTCAAGTCCCGAATTGATAGTTTACCCATAATTTGGGCCTTAAATTGATAAAATTATCTATTACAACAATGAATGTAATAATGACAATAAAAATCATTTATTTAAATGGGATAAATCTATTACAACAACCGGTGACCCCAATTACATTCATCTCTTTCCGAAACTTATAGTAAAGAACTCTGCAAATAGAATATTGAAAAACTTGTCCCCAATAGTCAGGGCCGGCCCTGACAATTTAGGGGCCCATGGCCAAATATAAAAGTGAGGCCCTTTAAAAAAATTAATATATATTATTGAAAATTTTTAGATCTTCTAGCATTTTTCGAAGCAAAGTCATCAATAAGATCTTCAAAATCAAGTTTATCCAACACAGAAAAGACAAAGACAGAAAATCACAGATTTCGTTCTTGAGGAAGAAATGAAAAAGACGAAATCACATATTTTATTCTTTCTTGAAGGAAAAGAGTGTATCAGTATTACGTTCTTTCTTGAAGAAGAAGAGGAAAAGACGTGACTGTATCAATATTATGTTCTTTAATTTCTTGATTCTTGAAGAAGAAGTAGAAAAGGCAAACACAGATAATAATTACGTTTACGGTCTTTAACGGATAATAATTACGTGAGTTTAGATATTTATTGACTTTTTAACGTTGAAAAGAGTATGTATATAACGTTAATAAGAATATACAGTATATATATATATATATATATATATATATATATAGTACTACAAAATTTGGGGCCCCTAAATCTTGGGGCCATGGCAAAAGCCCATGAGGACACCCCCAAGGGCCGGCCCTGCCAATAGTCTCCATATCACTTGTTTCATCACCCTGAAGGAATCCTTCTGACATCCAAAGGTGAAAGGTCTATTAGCTTTTGTCGTGGAATTAAACGCAGCAAACACAAGATCAAGAATCTAGCTAACACACTCACATTCAATAATAAGAATGAAGATCGAAAAACGAATACGAAGTCAACGTTTTAGAGTGGTTCGTGTGTAAAACACCTACATTCACTGAGTGATTATTGATGATAAGTTACAAGTGTGGAGAGATAACATTTTAATGGCTAAACTACACCAAAAGAGCAGTATTTATATTCAAAAAATTAAATGTGAAAAAAGATTACATATTAAATAATACTTTATGAGCAAATATAATTTTTAATAAAAATTTATACTTAAGAAAAAATTATAATAATTTGATTAAAATTATTTTATAAATAATGTTTAGGAAAAATAATAAATATTTTCAACGCATTGCATTAATAATAATATAAAAAACGGATTAAAATAATTATTAGAGGATAAAATCAAATAGCAGTTTTTAGGGAATAAAGGAAAAGTAATTATTAAAGTTCCAAAAAAAAAAGATTAAGAATAAAAAAATCAAATAAAAGAAAATGTTTAGAAAAAAGAAAAGCAGTGACGAAGGAAATATACGTGTTGTATATTAGCGTTTAATTATAGAGTTGATATTAGGTGTACCATATATTTATAATTTTTTATTATATTTTGTATACATGTTATATTATTTTGTATACGTGTTTCTTAATAATTGTATACTTTTTTCACATTAAATTTTTCATTAAAAAAACTAGCATCCATATGTGTATAACTTTTTATTCAATAGTGTATACATGTTTTTTAACAATTGTATATTTTTTTACACTCAATTTTTCATTAAAAAAACTAACAATTAAATTGTATACATTTTTGTTCATAATTGTATATGTTTTTGTTTATATTTGTATACGTTTTTTAAAGTGGGTGCACAGTATAATTAGCCTTAATTATATTAGAATTTTAGGAAAATATTGGTTGATATTTTAGGGAATTGGTAGTATTTTTAAAAAAAAAAAAATTTATTTTAACATAAAGTGATTTTTTATTTTTTATTTTTTAACTTTTGGAAATGAGGGTGACATTTGATCTATCAAAATAAGAAAGGTACATGGATGAAAAAATAAATTAGATGAAGGGCTTATTGATTAAGAAAAGTAAGATGGAGAGCTATAATGAAACTTTTAACTTTGAATTTAAAAAGAAAAGGGATTATTTGATCTCACAAAAATAGATGAAGTACTCCCATGAAAAAAATATATAAGTTAGGGGCTCATATGCTCCAATGGAATAAGATAAGAGTCAAAATTGTGCAATTAAAGAATTACTGAGTCACTGATCATCATTCTTAAATACACACATGTTACAAAGGGGATTCGGACGAATCGGACCGCAAGTCTTAATCCTTCCCACTACTATATAATGAGCACACTTGTCTCTCTCTACCTCACAATTCATTTTTGACCTGAAAATTGAAATAGTACTGCAAGTGCAACACCATTGAACTGTTGCCGGATTCTTGGGGGCCTGTCGTTTACGTCGTGTTTGGATTGCTATCATCAGCTCAGTTGATACGTTGGTTCTATTAATAGTTGCAGAGGAAGAGGATGATCATGATGAGTTTGATCTTGTTTAGGAGGGCTAGCTCCTCAGCAAACCATACTCCCACTTTGAAGTAACAAATTACTTGATCATGAGTTGAGTTTTTTCTCTTTTGGTGTTATAATTTTATGTTTCACTTCCACTGTGATGTTCAATTGTATCAATAATATTTCCTCGTGATTTTATGTTTCGTATTTTGGCCCATTTGCCCCCAGTGCATATATAGTATGATAGCTATATGTTGGGCCCGTTGGCCCAAATGATAGTCTTCAATCTCAAAGTATTGGGCCATTGGCACATAGCCTTACCACCCTCCTCCCTTATCTCCCCAATTCGTGAGCCCTAATGTGTAGGGGGCGGGAAAACTATTCTAAGTGAATAGAAAAAGGAATCTGAGCACCTCCCCGACGCCACCACCTCCGGCGAAGCTCCGGCGACGACAACCGGAGAGACGACGAGGACGACCGCGTATATACCCATCACATTAGCTTGTGTGTATATCATTCGCTTGTTTCAATAGTAGTTTATATTACAAATTAATCTTTCTTTGTAAACATGAAGTTAATTAGCTGCTGGAGCATATATAATGTTGTCCTCCATCATGTTCTAATTAAACATGTTTTGAACCCATCAACCGAGCCTTTTAATGATATAAGTAGAATATTGATGAATGATCAAGATCAATCAATTCAGATTTTTCATTTTTATAGTGAATTTTAGGTCAAATTCTATATATCATATTTGGGAAAATGATGACAAAAATAATCCCATATCTGCACCTCACCACGCGCCGCACGCCGCCGTCGATGTTCGTTCATTCGCGAACAACAGCTGTTGCGAGCAAACCGCCATTGAGTGAGCCCGACGCGCTCCAACCGCCGTCGACCGCCACACCACCAGCGACCGCCGGTCACCCACTTCCCGATTCGCTGCTGTCCGTCGACCGACACGAACTCGCCGGCAGGAAGCCCCATCACCATCCGCCGTGAAAAGATGAAGCAGCTGCATTGCCGGCCTGAAGATAGATCTACGGGCCAGATCTGATACTCTTCCAGCTTGAGCCTGTTCGGAGTTCTTCGGACGGCGGTGGCGGAATCACATCTGGCGGTGATGGGTGGCACCGGAAAATATGTGAACGCGAAGGGATTCGCTGTGGTGAAAACTTTTCCGACGGGCGACCGGAACTTTGGGTTCTTCTCTGAACTTGCAGCACTGAGGTTTAAAGATTTTTGTTAAAATTGAGATAAATTATGCCCATGGGCTTACACGTTATATGTCACTTGATTTATTCTAACTAACTGACAATGTTAAAAAAATTCCTAAAGTATTAACTTTGTCACAACTACATTTTGGCATTTGAACATTCTTAAAGTATTCTTAAAATAACAAAAATAAAATTTTCCATTATAACATATATCAAACCGGTTATTTAGCAGCAGATATAGTTATATGTAAATTACTTATTTGTTTCTGATTTTATAATCCAGATTTAAAAATAAGAAATCTCTTCTATTTGTGTTTCTGGTTTGGTATTTCTTACACACATTAATTAACTCCTACACTTATATGATATAAATTAATTAAATCAGTTCTACTTAAATTCCAAAATAAACATAAATTTATTAAATCCACTTAATTGATAAACCCGCGAGACATCAAGAGCAGATGTCAACTTATTATGGAGGTAGGACCCATTGACTTATGATCTCATTTATTAGTTTTTTTTTTTTCATTAGCTCATTGATTTATGATCACATTTTATTCCTAAGCTCATTTTTCTTTGTCAAGATTACATGTTTTTTTATTCAGTGAGTCATTTTTCTTTGTGACGATTACAGTCATGTGTTCACGTTATCAAATTAAATCAATTTAAAAACTGTTGGGCCCTTTGGGCCTATGTTGGCCCAAGTTGATGGTTTTCATTTCGTTTAAGTATTTGGCCAGTATTAATTAATTAAAACTGACCATATCCTTACACCTCAATCCATATCAACCCAATTTGTAAACCCTAACGGGTAGAGTGTGGAGTTTTGAATTCTTTGTAAGTTTGAACGGGAATCTGAGCACTTTCGTGAAGTTCAGCCTCCATCTTCTCCGGCGACGAAGATCGGCGCTCCGACGATGACGACCGCATATACCTAACAAAAACAAAACATTAAAATCAAATAAACAGTAAAATGGAATCACGCTTAGGGTCGTTACATATATCTACTCCCTCTGTCCCAACTTCAACTTCACACTTTCCGTTTTGATCCGTTCCAAATTCAATTTCACATTTCCATAAAAGGAAAAAGCAACTAATTAATATCCCTATAACATACTTTAATTTTAAATTTTCCATCACCTTATTAAAATGCATAACTTACTTTATCATTTATTTATTAACTAAAAACATCATACTACCTCCAAAAGTGAATAAAAAAGTAACTTTTCTTAAATTACGTATCTACATTAAACGCGAAGATGAATTTGGGACGAAGGGAGTAGTTTGTTAGTGTATTTATTATTATTTTTTGTTAATTTTTTTAATGAAAAATTGAATGTAAAAAAAATTATACAATTATTTTTAAAAAAAAAAAGAAATTATATAATTATTAACAAATATACATAATAAAAAAATATATATAAACAAATATAGATGCACATGCGCAGGCGAATGCACAGGATATTGGAGTGCTGTCGCCGGCACCCAAAAATAAGATTTATAATTTTCAAACATACCCACTAAGAATGTAGTAGGGTAAGTAAGGGTCGAACTCATAGGGAATAATCAAATTTAAATTGAATTTCACGTATTTTCAAAAGAGTAACAAGGGGGGATTGGATTGAATTCCAACAACTAATAAACATGAAAATATAAATAATAAAGCAAAAATAAAAAAATAAGACAACAAATAAAATAACAAACCTAATCCAAGGATTTGATCCCCTTCCGTATCCTAATTCACATGGATGAAATTCCTAAAACACCAACAAATTTATAAACTCAAGCCCCTAGGCTAACGGTACGACCAATTAATATCCTTAAAATTAATAACCTAGGGTACGACCTCTAGATTAAACTATTCCCGAGTGACCCTATGGATTCGAACTCGACAATGCATAAAGATTTAGATATTAGGACTACTAGGCTATGAAAATGGGGGTAGCGAATCATACAACCTAGATTTCGTGATTTCAAGAGGTACTCCCTCACTTTGCTACTCGATTCACAATATTATAACAATTACATATTATAATATGTAAAATAGCTATTGAATAATCAATCACCTATTGAGAGGGGCAGTCTAAACAAGCAATTAAAAATTCATAATTCACATCAAAGCCAATCACAAAATAAATGCATTAACAAGTTGATAATTTTAATCATAAACAAACATGTAAATTCATCAACGAGAAGTTCACAATCCTTGGACTAGAAAATAAATTACATAATTAAAACTATAAAATTAAATAAAGAATCGATTTTCTAATGGTGGTGTTCTTCCTTCAATGGCTGCATTCCCAATCTGCTACTCTCAGATGTGTGCTAGCATGTCTTCTGCCTTCCACCGTGATAGAATAACCGTGGTGATCTCCAAGATTAATATAAGGATCCTGAATTAATTTATCTTTGACCTTCCATTCTAAAATGTGTCAAAGTTCATTGAATCTTTTCTCCATTTGGTAAGTTTTCTTATACTCTTCAAATCAAATCCCTCCTTAATTTGCCTTGGTCAAATCTTTATTTCCAGCAGTAAAAATTATTGTATCAGTCACACAAAATAGATTATGGTGACTGTACAATTTCTCTTATTTTTGGCCTGTTTCAATAAGAAATAAAATAATTAAAGTATAAGTGTAGAAAATATAAATAAGTCGTAATTAGCATTAAATAATTCACAACTCACATAAATATATATATGAATTCATCTAAAATAATGATGTAAAATTACGACTTATCAAACTACCCACACCTAAACTTTCTCTTGTCCTCAAGCAAAATAAGACCAAAACAATGTATAGAAAAAATGATAATCACGTGCAAGTGATAGCAAAATAATGACACTTCCAAGAGAGACCAAACAAGATACACCAAATACAAATGAGTGGTAGAATGTCTCACAAATATTTGCAACTTATGTAAGATAAAGAAGTTAAGAATTTATGGTCTCACAATGGTTTCACTCAATAACGCTCAAGTATATATAAAGGTAGCAAAACACTCAAAATTAAACAAAACAAGACATTACTATAAGCTTGCTCCCAAATCAAATCTCCACCAAGTTCAATGAGCGTGGTGCATATATCAAAAGGACTTTAAAATGGTTGTAATGGGGCTTGGGATAAAGTGGGATAAAAAGGAATAGAAAGGCTAAATATACCACTTTGCAAATTATGTTAATCATGTAAAACTTATATCAAAGCAACACATCATGTCATTCTCATTTTTCTCCATATTCCCTTCCTCAATTTCCCTTAGAAAATTCTGCTTTTAATCAACAATCTGCCTACCCACACCTGTTTTTTTCACAATTTCGAAAAACAGGGGCAACACTGAAGGGTTCAGTGTTACTTTCAGAAAAATTCTGCAATAAATTTCAGCTTCATTTTCTGCTCTTTTTTTTCAGCTCCAATTTCTTTTCTCTTATTTTTTTTCAACCATTTTTTTTTCTTTTCTTCTGCCATAATTCCTATCATTTTTCTTTCTCCATTTTTTCTCCATTTCTTTTCCACATATTCCCCTTCGGTTTCAATTCAATCACCAATAAGTATTTCCAATGGTTTCCACAATATGCAAAATAGTAGGGGTTCAAATGGAGGAGTTCAAGAAAGAAACGGAAAATGACTAAATTAATATGCTCATATATCAAAGAAAAGGCTAGGCTCAACTTGGCTCTCCTAAAGGTTTAGCACATTGGGTAGGTAAAAAGAAGGCCAAAATATGGTTTGCCTAGGTGTCTTTATCATTTAAATACGCATGCTCAAATGTAAGATCTCAAAATGCATTCAAGGAGCAAGTTCTAGAATGTACATATCATGTTCAATTTGCACACAATCAAGAAAATAATAGAGCTTATATAGATGATAGCTCTTCAAGACTCAAAGCTCACAAGAATATGGTAATTTTGCCATGAATTCTCAAACAAAAAAATTATTCCACATTTGTCACAAAAATAACAAGACAAATCCAACAACTCACAAGTATAGATACATCAAATTTAGCTCTCTGGTCATGCCAAAAATTCAACATATCAAAGCACAATTTCACTCTAAATCCAACACCAACCTCACATGTGCACAATTGTAAGAATATGATTCAAATGAATTATTATATGCACATCTATTAACAAAAATTAATGCAACTTCAAACACCACTCAATACACCAAACCTACCCACACCTAATCATTTTGCTTGCCCTCAAGCAACACAATAAAATTCAAGGAAAAATTAAGTGTAAGAGTGGAAAGAAGTCACCAGATTTAAGCTCAATTATCAACCAAGGCTGGAATTTTTTTTCTCTTCTCCAAAAACTCACCAACACCATCATCGTTTCACTCCATAGCCTATAATTAAGAACACACCAAAAGAACAAGATTATTTATTAAGAAAAATAAAATAAAAATAAAAGACCTAAGTTGGGTTGCCTCCCAACAAGCGTCTTTTCTTAATGTCGTTAGCTCGACGATCAATTCCCTTTTCACGTGATTAGAGTAAAATGCTCAAACCAATATAATAATTTTATTGGTTTTCGGGAAGTGTTCTCTCCCTTTAAAATCAAATGGTTCTTGGCCAGCCTTTTTGTGCAAAGCTCCACAGAATTTTGGTTGATCGCCTCAAGAAAATGATCGCTAATCTCATCGATACGAAACAATCCAATTGTCTCATTTTCTTGAGAATCTTCAACCTTTGGCAACCTGAATTGAGATGAGAAAATATCAAAATTAATTGAAATTGAATTGGACAATTTTACCTCATTTTTCTGAATTTCAGCAGGCATGACACTGAAGGCTTCAGTGTCAGTTTCTGCTGTAAGAATTTTCTAGACCAAATTTGCAGAATTTTCAGCCTCTTCATCCTCTTCAATTTCTGCCTCAAACTCGAATTTTTCAACTTGGGTGGACTCCACGGTACATTCCTCATGATTGTTTCCTTGGTTTACACTTTGTTGTGCCACCAAACGTTCAACCTCGGTCCTTAATTGGCGACATTGGCGCTCCAAACTCCAAAGACTCAATTGGGTTCCTTGTTGAAATACCAAATTACTAATTTCCATCCGTTTCACCAAGGACTCCAATGAAGTATTAGAACTTTGTTCATCACCATAATACCCATCATCCTTATAATAGCATTCACTATCATTGAAGGATTGGGGTCTTTGCTCATAGTAGCCACGCCTTTGATATTCGTAAGGTTGATTATGATAGTGGTCCACATATCGAGAATGATGAGGGTTATTCCACCCTTGATTGTAAGTATTGTAGGCATATGGATCACTCCAATGCCGCTGCAAATTTGCACTTTGATATCCATCTCTTCTTCCCACTTCTAATCTTTCAATCAATATTGGACAATCATGAGTGTAATGGAGTGTGGTTGCACAAACTCTACATGGCTGAATATTCTGACCATAGTAACCATGATACCGATCCATTAAAAGCAAACCTACAAGGAGAGAAAGTGATTATTCACGAAAAATCAGAAAAATCAAAATAGAACAGACCTGACACTGAAGGGTTCAGTGTTAGTGCTCTGCTGGGCAAAATTCTAAAATATAAATTAAAAACACAAAAAATTCAACCAAATTCGGGATTACTCCCTGGCAACGGCACCAAAATTTGGAATGCTGTCACCGGCACCCAAAAATAAGATTTATAATTTTCAAACAAACCCACTAAGAATGTAGTATGGTAAGTAAGGGCCAAACCCACAGGGAATAATCAAATTTAAATTGAATTTCACGTGTTTTCAAAAGAGTAACAAAGGGGGGATTGGATTGAATTCCAACAACTAATAAATATGAAAATATAAATAATAAAGCAAAAATAACAAAAAATAAGACAACAAATAAAATAACAAACCTAATCCAATGATTTGATCCCCTTCCGTATCCTAATTCACATGGATGAAATTCCTAAAACACCAACAAATTCATAAACTCAAGCCCCTAGACTAACGGTACGACCAATTAACCCGAAATATCCTTAAGATTAATAACCTAGGGTACGACCTCTAGATTAAACTATTCCCGAGTGACCTTATGGATTCGAACTCGACAATGCATAAAGATTTAGATATTAGGACTACTAGGCTATGAAAACGGGGGTAGTGAATCATACAACTTAGATTTCTTGATTTCAAGAGGTACTCCCTCACTTTGCTACTCGATTCACAATATTATAACAATTACGGATTATAATATGTAAAATAGCTATTGAATAATCAATCACCTATTGAGAGGGTAGTCTAAACAAGCAATTGAAAAATCATAATTCACATCAAAGCCAATCACAAAATAAATTCATTAACAAGTTGATAATTTTAATCATAAACAAACATGTAAATTCATCAACGAGAAGTTCACAATCCTTGAACTAGAAAACAAATTACATAATTACAACTATAAAATTAAATAAAAGAACCGATTTTCTAATGGTGGTGTTCTTCCTCTAATGGCTGCGTTCCCAATCTGCTACTCTCGGATGTGTGCTAGCGTGTTTTCTGTCTTCCAACGTGATAGAATAACTGTGGTGATCTCCAAGATTAATATAAGGATCCTAAATTAATTTATTTTTGACCTTTAATTCTGAAATGTGTCCAAGTTCATTGAATCTTTTCTCCCTTTGGTAAGTTTCCTTATGCTCTTCAAATCAAATCCCTCCTTAATTTGCCTTGGTCAAATCTTTATTTTCAGCAGTAAAAATTATTGTATCAGTCACACAAAATAGATTATGGTGACTGTACAATTTTTCTTATTTTTGGCATGTTTCAATAAGAAATAAAATAATTAAAGTATAAGTGTAGAAAATATAAATAAGTTGTAATTAACATTAAATAATTCACAACTCACACACACACACACACACACACACACACACACACATATATATATATATATATATATATATATATATATATATATATATATATATATATATATATAATTCATCTAAAATAATGATGTAAAATTACGACTTATCAGATATCAACTAAAATAAGTTAATAAAACTTAGAAATTACATACATAAGAAATGAAAATGGAAATTGCCTAAAAAGAGCTACCAGGAAATGAAAATGTTATAATATACAGTTATAATATATTGAAAAGTTAATTAATTAATTTTTTTTTCTTTTCAAGTTTTCGTAATTTCTTAAATTTTTACCGATATTGATATCAATATTCGATATATCAATCGATATATTCGTAAATTTGAGATACTGACTTTTTACCGATATCGATATTTTTATAATACATGATGCGCACAATTATTTCAAAGTTAAGTCAGGTACATTATTTAAGATTTAAAACAACTAAAATTAATGTATACAAAATAAATTAAATTATTTAAGATTTAAATATTTATTATTTGTATATAAATTACGCTCATTTTCATCATTAATTTCTATATAATAAAATTAAATACTCCGCGTGAGTGAGTGGGACTAACATCACATATCAAGTTTGTAAGTTTACGGCAACTCATTGTTTGACCAAGGTTATCCATCCAAGGTCTAGGTTAAAGAATGTTAGAGGGGTTTACCATTCATAATGTATACATTATTTTAGTTTTTTGCTTTTTTGCTTTATTAATTACCATTATGTGTGTTGTGTATTTTTCTTTTCATTAATATAAAAAATGTGTACTTTATTTTTTTATTTTAATGTAAATGTATGTTTTTATTTTTATTATTTTTATTTGATATAATTTTAGGTGTTACAAAATTTATATAATTAAATTATTATATTCTGTTTAAAATAGATTCAATTGGACTTTTAAAGGGGTTTTAAAAGCTTGTATATTGCATTCAATTTTTTATTATTTTAGATATTATTCAAATACACTCTAAATCTCTAAAAAGAATCAGCAAAAAAAAACAATTTATATATTATTTAAGATTTGAAACAATTAAAATTAATACATGTAACAAAATATTACTAAAAGTGTATAATTTTAAATAGAATTTAAAATAATTATAATTTATTTATTTATTATTTTATTTATAAATTACACTCACATTCACAGCTAATTTCTCTATAATAAATAAAGGGTAATTCTTGGATGATCCGTGGTCACCCATGACCCTCTCACATGAGGGGTGGGGCCCACCCCCTTATATATAGACCCATCCCCTCATATGAGAGGGTCATGGGTGATCACGGGTCACCAAGGAGATCTCGTAAATTAAATACCACACCACACATTAATATAGAATGAGAAGAGTGCAGGAGAAAGCAACTTAAACAACACATAGGCAAAAGAGAATTGATAAGTCAAAGATCCTCATCCCCCCCCCCCCTTTGTTTCTCTATTTCCTTTTAATTTTTTTATTATTTAATTATTGATTGTAATTTACTCCCTTTATTACTTTGTTTACTATTTTACATTGTTTAAGGAAAAAAATCTAATAAATAATTTTTATTGATTTTTTAGGGTATTTAATTATTTTGAGATAATAAATAAAATATAAAATGAGTGCAAAAATAAATGACAAATTTGAAATTAAAATTATTTTTTAAATTATTGGGTAAAATATTTATTTTCCTATTTTAGATACGAAGAATTTACATAATAAACCTAATTTACTAATTCATATAACATTAACTATTTTCTTATTCTTACTCACTCTTTCTTATTTCAGGCATACCCCAAAATTTGAGGGTCAGACGTGAATATTAGCCGTACCCGTTGATATTCAAAATAGAAGATAGATAAGTGGGGTGAGGTGGTTTGTAGAAATGAAAATGTTAATTTATATGGGCACAAATTTTTATTAGTCACTATTCATTATAGTACAATTTTATTTTATCACCTTCCTTAAAAATAATTTTTAGTAATCACTATTAAGTGCACTTCCCAATTTAATAATTGTCAGGATAAATGACAAACTGTCAGAATAAAGGACAAAAATTATGGGGAATCATTATGTCAGTGTTGACCGCATTAAATAGGGTGGGTGGGACCACATTTAAGATTATAGGAAAATCTCAGAAAATTGATTCTTATATTCGGTCTAAGTTTCTTCTATTCGGCCCAAAATTCCTTCTATTCAGCCTATTTTTTTTCCAGAAAAAATTAGAAAAAAATTTCATACGGATAAAATTTTTCTTCTATTCGGTCTACATGTCTTCTATTTGGCCCAAAGTTTTGTTCTATTCGGCCTATATCTTTTTTTTCAAAAAAAATTAGATTTTCATACGGATAAAATTTTTCTTCTATTCGGCCTAAATGTCTTCTATTCAGCCCAAAATTTTGTTCTATTCGGCCAATATTTTTTGTTCTATTCGGCCTATATTTTTTTTTCAAAAAGAATTAGATTTTCATATGGATAAAATTTCTTCTATTCGGCCTACATGTCTTCTATTCGGCCCAAAATTTTGTTCTATTCGACCTATATTTTTTGTCATATTCGGCCTATAGTATATTTTTTCCAGAAAAATTAGATTTTCATACGGATAACTTTTTCTTCTATTCGGCCTACATATCTTCTATTCGGTCCAAAATTTTGTTGTATTCGGCCTAAATGTTTTTTTCCTATAAAAAATTAGATTTTTATACGGATAAATTTATTCTTCTATTCGACCAACATGTCTTCTATTCGGCCCAAAATTTTATTCTATTCGGCCTATTTTTTTTTTCCAGAAAAAATTAAGAAAAGTTCATACGGATAAAATTAATGCATCTTTTTGCATTTTAATAAATAAATGTATTCATAAGGAATGTAAAAGCAACAAATTAATGCATTCAGTAGACTGTAAAACAAATTATTGTACTTTAGTACTTTTTAATCAAAAAGAGACATCAAACATGTGATTAATGGGTCCCTTTCAAGGGCATTTTGAGCACTTCCAATAAAAGTGGCTAGAATTAATTGTTTTTAAGAAAGGTGCCCACAAAAAATTATTTTTAAGTGAAAGTGGCTACTTTGTGCCATTTTCACATTTAATATTCTAATCTCAAATACCAACAGTACCGTGAACTCGTTACAGAGGATCGGTGTGATGAGTACTTTTATACTTGGGGAGGTGATTTTTAAATTTTTTGTTTTGAAATTTGAAAATTCGATTAATTGGAAATCGAACCAAAATTTAATTTTTTTAGTATTATTTTATACCCTCTCGATCCAAGTTATAATTATTTTATACATTTTCAGTCCCGCGTTAAGATTAAGGTTTACGTTTTTCATTTTGAGTTGTCTCAAGTTAAGATTTTTGTTTATTTTTTTATCAAGTTGGGCACACTAAACAATAATTATTTCATATAAGATCCATACACAAACCACTCACTTCACATTAAATAGAGCAAAATGTCATTTAAACACTCCAACTTATCACATAGGAGCAAACACAGCCCTTAAAGTTTTTTTTTTTTCATTTCAACCCTTATACATCTTTATAAGGTCAAATAAGCCATTTAACTACCCAAAGTCAAACATGGAACCAATTTCATCAATTATTAATGGGAAGGAAAGTAGAAATACGTTAAAAAAAAAAGCTAATTTAGAAATCGGAGCAGCGTGTTGATGCTCGTTTTCGACGTGAAGACTTAAACAAGATCAAATATGAGTGATCTCCTCCGTCACTGATAATGAGCTTAAAACTTGAAGAAAAGTAAATGAACATAAGGAGATTTAACGTAGTGAGGTTCAATAGAACCTACATCCATGGGAGTCGAAAGAGAGCTTTTATTGATGAAGGTTACAAGGAGAAATCTCTCATACTCCATGAGCTAGAATAGTAGAGCTAATTTACAGTGTTGAAGAAGTATAGAAATATAGAATTTTAGAAAGAGAATTCTTTGTGGGTGTTGAAGGTATGAAGAAGATGAAGTGATCATCCTCCAAAAGTCCCCCCTTTATCCTTGTATATTCACGTGTCCTTCATGAGGCTCAAGCCTTGATCCATCCCCCTTCTATGAGCCAATGAGGTGTTGTCATATGTAGAAGGTAAATACGTCATCACTATCTAAAACACACACTACACACACTTATTATTTCTTCATATTATATATATATATATTTATTTATTTATTGTAAATCAATCAAACGAGCAAACCCACCACTCTCTCTCCCTTCATTTTTTCACTTCAAAAAAAATTAAAATAGTAGTGCAACACCATTGAACTCAATGCAAGGAATTACAAGAAACGTCGTATCTTGGATACACTCTTCAATATTTCGTCGAACAAGCTCCATTTCCCGTATCCGATTCATCAACTCCTTCAGTCCAATAATCGCTCTAACAATTCCTTTACTCACCAACTTTCTTCAGCTCAAGTTATACTGCTGGAAATTCAAGGGCGGAGCTAGACCAATTTTATAGGGGGCTAAAAATTTTTTTTACTAGCATCGATACGGTTGATACATAGTATGAGAATTTTTTTTACTAGCTTTATTGATTTTTTAAGAATAATACTAATTTTTTTTTTATACCAGCACCGATAAGTATGAGAATTATTTTAGTAGCTTTATTGATTTTTTAAGAATAATATAGTCTTTCTAAATATAATAAAGTGTAAAGTACCTGGCATGTATTAGGTGAGAGTATTATTTTTAAAATTAAAATGTATTTTAATGTGTGATATTTTTTAAGTGGTGCAAGTTATTATGTGACGAATATGATGATAATTGTGAGAGGATGAGAGTATAAAATAGTGCAATATAAAAGCATAACTTGATAATTGCTATAAAAATATTTTTAGAGATATTTTCATACATTTTTCAATTTCTATAACTAAGAAAAGAAGTGCAAACAATAATTTTCATTGATTCAACATGAGAAATTACAGAACTTAAAATAGTATGTGTTTCTTTATTAATGTGTAAGGTTTAATTGATTGTGCAAGAATAATTAGAAGAATGTTTGAGGAATTAAAATTATTATTAGAAAAACTAATTAATCATTATAAACTAAAATATTATATAAATATAGTAAGGGAAATACTAAGGGTTTAATTAATTATGCAAGAATAATTAGAAGAATGTTTGAGGAATTAAATTATCATTAAAAACTAATTAATCATGCCCCACTCATTACCGAAAAGAGCAGAAGGCATTGACCGGCTATCCCCTTATGAAAATAAAAGAAAGTCAAAAAAAGAGTTAGAGGTGATTCAATAGCAGAAGAAAGAGAATCGGCGGATACGCCCCTGGATGGAAAATGACAGGGTTTGGGGCCCTGGATGGAAAATTTTTTGAGGGTTTGGGGACCACTTCAAGAGGATACGCGGCTGTTTCCCGGAAAGTTCCACGAAGAGCAGGATAGATTGTGAAATTACAGAATTACCGCGAGTCCTGACCATTCACCCCTATATATATAACGAAAACACTGTCTCTCTCTATCTAGCTCCCTTCATTCTTTTTTTACCTCAAAATTAAAGTAGTTGTGCAAGTGAACTCAATGACTTCAATATTTGGTGGAAGAAGCTCCGTTTCCCAGCCGACCCGGATCCGATTCATCAACTCCTTTAGTCCAATAATCGCCATAACAATTCCTTTACTCACCAACTTTCTTCAGCTCAAGAGCACCGACCCCTTTCTCACCCATCCCAAAGCAATCCGCCTTTCTGTTTTCGCCACCTTCCTCTTCTACTTCGCCTACGTCTTGATCCTCCGCTTTCCTCCACCGCGCCATTACGAAACAATTACCGATCACTGCTTGGTGTCGATCGGAAACACGTCCGTCGCATGCCTTGCATCTGTACTGTTGCCGGATTCTTGGGGCCCTATCGTCTATGTCGTGTTTGGATTGCTGTCATCAGCTGAGTTGATATGCTGGTTCTATCAGAATTACCTAATTGTTGCTGAGGAAGAGGATGGTCATGATCTTGTTTCTCACTTCCTCAACCATTTTAGGAGCGCTCCTCAGCAAACCATACTCCCACTTTGAAGTAAGAAATTACTACTTGATCATGAGTTAAGTTTTTTTTTTCTCTTTTGGTGTTATAATTTTATGTTTCATTGTGCTGCCCACTTCCACTGTGATGTTATATGGGTTCTTTGTAAGATTGTGTTTGTATCATGTTAATTCATTTGTAACGAGTTGTCATACAATGAACTTATATATATATATATATATATATATGTTCAATTGATATTTTCCTCATGATTTTATGTTTGGTTTTTTGCCCATTTGCACCAGTGTTACCTTGTATGTGTATCATTCGCTTGTTTCAATAGTTTATGTTTAGCTGCTGGAGCATAATGTTGTCCTCCATCGTTCGCTTGTTTCAACCGAGCCTTTTAATGATAAGTAGAATATATTGATGAATGATCAAGATCAATCAATTCAGATTTTTCATTTTTATAGTGAATTTTTATTTACTATATTGTTGGATTAAAAAAATAGTCCCATATCTGCATGCACGACATAGGCGGCGGCAGTCAGCCCTCCGCCAACACTGTCACTGTCACGGGCATCGTCGCCAACCCAGCCATGCCCGTCCATTCCCGTGAACAACCGCATTCCGACCAACAACGCCATCATCAGCAACAACAACGTCCCATTCCTGACGGGGCTCAGCGGGTTTACATAGAACATCGTCAACTGCATCGTCTGATTAATTCCCTGTTCTGAACAGGGCAGATTTCCCGTCCGTGCAGAATACAAATTTAATTCCACTCTCTTTCTCCGCGCGTTACAACACCTCTCTCTCTCTCTCTCTTAATCTAAATACAAATTTAATTCCTTTCTTTTTCTCCGTTGATCTCATCCACCCTACCGAATCATGAATGTCGAGCCCTACCTGGTGCCGGAATTAGTGACGCCGTCGCCACAGTGGTTCAGAGCCACGCGCCGCCGTCGATGTTCGTTCGTTCGCGAAAAACAGCTGCTGCGAGCGAACCCCATTGAGTGAGCCCGACGCGCTCCAGCCGCAGTCCATGTTCGTTCGTTCGCAAACAACAGCTGCTGCGAGCGAACCGCCGTTGAGCGAGCCCAACGCGCTCCAGCCGCCGTCGACCGCCACACCACCAGCGACCGCCGGTCACCCATTTCCCGATTCGCTGCTGTCCGTCGACCGACGCCGAAGTCGCGAACTCCACCGGCCGGAAGCCCCATCACCATCCGCCGAGAAAAGATGAAGCAGCCGCATTGCCGGCCTGAAGATCTACGGGCCAGATCTGATACTGTCCATGATCGTACGGGCCAGATCTGATACTCTTCCAGCGTCAGACTGTGGAGGAAGCGGCGTGTGTGTCCCGCCGATGAGGTGGTGAACGGTGAACGAACCTGACGGCGGTGGGGCGAGCCAGACCATGGCGTTCACGGTGATGTTCAATAGCAGGCGCTACGCCGACAGCTTGAGCCTGTTCGGAGTTCATCGGACGGCGGTGTCGGAATCACATCGGGCGGTGATGGGTGTCACCGGAAAATATGTGACGGGCGACCGGAACTTTGGGTTCTTCTCTGAAATTACGTCCATGGGTTTACATCACGTGATTTATTCGTTAGTAACTAACGGAGAATATTAAAAAAATTCCTATGGAATTAATTTTGTCGAACTTTTTGGCATTTGAACATTCTTTAAGGTCATCTCCAGCAGTTTACTTCATTTTGCAGCATATTCACCCCTAAAATACAGATAACTCAGTAAATCATCTCCAGCAGTTGACTTCATTTTGCAGCACATTCATTTTATTAATACTATTTTTATTAATTTTTTACATTTAATTCATTTTTTATTATTATATTTATTTTCTAATACAAAAAATAATATAATAAAAATATTAATATGTCTAAATTAAAATAATATAATCATTAAAATTACGTTTATAATTTATTTAAACATGAAATTAAAACAACATTTAAAATTAAAATTACATTAAAAATACATAAACATCAAATTAAAATTACAATACAATAATTAAAACTACACCACTTAAAATTAAGAATGATTATATCTAAAAATTAACCATCATTTTTTTCTCTTATTCAAATTTAAAAAAAACGCTACAATTTTACTATTATAATTGACTATCAAAATATTTTTTTATTTATTTAAATACAACACTTAATTACATTAGGATTTTAATATTTTTTCACATATACCACATATACATTAATTTATTATTAAAACTAATCATCATAATATTTTTTCACTTATTTAAATTAATTATTATAAATAAGTAAAAAAAATTTAAAAAATACAGAAAATTGAATGCTAAATATATACAACATACATATTAATTTATCATTAACTATTAAAATATTTTATGTTATTTAAATTAATAATAATTGTATATAAAAAAAGAAAAAAAAATGCAGCAATCACTGTAGCGTTTGGATTTTCCAAACGCTACAGTATTTTTCCTCAATTTGCATCCAATTTTGCAGGCTTGCTGGAGGGAGTTGGAGGCCGCATTTTACAGTTGCAGGCCCATATCCAGCAGTGCTGGAGATGGCCTAAGTACCAAAAAAAAAATTTTCCATTATAACATATCAAACCTGTTATTTAACAGCAGATATAGTTACAAGTAGATTACTTATTTGTTTCTATTCTATTATCCAGATTTAAAAATAAGAAATCTCTTGTATTTGTGATTCTGTTTGGTATTTCTTACCCACATTAATTAACTCCTACACTAATTTGACATAACGAACTACACTTACACATTAATTTAACACGAGTTAATTAAATCAGTTCTACTTTTAATCTCCAAAACATACCATTAGTTAGATTTATTAAATCCAACTAATCCTAAATTTAACTTTCTTATCCTACTTACACACCAAAACAAACATTATTCTGTAACAAATTATTAAAAAAATAAAAAAATAAACAAACTCCTGTTTCTAATTATACTTTGTAACATTACATGCATGAGAGACGCCATTTTTTATTATAACGTGAATCACCTATTTCTAACATTATATTTTAATTGTCATATTATATATAACGTTGAGTGTTAATTTTTTGTTTTTTTTTTAATATTAAATTACAGTGAAAGAAAACTTGGCAACTTTTTTTTGTGGAAATGGCAAAAAGTGGCCACTATCCCTTAAATGTAATTTTTAGTGGCCACATATGTTATACACAATTTTTTCTAGTCACTTTTAAAGGAATGAACCAAAATGCCCTTGAGGGGATCCACTTTTCACATGTCTGAGGTCACTTCTTGACCAAAAAGCAAAAAAGTACAATAATTTATTTTACAGTCTATTGAATGCATTAATTTATTACCTTTATATGCCTCATGAATATATTTTTTATTAAAAGAAAAAAAGATGCATTAATTATATTCGTATAATTTTTTTTTTAATTTTTTAGGAAATATTTTTTTCGTTTTTTTTTTATTTTTTTTTAAAAAAAGTGTGGGCCGAATAGAACAAATTGTGTAGGCCGAATAGAACAAATTGTAGGCCGAATAGAAGAAATTTTTTTTAATTTTTTTTAATTTTTTTTTTAAAAAAAGTGTTGGCCGAATAGAACAATTGTGTAGGCCGAATAGAACAAATTGTAGGTCGAATAGAAGAAATATTTTTTTAATTTTTTTTTTTTGAAAAAAAAGTATTGGCCGAATAGAACAATTGTGTTGGCCGAATAGAACAATTGTGTAGGCCGAATAGAACAAATTGTAGGCCGAATAGAATAAATATTTTTTAAAATTTTTTTATTTTTTTTATTTGAAAAAAAGTGTTGGCCGAATAGAACAATTGTGTTGGCCGAATAGAACAAATTGTAGGCCGAATAAAAGAAATATTTTTTTAATTTTTTTAAATTTTTTTTTTTAAAAAAAAGTGTTGGCCGAATAGAACAATTGTGTAGGCCGAATAGAACAAATTGTAGGCCGAATAGAATAAATATTTTTTTAATTTTTTTAATTTTTTTTTAATTTTTTTTTGAAAAAAAAGTGTTGGCCGAATAGAACAATTGTGTAGGCCGAATAGAACAATTGTATAGGCCGAATAGAACAAATTGTAGGCCGAATAGAAGAAATATTTTTTTAATTTTTTTTTAATTTTTTTTTTGAAAAAAAAAGTGTTGGCCGAATAGAACAATTGTGTAGGCCGAATAGAAGAAATATTTTTTTAATTTTTTTTTTTTGAAAAAAAAGTGTTGGCCGAATAGAACAATTGTGTAGACCGAATAGAACAAATTGTGTAGGCCGAATAGAACAAATTGTAGGCCGAATAGAAGAAATAATTTTTAATTTTTTTTAATTTTTTTTGGAAAAAAATATTTCCTATAATTTTAAATGTGGTCACACCCATCCTATTTAATTTAGTCAACACTGACATAATCATGTCCCCATTATTGTCGTCCTTTATCTGACCGTTATGGGGGTAATTTGGGGAATCCACTAAATAGTGGCTACTAAAAATTACTTTTAAGAGATGTGACTATTTAAAATTGTACTTAGTCAATAGTGGCTACTAAAAATTTGGTCCCTTTTTTTTTTGTTTTTGACAAGTATCTCACTATCTTGTAATAGTAAAAGTATAGGAATTAATTTAATTAATTAATTAAATTAATTGAATTTAATTTAATTGATTAGTAAGGATTAATTATTAAATTAATCACCAATCAAATGAGTGTAGTGGGTGAGTGCAGTGATGGTGCCAGAATTTTTGTTCGGGGGGCCGATTACTTAGCAATGTTAATGTTAAAGACGTATTTCTTCCGTTGCATTACATATTTTTGTTAGTCCCATTATTCAATACAAAAAAAATCCTTTCAATACACTTTATTTAAAAGAAATAATATCTCTCTAATTACACATAGCTTACTTTATCTATATTTTATTATTAATTTATTAAAAAAATACTAGTTTTACCATCATAAATTAAGTATAATTGTTTAAAAAATAAAAATCATTTTTATTAAATAATACGGTACACTAAATGTGGGAGAGGGAGTAATATATAAATATTTGTTTAAAAATTAGGAGGGAGTAATATATAAATATTTGTTTAAAAATTAGGAGTAATATAAATATATACACATAACTTTTAAGTTTAATACTATAGTATAGTATATAACATATACTTTTATTCTATATAGAAAAAGAAAAGGGGAAAAAATTTATGAAGGAATTGAAATAAAATGAGATCAATCCTAATATCCTAAAAGTACCTAGTGTTTGTAAAACTTTTTTTTCCACTTTTCTCCTCCATATATTTCAATATTTACCACTTTATCTTTAATAATGACAACACATAAATTATTCTACGTTATACATTTATTAATTGTTAATAATTCTTATTCTTGATCTATTCATCTCCTCGAATCTCCTAAACTTCTTCACATTATTTTATTTATTTATGCTAATTAAAACGAGAATGCAAAGGACATCTTCGCATCTATCGCCCCTATATCATTTCCCATCCAAATCTCCGTCGCTCCTTCCCCGTCATCCCACCCCTACAGCTACGGCTTCAATCCTGCGAACGACGTCGGCATTACCTCTCCGCTGATTTTGTTATTGTTATTTGGAAAAATTAATCGAATGAGTCTTTCAGCACTATCAATTTTGCTTCTTATATTAGAGCGTTACTAAGACCTTTTTTCCTAAATTGTTTGTTGCCTTCAAATCTGCTTCAATAGGTTCCCATTGTACAAGTTTTACCAAACTAATTGTCTTTCTTTTCTTTATCTCCTTCATATCCCCATTGAACCCACAAACGATATAGATGAGGTTGATTTTATTGCTGCAGAAAGGCTGATTATCTGAGGATGAGGCTCGATTTCATGCAACTGAAGTTTTTGAGTGTCTTAAATATGTACAGAGCATGGAATTGATACATCGACATATTAAGGTACTTTACAACTCCAGAAACTTTCACACTATCATTAATGCTAACTTATTTAAAAATGACAGCCAGAGAACCTGCTACTTACCACAACTTGCCTAATCATGATTGCCGATTTTTTTAAGTGTAAATCCAATGCAAGGTTGTCGGATAATCATCGTTTCAAATGCTGCATCAGGTACCGTAATAAGTTATCTTTTGCATATTTTATTTCTGTAAAATAAATGTGATCACAGCACTAATTCAGTGACATTTTTGTTTAAAATTTATGATGATAAGGAAAGCATCTTTGTATTTCTCAGATTCTTATTTTATGGTTAGTTATTTTACTCAAATTTTTTACGACTAACAACTGGTTTTTAGATCAGGAATGACTTTTGTGCACTTGGATGCACATTGTACCAAATGCTTTCAGGGACTTCTCCTTTTAATTATAGACACTAACTAGTGGCTGATTATCCAATGATTTATTGCTAAAGATTTTCGATTTTCAAATTATTTTTCAGTAGATTTCAGATGTTCTATTTGGCTTCCAAATATGTAATCTAATCTTTTTCTTGATCAACTTTAGTGTCATTTACATACAAGTTTGAGTGAGTGAACTGGTCTTTGAATGCAAATTATATCAACATGAATTATGTAACCAGTTTCTCCAAAAAAAGAGTGATACTTGATCTCATATTGTCTAATTATTTTGCTTTACACTGTAGTACATGGATCCCAAGCAGGCAGCCCAGGGCTGGACATGGTGGCTATGCTGCACTCAAAAGTCACCTACGACTACCATGAACCTTGATAGAATCAAGATCATAAACTAAATTCTCATTCATTGCTGAATTCATTCTGTTTTGTTTGTTTTGCGCTTGGAATGTAAGAAATAATGGCTTGAATATGCACTTGTGTGTTTTCCTTCATCTTTTTTATTCAAACGAACCTCTTGTGATGTCTGAAAGACTTACTCTTTATATTATTGAATGGGAAACAATCTTAGAACTTGTTCAATTTGTTCTTATGATCTCCAGTCCATGGTAAAGAAGCTGCAGAAGTTAACCAACAAGAGAGCGCAAAATTGGAGGTCAAATAGAATATAAGATGGTCTTATAATTATAGTGATCTTAGAGCGTTCAGGTTTTGAATATAGCATGCTCTAATGCTTTTACTATAGTTCGTGTGTATACTAGTTAAATTATTTAAATTTTATTTGGTTAGGTATGTATATACTTTTAAATTATTAATATTATCATTTTTATACACCATATAAATTATTCATGACACAGGACTTTAAATTATTAATATTATCATTTTTTATACACCATACAAATTATTCATGAGACATAACTCACTTTTATTTATTAAATGAAACATATTTCATAAAATTTTTATTTATTAAATGAAACATATTTCATAAAATGGTCTCAATCAAAACTTAACCCTAAACAAAAAAAATACATTACGAAGTATGACGTATTTGTGACGTGCAACGCATGTCTAAAATTACTAGTATAATAAAAAGTAAGTTGAGTTATAAGAAAATGTGAATAAAAGAAAAATATAAAGAATAAATAAGAAAATCTGTTCGCCGGTAGTTATGCCTAAGTTGATCCAGACTCTTTTATTTGTTGCTACTCATATGAAATATGAGGGATAGCAAATAGATGTCGAGACAGCTTTCCTGAATGGAAGTCTTAAGGGAAACATCTATGTGAAGCAACCAGAGTGATTCATTGCAAAAAGCTAAGAGCATTGTGATAGTAAGCTTAAAAGTGTCCATTCATGGACTAAAGCAAGCTTCAAGATCATGAAACATCCGTTTTGATGAGGTAATCCAGTGACATGGATCTAATCAATGATCGGATGGATCTTGTGTATTGAAAAGAGTGATGGAAACGTGGTGGTATTTCTTGTACTATACGTAAAAAAATACATTACGAAGTATGACGTGTTTGTGACGTGCAACGCACGTCTAAAATTACTAGTATAATAAAAAGTAAGTTGAGTTATAAGAAAATGTGAATAAAAGAAAAATATAAAGAACCGCTAAATAGAATCGAACCATGTCTTATATAATGAGAGACATATCCCCTTCTCACTAGGACACAGCATAGTATTAATAATTTTCCCATACATATAACTATTATTTACATTTATTCAGGGGGGCCAGTGCCCCCCTTGGCACCTACGTAGCACCGTCGCTGGGTGAGTGTAATTTGGCTCATCTACTGGAGAGGTTATGTGAGGCGTAATGGGAATTAATACGAAATTATTGTCCCACGTGGGAGGAAAATCCTCAAAAATCGTATCAAGCCGGAAGACGAATCCTTTCGTATGGAAAGATTTGTTGAACTTGAAGTAGGTTCGTTGAATCTGGACGCAATAACCCTCCATAATTGCTGATTAGAGGAAATCACGCAATCAGCAATCAAATCGTCATAATTGCTGATTAGAGGAAATTACTCCATCAGCAATTAATACGCGCAATCGCCATTAGGCCTGAGTTGAATGGTACACCTATAAATAGGGTCATTCATCATTCATTCAAACACACCACAAACGAGCATCTCTGTATACATTTGCATAGTACATAGTCTAGACGATCCAGTTCAACATCATCTTTAGTTCGCCGAATTTCCTGCGATAGCGGTGCTGCTTCGCCGGAACAGTACCGGGGCATTTTACATCTTGCGGGAAGAGATTCAATCTCGACTCGATTCAAGATTCAGATCCAGTTCCCGCGCCAGTTCCGTTTGAAGATTCAGATCCCGCGTTAGATCAAGATCAAGATCCAAAGATAAAATTTAAAGACTTTACTCGTTTCTTCATTTCTTGTATTTTATTTTCAGTATTCGTATTGTAAAAGAATTATTTGGTGCAACCCCATATTTCTCCAACAATCGCAAGACGTAAAAACGTTTGTATCCCCTACACCTACAATCACAGTATGAATACCGTGATGGATATTGACAGAGCATTAATCCCAAAATTGGGTGAAACCTCCAATGTCAATAAGGATTCTGTTGGGACTGATTCCCAAAGAGTAAATGTGAATCATGTTGGGTTTGATTCCCAAATGATGTATCCTCCAATGGAGATGTCGAGACCATTCATGGTTCTAGCACCGGGGAGAAGCCCAAAATAATTTATGGGAGTCAAAACATACGAAACGAACATCTATAGAGATGTTGGATCCGAGATCATTGGATTTGATGATAAGGATAAATTATTGTGCAGAAATTCATTCTTAGTGGCATATATAATGCACTTTGCAATGTTATTGATTAGTCGTAATATAGTGGGCATGACCAATTAAAGAAATTATCGAACCACAGGGAGGAAGGTACTAGAGTTTAAGCGATCTCAAGTTTATCGTGATTTTATAAGGACGACGGAAGAGAGGATAGGAGCAAATGAATGCAATTATGCTAAAGCAAGAAATAAAGATAAAATGAATGCAAAGATAAAAGGGTTCCAAATGATGCAAGGGTGAGATTAACAACAATCATGGCATAGATAATTAAGTAATCATGCAATTAATTCTAATCTCTCATGGACAAGGTATAGAAGCGATCACTAATTCCACCTAAACTCTCTCTCGAGATGGATAGGAAGTAGGCCCTCAACAAGGCTCCCAAACGCACATAGGATCGAGACAATAGCAAACACCTCCCACTAGGTACTAATTACTCTATGAGTTCCCTAATTAGGTACTAAATCATAAGCAATATTCCCTTTTAAGGTACTATGAATTCACTAATTGTTTGGGTCTCCTCATTTAATCAACCAACCTCTCGATTAAGCTAATCAAATGTTCTATCAAAGGGTTCTAAATCTAGAAGGATATCTCTATCTCATTCTAAATTAATGCACATGAAGTGTATGATGAAATGATTCAATGAACTATCCTAAACACATAATTGATTTCTCAATCTAATCACATGCCCATGACAATTAATCACACAAATCATCATATACATCAAGCAATCAACAATCAATGATAGAAATAACACAAAGCACATTCAAGATTAAAATCAATTTGCATAAAAACTAAATTATTCAACACCAATCATGGAGCTAATCTCACAAAGGAGATTAGCCTCTCATATCCATAAGAAAATTAACATAGACATTAAGATCCTTACTAAACATGATCAATCTATAAAGAAATGCACAAAAATTTGAATTAGATTCCCCCTTTGAAGTGCTTCAATGGAGATCTCCTTCTTCTTCTTGTGATCTCACTCTCCCTTACTTCCTTGATCACTTGGATGGTGGATTTGATGGAGGGGATCAAGTGTAGATGGGTGGATGAAGAATGGATGAAGATGATGGTGGAAAATGGAAGAAATGGTGTGTGAGGTGTGTGTGGAAGGGGTGGAAATCGGATTTTTTTCATAAAATCTGAATGGAGGGGTATTTATACTCCTTGACAAGCTTCTAGAAGGATTCTGAATTTTTCTGATCCCTGACACGGCACGAGTCGTGTGGCGCAACACGGCCATAAGGTGCCCGTGTTCCGTGAACTGATGCTCCCGCACGACCATCGCTTACAGGCCCGTGTTGGCTACACGGGTCGTGTGCTGCAACACGAGTCGAGCTCCGCAACACGGCCAAGTGGTGGTCGTGTTGGATGAATAGATGTTGCCGCACGACCATTCTGAACAGGCCCGTGCTAGCTACACGAGTCGTGCACTGCGACACGGCTCGTGCCACCGACACGGCCAGTCGTGTTGCTGCTGCCCTGTTTCCTTCACTGTTTTGGCTCGTTCTCCCTCGTTTCAACTCCAAATTGAGATCCGCTTTTTCCTACATCTTCCTTATCATATTTAGCATCAAATAAAAAGTGAAAATAGTAGGTTTAAGCTCATTCACACACATTTCCATGAAAACACAAAATACAACCAAATAACACATAAAATACGGATAAAAATATACGAAAACACATATAAAAAGACACTAAAATCTAGGTGAAAATATCACTCATCACACCCCCAAACTTAAAGTGTTGTGCGTCCCCGCACAACGAAAATGATAAACCAATGAGAGTGATTTTCACCTAGGAAAAGACTAAACGAACATAAGTAACAACACATCAATAATAATAAGAATCACAATTTATGCTAAGGCATCCTACAACATTAAACTCATAACATGAAAAATTAACAAGTTCAATCTAAAGAGAATAAAAGTGTAATATAGTCCCTTTTAGTCCAAGCCTCACATAGGTTATAAATTTCACTCAACACTCTTTAAAGTAGGTAAATCAACACTCATCAATCGATTGGCTCGACTCGCTATAAGCTTGCTCGTGGACTACATTCACAAACCACCAAAGTTTTCATTAGTGATCAAAAAGGTCTTTAATTCGGATGTAATGATAGGCTCTTTGGTAGGGTATGGAAGATATGGATAATAGTGACTAAGCAAGTGTAAGTAATCGAAGAGATGGCCAATTTCTCCAACTTCTACACTTTTCTTTCTTCCTTTCTTGTCTTTGGCACTCACAAGCTCTACTCATCAACTTTCCTTGGATTTCTTGAGCTTCTTATGATTCATGCTTCCTTCTTTGGATTTTTAAGTACTTGAGCATATTGTTATTGCTTTGCTCATTTTCTTGTTTTGAGGTTGCATGTCCATTCTTTCTTGTGCTCTTTTTCATCCTTTTTCTTGCTTGTTTACCATTTCCCTTTTTTTCTTTTACTTCCTTATCAAACCTTTCTAGTTACCATCTCCTCAATCACCCACACAAATGGTATATATGTAAGGCTTAAGTGGGTAATCATGGCTTGTAATGTGCTATATTCACAATAAAAAGGCTTAAAGGCTCAAAATGGTTAACTAGGGATGATGTACATGGTAGGAAAATATATGGCAATGACTATGAATAACAAGGATGGCCTAAGATCATTTCACTAATCTCCACAAATCGGGCTCGTTCCTATAGTCCTTGAGCAAATTCTAGCTTATCAAACACAACCAATCCACTCATGAAGAAAAATACCATGTATGCACGGTTGAGGTTCAAATACTCACAAGCTTATGCATTGGACCTTAAGAAACTTATTACACCACATTCATCTCAAAATTGAACAAGTTAAATAAAACATGTCACAATTCGAAAGTGTAGAGATTCTTAATCATAACTTGTCATCACTTATTACCACAACATATCACCACTCATGTTCAAAAATGACTCACAACATCCCAAAAATAATCCACCAAACACTCCCTAAACAAGAATAAAAATGCACACGAAACATAAAATAAAGACTCAACAAACAAGAAATAACCAAAAACACATAACATGCAAGAATAAAAATCACCATCATAAAACAATGAAGCACACATTCAAATCATCCATAACAATGTAAGCTCACAATCATCCCAACCTTGATTGAAAAGAAAATCCTAACTAATGAAAATAAACATCCCAAAAAACATAACACATGAAGTAGCATGCTAATCACATCAATACAAATCAAATCAAATTATGCTAAGCACATAAAAGTGGTAGGGTGTAGAATGAACTCCCTCAATAAGCATTTGATAGTGGAAGTTGTTAGCTCCGAGCTCAATTCGTGCTTCCAATACCCTTCATACATGCTCAACAAAACCATTAGCTCAACAATTTCATTAAAAATATGGACTATCATGCACTTCAACACGACCAATCATACCAAAATCAAACCAATGCTCATGAGAAAAATTCAAAATTAGCCCAAAAACACGAAAAGTATATGGCTTCAAAACAAAGTATGTCACACCATGCCATATCCCCCCAAACTTAAATTGAAACAAGAGTTTCAAGATAAGTTTGCAAAAAGTGGTGTGACTTACTTTCACACTTCAAATCAAGCACTTATCGTTTGTCCAATACACGTATTCCTCACAAGCACAATCAACCTACATGCCAAAAATATAAGAAATAACAAATCCACAATCCTTATTGAAAGCATTAAATAAAGCAATAAAAGGTAATGATGGGTTGCCTCCCATCTAGCGCTAAGTTTAACGTCTTCAAGCCGGACGATAGTCTTTAGTTCATGGTGGTCTTGAATAGTCCTTAGGCACTATCATAGGTTTCTTCTTGAAGTAGTGCCGTGTGCTCTCCCGTTCAACCACTAGAACGGTTCCCTTCTTGTTAAATAACTCAAGTAATTGGTCTCCGAAGGCGTTCTTCACAAGGAATGGCCCTTTCCACTTGTTCCACTTTTTCCATGGGGCTTTATATGCATTTTGAACTTCAACCACATCCCCCGGTAAGAATTTGGGCATTGACAAGTGTTGTTGTCCTCTTGCAACCTTTTTCCTACAATCACCAAACAAATTTTTATCAATAAAATCATGAAAGTTCTTAAGAGAATTTGAAATTTTAATAGAATGAGAAGGTTTAGGCTTGTGGGGAGTGAAATCCATGATCTTAGTTTCCGGAGACTTCTTTTCTTCCATAATGGCATGAATCTCTTTTTGATTTTGAATCTTGACTTTCTCTACCATCTCTTCAAGAGACTCGACAAATCTATCGAATTCCCCCTTCAACTCTTCTTTCAACTCTTTAGCTTTCACCCACTTAGGCATCCTTTCTCTTCTTTCCTTTATAACCTTATCAAACCTTTCTAAACCATCCTCTTTTCGATCTTTAATGGCCATGCATAGATTCGTTCCGGAGGTAGAAGGCTTGTTGTTCTCAACGGTGGATACAACTTGACTAACTTGGTGCTCAATGGAATCTAATCTAGCACCGAATGCTACTATTGCACTTGTCACCCTGTCACACCAATTTCCGATTCGATCCATCCAAGCTTTATTAAACTTACTCTCCTTCTCTATGCGATCCATAACCTTTTCGATCAACTCATTTCTAAGCTTATCTCTATAGTCAAGTTGGGCGGAATAAGAGGTGTTGGAGTCTTGAAAATCTCCCCATAGATGTGGTTGATTTCCATCTTGATTTCAAGAAAAATTTCCTTGAAAACCATCTTCCACACCTTGAGGGTATACTTGATGATGCATTTGATGAGGAACTCCAAAATTCTCATAACCTTGTTGTTGGAATTGCATATCTTGTACTCCGTAATTCGGTTGCAAATTAGGCTCCCAATTTGGCATTTGAAATCCTTGAAAATTTCCTTGTGTGTTCATAACGGAATGAACACTTCTATTCACCATATCTCGAAGATTATCCATGTAGCTCATATTTTTGGGATTGCTCTCCTTCTTCTTCCTTCTCAAGGTATGCACCTATAAAAGAAAGAAAAATTAGAACAAAATTTTCCAAAGCAAAAATAAGATGCAAAAAAATAAAAAAAAATGTCCTTATTAAGACCACTCTAAACAATCCTTCGTCAAACTACTAGCGACCGTTACCTCCCCGGCAACGGCGCCATTTGATTAGTCGTAATATAGTGGGCATGACCAATTAAAGAAATTATCGAACCACAGGGAGGAAGGTACTAGAGTTTAAGCGATCTCAAGTTTATCGTGATTTTATAAGGACGACGGAAGAGAGGATAGGAGCAAATGAATGCAATTATGCTAAAGCAAGAAATAAAGATAAAATGAATGCAAAGATAAAAGGGTTCCAAATGATGCAAGGGTGAGATTAACAACAATCATGGCATAGATAATTAAGTAATCATGCAATTAATTCTAATCTCTCATGGACAAGGTATAGAAGCGATCACTAATTCCACCTAAACTCTCTCTCGAGATGGATAGGAAGTAGGCCCTCAACAAGGCTCCCAAACGCACATAGGATCGAGACAATAGCAAACACCTCCCACTAGGTACTAATTACTCTATGAGTTCCCTAATTAGGTACTAAATCATAAGCAATATTCCCTTTTAAGGTACTATGAATTCACTAATTGTTTGGGTCTCCTCATTTAATCAACCAACCTCTCGATTAAGCTAATCAAATGTTCTATCAAAGGGTTCTAAATCTAGAAGGATATCTCTATCTCATTCTAAATTAATGCACATGAAGTGTATGATGAAATGATTCAATGAACTATCCTAAACACATAATTGATTTCTCAATCTAATCACATGCCCATGACAATTAATCACACAAATCATCATATACATCAAGCAATCAACAATCAATGATAGAAATAACACAAAGCCCATTCAAGATTAAAATTAATTTGCATAAAAACTAAATTATCCAACACTAATCATGGAGCTAATCTCACAAAGGAGATTAGCCTCTCATATCCATAAGAAAATTAACATAGACATTAAGATCCTTACTAAACATGATCAATCTATAAAGAAATGCACAAAAATTTGAATTAGATTCCCCCTTTGAAGTGCTTCAATGGAGATCTCCTTCTTCTTCTTGTGATCTCACTCTCCCTTGCTTCCTTGATCACTTGGATGGTGGATTTGATGGAGGGGATCAAGTGTAGATGGGTGGATGAAGAATGGATGAAGATGATGGTGGAAAATGGAAGAAATGGTGTGTGAGGTGTGTGTGGAAGGGGTGGAAATCGGATTTTTTTCATAAAATCTGAATGGAGGGGTATTTATACTCCTTGACAAGCTTCTAGAAGGATTCTGAATTTTTCTGATCCCTGACACGGCACGAGTCGTGTGGCGCAACACGGCCATAAGGTGCCCGTGTTGCGTGAACTGATGCTCCCGCACGACCATCGCTTACAGGCCCGTGTTGGCTACACGGGTCGTGTGCTGCAACACGAGTCGAGCTCCGCAACACGGCCAAGTGGTGGTCGTGTTGGATGAATAGATGTTGCCGCACGACCATTCTGAACAGGCCCGTGCTAGCTACACGAGTCGTGCACTGCGACACGGCTCGTGCCACCGACACGGCCAGTCGTGTTGCTGCTGCCCTGTTTCCTTCACTGTTTTGGCTCATTCTCCCTCGTTTCAACTCCAAATTGAGATCCGCTTTTTCCTACATCTTCCTTATCATATTTAGCATCAAATAAAAAGTGAAAATAGTAGGTTTAAGCTCATTCACACACATTTCCATGAAAACACAAAATACAACCAAATAACACATAAAATACGGATAAAAATATACGAAAACACATATAAAAAGACACTAAAATCTAGGTGAAAATATCACTCATCAGTTATTGTGGCACTTAAATGCTTATTGAGTTGTTGAACTTTTCGAGAAATAAAGAAAATAAAGTCAAAAATGGCAATGTGTTAGACGAGAAGGCAAGTGAAGATGTGAATATGTTTAATTCAAATTAAATTGCTCATGACATGTTACTGTCATGCGAGTTGATGTAAAATTATGTGACATTTGGATAAAATCCAAAATTTATGAAGCACTTAAAACCCTCAAGTGTGGGGGGTGCCACCCCGAGTGTGGGGGGTATCACTCCAAGTGTGGGAATGCCTACTCGAGTATGGGGTATGACACTCCAAATGTGTAGGGGTGTCAACGGGCCGGGTCTGGGCCGGGTAGTGCACTACCCGGACCCGGCCCGTTTGTGAAGTACCTGGCCCGGACCCGCCCCGGACCCGTGCCCAGACTCATACGGGGCGGGTCCGCCCCGCCCCGCCCCGTTTTTTTTTTTTTTAATTAGTCCTAAAAAATTTAAATTATACAAAAATTATTCATATATTTAAATAAATAATCATAAGAATATTAAATATAATTATAATTTAAAAATTATATATATATCATATAATTATAAATAATTTTTATGTATAAAATATAAAATAATTGTATAATATATATATATATATATATATATATATATATTAACATAAAATATAATTATATATATATAAAATATAAATTAATTTTTAATATATTATATACGGGGCGGGGCGGGGCGGGCCGGGGCGGGTCTAAGTTAATACCTGGACCCGCCCCGGACCCGTACGGGTCCAGGCCGGGCAGCCCCGTTTCTCCTACGGGCCGTTTCTCCTACGGGCCGGGTCTGGGCCGGCCCAAAACGTGCGGGGCGGGTCGGGTACCCGCGGGTCGGGTGCCCGTTGACACCCCTACAAATGTGGGGGAGTTTGAATTAAAGATGAAAAGTGGTTGTGTTTGATACACAATAAATTGATCTTGAAGAAAAGAAAGTGGATCCACTCACACATGTGTGAAAATCAAGATCAATAAAATTGCTAGAAGGAATATGATTAAAAATCCACAAAGTAAGAACTAAAACGGTGGAAACCTGATGAGAGTGAAAATAAGCGTGTTTAAGTGTCCAATCTAACATCTTTTTGATGGAAATTCTTGTTACATATTAGCACAATAGTCTTATATTCATTATATGTGAGAAAAAGGTGCACTTGAGGTGTTTTATTGTATTTTAGGTGGAAAAAGGGACCAAAAGTGCAAAGTTGGAGAAAAGGTGCAATTTGTGCAAGAATGCTGAAAAACGCACGTCCAATTTGTGTAATTATTCTGTATTGTTGTGGAGCTCAAATTGTGGTATTCGTATTCGTATTTTTCAGCACGTCCAACCAATTAGGTAGTGGAAAAACGCACGTGATATCAAATTGTGGAGCTGAAAAACGCACGTCCAAGATGGACTCTCAAGAAGGCAATAAGGTATTCGTATTCTTCAAGTGATACTTTATTTTATTTGTTATTTTAATTATTTGTTTAGTAGTTGTTAATTAAATCCATCAAATCTTATTGCCTTCGTCTTAATTAATTTAGATAATAATTAAATTGATAATACGCCGTCCCTTGGGTTCGATATGCACTTGGTTGCTTGCTAAGCTGCAATTGATATCCTTCACACTTGGGGATTAAATTGTGTGTTGAGAACATATGAACAAGTCAAAACCCAACCATGATGACTGGAGATCTAAAGAACTTTGTTCAATGGGAAAACAAAATTGTGGAGGTTCAAGTGAAACTTGGTACCTACCATTCCTTAGTAGAGCAATATTACCAAGTATGGAACTCGTATTGTGGTGAGGTTAAGTCTCTAACTTTTAATGATTCCTAAAAGGTCAAGTAGAGGCTGATTGAGTATAACGGGATACTCAAGGTGGGAGATCACCTATCTAAGTGTGAAGTGAGTGGCCGCTTCAAGTGAAACACTTATGAATCCAAAGGGGGTCCATGGCCGAAACGGACCAAGACGTGTGAACAAAGATGATGAGAGACATTGATGCGTTCACACTATTGTCTCGGTATACGCTAAGGAGGAGTAGTTCAAAGACCTTGTGTCTACTAAGCCACCGGTATACTCGATAGTGTTGGACTACGGAAGGTTCAAAGTCCTAAACTACCTATCCGGATACATTAGTGTCTCACGAGGACTGGATTTTGTGTCTGCATTTCATGTGGGTTCACCATATTCCACTCATGTGGGGGATTGTAGGAATAAATTTAATTAATTAGATTTAATTGGTTAGTAAGGATCAATTGTTAAATTAATCACCAATTAAATGAGTGTAGTAGGTGAGTGTAATTTGGCTCATCTACTGGAGAGGTTATGTGAGGCTTAATGGAATTTAATATGAAATTATTGTCCCACGCGGGAGGAAATCCTCAAAAATCATATCAAGCCGGAAGACGAATCCTTTCGTATGGAAAGATTTGTTGAACTTAAAGTAGGTTCGTTGAATCTGGACGCAATAACCTTCCATAATTGCTGATTAGAGGAAATCACGTAATCAGCAATCAATTTATCATAATTGCTGATTAGAGAAAATTACGCCATCAGTAATTAATACGTCGTAAATCATGCAATCGCCATTATGGCTGAGTGGAATGGTGCACCTATAAATAGGATCATTTATCATTCATTCAAACACACCACAAACGAGCACCTCTGCATATATTTGCATAGTCCATAGTCTAGGCGATCCTGTTCTACATCATCTTTAGTTCGCCGGAATTCCTGCGATAGCGGTGCTGCTTCGCTGGAAACGAAGAACCATTTTACCTTTGGGGGCATTGCGCCAAGAACCGGAGCACTACCGGGCCATTTTACGTCTTATGGGAAGAGATCCAATCTCAACTCGGTTCAAGATTCAGATTCAGTTCCCGCGCCAGTTCCATTTGAAGATTCAGATCTCGCGTTAGATCCAGATCAAGATCCAAAGATAAGATTTGAAGACTTTATTCGTTTCTTCATTTCTTGTATTTTATTTTCAGTATTCATATTGCAAAAGAATTATTTGGTGCGACCCCATATTTCCCCAACAAAAAGTATTCACTTTATTGAGAAAAATGTATTACAGTACTATACATAAAAATAAAAAAGAAATTAAAAAAAGAAGAGCCTATCACAAATTTGCAGAAAACGGGTTCATAATTTTATAAAAAAATTATCACATAATATTTCACTTAAAATTATCACACAATGTATATTACTTTGACAATTAAATAATAATAATAATAATGGCTTTTGTAAAACCGGCCTTCTAAAATAATTTTCGTGAGACGAATAGAAGTAATAGCTTTCATAATAAAAAAAAGTGATTATAACTATTTGATGAAAAATAATAATGGTTGTGACGTTGTAAATTATTTCATGAATAATTTATAATATAAACAAAATGTGATAATATTTTTTTTTAAAAAATTATATAATATATTAAATGAAAAGTAACAAATAATTATGAAAGTTATATAAAATAACGGTCTCATACAAAACTAACCCATTAGCAAAAAAAACATGGTAAAAGTACAAATCTTGATATATTTCAAGTGTATTATATAAATATTGATTTTTAAAATATTTATATTTGAGTAGGTTCGATTTGGTTGCGAAAAAAAAAAATTAAGTGCATGCGCGTAATAAAATTTTAAGATTTTTTTTTTAAATTTAAGTTGTCATATTTTTAGGATACGCTTGTGTAAACTGGGATCAAAGTATAAATTCTGGGATCCCCTTTCAATCTCATTATGTTATATGTATTGTTATGGTTCAAATTAAAGAGGACCATACACCGTAAACTCAATTTATAGAAAACTAACACTTTCGATTTTTTAAGTTGATCAATTAACTTACAAACTTTGGTAAATTAGGAGTTAAATGCACTTTCAGTCCCATAACTTTTATCAAATTCGATTTTGGTTCTAAATTACTTAAAATTTTAAATTTCAAAATTTGGGATGATTTTAAAAAATTGTGGGACAATTTGGGAAGAAAAATTAGTTTTGGGACAAAATCTAAAATTTTGAGATAGCTACGGAACTAAATCGAAAATTTTATATAATTTGAGTCAAAATCGAATTTGACAAAAATTATGAGAGTGTGAGTGTATTTAACTCAGTAAATTACAGTAAAACCTCTATAAATTAATATACTCGAGACCGAAAAATTTTATTAATTTAGAGAGATATTATATAATCGATAAATTAATAATTTATTAATTTAAAGAGGTTATATACAAAAAAATATAATTTTCATAACTTATTTATACATATTAAGAATATATTGATTAGAATATTGGATGATACTTTAAGGAATTCACAATTATATATTACTTGTAAATCAAATTAATTATATGAGTATAGTATCTCATGAATTGTGTAATCATATACTCCATCCATCCCGGAGAAGATGACACTTTTTTTTGGCACGGAGATTAAGGAGTATAATAATTTAATGTAAAGTGAAGTAAAATGAAGTTAGAGAAATAATATTTAATGTGTAGTGAGTAGTTGTATTAGAGGTGATATGTGGGCTCCATGAGAATAGATTAATTATTTTTGTATGGGTCCCATGTATTAAAAAAGAAATGTGTCAACTTTAGTGGGACAAACCAAAAATGAAAGTGTGTCAACTTCTATGGGACGGAGGGAGTAATATTTATCTATATTTTATTAGAGTAGATCAATATAAATATTGATCTATTTTATTTGTTTTTAACTTGGGTGCAATCGAGAGATTTAAATATGAGATTAATGCAGATCTTAAGTTTAATAAAAAACAGATAACAATAGATTCATATTTTACTAAATTATCTTAGAATGTTGAAGTTGATCATATATATATTTGACATTTTTTTAATAATTATTAATTTATACTTTCATTGGGATCTAAGTATTCTTTAGAATTTCCTAGAAAAGTATTATCTTATTATTTAATTGATTGGTACCAAAATTTGAACTGGTCCCAAATTAGGACCGAACAAATTATTGATCGGTATGAAATTCACCTAGAATTTTGGGCTTAATTGCATGAATTTAATTGGATTTATTTTTATAATTAAGCATGATTTTATTGAAATTATTATTAATTGCTTGATTATTTGGAGAGATGTATTCTTGTTTATTTTGTAGGAAAAAAGGGAGTTGCAGCTTAAAAGACAACATATGTGGAATAAGTCTACGACAATATTTTTTTTAAGTGTTGAGAAAAGATATTTGTCTACTAAGGCGTGTTGTCGTAGGAGCGAAACAGAGTTTGAAGGAGTTTTGAATCTGTAAGAATTCTTCGAAAAAAACTCGCTCGAATTTTTAGGCCCAACAGGGGAGCGATCTGCTACTTCGCGCTCACATGGAAGCTCCTTTTAATTAAAAAATAAATTCGGTGGAGGCCTAGAATCGAACCCGAGACCTGCTGTTTGAGGGCGCGCTTTAAGCCGCTTGGCCACCACTGGTTTGTTGTCAAGAACCGTACGGAAAAACTTATAAACCAATTTGAGCCTGATTTGAAATTAAATAAAAATGCGTACTGGGTGTGAATCGAACCTGAGACGTCGGGCATGAATGCACGCGCATGCCACCACTTGGCTACAGCCGGATTATATTAATCAAGCCGTACGGAATTATACTTGAACCTATTTTTCCGAACCGATTTTTGAGCTAAAAAAGGCTTATCTCTACACTAAAGCCCAATTTCTCCATTAAAGCCCATTATCCCATTGTGCCCTAATTCCCTCCAACATATATATACTCTCCCTTCTCATTTTTGGAGCCCCCAATACACACAACTCCCACAACTCCCACGATCCTCAATCACCCATTCTCCAACTCTCCATTTTCATTCTCTTCATTTTTGGAGGCCAACACTCTTCACCCAAGAGAGATCTCCATAGGTGAGATCCCTCCCCCTTAAGGGGAGGGATCCATTTTTTTAATGTTTTTCTAGATTAGTTTTTAATGTTTTTCTTAGATTATGATTTTATTTGCTTTCAAAGAAGGTGGAGACACCAAGGAGAAGATGATCTTCATGGATGTAAAAACTTCATTAAGGTGTAATCTAATCCTATTTATTATCTTTATATTTTCTATGTTTTGGTGGTTGATTGATGGCATGATTATTGATTAATTTATGAAAATGTCTTGATTGAATTTCCGGCTTTTATTGGGTTTCATTTATGAAATTCGCATGCTTGTAATAATATGAGATTTATGTCTTTGGTATTAGTGTATAGTGATTAGGTTGTGTATTGTGTATCGACATGTCTTGTCGTTGCTTTACCCTTAGTTGCTTTGCATGATTATCATATGTGAGTTTTTTCCATTTATTACATGTGGGTTTAATATAAGGGGAGCCTAGCCAAGGAGTCCTTATGTTTAGAACAACGTAAATGAACACTAGTGAGATCACTTGTGCCCTAGGATTAAACTAGTGAAGGGAACCCCATCCATCCGAACATGGTACCTTAAAGGGAATTGCAAGTAGGATCGATCCTAGGAGCTTTTTAGGGGTTGTGAAAACAATCTACATCCTATTCACCATGGCCATTGGGGATAGGTGGAAATAGTGATCGCCCTTACCATGATTTGCTTAAAAATGAAAAACAATTAAAGATGTTGGATGATTGATTATATGAGTGTATCATGAAGACTACCATGGCATTGAAAATCCAAAAATATTATAATTAGATTTACTTTTCCATGCATTTTATTTTCTTTTATTTATAAACCTCCTCTCCGATCGTCCCTAACTAATCACGATTCTATACCTAAAAGCCATGAATCTTAAATTCCCTTGGGTTCGATATTTTGTTGCTTGGTCGCCCGGACTATAACGACCAATCAATTATTAATTTTATTGAGATTATTAATTTATAGAGGTTCTACTGTACTATAGTTAATGTCTAGGACATAACATTTTTAATCCTCCAAGTTATATTACATACCTTTTAAAGTAGTTTAGCTCATATAAAAAGTTTTAATTTAGTTCATTAATTTTTAAAATTTAGAATTTGCAACATGTGGCACGGTATATCTCAACGATTTTAACTGTTAGATTAAATTTTAATTTAATCTCTACTATTAATTAAATTAAATAATTAAATATTAAAAAAAAATCTACCGACTACCCCATATTTTTAAACTATAAATCCTATAATGCATCGGGGCACCTTAGAATCACCATAAAATTTAATACTCACTCCATCACATTCATAAGTCCTCATTTGTTTTTTTCACGTGGATTAAATAATATTATTATTTTATGTGTATTAATTGAATTGTTGTATTAGTAGTGAGTGATAGGTTACATGTGAGACTCTTTTACTAAAATGGAAAAATATGAATCTTTTAATATGACACTCAATATAATTAAATAGGGATCTTTCTATAGGATGGAGGAAGTAAATAAATTTTTAAAGTATAAAACGCGACTACGAGCTAAGTCGCACAACCCAAAAAAACTTACCAACAACAGCCCCAATGGACACAACATTTTCATTAGAATAGAAAGTTAGAATCGAGTGAAAGAATTAAGAAAAAAACTTCTAAAATCCTAATTCTCAAATTGATCGATCAACCCAATTTTTGAAAATCTCAAATCTAAATCTACGTGAAAGAACTCACGAAGATTTGGCATCGGTAATTCACCTTCCATGTCAAAAAGTATATTCACATTATTTTATTTTATTTATTTATTTATTTATTTTTATGTCAATTTTGTTCAGTGATTGTACTAGAAGTCATGATTAGTAAGTTTTCAACTATAGTGAGAATAAGGATGACATGTATCTAAAAGTTTAAATAGGCCAAATTATTGGAGAATGACATGTATGCAGAGAATCTCAATCTTTTCTTTGAATTGATATTTTTTTTAGTAGTAATTTTTATCATTTTTTTTAGTAGTAAAATAGCAGAACATCCCATAATCTAATTTAATAGTCAAATATATTAATAATTTAATAAATTAAGATTAAAATTAATTAATTATATTCAAGATTATTTATGATTCCTATTATAAATTATATTTCTTTTACTACTAATAATAAAAATTAGTTCTATTATTTTTACATTTTTACGTTTACTACTATTTAAACTATTTTTATTTTTTAAAATCAACCTATAATATATATTAAAAAATTACAAGTTAGTTATGAATTTATTTTATTATTTATTCATTTTCTTATATATTAATTTTTTTTAAAAAATATATTTATAATAGTAATATATACTTAATTGAATTATGTTATTATTATTATTATTTAAATCATTTTAAAATTTATACGCTCAAGTTTCAACGCATATATATAGTTCATTTAATTTTTTTAATTAATTTATTATTATTATTATTATTATTATATAATGTTGAATAAAAGTATATGTGTTTATTTTATCATATGAATTTTATATATTTTTATTTAAATTCTTTACATTTAAAATACATTATTATAAATTATTAGTATAAACATAAAAGCATTAGTAATTAGAATTATAGTAATTATGACACTACGACTAATGTATTAATAGAGTTATATTAATACATTTATTAAATAATGTATTAATAGATATATAATAGTGTAGTTATAGGTGTTTGATAACTGACGTATTAATAGAATAGCTATAAATACATTTTATAAAAAGTGTATCAAAATTAGTGTAGTAATAGGTCTTTTTCTATTAATAATTTTTACTTTTTTTGTAAAAATAGAGTTATTATTATTCGATAATCGGATCAGTTAGTCAAATTTAAAAAGATGATAGACCAGGTTTTTTTCTCATCCAAAAAAATATAATCTTATAAAAAAAGGTATGTATTGTGTAAGTCGTCTCATATGGAATAATTTTACACTTTTTAAAATAGTTATAATTTTTACTATAAAACGTTATTACTTTCGATATAAAATGTTATCAGTTTTCATTATACTATAAATTGTTTATAAAATAGTATTATCACTTTTATTAATTGAGTATCACTTTTCATTATAAAAGTTATCACTTTCTATTTATCTCACGTAAGGTCTTACGTGAGACGGTCTCTCACACAAGTCCTTGCCAATAAAAAATTAAAGATGCATGAATATTTAAAAAAAATAGTATTTTAAAGGTCTATTACTCCTTCCCTCCGTTTCCGATCATGTATAAATTTAGCTTTTGTACGTAAAGTAAAGAAAATACTCCCTCCGTCCCGCCTTAATGCTTACGCTTCCTTTATAATTTACAAAGGAAGCGTAAGCATTAAGGCGGGACGGAGGGAGTAATGTGGTAAAGTAAGAGGAATAATATTTTAATATTTAATGGGTAGTTATAACATTGTAGTGTGAGTAATATAAAATTAATTTTGTTTGAAAGATAGAACCATGGAATTTACCAATGAATATAATTAAGAAGGTTGCAGTGAGAGAGACACAATTAACAGGATATAAAGACAAAGAGACAAGATTAAGAAGGTTGAAGTGAGAGAAAATGGGAAAGAAGTGGGAGAGCAGGGTCAAGGATAAAGAGACACCAAGAGCAGATGCCAACTTATCGAGGTAGGACCTCATTGACTTATGATTACATTTATTTATTATTATTATTATTATTTTCATTTGCTCATTGACTTATGATCACATCTTTTTAGGATTAATTGTTAGCCCATACACCTTTTTTATTATTCTTTATTCCTAAGCTCATTTTTCTTTGTCAAGATTACAATCCTGTTTTTTATTCAGTACGTCATTTTTCTTTGTGACGATTACAGTCATGTGTTCACGTGATCAAATTAAATCAATTTAAAAACAAAACATTAAAGTCAAATAAATAAAATGGAATCAGCGTGTACTTAAGGCCGTTACATGTATATAGTAGTGTTTTCGTAACCGAACCGGAGATCGAACCGGTGGCCTCAACGGTTCACGATCGGACCGGTCGGACCGGTCGAACCGGCGGTTCAACTGGAAAAACTAAAATTACACTTTTTTTTATAATATCTTATATATTTTATATATGATTATATATTAATATGTTTAGTGTACATTTAAATAAATAACTAATTAAAAAACAATAGGAATAGATTGAAATAGAACATTTTAATGTGAAGAAATATGATTTTTGAATTTTAAATTCTTATAATAGCTAACTAGTTCGATCACAAATAAATAAATTGGAAAGAAATATACTAATAATTATTATTTTAATCCGCTTTAATAATAAATATTCCTATGAATTAAATTTTAAAATAAATTTAGAAGGAAAATTTGATTGAATATTGAATTGAAATAAATTTGGGATAAAAAAAATTGAAATAAAATAAAAATCTAAAAAAAAAAATTTTAAAAAATAAAAAATATCAAAACCGGCGGTTTCCGGTTCGGCCGGTTCAACCGGTTTTTCCGGTTTTGACCGGTCCGAACCGGTTCTTCCCGGTTTTAAGCCAAAAGGGTTCTTAGCGGGTGATCGGACCGGTTCCCGGTCCAGCCGATCGAACCGGCCGGTCCGGTCAGGTTCTGACAACAGTGGTATATAGTTTGTCGTGTATTTTCTGTTAATTTTTTAATAAAAAATTAAACGAAAAAAAAATTATACAATTATTAATGAATATATATAATATTGAAAAAAAATATAAACACGTGTAGATACATAAAACAAACAACTCTATGATTATTACGTAAGTTAGTAAAACTTAGAAATAACATGCATAAGAAATGAAAATGGAAATAGCCTTAAGAGCTACTAACAAATGAAAATGGAAATTGCCTTAAAAGAGCTACTTGGATGAACTTAGTAGAGTAGCGTAATAGGAATAAAGGAGAGTATTTAATTAGTAGACGATGTGGTACTCTTAATCCTATATACCATATATATTAATGCGGGTTAATTTCGATAAAATACCTAATCTTTTATCTCTTTTTTTTTTAATTTAATTTAATCATGAACTAATTTTTTTTTCATCAAATAAATACATGATCTTTTCTATTTTCCTCAATTTTATCATGAACCTTCATTTTATCAATTAAGTACACAGCCTTATTATAATTTTCTTATTTTTATTACAAACTTTCTCTTATTTATTAAATATGTGATCTTTTATGTTTTATTATAATTTAATTTGATTTAAATTCCTCTATTAATAAAAATCAATACACAATAAATACTTGAAATATAATACAAAAATTACCTATTAAATATGATAAAATTATAAAAAAATCTTAAACGTTCATATAATATATCTCACATTTAAAATTAATAATCTTTTAAGATAATTCAAGAATTAAAAAAATAAAAAATTCTCAACTTTCTATTTAAATTGATTATTATATTTTAGTCAATAATGCAGACCGACCGATAACATTCTATTTATTTAAATTTGTAATTTTCTAACTAAAAAGTTAATTAATTTGAATCTATTTAAGTTATAAAAAAATTTTGAATATTTTTATGAATTTTTAATATTTAATAGTATGTAATTTCTACATTATATTCAAATATTTAATGGTATAAAATTTAATAAAAAAATTAGTTAAATTTGAAATCATAAAATATTACATATTTAATTAATAAAAGGAAAAAATTGTGATAAAAATGAGAAAACGGAATAAGATCGTGTATTTAATTGGTAAAAAAAAAGTTCGTGATTAAATTGAGAAAAAAGAAAAAGATCGTGTATTTTTTTATGAAAAAATAGTTCGTGATTAAATTGAGAAAAAAGAGAAAGATCATGTATTTTATTATAATTAACTCATATTAATGCTAGGATGCTAGGATGTTTAAATTAAAGGGACCACAGAATTTATAAGAGTTTATGATATAAATTCGGTTTACAAGAGACTAACTCTTTATTTTCATTGATAATGTTTGATTAATAAAATATGATTTTCAATTAGAGTTGGTTTATTGTGTCCCATGTAAATAAGATGTATAAGGGTACAACATTTTATTCTAAAAAATATACATTTTCATTAATTTTATTTTTATTTTTAAAAAAAATAAAAGATACTCATTATTATACATTTTCTTTTTTTCACATGTTTCTAATTTTTTAGTACATCCAATTTTGTTGGTGTCAAGACTATCTTAATATATACCCCCATAATTCACGCTAAAGCTTAATTTTAAAATTGTCATATTCAATTAACACATAGGACTATTAAATGAGCCAATTGTAAGATGAGTATTTATTTTAGGTTTAAATAGAAAGAAAGGTAGATTTTATAATTAGGTGAATATTAGAAAATTTATCAAATAGTAGTAATTTATGTTTATTTTGAGAATTTAAGTAAAATAAATTTAATTTTATGTCAAATAGCAGTAGCAGGGGTGATGTGTATGTTGGGAGCTGAGGAAGTATCGAGGAAGTTTCCATATATTATATATATGAAAGCAAACGTGGGTCAATTGGACTTTTAAAGGGGGTTTTAAAAGCCCGTATATAGCATTCAATTTTTTTTATTTTTTTTAGATATTATTATTCAAATACACTCTAAATCTCTAGAAAGAATCAGCAAAAAAACAATTTATTTCAAAACACTTATAACGCATTAAAAAATTCAATGAAATAAAGCTCGTTTATAAGTTTAAGAAATTATATTTACTAAATAGGCCAACTCTAACATATCAGGGCTTCAATCTAAATGAGTTTCAAGTCAATTAAATGTATCTGTTAAATAAGCTGTTAAAATGTGAATAAGCACTAACTCTAATGAATCTTGTGCTAAACCGCGAGTTGGTTCTTCGAGCTGTACATATATAATTTTTTAAATTATTAGTATTAAATTTTAAAATTATAATACATCACACAATGATTTAAAAATTAATTTATACATTATTTAAGATTCGAAACAATTAAAATTAACACATGTAATAAAATATTACTAAAAGTATATAATTTTAAATAGAATTTAAAATAATTAAACTTATTTATTTATTATTTTATATATAAATTACACTCATCTTCACAGCTAATTTCTCTATAATAAATTAAATACCACACCACACCACACCACACCACACATTAATATTAAAACGAGAAGAGTGCAGGAGAGAGCAACTCAAACAGTGGCAAAAGAAAATTGATAAGTGAAAGATAATAAGTCAAGAAAATTGAAATGAAAAGAGTGGGCACCGTGGGAGGGAGAAAAGGGTCTTAATTAATTATGGGATACAACCTTACATGACTTCTCCTTCCTCCTATTTCTTTCTTTATTTCATTCTTTTTTTTTTAATTAATTATTATTATTTAAGTATTTTATTTTAATTGTAATTTACTCCCTTTATCTCACATTACCCTCCGCGTTTATTATTCTATATTGTTTTTCAAACAAATTTTATTGATTATTGAGGGTATTTAAGTATTTTTACATAATAAATAAATAGTAAAATAATGTAAGGCTAATCGCCAATCGCTCCACCTTCTCCAAACCTGAGTCCCTCTCAGATGCTACCCTCCGATTGTGTAAGAATTACAACTACTTTCGCATCAATTACTTCACGATCATCACAACAGTAGTCGTTGTTTCTCTCGTGATGAATCCGGTCTCTCTGATCATCCTCTCCGCCCTCCTCGCCGCCTGGATATTCCTCTACCTCTTCCGGCAATCGTCTGATCTGCCGCTTGTCGTAGTCGGCCGCCAGTTCTCAGATCGCGAGACTCTCCTATTCTTAATTATTTCAACCATTGTGGTGATCTTCCTCACCAGTGTCGGATCCGTTTCCTGACAAATCAATCACGGCTCACATCACATTCACATACGCCGCCAACACCGAACCCTATTTTCCCGGCGACACCTATCTTCTCCGGCGACACGAACGGCCAGTGACACTATCTCACGGCTCATTATTATTTAAAAAAAAAAGATAGGATCGGTTCAGTTAACCGGTTAAACCGACCTAAATATTTCGGTTTGGTTTAATCCGATTTTAGAGTACTTTGGTTCGGTTTTGGTTTTTCGAAAAAAGTTCGATTTCTGGAGTTCGGTCGGTTCGGTTAACCGAACCGACCGATGCACACCCCTACGGCCACATCCCTCCACTCCCCCTTCTTCTACGTACTGAAAAATTAATAATTAAATTAAATACTAAGACTTTATATAAATTATTATTAATATATTCGCTGTTTTTTCATTTTATAAACTTTATAATTTTATTTTTTTCTTTTAAAATCATTGTTATAATAAGTATTTATTAAATTTAAATAATTTAGCTAGCTAATAAATTTATATTTTCTTTATCTAATCAAATTAACACAGCATACTTAACCATAAATATTTAAATTGAACTATAAAAAGAAAAAGAAAAAGGAAAATTGGTGTAACAAGTTTTTTAGGGGTAATCTCGACGCGTAATCTCTTTCCATAAATACTCCAAGCTTCAACTAATACATCCCATACACCATTTTGTCCCTGCACTCTGCACTCTCTCACTTCCTTCATTACTCTCTCACTTTCTTCATTTTGCTTCAAATAATAGCCTACACTATTGAACCCAATGTCAGGAATGACAAGAAACGCAGTCGTTCCTTGGATCTCATTTCCAATTCATCCACTCCTTCATTCCCATCATCGCCCTAACAATTCCTCTACTTGTGAATTATCTGCAGCTCAAGAAGACCCATCCCACAGCCATGCGCCTTGCTGTTTTCACCACTTTCGTCTTCTACGCCGCCTTCATCGCGCTCTTTCGATTCCGTCCGCCGCCCCATCTGGAGACATTTTCCGTTCATTGCTTGGTGTCCATCGGCCACACCTCGGTTGCATGCCTTGCATCCGTGGTGTTGCCGGATTCTTGGGGGCCTGTCGTTTACACTGTGTTTGGATTGCTATCATCAGCTGAGTTCATATATTGGTTCTATCAGAATTACCTAATTGTTTCTCAGATCCTCAACTATTTCTTTCATCGTGTTTCTCAGATCCTCAACCACTTCTTTCATCGTCTTTCTCTGTCGTTCCTCAACCATTTCTTTCGTCGTGTTTCTCACTTACCCAACCGTTTCTTGAGGGCTCCTGATCCTCCGCAGCATACCCGACTCCATGTTTGAAACAACAATTACACTGGTGAGATGTTTTTTTTCCCCTCAATTTTGTGTCGGATTATATGCTGGGAAAGATGGTTTATTTGAGTATATATTGGAGTGTATTATTAGGGATAGTTTATTTATATGATATGATGTGGTTGAAGGTTTATGGGAAAATGGGTAGTTCATATAGGTATGTAATTAGGATGAGAAACAGAGGAGTATGTAGGCAGGGGAAATTGATTGGAAATGGGTTCTTCAAAGGTTTTCTTTCATATTGCAAAAACTGTTATGATCAACTCAACTCTTGAAATCAGTTGGGTTAGTCTGATGTGGCATGTTTTTAATGCTCTGTTTCAGATAATTTTCAACGCGTGTATAAACTGGAATCTTCAGTTGGGACATCAGGCTTCTTATTGGTAAGTTTGTAACTTATTATTTTGGTGGAAGTTAACAGGATCAAACTTAGCTATAAACATAGTTTTTTCTTTGATTTGCAGATTGCTTACTTCTGCTCTTTTGGTGTAGTTTTATCTCTCCACACTTGTAACCTATCATCAATAATCACTCAGTGAATATATGTGTTTTACACACCGAACCACTCTAAATCGTTGGCTTCGTATTCGTTTTTCAATCTTCATTCTTATTATTGAATGTGAGTGCGTTAGCTATATTCTTGATCTTGTGTTTGCTGCGTTTAATTCCACGACAAAAGCTAATAGAAATTTCACCTTTGGATGTCAGAAGGATTCCTTCAAGCTGATGAAACAAGTGATATGGAGACTATTAGGAATAAGTTTTTCAATGTTCTATTTGCAGAGTTCTTTACTACAAGTTTTGGAAAGAGTTGCATGTAATTGGGGTCACCGGCAGAGGGAATAATGGAGATCTGGAAGATTTAGTGTTTATTATAGATATAGTTTTATCTATCTCTGTCATTATTACATGGTTGTAATAGATTTATTCCCTATATACAAATGACTTTTATTGTCATTATTACATTCATTGTTGTAATAGATTTATCCGTATAAACAGATTGTTTTTTTAAATAAATAGATGGTTTTTATTACTACTATTTTAGGGGAGCTAAAATTGATTATTGAAATTGGAGTTTTCTCTTTGTTGGATTTGATCCTTTTCTCGATTTGATCCTTTCGACAATGTGTTGGATTAATAGTTGAGATAAGAGAGAATATTATATGAAATATTTTTTTTATATTTATATATAATTTAATTTGATGCTAATTAATTTATTTGATTTAGTAATTATTAATTAATGATATTTGAATAAATAAATAAAATATTAAAAATTTATATATTTTATTTTTTAATAAAACATTATAAATTATATGATTCACTGCCACATATAAAAAAAAAGAATAATAAGTGTATTACCTAATTAAAATTTATTATTAAAAATAAAAAAAACACATTATAAGATTTATTATTAAAAAAACATACTTAAAAAAAAATATTAAATAAAAATTTAATTAAATAAGAAAAATATTAAAATATTGAAAAAACGAAAAAAAAAAAAACGAAAAAAAAAAAAAAACATATCACTTTATAACACTCTGGATACGATACGACGCGTAAGAGAAAAAATTAGTTAAATTCTGCTATGATATAGTATGCAAGTTAACAGATTCGAAGTTACCATATTTCATAGATAAATTACCACTACGATATGAATTAATTTTATCTTTAATTTTGAGGTACGTCGCTGTCCACATGGAGTATATTTAGAGCGAAATTTCCACGAAGATTACAAAAGGAAAAGGGTCAGACCCTTATACAATGCCTCAAGGAAAAATTTATTTTTTAATTTATACTCCCTCCGTCTCTGAAAAGTCTGCACACCTCTTTTCGGCACGGAGATTAAGAAAGTGATAACTTTTAGGGGTATAATGGTATTTTTATGTAATATATAAATGATAAAGTATGGTAGGTAGAGATGGTTTTTTTGTAATTAAAGTGGATGGGGAAGGGTGATTGTTTTTTACTTTTTGCTTTTTTTGGGATGTGCAAACTTTTGTGGGACAGCCCAAAATGGAAAGTGTGCCAACTTTTCAGAGACGGAGGGAGTATATATTTATATTTATATTTAATCTTTTAATTTTGATTTTTTTTTTGTTTTTTTATTTTTGATTTTTATTTTTTTCTAATCATCATTCTTTATTTATTTGTTTAATAAAAATTTATACTTAAGATTAAATAATTTGATTAAAATTATTTTATAAATAATTTGTAGGAAAAATAATGGAGTACTAAATATTTTCTAACGCATTGCATTAATAATAATACTATAAAATACTGATTAATAATGGATTTATTACTTCCTAGTACAAATTATATATTACTCCCTCCGTCCCATAATACTTTTCACGTTTACTGTTCCACGTTGTTTAAGAAAATGTGCACTTTTTGACCAACTTTATTGACTTTGGAGGGTATTGTGGTATTTTTAGATATTAAAAAAAGTATAAAGTAATGATATGTGTGTGAAAAAGGAGTGGTAAATTTGATATTAAAGGAACTTTTGAGGTTGTTGGATAAAGTGGTGTTTCCTTTTTTGGAGGTGAAAGGTTTTGTGGGACAAACAAATGAGGAAAGTGGGAAAAATATTATGGGACGGAGGGAGTAATATTACTAATAGATACATAGTATATATTTTATTATTACCCACTACAAAATATTTAATGAAAAGTTTAAACTACCCCTTTATACATTAATTAGATAGTATATGATTACGTGATCAATCATTTCCTATATTTTAGCTATCTCTTTACTAAGTATCCAAAATAATTTTATTTCACACGTTCTAATTCTCTTCAAAGTGAATACACCGGAGTGTAGAAAGCATCTATCAACATATTAAAAAAGTGGGGTGGAGTTCAATAATCAATGTGGCTGACTTTTTATTTATGCAGTATCGTTCAAGATCTTTTAAGACTGAAGATGCGATGAAGATGTAGCAGTAATGCCTTGGTTTGTGAAAATCATAATGCATTGTATCCGCATTTTGTATCCTCTTGTTCTTTTAATTTAAAAAAAAAAAATTGTTTAGAGCCAAAATTCATATGACTATTGATAGGTTATTTGGTTTACAAATAAGACATTCAGTTAATTAAAGATTGCCTATAAACCTAGATTTCATTTAATATATTTTAGATTCATTTATTAAAATATTTTTATATTCAAAATCATTTAGTATTCAAAATATTTAATATTCAATATCTATGTATTCAGAAATAATAATATTTTAATGTTCCACGAAATATTCAAAATGTATTCAATATATTTCAATTAATTTATTTTCTCAATGTTTCACGAAATATTTATAATGATTGTATATATATTTCAGATTCATTCATTGAAATTTTTTTTATATTCAAAATCACTAAGTATTTAAAATATTTAATATTCAATTACATGTATTAAAAAATGATGAATACCAAAATAAGTATTCACAATATTTAATATTTAGTAAAGATATATTCAGAAATTATTATTATCAAAATAAGTATTAAAAATATTAATAAATACCAAAATACGTATTCAAAATATTTAATATTCACTATGATGTATTCAAAAATGATGAATGCCAAAATAAATTTATACGTAAATAGTAAAATTAATTTTTTAATATTAAAATAATATATCTTATCCTTATTGCTAGACACAAGTCAAAATAAAATTTTGAATTTTGAATCTTAGATCCATTGATTTTTAATACGAGATGAGGATTATAGAGAGATGAGTGAATTTTGAAACGGCAATTCTTCCAAATTTTTAGGAGAAATTAGTGGGTTCATTATCTTTTATTATTAAATTAAACATAATATCTTTTAGATTAATTTTTGAACACACTTGAAATAGGAATAATAATGACATTTCATGTATTCAATATGTATTCAATTTATATTGTTCAATAATATAATTTGTTTTTGTGTATGTAGCAGTAATATATGTATTTAAATTGTATCTGTAATTTACCTATTAATAATTAGTAGAGGAATATTAATGATTTACTGATCATCATCATTCTTAAATACACACATCTTAATAGTATGGGGAATATACGGATGAATCGGACCGCACGTTTTAATCATTCCCACTACTATATATACTCCAGTTGTCTGATTGTCTCGCTCTATAACTAACTAACGGAGAATATTAAAAAAAGTCCTATGGAATTAATTTTGTCGTAACTTTTTGGGATTTGAACATTCTTTAAGGTACCAAAAATAAAATTTTTTATTTGTTTTTTTCCAGATTTTAAAATAAGAAATCTCTTCAATTTGTGTTTCTGGTTTGGTATTTCTTACGCACATTAATTTGATTCCTAAACTTATACATTAATTAAAAAAATATTAAATTTTGAAGGGCAATCAACTAAAACTTCACTCCAACAAGCTCTTTACTTTAACTTTTGATTTTACATAATAAATTTCACTCTTTAAATTTAAAGAGCCAAATCAAGTTCTTTAAAATAAAATGCAATAAATGATTCATTATTTTCAATGTTTTTTTTTTAAATAAATATCATGAAATGTAGAGTAAAATACAAATAAAATTAAAGTAAATGAATAGAAAATATGTATAATTAAATTAATATGAGGAATAGAGAAAATAAAAATTAAATATAAAGAGTGTTTTGGAGTACTTTATAAAATCTCTCTCTAAATTAAAAATCCTCTTTATTTTATTAAAATTCTCTTCAAATTTTAAAAAAGCTCTTAAAGTTGCTCTAATGAATCATTAAGCTTGGTTTGGCTCGTTAAGGTTAATGAACGAATTTGAACGAATATTTTATCAAACCAAGACTCGAATAGTTCGCGAACGGTTTGATTCGCTTACATCCCTACTATGACCAACACTTTGATATAATTTAATTAAATCAGCTCTACTTAAATAAATCTCCAAAACTATACCATTTGTTAGATCCTAATCCAAAAAATACCAACAACAGCCCCACCAAGGACACAACATTTTCATTTGAATAGAAAGTTAGAATCGAGTGAAAGAGTTGAGAAAAAAAACTTCTAAAATCCTAATTCTCAAATTGATCGATCAACCCAATTATTGAAAATCTCAATCTAAATCTACGTGAACCTTAAAGAACTCATGAAGATTTGGCATCGGTAATTCACCTTCCATGACAAAAAGTAGATTCAATTTTTTTTTAATTTATTTTATGTCAATTTTGTTCAGTGATTGTACTAGACGTTATGATAAGTAAGTTTTCACTATAGTGAGAATAAGGATGACATGTGTATCTAAGTTTAATAGGCCAAATTACATTAGTGGAGTACTCCATTTCTTTATGTGAACAGTGAAATATTGGAGAATGACATGTATGCATAGAATCTCAATCTTTTCTTAGAATTGATGTTTTTTAGTAGTAATTTTTATATTTTTTAGTAGTAAAATATATATATAGCATAACATCCCATAACCTATGGGATAATCTAAAGTTCATTGATAGATTTAAACAAGAGTGAGGCTTGCGTGTGCCCGGCACACAGAAGCACATTTCGTGTGATTTTAGAATTTAATATTATATATAAGGGTATATTATTTTGTTCTAAAGGATTTTTTTTATTCTAAATGATATACACTTTAATTAATAAAGGTACACCATTCTGTTCTATAGGGTATACATTTTTTATAATTTTTTTTTATTTTTCTTCAGAAAATAAAGGGTACACACCTTTATACTAAAAGGTATACAATTTAACACAAAACTCTAAAGGCACACGGAGTGTGATTCCGTGCGACCAGATTTTGCCTTGTAAAATAAAGGGTACACATCTTTATATTAAAGGGTATACTAAATTTAACACAAAATTCTAAAGGCATACGGAATGTGATTCCGTGTGCCCGGGCACACACAAGTTTTTGCCTTTAAACAATTTTAAAAAAATGAAATGAATTTGACTATGATTAATTTGGTGGATTAAAATTTTTATATTTTCCTATTACTAATTTTTACTTTTCTTGTAAAAAAAATAGTATATACTAGTTATTATTGTTGGATAATCGGATCAGTTAGTCAAATTTAAAAAAAAAAAAAAATGATAGATCAGGTTTTCTTCTCATCCGAAAAATGATAACAATCTTATAAAAAAATGTATGTACTCCACAGTGTAACTATATGACATAATTTTACATTTTTTTAAAAATAGTTATTACTTTGCTATAAAATATTATCACTTTCGATATAAAATATTATCATTTTTTATTATACATTATACTATAAATTGTTCATATAAAGTATTATCACTTTGTATTAATTAAGTATCACTTTTCATTATAAAAGTTATCACTTTCCATTCAAATCATGTAAGGGCTTATATGAAACGATCTCTCACACAAGTCTTTGCCTATAAAAAAAATAAAGATGACATGAATATTTTAAAAAATATTTCACTTTTGAAGGTATGTTACTCCTTCCCTCCGTTCCGATCATGTATATATTTATTTTTTATACGTAAATTAAAGAAAATAATAAGTATGTGATAAAGTAAAAAAAAATTTAATATTGAGTGGATAGTTATATTAGTGTAGTGTGTTGTTCATTATAAAAAGGATAAATATCAAAATTAATCCTGTAAGTATAGCGTTTTTCAACTTTAGTCTTTTTTCTTTTGCAATTCTCAATTTTGGTCCTTTTGGTCCAGTTTTGGTCCTTTTTTCAAATTTTGGTCCTTTTTTTGTCCAATTTCAGTCCTAAATGTATACACTTTCGAACCATTTTTGGATTTTTTAACATAAATAACTAAATTTGGACTAAAAGGATTAGAAGTGGACCAAAAAGGACCAAAATTGAGAATTAAAATAGAAAAAGGACTAAAGTTGGAAAACACCATACTTACAGGACCAATTTTAATATTTACTCTTATAAAAATTACTACTACTTTTTGTTTAAAAGATATAACCATGAAATTTACCAATGAATATAAGAAGAGAAACTCTCTTGTAAGACGGGTTATTTGTGAGACGGGTCAACCCATCACTATAGTATGTTTATTATATAGATAAAGTATGCTAATTTGTAGTTAAAGTATGTCAATAATAAATTTAATTAAAAAACAATAGAATCATACTTTAATGCATAATGTAGTATATTTTAATAAACATACTTTAACAATCATTAAACATATTTTAATACATCTCACAAAGCGTCTCATATAAATAACGTCTTAAAAAAAAATTTATCATATAAGAAAGGTTGTAACGAGAGAGACACAATTAAGAGGATATAAAGACAAAGAGGCACAATTAAGATAATTCATAATTCAAAGTAGGTGAGAATTGATAAACCCGCGAGACAGCAGATGTCAACTTGTCGAGGACCTCATTGACTTTTAATAACATTTATTTATTACTCCCAGTTTTTTTCTTTTCATTAATAGCTCATTGATTTATGATCACATTTATTAATTTTTATTCCTAAGCTCATTTTACTTTGTCAACATTACAATCATGTTTTTTATTCAGTACATCTTTTCTTTGTGACAATTACAGTCACGTGTTCACGTGATCAAATTAAATCAATTTATAAACAAAACATTAAAGTCAAATAAATAAAGGTAAAAATTCATGTGCATTTGGGACACGCCGTATCCCAATAGGAATACAAGAATAAAGTGTCACCTACCATCCTTATTCTATTTAACTCTATATATTGCTAAGGGTTTAAATTGTAAAAGAGTACGAAAATTGCAAATGGGCATGTAAATTGTAAATGGGCACGGTGTCTCGGGGGCACAAGAGCGATGACTCATAAATAAAATGGAATCAACGTGTACTTAGGGCCGTTACATGTACTCCCTCCGTCCTACTCAAAGATGGTTTTTTTTCCATTTTGGTCGTCTCATCTCATCCAAAGGGTCTCATTTTCTTTTTTACACACATGAGACTCACACACCCCTCTAACAAAATTAAAATATAGGGCATATATTCCCACTAATACAACTACCCACTACACATTAAATAATAATACTCTTTTTTTACGTGCAAAAAAACAAAAGCTCATCTTATGCCGGGATGAAGGGAGTATATAGTTTGTCAGTGTATTTTCTGTTAATTTTTAATAAAAAATTGAATGTAAAAAAAATATACTCCCTCTATCTCATAACAACTTTCACACTTTTCTCATTTGTTTGTCTCACAATAACTTTAACACCCCAAAAAAGAAAACATCACTTTATCCAACAATCTCAAAAGTTACACTCCTTTTTCACACACATAACATTACCTTACATTTATTTATATTACCTAAAAATACTATAATACCCTTAAAAGGTAATAAAGTTGATTAAAAAATAATTTTTAAAAAAAACGTGAAACAGTAAGTGTGAAAGCTGAAACGGGACGGAGAGAGTATATAATTATATTTTTTAAATAAGAAATTATATAATTATTAATAAATATATACTCCCTCCGTCCCATGTTAAGAGGACCATTTTTCAATTTTGGTTTTCCCACCCAAAGGGGATTTTTTACGCACATGGGACCCACACACCCCCTCTAATACAATTAAATGTTGGGATTCACACTCCTACTAATACAACTACATACTATACATTAAATAATAATATTCCTTAATCTACGTACCAAAAAAACAAATGGCCCTTCTAATGAGGGACGGAGGGAGTATAATATTAAAAAATACTCCCTCCGTCCCATACTTATGTTCACACTTTTCGTTTGTGTCTGTTCCATACTTATGTTCACTACCCAAAAAAAGAAACTTCATATTAACCAACGACCTCAAAAGTTATTTTAATTTAAAAAATCTCACTCTGATCACCTAATATACTTTATAATTTATTTATTACCTAAAAATACCACAATATCCCTCAAAAGTCAATAAAGTTGGTCAAAAAGTAACTTTTCTTAAACTTCGTATCTACAGTGCCGGTGAACTTCACTCCAAGACGGAGGGAGTATATATATAAACACATGTAGATGCACATATGCACCTGAATGCACAAGATATCAACTCTATAATTATTAGCGTAAGTTAATAAAACTTAGAATTAACATACTTCCTCCGTCCTGAAGATATTGACATATTTTTAACCCTCTAACATAAGCTCTTACGTACGTGTGACGATCTCACGTAAATTTTATAATATTCTTGCCATGAAACCCATTATAATAAATATATTAAAATTTTTAAAAATTAAAGTTTGATTAGACCGGTTTGAGTAGACGGCCGATACTAACATCCGCCGCTCGGTCCTACAACCCACCGCGAAAAACCCACCTTTAATTCGGCTTTCACTATCTATCATATGCATGAAAATTAATGGGACCAAATTTTTAGTAGTCACTGTTGACTAAGTACAATTTTAAATAGGCACCTCTCTTAAAAGTAATTTTTAGTAGCCACTATTTAGAGGACTCCCCAAGTTACCCCCATAACTGTCAGATAAAGGACGACAATAATGGGGACATGATTATGTCAGTGTTGACTGCATTAAATAGGGTGGGTGGGACCACATTTAAAATTATAGGAAATATTTTTTTCCAGAAAAAATTAAAAAAACTTAAAATTATTTCTTCTATTCGGCCTACAATTTGTTCTATTCGGCCTACACAATTTGTTCTATTCGACCCAAACTTTTTTTTCAAAAAAAAAAATTAAAAAAAATTAAAAAAAAATTCTTCTATTCGTCCTACAATTTGTTCTATTCGGCCTATACAATTTGTTCTATTCGGCCCACACTTTTTTTTTAAAAAAAATTAAAAAAATTAAAAAATATTTCTTCTATTCGACCTACAATTTGTTCTATTCGGCCTACACAATTTGTTCTATTCGGCCCACACTTTTTTTTTCAAAAAAAAATTTAAAAAATTAAAAAAAATATTTCTTCTATTCGGCCTACAATTTGTTCTATTCGGCCTACAATTTGTTCTATTCGGCCTACACAATTTGTTCTATTCGGCCCACACTTTTTTTTCAAAAAAAAATTAAAAAAATTAAAAAAATATTTCTTCTATTCGGCCTACAATTTGTTCTATTCGGCCTACACAATTTGTTCTATTCGGCCCACACTTTTTTTTCAAAAAAAAATTAAAAAAAAATTATATGAATAAAATTAATGTATCTTTTTTTATTTTAATAAAAAATATATTCATGAGGCATATAAAGGTAACAAATTAATGCATTCAATAGACTGTAAAATAAATTATTGTACTTTTGTACTTTTTGGTCAAAAAGTGACCTCAGACATGTGAAAAGTGGATCCCCTCAAGGGCATTTTGGCACATTCCTTTAAAAGTGGCTAGAAAAAATTGTGTATAACATATGTGGCCACTAAAAATTATACTTAAGGAATAGTGGCCACTTTTTGCCATTTCCACAAAATTAATTAATAGGTCACTTGAAAGATAGTCAAATATACGAGATGAAACAAAACTCTGATTTTCAAGCATATACCATTCTACCCAAATTTTAATACATTGGTAACTAAGTATATATCATATATGACTTAATACAATTTCTTCCTAAAGCAATTATTATTAATTAATTCAAAATTAAATGAATTAATTTAAATTCATCTACAAGAAACTGTCGTACTATAGACATATTTACTGACGGAGCAAAGCCGTTGGAAATTATCGACGAATTGGATTTGCATGATTACCGACTAAAAATTCTATTTATCGACGTCCAAAATCCATCGGTAATTGCTCGGTAATGAATTATCGACTAGCCAATTTTCATCGGTAATCCGTCGATAAACTCATTACCGACGGATTTTTCAAATATTATCAACAAAAATTTCAATCAGTGACAGTTTCTTGTAGTGTCATGAACTTTACATTTACATAAACATGATATCACCCTTAACCAAAACATACCTATGACATCCATCCTATAACAAAAACATTAAAATGTGAATTGTGGTAAACATTTACCCTCCGTTCTATTTAAAGAGGATATTTTTTTCATTTTGGTCGTCTCACTCCCATCCAAAAGGGTCCCCTTTCATATTTTAAACACATGGAACCTACACATCCTCTCTAATATAATTAAAATATAGGGTCCACACTCTAACTAATAATATAATTAAAATATAGGGTCCACACTCTAACTAATATAACTACCCATTATAAATTAAATAATAATACTTCTTAATCTACGTAAAAAAAATAAAAGACCCTCTTTTCGCGGGACGGAGGATATATAATAAATATATAATATTTATTGAACGAGTAATTGAAAAATAAAGATCAACAAAATAAGAAAATTCCTTTTTTCACATGTTTCTAATTTTTTAATACTTCCAATTTTGTTAGTGTCAAGACTATCTTAATACCCCATATAATTCACACTACAGTTTAATTTTAAATTTTACATACTAACACTAAGGAATATTAAATGAGCCAATTCTAAGATGAGTATTTATTTTAGGTTTAAATAGAAATAAGAAAGGTAGATTTTATATTTAAGTGAATTTAGAAAATTAATCTATCAATTAGTGTTAATTTATGTTTATTTTGAAAATTTAAGTAGGATAAATTTAATTTTATGTCAAATAACAGTAGTAGGGGTGATGTGTGTGAAAGAGTATGGAGTGATGTGTGAGATTTATGTAATATATATAGTTTTCTTATACCCCAATTAAAAATAGACTATGTTTGTTTACGTTTTAACAATTCATGTTTAGGTATATAAAATCTAACACAAAAGTTTTAAAAATCATTTACTTACATCAACATTCTCAATTAATTTTTAACTTAGTTACCCATATTTTATACATCTTCTCACTTTAATTAATATTATTTCTCTCTTTCTCTATTCTCTATCATCTCTTTTATCACATCAATTATTTATTTACGAGAAATTCACTTGTGAGAAAATTTTTTTATGAGACGGGGGTGTGAGATAGGTCGACCCATTATTAAAGTATGCTTATTATATAGGTAAAATATTTTTATTTGTAATTAAAGTAGGTTAATAATAAATTATATTATAACATCCTAAAATCGTACTTTAAATCATCGTACATCATAATTTAGAAAACATACTTTAACAACTATTAAACATATTTTATCTATATATATAATAGGCATACTTTAACACATCTCACAAAACTAATGTTTCACAAGAAACTTTGTCTTTATTTACAATTTTATTGTTCTTACTGTTATTTTTATTAATTTTTTATTAATTAAATACTTTTTTAATTTTGTAGTACTATAGTCGTTTCCTAAAAATAATACTACATCGGGAGTAAAAAAGAAAAAAGAAAAAAAAAACTTGAAAAGAAGCCAATTCTAAAAACTAAAAAGGTGCTTTTGATAGATAAATTTTCATATAAGAGAATAATCAATAAAGATTAAATGAAAATGAGCAAGAAGAATTGAAAGAAAGTACTGAATTTCATAATTTGAATGAGGTGAAAGTTGAGACTAAAACTAATTTAAACAAGAACTAATGTAAAAAATCTAACTAATGAAGAAAATTTTGATAATGTAATTGAGAATGAAATAACTTGAATAAGGATTATTTATAATATAATAAAAGAGATCATGAAGAGATTCACAATGAAATTGAGAAATATGAAACTATTTTAAAAAATAAAAATTGGCAAAACATGAGATGAAATGAATTTCTAGATATTTTTTTATTTACTCATTTCATAAGAAAATCTATACATATATATATATGAGCAAATCTAAACTTCCACTTTTGTTTTCAATTTTTTTTCAATTTTACTCTATTTATAAATAATTTAATTTTAATCTTGACCGTCCAATTAATGTTTTTATTTCTAAAATAAAATCTAATCTAATTATATTAATAATAATGGATTTTATTATTTATATTTTATATTTTTATTTAACAACATAAATTTGGTAAATATAAGAGATATTTTTGGCATATTTAACTAATTTTTATTCAATATTAATTTAAATTAATATATCAATCAATATTCATATATTATAATTTAATTTAATTTAATATACATAAGACATATGATTTTCCTTTGATTTCAATCAATCATAAAATTTAATTATACTGATAATGGATTTTTTTTATTATTTAAATTTTACTTTTTTATTGATTAATTTAACAATATAAATTTGATTAATTTTTAATCAATATATGTTTAATTTCAATTAATATAGTATCAATTTTATTTTTATTAAAATATTCTCTATAAAAATTTACTTTCAATCACAGTCGTTCATTCATTAAAATCATTATATATAAATCTTTTCAGCCTAATCAAATTCTTATTTTCTCCCCCTTTTTTTTCTCTCTCTAATTTTTTTTCATTTTCTTCTCTTTTACAGATTCTACTTTCATATTATTTATAATCAACTCTAATTTGTTTTGTTTTTATATTTTTGTTTGATTTTATTTGCAGGTTCAATCATTCTCCTAAAGGTATCATTATACTTTTTAATTTTTTGTTATTTTATTTTTTTTCTCTTCAATTTTTTTTAATAATTCTATAAACCCTATTTTTATAATTTAATTTATTTTATCTTCTTTTATGCGTACTTTTATTTGATATTATTTTTAGGTTCAATCATTCTCATATTTGATCTTATTCTTTTTGTTTTTTTCTCTAATACTTCTTCTTTGTCTTCTTTTTTACAGATTCTACTTTCATATTATTTATTTATAATATACTCTAATTTGTTTTGTTTTTTATACATTTATTTAATCCTATATACAGGTTCAATCATTCTCCTAAAAGTATCATTATACTTTTTAAATTTTTGTTATCTTATTTTTTTTCCCTTCGATTTTTGTGTTTTTTTAAATAATTCTATAAACTCTATTTTTAAAATTTAATTTAGAGTTTATTACTCTCAGATACACACTTTAAGCATATTTACTATTAGATACATGGAATTTAAATAATTACTCTCACATACAAACTATTAAAGTAAAATACCAAATATAACCTTATACTCCATACACTTTTAAACCAACAACCCTACCCCTCACACACCCACCGACGTTGACTGGCTGTTGACCGACCGTTGACCGGCGTTGACCCGCCGTTGACCGCCGCCGCTTGCTGCTGGAATTTAAAATGTACAAAAACAAAATTGTGCAGAACCAAATTGTGCAGAACAATTGTGCAAAACAATTGTGCAAATACATAGGAGTATTTATGATATCACAATCATAATTGTGTAGTTATGAGTAATAGTGCTTTGAGTCATGTAGTTTATAGTAATTATGCATTTTTTGTGTACCTCCTAGTAGGTGACCCTTTAATTTATTTTATCTTCTTTTATACTTTGATATTATTTTAGGTTCAATCATTCTGATATTTGATCTTATTTGTAGGTCCAATCATTCTCTTTTTTTTTTCTCTAATGCTTTTTCTTTTTCTTCTCTTTTACAGATTCAACTTTTATATTATTTATAATCTATTCTAATTTGTTTTGTCGTTTATACTTTTATTTTATCTTATATGTAGGTTCAATCATTCTCCTTAAAAGTATCAATATACTCCCTCCGTCCGCCCGAAAGGTCCACATTTTGTCATTTTGGACGTCCGCACCAAAAGTCCACATTTTCCTTTTTAAACACATGGGACCCACACACATCACTAATACAATAAATTTATGGGACTCATACACCCCACTAATACAACTACCAACTACACCTTAAATGATAATACTCCTTAATCCACGTGCAAAAAGTAAATGTCCATCTTCGAAGCGGACGGAGGGAGTACTTTTTAATTTTTTTAATTTTATTTTTTTTTCTCTTCAATTTTTGTGTTTTTTTAGGATTAATTACTACTAGGTACACACTTTATACCCCTAATTACTACTAGGTACATTGATTTAAAATAATAATTATTATATATAAAATATTAAAGTAAAATACCAAATATACCCCTAAACCCATATACCTTTAAACCACAAACCCCAACCCCCACCCACCACCGGACCACCTGCCGGACCGCCGCCGGAGCTCCGACAGCCGGTCGCCGGAAAAAAAAACTGGGCGTCGGACCGCCGTCGCCGCCGCCGGAAAAAAACTGTTCGTTCGAAAAAAAAAAAAAACTGTTCGCCGGAAAAGCTGCCGGACCGCCGCCGCCGGACCACCACACTTTTTTGCTGCACACACATTTTTTTTCCTGCACACACTTTTTTTGCTGCACACACTTTGCTGCACATGAACTTTTGCTGCACACAATATTTATGTGCAGTACATTATAGGGGTAATATTGGAATATCACTATATATTTTTGTACATAGTAGTAATTCTTTTGTATGTTTGTATCTCATAGTAATTTAAGGTTTTTTTGTGTACCTAGTAGTAATCCTCCCATAAAAATAGTATCAATAAAATGAATGTGCTGCAAAATGGAGTCAACTGCTGAAGATGATTTATTGAGTTGTCTGCATTTTAGGGATGAATGTGTTGCAAAATGGGGTTAACTGCTGAAGATGAATATCAACTGGTACGGAGGTTTACTATGTAAATTCTTCGTATTTAAAAAAAGAAAATAAATATTTTACCCATCAATTTAAATATGATTTTAATTTTAAATTTATAATGTATTTTCGCAATCATTTTACACTTTATTTAGTATTTTATTTAAAAATACTTAAATAGGGGGGAGGAGCAGCCGTGTAATGCAAGATTGCATCCCAGTGTTTGTTTGTCTTCATTAATTAATACCCCTTTTTGCATTCCACCCCACTCTTGGCATTTCAAACTTTCTTTGACTTGTGAATTTTCTTTTGCCTCTGTTTTTGTTGCTCTCTCCTGCAACTTCTCATTCTATATTAATGTGTGGTGTGGTATTTAGTTTATTATAGAGAAATTAGCTGTGGAGATGAGTGTAATTTATAAATAAAATAATAAATAAATAAAATTTAATTATTTTAAATTCTATTTACAACTATACACTTTCAGTAATATTTTGTTACATGTACTAATTCTAATTGTTTCAAATCTTAAATAATGTTAAAATTGTTGTTGTTGTTGTTTTTTTTTTTTTTTTTTTTTTTGCTGATTCTTTTTAGAGATTTAGAGTGTATTCGAATAATATCTAAAAATTAATAAAAAATTGAATGCTATATACAAGCTTTTAAAACCCCTTAAAAAGTCCAGTTGACCACATTTGTATTCATACATGGAAACTTCCTCGATACTTCCTCAGCTTCCAACAAAGAGCAAATATTGATCTCCTATTCCAACTTTATAAGATATTTATAATCAAATGTTTAAATTATCGGTATTTATTTTAATAATAAGAAATAAGTTGTAAAACATGTAATGAAATATCATTATAGAATAGGTGAGTCTCATTAAATTGGATTTACATATAAACTATATTTTTTTAAATTATCATTTAATATATAAAAAATTACTCTTTAAAGAATAATAATTTTTATACAGAAGATAATACTAATTAATATATCTAAATAGTAATTTTTCATATAGAGAAATCGAAAAATTAAGATTTACAAAAATTTAAAGAGTATTTTTTTAATTTAGAGAAGAGTAACAATTTATGTGTCTAAAAAATAATTTTTTATGTACTAAATAATATATAAACCCAATTTACAATATTTATGTTGAATAGGAAATTCGAACCAAACCCAATGTTCCTGGCAATAATTAAAACTTTCCTACAAACTCTTATTATTTGCTTATTTAAACGATCCACTTGTAATAAAATCAATGCACCATGTTTATACAGTTTAAGTACACAACTCAGATTCTAATTTTTTTTACATAACTAGATATTACCCATCCGTGCGTTGCACGGAAAGAATTAAAGTATATTATAATTATATACTTTTAGGTTATGTTTGAATTGAGTCATTTCAAATCCAATGAATTTGAAAATAAGTGGATTTTAAATTCTTTGAATTTCACTATTTGAATAAATTATAAATTTTTGAAAGGATTTCAAATTCATAATTCAAAAAATATTTTTAAAATAGAATTTTATATATGATAAATAAAAATAATAAAATTTTATTATATTAAATATTAAAATTTAAAATTTTATTAAAAATAATTTTTTGTGGAGGAAATTCTACCACCCAACCTACACTTCTACCCACCCCAAAAAGATTTTTTTAAAACAAAATTTTAGATTTTTAATATATTTAAATAATAATAAAAAAAGTATTACCATGGTTTGCTGAATCATCCAATATAAAGCTCTCCCGTAGGAATCTGCAGTCACGTCTCGTCTCGTCTCAAAGCGCATCACTTGTGTCTAAGCAGCACAAAGAATTTCTTCACCTTCTCTGTACATAGGCTTAAAACATTATATATTATTGTTATCTTTCTTATCTTTTTAATAAGATTACCATTCGGCTGTACTAACTCAACTCAAATGTATACGAATGATGGATTAATTGTGGAATGTATGACTGAGTTGCCTTTCTCATGTTAAACAGCTTGATTATTTTTTTTTTCTCTTGGCATTATAATTATCTTTTTCCTCTTGCCTTTCTCATGTAGATTAAAATTGAATTAGATTGAATTATTTCTAAATAGATTAAAATTGAAAACAAAAGTAGAAGTTTATGTTTGCTTTTACATATGAATATAGATGTATGATTGAACCTTTAAATTTAATGAGAATGATTGAACCTAGATTATAAATAATATGAGAGTAGGATCTATAAAAGAGAAGAAAAAAAAGAAGCATTAGAGGAAAAAAAATCAAAAAGAAGATTAAAAAAAAGAACAAAAGATATAATATTAAAATATAAAAATATGGTTAATATAATTATTATAACATAAACACAAAAATTGAAGAGAAAAAAGATAGACAAAAAAAAAAGAATGATACCTGATTGGATTTACCAATAAGATCAAATATGAGAATGATTGAACCTAAAAATAATATCAAATAAAAGTATAAAATAAGATAAAATAAATTAAATTATTATAAAAATAAGGTTTATAGAATTATTAAAAAAACACAAAAATCGAAGAGAAAAAAAATAAGATAACAAAAAATTAAAAAATATAATGATACATTTAAGGAGAATGATTGAATCTGCGTATAAGATCAAATAAAAGTATAAAAGACAAAAAAAATTAGAATTAAAAATAATATCAAAAGTATAAAAGAAAAGAAAATAAATTAAATTATGAAAATGGAGTGTATAGAATTATTAAAAAAACACAAAAATCGAAGGGAAAGAAAAATAAGATAGCAAAAAATAAAAAAGTATAATGATACCTTTAGGAGAATGATTGAACATGTATATAGGATCAAATAAAAGTATAAAAGACAAAACAAATTAGAATAGTTTATAAATAATATGAAAGTAGCATCTGTAAAAGAGAAGGAAAAGAAGAATTATTAAAGGAAAAAAAAACACAAAGAATAAGATCAAATATGAGAATGATTGAACCTAAAAATAATATCAAATAAAAGTAAGCATAAAAGAAGATAAAATAAATTAAATTATAAAAATAGGGTTTATAGAATTATTAAGAAAAATCGAAGAGAAAAAAAAATAAGATAACAAAAAATTAAAAGGTATAATGATACATTTAGGAGAATGATCTACAAATAAAATCAAACAAAAATATAAAAGAAAAAAAAATTATAGTTGATTATAAATAATATGAAAGTCGAATCTGTAAAAGAGAAGAAAAAGGAAAAGCGAGAGAGGAAAAAAAGGGGAGAAAGTAAGAATTTGATTAAATTGAAAAGATTTATATATAATGATTTTAATGAATGAATTGAAACCAAATATTTATGGAGAAGATTCAAATAAAAAAAAATTGATACTATATTAATTGAAATTAAGCATATATTGATTAAAAATTAATCAAATTTATATTGTTAAATTAAATCAATGAAAAATTAAAATTTAAATAATAAAAAAAATTCATTATTAGTATAATTAAATTTTATGATTGATTGAAAGCAAAGAAAAATCATATGTCTTATCTATATTAAATTAAATTATAATATATGAATATTGATTGATATATTAATTTAAATTAAATATATATTGATTAAAAATTAGTAAAATATGCCAAAAATATCTCTTATATTTACCAAATATATGTTAATAAATAAAAAAGTAAAATTTAAATAACAAAATCCATTATTATTAGTATGATTAGATTAGATTTTATAATTGAAATCAAAAACATTAATTGGGAGGTCAACATTAAAATTGAATTATTTCTAAATAGAGTAAAAAAAAATTGAAAACAAAAGTAGAAGTTCAGGTTTGCAACCAAAGTAGAAGTTTAGGTTTGTTTTTATATATGTATATAGATAGATGATTGAACCTTTAAATTTAAGGAGAATGATTGAACCTAAATTATAAATAATATGAAAGTAGAATCTATAAAAGAGAAGAAAAAAAACATTAGAGAAAAAAAAACAAAAAGAAGATTAAAAAAAAGAACAAAAGATAGAATATTAAAATATAAAAATATGGTTCATATAATTATTATAAAGGAAATACAAAAATTGAAAAGAAAAATGATACACAAAAAAAAGAATGATACCTGATTTGACTTACCAATAAGATCAAATATGAGAATAATTGAACCTAAAAATAATATCAAATAAAAGTATAAAATAAGATAAAATAAAATAAATTATTATAAAAATAAGGTTTCTAGAATTATTAAAAAAAAGGATTAATAACTACTAGGTACACACTTTATACCCCTAATTACTATTAGGTACATTGATTTAAAATAATAATTATTATATATAAAATATTAAAGTAAAATACCAAATATACCCCTAAACCCATATACCTTTAAAAAACAAACCCCAACCCCCACCTCCACCCACCACCGGACCGCCGCCGTCGCCGCGCCGAAGCTTCGGCGGCCGATCGCCGAAAAAACTGTTCGTAAAAAAAAAAAAAAAAAAAAAAAAAAAAAAAAAAAAAAAACTGGTCGTCGCCGGAGCTCCGGCGGCCGATCACCGGAAAAAATGGTTTGTCCGAAAAAAAAACTGTTCACCGAAAAAGTCGCCGGAAAAGCTGCCGGACCGCCGCCGCCAGACCGCCACACTTTTTTGCTGCACACACATTTTTTTTTGCTGCACACACTTTGCTGCACATGAACTTTTGCTGCACACAATATTTATGTGCAGCACATTATAGGGGTAATATTGGAATATCACTATATATTTTTGTACCTAGTAGTAATTCTTTTGTATGTTTGTATCTCATAGTAATTTAGGATTTTTTTGTGTACCTAGTAGTAATATTTTTATTAATTTTTTTATATTTAGTTTATTTTTCATTATTATTTTTATTTTTTGAATACAAAAAACAATATAATAAAAATATTAATATACCTAAAATTTAAATAATATAATCATTAAAATTACGTTATAATTGATATAAACATGAAATTAAGACAAAAATTAAAATTATATTAAAAAATACATATACATCAAATTAAAATTACAACAATACAATAATTTACAATAATTCTTTTCACATGGACAACATATATATTAATTTATTATTAAAACTAAAAATCATAATATTTTTTTTACTTATCTAAATAATTATTATAAATAAGTAAGAAAATTAATTAAAAAAAATAAATAGAAAAGTGTACGCTAATGTATACCACATACATATTAATTTATTATTAAACATCAAAATATTTTTTTGTTATTTAAATTAATAATTGAAAATAAATAATAATAAAAAATTTAAAAAAAAAAAGAAAATTTGGATGCAGGATGTTACTGTAGCAATTGGAAAATGCAATCGCTATAGTACTTTTCCTTATTTTGCAGCCAATAATGCAGTATTGCTGGAGTGAGTATTTTGCCACATTTTATGGTTGCAGCCCATTTTCCAGCCGTGCTGGAGATGACCTCAAAATAGAAGATAGATAAGTGGGGTGAGATGGTTTGTAGAAAGTTGCATAGGTGTGTAAAAGTTGATATTCATAGTGATTGGAAAATGGATGTATGAAAGTGGAGCAGGCTTATGGGCTTAAGAAATGAAATTGTTAATTTAATATTCTAATCTCAAATACCAACAGTACCGTGAACTCGTCACGGAAGATCGGTGTGATGAGTACTACTATACTCTGGGCCCTGGGATAGAAATGTTAAACAAATTAGTCCTAGGGCCAATTTTAGCGGGCTTCGGGCTAATTAAATTTTGGGCTAAATCGAGTTTGTTTAAATGGGCTAAGAAAATATGAATTTAACCTTAATCCTAGCGGCCTACGGGTTAAATAGGTCGGGCTCGTAGGCTGTACAATAAAAAATAGTATTTGAAAAATTATAAATTATAATTTTTTTATAAATAATACAACAAATTCAAAATTAACTAATACATTATTTAAAATTTGAGGGAATTAAGATTAAGACAAAGACTTGTGTGAGACAGTCTCACGTAAGGACCAGTCAGAAAGTGATAACTTGTATAAAAGAAAGTGATAATAAATTAACGAAAAGTGATAATACTAATTCATTAACAATTTATAATATAAACAAAAAGTGATAACGTTTTATAACGAAAGTGATAACTATTTTACAAAATGAAAAACGGTCTCAGGTAAGACGGTCTCACGCAAGACCTACCCTAAAATTAATACATGCAAAATATTGTTAAAACATATAAATAAAAAGAATTTGTGGTAATTAAATTAATCTCAATATATTTATTCAAGTATTATTTTATTTATTAGAGAAAATTATTGGTTAGATAGAGAAAAAGGATGATAAATAAAGAGATTAAAATTAAAAGATGGAGTTTGTTCAACAATGGGTTAGGGGTATGGTGGGATGGGGTAGTCGATGTATAGATTATGGGTGTTAAAATTAATTAAACATAATAATAATAATAATAATTTTCAGCCCTACGGACCGGTTAACCCACGGTCCAGCCCTATTAGCCCGCGGGCTAATCGGATCGGGTCAAAAAGCCCGGATGTTAAACGGGCCAAAATTTTTGGCCTTAACTCTAATTTTTTCTGATTAATCGGTCCGAATCCATAATTTTCGGGCTTATTAACAACTCTACATGGGGAGGTGATTTTTAAATTTTCAATTCGATTTTCAGTTTTGAAATTTGAAAATTCGATTAATTGAAAACCGAACCAAGATTTAATTTATTATTATTTTATACTCTATTGATCCCGCGTTAAGGTCTACGTTTTTTTCATTTTGAATTGTCTCAAATTAAGGTTTTTATTTATTTTTTTGTCAAGTTGGGCTCATACTAAACAATTAATTATTTAGCAAACTACTCACTTCACATTAAATATTATTTCTCTCACCTCATTATATATTAGAATATTATATCTCTTAATTTATGTAAAAAAAGCAAATGTAAACGTTGACGCAAGATGGAGAAAGTATATATTATTACCAATAATTAATTTTTTTTAATTCCAAACTAAATTACCAAAAAATAGGCTAATTCTAAAATATGTGCCTTGATAAGTTTATAAAAGTAGATTCTTCAATGGAAGAGAATAATCAACAAGAAGTAAATTAAATTAAGATGAGTAAGAAGAATTGAAAGAAAATGATGAATATCATAATTTAAAATGAGGTGGAAGTTGAGAGTAAAATGATTTAAATGAGAAATAATGTAAAAAAATATGATTTGATTTCTTGTGTTCTCAATTGATGCATTGTGGTTTTAAAGAAAAATTCAAATTGCATAGGCAGGTGTGACTTTTTTAAAAAATAATTAATCGCGATCTTGTACGATTATTAATAAACACGGCGCAGTGCAATGGGATCGATTCAAGCAATCATTAAAAATTTTTGCTCACCCCAGTATCAAGTCAATGTGTCAAGAATTGGCGGTATGATAGTCAATATTATTCTCTCTCATAGAAAGTTCCTATGCAACATTATTGACCCACATTCATAAATCTAAAAAAATACTCCCTTTTCCGATTTTAAGGTTTCAATTTATTTTTTCACATAAAATAAGTATTATATATATATATATATATATATATATAAATAAATAAAGTGTGTAGTTGTATTAAAGGAAAGTGGTAGATCATATTGTGTTTTTTTTAGTAAATAGGAGAAATGGATACACTTAAACCGAACGCCAAGAATAGTAAAATGAACGTCTTAGAAGCGGATAGAGGAGTACATTTGTAAAACCTAAAAGATAAAAAATCTCTACTTACAAAACAAAATTTCTTCCCAATAATAAACCTAGAGTTGATATGTTGTTTGTACCAAAACCTAATTGTTGCACAGGAAGACGATGATCATGTTTCTCAAATCCTCAACCATTTCTTTCATCGTGTTTCTCAGTTACCCAACTTTTTCTTGAGGGCTCCTGATCCTCTGCAGCAAACCCGACCCCCAGTTTGAAACAAGAATTACACTGGTGAGATGTTTTTCTCTTTCCTCAATTTTGTGTCAGATTATATGTTCGGAAAAAGATAGTTTTTAGAGTATATTATTAAGGATAATTAAACAAGTAAATATAGAATACATATTGTAATTTATTCCTTCCTTATTTTCCTGATGTAATTGTAAATATATATAATGGAAATCCCTAATCATCTAATCATAATCATCAGTGATATTATTCATCATCTCGTATTTAGGATATGGGATATGAGGTCTATTTAGAATGGAAGGTGTTATATGTGATGTGGTTGAAGGTTTATGGAAAATGGGTAGTTGATAGATACATAGTTATGATGAGAAACAGTGGAGTATATAGGCAGGGGAAATTGATTGGAAATGGGTTAATGTTTTCATTCACTAATTGAGTTCCAATGGCCCCAAATTTATAGTTGGCATGAATATTCATCAACTATTCCTTGAGAATGTTTTGAATTTTCTGAATATTCTTTTTAACCACATGGCAATTACAATTACCTTTTTTAATTACTAAGCTTCATTTTCTTATTTTATTGTTTTCATTCACTAATTGAGTTACAATGGCCCATATTTATAGTTGGCCATGAATATTCATGAACTATTCCTTAAGCATGTTTTGGATTTTCTAGATAATTCTTTTTAATCACATGACAATTAATTTTTTTAATTACCAAGCTTCATTTTCTAATTTTACAAGATAAAATTATAGAATTATGCACCAATTCTTATAATAGTGTAATTATACGTAGGCAAAAGCTCCCGTGCGCCCGGGGACACGGAAAGATGCTCCGTGTCCCCATGTGAACACAACCCTCCCCTCCAATCCTATTTAAACCTATGTATTGCTAGGGGTTTAAATTGTAAATGGGCATGAAAATTGTAAAGGCGTACGGAATGTGCTCCGTGAGCCCGGGTGCACAGGAGCCTCACTCTTATACGTATAGTTTTTTTTTGCTCAGAATAATTATGCGTATAGTTTATATATTTGTGGTATGATTATATCTTCGATTGTGTTGTCCTCATTTAATGTAGCAATATATAACTCTCTAATCTATTAACACGTAAACTTAGTTTTATTTACGAAGCATTCACTTCGTCTGATCCAATCATGATGGTTCTTGAAAGGTTTTTTTGTCATTTTGCGTAAGTTTATGCATGCTGGAAACGGTTATGATCAACTCAACTCTTGAAATCAATTGGGGCATGGTTGGGTTAGTCTGGAATGTTTTAATAGTCTGTTTGAAATAAGGCAAAAGCTCCTGTGTCCCCGGGGACAGTGTCCCCATGTGAACACAACTCTCCCCCTTTATATTCTATTTAAACCTATGTATTGCTAGGGGTTTAAATTGCAAAGGAGCACGAAAATTGCAAAGGCGCACGGAATGTGCTCCATGCGCCCGGGTGCACTGGAGCCTTACTCTTGAAATAATTTTCAACGTGTATCAACTGGAATCTTAGTTGGGATATCAGTCTTATTATTGGTTAGTTTGGTAGTTATTTTTGGTGGAAGTTAATAGCTATAAACATAGCTGCTAGATAAGTTTTTCTTAGACTTGCAGATTGCTTAGTTCTGCTCTTTTGGTGTTGTTTAGCCATTAAAGTGTTATCTCTCCACACTTGTAACATATCATCAATAATCGCTCAGTGAATGTAGGTGTTTTACACACGAACCACTCTAAATCATTGGCTTCGTATTCGTTTTTCGATCTTCATTCTTATTAATGTGAGTGTATTAGCTAGATTCTTGATCTTGTGTTTGCTGCGCTTAATTCCACGACAAAACCTAATAGACATTTCATCTTTGGATTTCAAAATGATTCCTTCAAGCTGATGAAACAAGTGATATGGAGACCGTAAGGGAACAAGTTTTCCAATATTCTATTTGCAGAGTTCTTTACTACAAGTTTCGGAAAGAGACGCATGTAATTGGGGTCACCGGCTGAGGGAATGATGGAGATCAGGAAGATTTAATTATAGTATAGATATACTATTAAATACTAATAGGATTTAATTTTGATTTGTTTCATTTAGTGTTATTTATGTATGTAATTGTTGACATTCATTGTAATAGATTTATCTTCTATAAATAAATGATTTTTATTACTATTTTAGGGAGTTGAAATTGATTAATAAAATTGGAGTTTTCTCTTAACCTCATTAATGATATTCTTAAAAATAAACTTAGAGTTGTCTATTTTTTAGTAGGCAAATATTGGTGTGCACTAATTTTTAAGGTACACCACATGACCCAAATTCAATTGATTCATCATATATAAACAATTTTGATCCAAATTTTATTTTAACTCTCACACTTTCTCTCTCTTTCTTGTTGGTAGGAAATTCTCGCTGCTCCCTTCCATTATATCTCTTCTTCTTCAACCTTCCTCATTCTTCTTCAATCTCTCTTTCACTTCTTCTTCAATTTTACAATTGTTTCTCTTTTTGAGATTTCTCTTTAATTCAATAGCAATACCTTGATCTTCCGAGGTCTTCATGTGATTTGATTTATGATGGTGGAGATTTGATTTTCTTCTAATGCACTCATGGCTGTGAAGATGACGTGGATCCTATTTTCCGATGGCCGTTCAGATCTGCCGTTTTGTGACACAACGTTGTTGTTGTAAACTTGCTGCCAGAATTGTGAACGGCCACCGTTCTTCACCAATATATCCTCCGCCCAAGGTTGTTGACTATTGCTAGATTTTCTACAACTGATAGCATTGTTGCGAACCATTCGCCGCCACCACTGACTTGTTGAGATCTGCTAATGGTCGTCGAAATAAAGTGTATAAATTTTATTGAACAAGTGTATAACATTTTATTAATAAATGTATACTTATTAATTACTAATTGTATTGATTTCCATATTGTCCATAATATTCTCTTATAACCTTTGTTTGATTATTATAAATCTTCCATCTTCTATCAGTTACTGGACAAATGACTTGCAATGCTTATCTTCTATTGAATAGCATTGGTGTATACTTTTCAATTAAAAAGTGTATACGATTTTATTGGTAAATGTATATTTTCAATTTATAGCCATTGTTTGGTTATTATAAATCTTCCATCTTAATGACTTACGATGCTTATCCTCTTTTGAACAACATTGGTGTATACTTTTCAATTAGAAATTGTATAAAATTTTATTTATAAATGTATATTTTCAATTTATTAAGTACAACAAACAGCATACTCTTTAAGTACTTAAAAAAAATACATTATAAGTATAAAACTTATACAGTTAACAGCATACACTTTAAGTACTTAAGAAAAAAGTACATTATAAGTATAAAACTTATACACTTAATTATTAAAACTTATACAGTTGGTCATTTAACGGAGATAATTTACATTTTCTCAGTTTTCCTTGCCAAAATTTATTCAAGTCTTCTAATCATTCTTCATTTCAAAGATAAATCCACATTTAAATGATATTAAACTCTGAAATCACATAAACAATTAAAAGTTCTCATATATCGAATTTCAACAAATACATTTATTAAGAAAAACATATACATTATCAAACTACATCTAATACAATGTAACAATTTACAAAATTGAATAATGTCGAATTCCAGCAATAACTAAATTCTTGAAACTTGACCATCATGACAGATTTGAACACGAGCAATGGATATCAAAAGATTTTTTAGATTTGAACATCGTCGATGTCTGGCCCAAACCTTGTGATGGATGGAGATTTGCAAAAATTTTATCGTAACTATAGAGATCGAAAAGGCCAATAAAATATGAAGGTAGATCTGAAGCGATTAGAGGAGATCTCTGTTGAATCTGGAGCGGCAGTGAAGGCGGTACAAACGTGAGAAAGACAGTGAAGTGAAAAGTAGAAGAGAGAGTGGTGGAGCGGCGGAGGTGGAGAGACAAAGATCGATGAGAGGGATGGTGAGATGAGAAGAAGAGAGAGGCGGTGGTGCTTGCAGATCACATATTAGTGGAAATGTGAGAGAGAAGGTGTGAGGAAGAAGGGGAGGGAGAGTACTTGAAGAAAAAAGAAGGGGATGGATAAAAAATGACGTCATCAATCGGGTTATAGGGCTTTTATACCTGATCATTTTATAAATATGAGCATGTTATTAATGTGCAATAGTGGTACGTCAGATCAATTCTTTTTAGTATTCTTTACGAATCAACTGATATATTAACATAAAACAAAAATGAAGGGGAAGACATTGTGTAAGTATGGTCTCGCCTAGTCAAATGAGCATTAGTCCAATTAATCTCATTCAATATATATAAATCAATAATCATAAGAAGAATCAAAGTTACGAATAATAATGAAGTAATGTTTTTTTCCACCCATTTTCCGTCAATCCAAACTCCACCAAAAAGAGAAATCTTGAGCCACTTCAGATTCACCATCATCACAATTTTGTTGAAGCAATCTCCTCTTTAGCAGTTGAGACCCATGAATGAACAGTTGACTTAAGTTGGTGAAAACATCTCATTATATTGCTTCTGCAGTGGGTAAACTACTCAACTTAGTGCAATCACTCAATCCCAATTGCTGTATAGAGTCCCTAACCATTCAATTCTTCTGCTCCAAAACCAACTAGACTCCCAATCTTCCCTCCCATGCAAGACTAATCTGCCAAAATAAAAAAAATGAGGGCCCTAATTTTTGTATTATATTAATAAATTTTATATGAAAATATAACTTATAAAATATAAAATGGAAAAAGTTTATAAGAAAATATTTTAAAATAGAAATAATTTACCTCTAAATATTAAATTAATTTGGTAGATATTATATTAAATAAATTTAAACTCAATTTGTTACTAGTTGTTGCCCCAAAATTTAAACAAATTCAATAAATATATAAAAGGGCGACATTATTGCCACCCGGTGTTATACTGAACTGAAGGCACCCATATTGAAAACAAAAAATGAGTGAAATTTCAATTATATCCCTACATACTTTTTAAAACTCAAATTCATTTATTTTTTATATTATAATAATAAACACATTTTGCTTTTGTACACCCAAACACTACTACACTTAAAATACACACACTCATTTGCATACACATCTCACGCTGCACAAGTGAGAGAAGAGAAGAGAAGAAGAAAACATTATTTTTACACCCAAAATATTTTTGATAGGAAACAAGACAGGTAAGATAAAAGTAATTATATACTATATTTTTTGTCAAAATTATGCGTTGATTATAAGATTGGTAGATTAGTGAAATTGTATAATGGGTTATTAAAATTATAGATGTAATTTGAATTTAAAATATACTCCATTAATATAAATTAAAATTATATATTGTTTAAGTGTTGAAATCATGGATTTAAATTTCATGACTGGTCTACCGAAAATATTAATTTTCGTCTAGAGGTGGATGAAAACTTGTAAGAATTTCATTCATGTGCTGACTAAATTTTTGTTCAAATTTTTAATGGAATGTTGTTGAAATTTTGAGGGAGCTTAGTGGCTAATGGCCCTTAATAAAGCCCAGGAATATTTTAATTGGGCCTACTTTTGATAAAATGTATGAGCCCTCCAAATCCAAACCTTAACTTAATGACTATAAATTTTTGAGGATCACTTGGGTGATCCGTAGTCATCCGTAGGAATCAATAGAAAAGGCAAATCCCTTATGATACACCAGATCTGGCTCGGTTATTGATAGAGTGAATAGATCTGCCATTTCTTGAAATCTCTCTTTGTTTTGGGGTTTTTTATAATTTGAAAGCGAGAACTCCTTTCTTTAATTGGTATACCTACTTGAGCCGGATGAAAGGAAAACTTGATATTTTGGTATTATCACCACAAAACAAAGAAGAGCTTGCGAATTTTTTCTTCTTTTGTACATTTAGAGAAGATTGAATCGGAGCCCATGACCTTCTCACATGAGGGGGTGGGGGCCCACCCCTGATATGTGGGCCCCCACCCTCTCATATGAGAGAATCATGGGTGACCACGGGTCACCCAAGAATTACCCTAAAATTTTCTAGGCTTTACCTAAAATTTCGATCACACATAACGGACTATTACTTGTCGAAATTAGTGAATTTTTTCAACGAACCAGACATGAATTTCTTTCAACTTTTGCAATTTTCAACGAAAAATGTAAAAATAAAATTTACATAATTCACAATTTTTTTAAAATAAAATTAGCACAAAATCTACAATTTTCACATCTCCATGCTCCATATTATTACTAAAAAATGGTCTCTTTCAAATTCTAAATCATAAAACTAGGTTTTAAAATTTTAAACTATGGGTCACGATTGGATAAAGAAATCTTCTCTGAATTAAAACAATTCTTTGTATTTGAACTTGTTCTATAAATTTGCAAGGATTATGAAAAGTTTATTATTGCTTCTTCAAAACATTTTTTCTTTCTTCTCCTTTATTTTTCTTGCATCAGCGCTTGGGATGTGCGTGTGATTAGTGTGTGTTTTTAGTGTATCTGTGTGAGTGTATGTGTTTTAGGAGTAATGGTGGGTGGGTGGGTGTATAAAGCAAAATGTTTTTTTTTTAAATGTAATAAATGAATTAATATTTAAAAAAATAAATAAGGATATAATTGAAATTTCACATATTTTTTGTTTTCAATATGGGCGCTTTCAGCAAACCCCGAATGACAATAATACCGCCCTATATAAAATGATAGTGGTTATTGGGCCTAAAATTTAATGAAATATATATAAAGAATACAAAAGGTATTAAAAATATTGGGCCCTTCAAATGGGGCCCATGGCAAATGCCCACCTTGCCAACTCTCAGGCCGGCCCCGAGTATGTTAATATTAAATTAAATCATATTATAACACGTTAAAATCATATTTTAAATTAATTATACTTCAACAATCATTAAATACTATAATTTATTTATATAATAAATATACTTGATGGGTCAACTCGTCTCACAAGAAAATTTATCAAATTTTAAATAAAAATTTTCATAAAATAAAATTATAATACAAATTTAATATTATAATATTAAATAATTTAATCATGAGTCTCATGATCTGTCAAATACACTCAAATACTAGTGCAATAAATTTTAAAAACCTCTATAACAGTGTTACATAGTTGATCACACATAACACTTGTCCTAAAATAAACACTTTATTTTATCCTAACTCTACAAAATTCGAACTCCAATTATAATAAAATTATTTTTAATTTAATCCTGCAAAAATAAAGAAAAAGGAAATGGAGAAGAAAAAGAAACTATCTTTGTGCGTTAATGGCGTCCCGGGTCATACACGCCCTTCTTCGATCTCTTTTGGTCAGATATTTTTCATTCTTTCATATTTTCCTTCAGGTACTTTCCTATTTACCTTCCCTATCATCTCTGTAGGTTTACATTAATTAATCATCTGAATTTATCATGTCTACTTGTGTAACTGCAAATTAAGATGATTGTTTCATGAAGCGGTGAGTTTAGAAAACTTAATATGATATTTTATTTTAGATTATTGTAAATGTGTGTAGTTCGTAACTGATTCGTTCTATAAATTAGATCTGATTATTATGTTCGGACTCAGGATGCCAATAGTCTGATCGGGGAGTCCTGTTCTGGTTTTGCTTTTGTTATGTAACTCGATTGAATATTGAATATTTGCATCTTATTGTTCTTCGAATTATAGGGGTTTTAATTTTTATCGTTGTTCGACTGTTTATAACATTTGTGGCTCTCAAGTAACTTATGGATGTGATGATAGATAGTTGTTGATTGAGACGCTTTACAGAGAGCGAGTGGCTGAAGATTCTACAATAGAAGACATAGGGGAGTGGGGTTTTGGTGATGTCTTTTGACGGGGACGGCAAGCAATGGAAATGTGTAAAGGGAGGTCCAGTGAATTTTCAAAAAGTGAGTTCTATTGTTCGCGATATTGGGGAGCCTTGTCTTCATCAATCACCTATAAAGGTTGTTTTAGCTGTAAGAATCTCAATACTTCTCTTCCTATTACATTTTTTTTAACTATCTAATGTTGCATAGCTACTTGTTTAAGTGTCTTTATGTAATTAGTATCAGTTCTACTTTTCTCTTGGAATATGAGGTTCGTTAAATTCTAGTAAAACAAAATTTGATTTTAGACTATTTGATCTTAAAGTTCATTTTTTGTCAATTACTTAAAGTTGTGCATGGATTCTGTAATATGGAAAGTGGGGATATGAAGTCATCTGTGCCAGTTTATGTCAGTAGAGTATGATATTAGATTATACGATGTGTGGAAGAGGCTAAAGTATATATTGTCCTTGCATTCTGTTTTCTGGGAAAAATATATATAACAGGGGCTTATTTCAGTTGGTCTTTTCCTCTTTAGTTTGAATAACTTGATGGGTTTTGCCATCTTTTGTACTTGTTGTATGCTTTTGTGCCTTTTTGCTTGTGCGTGGGGATATAAAATTTGAAAACATGAAAAATATCTTGGTCGTGTCTATAAAACTAGAGTGCTTATGGATTTTTCTGTGTTAACTTCATTCCCCGATCAACGAGTTAGGGTGTTTGTTTGAGGGTTTTGGGGAGAAAAATGGGGATTGATACCTAAAATAAATGTTTGATTTTACTCTACCATGGGGTTGATTCTGAATTTTTGGGAATTAACCATTCCCTTCTGAAATGGGTGGTATGAGACCCATTACATTCCTTTTCCATTCTCATTACCATTTTAATCCTCCTAAATATACTGATCCCTCCATTTTTTTTAGTATGGATAAGTGACTATCAAGTGGTACCTTTTTTCTTGCATGCACTGTCTTAAACGTAACCATTTATGATTTACCTCAGTAGCCTGGCATCTCTTCTGGTGGTAAGAGATAGATGGAAATGTGACCATTTATCTCTGTAGCCACTAAGAACTTATTATTATGTGATGTAAAATTTCAAAACTTTCAATTAAAAAATTGAATAAAATATTTTATTTTATAATTGGTTTAAAATGTCTTGAGGAGTTGATGCTTTTTAGTTATGTGAACGCTATTTTTGTTGTGTGTCGATCCCTCCCTGGGTTACTTTATTTGATTTGGAATCATTATTATTTGCTTCATTGATGATGTAAATGATAAGTAATAGACGTCGTTTAATTCACAATAGATTTTTTTTTTCTTTATCATGTTATGACTTTGGCGGGCCAAATGGAAATGTTGGAATTTCATTTTCTGGTATGGCACCATTAGAAAAATGTGTATTGAAGATTATTATCATATTTATGTACTTTTCCCCTTCTGATTTTGAGATCATACAGATAGGCAAAATGCTTAAGCCTGATAAGTGGCAGTCGACCTTTGACAGTGATGGAAAGATTTTTGGTTTCCGGAAAGTTCTGAAGTTGATTACTCTGGGGGTATGTGTTTTTACATCTGGTTTCTAACTATAGTTTTGATTGTCTCATTACACTTGTTGTCACACCAGAGTTAAAAAGTGGTCTCAAATTTGAACTTAGGGTTGACTTGTTGCAAGTTAGAATTTATCACTGTAATGGCGCAGCCTCTATTCTCTATGGTCTAACATGATATTCCAAGCTTATTCTTCCTAGTGACTTTTGTTGTCTGCGTTGAGGCATATCATTGTCTTTTCCATATAGTGATTGATGTTGGCACAATGTTGTGGTCATTTTTATGATATTACGTGATATCCTTCATTAGATGTATATATAGTTCTGACTAGAAATTTATGTTACACCTTTTCTTTGCAGCCATATTCATTTTTAGATGGCGTACCTTAGCTGCTTGGTGAGGGGCTATTCAGTACTCAGCATTAAATGAGGAAAATTTTGGATAGGACCATACTATGTGTAAATAAATAGCTGGAATATGATATCCGTGCTTCATATGTTCAATCCATGCATCTTTACTTTAGTGACTGTAGACTGGATAAAGTTGCAAGTATTTTCAAGACACAATATATATGTAACTTTTTAGATTCTGTTTAAACAATTTCATAATAATATATGAGTTTTTTTGTTAGGCTGGAAAATTTTCACTTAATTCTTTGGAAATATCATCCACTTTAATAGTATTCAATTTGATGCCCAAATGCTAAATCTCTAGTGAAATTGTAGGTCATAATTCGGTTTCTCGATCAAGGGTGTATCGAAGTTCCAAATAAGTAAATCCAGTTAATTTCTCATTTGTTACAAAGATAGAACTCATGCAGTACATAAATCCACAAACCTAATACTCATCTTATGTTGTTTGCTTTTTGCTGGAATTTATTCCTATCTAATGTTATTCACATTTGTCAAACTCTTATATCCTTTAGCCTATTTTTCTGGAGTGGACCACAAGAATCTTATACCTCACCTGTAACTCTTATGCTTTGTGTTGTTAAATATAAAAGAATCTAGACAAAATACTTGCAAGGTTGTTCAGTGTCTAAACTACCAATTCAACACATAAGAAGCCGTAATAAGTGCCTTTCTAAAACCATAAGTACCTTTATGGTTGTTTCTTGGCCTTCTACAGTTTCAAACAAGTGTATGCAAATTGTTGGATCCTAGCCTTGAATGTATTATCTACCCCTTCGCGATATATGCAAATTGTAAGATCTTGATCCTAAACTTGAATATGGTATCTACAATGCCTAAGCTATGTTGTGGATATATACTACTTTTTTTTATCAGATTTCAAATGCAAATTTTGTCAGCAGAACTTACAAATAACTTGGAAGCCGATGTAAATTTCCGCTACTCTTGATTTCATCTTAATTCATTTTCCATTAAATATTGTTCTGGACTCGAATTTCCATTATGGATGAATTTTATTCGTTTTACTGTTTTACTCTAGGATTGCCTTGTAGTATTAGGAATTAGTTTATTGTACTTTAACTTCTTCTATTGCTGCTTTTGGTGGGATCTTATTCATGTTTCAAGCAAAAACCTAAAATTTTTTCTGCTAAAAGTGTCATTTCTTGCATGTCAGGGTGTTGATCCATCCATAAGGGCTGAAGTCTGGGAATTTCTTTTAGGTAGTTATTCATTAAGCAGCACTGCTGAATATCGGAGGCAATTAAGGACTGCTAGGAGGTAATGCCCGTTTTTCCCCTGCTTTAGTTGTTTCACTTATTATCTAATGTTATTTCGCTTTTGCTAGCAAATAACCTTAACAGGCTTTCGGCACCACTATTCCAGATTTTATGGGCTTTTTCTAAGTTGTAAATGTCTTGAAAAAGCTAGTTTCAATCATTGTTGATGAGGCTTAAATATTCATCTAAAAGGATAACAAATATTGCAGTCCATCTTTAGATGCAGTCATATGTTTCCCGCCCTATATTCCAGTCGCTGTGAGACACTACTACTTTGAAGTAATATCCTGTGTACCTTTTGTAGAGAACGTTACAGAGACCTCCTGAAGGAATGCCAAATGATGCACTCAAGTATAGGTACTGGTTCCCTGGCTTATGTTGTTGGGTCTAAAGTTATGGACATGAGGATGAGTTCTAAAGAAGATGAAAAGAAGGTTGCTGAAGTCGAAAGCACACGAGTTTCAGAAGCCAGTACTTACAAAAAAGATGATAAATATGTTATCAATAGTAATTCTACAGATATATCTAACACAAGTCGAAAGGAAAGCTCTAGTGATTATGGTGACCTTGTTTCTGTACGACGAAGCACCATAGGAGGAGCATATGATTCCTCTGAAGTTCTGCCTTCTCCTGATTCATGCATCTGCAGTTCGCCAACTACTCATGGAACAAATGAGTCAACTTATGTATCTGGAAGTTATTTGGATTTCCCTGCTTTACCTGTTACAGATTTGTTTGAAAATAATAACAAAGATGCAGAAGTAGTTAGGTCTCGCAAGGAGAAGTGTTCGGCTCGGCGTAAATTAAGATATGAAGATGGGCGTATGCACAGTTTTCAGATCACCAATAATGCAGATCTTGTTGTGGAGTTGAATAGTTTCTCATCTAATGATGCATCTCTTTATGGTAACTCAAGGAGTGAAACTATTCCTCCTGAAACACACAAGTCTCCTCAATCAAATAATCTGGAATATGAATCAGGAATGCATGAAATTAGGATATCAGATACACCAGAGGCCCCATCAAAATATACAACAGGTCCAGAATCTTCAGGTGAAGACAGAGTGTCTGAATGGCTCTGGACACTGCACCGAATAGGTATATAAATATATATGCTTGCATTAATGTTTTTTTGAAATCTAGTTCCCATAACCCGTGATGTGTATTACTTCCATTTTCTGGGGCACTGGAGCTAAACTAAGCCTTTTTTTCCTTTCCATAGTCGTTGATGTTGTCAGAACAGATAGTCATCTTGAGTTTTATGAGGACACAAAAAATTTGGCTCGGATGTCGGATATTCTTGCTGTCTATGCATGGGTTGATCCTGCAACAGGATATTGCCAAGGTTGTACATCTTATATAATCTCATTGTTTTATCAGTTTTGGTTATGAATGCTGTTTGATTTAAGTCTTGTTGATCCACAGGTATGAGTGATTTGTTGTCCCCTTTTGTTGTCCTTTTCGAGGATGATGCTGATGCATTTTGGTGCTTTGAGATGCTTTTAAGGAGGATGGTATGTGCATTTCAATATTATTGTTGAACTCATTACTTTGGTCTTTTCTGCTTTCTTTATTTTGCTAAAATCTGTAATTTTCAGCGTGAAAATTTTAATATGGAAGGCCCTACTGGTGTCATGAAGCAGTTGCAAGCACTCTGGCATATTTTAGAACATACTGACAAGGAGATGTTTTCTCATTTGTCCCATATTGGTGCTGAAAGCCTTCACTTTGCTTTCCGAATGCTGCTGGTGCTCTTCCGACGGGAACTATCTTTTAATGAAGCTCTTTGTATGTGGGAGGTCTGTGCCTAAAATTATACATGTTCTTTCCTTTTTTATTAACCTTCGAGTCAAACACACAACAATGAGCTTGAGTTTTGCATTTGGAATTTCTCAACCAAGCCACTCTCTTGGTCTTGAACCAACAATTTTGTTGGGCTAGGCGAGCATACTGGCACTGCTATTCTGCCACTACTGCTCAACCATGATATCAATTACCAAGACTTCAACTGATGAAATGGGTAGATGGCATGATTGATGCATATTGATCCTCTAATGATTAAAAAAAAAAAAGGCTCTAATTCTGATTTAATCTTCTGTGTTATTTTACCATTTTTACTACTTATGCCACTTTTACCAGTCATGCATGTGAAGATTAAAATTGCTTCATGAGAGTTAGTTATGTGGTTGTTTACTGTCAGTATGTTATATACAACATTTAGTTGGAATTTAAGTTACTCTATTTTTTTCTGTGACAGCCTACAAGCAACCCATCTGGTCTCGCCGCATAGATGTTTATTGTTTTCTAATGAGCTCTTTATAAGTTCATCTTTTTCTGTGTGTGCATGTATGCTTGTGTGTATCTGTGTCTGTGTTTTCCTTATTCAAGGAACGAAAAACTATGCAATTCAGATATACAAGCAATCAGTGATGAGTGGAAGAATTGATAAATGACAGATGGGGTCTTGGGTATTGGTAGGAATAACTTCTTGTAGTGGCCTCCCCTGAGATATGTGGTTGGTGGTTTGTTATGATAATTATGGCACTATTGTATTGACATCTTATAGATAATTTGGTCTCAGAAGCCAATAGTGAGGCTTAAAATATTCATGAGCTCTATCATTTTATAGCATATTTCAGGCTAGCATTTTTAAATCTTGAGCACATCTGTTGATATTTTATCTGCATGAGTGAAGATTTATAGATAAAATGTCAAAACATGAATTTAGTCATTATATGTTTGTGTTTTCTATGCAGATGATATGGGCCGCTGATTTTGATCTATCCTTGACCTGTCTTCTGGATGAGAACTGTCCTCAGGTACTGGCTATACAACTACCTAAGGAAACAGAAGCTGAATCAGGAGAAGAAAGCATGGATAGTAACAGTGCAAGCCCTAAGGATGAATTTCAATCAAAACCTGGTAATGTAGAACAGGCAATCTCTGATAGCTCTGGGACCAAAATGATCAAATCAGGATCAACTACGCCATTTTGTGGCTTGACAAGAACTTTCTGGTCGAGGAATGAACATTTTCATACGCGTACTGTCATATCATCCTCAAGAAAGGGCGATGATGAATTGCCCGTTTTTTGTGTAGCAGCTATTCTCATTATGAATCGTCAGAAAATTATCAGAGGAACTCATTCCATTGATGACTTAATAAAGGCACGTGGATTATGTTTTTTTAATTATCTTTGTGGTACTGACTATGCCAAGTTCATGTCAACTCCTGCTTTTGCATTACATATATTTGTGATTTTTTTTTTTTTTAACTCTGCTTCATGTATCACAAGCTAAAAAATTTCAGTAAAATAAATTTTATGGTAGCAACTGTCCCATGTTTAATTTTTTCTACTTATCGTATAGAAACTTTTAAGTTTTAACTTTCTTCTTTAAGTTGCACTGTATCATTTGAAGATTATATTATGAGATTTCCAAAAATTGGCAGCATTTCTGACGAGAACACCATTGCAAAATTTTCTATTGAAGTGATTATTTATTCTTATTTCTTTGATGCTTAGGAGCAACCACTAATGGTTACTTTTTTTTATCAAATGCAACTCAAATATCTATGACATTTTGGACAAATAGAACTTTGTCATTGTTTTATTGGAATTAGCGTGGAAGTTATCTCTGATTGTCTGATGATGTTGTTTTGATTCTGATGTTTAATTTAGGTTTTGATTGAGAGTTATGTGTCCTTTGAAGTTTATTGTTAGAGATGACGGACATTATCCGTGGCTGGCTTGATATAGACTTTAGTCTTCTGCTTTTTCTTTAATCATTTCTTTCGGCTTTGGATGCATACGAGCATTGCATTTCATTCTTGTCAAATTTCCCTATTTTTGTCATATGGTTCCTTTCATCAGAATAATGTTTATCGCTTTGGTTTGCTGCAAGGATAGGTTTTGTAACCATTGTACTTTAATATATTAAATCAGTGTCCACTCTGTTTTCCATATCTCACTCTTCATGTCCTATTTTACACTCTTTTCAGATATTTAATGATAATATTTTAAAGATCAGAATCAAGAGATGCGTGCGGACTGCCATCAAACTGCGAAAGAAGTACTTTTACAAGGTTGATTCTATTAATTATCTACCTTCTAACTTCTTTGTTCCTATAATATGTAGCATTTGTGCTGGGAAATTATGGTTTCTCTTATCATTATTTTGGTTCGTAGTCAATGGACATACTGAGGAATGCTCTATTTTCTCTTACATATATTTCCTGCATTTCAGTTATAAAATGAGCATCAAAATGACTTTTTTTTTCTTTTTTTTTTTCAATTTGGAAAATTTTACCTAATTGCTGAAGCTGTATAATGTGTTGAACTGTTTAAGATGAAATAAACTTTATTTTGAATTCTATGCTGACCTTGACTACCTCTTCGATGTATTATTTGCTGTATACAATAACATATAATTAAATTCAAATTTAAATGTTAAACGTATGACCTCAACATGTTTCTGTTTTTCCAATTATCCTCGGTGCTAATATTTAATCCTGCTTGAAACAGCTAATCAAAAATAGGAGTTCAGTTGCTCAGAATGGCAGTTAAATTCTGATGTTTGATTTGTAAGTAGATGAAAAATGCTTTTCCTTGGAACCCTGAGAATGCTGATTAATTGGGAGTGAATTTTTGGACGGGATTTATTTGTCATCATAGACTATTTCTGAGAACTCATAACTAGTGCTCATGGAATCTGAAAGCATGCAAACGTCTTCCTGGAGGTAATTAAAGTTTTTGTCTTTTCTCAAAGTCAGTCTTTTCATATTTGGAGTCATATTTGTGTGTTATGAACGAAACCATTAACTTTTAAATTCGTTCTTCTGCTTCGAGAAAATGTTTATATGTCACATAGTTTAACTCTTCTTGGAGATTCCGTGATGGTTCTAATCAGACTAGTTTACTAATTCATCTTCTACTCTGAGTTTGGGAACTTGTAAGCCAGCTGAGTAGGTACTAATGGCTTTTATATGTTAATAAAGGAGCTTCTTTATCATGATCTACTCAACAATATGTCAGAAAAACTTTGTTACATGCAAAGGACAGATGCAGGTTTAGATGGTTAGATATCTGATCTATGCTACCGCACTTATAGTGTATATAATGCTATCTGGTTTGCACTTCGCTGAGCGGGGAAAAGTTAAGTTGCCAATCGGAAACTAGTTGGAAAAAAAACTTTTTTGTATTTATTTTCTTACTTACATTGAAAACTGAAATCTCCTCTGTTGGTGGTAGAATAAACGTCCTGTCTAGTGATGTCAGCCTCTTTGCAGTAGAGAATTTGGTCTATTTTTTTAGATCTTATAGATGTGGGAAAGCATATAGGTTTTGTCGTATCTATACATATACATTTTTTTTTTAATGTTGTTGTTTGCTCTCTCTTTAGCCTGCTCTGTGTTTCCTTTCTCTACCGTCCTGTATCTTTAGTTGATGTATACTGTTTTACGAGAGTTCTATTTCCTCCCTTTTCCGCAGGACTATGAAGAGCGATGTTTGTTCTGAATGGTGATGCAGGTTAGGATACGATAGCACACACTTTGATGATTTATTACTTACGAAAAGGAGTGACATTACGTATTGTCATTTTTTTTTGTCGTGTTAACCCGGAAAAAGGATATATTATTACGCACAAAAGCCTTTTGCTTTTAGATGATTCTCTCTTGTGAGATTTTCATCAAAATCCATAGTCGAATAGTTAAAATAATGAAGCTAGTGAATGAGCTGAGTAGACTAGAAAACGCACTTTTAAATTAAACTTGTGTTGCATTATACTGTTTTACAGAATTTATCTCCCTTCTCTCCTTCTTAGTCAAAATTTTCTAATATTATACGAATGGAAATTTTATATGTCCAAGAGTATTACATTTTATTCTAAAGGTATTAATTTTAATTAATAAAGGTATTCTTTTTTACTAAATTAGTTTTGATTAATAAAAATCGTTTATTATGCAACGAAAGAACATAAGCCTTTAGAATGGGTTTACTCTTGGGCCGGTCTTAGGTTGAAATTGAATTAAAATATGTTTATGCCATAAAATCGTGGCTTCATTGAATTGTTGTACAAAATGATACTGCTTATTACGCATTTTATAGTACATGTCCTGTCAATACTTATTAATGTCATTAAATTAAATGATATAATAATAAATTAAGGGTTAATTACGGGAAAAAGTCATCATGCTTCAATTGCAAATAAGTTTAAATTTTTAAAGTTTAGCAAAAAAAAAAAAGTATATAACTTTAATAAAGAGATTGCAAAATTTTGACCCTAAATTCGTGGAAAATAAAAAAAAAAAATAAAATGGTAAAGTAGAATAAAATATATATGAAAGAAAATTCATGGTGGATAATAAAATTTAAAAAAAAAGTTAAAAGTTAAAATAAAATCGGGAGTGGAGATTGTTCTTCTCTGTGTTTCCTGACATTCCAGCCGCCGGTCACCACCCACTGCTGCAACCATTCGCCGGCAGTTTATCGCTGCAGATTCGCTTCCTTGCCGGAAACTCGAACCCACCATTGCCTGCCAATCATTTCTTCATTTCTTACCCTCTTATTCCTAATCGACCTCACTCTTCCACAACAGTTTTCACCATTTTTAAATTCTTATTAAACTTGAACAGTTGCTATTCACAACTCATAAGCCACATTTCATAGCATACAATACAAAAAGCTTGATATTAGGATATTTCCCTTTCTATGACGGAATTCAATTCCACTATCTCATATATCGACCCACACAGTGGATTATGCAAATCCAACTCCACCTTCTATAGCAAACGCCACCCAACTCCCCTCCAATCAATCACTCGATGTCATCACCTTCATCTCATCCCGGGCCCATCACGGTAAGGTTGTCTACATCGTCGCCGCCACCGCCCACCACTTCACCTTTGCCATCTATGGAGCGCCGTCGACGCCGTCTCCACCTCCCTCGTCGCCGACTTCGGCATCCGCAAAGATCACGTCATCCTCCTCCTTACCCCCAATTCCATCTACTTCCCCATTGTCTGCCTCGCCGTCATGTCACTCAGCTCCATCATCACCACCACCAATCCCCTCAATACTTCCGGCGAGATCGCCAAGCAGATCGCAGATTCGAAGCCGGTGTTGGCTTTCACTATCCCGCAGCTCCTCCCTAAACTCGCCGATTCAGCTCTCCCAATTGTCATCCTCGGTAATTACAATGCTCGGAGCGATTCAAATTCGAACAATCTCACAACAGATCAATCTGCACTACTTGCTTTAAAAAATTCCATCACTGTGGAACTACAGAGGTTGCAGGTGGTGGCTTCGACGACTGCATGATTTCCGGCGGTTGACGGAGTTGGGTGACGGACGACGGTTGATGGACGTTGTCAAGATGGGTGATATTTCATCAGAGAGAGGATAAAAAGTTGAGAGAGAGATGTACTTTGGTTTAATTAATTTTTTTTTCAAATTTAGGACAGTCAAAGTTGGTCAATATCGATGCTTTATTTGCAATCATTTTTTAAAGTTATGTAATTTTTTGCTGAACATCAAAGGTTTATTCTTATTTACAATTGAAGTAAAGGCGGGGACGTTTCCGGTAATTAATCCATAAATTAAATACTTAATGGTATTTTATCAAAGTGTATGACTTCATTCATGCGTGGATTAAGCTACTATTTAGATGTCATGTAATGCTTAGTATGATATTTTCTATGCTATTTTATCAGATGAATGATACATATAATAGAAGAAAAAATCTATTCCCTAAATTAGGGATATAAATCTTAGGGGCATGGGGTTAGATTTTTTCCTTCTAATCACGTGTCAATCTTATAAGAAATGGTATATAAGATGTAACACTAAAATATTACGGAACATTTTGTACATTGACATATATAATTTTGATTTTGAATAAGTCTTATTGGATGTGTTTATTGTACCCAAAAACATTATAAAAAAAAGTTATATATTTCAAATATATATTGAAAAGAGGGAGTATTATTTTTTCTACCATCACTTAAAAAAAAGGTTACATAAAAGTTTTATACTCAAAATTTTAGTTAATAATTAAAGGTCCATAATCACCCCAAACGAAACACAACCATACCCTTTTATAAGTGAAAATGGGAACGAGCATGATTAGGATGAAATGATGAAATCAACTCTCTTATTGACAATTAATTAGATTAAATTGGTGAGATAACTTTTATTGATGTTATACTTGTAGAAAATGAGAAATGTAATTTAAGGGTGATTCTTAGTTTACGACAGCCATGGGTCCTTTTACATGGAGTGTGTATAGTGCATATTCCCATTTAAAAGAGTCGCCGGTAACCCGTGGTTACCTAAATAAACCTCTAAATTTAAATGAAAATTTAGATTATATTAAAAAATTATAATGTATATGCAATCACACCATGTGTTTACTAATTTCGAGAATTACGAACTTGTCCCAACAAGTTGTGTATACAATAATCTATCATTAGAACATCTCCAAAAACTCATTTAAAATAAAAAAATATGCATATTTTAAAGAGGAATACAATAAAAATATGCTTCAACCCACTCTTTATTTTAACTTTTTAATTTAAAGAGTCATCTCCACTCTTCAAATTTGAAGAGCACAAATCACTCTTTATAATTTATTATTTCATTAAATACATTTAATTATTAGTGTTTTCATTAAATAGAAGTAGTTTAAACAATCAATAAAAGAGAAAATAATGTAATAAATTAAAATTGGAAAACAAATTTTAAAAAATTTGTTGGAGCACAAAAAAATTATGACTTTTTAAAATTAAAATCACTTTTTATATTGTGAAAATGATCTTCAAATTTTGAAAAGTTTCTTGGAAATGCTCTTACTCTTTAAATGTTTGATGAAATGCATTCTCTCTCTCTCTCACTTTATATTTGACCTACTTAACTGATGTTTCCATTCAAGAAATTGAATTTATCACTGTACCCAATCGTGCCAATTTGGTTATTTATCTTGCAACCAACTCTTTTTTTTCCTTTTAAATTTTTAATTGCTCTCGTAAATGGGTCCCATCCATTGTGCAATATGTAGGTAGCATTGACGTGTATTTTTTTTGTTTAATGCAAGAATGGTCCTTTTTTTTTTAATCGGTAAAATTATACTCCCTCCATTCCATTCATATCCTTTTCAAAGAGGATCTTTTACTTTTTGCACGTGATTTAAGAGTATTATTATTTAATATATGGTGGATAGTTGTATTAGTGAAAATGTAGGCCCCATATTTTTATTGTATTAATGAAAATGTATGGATCGTGTAAAAAAAAAAATGAGATTCTTTGGGTAGGATGTCCAAAATAGAAAAAAGACCAAACAAAGAGATCTAAAATTTGCGGCAAAATAAAACTTTTCTTCGCTGATTTTGGCGACGAATTCTAAAATTTTCGTCGCAAAACAAGTTAGCTACGCTCCTGTAGTGTCGACTTGTGGCGACGAACAAATTTCATCGCTAACACACTTTAGCGACGAAATATCATGGATAACGACGAAATTTTTTCATCGCTATTCTTCCGTTTTCTTGTAGTGAGTATTATTCATTATGGATACAAGAGATTAAAAATAATATTAATAAAAAAATAAGTTTACAACGATTAACATCCTAATATTTTTATTAGATTAACTAGTCAATTACAAAATGAAATATTAGAGCAATGTATCTTATTTACGTAGAACTAACTTAAAGTCTAAACTTAATTAATATCTCTCAACAATTTTTTTCAAAGTCTAAACTTAATATCTTCCAATAATTTTTTGGACAGTAAACTCCATGTAATTAAATATTAAAATCAACATTGTTACCGTCATTTTTTATTTTTTATTTTTTTCCTCTTAAGATTCGACTATTTGATTAAAAACGTTAATAGGTGCTAATAATTCTTATGGTGAATTAAAAAAAAATGATGTCCCAAAATTATGTTAAAATTTATTTATTTGTAGCAACATATGCATAGATTGGTGTGTTGTTTATGCAGATTTTCAGGTTAAACTGACTTTTTTAAGGTTCGAATTGTGCGAGCATCAAACTTTGAATCCCATGATTCGATCCAATCCTTACCAGTCTTAAATCATATGTTTAAATAATTAAAGAATCACTTAGTGGGCATGCTATATAGTATTATATTCTTATTCTCTTTCTTTATATATTAGTATATATTATTTTTAATTAATTATAGTTTCGAAAACTAGCATGTAGATGGGTAATTAATGTTGCTGTTTATTGGGTCCACTAAGACTTTGATTTGAAGGTGATATTAGTAAAATAATCTTAGTTCATTTTCCATTATATATGGAATAATCTTTTAATATTTTTAAACCAATAATATATGTGCACGCATAAATAATTATAAATCGGAGGGATCAGATAAAAACAAAGGAAATTAAAATAATAAAGAAATGTTTAAATTAACTTAATTTAAGGTTTAGATAGCTAGAGTTTGATTTGAAAGCATTTAAAATGAAGTATATATAAAACATATTCTATTTGAATTTTGACTTTAATACGAGATGGTGGTAATGATTACCATCATATCCATGAAAACGCAACCTAATATTTCTTTAGAAAAAGGTGGCATGCTCTTATTGGTAGCTTAGTTGTTGCAAAATTACGAACCGAAAAGTTCACTTGTTGATCATTATCCGAAATAAAAGATGGGAAAGAAAAAAGGCAAAAGCTCCCGTGCGCCCGGGGACACGGAAAGATGCTCCGTGTCCCCATGTGAACACAACCCTCCCCTCCAATCCTATTTAAACCTATGTATTGCTAGGAGTTTAAATTGTAAAGGGGCATGAAAATTGTAAAGGCGCACAGAATCTGCTCCGTGCGCCCGGGTGCACAGGAGTCTCACTCAAGAAAAAATATATAAACGTCAGATAGTTATCTTAGCCATTTGCCATGAATGTCACAAAATTCACAACTCAAAAATAATATTTATAGTACTCTTCAAATTAATCTACATATAAATATATTGCATTCTTTAATTTTGCGTACAAAAATCAAATGTTGATCAAGAGAATATCTACTAGCTAGTTACTAGACATAATTCATAAACTTCAACCTATATTTTCATATATAACATGTTATTCATTTAATTAAACTTATCTTATATCTGAGTGTCCTGTTACTTTTTTTTATGTATTAAATGAGTGATATATAAATCTCAATTTTTTTTAAAATTGATATTTACTTTGATTATAAATTTTATAATATTTTAAGTACGTTTATTATCCAATAATTTGCAATAACAAATATAATATCAACTAATAGTATATTAAACCGCTTTACTCTTAAGTTTGTTTTTGCATAACATGTTACTAGTATTCAATAATTATATTATTAATAATTATTTCAAGCAGCCAGAATTGAAAATATTATTTTTTTAATATTAATTTATGGAATCCTGAAAATAAGAAATAATCTGGTTGTAATAATTGAAAAGCAGTAGTAGTGCGCAAAGGCTATATTTAGACTATTGAATTTGTTAATTGGCTACACGCACCGGTCTCAATTTTCGCATAATATTGTGGAATCCTATGCTTAGTTAAGCTGACCCACCTAATTAAAACGAGTTATATTATTATTAAAATATGATTATTAAATAAATTATATATATATATATATATATATATATATACTCTCTCCGTCCTGCACCAATGTGCATTTTGCTTTTTGCACGTAGATTAAGGAGTATTATTATTTAATGTGTGGTGGGTAGTTGTATTAGTGGGAATGTGGACCTCATATTTTAATTGTATTAGTGGGTGAGTGTGGGACCCATGTGTATAAAAAGGAAAGGAAACCCTCTGGGTGGGACGATCAAAATGGAAAAAAGAGATCCTTGGTGCGGGACGGAGGTACTCCCTCCGTCCCGCACCAAGGTGCATTTTGCTTTTTTGCACGTAGATTAAGGAGTATTATTATTTAATGTGTAGTGGGTAGTTGTATTAGTGGGAGTGTGGACCCCATATTTTAATTGTATTAGTGGGTGAGTATGAGACACATGTGTATAAAAAGAAAAGGGAATCCTCTGGGTGTGACGACCAAAATAGAAAAAAGAGACTCTTGCTGCGGGTCGAAGGGAGTATATATATATATATATATATATATTTTTTTTTTTTTATGGGTAAGTAAATTATATATATTGTTAGTTAAAATATATTTATAGTGAATTACTTCTTATAATTAATATTCTAAAATTATATTTTAATGTGTAATTTATTATTCTTTAACTATCAATAAACATATTTTATAGTGTAGGTCTTGTGTGAGACCATCTTACGTGAGACCGTTTTTCACTTTTTAAAATAATTATCACTTTCGCTATATAATGTTATCACTTTTTATTTATATTATAAATTGTTCATGAAAGAGTATTATCACTTTTCATTAATTTATTATCATTTTTCTTCATAAAAATTATCACTTTCTGACCTTCTCACGTAAGCCCTTACGTGAGACGGTCACACGCAAGTCTTTGTCATTTTTATATCGGTATAATAATTATAATTTAATCATACTATATATTTTCTTGTGAAAAATATATCTCATGTAAAATGGAGTAATCAATATTCGTGAAATTTGAAAAAATTACTAAATTAGGTTCTTGGGCAGATGGGTATTCGAAAAATGCATTTTTTATTTAATTTCGTTCATAATTTTTTTTTTATCACCTTTCGATTTCATATATATTACCAACGACAGCTTCTATTTGCTATCAGATTTGTTTGAATTACTCACGACACATATATAAGGGTGACCGAAATAAATTTTAATTATATCATTAATTTGTTAGAGAATGATTTTGCCTAAACAATAATACAATTCTCAGAAACATTGCGCGGAACCTTATCCATTAATTAATTATATAAATTGGAAAGATGAAATAGTTTTTTATTTGGCAAACATTTTAAATTTTAATGTGTGGGAGAGACGGGATGAACTCTGTAAAATAATAATAGATGATAATATTTTATTAATTAATATATTTAATTGATAAAAAATGATAGTTTTTCTAGTGAAAATTTTATGAAAAAATGAATAAAAAAATACTAATATTATATTTATTGAAAATTTAACTAATTAAAAAAAATTCCTTGTGAGATGTGAGATGGACTTTGCTTTTTATATGTTTTAATTTATTTATTTTTTAACCAAAATATCTTTTGTATTGATTCTGAGTTGAATTTAAAACCTATATTTTAATTTGATTGCAAAGAACGAAATGTTGATACAAAATTGTTTTTAAAAGAAAATTTTTATCATTTATTCACGTGATTGATTTTTGTTTAGATATCTCATAATAATAACTGTTGATAATTTAGTTAAGGATTAATTGCAAACAAAAAAACAACCTTTATTTTTATTGCAAATAAATCATAATTTTTGAGAAATTACAAAAAAAAATCTCGACCTTTAAGTTTCGTGCAAAACGCACCCAACGGGCAGGAGTGGGCTGCCCGACGTCTGACGTAGCGTTGACCTTCGTCACGTCAGCTTTGAGTTTATTGAAAAAAACCTCAACCTTTACTTCTATTGCAAATAAATCCCAACCTTTGAGATTTTGGCAAAGTAACCTTCAAATTTTTTATTATTTTTTTAAAACCAATGTAATAAAAAAAATTATGTTTTATATTAAAATTATATTCTAAAAAAATATTATGCAGTAATATATAAAACTTACATTTCAATGCTTACGTTTGTTTCAATGTTTATATTTATTTTTTGCAAGTTGATTAAGAAATATAATATTTTAATGGATAGTATGTTTAAAGATATAATATTTAATGCAAGTGGGTAAGTGTATTATTATTGTATGTAGGTTTCATGGTAGTATATTAATTGTTTTAGGCGAACCATATGCCAAAAAGAGAAATGTAAAGATTAAAATGAGGAGTCAAACATAAAAATATGTAAAGATTTAAATGGGCAGAGGGAGTACATGAAAATTTGATTTGTATAAATTAAAATTTAACTAATACTATTTTTTGTCCGTATAAAATTATGAGTTTATAAATTAAGTCTACATAAATTATAAATTATTTTTTATATAAATTTTTTGTCATATAGGGAGTACATGAAAATTTGATTTGTATAAATTAAAATTTAACTAATATTATTTTTTGTCCGTATATAATTATGAGTTTATAAATTAAGTCTACATAAATTATAAATTATTTTTTATATAAATTTTTTGTCATATAAATATATATATATATATATATATATATATATATATATTGTCATATTAAATATAATATATTATTACGAAAAAAATTTAAGACATGTTCAAAAATACTTTGATTTTATAAATTATAAAAAATTTATAATGCATAAAATATTTTAAAAACTAAAATAAATTTATTATTTTATTTAATATTTTTTTAGAATTTAAATTTTAAATTTTAAATATAAAATATAATGAATGCAATTTAAAATAAAAAATAAAAATTTGATGGTCTTTTTTGTCAAAATCTCAAAAGTTGGGATTAAATCGCAATTTAAGTAAATGTTGATGTTTTTTTTTTTTGCTATAAACTCAAAGCTGACGTGACAAAGATTAACGTCACGTCAGACGTCGGGCAACCCTCTCCTGCCCGTTGGGTGCGTTTTACACAAAACCTAACAGTCGATTTTTTTTATAATTTCTCAAAGGTTGAAATCTATTTACATTAAAAATAAAGGTTGGTTTTTTTTTTCAATTAACCCTTTATTAATTAAATAGGCAACAGCATGACCATGACCATGATGCTGCCTCGTTCTTTCTACTGTTGTTGTTTCCAAGAAACTCAACGTGATGGTATAATTAATTAGATCTAATTATATATTTAATTTAACCATTTTATATTTAGCAAAATATTGATAGATAGATCCAGCAAAATTTGCATCAATTTATTTATTTATCTAAGATTCATGTTTCCAAGAGTCACATGCTTACATAATCAATACACGAAAAATATTGCTCATCATCAATGAATGAGAATGGATCCAGTGACAGTGATGGCATGATAATAGGTATAAAATTAAATTGAAATTAATTCTAAAATTTAAAGTTGGTTTGTTATTAAAAAGAGTTGGTCTCTTCTGTCTTTGAACACACCGTTTCTCATGAAAACACAAGAATTTAATACTATAAATTCTTATGTTCTTATGGGCACTATGTATCCCGGGACACACAAGTTTTTGCCAATTAAAAATCTATTAAAAATTTATAAAAGTTGTAAATCTCTTTTGGTGATTGGTAAAATCGGCAAAATGAATTTTAGAGTACATGTAATATTTTCTTTGTGTAGTTTCTCCTTTAACTTGTAACTCTTGTATTTTGAGGTATGCCTTATACCTTAAAATCCTTATTAAATATTCATTCCTTTACCAATAAAAAATAGGTATAAAAATAAATTACGTAAACATTAGTGTAATTCGCGTTCACCTTGTACCTAGATTTTACTGTATTTTATTTACAAAAATTACTTTTTAATACATGAAAAATTACATTATAGAGAGATAATTTTTTTAATATATAAAATATTATTCATTAAAAGAATAATATAAAAAAATTGCAATATATCAGAATTTAAAGAGTAATATTTTAATGAGATACTCTCTTATGAGACGGGTTGACTCATTACTAAAGTATGCTTAATGTATAGATAAAATATGCTTATTTATAGTTAAAGTATGTTAATAATAAATTATATTATAACACGCTAAAATTATACTTTAATGTATATTAAAGCATACTTTAGAAAGCATACTATAACAACAATTTAAACATACTTTATCTATTCAATAAGCATACTTTAGTGATGGGTCGACCCGTCTCACAAATAACCTGTCCTATAAGAGACTTTGCCTATTTTAATTATCTCTCCAAAAATAATTTTTAATGCACTGATCGAAAATTAGGGTATCTGGTAAATCGGTCTCTCATTAAATTATATTCCATATATTTATTTTAAAAATAAAAATGCCAATTAATTAGAGGGCATATTTTGATAAAATTTAACGCATTAATTAGTCATTTTGACATTGATTTTTATCAAAATATTATATTTTTTATAAGTATGTTTTTTTAGACCAAGATACCAATAAATATATATAGAATTAAATATGTCCAGGAATAAATAAAACGTGCCGTCTGTGATTAGTCAACAACAATATTATGGAAGTAAGAATTTATTCTAATTCCACTAAGTGTGAAATAATTGGGTTCTCAATTTATGCTTTGACCTAAACATTATTTCCACACAAAATCTTGTTAGTTCACTCTTCATACTTTACTCTAGCCCGCCATCATTATAACTTTTTTATTTATTTATATTAAAAATCCAATAACGCTTCAATAGAATTTCGACCAGTGGAAAAACAAAAAGAATTCCAACAAGTGGATGACTCGATGTTACATGGGTGAGTAAGGTTCATTAATTCAATGATCATGTATGATGTAAATTTGAATTTACACAAACTTTTTCTATAAGAATTGGAAAAATAATTATATTTTAAGAATACATTTTAAGGGTAAATATTAAATATTAAAAAAAGATCTATTTTAAGAATAAATTCTTGCACACCTTCTAATTTTTTTTCTATCTAGTTATTTATGCACATTTTTCTAAAATAATAAATAACATAATACATTACTATTTTTTCTATTTTATAAATAATTTTACACTTATTTTGTATATGTTTTATAATTAAACAAGTTCATATTTGAAGAAAGAAAAAACACTCAATTTCAATAAATTTTCACACATAATGAAGTTAAGCAATACTCCCTATAACCCATAATTAGCAACTGACAATTATCTATGGTCACACATAATAGTAGTAATTGGGAACTTTAGTATGGCCGGTGTTGAGTAGTTCTTCTCTTTCCCATAATAAAGTTTACAATTACCTTAGATACAGAATTTAAAAAAAAAAAATTATTTGATTTTAGGGGTAGTTTAGTATTTTAACTACTCATTTATTCCATAAACAAATTCACACTTATCATTTTTGTCTATTCATAAATAAGTTCATACCTCAAAATAAGAAAATGGATACAATCCAATAACCCCACAACACACTTTAATTTTAAAATTGTCATTCCTCTACAATTCACATAACTAAATTTATACTCCCTCCGTCTCATCCTAATAGTTACATATTTCCATTTTGGGCGTCACATCCTAATGATTACATTTCCCTTTTTAGCATATGAGACCCACATAAATTAATTAATTCTCTCTCCATGGACCCACACATCCCCACTAATACACCTACCCACTTTACATTAAATTATTATTATTTCTATCACCTCAATACATATTAAAATACTATATTTATTAATCCCCGTGCAAAAAGCAAACGTAACCATAAGGACGGAACGGAGGGAGTAATTTATAGAGTATTATCTAAAAATTTTAACTACCCATTAAAGTAAGTTAAAAATCAATTTTCTATAATTACGTCCGTATCTATAGAAAGCGTAAACTTCTTTATGAGATAGGGTGAGTAATAAATAGTAAATTATAAAATAAGATATATGAATTGTAAAGGGATGATAATTTTAAAATTAAAGTATATTGTGGGTTTGTAGAGTAGTGTTATTTTCTAATTTAGTGTGTAAACTACTCCCTCTGTCCCACCGAAAGGTCACTATTTTACTATATTGGGCGTCCCATCCAAATGTCATCATTTTCCACTTTTAGTAAAAATGTACAACATGTGGCACATCACTCACTACTAATACAACTACCCACTTCACATAAAATAATAATACTCATTAAATTACGTATAAAAAGTAATCGGTAACGTTTGGACGGGTCGGAGGGAGTAGTTTGTAAAACGAATAAAAATAGCAAATGTAAATTTGTTTATAAGATGTAAAAAGAATTAAATTAGAACAGTCAAAACTATGAGTATAAAGTATGATGAAAGCAGCATGTGAATGGTCTGAAACTTAACAGAAGAACAGAGCACAAAGGACGTGGTACCTTGTTCAAACTTCTAGGACTGCAAAAAGACCTCATTAATTTCCATGAAAATCCTAACTCCAATGATGCTCATATCATTACTGCAACTGTAAATGTCAATTTTTCCACCACACATACTTAAAGTGAAATGCACACCACTTTAAAGTGAAATCCTTTTCCCCTGGCCAATAACTAAGCAAGACAAACAAAGCATAAAGAAGCTCCAAAATCTTTCTTCTTTTTCCCAAAAATATTAAAGAAAAAGATTAAAGAAATTCCATAGATGCTGTCAATGCGTCACCCCCCACTTCCCCTTTTCCCTAAAGGAAGTATCTTTTTCCTCTTCTCTCTAAACCCAGAAAATATTCAACTCTCCACTGTCAAATTCCATTCGGAAAGCAACAAAATACTTACACTTATGCATATGTATATTATAAGCATAATACAAAAAGTGGGTGTGATTAGTGATTGCGCATCTTTTCAACATTGTATGAAAGTTTATGGGGTGCACATATGCAGTAAAATAATCAAAGCTTAATCTCTACGTAGTTGTGTAGTTTTGATATAGAACTCGAATATTTTATCTTTCAATCGTTTGATTTAAAGGTAAATTATTGCTTGTGTTTTAAGGTGGTGTGGTTTCTTTAATACTATGCTCTGTTTGGCTCCACAGAGAGTTAAATATTGCGTTTGGTGTGTGTGTAAATTATACATATGTTTGTATGTACGTATGATGTATGTATAAATGCCATGTTCAATATTCAGGCGCGTGCAACCAAAATATATAAATAGGCACACAAAAAAGTTGCTCCCATTTGTATACTATTTCCTTCTTTTTCCTCCTTAATTCCTACGTGCACTTCAGATTCCTCTACTACTTTTTTCCCCCTTCACCTTCTCACTACTTCAATTTCAGTAGTTTGGAGAATCTTTAAACTCAACTGGTTCCAATTGCTGACAATTGATCCTCGATTTCTTCGCAAAAGGGTCTTGTTTTTACTGTTTTATTTATGTAATGATGTTCCCCCCCTTTTCTTGAGCCCCCTGAAGTAGGTACATATTTATTGATCATCAGGCAGTATAGAACTGCGATTTGTTGGTGCATGTTTGTGTTTTGATGGCAACCTCAAGTGGGGGTTACAAAGATGTGGTTAATAAGCAGAACCATGGCTCTGCTTCTTCATCCTATAATGGCAACTCTGTGCATGGAGAGTGGGGTGTGCCAACTTTCCAGCATCAGCAAACAATTTCCATGGATTGGACACCTGAGGAACAGATTCTATTGGAAGAGGGTTTATCTAAGTGAGTTTTTTGACTGATTTCTTGATTTTTCTGGAGATCTCCTTTTGTTTTTTTCTGAATATAATCTCTCTCTCTCTCTCTCTGTAAGATGATGTTACTGGTTGATTCTTACTGCTTGAAAAGATTTTGATTGATTCTGCTGGTTTTTTTTTGGATTTGGGATTCTTTGTAGTGATTTGTTTTGTTAGTAGAGATCAAAAAGAGAGTGTTAATAAATTTTTTTCAGATTGGTGTGTGATTTTTGGAAATTTCTTATAGCTCTCTTGCCCTAATAAAGAACCACATGCCCACATGGAGATTAGCTTAAAGGACTTCTTGAGTAATTAATCTTTGCTTTTGAATTAAGTTTCCCTTTCTGCTTTTAAATCTCTATTGCCTGCTCACAAGTTTCTTTCCCAGATTGGTTTGTATGACTCTCTCTCCTCTGCCTCAATAAACAACAAGATCTCTCTCTCAGCTCTTTTGTCATCATCATCGAATATCTGCATTAGTTTGATTTAATTTGTAAGCTTTAGATCAAACCTCGTGGTGAATACTACATAGTGTGATGGATGTTGATTCTATTGGATTTGAAGGCTTCACATGAAACTTTTTCCATATTCAGATTGATCTACTGATTAAGAGATGAGATTACTTTTGTACATATTCATCTAGTTTTTTAGTTGAGTCGTTTCTGCAACATCTAATTTTCTTTCTACGGGGGATTGGTGAAGGGGGGAGGGCAGGAATGGGGAATAGGATGGGTAGGTAAGACATTTATTTACATTGCCATTTGTCGTTTTCGAGTTCATATGGTCCTTCCATCTTGCATTGTCCATGCATCAACTCCATGTAGATTTGGTAGCATGCCACATTTTACAGTTAATGATGTTTAAATAATGTAGCTAAAGTAAGACCATAGTACACTAAATGCCAGATACTATGAATATGTATCATATACAATTTTTCAAACTGGGTTAGTTTTGCTACTAAACAAAACAGAGCATGTTTTTATGTATACTAATTTAGTTTAGTGATTTCAAGCATATCAAAATGCGTACACATCTTTATGTTGGATTCTGATAGATTTTCCATGTCCTTTTATCAACACCTTAGATATGCCTCCGAGTCGAACATTATTCGCTATGCCAAGATTGCTGTGCAGCTGAAAAATAAGACCGTAAGAGATGTGGCATTACGCTGCAGATGGATGACTGTAAGTTTTTCAATTATCAAGCCTTTTCAGTCAACCCACATACTGCTTTCTCAATACTTTATTATGTTATCCAAGAATACTTACATATGCATGAAAAAGTCCGTTGCAACTACCTTGTAATTCTAATCTTAGGACTTGTAAACTGAACAAAAAACGACTAAGATGTATTGATCTGGATTATTGAGTTAGTAGCTCACTGCATAGATAATTAACCTATGGTAGATATCCATAAGTTAGTCCGAATCATTGGTTAATGATGAATTGATTGGTAAACTGTTTATTTTAGTGTAGCTATCTTGAGTGATTCATTCGACTCTGCAGAAGAAGGAAATTAACAAGAGACGGAAAGAGGACTTCAACGCGAGGAAATGTAAAGATAGAAAGGTAAGCGCACTCCTCAAGTTCATTCACTATTTTGCTTGAGCTTCAATTTTTGCTTTTTCGATTTTTTCTTCTTTCTTTCTTTGTTTTGTTTTTTTAGCTTTTTTTCCCTAGACTATAGGGCAGTTCATCTCCACTAGTACCGCTATCAATCGACAGCTTATAGATGAACCAATACTCCTATGTATCAGCTACTCAATTTGATCTTCCACAGTTTACAAGAGAGTCTCCTGAGTGCTGTCAATGGTATTAAACAGTAGTGGAAAACTATATTGCTTTATATTTTCATGATACAATGTTGGTTGATAAGACAAATACTACAAATGACTTTTACATAGGTGTAAGATTTTGTCAATATTGACTTTGTGTAAGAATACACAGCTTGGTGGGAGAGCAAGATCCCATATAAGGGCATTTTTTACATCCTTAGAATTTCCAATGAATAAAATAATGAAGAGGCAACATACTAATGTAGAATGGCCAACACAAACTTAAAGGAGGGTCTTAGTAAGATCATAGACGGACAGATGTCGAAAACAAGAAAAGACCACATAGTTGCTCAGTTAAGGCTTCCTTCTTCCATAAACCGAACTACCAAATGTTAACTTTCGATTAAATTACATGGAGCTTTGATCATAAACATCCCAGGGAACAACTATGAGGGCTATGAGCATTCTCTTGAATTCTTCTAGTTTATAAAACAATTCAGTTTCTGGTATACATTGATATTTGATTGATAGCTTCTTTAATGATTATTAAGCCATTTTGGGCTGATCAACTACCAATATGTGACTTAGTATGCCACCTTGTTACTGCATCTTTCATGGAGATTTCTGAAGCTCAAAGGAATATGTGCATTTTATTGTCAGGATAAGTTGATTGAGTCTTCAGTAAAACCCTCTCGCCTATCCATCCAATCGGGCATATCTCAAACTCCAGGAATGATTTCTAACTGCAATGATGACAACATCTTATACAATGGTAGGCTCCTATATGTTTGTTTTACTTCAATATGGTTATCCGCTACTCATGAACTTCCGTACCCATGATTGATCTTGAATTACTGCAAACTTTTAAAAAAGCCCATTATCTTAATCTCATCTATGCAGCATGATATATATACGGACTAAAAGATTAAGATATATTCAATCGTTATATGAATTACCATATGATGTTTGCTTCAGAAACATGGTTTTAATCCTTTATAATTTTGATTTCAACGACTTCAACACGTTTCGCTTCTTGCTGATATTTGTAATATCAGATTTGTAATATCAGCAAGAGCAGCTCTTATACTTCATTAACTATTGTAGTTCATTTATTTGAAGATGAAAACTAGATGATTCAAACATAAATGTTACAAATGGTGTATCTTGATGTATTATTAGGTGGTTAATTTCTATATATGCTATAGAAAGTTTGAAAATTTGGTGTCATGCATCAAATTGGAGTAAACACTTCCATTCTGAAAGGCTGATTAGCTGCTGTTCAACACACTTGATTTTCTATATCTGCAATGTTAAGTTAGCAACATTATGCTCTATTACATTTTCGTATGGATCAGCAATTCATCTATCGGTATTTTGAACACAGATATAGGCGGAGCCACTCGCCAGCTGCTTCAGCAGAATGTTTGGACTTTCAAACAGATATCTGCAAATATTGCCACTCATCATGTAATGTTTTCAGATCATTTTCATCCTAATCTCTGCACTTGTCTTGATGATTGATTCTTACACTCTCTTTTCCATCTGCAAAACAAATATATAGATGAAAATTGTTTTTAATGAATGCACTCAATAAGTTCTAACCATTTGTTGTGTTAAAAAAAAAAGAATCAGTCAAAAGAAGTTTTGCAAATGGATATATGTACCCGACTTTCTCTCACTCTCTCCTTTGTTCTCTGTGTTATTCAGATACATGAAAACATCATTCTTCTGAGTCAAGCTCGAGACAACATCTTCAAAATATTTACCAAGTACGTCGTCGCATCAGCCTCCTGTCTCGTGCTAGTTTCTTGATGCATTCTTAATTTTGCTCTATCTTCACATGAAGCAAAAGGTTCAAAAGAGCCGGTTGTTCTGGTTCTTCTTGACCTACATTAGTTCGTCTTGATACTAAAACTAAGACGAGCTAATGTAAACCACATTCAAGAAACTGAGCTTCACGAATAAGCTCAAACATCCTCCTGATAAACATGCTCAACTTTCTGCCACTCGTCTTCACATACTTTTGCATACATGTATAAATATACTATATAACAGTGGATTGCATCAAATTTCAGCTTGAACGACATGGGGCCGACGATGAAGAAGATGCCTCCGCTTCCAAAAGTGAACGAAGAGCTAGCCAACACCATCCTTCCTCCCTCAACTTACACAATCCAATTATGATAAAAATGCAGAGCAATACATACATATAGCCAGCTGACATTGCTGATAATCGGGACGAAACTAGTGTTGGAACGAGTTCGATCTTGCTATCTTTGTGACAACTGAAATCATCGATGTATTGAAATGGTGACCGTTACCTTTGGAGGGATCATTTTTAGTACTACTACCTTAATCATAAAGTGGAGCAATATACAATATTCTGTTGATTTACTTACGGTAGATCTAGTAACATGATCCAGCATTAATGAATAGTAATTATATGTCAATAGTTGTTAAACATCACATGATCCACGAAAAAAGGGCCATCATTTCTCAGTTGTTTAGATTTTCCTAGATATAGATTCTTGCTCTCTCTCTCTCTATATATATATATATATACACACACACACACATTACAGACACATGGAGATAACATTATTTTAGACCTCTAAATATATCTTCTGATTTAGTCCCAACTTTCTGCCAATAATAAGTTTGGTCAGACTCACTTTTAGCGTGAGACAATTTTTACCTTTTTTTTAAATCACTTTTTTATCAAATATAAGTATTATTTTTTCTTAAAAATATTAAAACTTTTTATTTATACTATGAACTCTCATGAAATAATTTACTATACAACTATCACTTTTTATTAATTCGAATATCACTTTTTATTAAAATAATACCACTTTTTAAAAGTTTTAATTTGAGACGATTTCACCAAAATTTTTTGGCTTATGATAAAAAAGGGTTTAGGACCACACTTGAAAAGTGGCTAAACAGTATATTTATTTAAGAAATAAAAAAAATACTATTGTCCCCCACACACATATGTATCCAATTTTATAAGCACTAGATTAAAATTCAACAACCAATATGTCACATAACATTTTTATTAAAATTTTATGTGAAATCAAGAGACGAATACGTTCGAGAAAATATTGATACCTTCTTAAGTAAGTTTTTTATATTATGCATATAAATTTTAATCTCACCAAAAAAATTAAATTAATTTTTTTCTTTCAATTTTAACCACAATACTATTTTTATGCACTCTATACAAACATAGAATTACCTCTACCATTCAAAATATATACTTTTCATTTCCTAATTTTAATTGTCTTCAAAAAATAAGAAAAATATGCAGATTCACCATGAAAAAGGCAGAGAAGAGAGTTCCTTTCATTTACACAGGCAATATAATCCGCCACCGATCCATTACAAAATGAGCTGGTTAGACTGTCTCAATTTTATTAATTTAATTTAGTTTCTAAATTAATTGCTCATCATTGTATACATATACGTGCATGTATATGTATGCATATGTATGTTTGATTCTTATATTTGAAATCCAGATCCTTATTATATAGGAATCATCACAGATCTTAATATTTATTTATTTATTTATTGAGGTAAATGTGAGCTGGGTTTCAATTGCTTTAATGTATAGTACGTTCTTGCGAGATGTTGAATATGTCGTTTTTTTTTTAATATGGAAAAATTAAAGGTCTTTAATTAGATGTTCTTAATAAGATTATGAACTTTTTATGAGTTATTAAAAAAAATTAACAAAAGTCGAACGTGTTTCTTATGTTGACATTACAATTAACAAACTCCTCGATGATTTCAATTGCAAACATCTTTAATTAAAGCTCCATAATTTCACCTTTTATGTATCGTAATTTAATATTCAAAATAAACGCAAGGAAATACATTATCCATACAGTAGACGTATTGACAAATCATTTTATTTGGAGTAACATATTTTAAAATCAAACCTTTCAAGTAGGTCATAACTCATAATTATGTACTTTAGCTAGGCTGCGTTTAAAACTACAACTATGCCCTTTAATATTGTTAAATTTTCAATACAGGTGATATAAAATTGTGAGAGTTAAATACTAAGAACATCTCCAAAAGAACATGTATAATTTGAAGAGGATTTTGGAAAAAATAAAGATTCTTTAAATTTTAAAGAGCTGAAATTTTATTCCACTCCAAAAGCTTCTTTATATTTTTCCTCTTTCAAAGACTTATTCATTATATTTGTTTTAAGTAATAAAATCAAAATAAAAGTGAAAGAACATTTTTTTTACGGAAATAAAAGTGAAAGAACAATATTGGTTATAAAGTAAAACAATAAATAATAAATTGAAAGTTTCAAGAAACATTTAATTTTAAAGAGTTTGTTTCACTCTTTAAATTTAAAGAGTGAAAATCATTATGTAAAAAAAAAATTAAAATAAAGAGACTTTTGGAGACATATTTTTATTCCTTACTCTTCAAATTTTACATTATTTTGTATTTGAAGAAGCTTTTGGAGTTGCTCTAATTATGTTCATCTCAATTCATCTTTACACTTTAACGGATATCAAGAAAAGTTGCTTTTTTAACTTCGTTTTAGAATTAATTTGGTATTCTTTTGTAATATGATAAAACTTAGTTTTAGGATTAATTTGTATTCTTTGGTAATATGATAAAACTTAGTTTTAGGATTAATTTGGTATTCTTTGGTAATATGATAAATTATGTTAGTATAAGGTATTGATAGTAAATTCGAAATTAAATTGTATTATAAGGTTATTAGACATTTTGTTTTCTTTTATCTGGTGTGAAGATGAGTTGAGGACGAACGAAAATCGAAAAAGTGAAGTTGAGTTGGGTACAGAGGGAGTACATTTTTCGTTTAACTTCCAATATAGGTTATATAAACTTTCAATCTTTTATTTTTTGTAGTGTTCATTTATTGAAGGAATAGGATTTCCTCCACTAAGCAAATTTCAGATGTCCAGAAGCAGAAGATAGAGCTTAAGTAGATTTTCGTGCAGATGAGGAAAGACGATCATATTTTCTTGTGAGTTTATTCAAGAATTTCTCAGTTCACATCATGATCTTTGCTTGAACCGTCCGTGTAACTGTATTATGCCATGTAAAAAAACACAAGAAAACTGGTTAACTTCATGTATAAACAAAGCTTTCTGAAGTTTCAAACGAAAAATTCATCCATCAAAAGGCATTCAGACAAGTAACCCAGATGAATTTAATATAGTTTTCAGTATTTTGACTCGATATTCTAAATGACACACACCCGACGTAGACTACCAAACAGAGCAAGCTCGGTTAGGCCAAAACAACTTCCATCAGACACCAGTATCAACTGTTACTAAACTAAATTCAGTTTAAGAGAAATTTATCATAGCCACCATATTCTTTTGATAGAGTAGGGGTACCCCAAACTAACTCCTTGAATAATAAGTACATAATTTGGTGTCCTCATGAGAAAATGTCTGTGCATTCATGCATGCTACAGTGTTTCAGGCAAGCAAAAGCAGGCCCGACTTGCTCTCATGGTCGTTTTTTAAGTGTAGTGAAGTAGCTATAAGGCTCATAGTGATAGGGTTAGGCACTTCTATATTCTGATAATCTAGTGCAAAGAAGGTTTTGTTCAAAACCTAACCATTACCAAACAAAACAGCATATAAAGCATTGAAAACAATGTGATTAACAGGTGAAAGAAATGGGAAACTTAGGTGGAACATGGATGGCAAAGCATGTAATCTTCATTGCAGCAATCACGGCCTTAAACTTCACAAAAGTTGCAGGACTACTTACATTGGACAGTAGTTCTGAAGCAGGTGTATATGACTTCCATCTTTTCTTCATCGATTTTCTAGAGTAGAAGCTTTCAGACCACATCTTTTGCTATGAGTCGAACTTTTGGGTAACTTAACTGCAAATAAGCTGCAAGACATTGATCAGATGGCTTTCGGAATTTCAGGACGAGTTTTAACAGAATCAGGGGCCATCCCAGAAGATGACACTGTAAGAATAGACCCTTTAAACAATTTTAAAAAATACAGAGGAGGATATGACGTAAAGAACAAGCATTATTGGAGTGTAAGTATATATTTTTCTGCATCCATTCAGCGTACACTCCTCACATTCACAATCACAAATGTGAAATTCACAATATGTAAATCACACTTTAAATCAGAGACATAATGTCATTGCATGACCAGTTGAGTCAGATCACTTACTGTACCTATTCTCTTGTGTAGTCGACAGCTTTTGTAGGCGTATATGGGTTTGCCATGGCAGTATTATGGCTCCTATTTGGTCTAGGATATGGAGTATTTCTTCTAGTAATGACGAGTTGTTGTAAGCGCAGCAGAAAGCCAAGGACAAGATCATTCTTACATGACCATTGTCATCTACAGCCTCTTCTCTTGGCTATTTTCTTTACACTTATTGCAATGTACGTGACAAGAAAAAGAAATCCAGCATTTTAAATTGTTTAAGTACTAAGTGAAAGAAGTTCGAGCTTGAATAAAACATCTTGAAAAATTAATTAGAAAATAAAAGCAAAAACATATATAGCATAATAACTAGTAGTGAAGGGAAGAACTCTTGAGATTAAATGTTTGTCAACTCTTTCTATCATTTCAGAACGGCCGGTGGCCTAGTTTTTGGAGGTAATGCAAAGTTCCATTCCAGAGCAAAGACAGTGATAGATGTTATTATTGATGCAGCAGATGATGCATCCAGCACAATATATGACACAACTGGTGCTATGAAGAATATGACCATCAGTTTAAGAGAAGTTGATGGAAGTTCTCAGGCCACTCAGGCCACCGAATTTTTAAATTCCACATCCCAGAGGCTGGATACTCAGGCTGCTGAAATAGAAACACAAGCATCCAAGAACAGGGGCTTAATTTACAAGGGCCTTGATGTCATGTACGTATTTTCCTCTACATTTTTCCTGTTTGTATCAATTTATTTACTGAATGACTTTTTTCTTTTTATTTGGAAGGCATTCCGTCACGGCAGTTGTAATTTTATTGACACTTCTTGCTGTAATTTCTCTACTAGGTAAGCCCTAACAAATATCACCCTCTATTCTCATTTAAAATCAGAAGACCCTTAGTTTGTTGAAAGAACTGCCGTAATAGTTTAAGTCATAGGTTGCAATTCCTCAACTTCCGTTCTTTTCACCAAACAAAATGCTTTTGTAATACAGTATTCGGGGCTCTAAAGTTTCAGAGATTTCTTCAAGTGTAAGTACACAGAACCAGTTTCTAAATTAAAATTATATCAACTGACATAAGAGTTCCTCAATAATTTATCCTCGTGCAGACTAATTGCATTTTCCTGGATATTCACTATCTTCTGCTGGTTATTTTTTGGGATTTATTTCTTCCTACAAAAGTACGTTTTACAGTCTCCCAGCTAGGAAAATTAAATTATGTTCCATGAAATGCATGGATGTGTATGCCTATTCAACAGAATGAGATTAATATACATATACCAACCTGATCAACTAAAGGGATGCAAAATTCCAGAGTTGCGGGAGACACATGCAAAGCACTTGAGGGCTTTCAAAAGGATCCCTATAACAACAGCTTAAGTCCCATCCTACCCTGTGAAGAGTTGCTTTCTGCAAAACCAACCCTAGCTGAAGTTAGTGCAGGGATATACAACTTAGTCAATAAGGTAAGAAAGTCGGCATCTAAAAATAATTAATTTTCTAAAAATAACTAATATATCAGTTCATATTGCAGGTTAATGAAAACATATCTATATCATATGGAAACATTGCTCAGATTTGCAACCCTTTCTCTTCACCACCAATATACGAATACCAGCCATGGAGCTGCCCAGCAGACTCAGTTCGAATAGGAGACATTCCTAAGGTAAAGAAAATCAAGAAAAATAAAGCTACTTGGATCACACTCGCACCATAGCCTGCACTGCGTGTAATCCCAAGTTCCCAACTTCTTGTGTGTGTGTGTGTGTGTGTGTGTGTGTGTGCAATGTGCATGTGTGACTGGGGGGGAGAGAGAGAGCACAAAAACTCACAAAGACTAAAATAAACTGGCTTTGGCTATGAAGTTACTGAGAATGCTGGCCTGTCCTGATTCTGCGGGTACCTGTAATGGAGGAATCCTGGTTCCAGATAATTACTACAAGACAGCAGAAGCATACTGCACTTCGATACAAACATTACTTGATGCATATCCAGGCATGGAAAGCCTAATTGAGTGTCAGACAGTAAAGAATGCTTTCTCCGAAATCCTTTACAAACATTGTAAGCCATTAAAGAGATACTTACGAATGTTATGGACATCATTGGTGTGTCTTTCTTTTGCGCTAGTGGCTTTAGTTCTCACTTGGACATTTGGAGAGCACTATGAGCAAAGTCATCACTCTGCAGGTGGATCTGCTAAAACCCAATATGATGGAATGATAGAATGTGGAGCAGCTTCACAGACAACTGAACACTCAGAACACAACCCAAAAGTGTAATTCTAGTCTCTAAGAAACCTGATGAGAATGTTCACAGGTATGTAGCATATTCCTTACTTCTGTCTCCTACAACAGGAGTAAAAGACTGCCAAAATGTGGGGACAAACCCCTAAAAGTATGTAGCCATGAAACATGAAAAAGTGAAAGTGTTCTTTTTATCCAAGATCAACATATTCAGATTTTTTGCATCACCATGTTCAGCAGCCTTCAATTGCTGATATTGTCAAAATGCATTATTTGATTGGGTCAGCATCTACAGAATGCTCTAAAAAAGATTCAAATAGAAAACCATGCCATCAATAATGCCATGCCAGACTTCAACATCGTTTAGATCATAAAACTGGATGCAGCCTGTTATTTTATTAATTGAGTTCATTTAGCACAGGAAACTCAATGTACACACATTTTGATAAAGAATAATTCAGATAGTGTATATTTTCCCAAGTTTATAAATATGTAGTGGTTAGGGACTGCAGCTTCAGAGAATTAATATGTTCTAAATCGAGATAAGGTGCATGCTACAGAGCTTTATAACAAATTATAACTAATTAACATGATATTAATAATAAAACAGAAGTGACAAAACAATCTCGAATAAAGAGTATCTTAAGAAACTGTTGACTCATAATACAATGTTACTCTTTTAAAACATAATATGTTTCTAGCATGCTTATGATCTTCCAGAAGAAACATTGCAATATCAGTTAAAGGTCAAGGTCTAAAAGCCACAAAAATGATATCTATTTCAAATTGGATGTCTTCAGACAGAAACGACGGGGGATCTGTAGGACCATCGCATAAGCTGCAACCCTTCATCCAAGATTCTCTTCATCCTACAAGAAGAATTACAGCTATAAGTTTTCATGCATAATCTAAACATATTATGCAGATGATTTAAATTAGCCATGGAAAACTAAAACTCCACATGACAATGGTAAGAGAAACCTAAACCTAAGTGGAAACAACAAAAAAGGCAACATGATTCTAAGAAAGTGCTCCAAAGAGGGCTCTCTTCTCAAAATTTCTCCTGCATTACATGCCTGTAGTAAGAGGTTTCATAGTTACTGTTAGATCATCTTTGAAATAGGAACAAATAGGAAGAATGATCTAGAAAATGAAAAGACAGCAAATGCCATTTGAAGAAAAGTGGGCGGTTGTCACTGTAAAGTAGCCAAGTACACTTAGTCATGCCCTCCTACCGTCCTACGGCCACGCCATTAGGAATTAGGATATAGTCTTACAAACAGAAGAATGGTAGGCGGAATGGAATGAAAGGAAATCTGAGCTACGCAGAAGATCATATGAAATTGTTTTATAATATAGAGCATTTTGGCCAAACCAAACTATGGAACTGTTATACTCTGTCTTATACAATGTTAGCACTAAGGAAAATCTTACTTTGGGCTTCAAAAATCAAAAGATTGAGGATGGAATTCAAGGATAAAGAACAATTACAGTTCCATTTTTTGGGAAAATCTTATTTGAGCTTAATTTAATTGAAAGACCATGTCAAAGCAATTAGAATATTTTTATTAATTACTGCTAGGACAGCACCCTTAAGCTGTCAGATATTTATTCCTAAACAAGAACTTGAAAATTCTTCTTTTTGATGGAAAGGATTTGAAAGTATTTCCCACTTTCTAAATGCACACCCAGAGGAGTCAACTCAAAAAAACAGCTACTCCACCATAATTATAGTTTACATTAGAAAACATAAATCTCCCTGTCCCTGTCTCTCATGCCTCTCACTCCACTCAGAAGTAGTGTACTACCCTATCCCTTCTCCAAAAAATAGTAGTATCATAGATCATTCATAATTCTTTGCATCTCATAGCTAAACATTACCATTCTACTTATTCTAACAAACTAAACTCAATAATTTACTTCAGAATTGGCAATACGGTTCCAGATTCTTGAAGGCAGGGAAAAAACAAAACTTTTCAAACAAGAAACCGCAGATATAACACCTGAGTTGGAAAGGTTTTGTTGGAGATAGCAGCCTCCAAATTAGAAACTCGGGTATCCAGAGAATTAAACTTTTCCATCAACTGCAAACACAAAAACAATTAAAAAAATCTTAGAAAAACCAAGCGCATGCATATAAAGCAAAATACTTTGATAAAATTTTATGAAAATTATTGCGCGATTTTCTCATGATGGGAAACTACACCTGAGAAGACATAGAATTGCGATCTGTCCAGAGATCTTTGAAAACAAACTGACCGATTGCTACAGAAGTAGAAGAGAATCCTAGGGTGAACCATAACAATCTCCTTCGAATCATTGTCGCAGTTTCTCCTTTGTGATTGTTTCTTTCCTCGATTACTCGGTGAATATGCAGGCGAGAACAGAGTTGAATCTGCGTTGAGTTGAAGACTTAGGTGTTGGTGTTTTCGTTTGCAGGACTGTATTTACACTTCCATCCCCGCCGTTTGCCGATAATTCCTGCATATATATTTATCAAATCAAAATTACATTTAATCGTTTATTTATTTATTAAGAAAATAAATCACAAGAAAGAAAATTCAGAATTTTAGAAATCTTTTTAGTTGTAAACGGATAAGAGTGGTAATATTTCAATAAAAATTTATAAAAAATTAATTAAAAATGATAGTGATATATATAAATAATAAAGGCAAGAGGAAAGTGATAATAAATTAATGAAAAGTAATACTAATAGATTATTTTATGAACAATTTATAGTATAAATAAAAAGTGATACTATTATTTTATAGCGAAAGTGATAATAATTTATAGTAAAATGATAACTATTTTAAAAAGTGAAAAATTGACTTACGTGGGACGATCTCACGCAATACCTACCCAATAAAAAATTATAACATTTAAATAAAATTGTAATAATTTTAAAAAATTAAAAATCATAAAATGGTGTAGTCTCACCCAAAATTGCACAAATAATTCAGGTGCATATTTTTTTTCCTTTTTTTTTTAAATCCCTTTTAATTATTATTCCCTTATAATTCAGGTGCATATATTTTTGTTTTTTCCTTCTTTTTTTAAATCCCTTTTTAATTATTTTTCCCTTAATTACCTTTTAATAATGAGTGTAATATTTTAATAGTAATTTATTATCTTTAATTTATGAAAATTTATAGTTTATATATTTATTTTGGCCTAATATTTATTCTTAAAATTCAGGGTCACTTACTATTGAGTACATAAAATAATGCATAATTGTTACAAACTATATAACTCAAAGCACTATTACTCATAATTACACAATTATGATTGTGATATCATAAATATCCCTATGTGTTTGCACAATTTGTTTGCACAAATTTGTTTTACACAATTTGGTTTGCACAATTTTGTTTTGCACAATTTTGTTTTTGCACATTTTATTTGCATATTTTAAATTTCGGCGGAGGTCGGCAGCCGGCGGCGGAGGTCAGGCGGCGATCCAGTGGTGGTCTGGCTGGTGGGTGGGTGAGGGGTAGGGTTTGTGGTTTAAAAATGTATGGGATTATAAAGTGGTACTTTACTTTAATATTTTGTATGTAATAGTAATTATTTGAGCTCCTTATATCTCATAGTAATTTAGGGTAAAAGTGTTTACTTATGTGTGTTTTTCAGTAAAATTTAATGTTAATTATAATAGAATGATTCTAGTTTTAATTATCTTTACCGTTTATAATATATTTTGCCCTTTAGAGTTTAGTGTTAATCATAGTAATATAATTATTATTTATGTAATATTAATGTAATATTTTATTTTTAAAAATTAAATATTATTTTTAAAGGTATAATTGTAATATATTATTTTGGTACTTACTACTAGGTATATTAAAAATTCCTTTAAAATTATGAGATACAAATATACAAAAAATATTATTACTAACTACAAATATATATAGTAATATCAATATTACCCTTACAATATACTGTACATAAATATTCGTGTGCAGCAAAAGTGTGTACAGTAAAAAAAAGTGTGTGCAGCAAAAAAATGTATATCCGGCGGCGGTCCGGCAGCGGCAGTGGGTGGGTGAGGGTCCTGAGAGATTTAGAGTTTGTGGTTTAAAAGTGTATGAATTTAGGGTTATATTTGATATTTTACTTTAATATTTTATATGTGAGAGTAAAATTTTTAAATTAATGCAATAATTATGGATACAAAGTGTGTAGTATTTTTTCCTTTTATTTTTAAGGGTATAATTGTATTATTACAACAATGAAAATAAAAGGTACAATGACACACAATACCTTCTCATGGGCAAATGCAAAACAGTCAACCTAATAATTAAATGGATAGATGGCCTGCTTACGCTGCCCACAAATGTGCCAAATGTGTCCATTGAAGAATCTATAATGTCTCAAATATACTAAACTAATGCTAAAAATTCCCTTCATTATTTTTTGCAAAAACTTTTTGTAAAGCCGGCTATTGCTAAAGCTTGTCTCATCATTTGTTTACACATATATATCTAGTCCTTTCTTCATTGATTTATACCACTCAAACCAGCAGTTCCTCAACTCTGCATGCACATCTCACGATTTACCCCTTAATCGTTAATAAGGAAAGGGTAAGTCAGCAAACATCAACAGTACTGTGAAGCCCCTGTTGTGATCATGAACAGAAGAGATGTAGGTGAAGGTTTTTATGCACCTCGGAGGATGTCCGATTATTTCAAGGATAGAGACGAGGAGCTTTCGTTCTTTCGAGATCTTAAAAAACGCGAAAAGGTTCACGTTGCTAGCCTTCTTCAGCCTGTTTCTGAAGAGTTTGAACCTAACAATGGTTAGTTATCTTACATCATGTCAATATGTAAGACTTTATGAGTTAATGGAAGAAAATAACACGCACAAAAAACACGTGTGTGTGTGTGAAGTTGCAGGAAACCATGGACTCTACAGAATGGATTCAGAGGGTAAGAGAGGGACAGGGCTTGAATTTCTTGCTGAGAGTGGGAAGAATGACTACAATTGGTAATCATGAATCCAATTTTTCTCAATATTTTCCATGAAAGTTTTTCATCTTGATATGATATGGGCACTTTTAGTTAACTCGTTTCTTGATTTTATGGGTGGTGGAAGGCTGAAAACGCCACCGGCGACGCCTCTTTTTCCGTCACTAGAGATGGAAGCAAATGGTCAAGAAATAGTCATTCAAAGGGAGATACCAATCATGCATCCACTCTCAAGGGTAATATAGTATATAATCTTCATTTGTTCATTTGCAAAATGGGATCATGAATTTGAATTTGATGTTGTTCGATTATCAATAACAAAATATATCAACAGTTTGCAGGCAGTTCAGAAGGGAACAGGAAAACATCATCAACATGTCCAAATCCGAACCCAAGGCTCCCTCAACGACACAAGACCCCGACTGGGAGGCCAACTACACCATCATTGATCGACAAGAGGAACATGAAAACGGGACCAACGATGGACCCCAAAACAAACCAAACGTCGACGGATAAAACGAAGCAGAATCTCCCAGCTCAGAAGAACCTGTCAAGAGGCACGAAAACAGAACCAAACTCAAACACAAAACCAACAAGCCGAGGAGTGTCGCCTTTTGCAAGGCCAAAACTCCTCGGATTCTCAGACGAGACCCCACCTAATCTAAAAACAACAAGCAGGCCAACATCAAGGGGTCATAGTAGGCCAACAGATCAAACTCTTCTAACTCCACAGAAACAAGAAACAAAGACCCCAAAGATCAGACAGCAGTCATGCCCCAGGGGTAGAAAATTGGACGCTAATGGAAGCAGTGGTGGGAGTAGACCTCAGCAAGGACAAGTCGTGGGAAGCCGAATGGTGGAGAGGTTCATGGATGCGAGAAACTCCAACGCAGAAGATAATCGAGCAAGATCAAACATGAACGGGTCGACATTGAAGGAGAGTTCTAAGGTTTTGAGTAGTGGTAATAAGATCATCAAGCTGAATGGTTCTTTGAATGAGAACTCTGGCTTTGGAAGGTTGATGTCCAAGAGTTCATTAGACATGGCTATAAAACACATGGTAAGAATATATACTGTTTCATTTCCTTAAAATAAAGAATTGATTTTTCTTATTTATTTTTTTTTTCTTGTGGAAACGAAGTTGGTTAATTATTAATGAATTGTTTCTTGAAATGCAGAAGTTTCAACGAGATTCGAGCAATTCTGGACGAAAATCTTGAGTTATCAACGTCTGAAAAATGAATGAGTACTGCATATATATGTGTATGTATATATGAGCATTCTTGGCTGGTTGTTAACGTAGCTTCTAAGTGTATGAATTGATGGGTGGCATCAAAGTGAATACTGTTACTTAAAAATAAACTCTTCTATCATGAGTTTGTTTTACATATAATTAAATTAAAATTTTGTTCTTTATGTGAGCTTAAATATATATAGTATCAACTATTAGTTATTTTTTCATTTGATTTTCTTTTAATTCTGAATTACTGAAAATAATTGAACGTATTATGCTGCAAGGGAAAAAAAATAAAATTGTTGCTATAAAATTTACATTCTAAATTCTTTTTTATGTAATTCATATTGATTATTTTTTAATCTTGCATTCTTAACTTGTCTTTAAAATCGATACCCCAGCTATAAATTTAAAATATTTTTTAATTTAGAAATGAAAATTTTAAAGCAAGATATTTACAAACCTACAAACTGTTTTCTTAATTTAATAATTCAAGGCCAAAAAATTGGCCAATTATCAATTAAGGATCAAATCTTTTTCTATTTAGGATTTAAAATCCGCCCATATATATATAATATATTATTTTTATTCGCTAAAATCCGCCCATTCCTCAATCCTTAATGCCAAACAATTTTATTATACCCTTCAACCAAACACCCCCTCATTAATAAAGAACCGAGAGAGTCAATGATAGTGTGCAAGTGATAAAGAACCGAGTAAGATTCACCGGGACGTAGATCAGTGTATTGTGCATAGGTGTAACACACTTATGGTGGCGCCATCGCCGGAGTCGCCGCTTGCGGCGCCGGTTCTACTGAAGGACTCCATTGAAGAGCTGCTGAAGTTCACACTCCTTTCTTCCATACAAGGCAAACTTCAAACCGGTCTCTCCGCCGAATACTGTGCCAATCTCCTCAGAGACGATCCCTCCAACTCCCCTCTCGCTCATAGCGGTATTACGCTTTTCATTTTTGCAAAGCTTTTATTTGCAGTGTTGCGTGGATTCTGCCCGATATGCTGTACCTTATGTGCTCCTTAGCTTTCGAGATCATTGTATTTGCCACGGCTTTCGAGATTCCTTGTGATCCTCAGTTTTCCCCCCTTTCACTGGTCTATGGTCTATTTGACCATTTCTCTGTTATTGTTATAATAATTTTTTGTTAATTATCAATGGAGGCTTATTTAATGTGTTTACTGAAACAGATCAGGCTTGTTAAACTTCACTGTTTGCTGTTTGAAATCCAAAGGCCATATATGCTCCTTCATGGTAGATTTATTCATTTCGGTTTGATTTAAATAAAAAAATAATGTTAAAGATATTCTTATTCCAGAAGTTACTTTTATATGGATTCAACTTTTTGTTGACATAAGTGCTCCGAAGGATTGGATTTGAACCTGGTACAAATAATATATGGAGCTCTGATTGGTTTTCTTTTCTTTGTTCTATATTGAGTTTCATTTATGGTTTAGATGTATTATCAGTGCCTCTCAGTTCTTAATGTTATAGTGCAATCGTAAAACAGAAGTTTCTAGTGGAGTTCCACCATATCCTTTATACAAGCGTCTAACATCATCACTGTATCAGTCCATACAATCTGGAGCCTTGTGTACATCATATAAAGAACTTATACCAGCGAATGAAGACCTCATCTTACGGAAGGCAGATGAAGAATGGAGTAAGATGATTGTGGAAGAGGGTTCTGGTTTGCTGAATGTAAGATTGGAAATACTAAGACTATTTATTTCGGATGTTTCTAATATGGCTTAATTTTATTCAGTCCTGGCATCATGAATTTGTCTTTACAGATGCTAAAAGAAGTAGATTTTGAGCTTCATGTTCAGGAGCCTTTCTTTTCTCAACTCAAGGGTATTCTTCTCTTTATAATTACTTTTGTCTTGTATATTCTTCAATTCTTATGTTCATACTATCCCCATTTCCCAAGGCGAAGTTTTTCATATATGTAGATGGAGTCAAAACGATTGAAGGAAGGTGTGCAGTTAATAACTACAAGAGGTATAACTGACTCTTACATGCCTTTTGATCCTTTCTAGCGCAGAGAATTTTTTTGGCATGCACATTCTCTATCAAAATAAAATTATGATGAACAATATACAATAAAGAAAAAAAATTCAAGTAAAAAAGACTTGTAAACTGTTGCAAACATGACTTAGCAACATCATTAATTTTTATGAGTTGTAAATGTTTGTAAATTCTCAAGCTACTTGTTTAGATGAATGATTTGATGCCCAAATCTCAATATGAAATACGCTTTAAAAAAAAAAAAACTAATTTCTATTGATGTGAACTGGACATTAACAAAAAATTATATGCTGGTTTGATGGCTACCTTGTGGGTCAACCTGTTTTTTACTGTCATTTACATAATAAATTGAATGTCTCACCTCCATTCTTTTTTGCTAATTTGGAAGTCATTGAGGACATACATATTATAAATCAATCTCATTTATCTTGTACAGAAAAGAGCTTCTGAACAGTAAGTTTCCTAAAAAATATACAAGAAGACCCATTTATCTTGTACAGGAGATCATTTGCTGTTATGAACCTTGTTGAAGGGGATCATGGAACATAAATGATATACAACCTTTGATTAGAGAATTACCAAAAATGGATATAAAATAGTACTTTCAGCGGATAAATTGAGAATTTACGATAACCAAATTCACTGACTTACGAATTTTAGCCTTGTGCTTCGTACTTATGATTTTGTTCTTGAATACTCTATGCTTTACTTTCGTGGTTGTCTTATTTGGTTTCCAGAATCCGAGCTGGGAATTTGCTTCTCTTCAACAAATGCTTGACGCTTCAAGTTCAGGTGCTAGGATGTTCCAAACAGTTTCTTTATGTGACCTCAATGACTTTTTCTGTACTTGACGTCTAGTATTTGCAGGATGTCAGAAAATATTCTTCATTTCATGAGATGTTGGAAGCGGAAAGTTTAGCAAGAGTTCTTCCTGGAGTTACTAGCATTGAAGAAAGTAGTAATGGTAGTCGATGTGTTATTAGCAAAATTACTAATATAGCCAAGGAAAGTCTAATCAAGTAGCAATAGGCATCTAATTCCCTTAAAACTTCTGTATTGTCAAATCTTGTTATACCCTAACCTTCATAAGTTAATGAAAAAGTACAAGTAATTTCAAGATATTTTAACCTGGGTTGATGAAAATTTACAGTACAATGTCATGATTGCAATTACACTTATGGAGAATATGTATGCTTTTTTCTTTCAGGTGTCCAAATCTTTAGAAATTTCTATTCAGAAGAAAAGGAAAGATCAAATGGCGTTCTTGCTATATGTTGTCAAAAACCAACTACTCAGCTTTATCTAATTATGGCCTCCTTGCTTTCAGTGAGTGTTTTGAAGCTTGACATATTCTTCTACGGATTCTGTATTTAAATCTTATCATAAGCTAATTGGTGCATGCATTTGTATCCTGTGCTTGAAATTCTTAGCTTTAAGAAGTGAATGCTTAATTTAATGGTATAAACCTTTTCTTATATTTTCACAAGCCTTCATCTGTAAGGACAGATTATAACCTGGTTGTCTGATTTGGGCTTGAAGAGATGTTTCATGGGAATGAGTTTTATTAACTCAAAATGCAAGAATATAAAACAAATCATTAAAGAGAAAGGTCATGTATTCGTTATAATGGATTATAATTTATTACACAAGAACCATTTAAATGTTAGCATTCTGGTAAGTGTGAGAATTAAATGGATTAACAGATTCTAATTTATATCTATCAATATGAGCAAAAAACTTTTATTTGTTTATTTTGACAAGTTGCAAAATAAGCAATGGAGGAATGTAGAAGATCGAATGTTATGTTCTTAAAGTTAAAACCATTTGATACCTGAGTATCACTTCTTTTTCCCTTCACAATCATACACATACGATGATGTGGCAAATAATCTGAATGTGACGTAGAATGCCATCTTATGACCTTTTTTTTTTTACTTGCATACTGTGCAATATATAACTCCAAGATTTTGCTAAAGTGGTGCCTCGTATTTAGCAACTTGTAGTTATATTCGTTTTCATGCTTTTGCAGGGGTTAAGCAACAGTGGAGTTCAAAAGCTTCTGGGCTTTGTAGTGACCGTGGGAACAGATCCAACACTACTTCCTCCCCCACCATCAACTTTGCTATCCATTTTTTTGGCACCACATAATCCTGTTGTATGATTACACTTCATAATTATGGCCTGGTTTCTCATTTTATATTTAACAGTATCTTCTCATGAAATTATGCTTGTTCGCATTGAAATTCTGCTCCTATTGTATTTTCCTTTTGTCAGTAAAGTTGTACAACAGAATGTGAACTGATTGGATTTCCTTTATAATTAAAAGTGGGTAAAACTTCATAACAACATTTTTATTGTATGATTTTCATTCTTGATCTGTCCCATACTAACATATTAATTGTTATGAATGTGTTTACTGTTTAATGGTGCTGCTCACATATTCTGTGTGGTTTGGCTTGAGGTTAAAGGTTCAACCTTGACGATTGGTGCGAGGGCTTTAGCAAAGCATGTCAATAGAAGCAGTGAAGGATTCTGGGGTCCCCTACTTGGAAGCGGTAAGTTTCCTTCAATCAAGCAAGTGATTTTTCTTGAAGTTGTAACTGGATGAAACATATCACGTCAAGTGATGAAAAATATAATGCCATCAAACAAAGTAATGAGCCAGAGCCCTCAAATATACATGAGTACCGTTTTATTCCGCTGCAGTCATACTATATAATACGTGGGTTATTTATTTTAAGTCTATTCTATACATGCATGGATTTCTATGTAGTCTATAGTGTAAAAACTTTCCTCCTATACCTACAGATTCCGATAAAAATAGACATGCAGTGGATGTCATCAAACATCTGTTGAGTTGTTGTAGATGGATGAACATGTATATTCTTCGACCACATGGCACTGTCTTTGAGATTAGGAACGACGATGGTTATGGAGCGAGGTGGTCTGAGGATGGAACTAAGGTACATCTTGTTCTCTTTCAAAAACGAAACATGTTCATGTGCAGAGGTTTCAAGCAATCCTGTCTGGAATGAAACTCGTATTTATGCATGCAGTTCGTAGGTTTCCTTGAGCCGTACATTGTGGACGGCTACTCCAATGGGTGGAAACATTAGTTTCACTCGTCTGAGAAGTCGTGTTGATGAAAGTGAAGTCGTGGTATGTAAACAAGCGTTTCACTCTGTAGAGACTGTATTGTGGAACTGCCATCTTGGTGCATCAATCGTCATGGCTATTTCTGTAAACTAAGTTTCGTTTAAATGGGTCCTACCTTGATCGCAAAACATGCATTTTTGATTAAACAATTGAGTATTAAAGGGTAAAAGCGTCAATTCTCTACTTATGTAAGTTATTACCCACTATCTAAGACATTTGGCCTATTTTTATGTTTGTCCATTTTAAAATTTAAATACACTTAAAATACAGTAATCAAACACTAATATTTAGGCGATGTTTGGTTAAGAAATGGAATTGAGAATTTTGAGATTTGAAAATTTAGCGAATAGTGTTGTATATTTGTTTTGAGTTTTTAATATGGTAGGTGAATAGTGTTGTATATTTGTTTTGAGTTTTTAATATGGTAGGTTTAACTTTCTGTTAAATTAATGTGTAAGAAGGGATTAATTTATATTAAAAAAATAGAGAGGAGATGAGAGATAAAGAGAGCATGAATATTAAATAATGGATTATTAAGTTTGTAGGTGTATATAAGGTGATTTTATGTGGATTTTAAAATTCATTTTCAGTTTTAAAAATCGGAAACAAACATTAGTGAATTAATGTCATCCATTTATTTTTTACATATATAATATTTTTAATTTGCATGAACAAAAATACTCGGACATAACTTCTCAAAATCAGTAAAAATTGATATTTTTGTCCGGATATAAGAGTTCTTAAAATATAATCTTACATATGAACAAGTTATACTATAAAATTTGTATATGAGTTGAATTTACCGAAATATTGGAACTCTGATTATTGAAAATTTCAAAAATTAAATATACTTCTAAAAATGCCCCCTATATTGATTTTCCATCGCATATACCAAAATTGCCCCCACTGCTAATCTAGGCCCTTAGATCTTTGTTTTGCTTAATGATAACAAGAAAATGATTAACATCCTCCATGTTGGGTCGGTGTAAATGAACAAATCACCTTTTTTACAATAATAAAAAAATGGCTGGATCAGGCCCACCTCATGGCCTAACAATTTATGGACATTAAGACTTGGTTTTGTATTAGTCCAATTGGTTAATATTGGGCTTTAAAATATTCGAGGCCTATTAAGAAATTCATTTTCCTGCAACACAAATCTCTTCACGTTATCACTAACCAGAGCCTCAAAAGTGGAGCTTCGACATTTGCTCCTTCTTCTTCGCCCGCCAAACGGTTAAACTACGAGAATTCTACCCTCTCCTTCACTCAAATTTGTTATACTCTGTACTTCGTATTTTTTTAAGCTGAAAATTCGGTTCAGTTTTCAGGTAATTCAACTTAATTTTCTGATATGCTATTAGTTTTGTGAAGCACAGTTCTTTAATTGATTAAAAAAAGGTTTATTTTAGTGTAAAATCGAGTGTTTCGAGCAGTTGGTGCATTCATCCAGCTTGTTAATGCATTATTTTCCTAAATTAAGCTCTTAAATTATTTGATTAGAGTTTTAAATTAGGATCTTACTTGTTCTAAAATGATTTAAGAAGGTTATTTATGAACTTTGTAATGTGTTGGTATATTTGTTAAGAGTTTATATAATGAATTGAAAAGTAGACTAGCAAGTGAGGAGTATGAGTATGTTCATGAATTGATTGGTGTTATTTTTTGTTTTCTGAGTGATCAGGAAATGGCGTCAAAGCTGCTAATATTTCCTGTCTCTCACCGTTGCATGTTGTCTACCCGAGACCGAGGCCACATCCATCCATGGCTTGGATGTGGTCAAATGCCAACAAGGCAGGCGAGTGTCGTCGCTCGACTGTCTACGTCCGTGGGCGAAGCTCTGTTATCAACATCGGATTTTGTGGAGCTTCTGCCTCAACACAAGCAGTCCCTCTTTCTGCTGGCAGAGAGTGCTGGCTATTCATTAGCTAGTTACTACACTTCTCTAGGTCTCTTTATCATCTCCGTTCCTGGTCTTTGGTCCCTCATCAAGCGTTCGGTTAAATCTAAGGTAGTATTTCCCCCTCTTCCCACATCATTCAATGAACTTCAAATTCATTCATTTAGTAAGGTTTGGGTAATTTTGGGATTGAATCAGGTTGTACAAAAGACTTTCATTGGAGAAGGGGAGGGGAAGAAGGCCCCTAATCAGGTTGCTGGAGAGATTCTTTCATTCTTTACTCGCAACAATTTTGTAGTGTCGGATAGAGGAGAGACAATAACGTAAGCCTCCAGTAGCATCACAGTTCGTTCTTTAAGATTATTGATTTGTTCTATAGGTTGATTAAATGAATTTCTTACTTCCCAATTTAGGAAATGAATAAAATTCTTGAAAACAGTTGTACACTAATAGAAAGTCCTGAATCCAAAAACATTGTTGGAACAAATTCACCCTCTATTGTCCATAGAGCTCAGTTGGTAAAAAAAAATTTGAGGTTGGAGCTGATCTTAGAAATATGAATTAGCTATCAATGCTGCTATTTCCTGATGTACTAATGGTTAATTACATAAAAGACCCTCTTCATCTTGATTTACAGGAGTAGCAGCGCAACTTTGTATAAATGTATTTTCTTTCTATCGTTGTCTTCTTTCTCATTCATGTATAGTTGGTAGAACCGTTGATGGCCTGACAGTGATCACACAGCCCATATTTCTTTTACTTGTATGATCATTATACATGTGATGTCTATCTGAAAATGAAAATTTGAATGTTTGTGAAATTCATGTTTGCTTTTCAGATTTGAAGGGATGATGGTCCCAAGCCGTGGTCAAGCAGCTCTGCTTACTTTCTGCACCTGTATAAGTCTTGCAAGTGTGGCCCTTGTCCTAACAATAACTTACCCGGATCTCGGAAATAATTGGTTCTGGATAACCATATTGAGTCCCTTGGCGTAAGTTTTGATCGCACTGATGTTACATTTAGTTTGTATACTCAGATATTGTCAGGTAGTTTGAATACTAATGCATACGAATGAAACAGAGGAGTTTATTATTGGACAAAAGCATCTAGGAAGGAGCAAATTAAGGTGAAGTTGTTGGTGGACGATGATGGAACGTTGTCGGAGATAATCGTCCAAGGTGACGACGTTCAAGTGGAGCAGATGCGGAAGGAGCTTCAGTTGAGTGAAAAAGGCATGGTTTATGTAAAGGGCATATTTGAAAGATGAGAATGAATAATAATAGAAAACCTTCACCAGCAATTTTGATGGTTAATGTTTGACGGTTTATATTGTTATGAATACTAAATACTATCCCTTAATGTACACATGAGTTATATTTTATTTATTGATTTTGTATTTGAATGTAAGTAGCATACATCTAGATCAATTTGAAATCAGTTTTGAACAAGTTTGTAACTACTTATAAATCAATTATGTTTCTCTTTGGTTTAATTAAACTAGATTTAGATTTTCAAACTTTATCTCTATTTTAAGGCAAAAACTCATATGAAATTGAATTAACAAGATGTTACCATAATTCATGAATAATTTTTTAACATAAATAAAAGATGAAAAGATAATATTTTGAATAAAAATTTAAATTATTTTAAAAATATTAAATTAGTCTTATATGAGACTGGAGTGCTGCCCAATATTTTACTAGTGAATTATAAAATTAAGTTTGGAGTTTAAAAACGATTTATGAAATCCAAACCTATGCTACTATATAATCTGATGGGGAAAATTCTTAATATCAAACTCTAAAATTCAACTAAATTTCTTTAATTCCTCAAAATAATTACTTACATTACCCAAGCTAATATAATTATAAAATTGTAATAAAAATAAAAAAAGGAAAATAAATAATAAATAATCTCTATTAATATAATAGCAAAGTGAAAAAGTCAAAATTGAGCTAATTTTTAATTTGCACCCTTGATTTTGATTACTAATCATTTTTTAATCTCATCCGTTTATCATATTATTAGATCTCATTCATTCATCACACTTATAAAATTAAATCTTGGACCTTCATTTTTTTTCATAATAATGATACCTTATTTAAAATGATACATTAATAATGATACCTTATTTAAAATCCTTATTTAATTTTTTAAATAATGATATCATATTTAACTAATTTTTAATATTTTAACAAAATCTATAATATAATTTTAACAATTTATTCATTATTAAATTATTTTCTTCATTATTAATAATTTTGAATTAATATTATTGGTCATAACATCTTAATAATTTTTATGGGTATGTGTAATTAACGGGTAATGATAAACGGGTTTTGGACAGGTATGATCAACGGGTAATGATAAACGGATTTGGGATGAGTATGATCAACTGGTAATGATAAACGAGTTTTGAGACGGGTATGATTAACGGGTATTGATAAACGAGTTTTGGGACGGGTATGAATATCATAAATACAAAAATATTTTATTTATATTATATTATATGTTATGAATAATTATATAATTAATTAATAATTACGACTATGGGTATTTCAAATATGTTATGTTATATAGTTAATTAATAGTTATAAATTTTATTTGATCATATTAAAAATAATAAAGTTCATATTATATTTAATTTATAATTAATTAACAATAATATTATTTTTATTCAACATTAATTTTAACACTAAATATAACACTTCATATATATATATAAATTAATTTATATATTAATTTAAACACTAAAAAATATAAATAAACTATAAATATATTAATAAATATATATTTTATTTAATCATATCTATTTATAAATGGAAAAAATAAAAAAATAAATATAAGGATAAGGATTTAGGTTTTAGGGTTTTAGGTTTTATGGTTTAATTAAATAATGATATCATATTTAACTAATTTTTAATATTTTAACAAAATTTATAATATAATTTTAACAATTTATTCATTATTAATTTGTTTTCTTTATTATTAATAATTTTGAATTAATATTATTTGTCATAACATCTTAATAATTTTAATGAGTATGTGTAATCAACTGGTAATGATAAACGGGGTTTTGGACGGGTATTGATAAACGAGTTTTGGGACGAAAAATAATGATATCATATTTAACTAATTTTCAATATTTTAACAAAATCAGTAATATAGTTTTAACAATTTATTCATTATTAAATATTTTTCTTCAATATTAATAATTTTGAATTAATATTATTGGTCATAACATCTTAATAATTTTAATGGGTATGTGTAATCAACGGATAATAATAAACCGGTTTGGGACGGGTATGATCAACGGGTATTGATAAACAATTTTTGGGACGAGTATTGATAAACGAGTTTTGAGATGGGTATGAGTATCATAAATACAAAATATTTTATCTATATTATATACCGTTTGGGATGAGTATGATCAACGGGTATTGATAAATGAGTTTTGAGACGGGTATGATTAACGGGTATTGATAAACGAGTTTTGGGACTGGTATGAATATCATAAATACAAAAATATTTTATTTATATTATATTATATGTTATGAATAATTATATAATTAATTAATAATTACGACTATGGGTATTTCAAATATGTTATGTTATATAGTTAATTAATAATTATAAATTTTATTTGATCATATTAAAAATAATGAAGTTCATATTATATTTAATTTATAATTAATTAACAATAATATTATTTTTATTCAACATCAATTTTAACACTAAAAATAACACTTCATATATATATATAAATTAATTTATATATTAATTTAAACACTAAAAAATATAAATAAACTATAAATATATTAATAAATATATATTTTATTTAATCATATCTATTTATAAATGGAAAAAATAAAAAAATAAATATAAGGATAAGGATTTAGTGTTTTAGGGTTTTAGGTTTTATGGTTTAGTTAAATAATGATATCATATTTAACTAATTTTTAATATTTTAACAAAATTTATAATATAATTTTAACAATTTATTCATTATTAAATTATTTTCTTTATTATTAAAAATTTTGAATTAATATTATTTGTCATAACATCTTAATAATTTTAATGAGTATGTGTAATCAACTGGTAATGTAAACGGGTTTTGGACGGGTATTGATAAACGAGTTTTGGGACAAAAAATAATGATATCATATTTAACTAATTTTCAATATTTTAACAAAATCAGTAATATAGTTTTAACAATTTATTCATTATTAAATTATTTTCTTCAATATTAATAATTTTGAATTAATATTATTGGTCATAACATCTTAATAATTTTAATGGGTATGTGTAATCAACGGGTAATAATAAACAAGTTTGGGACGGGTATGATCAACGGGTATTGATAAACGAGTTTTGGGACGAGTATTGATAAACGAGTTTTGGGATGGGTATGAGTATCATAAATACAAAATATTTTATCTATATTATATAATATGTTATGAATAATTATATAATTAATTAATAATTATGAATACGGGTATTTCAAATATGTTATGTTATGTAATTAATTAATAGTTATTAATTTTAGGATTAATCACTAATAGCTACACACTTTCACCCTTAATTACTATTAGCTACATGGAATTTAAATAATTACTCTTAACTACAAAATATTAAAGTAAAATACCAACTATAACCTTATACTCAATACACTTTTAAACCAACAACTCTACCCCACATCCACTCACCAGAGTTGACCGGCAGTTGACTGGAGTTGACCGTCGGTTGATCGGCGTTGACCGCTGCCGGAATTTGAAATTATGCAAAAATGAAAATATGCAAAAATGAAATTGTGCAAAAATAAACGTTGACCGCCGCCGGAATTTAAATTATGCAAAAATAAAATTATGCAAAAATGAAATTGTGCAAAAATAAACGTTGACCGGCTGTTGACCGCCTCCGGAATTTGAAATTATGCAAAAATGAAATTATGCAAAAATGAAATTGTGCAAAAATAAACGTTGACCGCTGTTGACCGGCGGTTGACCGCCGCCTGAATTTGAAATTATGCAAACAATTATGGAAAACAATTGTGCAAATATATAGGGGTATTTATGGTATTACAGTCATAATTGTGTAGTTATGAGTAATAGGGTATTGAGTCATGTAGTTAATAATAATTATGCTTTTTTTTTAGTTATTAGTAAGTACCCCTAAATTTTATTTGATCATATTAAAAATAATAAAGTTCATATTATAATTAATTTATAATTAATTAATAATAATATAATTTTTATTACAACATTAATTTTAACACTAAAAGATATACTTCATATGCATATAAATTAATTTATACATTAATTTAAACACAAAAAATATAAATAAATTATAAATATATATTAATAAATATATATTTTATTTAATCATATCTATTTATAAATGGAAAAAATCAAAAAATAAGTATAAGGATAAGGATTTAGGGTTTAGGGGTTAGGATTTAGTGATAAAAACAAAATTAAAAATTAAAAAATAAATATATTTAATTTTGTAAAATTTGTTAAATATTTAATTATTATATCAACAATAAACACAAAATAGATCTTGACCATTTAATTAAAAAAATATATAAATAAATTATAAATATATATTTATTCAATCATATCTATTTATAAATGATAAAAATCAAAAAATAAGTATAAGGATAAGGATTTAGGGTTTTGAGTTTTGAGTTTTGGGTTTTAGGGTTTAGGGGTTTAGGATTTTAGTGATAAAAACAAAATAAAAAATTTAAAAATAAATATATTTAATTTTGTAAAATATTTAATTATTATAGCAACAATAAACACAAAATAGATCTTGACCATTTAATTAAATCACCTTATTTAATTAATAATTCCTGATCACATTAGGAAATATATATTATTTATTAAAAAATTAATAAAATGGGAAAAATAAAAAAAATAATAATAAGGATTCATGGTTTTAGGGTTTAGGGGTTTGGGGTTTTAGAGTTTAGGGTTTTAGTGATAAAAACAAAATTAAAAATTAAATATATTTAATTTTGTAAAATTTTGTTAAATATTTATTTATTATGACAACAATAAACACAAAATACCTAATATAGTAGGGAAAAAATGAAAAAAACTAAAATACAAATATGAAATTTTGTAAAATATTGTTAAATACTCCTTCCGTTCCTTTTATAAGTGTCTGTTCGCTTTTTGCACGTGAATTAAGCTGTTTAATATTTTAAAGTGTAATGAGGTGAGAGAAATAATATTTAATGTGGAGCGGGTAGTTGTATTTGGGTTGAATGTGGGTCCCATATGCAGTGAGTTGAGTATAATAATATTATTGTGTGTTGCCACACCAACTAAAAAAGAAAATTGACACTTTGTATTGGGACGGACCAAAATAGCAAAATAGACACTTATCAAGGGGACGGAGGGAGTACTTAATTATTATAGCAACAATAAACACAAAATACCATTTAATTAAATCACCTTATTTAATTCTTCTCAACCACTCATATTAAAAACTAAAGATATGCAATTTGCAAAAAATTATTAAATATTTATAAAAATGTGTAGTCGTAAAATGCTCGGGAACGAGTAGAGATAGAATGGTAAACCTAAAATTATGAATTAGATTTTTCATTCGAATTTAAATAATACTATCAAAATACCTTCGTCCCCGTGCGATTAAAAACTAGTCTAAATAAATGTCAAAGTAAAAAACATAAATTATGGGTTAGTATAGTTCCCGTTAAAATTGTCGTTTTAACCAAAACAGTAAATCTGCATAAGCTTAAATAGTTTTATTCTACATTCTTGCTGATTGCGTCGGATCTTCATGATTCAAAAGGGAAGAAAACGAGCAAGAAGACAGTAATCCCAATCATTATAACCCAGAAAAGGAACAGTCGGATTTGTTGTCGTTCGTTTAGCCAAGAGATCAAAGATCTTCCATCCCACCATCTGTTTCTTCTGTCAAGCAATCGATGGTGAGATTTGTTCTTGTATATCACGTCTTCACGATTAAATGGAAGATTTCATATGTATGTAATTTTCTGTTTTGAAATTTATTTTTGGTGGATATTTTAGGCGAATTCATTGCGATTGTATCTATCGTGTATTCGGAGCACTCTGGAAGCTGCCATGTGCTTGCAGGTGTATTTTCTGTTCATTCTCAGCTGTAATTATCGAAAATTGGACCTCCAATGAGTTGATAATTCTACATTTCCTCTGGTTTTTTTCCCTTCTAATTTGTGTGTGTTTGTGTTTGGTATTATTCGTGTTTATTCTTATGACTACTTAACTTTTTCTACTATGTGTTTCTAGAATTTCCCATGTCAAGAAGTTGAAAGGCACAATAAACCAGAAGTTGAACTCAAGTATGTGCTTATTCATTTTCCAATAGGAAATCAAAGGTTAATTTGTTCCTTTTGGTTTCTGTGTTGAAAGTAATAGTTTGACTCTGGAATGTGATGCGTTAGATTTGGTGGAATTAGATTAGACAGGATTGATGGAATTTAATTTGTTGATGAAATAAGTCGAAATTAGGTGTGCAATACTTATAGAGTATATCCATTGGTGTGAGTGCGGCTGCATATTCATTTTCAGAAAAAGACTGAAAATATATTTTCTCAGAATTCTGACGAGTAGTATTTGTGCTTTGTGGATAATATATTCACTGAATGGATGTGGTTGGGAAAATTTGCTTGTAGAAATTGTCACCTGAGTTTGGAGAAGGAATTATAATCTTGTCTTATTGCTACAGTATAAATATTAACGCATTTTGAGATGTCAATGAATTTCTAACACATTATTCTTCTGTTTGGATACATTAGCATTTAGCAGATCATGCTTGAAAAAATTAAAGCATGGGAAATGCTCTGGAATTTAACCAATAATGGCACATATCCCGTAAGATATTTTGCATGAACTTCAAAAGATGCTTTGGTTGCTTATTGGGCTGTAACTAGAAGCTTGGGGCAATTTGTTTCCTTTGAGAATTTGAGAATGAATCCTCTACTATAAAGAATGAATCTTTCTAACAATATGCTTTTTTTATATGTTATGATTTGTGTGAGGAGATTTCTATACTACTGGCTAATAGATCAAATTAACCAATCTATCTATATATAACTATAAAATCAATAAAAGTTAATGTTTTCAATATTGGCTTTGTTGTTTCAGGACCAGCCCAGAGCTTCTTCTGAATCCTGTATGATTTCTTTTTATCTTATTTTGTTTTGTATGTGATGATATAATAGGCCTGTCTAATTTTAATTGTAAGTTTGAGGCGTTATTCCAATTTGATCTCTACCTGCTACTTGTCAAACAACATGTGCCACTGAAAGATGTTTTCCAATACGTCTACTCTCCATGTGGATTTTGTATTATCTTTCCAAGTCTTGTACAGAAACATATGCCTTCACTTCCTTCCCTAAGATAAGAAGGTACTTATATGGGTGCCTTAACGCTAAATGCGTGGAAAACCATATTGAAAATAAAGATGTCACAATTGATGTGATCATTATGAGTCTTACAAATGGTAAAATTAAATAGATGTGAAGTAGATGTCTTGGAATTTTATTCACTTCATGTCAGAATAACAGGTCACTTCCATTCATCTTTGATCTCTCCATTATGAGCTCTTGTGCACTTTCTTTTAACATTTGCATTTTATGCGTCTATGTTTCTATGAATGAGTATATTGGCTAGCAAGTTCTGTGAAGTGTCTGGCCTTCGCGTACATATGTTTCATGTTATTAAAAAATAAATAAATTAATTGCCATTTTTTTGTCTATATACTTACAAGAGAATTCTCTTCTTCAGATAATTGGTATTCCAAGAGTTGCACGTCCTAATAGGTGCAGCTTTATGGACATTGTTAGGATGGAAAAATAATAAAGAAAAGAAAAGAAAATCAAACGGTAGATACCGTTTGCCCAATCAAACGGAAAGACTCCGTTTGCCCAATAGCCTCCAGGCTCCGTGATCCAATAATAATTTGATATCAATACAGAACCGTAATCACACCTTAAATAATACTACTCACTAATACCAAAAAGGAAATAAACCAAATCCTAAGGACCTAAACAAAAACATAATAAATAATGGGCTCAAGCCCTAAACATAAAGATAATTAAAATAAATAAGATCAGCCCACGGAAGTGGACCCAAGCCCGCCCCCGTCGACCGTGAACCCTATTTTGCTTCATATCAATCCATCCTCCTTCGAAACAACCTTGTCCTCAAGGTTGCAGTCAGGTAACCGCCATAGAATAAACATGAAACCCCCGCATCTCTTCAAAAAGCTCTTCCTCTCCATCCATTAACTCTTTCCCTGTCACCTTGCAATACTCGTACTGTTGGAGGCCCAACTCCTTGTCCTCCTCAGCCAACAACACCCTCAATAGTTTGAATGGGCAGACATGCCCAGGTGTAAAGGGTTTCTCACACCAAAAGCACAACCCTTTCACTCTCAAGTCCTCCAAGACTCTCGGTGGAAGCCGAGTAAATCTAGAACTTGCAAAAGACTGACAGGACAGTCCCAAATTTGTCCTGGACAGCCCTGAATTCGTCCCCGAGGGATCTGTAGTTGGGTTAGAGAAACTGCAGGTCGACCCCTGTGCACTGCTGCCCCCTACAGCCACATTACTTACCACAGGCAGCCTTGAACAACCAATAGAGTCAGATCCATTGAAGGACGGAAGTTGCACCGAACGTATTTGCAGTTGAGGGTGAATCGCCGGTGGTAGAGTCACCGTTTCGGTCTCCATAGTGGCGACATCCTCGCGACACAGATCTGCAGCTGATTGTTGCGATCCCGAGAGTTTCAAAATCTCCTTCGAAAGTTCACCCACAGCAGCCCAAATTTCAGCCATCGTCTTCTTCATCTCCGCCCGATTAGCCTCGAGTTTATCCATCGTCTTCTTCATCTCCGCCTGATCAGCCTCGAGTTTATCCAATCTCACCCCACTGGAACGTGTTGTTTCCATGTCGACGGGAACGGAATCCGGCAGGTCGGACCAATTGTTAGGATGGAAAAATAATAAAGAAAAGAAAAGAAAATCAAACGGTAGATACCGTTTGCCCAATCAAACGGAAAGACTCCATTTGCCCAATAGCCTCCAGGCTCCGTGATCCAATAATAATTTGATATCAATACAGAACCCTAATCACACCTTAAATAATAGTACTCACTAATACCAAAAAGGAAATAAACCAAATCCTAAGGACCTAAACAAAAACATAATAAATAATGGGCTCAAGCCCTAAACATAAAGATAATTAAAATAAATAAGATCAGCCCACGGAAGTGGACCCAAGCCCGCCCCCGTCGACCGTGAACCCTATTTTGCTTCATATCAGACATTCTAATTTATGTTGCAACAGCTGGATGACTAATAGTTAAAACAAGCCCTACAGAAATATTTTTTCTTTAGAACTGTGAAATTTTTGGTCCAAAAGTTGCATCTACCTTTGGGTCTTATCCACTTTGAAGTCTTTGATGCTCAATGTTATTATCTTTCAATTTCTTCTTGTACATCAACTTACACTGTCATCTTTTTTGATTTATGTCCATAGTCTTCTATTTACACCAACTTACAATACAATTTCATTATTCAGGTGTTGATCTGCAGAAATGAGGCTGAAAAATGCTTGATTGAGACATCAATAAATTCACTGCGAATAAGCCTTAAGGTAAACTCTGGTAAGCTGTAACATTTCTTCGTTCTACTTCAACAACATTTATTGGGTATACATCTACTCTACTCCCAGACCATTGGAGATATGAAATGCCTTAATCTGATCTCTCATCCCTGTTTTATGGCATCACTAATTTTAAGAGTTCATTTAGGGTATATTCCTATTCGTTCATGGCTTGGTGAAGATTTCTCTAATTTTTACCAGATATTCCTATATGTTTGATTCTTTTAGAGTTTTAACTCTTAAGTTAGAACTTTAAAATAGTTTTAACTTTTAATGCTCTAAATTAAATGCGCTATGCTTATTGAACGTGCTATATTACAGATGGATGGAACGCATGCTAAGTTGTGTTGTCTGTCCCTTAGTTTGTCAAGCTTATGAAAACCATTTCCCTTAAATTGACCCACACTTATATTGTATTCCGCTGTTAGCCTTGTTTTAATTGAGGGGAAACAGCTATGGTGACAAGTACGATCATTAATTTTATTGATTATCTTGTATCCAAAGGTGGCATATGCTTGAGCTGAAAGATCCCGAGTTGTTGAGATGTGATGAGGAGGGTTTTTGTTTGTACGAGGCATGAAATTTTGAATGTTATGCAGCTCTAGTTAGTATAGGGAGTAATTAGAATAGCAGATTGATAGGTTTTAGCTCACACTTTTCTGTTATTATGTATATTTCTTAATCAATAATAGATAATCTTTCTATATATCTCAAATTGGGAAACCTTGAAGTCCTATGCTCCATTTTTGTTAAAGGTTAAGCAGGCAGATGAACTTGAGAACATATTGACGAAGAAGTTCCTTAGATTTTTGTCTATGAGAGCAGAAGCATTTCAAGTACTGAGGAGAAAACCAGTCCAGGTTTGCAACTTTCTTCTATTACTGGTTCTAAACTTTGCCAACATAGGAAACAACGATATCTGATATAAAGAATAATATTTCACTAAATTAATGAGTGCTTTGAGCAAAAGCATGGTTGTAACTTGTTTAAACTGTACGTATGCACCAATTTTTTGTTTTCTATGAAATGCAAGGATAATTGGGGATGCAGAATTGTGGATTTAGTTAATACTTGAGCAAACATTCGTTTTTCCATGTAATACTGTTTCTAGAATATTTGACCCATCCGTTGCGAAGTATGCTGAGCCAGACCAGAATGATTTGCATTCATATTTATGTTGTAGAAAGAAAAGCATTATGATAAAATGAAGCAAAAGTCTATCTAGTTGTTCTTTGATGTCCTTGGCAAGTTGAAATATTAATCAGATGATGCCAACTGCAGTTGATGTCTTCATTGTACATGAGATCCCAATATCTTCCTCAATGATGGCGCAAATTCTCTAGTTAATTCTGAGAAATGATGAAAAGCTAAAGTTCTAGACCATTGGAATTAATTACATTAGAGAAGCTGCTGCTTCTTTCTTCTTCTTTTCTTTTTTTTTTTTCCCCTCTCTTTTTTGCTGTTCTGTGAGGTTGAGTTTTAGAAATGTAGCAGGTGGGGTTTTTTGTTTATCAACTTTTTTTTTTAATATAAAATCATACTTTTGATATTTTGTTTTTTACTTTTAAATAATGAGTTGACGCTATGCATTCAAAAGTCCCTATTGAATTCATATGTACAAACTGTTTACACCTTTTTGCTGTACCTGAAGAGATGCTTGAAACCTCTGCCTGCGTATCTTCAATTGCAACTATTGGATATAGCTTGGTTTATTTTAGCACTTTCTTGACAAACCTGTTTATAATTTTGCCCTGTGATTGGTAATTACTCAAGCTGTCTTTTTTCTTTTGTTTTCCTTCTTTTATTTGAAAGGCTTTATTATTAAACAATTAACAGTGTACTTAGGTGTATGCCTTTAGGCGTGCTCTTAGTTTGCTAATGTTATTTATGAATCTATGTTTTTAAACTTATTTTTTGACATGTGTTTTGTATACTTTCTCAGGGTTATGACATTAGTTTTCTCATTACCAACTATCACTGTGAAGAGATGCAGAAGCAGAAGTTGATAGATTTTATTGTTCAGTTCATGGAGGTAACTCATCTCTAATGTTAATGCAACTAACTTTGTAGCTTAAAAAACTAATTTTGGTCATATGTTTTGTCATACGATTCTGTACCACAAAAATACATGAAATGTAAGATTTTCTTATCGAATTAATAATAAATTATTATATGACATTTTATTTGATTATTAAAGGGAAGAAGCTTCACATCCATCTGTATGTTTCGATGTTTTGATTTTTACGTATTGGCTAAATTTGATTAGCATAGAATATACAAACTGGAATGTGATATAAAGAAAAGGTGATTATTTCTATAGTTTGTGTCTATAATGAGAAGATCCATGAATGATGGTGTTTTGATGAAAAGCCTTTTGGTGAATTTGTCGCAGCTTTTATGCTTGAATTTGTAATAGTAGTGGAGCTATATTCTTATATTCATCTCGCCATTCCTGAAACTCTATTACATAGGACACATTTACCACCTGAGAAGTCATCACGAGTGTTATCCTAGTCAAGGATTTAGATTTTCATGTAGCAAAATAAATTTGGATGTCAATATGATTCTTGCTTGTAATACATAGCTTAGCTTTGATAATTCTCTAGAAAAGATGAACCAAGATTATCTTTTTGTTTGAATCACCATTATATTTTATTTTCCTTACTAATTACTTGTGAAAGGTGGCTCTCTGAATGAGATTTTATACGGTGGTTAGGGAGGTGAATCACTTTATAGCAATTCTGTTTTTTCATGTGTAGCTTCAACTAAGTGATTCTATTTATATACCTATGTAACGGATGTAAAAAAGACTTGGAAATACAGAGACTATTCACTCATTGTTGTTTTCTGTAAACTACAGGACATCGATAAAGAGATTACAGAACTGAAGTTGTCAGTGAACACACGGGGTCGTCTCGTTGCTACGGAGTTCCTGAAGCAGTTCGTCTGATGACAACCCTCTTTCCTGAAGACACTTGCAACCTCATCTCATTGCGGCAAATGCAGGTCCAAAGGGATATAGAATCAGTATATGATGGATTCTTATTTACATGTGTAAATTGAAGGTAACTAAGGAGCCGCTTGGTTCAAATTCCGGAATGACAATGGTAATGGAAGTCATTGATGAGGGCAATGGTAATGGAAATGAAAGTGATTGAAGGGGTGGGGGTATACATTCAATGTAGGAGAATGATTGAGGGATTTGGATTCCCATTACCCCTAACTAAGCAAACCAAGCATTAAGAATAGGAGTCAATTCCCTCTCATTCCCATTACCCTCCCCTAATACCCCCAACCAAGCACCCCCTAAGATTTGTATTCCTCCATTTTCATCCATTAATTCAATTTAGTTATGATCGAGAGAGAGATGCATCTTGAATATTACAGCTTCTCTTCTTAGGCAGCAGATATAACATGCAAGCACACCTACGCACATATATAGCATTGACAAAATCTCATTCTTATATATTAAAACATTTTAAAAAGAAACTTCAATTCAATATACATCTTACTTAAAAAAAAAAAAAAATATATATATATATATATATATATATATATATATATATATATATATATATATATATATATATATATATATATATATATATATAATAAGAAGGATAAATATTCTGTGCACCCACATACAAATATAAACAAAATCATATACAATTATGAATAAAAATGTATACAATTTAATTGTTATTTTTTTTAATAAAAATAGATTGTAAATAAATATAAATTTATTAAAATACATGTATACACTTTGAATACATATATGAATGATGGTTTTTTAATGAAAAATTTAATATGAAAAAGTATACAATTATTACAATACACGCATACAAAAGAGAAAAACATATATACAAAATAGAATAAAAAGTGCACCTAATATACACTCTAATAAGAAACTATTCCCCAGTTAATCACCATTAATTTATTTATTATGTATCGTCATTACACACAAAGAAATGAAATGACTAAATAAACATGGTCTTAATACAATTAAAAGAATAATTTTTTTTCATAATTCTTTTCAACGGCCAATGGCGCGTTTAATTCATTAAATTTCAATAAGTGGTTTAATAAATTTGTAAATGTGATAAACATATATAAGCATAAATATTTTGATTTTTTATTTATCCAATATAGTATATATTGGATGCACCAAGTGCAAGGGTGTAGTCATATGTATATAATTTTTTATTTTATTTTGTATACATATTATTATATTTTATATACGTGTTTTATAATAATTGTATATTTTTTTTACATTATTAAGTTTTTTCATTAAAAAACTTACATCCATATGTGTACAACTTTTTATTTAATAATGTATACATGCTTTTTAATTATTGTATACTACCTCCGTCCAGTGCAAAGGTTTCCGTTTTACTATTCCTGTCGTCCGCTTCAAAGCTATCAATTTTCTATATTTTGTAAAGAAAGTATACAATATGACCCACCATTTACTTCTAATACAACTATCCAATCTACCTATAATAATAATACACGTTAACCCATATGCAAAAAGCAAATAAAAACCTTAGATTTGTTCATGTCCAAACAGCAAACGGTAACGTTTGCATTGACCGGAGGGAGTATATTTTTTTGCACTTAGTTTTTCATTAAAAAAAACTAACAATTAAATTATATATATTTTTACTCATAATTGTATATGTCTTTATTTATATTTGTATATGGATGCACCCTAATCTTAGATGTATTCAGGTGCACACTATGTATGTAGCCTTCAATATAATTCACTCCCACCCTAATTTGTATTTTATTGATCTATACCCAAAATTGTATTTTATTGAATCCCTTATTTTAACTAGTGGTATCAAAAGAAAAATAATCAATAATTCTGTGTAAGCACACTAAAATGGATGAAATCTCTTACTTTCATTAAATCTCGTACTTTTAAAAAGTCAAAGTCTTTTGAGACGAAATTTATGTGAGAAAAATTAAATTGGTAAAATATGTTTATTAGTAGTTAAAATATATTTTTTAAAAAGTATGATAAACAATATTAAAATATTACTTCCTCCGTTCTTGAAAGAGGGTTACTTTTTTTTTTTTTTTTAGTCGTCCATTCCAAAGAGGGTCATTTCCTTTTTTACACAAATGGGACCCACACACACCCACTAATACAACTAAAATATAGGGTCCGAGCTTATTGAGGGAGTATATCTTAGTACAATGCTATTTGGATCAAATTAATATGGTTGAATTGCACTTTAGGTAAAATACTAGCTTAGGTGAAAGGCGAAGAAGGCCTCCTTCCGAGAGCACGAGTCATCAGTGAGATACCACTTTGAAAGAGCTAGAATTTTAATCTTGTATTAAGACGTACAGGCTAAGGGACAGTCTCAGCAGGTACACAGTTTCTGTGGGGCGTAGGCCTCTCAAAAGGTAATAGAGGCGTGCAAAAGTTTCCTTGAGCCGAACGGAGATTGGCCTTCAAGTGCAAAGGCAGAAGGGAGCTTTACTGTAAGACCCACCCATCGAGTTTCGCTTACTTTTTTCTTTTATTTGATAGAAGGGGTCTCAGATAAGAAAGTCGGCCAATGTGATCTCTCTCATGTTTTAAGAATGCACTTCCCAACTTTACATTTATGAATTTAATAAATGCACATTGAAAATTTAAAGGTCATAATCATTCAATTTTAGAAGTTTAAAATTAAGGGTTAATCTATTTGGATCATATTGACCCAGCTACATAGGGTCATATTAATCCGTTTCCTACCATTTATTTTTGCTTAGACATATTTACCCTTTTCCTTGTGTTAATTAAAATTTGAATGTTAACCTCTACTACTTTAATGATACTCATTCAATTTTTCATTTAATTATACTTAAAATAATTAGTTTAATAGATGATGGTTGGTTTAGTTTAGTTCATCAGAAAATTAGTTTTATATGTTACTCCACATTACTTCTAAAATTATACAGCGTGTATCCTTTAAAATTGGATATCGAAATCCCGATGTACAATGGTCTTTGGATTTTCAAATCCCTAATTCACTTTTGTAGAAATCCAATTTAAACATCACCCAATAAGTAGTTTGTAGAAGGATTGTAGAAGGATGTCATTAAATTGGCCGTATGCACTTTAAGAAGCTTTTATTTTTTTATTTTAATAAAAAATTATGTTATTGATATTTGATACTGCATTTGGAAGTATATAATACTATAGCATTCTATTCGCAGTGAGTGTCTATTTTTCTTTTCGCAAATCACAGTGTTCTTATTTTTTAATATTTTGGTTGTTACGTCCTTGTCCATATGCATGATTGATTCATTGAATTACTACTGACGCAAACCGGTCCATATGCCTAGATTTGGAAGTTCTTATTAACATCTATGATTGCTAAGCTTTAATGTTGTGATTACATTAGAGGAATGTTTCCATTGCTTGTGTTTCAGATACTACTATATATGAAGCCATTACAATGGCTTAGACTATCAATAATATTTCAAACAATGAAATAATGGTTCATAGTTAATATGAAATTCTCTCTTCAATTTCTAACATCATAAACACAAGGCTTTAACAAGGTGTATTCAATCCGCTATAACATTCTAGTTGATTCAATCCTTTGCATCTGCAATCCCACCTGGAGTAATCTGGAAAACTTGCTTTTGTTAAAAAAAATGCTGTGTAGTAGATTTTTTTTTATCAAAATTTGCCTTAAATGAAGAAAGGATGCATGGAAATATGGAAATTAAACACGAAATGATGAAAGGATGTAACACCTTGCAGAAGCATGTTTCGCCTTTGCCTTTACTGAACATTAGTCGCATTGAATTCCTCAGCAATTTTAATCAAATCTTGAGAGCATCTGAGCCAATTTTTGCTGGAAATAATTAAAGACAGAAAGTCACATTTACTGTAGGATGAGAGCTTCAAAATCAATAACAATCTGAACCATAGTACCAGCAAATCAGTTCCCTGTTGTATTAGCTTTTTCATCATCAGCATGATCGATCTAAATATAGTTTACCAAAAGTCTGAAAGGCTCTTCAGCCATTTTTGCTGCTAGACCAAGAAGCAGGTTGTACTGATGCTCATACATGTAAGCTCAAACATAAATGATCTATCAAAAATACATGAATGTACAATGAGTGTCAAGAAAGAGAAAATGGTCGGTAATGCTTTAGTGAATCACATAAACCAGATTACAATGTATAGTACAGCTCCTGGATCCATTCAAATCTTTCAGCTATTGGTGTTATACAATCTGGTCGGCTGTAAATTCATTAGTTCAAGGAGATGTAATAAGTTGGGCAAGGAAGGCTAAACAATCAGCCAAGGATAGAAGGCACCCTCGGTGTCAATGTATCATATTGATAGGAAGCTGAAGATATAAAATGAAGATTCAGTTTGATTGGATACAGAGCAACAAAAATGATAGTTTGGACATAAGAGAGTATGTGCCAATTGTGTCTTCCCAGATCTGAGTTAAATACAAGTTCAAACTAATAAATAGCATGATTGAAATTTTCAGATATTCTTTTGCCAGTAGAATATAATGTATCCATAACCTGAATACCCCAAAAGCTTCTGTGATTAACAGTGTTTCTATCCAACCTTCACCACATACAGACACAAGCTATACTTAGATTTTAGCACAATAAAAGTATACTTTGGAATGAATAGCTCATAATAGAATAGATCCGACAAAAAAAAAACTTAATTTCTTGTAACTGTTTGAGTATATCTCAAATGACAAAAAGAACAATCTCTCTCTTGCTGCTTCATAAACTCTTCTTAATCCATAAAGAAAACATGATTCCTGATTCCTGAAAAAAGAAGTATGGACAAATTTCAAACCGTGAACGAAAATTCGGAAAACATAACAATCCAATGCAAACAGTATCACAGTAGTCTTAGAGATCAATATCAAACAGTTATTACAGTTATTCCTGAAAAAGGAAGTATGGACCAATATCAAATCGTGAATGAAAATTCAGGAAACACAACAATCCAATGCAAACAGTTTACAGTAGTCTTAGAGAACTACCTACCTATGGGTCGATTTGATAGAATGCTTCAACATGATCCACATATACCTTGTGGAACCCAAAATACCCAACGTCTCTCCCCCACGAGTTCTTAAGTAACCAGAAATCGTCACCCCAGCCAATGCAGAGCATAGCGTGTGCTCCGAGTCTTGATCTTCGAGCAATACTGAGATCCTCATCAGAATGTCTACAAATCATCTACAAATCACTGGACCTCCATTCCTCTGAAATAATAAAATTTAGTGCTTACAAAATTAAAAATAATAAAATTCGATAAAATACCCACCAAACTGTCCGTCATGCTCAAACTCATGAATACCCTGGGGCTTGTCCTATCCTCTAACAGTTCTTCTGTTAAGCTACAGAAATAAAAGTATAATATATTAATAAAAAATAAATAAATAGAATAAACAAACTTTAAAATACATACCTCATAAAAATTAGCAGGGAGAGAGCCATATTGACCACCTAACCAAGGCATTTCTTTTGCTGTACATAAACCGAAGTGCTTGACGTACTCCATTGCTCCAACAAAGGATGCTCCTAGACGAATGTCGGACACTCCAGAAACTGCTGTATGGATAATTCTTCAGCCTCACCCATAAAAGTCATATCGTGGCAAAATATTGAATCCACTATGGTGTGCGCGTAACAAGTGCCGGTGTCTCTTTGATTCCTAACACTTTGAATACACTTAGGACGTAGTATGAAAGTAGCGAACTTTCGTCGGAAAAAATTTCGAATCATCTGCAGAAAATCATCATAATTAATAATGAACATTACTTACAACATTATATTATCTAAATGTTAACTAAAAATAAAATCATTACAACATTAAGAAATCAAATATTTCACAATAACTATGAACAGTAATCTGTGTTGCCCTAAGTAAATGTTAAATAAACATGATTAACCAACAAACAGACTAAAAAGAAAATACTTCACAATAACTATGAACAGGAATACCTTCACGTACGAGAAGGAACGAGCATGGGCGGGGAGAAGGTACGAGCATGGGGAGCATGGGCGGGGAGAAGGTACGAGCATGGGCGGGGAGAAGGAGAAGGTGTGTTCACAACAATGGAACAGATGAATAGGTCCTAATGGGCCTGTACCCTAAGTACTAATTAAGTACTAATGGGCCTATGATATGAATAGGTCCATTAATGGGCATGTATACTTTGTTGCAACTTTTTTTTAGAATAAGACTAATACTAAATTCCTTATGCTTAAAGATTTATAAATTGACTTAAAATATAGTTAAAGTGCCAAACAAGTAAATTTGAGCTAACCTTGAAAATATCTAAATTCTGAGTAAAAGTTAAGTTAACCTTGAATCCGAATTACAATTCAAAAGGCAAACAACTTAGTGCTAATTAAAAATAAAAGTTATATATCATTGTGGTTGTGATTAGAATTTTTTTAATAACAAATACAAATATTATGTACCCAAATATAAAATAATGAACTTGTTGATATCCGGATATGATGTAATCAGATCGTGAAATCTGATCGACGCGCATCCAAGTATTCCGACCCATATTGTATTGTAATCATATGAATACGGATCCAACATAATTCATCTTCCCTGGCAACTGAAACAAATTATAATTATAATTATAAATTCAGTAACTGAATTCTTCAAAATTCATTATATTTATAAATATTATTATTATAATTAAGAAAAACCCACCAAATAAATTTATTATTATAATTAACAATCAAATCAGATTAACCTAAAAAGATTTTGAAAGTACAAGCGTTATCTGAACCAGCGTTGGTACTTTGCTTCTGAAGCTGTTGACCAAGTTTTGTGATCTGGCCGGGGGGCTCTCTGACCGTGAAAAGTAGTGGGTATGGCCGGGCAGGGCCTTTCTGACCGTGAAAAGTAGTGGGTACCAGCGGCGATCCATGGCTCTGCTCGGCTCCGACAGCGCAAGAGTCGGCGGCGATTCATAATATCTCATCTGCGTTTGTGAGGTCATATACAGCCCCATCTGGTATGGTTTTGTTAGATGGTCTTCTTAAGGGTTGGAATGAATAAAGCATATAAATAGCAATAAAGGGTCGGCGAAGCGAAGTACGAATATTTGCTAGGGTAGAAAAAAATAAGAGTGAAAACCCTGATATACCCTTATCCCAAAACAAAACAAACTTACCCCTACCCCTACCCCTACCCCTAATATAAAAAATACTCAATACCAAACAAATACTAACCACGCAGTCACCGCCATGCTCATGTACTAACCATGCAAGAGTATATGTGTCAAGATCACTGGACAACGAAACGCACTCAAAACCACGCAGCCACCGCCATTGCTCGCCACGAGTGGGCTCTCAATAGCCCGATTCGTGAATGATGGATCACAAGTATGGAAAACTGTTGATCTACTCCCTCTCTACTGCTTTTCTGTTTGAAGCAGGTGGCGGATTGGAATGGATGTGGAGAAGAATCCGGCTGGATGGAGCGGTGAGGAGAGGAGCGACGGTGGCGGGAGTGATTTCCGAAGGATACGGCTCAGGAGAGTAGGCTAGTAGCGGTACCGGACAGCGCCAGCGCCAGATCGTAGTGGTGACTGTCGACGGCGGGTAGAGTGGAGGCAGAACGCCGGCAGGTCAACGACGAGGGTTTATGGCGCGAAGCAGACGAACTGGGGCCTAGCTGCGAGTCGTTCGAGACTTCCGATGGACAAGGCAGCGTCGGCCACACTCCACCTTACTAACCCAACCCACCATCGTCGCCGCCCCCACAATCACTATCCACCTTATTTTTTTCACCATTCCAGATCCAAGAAAACCAGCTGAGGAACATCATCGACGTACAAATAGGGAGAAGCCGGTGACTTCGGTGGATGGGCCAACTTGCTGGCCTTCGCCGACTCCTCCGCCTTCCCCCTCACCACTACTCTCTTCATTCCCAGCGACGCCGACACCGCCCACTACGCCTCCGTCACCACCACGGGGATCGATCTCCTTCGACCCTTTCATCATCCCAAACCACATCGTCCCACGGCGGCTCACCTCCGCCGACCTTCTCCATCCCCTTCACGATGTCGATCCCTCAGTCACTTGTCCGGCGTTCGCCATGGACAGAACACCTAGTCCGATGTGCTTCTTCACGAACTTCTCTCTGTAAATCGACTGCCTAGCGGTTCCATTCCCATTTCCCGGCGTTGAAATCGTCTACCAATCACATGAAATTAGGGATCTCACGGTGGAAGGTTGATCCTTTGAAGTGGAGAGGCATTCCAGATTACCGGCGCCTTTTTCGCCGGTGTGCAGGGTGTTTGGTTTTGAATGGTACTTCAGCGATGACAACGTTCAATTATATATTTTAGTTTTTAATTTAAGTGTTAATTGCTCCTATTTTCCTTTGGACAAAACTCTCCTATAGGCTAGACATGCACCCCGGTTCGGAACCGCTGGTTTCGGTTCCAACGGAGAAGGAACCGGAATCGAACCGGAGGTAAGGGTGTTCGGTTCGTGAACCGGCGGTTTCGGTTCCGGTTCGGAACCGCCGATTTTTCATTTTTTTTTTTTTTGTAATGTTTTTTTATTTCTTTATGATTTATTATATTTATACCTGTGTTATTATGTGTAATTTATTTATTAAATAAGTGAAACATGTGTAATTGAAATATTGAATTTGAATAAATGTAATAATAATATCATTACAATTGAAAACATGATATGCACTAGCACTATGCAATATTCAATAATGTAAGTAAAAATTTCAAAGTTGATATTAAATTCATAATAATCATACAATATTAATTAATGTGATCACATAAAAAATTTAATTAATCTAAACCATTACAATTTACAAATGTAGAAGTGTAGAGAACACTACAAGTTTACTTCCATGTCAACTACTCTATTGTTACACTTCAAAAATTTTAAAAATACAAACTTTATAAGATAAAATACAACAACATAATAGAGGGGAAAAAAAAAGGACTTGAGCTTAAATTTAGGGTTAAACTTGAAAATTCAAGTTCAACTTAAATTTAAGTTGCCTACGTATCCTCGAAATGAATCAAAGTCCACGTAATTCTCTTAACTTACCTCAACTTACCTCTTTGGCTCGGTGGAGGTGAATGGTGATGGCCTTTTTTGTTTACTCTACCAATCTAACTCGCTTCCATATTCCGTAAATTAATCATCCGATCGGTCTTCTTCACTTTGATTTTGTATCCGTCTTTCCGCCTTTGACCAATCATCAAACAAACACAATTCTAAACTTGTCACACTTAAATTGGATCGTGTCGGATCCAAAGTGAGATTACCAAGACTAAATGCTTGTTCGACGGCAACCGTAGAGGCGGGAGATGCAAAAACCTCTTTTACAATCAATGATAAAATAGGGAATGACTTTGTTCTCCTTGACCACCACTTCAAAATATCAAAACTAGTTCCGCTTGTTTCAAACTCAAAAGTGTTAGTAAAATAAGAATCAAGTTCTTGAAAAAGATTAGATATAACCCGTGCACGTTTTTGAGATCTAGCATCATAAAAATTATAAATTTTTTGAAGAGCATCATATTTCCTAGAATTATCAACACTATCACTAATATCATCACCACTAGATGGATCATCATTCATACCATTTTGTTCTTTATACTCCTTAAATAGATCCTTTAGTAGATTATAAGTACTTGCAACTATGTCTTTAGGATTAGGAGCTTGTTGTCTAGTAGGAGAATCACAATTAGCATACAATGAATCATAGTAAAGCGTTAGCAATTCTTCTAAACCATCCGTTCTAATACGTGGGTCCAACAATTTAGCAACTAAACACAAGTCCGGAATTTGAAAAAAATATTTTAACCACTTAGATTTCATTGAAAGAATAGCATTTGACAACAACGGGTGTGCTTCATTAGCACTAAAAATCATAGCAATTTTAACACAATTATCAACAACTAAATTTGAAGTAGGATAATAAACACCGGATAGTTCTTCCGTAGCATCATTAAAAATTTGCAAAACATCACATAGAGTATAACATGTGTCCCATTGATTAGCAAACAAGATTTGACCACCCGCATCTTATGAGTAAAAAGCACAAATATGATCTTTATAATCAAAAAAGTCATGCAACATTTTATACGTCGAATTCCAACGAGTTGAAACATCTAATGGAAATCTTTTTGGGTGAATGTTCACAGATTGACAATATCTTTTCCATCTTTTAATAACGGAAGGGTTTCTCATTATATACCATATAACACTTTTAATAGGTTGAATGTGTGTTTTCAAAGCACTTATACCATCTTGAACACATAAATTCAATATATGACAAATACATCTAACATGAAAAAATCTACCACCAATTGAGGGTTTGCAAATATCAGTAAGACTTTCTAATGAAGCCGTATTAGCACTAGCATTATCAAATGAGATTGTAAAAATCTTTGTAACTAAACCATATTCTTGCAAAATAGTACTAATTTTGTGAGCAATATTAACGGCGGTATGAGGAACATCAAATGATCTATAAGCAATTAATCTTTTTTGCAAATTCCATGAACTATCAATCCAATGACAAGTAATACCCATATAATCCGCTTTTTGCCAAAAATTGCTCCAAATATCCGAACATATAGACACTTTATGAGGTAATTGTTGCAAAAAAATTTTTTAAAACCAAACCATACTCTTTAACAACTCTAGCAACACCAAGTTTACATTTATTACGATGCAAAGGTGGGGCTTGAGGATTTAAAGTGAGATTAATCCAATCTTGAAAAAAAACATTATCGGCAAAGTTATATGGCAAATGTTTGGTGCACATAAGTTTAAGGTATAATCTCAAATAATTAGATTCATCAAATTTAAAAAGAGTGTTACCCGACGCCGATGAACCTTCTCCTCTGGAAGAGGCCGTGAACCCTCGTCCTATTTGTGTTTGACCGGTTGAGATGCCAATCTTGTCCGGATGCTTCGAGTTGATGTGCTTGATGAACGTTCCATATCATCCGCCATGCTTGAATTTATACTTCGTGCCACAATAGTTGCAAATAATTTTGAATTTTTCGAATTCTCAATCGCCTCCTTCTTGAAATGAATGGAAAATATATCGGAACGTAACACTTGTGGGGAACTTCGAGTCGATCCTCCGCCTCCGCTAGAGCCTCCGACTCCATCTCCGGTACCCGTACCACCCGAGGTTGGTTGACTTCCACTCGCCCTTTGTTGTGATTGACCTTGAGTATTATCGTTGTCGTCCTCGGAGGGGAAATCATCTCCAAGTATCTCCCTAACATTCAAGTTGAACAAATGAGGGGAGATTTCTTCATCCGAAGGAATATTTTCAAGGTCAATATCTTCTAGAGTTGGTGGAAGTTGGCGTGGAGGTGGTGGAGGACAATTTAAGGTGTTGGGTATGGATTTTCCTCTAGAAGAAGAAGGTGAGGCACCGGATGAAGAAGAACCTCTTCTAGGCATTTTTTTTTAGATTGATATGTGTGGGAAAGAATAGAAAATGATATTGAGAGAATTGAAATGAAAGTGATAATGAGAGAATTGAAATAAAAGATTACAACTTTTTTTTTTGAGTTTGATATATATGAACTAAAAAAAAAAACTTGAGACTTGAGATGAGATGAGAGGAGAACTTGAGTAGAATCAAAAATGTAGAATAGAAGAAGTAGTGTAGAGTGTAGTAGAAGTTGAGTAGAAATGTAGAATAATAGATTGAATGTTGTGTGAATTTGAGTTGATCACACTTGGGGTATTTATAGAGGATTGAAATTGATCTCATCCATCCATTTCAAATTTTGAACACAAAAAAATCTCAACCCTTGATTTAAAAAAAAAAAAAAAATCAGCCGGAACCGCCGGTTCCTCCACCCCATCTCAGCCGTTGATCTTCAACGGCCACACGATCTCGGCCGCATGTTTGAATTTTCAAAATTCAAAAAATCCCGCCCGCAGCGCCCGGCCCGCCCGAACCGCCGGTTTGGACCGGCTAACCGGAACCAGCAGTTTAATCGCCGGAACCGCCGGTTCACCGCCCCAACGGCTACTTTTTTTTGGACCGTCGGATCTCCAACGGACAGTCGATCTTGGCCGTTCAAAAAAAAAAAAAAAAGGGTGAGGAACCGCCGGTTTTAACCGTGAACCGGCGAACCGACGGTTCCGGTTCTCGCGCAGCTGGAACCGAAACCGAACCGTGTTTTACCGGTTTTGGTTTCATTTTTTTCGATTCCAGAACTGGCGGTTCCGGTTAAAATCGGCGGTTCTCCGATTGGAACCGCCGGCTCCGGTTAATCGGTGCATGTCTACTGTAGGCTGTATCCATCCCGTGAGAAGATTAATTTTGAAGTCTTACTATGGTACATTACAATCTAAACCACTAAATTTTTTAATAATTAATCTTTACCATTAAATTTTAATAAATAACTAACATTTTAAAATATATCTATATCTATATCTATATATATTCTATAATAGTGACTATTGGTACACTTAAGTTTCCCCTCATTTTTTTTACCTTAGTAAGGGTTATTACCCTATATTAATAGGTAGGTTACCTATGTGAATGAGATTAATTGTAATTACTCTATATATATTATGTAATTAATACTATAGTTCCTGAAATTCAGTTTATTCATTATTGATATTTGATGAACCATTAATTAGTCTATTTATGGTTTGCTTATATTAAGTGTGTAATACTCCAATTTTTTTTAGTGAGAGTTAAAAATATATTATTTTAATTTGTAGTGTTTAAATTTTATTCGTAATTTCTTTACCTTTATGATTTAACGTTACTTTGAATAGATTATACATTGTGTTAGTATTATTGCGTGTAACAATAAGTTTGTCGTATTCCCATCCTTCATTTATAAATCAAACCTTATAAGTTAATTATAAGGTTAAAAAGTTAAATAACTAAAATTAAAGGATATTATAATTATTAATTACCTTATCAAAAACTTCTAATTACATGAAACTAATATTAACTGATTGATTGGTATTTAATTTTTTTAAAAAATAATTAAAAATTTTATCAAAAAATAATTAATAGAAATGAGAATTGATTGATTAGTATTTAAATTTATTAATAAATAATTAAAAAAGTTAAACTACGTAAGTTATGAAATTTAACAATAAAAAAATTAAGTATTAAGATTAATGTATAATTTTTTTTATTATCAATTTATGTCGTACATATTATTATATTAACAAGTATTTTGTTTAATTTTTAATTATAAATTAATGACATATTTTTAATATAAGATTAAAAATTAATTCCATATTTTTTTTATTTATCACTCTAGGTCATTATTATATGGGGTGGGGTATATGCATAATTTTAGTAAATATAACAATATTTGCAGAACGATGGGAGTATATATTTTTGGTGAACTTTATATAATATACAAAACGTATTTTGAGTATATTTCATAGATATAGTGAACTAAGAAATATAATATATTAATGTATAGTGGGTAGCTATATTAGTGTTTTGTGTGTGCCCCTAGAGATATATTAATAGTTTGTTGTGAGTCTTATTTACCAAAAGAAAAATGTAACAATTTATGGACTATTTTTTTTGTAAAATGTGACAACACTCATGGAACCACATGATAAATTAACCCACATAAAATAATCAATATATTTTCATGGGGACACACACAACACTAATACAATTATCTAATATATAGTATAGATTAAAATATTGGGTTGGTCTTCAGTATCGTATCAAGTGAAATCATTTTACACTTTTTAAAATTACTTTCATTATTATTATCACTTTCGCTATAAAATGTTACTTTTTATTTACACTATAAATTGTACATGAAATTGTATTATCATTTTCTTCTATAAAAAATTAATAGTTACATACGCATAATATATTTATATTCAAATAGAATTCTAATTATCAAATAAAATTAAATGATATTTTCATAATTTATTCCCGTGCAACGCACGGACGGGTCAAATGCTAGTAATTACTAATATACCCTAACTTAAAACAGTAAACTCTTAGGTGTACCGGTGCACTACAGAATTACCCTTAATTTTTGATCTATTTTGATCTATTAATATTAATATTAATTATTAATTGAGGATAGAGCAGACCGACAGGGCAGGCCAAAACCCATCTTAACCTGCCTTTGGCAGATTTGGGCGAGACAGACCTAGCGGGTACTGGCTATGAATTGCTAAGCCTAATTCATTTAAAGAAAGGTCGCGGGTTATAACGGGCCAACTCGTTTTTTTTACAATATTATTATAATTATCATTATTTGAAAATAAAATTTCAAAATGATATGCTGTTGCAAAATTATTATTATCATTATTTGAAAATAAAATATTTAAATGATGGACGCTCAAATGAAATCTATAATGTTAATTAGATAATAAAATATAGATATAAATATAAAGGACGACACTATTGCCACCTGGAGCTTTATTGAAGGCACCCGGAAAATATATAAAATGTCAATTATATCCTTATTTAATTTATTTTAAAATCCTAATTAGATTAAAAAAGAAAATTTACTTTGAAACCCAACACTTAACAATAAAAAATGCACAGACGGAAATCACCAATACACCAAAACATGTTAAGGTTTAGATTATCTAATTATTTGTGTTAGTATTGTCGGTTATTTAGTCTTATCTAATGTTTAGTTATTCCTATTAAATAGGTTAAAGTTATAGAATACAATTATATATTTAAGTAATCATGTAATAGATAAAATATACAATATTGTGGTATTTTGGAATGCAATCTAATTTGTCTGATTCCTAACATTCTGGCATCAGAGCCGGGTTGAGAGAGAGAAAAAAAAAGAACAACCAAAAGCAGCACTCTTTGTGTTTCATTATTACAAGAAAAATGACGAGTGAAGGTAGTTTTGTGCAGCCAGCGATTCCTCGCTTTGATGGTCATTATGATCATTGGAGCATGTTGATGGAGAATTTTTTAAGATCGAAAGAATATTGGAGTCTTGTGGAAGAAGGTTATGCTGAACCAGATAAAGGAGCACTATTAACAGAGGCTCAATACAAGAAACTTGATGAATCAAAGTTGAAAGATTTAAAGGCGAAAAATTATTTATTTCAAGCCATTGATCGAAACATTCTGGAGACCATCCTTGAGAAGAACACATCTAAACGAAAATGGGACTCCGTGAAAAAGAAGTTCGAAGGCAATGAACGAGTCAAATGATCTATTCTTCAAGCTCTTCGCAAAGAGTTTGAAATCCTTGAGATGAAATCTGGTGAGGGTGTCTTGACGATTTCTCAAGGGTGATATCAGTTGCAAATAAGATGAGAGTTTAGGGTGAAAAATGACTGATGTGACGATAGTAGAAAAAATATTGCGATCCTTGAGTGAGAAATTTAATTACATTGTTTGTTCTATTGAAGAATCGAAGGATATTGATCATCTTTCTGTTGATGATCGCACTACAACATAAGTGTTATTAGGTAACATCGAAAATATGTTACTTAACAATAAAAAAATGTTATTATAGATCATAAGTAACACTTTTTTTGTCGCTATTGTCGCTATAACCTAAAGTCTAATGTTATACTTTTTTAGCATATGATAACACTCCATATCATATTTAACATTTTATTGTAACACTTTCAAAAATGTTACATATACACTTTATGTAACATTTGTTTTTCCTAATGTTACATTATTTTGTTAACACTTTTGAATATAAAGGTAACATCATTTACATTATTTTGTTAACACTTTAACATAGTATAATGTAACATTAAGTACAATATTTTGTTAGCACTTTTAAACATAACTAACATTAATTATATTACTTTTAGTAACATTTTTAAATAAAATATAACATTATTTAAGTAATGATTGTATCATTTTAAGAATATAGTGTCACACCTTTATAAAACAATTATGAAATTAATATTATTATTAATTATTATTATTTCCTGAAATGGTACATGATAAACATAAAAGTGAAAGACTACTAAAAACAAACCCCATAGTTTAACTATACTATTACCTGTCACATCTCCAACAAAAAACAATGATCCTATTAGCTTTTCTAGCAGCTATCAAGTAAAACTGCAAAGATTGCTGAATGCACAAAATTGCAAACTAGTAAAAATAGAAATTTGTATAATTTTGAGAAAGCTATGATTCTTTACAATCAATATTCAAGTAGATTTATGATAAAGAAGCTATGAGAACCTTCAATATAGTCAAAAAATGCTTCAAGACGTGTTCTGAGAAGACATCAACGATCAAAAGGCTTCCACAGAAACGCAATATGCCTACTAGCAAAAACAACAGCAACCCATCATCACAAGGAACGACAAGAGGACCTAAGAAATCAGCGAAAACCCTCAGCTACAAAAAAACGCTATATCATCAATTCTTAGCTAGAATACCAGCCAAACAAAGTTAGTAATCAAAGCAACTTGGTTCCGGAAATAAGGCGCAGCTACCCAAACACTAAAACCTGCAAGATAGTCCAAGATAATTATCAGCAGGTACAAATAGAAAGCATACACAAGTAGCAAAGAATTGTAAATTTCAAACAGTAAAAAGTAGCTAAAATTCTTCATATTCTGTCTTCCACGTGCGAGGGACGGCAGCAATAGTCAGCAAACTGCAGAAAATTAGAATTCTGCACCAAGGCTAGCTGTGATAGCAAACAACAAAGCATAAACAGCAGGAACAGAACAATAAAATACAAGTAGACATAACCTCTCTACCAGCAGAACCACACAGCAAATTCCTCATCAAGAGTCAGCAGTGTACCAGCAACAACAAATATTCAGCATCAACCCAGAGTAAAAACAACAGAAATTCAGCAGAAAAAACCCAGCTGAATCAACAAAAAATTTTGCCAGCAGCAACAAATTTCCACAAAAATTCTAGCAACATTAAAGTGGGAGACAAACACAACATCACCAGTAAATTCCTCTAGAACAAAACCTAAACAGAAACTAAAACAGCAAATCTCCAGTGAAGGAAGTACAACTCCATCACTCAAGAAACAACAAGGAAAACAAGGTAGCATCAGCAGGTACCCAAGATTAGAGTTCCAGCAAACCACAGAATCAAGAGAGCACATCAGCATCACATTAATAAAAACAGCAGAAATCTGTAGAAAAAAAAAAAGCTCAAACAACCTAAATTCTACCAGCAATAGCAAATTCCTATAGAAATTCCAGCAACATTAAAGTGGCCTATACAGAAACTAAAATCGCAAGTCTCTTGTGAAGAAGGTAGAATTCCCTAACTCAAGAAACAATGATGGAAAACAAGCTAGTAACAGTAGGTACCCCCATAATTATAGAATTCCAGCAAACCACATAACCAAGAGAGCATAACACAATGAATAACTAGCAAAACTAGTAGAAACCAACCAAGACATAAGGCACAGGCAGGGGCAGCCTCAGCAAAACATCAAAGAGCACCAGCAAATAATCAATTTTACATAGATCAAGAGTCGAGATTTACTTGTAATTGAATGTAATCATGTGTTTTAGCTGAGAACAATAGACAAATCCTAGAAGAAAAGTCATGTACGGATAATTAGGTACATAATGTTGTAGTAAACACATGGTGTACCAGAAAGAATTCAAGCAACGAAATTCTATCAATCATGGCTATACTTTAACATGCATGTACCACAAAAGATAAAACCCAATTCACATTTTGTAAGTGCGACTGCAGATTCTCTTGTCATCCTTGATGCTAAGAGTCCCTATTATGTTTGAAAAGGGTAATGGCTAGAGCAAAAGATATCACAAAGCAAAGTAGCTCATGTCGCCATTTTTAACAGAACAATAAAGCAAAGTAGTTCATTATAATTTACTTTAATATCACAAAGAAACCAAAATTGGTTCGTAAAAAACTATAGCTTATATATCTACAACATGATAAAGGAACATAGCACGCATACATGAAGAAAAACGCTGAGCTACTCTGCTCTAATAAAATCCCAACTGACAAATGACATATAGATCACAAATACATCTTCCAACTTTATATTAAAACCAGAAAAACTGCACATAAAGCATAAAAAATAGCAAAATAAACATTAATTTGAACCACCTTGGTATACTTATGAACAGAGGCATTGCTGAAAGTCCAACAAGCAGAGGATACACTGGTGCAGTAGTCAATTCCTAGAAAGAACATACATAAATTCACAAAAAAAACAACAAATAATTCAATCAGGTCTCAGTTACATTTTAGTAGTTACACATTTCAACAATTATTGCAGTTGTTAATTATATGAATTAAGCAAAAATAATATATTTAGCCTTTCTTCTTAAGAGCTTGTTGGTTGATTCGTTGTAGCTTTTGATTCACTTCTAGTTTTACCCCCTCTTAGTTTTCCCTTTATATAACCTTAGACTTGTCTGCTAAAAGCTAAAATTGAGAGCAATCGATGCATCATATTTAGGAAAATGGGAAGTGTATAGCCATATAATTGCACATCTTAAAAAAAACGAGAGAAGCAGATTAATTCATACCAGCAGGGGGGATGGCTTTTAATATGGAACTTTGGATACTCCTAGTTATTAGCCAATTATATTATTGAATATTTATGTAAGATGCATTCTATGTTCACTATGTGATGCAGACAACCTGTACATAACATCGAAGCAATCGAAAAGACCAACTACAATCTACTATAGCAATTTAAAGATGACCATTACCGATTATGAAAGGGAAAAGGCCTTTCAATTATTCATCCACAGCAGAAAATCTAAAACCTCATCAAATTACAATAAACATATATAGAAAAGTCAGTGGACATTAAATACTAGTTTTTATATAAGAACAACAACGAAACAGACAAATTAAAAAAAAATATTACCCAGGGAATAATTGAGCAGCAGTTCAATACGCCAACATTGCTTGCTTGATCACATTCTTCCTAGGTTAAATGTGCATTTCCATAGTCAATCTAGCTTGGAGAAAATGTTCCATCTAAACTACTTGCCCTGCTAGAACCAAAAATTAGGTTAGTCCAATGAAAACTGGACACGCAGAAAGAAAACAGGTTCAACAATAGCATCAATCTGCTGCAAATCCTATCATGCAACTATTTCACACATATACACTTTTTTTTTCTCTTTTTACTTGATCAGAAAATCTTAAAATCAATAGCATTGTATCATGTAAATCAATCTTGCACCTATCATCTCTCAAACCTATCTCCACCAGCAAGAGTTTGTTTCGTCAATCCCTAAAATCAATATTTGGTTATGCTCCATGTGTAACAAAGTCTAAATGAGACGCAAGCAAACAAATGGCTTTAGCTTAATTTGTATATGTCCACCTGCCCATCTACTTATCCAATGTATTGCTTTGACAAACCTCAATTCTCTTTTCTATGCTCAAATATGATACAGAAAGCATAAAAATAACTTGCTCCTATCCTTGCTAAATCAACTGAGTAAGCCATTCAAGGTGAAAAATCTATATTTATTTGAACATCATTCACTTTGATATCATAGGCACCTGGATATGATACATACTTTATCAGCATGAAATCAGCAACTCCTTAACTTTTACCTGAAGTCCACCTATAAGAAAAACTGGTTCAGCCATAGGAGCTCTTAGTTAGGATTTCCACTAATCTAGAACTTCATGTAAGAGTAGGAAAAAAAAAACCTACAATTCTATATTGTTGATCTTTAAAAGTTTTAATTAATATTACTCCATAATGTAACATAAATATTCAAAATACCGATAGAAAGCCATACGGGGTAACAATTTCAAATTATATTACTATAATTATTGTCTAAAAGTTACAAACGCACCCACTTCTAGTACCATCCATGGTGAATGAGTATTAGCGGGCTGTGGTGAGCCGTCGGATTTACAAGGTAATTGATCCAATTCGAAGGAGACTCGTTATGATAATAATTATAAAAAAAGGAACTGATTGATATCGTACGCACCTTATCAGCATTTAATCAGCAACTACTTAATCCTTTTCTCTAAAATCCACCCATGAAAACCTGGTTCAACCATATGACTTCATGCAGAATATGGTAATAAAACTATATTGTTATTGATTACAATTTTAATAAATATGAAGTATAATGTAACATAAAACATCCAAAATACTGGTAGAAAGACACACGGGATAACAATCTCAAATCATATTGCTAATATTACTTTCTAAGAGCAACATACCTCACTTCTAGTACTGTCCGTGGTGAATGAAGAATTAACCAGCAGTGACGAGCCATTGGATTTGAAAGGTACTTAATCTGAATCGAAGTAGGAGAGTCATTATGATAATTAAAATTTTAAACAGCTAATTGATATCGTATGTACCTTATCAGCATGAAATCAACAACTCCTTAATCCTTTTCCCTAAAATCCATCTATGAAAAAACCTGGTATAGCCATGGGAGCTCTAAGATATGATTTCCACAAATCTATAACTTCATACAAGAGTAGGGAAATTAAATTACAATTTTATAGTGTTGATTGATAACAAATTTTATAAATATGAAGTCTAATGTAATAAACATTGAAAATATTAATAGAAAGCCATTCGGGATAACAATCCGTAATTCTATTGCTATAGTTAATTTTTAAGAGAAATACACCCCACTTCTAGTACCCTCATGCTGAATGAGCATTTACGATAGCGGCTAACCATTGCATTTGCAGGGCAATTAATCTAAATTAAAGCAGAAGACTCATTATGATAAATAAATAAAATAAAAGAGCTAATTGATATCGCACGCACCTTAACTACATGAAATCAGAAATTCATTAACCTTTTTTTCCTAAAGTCCACCTATGAAAAAACTGGTTCATCCATGGTAGCTCTTAGTTAGAATTTCCACTAATCTAGAACTTCATATAAGAATAGGGAAATCAAACTAGTATAATTCTATATTTTTTATTGACAACGATTTTAATAAATATGAAGTAGAATGTAACATAAACGTTCAAAGTATGGAATGAAAGTCATAAGATTAACAATCTCAAATCATACTGCAAAGATTACTTTCTAATAGTAAAAGACGCCATTTCTAGTACCGTCCATGGTGAATGAATATCAATGGGCAGCGGCAGGATATCAGTTATGATTAAAAACAGAAGAAATTGAAATCAACTTTTGAATAAATTTGGTTGAACAAAAGCAACTCTTCACTAGGATTTGAATTAATCTAGGGCATCATATAAGAGTAGATAAATCAAACTACAAGTCCATGAAACTGCATACATAAATATCTACGCAGATTAGTTGGAGTGGAAGAGGGATTTGAGAACAGGTATCTCAATTAGTTGTAATATTGGGTGTCTCACAATTGGCTGGAACTCACAATTTTACATGGACGCGAGGAGTGTTTCCGCAAAATTCCCATCTCTCTTCTCCCTCGCAACACCTCTCCCTCTCTGCTTCGATTATCCGTACATAAAAAAAAAAGAATTAACAATGAAATAATTTGATTAAAAATTAAAGGAAAGGGCAGGCGGCCGTAATCAATGGATAACTTTCTTCATTATTTTCCTATTATTTTTATATATTTTTATTAATTATTAAGTACTAGGAAATGAATTATGAACACCTCACTGCGTGAGGTTTTAGCCCATATTTTCGTGAAAATATATCCACTGTCGTGAGACAAATAAAATTTCAGCGACAAGGGAATGCTTTCTCACAATAGTTACCATGCCACATGTTAAAATACCAAGTAAATTATACATAGATTTTTTTTATTTTTATTTAAGAGACATGAACAAGGGAATGAGCACTATATGATCTTTCTGGAAGTGGTGCAATGAGCATATTTAATGTGTTAAGATCACTCATATACACTTATAAGAATAATAGACATGTAATGTCATCACAAACACACATAATCTGCTCTCAATTTAGGAACAAGGGGAATTTCCTAATGCCTTACAAACAACAAGATTAGTTTGTAGTAATCTCAAAAATTGCTGACCATCATCACACTTGTTGAATTTTGAAAATTTTATAAATGTGTCAGAAACTACTGAAAAACAATGGTAGAAAAACTAACATAATGAATTACTCAACAATAGTAAGAAATTCTCAATTTAATGGACAATCTGAGCTGAAGTAGATAAACTAAAATGAGCATGTTTTCTGAAAAATACATGGTAAAGAAAGAATGTTAATACAACAAGGTGTATTAAAGTCATCCCATGTATAAGTTGCCAAATAGTAAGATGCAGACAATTAAGAATCCTCACAAAAAGCATAATGTCGGTTCCTTATCTATTACCTTGTAACTAATCAAATAAAAATAGTCTTAATCTGATAAGAAAGACCATGAAAAAGTCTCATATGTTGTACTAATTCGACCAGATTATATGAGTGGATAAACCAAACTATCAATTAATCAAAAAAACTTAAAATGAAAAATGCAGTCAATTCTCGTACACCCTTGTCGAAATGCACAAATGCAACATTTTATTACCCTCTATCTCAGTAAATTTTATTATATCAAACATCTTAACGTAGCTGGATATGCATTCTGCGAGACTTACAATAGATGCCACGTTTTTTATATATTCAATCAGCAAATTAGTAGCCTCTGCATGTCTACCATAATCAACAAACAGGCAAGCGGGAAGGGCACCAAAAGGGCACAAATTAACATCTCGTACATTATATTTATAGCTTATTTACACTATGCACCATTGATCTTCTCAGCTAATGCAATAACAAATATGCTAAATCAGCATTCCATCCCAAGCTGAAAATTATAACACCCAGCAGGCAACATGTACAAGTAAACTACACACTTAGAAGCAATAATTCAGCACATTCGCAATCATGAGACCTACCCATGAACAAACATGTTTAAGCATTAAGCTACTTCAAACACTATGACCACAAATCTAGGATGAATACAAAAAGTTCATGTCATTTGCATACAGTTCAAGGCTTCAAGCCATTCCACCCAACCATTTAATAAAAGAGGAACAACAAGTACAATCCTTGAGCTTAAAATAAAGAACGAAAAATCAGGTGCAACACTTAAGCTTAAAATGAAAGAATTAAAAGCATGGTAAGGGCAAATCATTTCTATAGTACAGCCCCTAATGTCACATGCAATATACTCCAACAAATAGCGTGATTGAGGCATTCTGCCAAACAAGTACCACACTAAGAATTCCCAAGAACACATGAGAAACGTAGTTTTGAACAAATAATTAGATTGGCCATTTGTCGAACACCTCATGTGCACTAATCAGGCTAAAAAACACCTATGTCAATGCTCTCAAAAAGTTTGCCCGATAGTATCATCTAAATAGGAAAATTAGTCAAATAAATTAACACAATTAACAAAGAAGATAGTAATCCATTTCAGCAAAGCCACAGCGCCCACTATTCGGTGGCGGGGGAGGGAGAAGTTTTCTCTTCAGCTATGGAGTTCCAGCTTGCACGCAGTGAAATAGGAAATATCATGACACAAAATAAGAGCATAAAAAAAGGGAATATTACCTATGTGATTGCAGCAGCAACGACAAAGAGAGAAAGGAAGCCGTGAATGGGAAAAAAAGGAAAAGGGACAAAATAGAAAGCATATACTCTGTATTGATTGAACTGCAAAGGCGGAGGTCCTAGGGAGTGTAAGAAGAAATGAGGAAACCAACTGTGAAAGACAGAGAGATGGAGAGATTATCTCTATGATGACGATGAAGCTCGAGGAAGGGAATGAACGTAGTGGCGGCGAGCAAAATGAGCGGAGAGAATTGCAGGTGGTGGAGAAAATGAGTTTTGTCATCTGTCTTTCAATTTCTAATCCACATAAACGGCAGATGTGTTGACGCGTGTGGATATATGGTAACCGGCTACCGTACCTTAACTGGCCGAACCTTAACTGGCCGAAAACTGAGTGAATTCTCTTTATATACTCCCTTCGTCCCATATTTATCTACACACTTTTCGTTTTCGTCCGTCCTACATTTATCTTCACACCCAAAAAAGAAAGCTTCATACTAACCAACAACCTCAAGAGTTACTTTAATTTCAAAAATATCACTCTCACCTAACACACATAACATACTTTACAATTTATTTATTACTTAAAAATAACACAATACCCTTCAAAAGTCAATAAAGTTGGTCAAAAAGCAACTTTTCTTAATCTCCGTGTCTACATTAACTATGAAAACAAATATGGGACGGATGAGTATATGGTAAGATTTGTATTTTTTATTTTTAAAAATGTGATAATTAATAAATGTTATAATTTTTCATTCAATTAATTTGTATTTTAGTTGTATTAGTGGGTGTGTATAGGTCTAATGTGTGCAAAAAAAGAAATGACCCTCTTTAGAACGGACGACCAAAATAGAAAAAAGACCCTCTTTAGAGCGGACAGAGGGAGTAATACTCCTTAATTAACGTTCCCAAAAGCAAATACCTCTTTTTGGGGCGAACGAAAGGAGTATTAAAATTATGGGTGATTCTGTGGTGCACCGGTGTAACTAGACTTGAGGGTTAATGGGTTAAAATAGGGGTAAGTGGGTAGTTATTTTTACAAAAATTAATTATTTAATTTTATTTGATGGTAGAGATCGAATAGAAATATAATCTAACGGTTAAGATCGTTTCATCTAAACTCAATATAAATTTGGGGTTTCTAATATACTCTTTCCATCTCCTCTCAGATGACACACTTTTCATTTTTTTTTGTTTCACAAAAGTTTGCATAGTTTAAAAAAAGTAAAAAACAATTATTCTTCCCGTAATATTTACTATCTACTTAATGTACTTTATCATTAATTTATTACAAAAAATATCATTATACCTCAAAAGTTACCACTTTCTTAATTTCCGTGACAAAATTAGGGGTGTAATCTTATATGGGACGGAGGGAGTATTTTATTTTATTTTATCTTTCATATTTCTATTGATATATGTATAGGAATACTCATTAACGATAATTAATTACTGCAATTAACTATTTACTACTTCATCCATTCCGAGCAACAGTGATCGTTTACTTCTTGTACGTAGATTAAGGAGTAATATTATTTTATGTGTATTAGATAATCGTATTAGAAGGATGATTATAGTAGTGGGCCATTTTTACGAAAAGGGAAAAATTATAACTTTTAAATAGAACATCCAATATAGTAAAATGAGAACATTTCAACAATACTGTGGAGTCTGTGGAGTATAAATGTGCAAATTGTAAGTTTATATTCTACTTCTAATCAACGTATTCTTAACACTCCATTCGTCATAATTTCCTTATCTCATCTATTGTATGCACGAAAATTAAGAAAAATATTTTTTTTATTTACTTTTGAAACTTGGTCGATATTATTAGAATAAACTCTATATGATAAAATTAGTTTTGTGTTAATCCTGATGACAATTTTAAGTTAAAGTGTTTTATATGAATGTTAATTATCTGTCCTTCCTTTTTTTAGAAATGTGTATTGAGAATGAAATAGATAAAAATAAAAAGTATGTAATTGAGGTTGAGATTGATAGTTTAAGTCATTCTTTATGTCTCTATAAATTAATAAATTATTAAATTATTAATTTATCGACTATATAATAAAAGATAATTCCTTCAATGTAGTATATATTTTTACTCATTGAGTTTCTCCATTTGATAAAAAAATATTATCAATCATAATACATCTTATACATTCGAATACATAAATTGATGTTATAAAAATATTATCAATCGTAATACATCTTTACTCACTTTATACATCATAATTATATTTGGAATTGATGTTATAAATAATTATACTTTTTAACTTTTAAAATTACTCCATGATGTTTTGTTTAATTTATTTTATACGTTTGAGTCATATCAAAATATATTTAATATCAATAATTTTAATTAACTTGATTAATTTGTACTTAATTTAAAGTAATATATTTTTTAACAAAAGTAATAATATTTTATATTGAGTGTAATAATTGAATATAATAATTTAATTTTGTGGTGTCGAAAATTTAGCCATAACTGTGTGTATATATAAGTAAATATTATATCAATTTTTACACAATTATACTTATATATTGTACTTGGACTTTGTTTTTTAGAACAAAAACAACAACAACAACAATAACAATAATAATAATAATAATAATAATACATTCAATTACTATATAAAATATAAAAGAAAATATAAATAATCAAATTTAATTAAATTAGCAGGAAGTAGAGTACATAGGGAAAAGGAAAACACATAAGTAGCGCCAAAGTGAAAAGGAAAAAGCGCCAAAGCTAAAATTTTCCGCCAATTAATCTTGTCGCTGAGTGATGTGTGTCCCTCTTGCCAATTAATTGTTATTCTCTACGGCGTTGCCCTTCTCTCGCCACCGCCGCCGCCGCCGCCGCCGCTTAGGGTTCGCTTTGAGCGGTTTCTCTCATTGCAGTCGTCTATTTTGGGCTTCTTGGTTACGGTTCCTTGAGTTATTGGCGGTTATCCACACCAAATCAGCCGTCGAGCCGCCATCTTCCAAGTCAGTCTTGCCTGGCTCCTATCGACGGGCCCTGGCTGTTGCCGATTAGGCTTCGGAGTGCGATTACTCTATTTTTACAAGTATCTGGTTTTTTTTTTTTTTTTTGAGTTTCCCTGCTTCTTTTGATTCTCTGGTGATTCCAAGTAAAGATTAATAAAGCTTTTTATCCCCAATTTGTTGGTTAAGCTTGAGGGTTATACTTATGGCTTTCATTGCACTCAGTTTAGTTGTTGCTTCTATTTGTTGCTCAAATTACTGTATGTTTGAGTAGTAAACAGTGATGTCTCTTTGCTTCTAGTGTACTCTGTCTTAACTGATTGCCGTTAATAGATATGTTTTTATCTCCAAGATAGTGGGCTTGAAATCGGCCTAAAAGTTACAGAGGATGAGTTGAATTTGAGGAGTTGGGAGGCTCCTTTAACGCCTCCGATATTATAATAGTCACATCATGAGGGACTCGGTTAGAAACAAGATTAAGTATTATCACTTATGTTTGTAGCAATGTTGGTGGCTATCCGGATTAAGAGATTTTTATTTCCATGAAACTAAGAGACATTTTATTTTAAATTTAAGAAAAGTTTTGTTGACATTAAGATTGTCTTTGTCAAGATTGTTGTATTTCTCAAACTGAAAAGTATGTTAAAATCTAAATTAATGTTCATGTCAAGATTACACCAAAGCTTCTCCTTTCTGGTTTTATTGTATTAATTTGTAAAGAGGTGACCTGGAGTTTATTCAAGAAAATTTTGTTCATTGTAGAAAATTAATGGGTTTACTGTTCATTGTAGTCACGTCATGGCCGTTGGGGTGGTGGCATGACAGTGTAGTAGGGCGGAAGCAACGTTAAGGGTGGCAGAACCTACTTGGGTTGCAGCAGGGATGGGAAGTTTGGTTTTTTTACCAATGAGAGGGAAATTTGCAGCAGGAGTGAAAAGAAAATGCAGGGGAGATCTTCATATTCACTTCTTGAAGGTACTAATTGTTGTTGCTTTTAGTCCTACTTGTTTTATTTGTTTTGCTTTTAGTCCTACTTGTTTTATTGGTCAGATGAACAGACTTTGTTATCAAGAATTGAAATATATACTATTTCAATATATTGCATTTCTTTTTATCCTTAATAGGAACTGCTTTAGTAACATAAGTCTTATGAGTAAATCGAAGTTAAATTGCATGTTTTTGGCATGAAGAGGGAATTTCCATTCATCATGAAGGTGCAGTCTGAAATGGGGAAGCTTCCAGCCTGCAGAAGAAGAGCAACGAAGTCCCAAAGCGATTCAGGTGTATTGGAGAAGGTCTAAAACCCCTACTTCCAAGCTGCAGGAGAAGGAGACAGAGTTAAGAGCTGAGACAGAGGCAGCTGTAGGGACGAGCCTGTCCGAGTTGGAAATCAAAAGGTCTCCTGCCAAATTAAGAGACCTCCTTGAGATGGGTTGCTTGAAGGTAGGTGTTCGATATATCAATGTCTCCAAAGTAATCATATACATCAATTACTGCTGGCCATTGATTTGTTATATGATGAATTATATGATATCAACTTTTACAGGGAAGGCAACAGTGCAAATTCCAACTTGTAGGAGTTATTAAAGGAACTGGTATCTTGTATTTATGTAACAAATGTGAAGGTACATAGGTAAATTCATGCTTTCTTTAATATGATTCACTTTTAATATGATTCTTTAATTCTACTTACTTTTGGTTGTTGGTTTTAGGTGATCACGCCTAATCTCTTTGAATTGCATGCTCAAAGTGGGAATTATAACTTGGACAACAGAAATAACCTGCACAACGTTCTCAATGCATGTCCAGATAGAGGGCTGACCTTGTTCCACACCAGATAATCAACCAGAAATTACAAGGGATGGTTATCGCTTAAAGTTTACAAACTAAATTAGGTATAATTTCCCCTGTTCATGGCTCCATTTTAAATTGTTATACAGATCTGATGACAATATATGTTCTACCGTCATAAGTTGCTATGATAAAGTTGATCATATGCTGTTTATTCACTGCATTAATGTGAACCATTAACATGATTTATCTCAACATAATAAATGATATGTTCATTGTTGTGCCTTTTTATTTTAATCTTTTTCCATGGAACATGTGGTCTCCTCTAGGGAGGGTAGTTTAAAGTGCAAGGAAAAATACTGAAATTGTCCTTTAAAAAATACGGAAAGAGATACATAACTCCTAGTAAAGAAATGACAGTCCAGCAAGTAGGAGAAATGAGGAATGAAAAAAACCCAAAATATCTCATACAACCTGACATAAAATAAAATATGATTCAGAAATTGACCAAGTCAACATTTGCAGATACTAATACCAACACAGAGAACTTATTACTGGCTCCCAACTCACGCTTCCAAAATAAGACTCCACTAATCATAAATAATACCTACTAAAGCTTAAAAATACCATTTGTAACCACTTTAATCGTGCTGTGGTCAACATCAAACAATACCTAACTTGCAAAATTAATTCAGTTGTTTTACCAATAAAAACCTGAACACTGTTTTCCCTATAATGATAAAACTATTAATAGTTACTATGTAAAGTCGAATATTTAAAGTTTCAGAATTATATTACGAATCTCTAATTCTTAGTTTCTCTCAATTTAAGGCCTAAGTTTTTAAGTGCTTCTCTTTAAGGTTTAAATTTACTCTTTCATCAAATTAGGACCCTATTTTAACATTTTTCTAAAAAAAATTTCTCATTTTTTGACATGTAATAAAACTTATTTTCTTATTTCAAGTAATAGAAAATAGTTCTCACCTGTTTAGTTGTCATTTCAGCTCGAGTTTCCCTATGCAACCAATTTAACCCTGCTGCCACAGTGAAAAAAAACATTTCTATACCAGTTTGTTATTCACTTCAAAGTACATAATTGCTAATCCATAGCATTAATAATTATTATGAAACCTGTTCGAACGAGTAAAGCTGCAGTAGATCAGAAATTTTCTATGAGATCATTCTATTAATTTTTAGAGCAGCCTTTGATAATCTTTTGATGTGGTGTGAAGCTCATGCTTTTAAGTTGTGTTTGTATAGTGTTTTAGCTTTATGTGTTTCTGGGTTCTCCTTATGTTACATAATTTACAGAGCATGGCCAATATCAAAAAAGGGAGGAACCAAAATTTGTAAGGAATATCATTAAAAGGGAGCAGGGTCAATATCAGCCCACATAAGAAAGTTTCTAGATTAAACCCCTCAATGAATTTCAAAGAGGCCATACATTTTTTAGGTGCCAATTTGTCATTTTCAGGGGCACGGGATTCATTGGAAGGTTCTACGCACGTGAGTCCCTTATTCGTTTTCTTGTGTAATTGTGCTTCTAAAGTACATTTTTCAGCATATAGTCCAACCTGAAAATACTGTTACAGATCCGTTGGTTCATGTTTCTCTCTTGTTTTAATGTTATATGTAAAATCTTGAATCCTATGAAGTTTAAAAAGTTGTGATGGTCTCTAGCATATTTAGCAAAGAACTGCTGACTATTTCAAATCATTAGGTTCCTCATAATTGAGGGTCATTTGTTGTGATTCATGTTATTGTTATAAAAAGAGTAATAAAATAGTCAAAATTATGTGATATTTCATTGGATGGATTGATCAAAATTCTTTCAGATATTGGTCTTGGAATGGCTATGTTTAGGTTAGGTGAAAGTAGTATTTTCCCGATTTAAACATGAATACCATGTAATGAAAAATTTGATTGGTGTTGGAGATAAGATATACTCCCTCCGTCCCAACTTTGTCTTCACACTTTCTTTGTAAATTACCAAAAAAAGTGTGAAGACAAAGTTGGGATGGAGGGAGTAAGGTTTTTCAAGGGTTGTAGAGTGCAATAAATGAAAAGATTGACAGCTCCCAGAATGGGACTATTGCAAATTAAGATGTCGGGTGAGATTTTATTTGTTGATTATAGAATAGGAATTTGAGTGATTTGTATTGACTGCACTGTAGGTCTGTTTATGGCCCTCCAACCCAAATTAATTGCTTGAGGGAACACAATGGCTACCTCTGCCATGGTTGTGATGTTTCTCACCGGGCTAGCAATAATGGCTGTGGCTTCCATAGCTGTTGGCCTTTGTGATACTGTCCTCCATTGCCATTGTGCAGGTAATTACGACTCCATCGCTATAATTGTAACACCCGTAAATTTTAATTAGTTAATTTAATTTAATTTAATTTTGGCCTCTTTCTAGAAAGCCCAACTCCTCTCTAACCGTGTGAATGAGAAAAATCAGTATGATATACACTTTCCTTGTATATAAATTTCTTCCTTCCCAAGAAAGTGTGAGATCTCGTTTATTATTGAGGAAGATACTCCCTACAAATCAAGTACTAAATTTTGTTTTTCCCCACTAAGGAAAGAATGGCTTTATGTACGTGTTCTTTGGCTAGGGTTTAGAGCACAATCACTTCACTATATATATTCAACACACCCTTCAGTCGATCACCACATCTAATCTCTTTCTTTTTTGACGGCTGCAAGTAAAGGGTTTCGAAGGAGTTCCGGATCGTTACGCGTAGGGCTCGATTCTTGTCGCAAGAGGTTTAAGATTAAGCGTCGCTCGATTCTTGTCGCAAGAGGTTTAAGATTAAGCGTGGCGGAAGCGTGCGAACGGGGGCGCGTGGGCAAGAGGAGATTTAATACAAATTTTCAATAAATTTGCAGTTTGCTGCGTACACTCTATTTCACGTTTTTACCTTAGCATGTTTTTTAGCATTCATTTTTAGTGGGATTATGTTACTCCATTTACCTACTGTTTATATAAATTTACATGCTTGCAAGTTAGTTTCGAACTAGTGCGTCCAGGGTTTACTGGCGTCACATGTCGAGGAAATAATCGAAGGTTTGGTTTCAAAATTATAATGAGTTTTCTTTTAACTTTTAGAATTGAAGTATAATTGCATTAAGTTGAGTGCCTTATTCGTTTTCAGTAGACCCACTTATATCAAGAGTTCACAGGTCAGTATTTAATATTAATGCATTCTCAAATTTTAGTTAATGATTAAAATTAAAGTGGTGGCTGTAGAGTTGTCTTCATCACTACAGTCAAAATTTGTGGGCCTACATATTGACTCAAAAATTAGAATTTAAAATGGCCAATTGATTTTATTGGGTGTCTGATGTAAGTTTAGTAATAATTCGAAAAAGTTTGTGTTTAAGTTGACGTAATTAAATATATGAATTTGTGATGGCAGATTTATTAAACTTTTAAACTAGTTTTCGTGTATAAATTCAATTAAATTTCTTGTTATTGGAGTTTAAGATGTTCGATAGTGACGTGTACCTCAAGGTACAACTCATTTGTATTATTTTGTGTTTGAAGTGTTTACTCTTAAGTCCTTCGATTTATTTTGCAGTCTGACTATCTAATATTATGCATAAAAAGTTTTCAGTGGATTTATTTACTATCGTAATTATTTTTATTATTATTATTGCAGAATTTTTTTTTTTATAAAGTTAAAGGATCAAATTCTTATTACACTTCTTCTCTTTACGCTGCATTATTTGTTTAAAGTATGCTTAAACTTATAGGACTTGTTCCTTAATTAATGTATAATTTAAATATTTTGGTCATACCCATTTTTAAAGGCTTTTATTACAAAACTTTACGTATAAAGTTTATTTATTAAAAATTGGGGTGTGACAATAATTAAGTTCAGATTATCAATTATGTTGATATCTCATACTAGCTATCCTTGAATTATATGGTGCACTTCCACAAGGCCCAAGGGATAGTTCCATTTGATTTTGCTAAAGATTACTATGTTCATCCACAAATTTTGAGCACAATGTAAGCTTGCAATATATAGTTTAAATTCATTCAAGGATATATATGGTCAAGTAATTAACTTGAATTAATTAATGTTGCAAGGTCATCTTTAGAATTTGATTGCATTGCCTATCACATTGGTTTGTGTATTACATTCTTCTTGGTTTGTAGTAATATTTTTGGAAATTAACAAAGATGGCATGGGATGGGGTATTGAGATAGAGAAGAAAATTTGATATTTGTTTGATTATTTTGATTACGTAACGCAGTAAAATTATATCCAAGAGATGAGGAATGGGGTTGCAAGTTCAAGATGGTCTCATCATTCTCTGTTCTACGTAAATAGAGAAGCATCAGGCCACATATCTCACTATGTTGGTGCTTCCTGGATGAGAGAGCTACTGCTATTTCGAGTCATGCATCCTGCCCCATGCATGAAGCACCAACTCAATTTCTTTCACTTTATTGTAATTTTTGATTATTTCAAAGTTGGTTGATGTTTGTAGACAAGACTTAGTCTTAGAAACATTTAGGCGTTAGCTAATTTTTTTTGGAGTATCTAGCAATTTTGTGCTTTTAACATATTGTACTATGTAATTTATTTAGTTTTTGGAATTTAGTAAACATTTTTTTTGGCTATTATAACAATCATTCTAATTGAATAAGAGTTAGTATAATTTTCTTTTTCCTATTATATTTTTCACTTTAAATATTTAAAAAAAATAATATAAGAGCATAAAAAATACATATAAAATAATTATTTATATTTAAAAAGTGAAATTGATTTCATTTTCGAGTAAATTAAATAAAATCAACTAAAGATTATGTTGTTTTACTAATGAGATACTTATAAACTTCACTTTATATATATATATATATATATATATATATATATATATATATATATATATATATATATATACTAGTATGAAACTCGCGTATTAAGCGAGATCATTTAATTATTACTTTTATTTTATTTTTTATAATGGAATATTATGTGTCAATGAACAAAATTCAACAGTATGATTAAGTTATGCAACTGGAGTTTTATCAATTCAAGGCTCGAATTATGTATAATATCAATTCGGGGCTTGAATTATTTTTTTCTATCAATCCAGACCCTGAAATATGTAAAGCTATCAATCCAAGGCCTGAATCTGTCAAATATTATCTCCTATTTTATCAATTTAGGGCCTACGTTCAGGTCCTAAATGGATAGTTTTGTATAATTCAGACCCCTATTCGATAGAAAACATAATTCGAGCCCTGAATTGATAGTTTACCCATTTTTCAGGTCTTTGATCGATAATATTTCTTAGATGTCAATTGTGTAGTTAATATGTATATGTACATATATTCTAATTTTTGAAAGAATATTAACTTGTATTTCTTTATATTACTTTATAACATAATACAATTGAGAATTTTTTATTACTTCCCCATCTCGCTAAAATAATATGCAACCATATAGCGACAATTTTGTCTCTTTACATTATTTTTATGTAGTTAATAGTATTTCATTTTTTTTCATTGTATTTGAGTAAAATATGGGCTCTTAATAATAAACCTTAATTTTATTATTTGTTTAAAAAAAATATAAAATATTTCATAATAATAATAATTATTATTATTATTATATTTTCATTAATTAATTGTAATTTTTTAAAATTTAATTTTACTAGTTTCTAATTATATAAACAACTAAATAAGATAAACAATTGAATAATTAAGATATATGCAAGTAAATAATTATTAATATAATAAATTTAAAAAAATAAAAAATATTAACAAACTCAATTTTAATGTTATTTGATATATGAAATAATGATTTAATTTAAAAAACTTAAACTATCGATTCTATACATGAATTAATTTTTCAACATCTTATTCTTTATAGTGTTATTGATTTAAGAGTACTTGAATCGTTGATTCTCCTTTCACTTGAAAATACTTGAATCAATACTTTAAAGGTGGATCTTAAAAAATATTTGAATTGATTCTTAAGAAGTAATACTTCAATCGATTTTTTTTCTCTTGAAATATCAATTCTTATGATATAAATCGATTCAAAATATTTGAATCGATTTACCATACTTGAATCGATTCTCTTCCTCTTGAATAATCGACCCTTAAGAGGTAAATCGATTCAAGAATACTTGAATCAGTTCTCTTCTTCTTAAATAATATTTGAATCCATATTTTAGAGGTGGATCGAATCTCTACTTGATTTACACTATCGGGAAAAAAAATTAATATTTTTATAAATAAATTCTTTAGAGGAACTTGAAGAAAGCTCTTATTCCTCTTTGTAAAATCGAATGTGTGTATTTAGAATGAATAACCAAAAGGACTTATTTATAGGTGAGTGAGAGAATATTATATGGAATGTCCTTTTTTCCCTTTATATATATGACTTAATTTGATATTAATTAATTTATTGTATTAAAAGATTTAGTAGTTAATTAATGATCCCCAGATAAATAAATAAAATATTAAAAATTTAATTATTATCAAAAATAAGAAACACATTATTTAAAAAAGAAAATATTAAATAAGGAAATTAATTAAAAGTAAATAAGGAAAATATCAAAAAAAGTATTAAAAATCCAAAAAATTGAGAAATTACACGTCACATTCGAGCGTTCTGGAGACGACACATCAACAAGAAAAGTTTCTACTATAGTATACTTAAGATATATATATATATATATATATATATATATATATATATATATATATATATATATATATATATATATATATATATAATTGCGAATACGCTGCTATAAAACTTTTTAAAAGTATGAGATGTTGCGATATAGTTAATTATCATATATTTTTTATTTTTATTTTAACATCACATATATAATCTTTCTACTTTTATTTTATTATTATTATTATTATTATTATTATTCATATATATTTTTAAATCATATATGGCTATAAATTAATTAGCACCTTTAATCGTATTTTTCATTGATTAGGAATAGATAATCAATAAAATATATCTAAGTTATTATTATTAATATTATTTATGTAAATCTTCAAATTAAATCCCACTTTTAATTATAATTTTTGATTTGTTACGAATACCTTTTATTTATTTATTTATTATTATTATTATTATTATTGAATCATGTATATCTATAAATTAAGGAAAAGACTTGGGTGAGACCCAGGGACAGACGCATATTGGGCTGGGGGGCACTGGGCCCCCCTGAACTTCTAAAAATAATTACCATATAATGATATAAAATATGTTGAATTTGGAGTGGCCTGATGGTTTGCCTATTGGATGAGGCGTTGAGAGGTCGGGAGTTTGATCCCATAGCTTCTCCTTCTTTTTTATTTTATATTTATTTATTAATATATTTTTTTTATATTATTATTTATGGGTTTATTGTACTTAAAATATTTTGTTTATGTTTATTTGACCAAAATACATTCCTGTTGATGTTTATTTGACAAAAAATACATTGCTGTTGTATTTAATATTACATTTATCTTACAAAATTACTTACACTTCTTTGTTATATTACTATATTTTTTTAAAACAATATTTTTATCTGATATTTAAAAGATTAAAATTTCAAAATTATCAATCTCATCCAATACATACAACACACTTTACATTTATGTAAAAACACTAAAATATCTAAAAATAAGTTAATAAAATTAGTAAATAAATGATTTTTCTTAAACAATATGAAATTGTAAATATGAATCGTTTTGTAAGAGGAAGGAATTTGGGCCCCCCTGGACAAATTTTCTGAGTCCGCCACTGGTGAGACTGTCTCACGTAAAGGCTTACAGAAAAATGACGTGAGAGGCTAAAAAGTGATAACTTATTTGAAGGAAAGTGATAGTAAATTAATAAAAATGATAATACTTTGGGTCACTTACTATTAGCTACACAAAAAAATGCATAATTACTATTAACTACATGATTCAAATCACTATTACTCATAATTACACAATTATGACTGTAATACCATAAATACCCCTATATATTTGCACAATTGTTTTGCATAGTTTTATTTTTGCATAATTGTTTGCATAATTTCAAATTCCAGCGGCAGGCGGCGGTCAACGCCAGTCAACGTTTATTTTTGCATAATTGTTTTGCATAATTTTATTTTTGCATAATTTCAAATTCCGGCGGCAGGCGACAGCGGTCAACGCCGGTCAACCCCTGGTCAACGCGGTCAACGTTTATTTTTGCACAATTTCTTCATCATATTTTGTTTTACACAATTTTATTTTTGCACATTTTACTTTGCAAATTTTGTGTTGCACATTTTGTTTGCACATTTCTTTTTCACAATTTTTTTTCCACAATTACTTTTGCACATTTATTTTTCATATTTTTTGCACAATTAAGTAAAAAAAAAAAAGAAATGTACGCCACGTGTAGTTGGGAGTGAATTTATTTTGTTGAGGGTTGAAAATAAAAATCGTCCAGAGATGGAGTAAAGAAAATAATCTAGGGCTAATTAAGTTTATACGTTGATTTTATGCACTAAAGAAATACATAGAGAGATGAAGCGAGAAGAAAAATTATCTAGGTTACGAGAAGAAAAATTATCTAGGTTAGACAAGTTTATTCGTTGATTTTATTACTAAAGGATAATGCAGTTGCTAAAGGATCATGAAAACATGAATATTAATTACTCCTAATTAACATATTTACATAGTATCATGACCCTAAACATGAATATTAATTAGCTAAATCTAATAAAATATGAGATTCTGATGGCTTTGCAACATATTGACACAGTAACGTGGTAACATATTTGCAACATATTTAGTGAGCAAAACATACTCCATGCAGCAGAATTTGCTGCTTGTTTTGTCTTCTCAAACATTTCTCTACCAAACTCTCCATCAATTTCATTTAAAGCCTCTTCCTCTCCCAATCTTACCTTCTTAACCTGCCACAGAGAAGCTTATACACCAGATCATATCAAAGGGTTTCACAATCAAGAATGTAAAATCTTCCACAAGTCTGACAAAGTTCACTAAAATTAACCAAGATCTTGCTGTGCTGAAACCCCTCATGGATGTTCAGTTGTTACTGCCTTGTAAGCTGGATCCACCTTTTGATTATCACACCAATAATCAATATACATAAGCAATGATGTTGGATCATACATACATGATTTTACCATATGTTTAAAGCTTCAACTTATCTAAACTCAACACAAAGAAAAGCTCTGTAAACTGGAAGTAGGAACTGAATTCTTTCGTGGTATGCTTCATTCCAATTATTTATACTTCTAAACTAATGCATATAAAGAGGCACAACATCTGAGTAACTTCTTTCTAATGAATCATTCACATCTAAATAAGTAAATTGAACAACATTAGAATCGGAAACAAACTTACATAAATATCCCCTCGAAACTCAATACAAACAGAACACATAACCACATTCAGCATCCAGGCACAACCACATCCAACAAGGCAATTCAAATTTCAAAAATCAACCAAAACACTTAAAAATCACCCCAAACACATGCATAACTCAATCTCACATCAACACTAACAAAAAAAAAAAAAAAAGAAAAAAAAGGGCTGAATCATACCATCAGAGAGGGCCTAAAAACTAGATGCCCAATGCCGGCTATTGCCGCTGGATTAAATCTGAAATTCGAGGTTGATGGCGGCAACGAACCCTTAAATTTGCACAAAGCAAGATGACCAGGGGCATGTCAGAGTAGTCGCGTAGGTGGTGGGTGATAAATGGGGCAGCTGCTGCTCCATACGATTTAACAGTGGTGTCGGAAAGAGGTGGCAGCAGCTATTGATTTAGCGGATTAGATCCACTGTATGATGTATAGCGAGACGCCACGAAGAGAGGACGAAGCCCCTTGACGGGGAGATGAACCAAAGTAACGCCCTGAATCAACATCAAATTGAGGAAATTCCGAAAGATCCAGCTTGATCTGAAACACCACTATTCGCCGTCATGTTGCTGTCCACGTCATCTATTGCCGCCGTCCGTCGATTGCCGGAGAGCTACGTTCTAATAGCCGCTGACTGGAGAGATTGGATCTAGTTTGTGTCTCTTCTAATTGATGTTGCGCGGCTGGCGGCGGCAGATGGACAGTGGTCGCTAGTAGAACCTTGTTTCCGCCGTCTCGCCGCAGAGCTCTGCCGCACCGAAATGGATGAACTTCGCTTCAATTTAGTCGTGGCGGCGTTGAAATAGGAATGAGAGAGAATTAGTTGTTGGTTCACTGTGAGGAGAGAGAGATGAGGCCCAATTCTGGTGTGGGGTAGATCTGATTCTTAAATAGAGAGAAGTCAGTTCTAATTTAGAGAGTGAATATTTGTTTATCTGAAGGGCAATTTCGTCTATGAGTCGCTAATTTGTGTAGCCAGCAATATTTTCTTTTTTTTTCCATGTATTTAAGAGTAAATATTGTTTGTCAGTAATAAACTCTAATATTTTTTCATGAACAATTTATAATATAAATAAAAAGTGATAACATTTTATAGCGAAAGTGATAACTAGTTATAACAAAAGTGATAACTATTTTAAAAAAGTGAAAAATGGTATCACGTGAGACGGTCTCACGCAAGACCTACCCATAAATTAAAGACCACCTTTTATTTATTTATTATTAATTTTATTCATATATATCTTTAAATCATGCATATATCTATAAATTAAATACCAACTTTAATTATATCTTTAGATTAATTATATTAATTCATCCACATATTATGCAGGTATCTGTACTCGTACACACACATATATATACTTTTTAAATAAAACTATATTAGAGTGTAATATATATATAAATATTCCACATGTTTAAAAAGTGCTATATAAAATTGTTACCTATATAAAAATGTTACATAATTGTGTTATATATATATAAGTGTTACATGTAACTTATTTAAAAGTGTTATAGTCATGTGTTACATATTATATAAGTGTTACTTGTGTATATTACCAATGTAAAAAGTGTAACAAATGTGTTATATGTTATGATAATTTTGAAAGTGTTACCGATTTGTGTTAAATAAATAAGAAGTGTTACTCTAAGTTATTACTTAATGTCACTTATGTTGTACAGATTGATCGAATTTCGCATTCTGAACTGTCCGAAGCTAGAAGAGAGATGCATCAAACAACAGAGTGATGACAAGGATGATTCTGACTGGCCCAAAATCTCCCATATTCTTAATATCAAAATTTATTGGCCGTCTTTAATTGTAATCATATGGAATATGGAATTGCTGTAAAGTGATCCACCTCCGTTATAAAACCACCTTTGCACAAGTGATTGATAAGGAAAATATATAATTGTGATTCAAGCAAATTAAAGAATAATCTTGGTTCATCTTTGTCTGGAGAAGAATCAAGACTCAGCCAGATATAATAACAAGAATCATCGATCATCTTGATGTCCACTTCTATTTTGCTACATGTATTAGTTAGTCTCAAGAATGAAAAGATCAAATATAAGGATGAGTAGTTCTGATACTAATGCTAATTATTCAAGCATAAAAGCTACGACAAGTTAATCAAAAGATTATATCACAAGAAATAAAACAGTATAATTCGTTGATGACAATGTTTTTTTTTTTTTTGAAACAATACTTATTTGAGACGTTTGTTAGACACATTAAAGTATGAGCCATTTGAAAAAAATACCCAAAAGTCAAGCATCCCTTATCAATACCAACCAATCCCTTTCTTTTATTTCTTTTCTAAATTTTAGCCCATTTTTGGACCCTTATACTCTTACTATTTGGCACTTTCTGCCCACTATATCCCATGTGGGTGTGGGTGTGGGTACCAACGTGGGTGACCCACACTTCACAGTTTTTTTTCATCATTCCTTTTCCTCAAAATAGACATAGTCCATTACGACCATATCAGGCTCAACATGCTTCCGTACATTAATTAAACAATATTAATCTCATGACTAACCAACTTGAAACAGTAACAATACCTTTTTCGACCGTTAATCCACCGGGTATCCGGGAGGTTTTACAGTTGCTCCTCACAACCAACCACATACCCCGCAGTGTGATGGTTCAATCCCGTCCCTTCAGCGGACCTCAGCACAACCCTGGTCCATTTCCCATTCCGGGTATACAGGATGCTACTACTGCTTCTCGTCAGAAAGTATGGAGATTAAAGTTGTAGAAGGAAATGGAAGGTTACATGCTTCGAGCAGAAACCCAAGATTATTTATTTATTGAATGAAAATATTTATTACACACTCATACTATTTAAACAAGAGGAGAAGACTCCTCTAGCTACCTATGGTAGCTGAAATGGAAACACTCATACAAGAAAGAAAGAAAACTACAATGTTTATTGAATGAGAGAAAACAGAGGGTGATGGTCGATGCCTTCTGCTTCCTCATACTCTCTATTTATAGAGGCTTGTGGACTTGAAATCCGGATTCCAAAGCCTCCTAAACCTCTTGTGACGTCACTGCTTACGTCACATGTTTTGGGTGCATTCCCAGCTGGCTGCTTTGGATGCTCCTTTTATTTGCTGGCCAGGTCCACTCTTTTTTGCCACTTTACTGCAGGGTCATATGGCCTTGTTTCTATGCGGGGTCACCTGACCTTTGCTTTTTTGGAGATTCATTTCTCCCCTGGGGTATCCGAGGGGTCTTCTGACTCTTGGTTGTTTTGAAGAGGTTTTACCCTCTTCTTTCCTCGTGTATCTTTTGCTGGAAGGGGTCCAACATTTTTACTCCTCTCAATGCTCAGCTGTACTTCTTTTCCAAATTCTGGTTCGATTTGGGTGGAGCAACTGGTGCATATCTTTTCTGCCCACTTTCCTTGGTGGATCATCTTGCAAAATTTTCAATGAGTCTCTTTACTCATCGGCAGCTTGTTTTCCCAGAGCAGTTTTCTTTTTCCCTCGAAAAAGCCTTCTGCATACTGAGTCTTTTTTTCCTGTTAAAGTGTTTAACAGGAAGGATTCGTTCACTGTGTGATCTTCAAATTTGAACGGAAACTTGACTTGCTTCATTGCTTCGAAGCATGCGTACAAACCCCTTGCTCTTCGAGTAGAGATTTGATCCTCTGTGAAAGTTGAAACCAGGACTGGTTCCTTCCCTGAAGGCTCTTTGATATTATTTGCAGCTTGTATATCTGGCCTCCGTAACTTGATATAATGAAAGGCTTCATGATGGCCTTTCCCCACTGGTTCTGGAGCTGCACTTGTGAAGTATAGCTCTAATGGTTCTCCCCTGGTCAATGTGTTGTTATTTGACCATACCTTCACTACTGCTTCCCCTATCCATTTGGGTAACTTTGAGATTTCTAGGAAGCTGGGTGCCATGGTATATATTGAGGCCAACGCCCAAAGTTGAACCTGTAGGAATTGGACCTTATAGTGAACATGATTCAATAAGATAAAACAGATAATTAAACAGTGGAAGCATTAAATAAATAACCTGACTTCAGGGTTGGTGTAGTGGATGATGATCTGAGAAGAACACCTCTGATCTTCTGCAGTATTACCCAAAGTCAACTCTCTGGTGTTGTGTGGTCAACAATCCCCAGAGAGTTCTCAATCTGTTCCTGATCTCTTCTACGTAAGAGGCGCAGAGTTAGGTTATTAGGAACTGAGATAACTTATATATACTTGGGCTACTGCAGGGACCAGGAGGAGAAATTGGGCTGGGGCTCAATCAGATTTAATTAACCAAGCTTAGCCTAAAGCTTTTAAATAAATCAAATAATAATAATATAGTTCACTAAAATATTATTATTGCACTACCCATCCTGTAATAACCTGAATTTTTCAATATAAATAAATATATACATGTACTTTTTATTTTTTATAAAGTATCTATATCAACGTATCTTTCAATAATCCTCTCACTAATATATAATTATATTTATATTTATATCATAGACATATTATTTTCATGATATTTTTACAAGATATTATAATAATTAAGAATATTATTATTAAGGATTTATGATCATGGATATTATTATTATATAAAATATATATGGTACATAATTTAGTATCCGATGGTAGTTGATTTATGATAGGATTTATCCATTATCTCAACTTTTCCTTTTCCTAAAAGAAAGGGGATTCAATCCAACGCACACATATAATATTAACTCCTCAAATACAATTCTCAATCCTTGATAACCAGTTTGCTATTTCTCCAATTATTTTTCTCTCCTTTTATATACACTCATATACACCTAAGAAATCGGAAAACACTCAGAGACACTGAAGTGAGAGGGAGAACGATTTTAGTATTGCGGTCAAATTATTTGAGGTGAGGGATTTCTTACTTATTTTTATTGAACATTATATGTGATGATTTTGAGATCATGTGAACAATATATGTGTTGATTTTAAGTTTATGTGATGCTAATTAATATGATATTAAAATTTAACTTATGAAGCATGAAAAGATAAGTATAGAGAAAATATGTTTTCTGGACTATAAAGGAGGAGGTCTTATGTACCTAGGTCTTATGGACCATTATAAAGGAGGATGTCTTGTCACCTTTATGAAGAGGAACATATTTATAAAAAGAGGATATGAATAAGGAAAGTATTATAATGCGGTTGGTTGAGGTAATTACATGGCTTAATTATTATTGCATGTGATGTTTAGTTTGATAAGTAGTGATTTCTCACTGAGCCGTGGTTTTGCTCACCCTTATCTCTCCAATTTACAGATGAAGGAGCTGGCGTGGTGGGATTGGAGGATGTCTAGCACCATTAAATTTAATTTTATATTAAAGTTTAAGCATTTCATTCAATATTTCATTGTGGAATTATTATTTCATGGAAATTCAAGTTTTCTTAAATATTTAATAATTTAATTCTTTAAGCTTTCGCTTAGTTCTTTTAAATAAAATAATTTTTAATTAAGAAAAATCTGGATGTGACAAATTGGTATCAGAGCGGTTATACGATTCTGTATACCCGTTTCTTCTTTATATAAAAAGCTAGCATCCATCCGTCACACTGCGACAGCTTCGTTGAGGTACGAAATTTGCATTAGTTCATTTTATGCAAGATTATCAATTTTTAAGAATTTCAATATATTTATTTATTTATAATGCATATATAATTCAATTATTTTAATTATTAATAATTTTTATAACTTAACCTTATATATTAATAATGCATATATAAACATTATATATATCAAAAGATTTATAATGCATATATAAAAATTATTTATAATTAAAATAATTGAATTATATATGCATTATAAATCTTAAAAATTATAATTACGTCAAGTATATCTTTAATATACTAAATCTTAATTTTGAATTTTGTTATATTTCTTTTTATTTTCTTATTTCTTCAGATTTATTTATAATAAATTTTTTTTAATATACATTAATTTTATTATAATTTTTCTTATATATTTTTCAAAAGTTTTTTTAGTTATCTTTCGTTTTCTTTTAAATTTTATTTGTTTTAATTTTTTTTATTTTTGTGATATATTTTTACCAATATTAAATTTAAGGATATATAAATACGTTGATTTTAAGATTAAATATGGATGTTGAATATATATATATATATATATTTCTATTGATTAATTTTATAGATATTCTTTTATATTTTTCAAACTTTCTTTTGATTATTTTTTTAAGAAAAATTATTTTAATTTTGCTTCTTTTATTTTTTTATTGTATTTTAATCTTTTTATTTCTTTATGTTATTAAATTTTTTAAAGGTTAATAGTATAATTTTATAAAAATAATTTTGTTACTTTTTTAGTTAATCTAATTGATTTATATTGATTTTTTTTTATCTTTTATTAATTAACTTTATTATGATTTTCCTAATGATTATATTAACATATTTTAATTTTCATTTTATAAATTTTCTTTTTATAAATTAAATTCTGCGACAACATAATCAATTTAATATTTTTCAAATATTTTTAATAAATTAATTTAATAATGATTTAAACTTTTACCAACGAAAGCAAACTTACAATTTAAAATTTTTTTAATATTTTTAATAAATCAATTTAATAATGATTTAAACTTTTACCAATGAAAGAAAATTTACATTTAAGTGTATATATAGAGTGAATTTTATTTTTCAATTTAAATTATATTTTATTATAATTAAATAAATAATTATATTAAACTTGAATTATAGTTTGTAAAATTATAATTTAAAACCCGTGTAATACACGGGATTCATACTAGTACATTAATGGATAAAATTATAATCTTAAATATATATATTTAAATATTCATAAAGTAATTAAATTAAGTATATACATTATTATAATGACATATTTGTTAAAATTCATTCATAACAAATTAAATAAATAATATTATAAACTCATAAATAATTTTTATATATTTTTAATATATATATATATATATATATATATATATATATATATATATATATATATATATATATATATATTATAAGTTGATTTAAAAATTATTATATTAGTTAAAACCAATTTTTTAAATAGTAAAGGTAATAAATTAATAGCTACATAACTAGTTTTTATTATTAGGAGTAAAAAAAAGAGTATAATGTATAACAATAATCATAATTTTGAATATAATTAATTAATTCCACTCTTAATTAATTAAATTATTAAAATATGTGTGGGTGTCATGTTTTTATAAAGGAAAGTATATACCTTTGGTACGGTTTGCTACCCATAAAATCGATAATATCACAAATAATTCAAAATGAATATCTAACATAAACTCAAAATTTATCCAACTTTCTCCATTCTCATTCCGTAAAATCCAACAGACACAATTGATTTTCACTTCATTGATAATTACAACAACACACCTCCATTATATTGCACTAAAAAATCACAATTGAGTAACAAGACCCAAATTATCAGAATTCAATTGCCCTAAGAAATCCCAATTTGCAGCAAGAATTGCACTCAGAGATGGAATTTTGAACTCCATTCATGCTTTCTCACCTAAACGGTTGAGCCACGACTCTGTACAAAATCATACTACAATTGTCAAGTCCTCACCCATGGCTTCTAGGAGGCTTCTGGCATCATTCCTCAGATCTTCTGCGCGTGACGCCTTAGATATCCATTCTCCTCCGTCCCCAAGCTTACGCACTCCTCCCCCGACCACTCCCTCCATCGCTTCGCCAAACAATACGTGACATCAACAACCGTTGTTGCTCTTCGTAAGTGGTGATGGTGCGGGTGTCAGATATGACAAAAAGGGAAAAGGGCAGAACGAATTGGAACGTGGATTGATATTGATATAGTATGGGATTGTGTTTATCTGGGGTTAGTATACAAGGCCCGTTATTAATAGTAGTGTAAAAGGCCCATTATTAATAATTGTGTATAAGGCCCATTATTAATAAATGTGTAATAAATCGATTTTTTCGGTTAATTGAGATTTTCTTCAAATCGAAATAGAATAACTTATTTTTTTAATAATTAATAGCGAAACCGAAACATAAAGCAGATAAATCGATATTTCGGTTTGGCTCGAATTTTCGATTTTGATTGATTTTTGTTCCCTTTATAAATAACAATAAAGAGTTAAGGTAACATTTGTCATTATTTCAAAAATCAAAATTTGAAAATGTATACGATACTCATATTAATAAATCTAGCTAAAATATTTGTAAGTTTAAACTTGAATAAATAAATAAACAAAAAAAATCATATTGTTCATTCTCTTTGTTATTCATCTTTGGGGATATGTGTTCATCTTCTTCGACGTGACGTCACTATCGTAGTTCAGACGCCATCGTCATTTTTTTGCTACCTTGTGAACGCCATTGTGCGTGTCCCAACGGGATCAATCTGTCGTTGACCGCCACACCATTAGTGACCGGCGTCAACATGGCTCCGTCGCGGCGTTCTTTTCCTGCAGTGGCGTACGACTCGATGGACTGACTGTGCGGCTATCAATCAGAGTTATTTTTAGACAAGGGACTAGCCTGGGAGATCAGCAGCTTCAATATTTAGGGTGGGAGACATGAATCCTTTTTTTAGAGATAATTGGTCGTTAGCAGCCTTGGGGAGGAGAATTAACGTCACGGTAAAGAGAAAGTTGACTTTAACCTTTGATTTTGACCTTCAAATTGAGTAACTTTACAGCAAATTTTAGGCTCTTGTTGTTTATCATTTGGGCTTATGTTCCATGAAATTGGGCCCAAATAGTAGCGGAAATCGTTATTGACAGGTGGAAGCTTGGCTTATTTTAAAAATTACAATTTTCTGTTTAATTATTTAATTAATGACAAGTGGAAACAAAAAGCAGACATGTGGAACCTTAGCTTATTTTTAAAATTACAACTTTTTTTAATTATTTAATTAATGACAAATGCAAACAGAAAAGAGACATGTCAACATCCGCACGGTGGTTTGATTTACAGTACGAGATAAAGGCTAAGTATTTATTTATAAATATTCAAAAGTTTTGATTAATTTGAAATTGACAAAATGATTGAAATTTTTTATGTAATTAACACGTAAGAAACTGATTCTTTATGTAGGTTAAGTAGGAGTGTTTTTTTTTTTTTTTAAATAAAATGCATATCTTTTACTTTGTTAGGTAAATGCAAATTTTTATAGAACAATCCAAAATAAAAAGGGTGTAATGTGAAAGAAGACTTAATATTTTTAAATAGTAAAAAAGTTATAAAGCCTAAAAATACGAAGTTGAATAATGTGATTGAATATGTACGAGTCAAAAATACACCTGAATGAAATAAAATTTCAAATAAATCACCATCACAAGTCACAACACCCGTTATTTGATTTTTTAAAACATCACATCCATTTAATTTATTTATTTCATCACGGTTGATTACTGCCGGTTAAGATTTTGTGAGATGAATGGAGAATTTAGAATCCAAACGGGCATTACATCTGTTAATCTGAATAAAAATAAAATTTTAAAATAAATACAATCACCATACCCATTCATAAGCAAACACTAATAGAAATTTGGCAGTTATTTGATTAAAACATTCACATTAAAATTAGATGTGCAAACGACACATACTAGTTATAGGAATCATAATTGAAAACCACCTTATCCTCGTTAGCACCCCAATCAGCTTCGCCATCAGGCTTAAGCATGCACTCCATCATTTCTTCGCACTCAGGCATCTGACACACCATTGAAAGGAAGGTCTCTGGAACAGAGTTGGGCTTCTTTGCAACAAATGTTAGTAAACTCATCAAGCTTAAGGGGACAACAACAGCCCTCTGAATTTTCACCAGTTCGTAAGCTTCGCCCGTCTGGAAACAAAATATAATTCATATGATATTGTTAATAAGCTTAACAATATCTATTATTCGGTATCTTACGTTTCAATTATTCCCAGGATTAACAAATTTTTAGACTAACATGTTCCAACGTCTGCAGTTTGATTCCAAATGGTAATAAATTGCTCCTGATTCACAACATTCCCACATCAGCAGTGGCGGATGTATTGGGGGCAGCCCCGGGCTCAAGCCCTGGGCTGTCTTCCAAAAGCCCATTATATCATAGGTAAATAATTTATAAATAATTTGTATTTTTAAGTTTAGCCCACCCCAAAAATATTTTCAGCCCACCCAAATAAAGATAAAAAATAAATATATCTTCTTTCTTCTTTGTATTTTTAAGTTTAGCCCAACCCAAAAATATTTAAGCCCACCGAAATGAAGCTAAAAAATAAATATATCTTCTTAAATTTTATTTATATATATATATATATTATTTTTTTAATTATTATTATTATTTTTTATTTTCTTTAATAAACTTAGCCCACCCCACGGTTTTCTGGATCCGCCACTGCACATCAGCCCGCCTGGGCTTGGAGAGTCTTGACTGTGTTTTTGACTGTGTTTGTGGTTTGAGGGTCACTTGGGAATATCTTAAGATTCATAAGGTGTTGGAGTCTAGTGGGGGTGGTCATGTTAAGAACGATGGAAGATATTCGATAGTAGAAAAGATTTGGTGATCTTTGAGTGAAAGTTATAATTAAATAAAGTTGATTAGGCACAAGGTGAGAGTGAATAGGAGAAAGGAGTTATGATATTAACAAGGAAGGGGCTCAAGAGCAAAAAGCCACAAAAGAAATTATTAAAAACTGTAACAGATAAAATACTATAAATCCAAAGGAAATGCAGCACCTTTTGGGAGATATGATTAAGAGTTGAATCCATTGCTTCTTTAAAACATCTGAAGCGATCTTGTTCCGATTTCGTCAGTGTTACAAAAGGAGAGTGGTGTAATGGAAAGCGGTGTGTCACACCGTAACCCTGAAGGGTCCAATTAACAATCAAATCACAAAAATAACATTCCAATAATCAGAAATTAATTGAGGAATTACATACCCTGGTAGTACGCACTTGATGAAGAAACTTCTTTGCGATTCCAAGTTCCTTCATCTTCCTCTCCTCTGTTACAGGGCGCTTCCTCTCCTCTAACAGCTCTGTTAGAGGGCGCTTGTACAAGTCGAACCAAGCACTTTCATTCCCTTCCTCCTCCCAAGGAAACTTAAAATCAACATACCCTCTAATCAAATTATATTGCGGAGATGTTCGCAATGGTGGCCATCCCTTTTCCAAAAAGCCACAAAAGAAATTATTAAAAACTGTAACAGATAAAATACTATAAATCCAAAGGAAATGCAGCAGAAGATATGATTAAGAGTTGAATCCATTGCTTTTTTCAAACATCTGGAGCGATCTCGTTCCGATTTCGTCAGTGTTACAAAAGGAGAGCCCCCCGAAGGGTCCAATTAACAATCAACATTCCAACAATCAGAAATTAATTGAGGAATTACATACCCTGGTAGTGCGCACTTGACGAAGAAACTTGTTTGCGATTTGGAATTCCTTCATCTTCCTCTCTTCTTCTACAAGGCGCTTGTAAATTCAGATTCAGAACCAAACCTAACCCTAACCCCCAAAATCGATGATTGATAAAATATATATATATATGCCTGCGTGTCGTCTTCCAATGTTCCATTATGACATGTTTTCTCAAAATTTTTTTTTTTTTTTATATTTTCCTTATTTATTTATCATTATTTTCCTTATTTAATATTTTTTAAATAAGGTATTTTCTTATTTTATTAATTAATCTTAAATAGGTAATAAATTAAAAAATTATTTATAGAAATTACGAACAAAATATTAACTAAAAAATAAAAATTATGTTTATTTAAGATAATAATAAATAAAAATAAACACATACATAATTTAAAAAAAAATTAAATTAAATATATATCAAAATACAAATTAAAATTTTATTTATCTTTTTTTATATGTGCAACTCATTAATTTATTATAAAATAAATTCCTTATTTTATTTTTTTTATTTTGATTGATGATTAATTAAATTTTGATTATCTTTATATATTTATTTTTGTATAATTATTTAATTATTAAATCTTTTGTTGTAATAAATTAATAAGTATAAAGTTAAATTATATATAAATGGAATATATAGAACTTTTTATTTTTAATTTACCAAAGAAATGAAAAAGAAAGAAAAAATAGATGATAATTTTTTTAGTTAATGTCTCTATAATGGGAAGATATATCTTTAAAGAGGAACCCTCTTTGAGATGAGCCATAAAAAATTATAATACTACTTTAATAAATCATTCAATCATTTAATAAATCGGACCAAAGTGTCTAATCACATACGAGTTTGTATTTGCAACAATGCGAGTCGGCAATAGCAATTGAAAAAAGGAGAGTAATCTGTCGTCCACATAAACAAATATGAATGAGAAATAATCTTTGAAAAGATTATCCATCTTCCTTTGGTATATCTGGGGTGCGTTTGCCAAGCCCATAGGCATGATATTCTAGATATAATGGCCTTGTGGTAAGAGAAATCAGCTAAGTTAATGCAAACCTTAGCAGTGTCCGTCATAGGCCTAAGGTTGATCTCTCCCTCTTTGACCCCAAAAGTGCTAGGTTGATTCGAAGGCTCAAGATATGACTTAGGAGCCTCGACTTTTTCTTGGATTAGCTCCTCTTTTAGAGGTTCCAATCTAGAACTCGTGCCAGGGGTATTTGAATCCCCTACTCCCAGTTTAGGGCTAATTCAACTATCTAATCCTTTTAACTATATAACAATAATACTTTAATGCGTCTAACAAAACGTCTCAAATAAGTATCGTTTCAAAAAAAAAAAAACATTGTCATCAACGAATTATACTGTTTTATTTCTTGTGATATAATCTTTTGGTTAACTTGTCGTAGCTTTTATGCTTGAATAATTAGTATTAGTATCAGAGCTACTACATTCTTATTTGATCTTTTTATTCTTGAGACTAACTAATACATACATGTAGCAAAATAGAAGTGGACATCAAGATGATCGATGATTCTTGTTATTATATCCGGCTGAGCCTTGATTCTTCTCCACACAAAGATGAACCAAGATTATTCTTTAATTTGCTTGAATCACAATTATATATTTTCCTTATCAATCACTTGTGCAAAGGTGATTTTATAACGGAGGTGGATTACTTTACAGCAATTCCACATTCCATATGATTACAATTACAGACGGCCAATAAATTTTGATATTAGGAATATGGGAGATTTTGGGCCAGTCAGAATCATCCTTGTCATCACTCTGTCGTTTGATGCATCTCTCTTCCAGCTTCGGACAGTTCAGAATGCGAAGTTCGATCAATCTGGTGAGGCACCCCTTTGAAGAGGGTAGACGCCTCAACATTTTGCAGTTCTGCAGGCTTAATTTCTGCACACACGACCGCATTCTTCCTTTGATAAGCCATTCAATTGATGAGTGTCGAGTGTTCTCACAATCGAAGCAACCTCAGCATTCCTGGTGGTAATAACGATGCAGTTTCCCCTGGTAGAAATGACTACAAACAAGGAATTTATAAAATCTTCCCACTTGATTCCAAACATCGTCAAGAACAAATAGATACTTTTTGGCTTCTAGAAGATTCTTCAAGACACTTCCCCTACTCCCATCTTGTATGTAGCTTTCGGGTTTCAAATTTGCTAGAATCTTTTTGAACAGAACGACTGCGTCTTCCAAAGAAAGCCCTAATCTTGTCATGATTGAAGACATTCCGGATCAGCGTTGTCTTCCCCAATCCTCCCATCCCGACAATTGGAAGAATGGACAGCCCTCGTTGAGTCGGCCTCGTCTGCATCTCAACAATTTCCGACATCTCACGGTCTTTTCCAATAAACATCGGATCGAGGGTGACTGAATCCAATTCCAGCAGTCACAGCTATATACTCTGCTTCCGTGGACAGTGCAACAACCTTCTACAACTTAGAAGTCCAAGATATAGCAGTACCACCATAAGTAAAGACATACCCGGTTGTACTTTTTCTCCCATCAAGGTCATTAGATGCCAAGTCTGAATCCACATAACCCACTAGCTCCACACTCTTGCCTTTGAAACATAAACTATTATGTGGGGTACCTCTCAAGTATAGCATGACCCACTTCACCGTTTCCCAATGTTGCTTTCCCAGATCGCTCATGAACCGGCTTACTACTCCCATTGCATGAGCAATATCTGGTCTTGTACACACCATGGCATACATGATTCTACCAATTGTTGAGGCATATGGAACACTCATCATTTGTGCACGTTCCTCCTTCTTTGAAAGTTTGAATTGACTTTCCAGTGGAATACTCACAAGCTTCGACTCTAACATGTTAAATCTTTCCAGAACCTTTTGAATGTAACTCGCCTACGAAAGATACACATATCATGTCGCCTTATCACTTTAAATCCTCATGCCCAAAATATGTTTTGCCTCTCAAAGATCCTTCATGGAGAACCGTTCCGACGACTGCTTCTTCAACTTATATACCTCTCTTGCATCAGCTCATATGATCAACATATCATCAACATATAGCAAGAGAATAAGAACGCTATTGTCAAACCTCTTGTAGTAGCAACAATGATCAGCGTGGAATCTATGCAATCAATCTTCATCATGAAGTTGTCAAACTTCTTATACCACTGCTTTGGGGCTTGTTTTAGAGCTTACAAGCTTTTCTTTAACTTGCATACAAGTGACTCATTTCCCTTCTCTACGAATCCCTCAGGCTGTGTCATGTACAACTCCTCCACTAATTCACCATGGAGAAATGCCGTCTTCACATCCATATGATGCAATATCAAGTTTTCCTGCAGCTACCATACTCAACGCTATTCAAATAGTGGTCCGTTTTACAACTGGAGTAAAGACATCAGTATAGTCAATACCATGTCGCTGCTCAAACCCGTTGACAACCAGTCGCGCTTTGTAGCGCTGCTACCATCAACTTCATTCTTGATTCGGTAGACCCACATACAGTGCAAAACCTTTTTACCCTTTGAGAGCTCAACAATTTCCCAAGTGCCGTTCAACAGAAGAGATGCTCAACAGAAATTGGTTGTTGATTTAGAGGAAAAGGTGATTACTTGTAATTATTATCATTTCTGAAGAAATTGCTTGTTTTAAATTATGCCTATCATGTGCTTGGTAAAATGCCTAAGTGTGAATTTGTGAGTATACCTTATTTACTTATCTTTAGAATTGTCTTATGCAATTATTTAAAAAAATCAAGTACACTGATTAAACTGAGTTTTGTTTTAGCTTGTGTTGCTATAGTTCAATTCACGTGGGCTTCTGTTTGAGTGTACCTCTTTCATAGAAGTCTTTTCATATAATTAAAACCTCAACTTCTAATATTAGTAGAACATAAATATTATCAAAAATTTTGATTTCATAATAAATTGCAGTAATTTCATTTTAAATAGTTCGTAATTTTTATTATTTTATGAATTGGATTGTTGCTAGCTATTGTTATGGATAGGAATATAGATAGCTGGCACGTTATTAGATGTACATGTTATTGCTACATTTAGGAAAATATGTTTGTTGTGCTTATCAGTTAGCTGAGCTCCTGTCCCATGTTTATTTCTCAAAATCAGAAATTGGAAGTCCTTTTCTTTTTTATTAATTTTTATAAGCAATAGTTGCAAGAAAATTAATATTGCAGAATAGTAGATTTCATTACTTCCATTAAGTGTTTATCTTCTTTGAAACAGAAATAATCTCTAGCAGCACGTAAAAAAACCCACTACCTAATAAATTAAGGAGCCGCCTGATTCAAATTCCGGAGTAGTAATAATAATGAGAATCATTAATGAGGGTAATGCTAATGGGAATGAAGTAGATTCAAGGGGGTGAAGTAATAGTTGGATTAATGGGAATGATTGAGGGATTTGGATTCCCATTAACTCATTTCTAGCATAAAGAATGGAAATCAATACCCTTTTTTTCTCATTACCTTCCCCAATACCCTTTACCAAGCACCCCCTAAGAATTGCATGAAAATATATGAAAACGAATAGATTATAAAACTTGAGGATATTAAACCACATTCTTTAATGGAAGATGGTATGCAGCCCTGCTCTCTTTTATAATTCTTGCTTTTGGTTGGGGATAGAGTGGAGTCTTGCACTCAATTTAAATCTAAAGGCACATTAACCCAACACCTAAAATGTGGATTTGTTTTGTTTTACTATATGCCCAAAATGTAGTATAGTATGTTTGCAATACCAATATATGGATATGGCCCTTCCGTTATCATAACACCAACATAAATACAATCAACGTCAGCTTGTGTTGGTGGTTTTAGGCCCTTGTAATCACCCATGACATTAGGTGTTTTCACCTAAAATTTTCCAATTAATATGGATAGACTGCAGTTGCATTAGTATAGAGTGAAAGCGTTTCTTAAGAGGAAAATTCAGCAAGTAATCACATTAAAGACCCGATAACAGCGAAATGAAACTCAATGACTCATCCATTAAAAGAATGACAACAATTGTTTTCATCCGGTATCATTGTTTGTCATGAGTAAAATTTGTAAAGGTGTCAACTACACAACCAATTTAGCACAATTCTCTTCTTAACTGCTATTAAACTTGGAAAATGCTCATCATACGTAAACTAAAAATTTGTACTCGATTTTAACCAACGAGAGGGGGGGGGGGGGTAGGATTTTGTTGCTAGGACTTTGTACACATGAGGTCAAAGAGAGAATTTTTTTTATGGAAAATGAGATTAAAAGGTTGGTTAATTTTCTGAAAGTGGTTAAAGAAGAAGCATGTACGTAACTCTTCCCTTCATTGTCATTAAAAGTGTTCAAGGATTTTAACTATAGGCAAATACATTGATTCCAGTGAGCATTAGGTTTGTTATGTCTTCCTAAACTTTGATCTTCATATTCTTAGGTTTTTCATTTAAAAATTTTTATACACATACCACTGAAGTACGTAAACTTATTTCACACAATGTCAAAGTTCTCTCAATACAAACTACATCAAAAATAGAATTGCCTGCACATTTGTATAAATGGTGGAGCATCTAGAAGAAGCTGCCCATATTTATTCGCTTGGCTTTTAATCTTCATGATTTGCTCTCAAGTCTCACTTAGCTCCACTGAGTATTACAATTGCATTTTAAGAAATAAATGCTTTGACAATTATGGCAAATTTTCACTTGCAACCACGGAGTGAGTGAAAATAGAAAGTTGGTGAACACTTACAGGTTGGGAAAATTTTTAAGACAGTTGTTAGCACAGAAACACGACTTTGGGCAAGAAAAAAACGTGTGGAATTATTCAGATGCATTTGAGCCCGGAAATGTTTCTAGGCCTGAGAGAAGGGTCACGAGAGGGGAGAAGAAGGTCCACAAGACACCTACATATGGTTATTTTGCCTATGTACTTTCTGGCTAATGTTCTTTCATTCTTGTAGTCCTGAATTGGCTGGGTCTTGTCATTGACAATTATGGAAACAAAGTACTTTTTTTTATTATTGTTCTGGTTGAGATTTCCTTACACCCACATCTTCTTCTTCCCTTCACTATAATTTTAAATTAGTCCTTATATGCTTGTGCTTGTGTGAATTGTTTGATTAACACTAGCATTCCACTCCATCATTTGCAGATTTAATGTTTAATTTCAACTGCAATATCTAATTTTGATTTCATTTTCTGCAGTTCATTTGTTTTCTCCCATCTGCTGCTTTAAGTTCATCTACAGTTATCGCGTAGAATATAACCGTAGTTTTCTTTGTAATTTATACTTGAGGGTAAAAGTGATTAGGTACACATGAAGTGCTTTCTTTAGTGCGTAAGTTCTTGTTATTGTATTATTGTATATCATTAAGTTTATGCTGAATTATATTTGTTGTTCTCTTGGTAGGTATACAAGTTTAAACACTCAATGCTTGTGAATTCACTATTTCATCCACGCGTTAGCCCTCTCCATCGCTCAGCTTTAAAAGCTTCCACCTGTCCACTGCCCTGTCTTTCTGGTTTATTCTCTTCAATCTTTCTTCCAACCTCTCCTTCATTCTCTAGGCTTTCTCTTCCCCCTGCAACGTGTGCTATCTGTATACTCCCACCGTTGTTTCAACAATTTTAACGCATTTCGGTGAAATAAACGGCAATGACATTAAGGTATTTCTACTCACCACTCTACGGTGACTGAAAAACGTTTTCTTTGCTTCGGCATAGTTCTGCCACCAAATTTGGTAATGGGCTATTATTAAACCTCTCATGATTTCCTTTGATTGCCACCAAATACAGAAGTTTGCCTTATGAATTGAACCACAGGCCAAATTGCTAATAAGGTTACTTATGCTTCCCTCTCATTGAAATTTACTTCTTATAAAATGAGAGTTATCTATTTTACTATTTTCGTTCTACCCATAAAATGTTGTACAGATTTCTTTATATTATCCCACAGCTATATTAGAAATCCATTTTCTTTTGCTGCATTATTTCCAAATCTGGTAGATGATCATTTATAATCACAATCTTCCCTGATGTTCTTCAGTGAACTTGTTCATCAATGCTGCTCATGATATTTATTTAGTCTCTTTGACTCCACAGCTTGCATTTTGCATAAACCACAAAAATAATAGTATTACTGGTATTTATCTAAGAAACGTTTGCTACAACAGTTAGTAATATTTTATTTTTTTAAGGTTTCATTCAAAAAAGTTGATGTAAGAATGCAATACTCAATGATGCATGAGGAGGAACCACATAATTTAGCTTTGTTTATTATTTTTGTTTGAGTGTAAAAAAGGGATAATAAATACATGGTGATGCCGACTCTTTAACCAGAGAATTATAAGATTCAAGTGAATATTTTATACTTTTTAGTCTCACATGGAAATGTTTTCTTGGGTTGATAGACTACTTCTCTAGAGGTGTATGAACTCAATGCTTTTTTTGTTGTGTAAGAATTTTTATGTAGCACCAACAATTTTAAGTTCATGGTTCGAGTGATTGAGAATCTGAAACATTAATCTTTTGGTTACAGTAGTCTTGGTTTGAATCACCACGATCAGCTGGAAGAATATAGGTAGATGGAAGGTTACATGGCATTAATTCTCTGTATAGTGTTTGCTTATTATTTTCCATTAAGTGGCGAGTGTTTCTGAGCTAAATTGATCATCTACGTCCCCTTAAGTTTTTTTTTTTTTTTTGGTTTTTTTTTCATCTTTGCTTTCACCTGTAAAAGTGGTTTATCTTTAAGACATTCGATGTTCATGTAATAAATTTTAGTGCTATTTCTCCAGTGTGCTGGATAAGAAGAACGGTAATAGACCAGGACCAACAAAGTGACCTACGAAGCACATTGGAAGATAACTGGATTGGATAGGGTTGTTTATCACAGACAACAAATTATTGGGATCATTAGAACTCTTTTTTATCACGATGGACATGCACTCCAAGGGACTGAGAACCAATTGGTTTATGCATGCTGAATTGGAGTTGGAAAAAGCTGGCATTCATTAGGTGAGACATGGTGATCATTTTTTATGAGATTCTTTATTGATGGTCTTGGAATAAAACATAGAGTAACTGTTATGAGAAATGGATTTAAGTAACTCTCCTCTTTCTATTAATTCAATTTAAGATGATATGCGATAGTCATTTCATGTATTGGAATGCACTCGTCATTTTCATCCTAATATGATTTGTATTTCACTACTCATTTTGATTGGTAAAATTCAATTAGAAAAGTGAGGTGTTTGATTGTTGTATTGTGTTGAATTAGAGGTGAATTTTAATGTAGCATTAGAGGTGAATTTTGTTTTCTTTTAATCAAGTTCAGAAAGTTGTGCATGAAACTACAAAGTATTGTAAGATTATTGTATTGGGTTGGATCAAAGAGGTTTGAAAAACACTTTTATTTTAATTTTATGTAGCATTAAAGGTGAATTTTGCTTCTCTTAGTTAAGTTAATAAATCATACTCTTAGCAAAAAGCAATTTTAAAAAGGAAGGAGATGGGTAAAAAAGAAGAATCATATGCGACCAACTTGTAATATAATGGATAAACTTATTGATCAAATCTAATTAAAATACTAACCTGTCAAAGTACACGTCCGGGCCATGAAATGAGGTGGCGCAAACCTAGTCTACTAGCCCGTTAGCCGGCCAGTTTCCTATCGGTAGCCATTTTCCCTCCATCTTCCTCGTGGCACGCTGTGATCCGGCCACGTATTCTCCCAACTCTATTATCACCCCAACGCTATGAGTTATCCCCGTCGACGTCTCTTATTATCCTCAGGTCCACAATGTCTAATCGCCCCAGCAAATGATTTGGGTGTTCTCCCATCATTCTCTCACTTTAATTTTACTACTATTCTTTCCTCGCTCTTTTCTTCCCATTTTACGACCGGCATCGATTATCTCCGCCTGACAGCCGTTAGATTTTTTGTCGGTTGATCGTCTTTCGATTTCATCGATACTGCTCTGGACTTCTTCGTGCCTGACAAGCTTGTTCGCCGACAACCCCGGTACGCAACCACACTTGTAATTCTAATTATGTTTATTAAAACACCTACTTGAAAATTGATTATTGTGTTCCGTTGAAAATTTAATCATGTGTCAGCACTATGTCATAGGAATTGGCACTTGATTGTGAAGGATTTGCTTGTATTATTTCATGTCTGCATGGTGTTTGAGTAAATGTCTGAGTCATGTCGGTATCACTCCACCCCTCTATTTAAGGGCGTGATTTGCGTATGTATTTGCTGCCGCATTTTCTATTTCACTCCAACCAACATCGAACTGCCCTCTTTTGTTCATTGTTTAAACTTGCATATTGTGATTGAATATTACTTTATGTGAACTTTTTTAATGCTGTGAAGCTAATTTATGGTATTATGTGTTGTGCGGTGTCGGTACTTATCTTTATTTATTTTCAAGGTGGAATTTTTTGGCTATCTTTATTTAATTTCAAGGTGGAAGTTTTCAGCCAAATTGTTTGAAACGACTTTGATTACTACGAATAGTACGTTGATTGAGATACACATACCAGTCTTAAAGGTTAGTTAATACATTATATTCATTAGAGGTTAATTTATCAATATGCTTTTGTTCGCAAAACTTTATTACAATTTCAAGATAGAAACCTATTATGTGTGTGGTGTGGAGTTCAAAGATGTTCACCAGTTTCATGATTGTTATTGAACTCATTCAGTAAACTTGTGATTTTGTCCTTTGCAAATTGCAATAATGAACAAATATTCCAATGTTGTAGTTGTCTTGATTTCCTGTATAAGGTTTAACCCAGGCTACCTATTTTTGTGCTGTAGATTTTTAGAATATAGGACTATGATTTACTAAATTCATTCATACTTTCTTCCACATGCGAAAAAGCTAGATCTTAACAGTTTTGCTCGTGCTGATCAAGTAAAACTAAGTTATATGTATTATGCTTGCATTAAAAAAAATACATTGAAAAACAAACTGTTGCTTTTATTGACACAGCCCAGTTTTACAAAGTAGTGTTGGGATCAATAAAGAGGATCCACCAGATCCAAGAGTCAATACTGTTACAGTTACACCAACAACTATAACCCTTTCCAAAGGTTTTATTTAGCTTATTCACTTTCTTACTCTATACTCAAACCTTCCTCTTCTTTGTATATTTAGAAGTTTGAAATGCACAATGCCTTCTCTAATATCATAGACAAATGATTACCTGATTTGAGCATGACTATTTTACCCTGAAGAAAATATGCACTACGGGATCAGTAAATATTATACTTATTTGATAGCTATGAGATTGATATCACTGAAATCTACTAATAGTTTTGGAGATTCTCAATCTCTAATGATTATAAGAAGCATTAGACTCAAACCTTCTTGAAGCTTTGTGTGGAAATCAAGGTATAAAAACCTTAACAACTATGCCACATATTCTATAGCACCAGGGCTGTTTCCAATACCTTGGTTTTATTTAATAATTTGAATTCTTTCAGAACTTGAATAATGTTCCGTTTGTTCATTAAGTAAAGGTTTATTTGATGTTATGCATATGATTAAGTTATACTTGATTAGTTCATATTTTTGTATGCATTTGTGATTTACTTATTTTTTAGGTATAGAATATTTACCAGTACTTTCACGTGAGCTTCACCTTGTGCTCTTTTATTAATATTTAGTGGGTTATCTGGAAAAACAAGATTGACCAAAATTTCAATGTTTAGTTCTCAGATTTGTGTACTATTGTTTAACTTCGTTAGCATTGTTTATTTTTGTGGCTTTCATTTATTAGATTGACAATTTTGTTGCGTATAGAAAACCTCTGATGTTACTTTTTTCTAGTTGAAATGTGCATTCTTGTTTGCATTTGAGTATTATGTTCGTCCTCATTACCAGCCCACCATCTCCTCCCACCTTCTTCTACCTACTTTCATTTCAGAGTACTTCAGGTTGACTCATGTTCAGGTCAAATGTTTAACCCATCACTAGAGGCGGGTTGACATTCAATAAGGGTATCTCTGTTTACTCTTTTGGTTAGTCCAACTCTTCTATATGATTCCTATTTCGTGGATTCCCTGAAGCTTTTATTTTTCTTTTAATAGGATTGTACATTACAATCGAAAATCTTTTATAATTAGCTTGCTACACAAAGGCTATGTGGTCTGCAGTATCACGTTTAACTGCTACTCATTTTTTGTACGTGGAGGATGGGGTATATATATTTTGCTCAATAGATAAATTTTGAAACTGGGTGAAGTTGAATTAAATTTTTTCGATGCGAGTTTTTCATGTGATACTACAAGTTCTGAGTGCCGCACATTTATCTTTGTCTTGGGAGTTTTTTTAAACCCCACCAAAAACTTAGGCTGCTATACTACGTTCTACTTATGGTTCTTTCCAGTTTCTCTACATTCAAAAAGCTCTTTTTTTTTTGTCTTTAAGTGTTTACTGTTTAATTGGTCATTAAGAAGTCTTATCACAGTTTCTTGATGCAAGTCCATCCATCTCTTCTTACCTGTAGCAAAGCTCTACTTAAATGTTCAGAATGATATCATTGTTGTACATGTGACAGTTTTTTGTATACTTGTACAAAACACCTTAAAAAAGGAAAGAAAATTGGTGGCTATAACTAATACCAAACAATAATGTTCATGATTGCTCTTCAGCAACGATGAGTCGTATTACTGCTCTCTTGTCACTAAAAACATACGTAACTGGAGGAAGGTGCTTTGACTATTAAATTATTGGTGTTAAACTAAGTGGCAAGTTAGTGACCTCTACAATGAATGTATGGAAATGTCAGACAAACAAAGGAAGAAATATGTTTGAGGTAATAAATTGATATTAATATCGTAAAATTTTAATCCACGTATCTGAACTTGTTATTCTCTGAGATTTAGTGACTAGGAAGTATTTCAGGGATAACATCAATTTGCATGTATCCACTCTGTTCATATTGGATTCAATAAGAAATACAAATGTGGTTCAGTGCATAGAGTTGATGCTTGATTTTTCTTTACATATTCTAATATGCTACCACTAATACAGTTGTGCTCTTGCATAATGAAGCGTTCGGCCGTTCTTCTTTGCATATACCTAATCACTAAATTTTGTTACAGAAAGTATTCGCCTACTTGCTATCATAATCGCAAATATAATCTGCACGAAGTACCTCCATGGAAGAGCTGCCACCCCAACATATAAAGGTTTCCCGATCTTCTATTAACATATTCTTTCGTAAGTTGTTGGCAAGTAGAATTGCAGCTATATTTTTTATGATTATATTTTGGGTTATAATCTGTCTGCCCGCCTCATCAACTTTGTGTGCGTGCTTTTTATGATGTTGATATAAAATGAGAAACTTCATTGGTCAACCCACATTGCCGTAGACTTTCTTCCAATAAAATTTCCAGTTCCTAACTCATAAGCATTGCATACTTATGGTAACGCCACGCCTGAGCTTTTTCTGATGCTTACTATTTTTTTTTTTTTTTGTATTTTCACGCCGCATTTTCTTTATGGAGCAGTGGAGTAACATGTTCTCCTGTTTTGGATATTCCTTTGTATTAATCTTCTGAGCATATATTTGTACCAGTGTCGTATATACACAGCTGAAAGCCTGAAACTCATTAACGTATATAAGATCCTTAGTTAACTTATTCTGTCTAATTGAATTTTGGAGTATGCATTTGTTGCCACCAGTTAGGGATCCACAGTCAACTTTTCTCTGCGAATCTGGAAGTGAGTATTTTATTTATTTATTTTTTTTTATCATTGTATAATTATGTTTATTGCTGATGTAATATATTTTAGCTTAGTTAGATCAACTTTTCTTAAAATTTCACATATGTAAAAGTTTTCATGTTATTGTCATGATATGGTTTGAACTTTTATGGGAGACTTATATGGTTGTTCTTTTAGCTTATTTAGATCTTTTTCTTTTTTTTTTTTTTTTATATTTTAATTTCACATATGTAAAAGCTTTCATTTTAGTGTGATGATATGGTTTAAACTTTTGTGGGAGACATATTGGATTGTTTCAGTGATATATGACCATGCCAATATCAGTTGGATATACCAATTAGTCGGCGAGCTTCCTTGATATTTTGTTCTTGCTATTAACTTAACTAGGCAAACGGAATGGCACAGTTATGGTTGATTTTCTTGAGATAGAAGTTTCATTATTCTATAGTTCAACTTTGTCTTTAGACTGCATCATATCTCCTATATAAGAGTATTTTACGGTTTAAAAGTGAGGGTGTTTGCAAATGTTGGATGAAATGGAAGGGCCGTCTGGGATTCACAATCTTGTTCATGAATTCATTTTGTTGATAAGTTAAATAGCCAGCCTCTTCATGATTTGACAAATATTGTTTCATTACGAGTTATTCAACTTCCATGACAAGAAATTGAGGTACTGGGATGCACTACCCTCCGAGGTAGCACCTCAGGATGAGGTGCGCTTGTACCTCTTATATATATATAAGAAAATATGGATATATTGGGGTTGGGCCAGTCCACCAACAATTGGACTATGTCTATATAATATATTGCCCCACTTGTCTTTTATTTATTTATTTATTTATTTTTCAAATTCACTAGATTTTACCCATCCATGATCAAATTATATTACGATTATTTACTTTTTATATTTAAATTATTATTTTTAAATATCTAAATTATTTTTTGAAAATAATGTAAATTATCTTTTATCATATTAACCCATATATTTAATTATTGATTGAAATTTCTTTCCAAAAGATATGCGAATTCATAACATTATTTAGACGATAAACACTTGGGTGAGACTATCTTACATACGCGCTTGCGTGAGATGGGTCAGAAAGGGGATAAATTCAGATTTAGTCCCGTAAGAATTGCTCAATGCCAAAAAGATTCCAAAACTGGCAGATTTAGTCCCGTAGGAATTTTTCATCAAAATATATTAAAAGTTAACTAACCACTAGCAAGACCAAAAGGATAATTTGCAGATTTGATTCTATAATTTGCGAAAATAATCCTTAAACCTAGTTTTTATAATTAATGCACGCAAGCATGTTGGGTCTGATATGGTTGTAATGGACTATATCTATTTTGAAAGGTAAAAAATAATACTCCCTCCGTCCCGGCGTAAGAGGGTCATTTGTTTTTGGGCACGTGGATTAAGGAGTATTATTATTTAATGTGTAGTAGGTAGTTGTATTAGTGGGTGTATGGACCCCATGTTTTAATTGTATTAGTGGGTGTGAGTGGGTCCCATGTGTGTAAAAAAGGAAAGGGGACTCTTTAGTTGAGACGACCAAAATGAAAAAATGGCCCTCTTAGCCTAGGACGGAGGGAGTATAAATCTAGTAGTTTATAATAATATAAGTTGATTTAGGGATGAAAATTTTCGAAAATTATAATTATAATATTCTTATGGGACCAAAACTGCTAGCTATGGGACCGGTGCATTCCTATGAGACTGAAATTGAATTGAAGAAATTCTTATGGGACTAAATGTGAAATTTTCCCGGTCAGAAAGTGATAACTTTTATAAAGGAAGGTGATAATAAAATTAAGAAAAGTTTTAATGATATTTCATTAGCAATTATAGTATAAACAAAAAGTGATAACATTTTATAGCAAAAAGTAATAACCTTTTATAGCGAAAATGATAATTATTTTAAAAAGTGAAAAATGGTCTCACGTGACAGAGTCTCACGCAAGACCTACCCTATTTAGACAATCTTTATTTTATTGTTATATACTCCATTTGTCCCAGTCAAAGAGGTGCATTTGACCACAAAAATCTCTTACAAAAGCTACAGTAAATGCACTTCTTTCGGCGGACGGAGGGATTATGCTTTAGTTTATTTACAATTTTTTCATCATCCAAAATACTTTCTTTTGTTAAAAAATTTTAATCTATGTTAAATGAATATTTAATGGGTACGAATAATCTACGAATGTTGATGAACTGGTATGAGTACAACTATGATAATAATTTTTTTAAATTGAACAAGTATGAATAATTAATATTTAAACGGATACGGGTATGAGTACCCTAAGATAATATATGGTTTGGGGTTATGTGGGTTTGAAAATCATGAATAATGTGTTCCATGTTTGTTTTGGGTTTTGATTAGAGTATATTTTAACTTTTTGACAAATCAATATACTAATTTAATTAAAAAGTTAAATGAGAGAGGAAAAATAAATGGAGAAAATGCGTCAATAATTTAGGAGAGAGAATGTATTAGGTATATATATGAGTGGTTTGTAAAATTTGGATGTGGTTTCGAAATTCAAAATTTTGGTTTGAAACCCGAAAACGAACATTTCCTAAAATAAGCCGATACCATACGGTTCTCATTTTTATTCGTACATGCTCTAATTTCACATATTTTTATTTTTGTTATCTCAAATTTTATGCACATAATGATATTAACACTATTACAGTAACATTAAATTAAAATAATAAAATTTATAATATATTAACTAATAATAGTAATTTTTAATAAATCATTAATTTAAATAATAAAATAATATAAATATAGATAAAATAAATGAATATTAGATCGTTAAGAATATTGATAAATGGGTATAAGACGAATACGAATATGATAATAAAATTTTTAAATGAGCCGGGTAAGGATATGACTAGTTATACTCCATTTAAATAGATAGGTAGCGAGGAACTTACCCGTTGACATTCTATTAAACTCTATTATATAACTTCCTTTTTTTTTTTTATATTTATCTCAAAATTTATGAACATAATAATAATATTAACACTCTTACGGTATCATAAAATTACTTCTTACTTGTTCAAGAGAGTCTACCTTTCTTTTTGTCTAAAGATCTTCTGGAGACAAGTATAAGCCATTCTCTTATCATATCTTTTAATTCTAATGCTTCTTATTATTGCTTAGAAGATAATAAATGATTGTTTACATGATTTGAATGCTTTTAAGGAAATGCAAGAGGATGAAGCAAAGATGACGTACTATGGCAAGAGGGAATATCTTCCATTGGAAATTGAGGGCGAAAAGCACAAAGTGGAAAAAGAGAAAGAAGAGTTGAAGCCTTTACCTGATCACCTTATGTATGCTTATTTGGAAGAGAACAAGACATTTTCGGTAATCATATCATCATTGATGAGCGTTTTCTCAACATAAAATTAATCCCCAAGTGTGAAGGATATTAGTTGTAGCTGTGATCGGTGAGTAAGTTAAGTATCAAACCCAAGGGACGAATTATTATCAATTCAATTATATTCTAGTCAATGAAGATTATGTTGGAAAATCACATTTGATTAGGCTGTAAACTAAATAACATAAACTTGAAATAGCAATTAAATTAATAAGCAAGAAACGGAAATTGGTTTTGATCAAGTAAGTAATGGAGTAGTTCTTCAGGTAATCCGGTTTCATTCGTTAATCTCCTTTCCATGCGTTGATGTTCGACTCTGTCTTGTGATTTATGGACGCATCACTAAACCATGCAAGCATACTCTATAGACACAAGCAAGTAAGTGTGTAACACGTGTGAATATCCTTGGAGCAAGACATATACTTCACCCCCTTCTAGGTACTATCATAATCAATTATTTCCCGTGCACCAAGTACTTTAACCCGATTTGATCTCCCTTTTTAGGTACTATAAAATAATACACTTTATTCTACCTATTAACCCGAATACGATTCAATTAACAAGCATATCTATACAAGATAGTTCTAATAAGATTTCAGAATCCATTTACTTAGAATTATAACATAAAACCCTGCTCAGCAGTGAACGCACCCAATCAATAACTAAGTTATGTATTCAGACTCTACACAACAATTATTGATGCACAAAACGCCCGTGAGTATGAATTAAGAAAGTAAAATCTTATATAAAACAAACCACAAGTAGTGTTGTACGGAGTTTACACATGGAAAATTGATTAACACATACAACTTTCATAACCCTAGAACTACCAAAGTGTTTTAGCCCATGATTGATCTAGAAGCAATCATGGCTAGTTGGTATGATCTTACTTGACTCACCAAACGAACCTCTCTCTCAACCCCTTCGGATGATGGAATGGCTGTGATGATGGAAGATATATGTGTGTCTCCTGCGAAAATCCTTCTTTTATACACGCAAAAGCTCCTTATGGGCTTAGGATGAGCCCTTGCTTTACGAACACGTCAAATTTGGTAAAAGACATCCGGAATTATCATAAATAGCCTTCAGCGACACGCCGTCCGACCTCAACATCCACATCGAACACGAAGCTTCTGGTTGAACTAGCATTTCGGACAACTTTTGTAGTTTGCTTGACGAGACCACTGTTGTTCGACTAAACTGATCCTAGTCGAACAACCCTTCCACGTCGATCAAGCTCACTGGACGGATTCTGGCGATTTGTTCGACTTATCTCCTCATGTTCGACCACTGATTGTTAGTCGAACAAGCTCTCCTTGGTCGAACAACATCGTAATCTCGCCTCCAAAATCATGTCTTCCGATTCCGAGACTTTTTATGTGTTTTTCTACATAAATATGCTCAAATATCCCTTGTACCCGTCGATTCGCACTTTTTTAATAAATGCACCTATATGTCTCAATAAAAGACTAAATAGTACTTATTTCCACGTAAATCAAGGCCCAAAACAAGCGAATTTACACTCTCATCAAACCCCCAAACTTACATATTGCTCGTCCCGAGGCAACGAAAATTAGACAAATCAAGATAGTGTAATCACTAGGTACATGCAATTATATTAACTTAGAACATGCAGCTATTATACCTTTGATTAGAGCTATTTTCACCTAGATTTTAGTGTCTTTTTATATGTATTTTCGTATTATCTTATCCGTATTTTATATGTTATTTGGTTGTGTTTTGTATTTTTATTGAAATGTGTGTGAATGAGCTTAAACGTAAGATTTTCACTTTTTATTGGATGCTAAACATGATAAGGAAGATGTAGGAAAAAGCGGATCTCAATTCGGAGTTGAAACGAGGGAGAACGAGCCAAAACAGTGAAGAAATGCAGGAGCCAGCACACGAGTCGTGTAGCCAACACGGCCCTGTAAGAGTTGGCCGTGTGGCGACATCTAGTCACTCAACACGGGCAACTCCAGGTCGTGTCCAGTTGCACGAGTCGAGTCGGGAGCACGAGCCGTGTCACCAACACGGCCCTGTAAGAAGGTGGCCGTGTGGCGACATCAGAAGAGCCAACACGACCACACCTGTGCCCGTGTTACAACACACGACTCGTGTTGCAGCACACGAGCCGTGTTGCGTAACACGGCCCTGTAAGGCGAGGCCGTGCAGCAGCATCAGAAGACACAACACGGCCACCCCGTGGCCGTGTTACATAGCACGACTCGTGTTGTGTATTTTCCTGCAGAAATTTCCAGATCCTTCTAGAAGCCTCCAAAGGGGTATAAATACCCCTTTATTCAACAATTGGAAGAGAATCCGATTTCCATCCCTTCCACACACACCTCACACACCATTTCTTCCATTTCCCACCATCATCTTCATCCACCTTCATCCATTTTGATCCATCTTCATCATCTCCATTAATTCTCCATCAAAACTTCATCCCTTCCATTGGGTGTGAGAGATCTCAAGGAATCAAGAGCTAGAGGTGGAGATCAAGAAGAATAGAAGATTCTCTTCAAGAAATTGATAGGGAAGAATCCATTCATTTTGTATTTCTTTAGATCTTAGACTATGGGTAATTGTAATGAATCATTTAATTGTTTTGTTACTTTTACTATGATAGGCTAATCCCTCTAGTGGGATTAGGAACATGAAGAGCATATTAGACTTATATTATCATGTGGATTAAATTGGTTTTTGATTTAATTGATGTTGATTTCTATTCATGGAGTTTAATTGTCTTGATGTTGTGATGGCATGGTTTGTTATTCATGAATGTTTATTGGTTTAATGGATTGTTGATCAATGGATTATTTGTGGTAATTAAATGCTATCATGATCTTCATGTATGTATTGCTTGGAGTGAGACGGAAACGACCCTCTATAGTATTAGGAAGGCATGAATAGACATTGAGTTTGGGTTTGACCGAAAGGATATTTGAATTCAATGAGGGGAACCAATCCATTCGTTGGCCTTAGTACACAAAAAGGGAGAGTTTAGTCTAACTAGTACCTAGATGGAAGGGGTTAATGTTGGGCTTTGATCTTAAGTGCTTTTGGGAGTCCAAAATGGATCAACAACCTTTGTAACCCGAAAGGGAGCTTAGGATACAATCGTGATCACCCTTAGTCTACATCAATTGAGTTGAATTCCGTTTGCATGATAATATGAATTAAGTGTGCTTGGATGTTTCTAATCCCATGTTTTTCCATACTTGAACTTAAGCACCCATTTTCTATACTTGTCATTTATCTTATTTGCTATCTTATTTACTTGTTACTTGTTTTAGTTGTTTATCATCTCAAAACCCCCGATCATCTTTACAAAAACGACATGAACATGAGCTCACGTATTTGCTAGTCTGAAAATAACTTCTTATTGGATTGATAATTTTTCTTGGGATATACTACTACAACGATCGAGTATTCTTGCTCGTGAGTGCTAAAAATAGGCAAACAAGAAAATGGCGCCGTTGCCGGGGAGTTTGACGGACTAGTGGAGTACTGTGTTATTGTTTTAGTTGTTCTTGATAAGGATTTTTTTTTTATTTTATTTTATTTACTATTGTTGTTTGTGGTCTCACTCTTGGCCTTTTCGTAGGTGTTTTATGATCACAAGATCAAAGGGAAATCAATCGATCATTCCTTTGAATTTGGAGATTGAAAGGACCGCACGACAAAGGAAACGAGAGAGGCGTAAAGCTAGAAAAGGAACAAAAATGGAGAATCAAAGGGGAGACAGTGCTAATTATAACCCACCCCAAGATCCTTTACAAGATCAAAGGGGGGTACAAGAAGGAGTGCAAGAGAATCAAGCAGAGATAATGAGGAATTTCTTTGCTCAAAATCAAGAATATATGCAATTGCTTGCCAATCAAGAAGCTCAAAGGATACTCCAACAACAAGAGGCACAACCACATGTTCGTAGAAATGTCCAAGAGATGGTTAATATGTTCAATAACCAAGCTATGCAAGGAAATGTGCAAATACCTCAAGAGAGGCCAAGGCCTAGAGCAATCCGGGATTACTTTCAACCGAGAGCCGTACACAACATGGTTCCTCCGGTTCAAGCCAACAATTTAGAAATCAAGACCGGATTGATCAACATGGTCAAAGAGAATCAGTTTGGGGGAGGTCCCCTTGAGGATCCAAACATGCATTTAGCTAGCTTCTTGGAGGTTGCAAATACCATTAAGATGAATGGAGTATCGGAAGATGCTATTCGGATGAGGTTGTTCTCTTTTTCTTTAAGAGACAAGGCTAAGGCATGGTATAATGCAATTCCTTTGGGAAGTTGTAACACATGGGAAGATCTTGAGCAAAGGTTCCTAAACAAGTACTTTCCTCCTTCAAAGACACTCCAATTGAAGAGCCTTATCACTCAGTTTAAGCAAATTCCGGATGAAAGCTTTTATGAAGCATGGGAACGCTACAAGGAGATGCTAAGAAAGTGCCCTCTACATGACTTTCATGAGAATCAACAAGTGGCTTTCTTCTATCAAGGGTTGAGCCAACAACATCGGATGCATGTAGATGCCTCATCCGGAGGATCTATATTCGGAGTGGATGCGATGAAAGCTATGGAAATTTTTGAAGACATTGCGATGAATGCTTATCAATGGCCGTCCGAGAGAATATTGGGAGGTTATGCATACGGAAAGGTGGCTCAAGTGGAAAGTGTGCATAAAGTGAAGAGCGATGTGTTTCAAGGCCAAGGCATGAAAGAATTTAATGAAAGCATCAATGCTTTAACTAAGCAATTGAATTTGATCACTCAAGGAGTGAGTCAAGGGGGAAGCACAAGTGCCATTGTGAATGATGAGAGCCATGTTATGCAAAATGTAGAGGATGTTGCCTATTTAGATGGGAGAAATTACCAAGGAAATTTTCAACGTCAAGGGAATTTTCAAGGTAACTATCCTTCCAACCAAGGTAATTATCAAGGAGGATATCAAGGGCAAGCTCGGGGAAGCAATTTCAATCAATCAACTGGAAATTATCAAGCTCCAAGGAAGCATGAAAATCTTTCTTACTCTAATCCTCAAGCCACCGTGTCATTTCCTCCGGGATTCGATCCAAGTGCCAAACCATTGAATGGAGAAGGTAAGTCATCATTGGAAGAGACATTACTAGCATTCATGAAAGATACAAGGGCTTATATGGAAAAGAGAGATGCTAAGTTTGAAGCTAGAATGGATGAAAATGAAAAGAAATCCGACAATAGGATGAGAGCATTTGAGCATCAAATGGGGCAAATTGCTTCCTCCGTTGGATCTCAACACCAACAAGGAAAGTTCCCCTCTACCACGGCAACTAATCCTAAGGAGCAATGTTTGTATGTTACCATGTGCAACATGGAAAGTAAGGTGGAGAAAGGGTTGGTGGAAACAACAAACATTGTTTCTAAGGTTGAAGAAGTACTTGGTGATAAAGTGGTGTCAAAAATTGAGGAGGACATTGGCGTTGATGAAGATTGGTCTTTGGATGATGAGATGATAATTGGTGAATTTTTGTCTTTGTTGGATGAGGAAAGTAAGTGTGATGGAGAGATAATGTTGAAACAAGATCATGACATTGTTGAGGTTCATGCTTCATTAAAGGTGGAAGACCCCGGTAAATTCGTTCTTACTTGTAAAATTGGAAATGGGGAAAACTTTAATGCTATATGTGATCTTGGTTCGAGCATTAATGTAATGCCTTTGGAGATTTTTGAGAAACTTGGCATTGGGAGGTTAAAGGAAACGGATGTGGAAATCGGAATAATGGATGGTTCTATGATAAAGCCCCATGGAGTTGTGGAGGATACGCTTGTGCAAATAGAGGATTTTGTATTTCCGGTGGATTTTATGATAGTTGAGAAGCAAGCGGATCCTTGGATTCCATTAATTTTTGGAAGGCCGCTTTTGGCAACCGCAAAAGCCAAATTTGATATGGATAAGAAGGAACTCACACTCCGATCACATGAAAGAGAATTGGTGTTATCAAGCAAGAATTTAATAGGGCGAAATCTTCATTTGAAGCCACCCATTAAGCCTCCGGATATTCGAGATGAAGTGGTAAGTGCGATTTTAAAAGATGAAGAATTAACTAACTTTATGCTTGAAATTGCAGGAAATTTCTCTTCAAAAAGAAATACGCTTTGGGGAGATCCACATGTTGATTTGAAGATTGATAAAGGGCCTCCGGGATTTAAGAATGTGAGGAAAAGAGGAAACGAGATGAGTTCAAGTGTTAAAGGAGCACGAAGTGTGGATAAAAAGGTTGTTAAAGAGATGTTTAAAGTGAAGATGCGGCCCGATGGGGTCTTGGATTTTTCCGATTGTTAAGAGCTTAAATTCGTCTGGCTTGAAGACGTTAAACTTAGCGCTAAATGGGAGGCAACCCATTCTTTTTATCTTTTGTTGCTTGGTTGTTTTGGCCTTTTAGGTTGATTGTGCTCATGGAGAAAAATGCACATTGAAGAAAAGAGAAATGCTTCATGGATTCAAGTTGACATGTTCCACAACTTGTTGCAAACTTAATTCGTGACTCTTGTCTCGAGTTAAGTTTGGGGGGTGCTAGTGCGTGGTGGACATAGCTTGAGTCGTGTGGATGCGTATGGTTCTCTACAAGAAGATTATAAATGGAAACTACAAGGGTAAGTCTCACCACTTTTTGCAAACTTAAGTCTCAACTCTTGTTTCGATTTAAGTTTGGGGGGAGAGTGTGTGGTGTGACTCACCACTTGAGTATGATTCTTGTAAAAATTGGGTCAATTTTAAAATTTTTCTCATGAGTTTGGGTTGATTTTGGCATGATTGGTGGTGTTGAAGTGCATGATAGTCCATATTTATAATGAAATTGTTGAAATAATGGTGTTTGTTGAGTATTTGAGCATGAATGAGAGGTATTGGAAGCAAGATGGAGCTTGGAGCTAACGCTTTCCTTACCAAATGCCTATTGAGGGAGTACTCTACACCTTATCATTTTATTACTTGAAATGAATTGATTTTGATTGTTGTGACTAGCATGATACTTCATATGTTATGTTATGGGAGGTTTACTTTCGTAATTAGGATTTCCTTTTCAATAAAGGTTGGGATGAATGTGTGCTTAAGTTTCTTATGGATGATGGTATTTTGTGTTTTTGCATGTTTTGTATTTTTGTTGTGTCTTGTTTGTTGAGTCCTTATTTGTATGTTGTGTGTATTTTCATTCTTGTTTTGGGTTGTTTGGTGGTTTGTTTAGGGATGTCGTGAGTCATTTTTGAATGTGAGTGATGATAGATTGTGGTGATAAGTGATGACAAACTTTGATTAAGAATCTCTACACTTTCAAATTGTGACATGTTTTATTTAACTTGTTCAATTTTGAGATGAATGTGGTGTAATAAGTTCCTTAAGATCCGAGCACAAGCTTGTGAGCATTTGAGCCTCAACCATGCATACATGGTATTTCTTCATGAGTGGATCGGTTGTGTTTGATAAGTTAGAACTTGCTCAAGGACTATAGGAATGAGCCCGATTAGTGGAGATTGGTGAAATGATCTAAGGCCATCCTTGTTATTATAGTCATTGCCATATATGTTCCCTACCATGAACATCATCCTTAGTTAACCATTTTGAGCCTATAAGCCTATTTCTTGTGAATTTAGCACATTACAAGCCTTAATTACCCATTCAAGCTTATATATACCTTTGTGTGGGTGATTGAGGAGATGGTAGATAGAAAGGATTGATTGATTAGCAAAAGAAGAAAAAGGAATGGTAAACAAGCAAGAAAAAGGATGAGAAGAGCAAAAGTAAGAAATGGACATGCAACCTCAACGTTAGAAAAGGAGCAAATCAACATCAAAATGCTCAAGTAAACAAAATTCAAAGAAAGGAAGCATGCATCAAAAGAAGCTCAATCCAAGGAAAGTTAATGAATAGTGTTTGAGATTGTAAAGATAAGAAAGAAAGAAAAGAAAGTGAAAAAGTTGAGGAAATTGGCCATCTCTTTGATTACTTACACATGATTAGTCACTCTTATCCATATACTTCCTACCATACCAAAGAGCCTGTCATTACATCCTAATTAAAGACCTTTTTGATCATTAATTGAAACTTTAGTGGTTTGTGAATATAGTCCGCGAGCAAGCTTATAGCGAGTCGAGCCAATCGATTAATGAGTGTGATCTACCCTATTTCAAAAGAGTGTTGAGAGACATTAATATCCATTGTGAGGCTTGGACTTAAAAGGAACTATATTACACTTTATTCTCTTTTGATTGATCTTGTTAATTTCTCATGTCATGATTTTAATGTTGTAGGATGACTTAGCATAGTTTGTTGTTATTATTGCTAACGATGTGTTATTACTTATATTCGTTTAGTCTTTTTCTAGGTGAAAATTTCTCCTTTTGATTTGTCATTTTCGTTGCTCGGGGACGAGCAACACCTTAAGTTTGGGGGTTGATTAGAGCTATTTTCACCTAGATTTTAGTGTCTTTTTATATGTATTTTCGTATTATTTTATCCGTATTTTATATGTTATTTGGTTGTGTTTTGTATTTTTATTGAAATGTGTGTGAATGAGCTTAAACGTAAGATTTTCACTTTTTATTGGATGCTAAACATGATAAGGAAGATGTAGGAAAAAACGGATCTCAATTCGGAGTTGAAACGAGGGAGAACGAGCCAAAACAGTGAAGAAATGCAGGAGCCAGCACACGAGCCGTGTAGCCAACACGGCCATGTAAGAGTTGGCCGTGTGGCGACATCTAGTCACTCAACACGGGCAACTCCAGGTCGTGTCCAGTTGCACGAGTCGAGTCGGGAGCACGAGCCGTGTCACCAACACGGCCCTGTAAGAAGGTGGCCGTGTGGCGACATCAGAAGAGCCAACACGACCACACCTGTGCCCGTGTTACAACACACGACTCGTGTTGCAGCACACGAGCCGTGTTGCGTAACACGGCCCTGTAAGGCGAGGCCGTGCGGCAGCATCAGAAGACACAACACGGCCACCCCGTGGCCGTGTTACATAGCACGACTCGTGTTGTGTATTTTCCTGCAGAAATTTCCAGATCCTTCTAGAAGCCTCCAAAGGGGTATAAATACCCCTTTATTCAACAATTGGCAGAGAATCCGATTTCCACCCCTTCCACACACACCTCACACACCATTTCTTCCATTTCCCACCATCATCTTCATCCACCTTCATCCATTTTGATCCATCTTCATCATCTCCATTAATTCTCCATCAAAACTTCATCCCTTCCATTGGGTGTGAGAGATCTCAAGGAATCAAGAGCTAGAGGTGGAGATCAAGAAGAATAGAAGATTCTCTTCAAGAAATTGATAGGGAAGAATCCATTCATTTTGTATTTCTTTAGATCTTAGACTATGGGTAATTGTAATGAATCATTTAATTGTTTTGTTACTTTTACTATGATAGGCTAATCCCTCTAGTGGGATTAGGAACATGAAGAGCATATTAGACTTATATTATCATGTGGATTAAATTGGTTTTTGATTTAATTGATGTTGATTTCTATTCATGGAGTTTAATTGTCTTGATGTTGTGATGGCATGGTTTGTTATTCATGAATGTTTATTGGTTTAATGGATTGTTGATCAATGGATTATTTGTGGTAATTAAATGCTATCATGATCTTCATGTATGTATTGCTTGGAGTGAGACGGAAACGACCCTCTATAGTATTAGGAAGGCATGAATAGACATTGAGTTTGGGTTTGACCGAAAGGATATTTGAATTCAATGAGGGGAACCAATCCATTCGTTGGCCTTAGTACACAAAAAGGGAGAGTTTAGTCTAACTAGTACCTAGATGGAAGGGGTTAATGTTGGGCTTTGATCTTAAGTGCTTTTGGGAGTCCAAAATGGATCAACAACCTTTGTAACCCGAAAGGGAGCTTAGGATACAATCGTGATCACCCTTAGTCTACATCAATTGAGTTGAATTCCGTTTGCATGATAATATGAATTAAGTGTGCTTGGATGTTTCTAATCCCATGTTTTTCCATACTTGAACTTAAGCACCCATTTTCTATACTTGTCATTTATCTTATTTGCTATCTTATTTACTTGTTACTTGTTTTAGTTGTTTATCATCTCAAAACCCCCGATCATCTTTACAAAAACGACATGAACATGAGCTCACGTATTTGCTAGTCCGAAAATAACTTCTTATTGGATTGATAATTTTTCTTGGGATATACTACTACAACGATCGAGTATTCTTGCTCGTGAGTGCTAAAAATAGGCAAACAACCTTTCATTCATGTAAAAACATCAATCAATCACAATACTTCTACAAGTGCTAAGTCATCTAGCTCACGGGTAAGTATTTACTCTCTCACTCAATTGTAAAAGATATACGCCTTATGGTTAGTATCAACACTCAATTTCAATTCATATACTCGCGTAACCATAAGCTTGACAAAGGTCACAAAAATCCAGCCATAATCGATGCAATACTAGGATCACAAAGGACTTGCTAAAGGATTATAAGATTGGCTCTTTGGTTAAGTAGAAGAATATAGATAAGTGACTCACTTTACTAGTAAAGAGTTACCTTGGCATACACTCTTCAGCTGCTTTCTCTTTACTTTCATGTTTCGATCACATTCACAAACTCTTTCTTTCATATTACTTGAATCAACTTCTTTTGCATATTTACATGCCAATTCTGGTATTCTTCAAACATACTGGTACCAGTTTCCAGACACTACCCTCTTCATTATTTGGGATACCGGTTCAGGCACTATCCCTCACAAGATTTAACTTCTTATTTCTCGAGTTTAGGTTTCACCAGATTTTTCTTTAATATCGTTTTTATAGTTTTCTTGAGCGTTAGTCTACCTCAACTCTCTACTAGTAATTGGTATGAAAAGCTCATAGGTAAACGACTCATTATCAAGACTTGCCAAAGGAAAAGCTTAAAAGCTCAAGAAGGCTTACAAAGATAATTATATAATAAGGTAAGATAAATTTGGCTAAGTAACTCAATGAACAAAAATTACCTAAGATTACTTCTTAATATCTATTAATTATAGGTTTCACACAAGACTCCAAGTCAAATTCTAGAATACGAGTACACAAACGTCTCTCAAGAATAACTACGCATGCATATAGCATGACTAAAAGGTTCAAATACTCACAAGGTTAATAGAATCCTAAGCACTCTTCAAAGCATGCAATCGACATCAATTTCTTATGAACTACAAGTACAAATAGATCATGCTTGCCATTAACAAATTAACATGCATCAAATACGTCCAAAGCATATAACATCCATCATCAAGTCATCTGCTTGCTCACAATTTTGCATGTGTCCCCAAGTGCAGGGAATCAATTGTAGTAGCACGTGTGACCAAGTAAAAATAATATCATACCCTAAAAATAACTTGAAATCTATTATTTAATCTAATTATGACTATTCTAATTTAAGACAAATCTGGGTTTGTTTTGAGAATATTACCTAAATTAATTATGTAGAAAATAATTACTAAAAATATTAAAAAGAAAATAAAATAATTACGAAAAGTATTCAAGAGAGAAGACAGATAACACTAGACAATCCGGTTGAATCAGTTGAATCAAATCACTAGACAATCGGTTAGAATCCCTGCAGTTCTTATGAATGCAAATACTTAATTATGTTAAATCTCTTTTCTAAACTAAACTTAACACATAAATCTGATTCAAATCCTTGGATGCAAAAGAATAATCCTTTATTTCTAGGTACTTCATGTAAAATTCCATTAAAGGATAGTACAATAGACTTCCCTTTATAGATACTTGAGAATTAATACTCAACTCCCACCTAACAATCTAAGAAACCAAATCCTATAAAATGGTAATTAATAAATATATTAGGTGTCCAATATTAATTGTTCTAATGCATAAAAGTTGTATGGTTATATCCCCTTTACACATAACAGATTGACAAATATAATCACTTCTATGTCACAAGCAACAAACATAAATATGCATAGGACAATGAATGAGGGCAAACCATATAAGATAAAAATATAAGTCTAAATTCAAAGCATTAATATTGAAATAAGTATACTGCAGAAATTCAACCTCAAGTCTAGATCATTAATTTAAAACTAATTCAACCTTCAAAGCCTAGCACTATCCAAGAAGTAGTAGCCCATGGTGTTACAGGCAACACACAAGATCAGGTATGAAATCATTCCCATAAGTCTATAATTCAAAATATTGAAAGATAGAATAAGAAAAACCCAAGATGTGGCGTGTTTCTCCATTCTCTCTTCCGTAATTTTGAATCTTCTTGTTCTCCTTCTCAAGTATGGACTCTCCGGAATGGGTGGATGGGGCGGTATGAATGTGGTATTTGGGAAGGGATAGGAATTGATGTAAAAGGCTGTGAATAATTATGAATAAAAATTCCTAAATTCCTCTTTTATAGTTGGAGCTGTGAAAATCCCAAATTATGACTTAAAAGTGGGCTTTTTCATATTAAAAATACGAACGAGCCAAAAAGCGACGTTCTGGACTCGTAGGGATCCGACACGAGTTGTGCCACATGCGGCACGAGTCGTCCAGGAAGGTGGCGTGTGGGATCTTGCGGAGGCTCTTGGCGGCACGACACGTGCGTCTCGGTGGCATGGGCGGCACGACTCGACAGGGCGTGCGGGCGGTCTCGGCGACACTCAGTGACACGAGTCGTGCGTGGCGGCAACTCTCGGCGGTCGTGCGCACGAGGCTTGCGGCACGACCTGGCCTTTCCGCCGGCACGACTTGGCTTTCTGGCTGGCATGAGTCGTGCTGGTTCTTCTTCTCTCGACGCCGTTTTGACTTCTTTCCTGACTTCCGTTTTTGCTCTTTTTACCTCATTTTCCACCTACAAATACGAAATAACGTCTCATATGCATCTGAACTACAAATTCATACAATTAGACCACAAGATGCTCAAATAAGGAAATAAATATCGCATAATGGTGCTAAATCGGACTCTAAAATACACAGATTTTCAAAATAATCAAACCCCCAAACTTAAGATGTTGTTCATCCCAGAACAACGAAAAAGAACAAAGAAGAAGAAAGATAGCACGAAAAATCTAAGGGAAAACAAGGAATACAACTACTAGACCATTCAAAATACAACCATCATCAACTCCGGTTATGCACTCTCATCACATACAATAATCCATTCAAATTATACAAGTAACAACAATTATCACCACTTACAATGCTCCATTAACTTATTATCATGGAAAGTATTTCACTCTCACTCAAGTGTAAAAGATGTACACTTATAGGGTATGGTGTTTACGCTCAAATTCAACTCAAGTGCATGCGTAACCATAAGCTTGTCAAACATCTCATACTCTTCACCACATAAAGTATGACTCGACAATGGGATCAAAAAGGACTTTTACTAGGATGTAATGTTGGCTCTTTGGTATGGGTAGGAAACATATGGATAAGTGACTCAATTAGTAGAGAATTAAAACCAGAGATCATTTGTACTACAGATTTTTACACTTCAAGGCCATCCAGCATCATGCTCTTCTAATTCTCTTTTCTCTCATTTTCCTTCAAGCTCAACATTTTTTTTCCTTTCTTTTTTCATTTCTTGAGGTACCAATTTTGGGCACTACCTCCAACATATCAGGGTACCAGTTTCAGGCACTACCCATAAACAACTTATTTTTCAGCTCATAATCACCTGTACAGCTCCAAATATTTTATTCCTTCCAATCTCAATTGAAATCAACTTACACACTTTGACATCATTTAATTCTCCACTAAATATAGGAATTTGAGGCTCAAATAGGATATCAAAGTGGCTATCTTAGTAGGTTGCCAAAGAAATAAAGCTTCTAGGCTCAAAAGGGCTAACTACGGATATATAATTATTTGGTAGGAAATTATTTGGCTAAGTGACTCATAATAATCAAGGATGGCCTAAAATCATCTCCCATCATCTAACATAATTTAGTCTCAAGTAAGACAAGAGGCAAGTTCTAGAATACACACACAAGAATGAAACTCACCAGAAAGAAACATCATGTGTTTATGTAAATTATCTAAAGACTCAAAATCTCACATGGATTTATAACAAGTAACAGAGAACTCATGGTAAGCAATATCTCACAAGTATACTTAGAACTTCTCACTACAATATAATTCAAGTGCGATTCCTTCATCGACTCCAAAAACATATGATTATCTAATAAAAATAAGCAAAAAACAGAAAATCAAATATAAAAACCCAACTACAAGACAATAAACTCTACACAATATCCCCCAATAATATCCAACAATACAAATCAAGACAAAGATGATACATGGGAAAGATAAATACATCAGAAAATAGCCCTCAAACTATCACTCCACTCAAAACCTAAACAGAAAATAGAACAAATGTGAACAGATAGAAAGACACAACATTGACAAACAAGGTTGTTCAAAAATAGGGGCTAATACTCCATCACTCCTATCGATCGTGGTGTCCTCGGATATCATCTCTCGAGCTCCGAAAGCTCTCTCTGTGTCTCCCTCCTAGAACACCTGATCTCCTGGAACAATGCTCGAAAATGTTGGTCATTTGAGCGCCTCATGGAGTCAAATTGGTCGTTGATGTACTTGTACATCTCCTACCACGGATACGCCACACTTGGAACATAATAAACATGATAGTCAGGAGGTACGGGGCCCAGAAGTGCTAGGTCCTCCGTACTCGGCTCCAGATGGAGCTGTGGATGTCCCTGGTGTGAATGGATTCGGTGCTACTCCAGATGGACCGCCCTGAAAGTATCCAATAACAGGGTGCTGTGAATAATAAGTACCAAACAACTCCGGTGTGTCCTCCTCCGTAAGCATCATCTCATCATCATCCTCATCATAGTCTGCTGACTCGGAATCAATCTGAGCTTGGGGATTCGCTCCCCTCTCATTGTGCTCCTGGATACACTTCCTCCAATCTCCCCTCTTATTGAAAACATTTGACACAAGAGTATGTAAGGGAGAGTTGAAGGTGAAGTTCTCTTCTCTCATCAGCGTGGTCAACTGCTCACAAGGAAGTGGTATAAAGTGCTTGCCATGCTCGTAATACAGCTCTCCATCTCTTTCTTTCAAGATCCGTGCGTACTTTAGAGCATGCACATCTACATCAGGTGCTTTCTCATCCACCAACTTTATCCCATCTATCCTCACTCCGTTTATTTCGGCTATTTGGGTAACAATGCCACCCATCATCACCGATCTCGTCTCTCCGTCTACGAAGTGGGACAACTGCTCCATAACTAAGACAACCAGATCAAATAGCTTTTCCTCGCACATGCACCAAAGCACGTACAACTCCTCTAATCGAACCTGGCCCTCCTCATTTCTTGCAAAAATGGTGTAAGAAAGGACCCTCTTAATATACTGGAGAACAGGTCTGGCAATGCATGAAGACTTAGATTGTCTCGGTTTAAACGATTCATTCAGTCCCGTAAACCTCCTCCAAAAAGCGTCCTTGTTGAAAGCCACACTAATCTCATCGCTTGCGTCATAAGGAGATCCAAATTCTATATTCATTTCTTTTCTAGTCATTCTGGTTCTCATTTTTCTCAAGAGAAAGGTGCATCCGCTACGCAGGCGATCATCTCCCTCTCGATATACCTTTATGACATGAAAAACTCCATCGTCAAGGCATAAGTGGTAGGCCTCCTTGGATTCATAAACTCCAATATGCTTACCCTCTAGAATAGGGTGTCAACATCGTTCTTAAAGCCTAGCCTGAGCATCGTCTGTTCATCATGATACCGAGTTCTTACTATGCGCCTCTCCATATGACTATAGTCCTCAATCCTCTCCTTCCATTCTGAACAATTAAATCCAAGATGTTTAGGAGTAGTCTTATTCCTCCTAATTCCATTAATCTCATCTCTCTTTTTCTCCTCCGACCATTCATCACCCATTTTATATCCTACAAATAACACAATTTAGATGCAAGCAATAACTCCAAAAACAAAAGTAATGCATCTAAACTTGATCAAATTAAACTAGGTAAGATAATAAAGTACCACCTTTCACATGAAACTAACTGTATAGTAAACTCCTAACTCCTAGCTAAACATGCCAAAACTAACCACGAACAAAATACCTAAGTACTATTCACATTTCTAAGCTACTAGGAACAAGAAAATATTCAAATCAAGCTCAATCATGTCAATTCCAAAAAATTTCAGCATGCTTTTCAAAATAAAAATTCAAAATAAAATCCTAACATGCTCTTACTAGTTTCAACCATCAAAAAATATCAAACACTATCAATTTACAACCTAATGGTATCAACTAATAAAAAAAAAAACCAAGAATCAAGCCCACAATTTCGAATCTGAAGCCTAAACAGTACGCTCACAAAGTGTTCGAAAAAATGCCACAAAGAAAATTCACTTCAAAATCCAAAATTTCAACTTGAATCAACTTACCCATACATCCAATATTAACATACTAGAATTTAGAGCAAAAGGATGAAGAAAACGTACCTTAATCGGAGAAAAATCGAAACTTTAGCACTTTAGAACTTTTCCCCAAATTTGGTCTTGAGTGTGGAAATGTGTTTATAGTGTGTGGGAAGTGTAATGGTGAGATGGAATGGTGATTTAATGGAAGAAATTTGACAAAAATCTGAAGTACAGTTAAGACAATGCACGCGCTGGTGGAGGAGATGAACAAACTGGACAAAACCTTTAAATTTAAACACACACTGACCTCGACAGGACTTGTGCCGCAATATGGCACGACTAGTGGCTTACCTGGTGCAGCTCTCGTGTGTCTTTCGTCTATGCGGCATGACTCGTGTCGCAATTTCTCGCCGGTCGTGCCGGCAGCTCCTGCCACTCGTGCCGCCTATCGTGCAAGGCAGGCACGAGTATTGCCTGCCACTCCTCTCGGCACTACCTGTGCCATGATGTGGCACGAGTCGTGACACTCTCAGTTTACCCTGGGCATGATTTTTTTCTTTTCGACCTATTTCTTCGAAATTTCATCCAATGTAAGCTCAAATACACTTAGTTCATCAGTAATATCATCAAGAAAACTAAAAAAATTAATCACAAATTAATCACACTAAATCTAGGAACAAAAACAACACAAAAAAGATACTTGGATAGTTGCAAAAAAATTCAAAAATTTGAAATAAATTCCCAAAAAAAAAAAAAATCAACCTCCAAGCATCACACACAAGTGTAAGAAAACTTACCTTGGTGCTTCAAGACATTGGGATGCACGTCCACCCCCAAACTTAGTTTAAACTATGTGAGAAACTAAGTTTGCAAAAAGTGAATTCCATAAACGAAGAAACACCTAATAAAATTTCCTACACCACACAAAAACATTAAAGCAATAAAACAGGCTGGTAAGCCCCCAACATGCACTCATGTTTAATGTCGAAGAGTCACGACGGAATACTCTTGTTTAACGTCGTTGAGCTCGAAGTAATGCTCTTCATTGGAAGTAATCAACAAATAGGGCTTCCTTGTCCCGTGGCGATCTATAATACTTCATCCGATGCCCATTAGCCACGAAACTATTTCCGTCCTTATTTAATAATTCGTATGTACCTCCACCTATAGCTCTATATACCACGAATGGCCCCATCCACTTAGACTTCAATTTTCCAGGAAAAAGTCTAAGTCTAGAATTGAACAATAAAACTTCATCCTTCTCACAGAACTCTTTAAAATGAATCTTTTGGTCATGCCACTTTTTCACTTTATCCTTGATAATCCGTGAGTTCTCATAAGCTCTATTCCTAAACTCTTCAAGTCTGTTCATTTGAGTAATCCGCAGGCCACCCGCTTCCGGCATATTCAAGTTCATCTTTCTCACCGCCCAAAATGCCTTATGTTCAATCTCCACAGGAAGATGATGTGAGTTTCCATAGACAATTTGAAACTGAGAATGTCGACAATTCATCATCTAGCTTCATAGCCCAATCCTTCCTACTCACATTCACTGTCTTCTCCAATACCTGCTTAATTTGGCGATTGGATACCTCAACTTGCCCATTAGATTGCGGGTGATAGGGTGTTACCACCCGATTCCAAACACCATAATCCTTCAAAACCTTTTCCATGATCTTATTAACAAAATGGGTTCCCCGATCACTAACAAGTATCCTAGGTACTCCAAATTGCGAGAAAATATGCTTCTTCAAGAATGCTTGCACAACCCGGGCATCATTCGTCTTGGTTGGAATTGCTTCCACCTATTTAGACACATAATCAACTGCCAACGGTATATAGAGAAATCCATTGGATGAAGGAAAATGACCCATAAAGTCTATCCCCCACATATAAAAAATCTCCACTACATAACTATTCCTCAAAAGCATTTCATCTCTCATACAGATACTTCCTACTCTTTGACATCTATCACAGCTTGCAACATAAGACTCATAAGATTTAAAAAGGGAAGGCCAAAACAAACCTGATTGCAAGACCTTTGCAGCTGTCTTCTCGGCACCAAAATGCCCCCCAGTCGATTGTGCATGACAATGATTTAGCACATTATCTCATTCCTCTTCTGGCACAAACCGCCGAATGATAGAGTCTGCGCATATCTTAAAGACAAAAGGCTCGTCCCAGATAAATTTCTGCACATCTCTCATGAACTTCAAATATTGATGCTGACTCAAATTGTAAGGCTTAGCTCCACTTGCAAGATAATTGACATAATCAGCATACCAAGGAGCCTTAGGCTTTGTAGCCAAAGAGAATGCCTGGTGAAGCTCCACATCTAGAATCTCTTCATCCGGAAACACTTCTTTAATGATCTCACGCTCATCCTCACAATGCTCCCTTGTCTCCAATCTAAAGAGATGATCAGCTACAACATTCTCACTCCCCTTCTTGTCTCTAATCTCCATGTCAAATTCTTACAACAATAGGACCCATCTAATAATCCTCGGCTTAGCATCCTTCTTCTCAATCAAATATCGAATTACAGAATGATCCGTATACACCACAGTTTTCATCCCCACCAGAATCGCGCGAAACTTATCAAAAGCATACACCATAGCTAAAATTCCTTTTCAGTCAAAGTGTAGTTCTTTTGAGTTGCATCAAATGTCTTGCTCGCGTAGTAGATGACTTGAAACCTATTCTCCCTCATCTGCCCCAAAACTACTCCCAAGGCAGCATCACTCGCATCGCACATAAGCATAAATGGTTGAGTTCAATTTGGAGTAATTAAAATGGGGGCAGAAGTCAATGCCTCCTTCAAAACCTGGAAAGATTTCAAACAATCATCATCAAATTTGAAGGAGACATCTTTTTCTAACAAATGAGAAAGAGGCTTAGAGTATCTAGAAAAATCTTTAATGAATCTACGGTAGAATCATGCATATCCAAGGAACGACAGTACTCCGTTCTCATTTATCGGTGGAGGTAATTTTTCAATCGCCACCACCTTAGCTCTATCCACCTGCAACCCCTTAGAAGATACATGATGATCTAAGACAATGTCATCTCCTACCATAAAGTGACACTTCTCCCAATTCAAAACAAGGTTAGTATCCTGGCATCTCTTAAAAACAACATCAAGGTTAGATAAACAAACATCAAAAGAAGATCCAAAGACAGAAAAATCATCCATAAAGACTTTCATGATATTCTCTATCAACCCCTCAAATATTGCCATCATACATCTTGGGAAAGTCGCAGGTGCATTACAAAGACCAAAAGACAGCATCTTAAAAGCAAAAATAACATAAGAAAATGTAAATGCTGTATTTTCCTGATCTTCGGGTGCAATCATTATCTGATTATACCCGGAATAGCCATCCAAAAAGCAATATAACTCATAACCTGCTAACCTGTCAAGCATCTGATCCATGAAAGGCAAAGGAAAGTGGTCCTTACGTGTGTTCTCATTCAATTTTCTATAATCAACACATACACGCCAACCTGTAGTGGTCCTAGTAGCTAGGGTCTCCCAATCATCAGGCTTAATGACAGTCGTCCCCCCTTTCTTAGCAACTACATGCACATGACTCACATATGGACTATCACTAATCGCATATACAATCCCAGCTTTCAACCACTTTAACACTTCTACTCTTACTACCTCTTGCATTGCAGGATTTAATCTCCTTTGATACACACAACTTTTATTTTCATCTTCAAATCTTATTTTATGCATGTAAATAGATGGACTAATATCCTTCAAATCATCAATAGACCAACCAATAGCAGATTTATGTTTTCTTAAGACAACTAACAACCTATCAATCTCACTATAAGATAAGAAAGAAGATACAATTACAGAAAAAGTTTCATTCTCCCCCGAATATGCATACTTGAGATAATCAGGCAACGACTTTAGTTCCATTTTCTTCTCCACAGGTGTAGCTCCTTCAGGTTCAAGTGGTAGAAATTGCCTCTTCCACTTGGCTTCCTCCACTCTTGTTGCTTCCATCCTTGAGTCCCTGTTCTCATTCAATGCCAGTAAGCTTTCAAGAAATTCAAGGGTTAGTTCATTAGACATACCATCAAGATCATCAAATTCAGAAAAATCAGTAGTAGGTAACGTAAGAGATTCGCTTATGCATGTTTCGAGTGGATCTTTAGACAGGATGAAAGGCAAGCACTCCTCAACGATCTCCTCTACTACCTCAATGCTTTTGCACTTATTCTCCGAAGGCCACCTCATAGCTTTCTCCAATGAAAAGACTACTTCTTCTATATTGACTCTCAATCTGATCTCCCCTTTTTGAACATCTTGTTGGATTGTATACTAAAAGTCTAGGTTTTTGTATGAACAATGTTTAAACAATTAATTTGAAATGAGAATCATATGATCAAATGATTGCGTCTTATAATTTATTTATATGCATGATGCAATAGTCCACTTATTTTATACTGTAGATAATATGTTGTGCGACAACACGCGGAAGATCATATTATCGGTTTCCTTATAAAGTATAAACAGATGCTCACAACCGAGATAGACGGGGACTCTCTATCGGGATGGTTGCAGTGTGATTTGGTATTAGCTTGTCTTGGCTATAGAATCACTCTAGTGCACTTATGTGTATTGAGCAGGACCACCTGAGATCGTTCAACTTATACTGACTTATAGAAGAACTTGATCTCTGTTATTATGGATGTTCGTGCTCTTAATCCCTATACAATAACCTCGACACGTAGGGCAGTATATATTTCTTTGATTCATCAATGGGTGAGATTTAGATGCAATTAAATCAATAAACTCGGTGAGTTGGGAAATAGTGCTGTATCTATGGTGTGCTGTTGATTGTAGAAGGAATCCGTGTCCGTCATAGGTTGATGATGTCCCCTTGAGGAGCTCATAAGGATTATCATGTAAACCCTGCAGGTGGAATTTATTCCGGCATGATAATGAGGTTGAGTGGTACTACTCTTGGATGAGATATTAATTAATTGAGTTGTCAGTAACTTAAATTAATTAATGGACATTGTATATCTTAAACATGGGGAGACTAACGGGCTCATAATAAGAAGGAGCCCAAAACGTAATTTTGGGATTGGTACGGTAGTGCAGTAATAATATTTTAGTGGAATATATTATTATTATTGGACTTAAGTATAAGCTTTGGGCTAAGCTTGGATACTTAAGCCCAATGGAGGCCCAACCCAATTTCTCCTCCTGGTCCCTGCTGTAGCCCATGTATATAAGTCACCTCAGCTTATCTGGAACCCTGATCTAATTCATTATTCACGTGTGATTAGGGTTGATAGTAGATTGAGTAGGTCTCATAGATCGTCGCCCACACGACGTCGAGATCGGACTTGGGACATACAACAGAAGACCGGAAGGTCGTTTGCTGCTGTAGTTCGTCATGTTACAAAATTCATACAAAATCGTACAGTACTCCGATTTTGATGTATTATATACTGACGGAAAGCCGTCGAAGAGAGGATCGTCTGAGCGCAAAGACCACTCAATTCCGACATCAGAAGAGGAACTTATGGCTATTCTCGTGGGACTGCGCAGTCTGCCAGCGAGAATTCAACCTCTACATCAACCCTTGGTGAAAGGTAATGCGTTTCATGTTTACTTGCTTCCGCTGCTTGTTAGAAATACATGGAACCCTAACGGGTCACGTTAACCAAACGATCGAATGCCAACAATTGGTATCAGAGCGTCGGTTTCGTGGTGAAGCGTGACACGTTAGGCTAGGGTTTATGTGATTAATTTTTTGGAATTAGGATCACATGTGAGAGGATTCGACGAAAACTGTTCGTCAATTTCACATGCAAGGAAGAAAAAGAGGGCAAAAATAGAATCACGTTTTTGAGAGAAAATCCAGCGCAGTGATATTGCATAGGCAATAACCGGAGTTTCAACGGTCGGATTGAGCTATAATTTGGTCAGCACGTTCAGATCTTGTGAATGTACATTCTGAACGGTGGAGATCGAATTTGGAGCTTTTTCGTGCTAGGATTACGCTGAAAACAGAAGCAGATTTTTGGGCGATTCTGTTTTGCGCAGTCGAAGGAAAAGAGCCGTTTCTCACAAACTAACCGTTGGATCGAGCTGTAATTTGGTCAGCACGTTCAGATATTGTGGATGTACATTCTGAACGGTGGAGATCGAATTTGGAGCTTTTTTTGCTGGGATTACGCTGAAAACAGAAGCAGATTTTTGGGCAATTCTGTTTTGCGCAGTCCAGGGAAAAGAGCCGTTTCTCAGAAATTAACCGTTGGATTGAGCTGTAATTTGGTCAGCACGTTCAGATCTTGTGGATGTACAATCTGAACGGTGAAGATTGAATTTGGAGCGTTGTCGTGCTGGAATTACGCTGAAAACAGAAGCAGATTTTTGGGCGATTCTGTTTTGCGCAGTTGAGGGAAAAGACCCGTTTCTCACAACATAACCGTTGGATCGACCTGTAATTTGGACAACACGTTCATGGATTACAGGAGTAGATTCTGGACGGTGGAGATTGGATTCTGAGGTTCTTGCAGTTTCGAACTACGAACGACAGTTGGTGTAGTTTGGTGTTGCGCGTTGGGCTGAACTTGGTTCCATGCAAGTAGGCCCTTGGACGAGCGACAGTCCAGGCGAGGGGCGCTCGTCAAGGCACTTGGAGCGCTCCCTGACACGATTGATGGTGGGATATGACGATGGACGTCTTGGGGCACAAGCAATCCTGCTTGTTGCGTAAGGCATCGATTCCACAGTAGGAGTGTCGGACAAGACATTAAAATTTAGAGGCGTTTTTATTCCTAATATATATAACTGTCATAATTGATTTAATTGTCTATTATTGTTATATATATATGGATGCCTGATCTCTATGATTTATTGTCTTATATAGAAGCATGCTAGATTGCATATTATATTTGGTATATTATATGCATGTATTGCTAGAGTGTTGGATAAGACATCCAATTTTAGGAAAACTAATTCCTAATATATAACTGCCATAATAGATTGTATATTATTGTTATATATGGATGTCGAATTAATTCCTAATATATGACTGCTATAATTGATTTAATAATCTATTATTGTCATATATGGATGTCGAATTAATTCCTAATATATAACTGCTATAATTAATTGTCTATTATTGTTATATATGGATGTTGAATTAATTCCTAATATATAACTGACATAATTAATTTAATTATCTATTATTGTTGTATATGGTTGCTCGTCGATATCAATGATTTCGATAATCTAGACGATATCGACGATCGATATCGATAGTTTTGGAATGTTGATAATCTTGATGTTTTTCGAATATTTGATAATCTAGTCGATATCGATGATTTTGATAATCTGGACGACATCGACGGTCGATATCGATGGTTTTGAAAATTGGACAATCTGGAAATTTCAAAATTTTGATAGTTTGGAAGTCTTTGCTGATATTCGTGCCTGATGGCGAACAATCGAATTCGCTGATATATAACTGTTAATGATTGATTTAATTATTGATTATTGTTATATATGTATGCATGACTCTTTGGGATTTACTGCCTTATGTGCCGTGATAGGAGCATGCTAGGATTGCGTATATTATTCTGAATATTATATGCATGTAAAAACCTTCGGTTTTAAATAACTAAGTGGGAGAGGGGATTGGTAAAAATTCCCGCAGCCTCCATTATTGGTTTGTAAGTGATGTGAGTAAACTTGCGTGTTGGCAATAGGCCTTCCTCCCTAACGGATGAGTTTATTCACGGATCACTGGTACAGACTTCATTACATAATTATTGTTTGTAATGTGGCACATGAACTTACGTGTTGGCAATAGGCCTTCCTCCCTAACGGATGAGTTTATGTGGGGCTCACTGGTACAAACTTATAATTGATGATTGTAGGAAGCTATCCGAGCGCGTGTGTACTTCTCCAACTGTAAGGCACACAAGCTCGCGCAGTGGACTTGGGATCAAATAATGGTGTACACTTAGGTGTAAATAATTAGTATCCTCCCCAACGGAGTCACTGCTTTTATTTGCATGGCTAAAGAGGAACCGACTATTAATTATTTTGTCATGAGGTTAGGTTGACAAATGAAATTAATGGGTATAACCTTCTCTTGTAAATGTTTGGGTTTGTAAACGTCCACACTAACGTGGCTTGCAGACTCACGGTGCTTGAGATGTCGGTGAATTTTATTTTTATATTATTTTGAGGGAATTAATATAAAAGGATAAAATTCGAAGATTTGATCGGTATATTTATTTATGATTCTCTGTAATTTCAAATGGTTTTATCTCGCTTATTGTTAACTAAAAGAAATTATATTTACTGGTCCAAAATTAGATGATTAGAAAAGAATCTTGGTTTTGATTTTACTGCTTAAGAAAATAAAAATGTGTTCTTCCTTAAGGATGTTCATGATGCCTATTAAAGTCTCTAGTGGAGAGGTGAGAGGTTCATAGAAATATGATGGTCTCATGAAACTCTTCGGATACTTGAGTGAGGTTAAAAGGCAAGAAGTCATGGTTGACTTGATGAATGAATTGAAAAGCTTGAAGTAGAAATTGAAGGGGAAACCTAGATCAATTTACTCTCCATCATTTGCCTAGGTGTTTTGAGCAAGTTTCACCTGAATTACAAGAGGATGTATATGGTGGGAAACTTCTAACAAAACATGTGGCAAAGGAAAGCCATTTTCATCATAATATGAACAAGGTTTATATCTTATTCACTAGTTGTTTAAACATGATTAGTGATGGCATCTACTGATACATTGTGTAGATACCGGAATCACTAAATGTTTATTACTAAGTGAGGGTAAGATTATTTTATACATGGATAATACTACGAGAGTAGTGGCTGTTGCAGTGGGAGTTGTTTATTTATCTTACGATATGAATAAACGTTTGATTTTATGAAATTGTCTTTACGTACGTTTTCATAGAAATAATTTGATTTCGGTTTCTATGCATTAATAGATGGATACTCCATTTCATTTAAATGACATGGTCATTATAATGAAGGATAGAGTTGTAATCTGTTATGGTACGTTGGTGAACAATTTGTATACTCTTAAATCATGTTTATCCCCTGGATGCGACAAATAGTAATTAATAATGAGTTTTCTAATCTAGTAAGAGAAAGGTACCTTCGGAAATGAATTTTCCACCTTAATGGTGTGACGAATAGAAGGAATAGCACTCTTATGGTAGTGATTAGATAGATGATGAATTATTTGGAATTACTAAATTCATTTTATGGATATGCCGTAGGAACAGTAATTCGTAAGAATGTTTTTCTGTTTGTGGGATATCCTAGAAAAATGAAGGATGATTTATTTAGTCTACAAGATCGAAGAGTGATTGTTAACATAAACACTAGATTTTTGGAAAAAGAACTATGTAATAAATCAAATACCCATGTATAAGTTGTTCTAAAGGAAGTGAGAGGAAAACACAAAGTATTAGTACCAAGTGTACAAGAGGATATACCACAAGGTAAACTGCGACGCGTGTCACATCTGATACACAATTGCGTGTAGTGTCTTCTCGTAGTGGGAAGGTTGTTCTAAAACCTGATAGATATATGTTTTGGGAAAGTCGTGAGGCTTGGTCCCTAGTAAACATGGAATGGACCCACAGATACGACGAAGAACTACAAGATAGAAATGCGAAATCTTAACAAAATGCAATAAATGTTGAAATAGAATCAATAGATTCTAAATAAGATCTGGATGATTGTAGAACCACGGATGGTGTGAAAACCATTGGAAGTGGTCATACAAAATAAAAGAGGATCATACGGTAAGGTGAAAACCTTGGAAGTAAAGCTTGTTGGGAAAAGGTATACTCAGAAAGAAAGGGTTCGATTATGAGAAAACCTGTTCGCCAGTAGCTGTGCCTATATTGATCCGGATTCTTTTATATGTTGCTACTCATATGGAATATGAGGGATAACAAATAGATGTCAAGACAACTTTCCTAATTGGAAGTCTTGAGGAAAACATCTATGTGAAGCAACCAGAGTGATTCATTGCAAAGGGCTAAGAGCATTGTGATAGGAAGCTTAAAAGTGTCCATCGATGGACTAAAGCAAGCTTCAAGATCATGATGCATCCGTTTTGATGAGGAAATCCAAAGATATGGATTTATTCAATGCGCGGATGTGTCTTGTGTATTGAAAAGAGTGATGGAAACGTGGTGGTATTACTTGTACTATACATAGATATTATCTTGCTCATTGGAGACAATGAAAGAGTATTATCGGGCGTATGGGGTATGGTTAATAAAGCGGTATAAGATGAAGGACTTAAGAGGAGCAAAAATATTCTTTTGATCACGGTAATACGGATCACAAGAAATGGATGTTATGCTTATCTCAAGCTTCATGAAATAATACGATCCCTACTTGTTTTAGCATGTTACTTTATCTAAGGAAATGTGTCTTGAGACACAAAAGAAGATAAAGGAGATGAAAGCAGTTCCTTATGCTTCGGCGAATAAGGAAGCTTGATCTAAGGAATGCTATGCACGAGATTGGATATCTGTTTTGCTAAACGCATGAACAGTGGGTATCAACATAACCCGGAACAAGAATGATGAACTGTGGTAAGACATATATGAAGTGCCTGAGAAGGACTGGAAATTATATGTAAGCTTACTGGGCAGATTCACTGCTTCTTGTGGATTACGTAGATTCAAATTTTTTAGTCAGATTGGATGGCAGTAAATCCACCTCAAGGTTATGTGTTTAATTTTAGGAAGTTGAGTCATAATGTGGAGGAGTGTTATATAGAAATATATTTCAGACTTCGGACTCCATATGGAAAGATGATAAATTGGAGCCTATGAGGCAACCAATGTATCTGTATGACTCTAGAAACTTCATGATGGACTTTGTAGTGTTTCTAAGTTTGCCCAAGGATATCAAAATTTATATTGATGATATTGGTGCAGTTGCAAACTTGAAGGAATCACAAGTCCATAAGGCAATTAAACACATGGAGCGCGAGTACCACCTGTTACGAGAAATCGTATGATGAGGGGAAGGTTGTTGTCACCTAGATTGCATCGGATGATAACCTAGTAAATCCATTAACAAGGACCTTAAGGCGAGAGCTTTTGATGGTCGAGTAGTGGGAGTGGAAATCAGATGTATGGTAGAAGACATGACAGCATAGCCTTTTAGTATAAGTGGGAGATTGTTGGATTGTATACTAAAAGTCTAGGTTTTTGTATGAACAATGTTTAAACAATTAATTTGAAATGAGAATCATATGATTAAATGATTGCGTCTTATAATTTATTTATATGCATGATGCAATAGTCCACTTATTTTATACTGTAGATAATATGTTGTGCGACAACACGCGGAAGATCATATTATCGGTTTCCTTATAAAGTATAAACAGATGCTCACAACCGAGATAGACGGGGACTCTCTATCGGGATGGTTGCAGTGTGATTTGGTATTAGCTTGTCTTGGCTATAGAATCACTCTAGTGCACTTATGTGTATTGAGCAGGACCACCTGAGATCGTTCAACTTATACTGACTTATAGAAGAACTTGATCTCTGTTATTATGGATGTTCGTGCTCTTAATCCCTATACAATAACCTCGACACGTAGGGCAGTATATATTTCTTTGATTCATCAATGGGTGAGATTTAGATGCAATTAAATCAATAAACTCGGTGAGTTGGGAAATAGTGCTGTATCTATGGTGTGCTGTTGATTGTAGAAGGAATCCGTGTCCGTCATAGGTTGATGATGTCCCCTTGAGGAGCTCATAAGGATTATCATGTAAACCCTGCAGGTGGAATTTATTCCGGCATGATAATGAGGTTGAGTGGTACTACTCTTGGATGAGATATTAATTAATTGAGTTGTCAGTAACTTAAATTAATTAATGGACATTGTATATCTTAAACATGGGGAGACTAACGGGCTCATAATAAGAAGGAGCCCAAAACGTAATTTTGGGATTGGTACGGTAGTGCAGTAATAATATTTTAGTGGAATATATTATTACTATTGGACTTAAGTATAAGCTTTGGGCTAAGCTTGGATACTTAAGCCCAATGGAGGCCCAACCCAATTTCTCCTCCTGGTCCCTGCTGTAGCCCATGTATATAAGTCACCTCAGCTTATCTGGAACCCTGATCTAATTCATTATTCACGTGTGATTAGGGTTGATAGTAGATTGAGTAGGTCTCATAGATCGTCGCCCACACGACGTCGAGATCGGACTTGGGACATACAACAGAAGACCGGAAGGTCGTTTGCTGCTGTAGTTCGTCATGTTACAAAATTCATACAAAATCGTACAGTACTCCGATTTTGATGTATTATATACTGACGGAAAGCCGTCGAAGAGAGGATCGTCTGAGCGCAAAGACCACTCAATTCCGACATCAGAAGAGGAACTTATGGCTATTCTCGTGGGACTACGCAGTCTGCCAGCGAGAATTCAACCTCTACATCAACCCTTGGTGAAAGGTAATGCGTTTCATGTTTACTTGCTTCCGCTGCTTGTTAGAAATACATGGAACCCTAACGGGTCACGTTAACCAAATGATCGAATGCCAACACATCTATCATTGCCCCTGCAGTAGCCAAGAACGGTCTCCCAAGAATCAAAGGAACTTTATCTTTATCAACCTCTTCCATATCAAGCACAAGGAAATCCACAGGAAATATCAACTTCTCCACTTTCACTAAGACATCCTCAATCACCCCACTTGGTATGTTATGGATCTATCGGTCAACTGCAGTGCCACTGATGTCGGCTTTGCATCCCCCAAACCAAGCTTCTTGAACAATGAATAAGGAATCAAATTAATGATAGGCCCCAAATCACATAGGGCTCTCTTTGATTAGCCTCTTCCAATCTCACATGGTATGGTGAAGCTACCCGGATCTTTCAGCTTCGCTGGAAGCTTCTTTTGTATAATTGAGCTGCAGCTTTCTGTTAGATTAACTGTCTTAATTCCTGTTAGACTCCTCTTCTTAGACATGATGTCCTTAAAGAACCTTGCATAATTAGGCATCTCCTCCAAAGCTTCTGCAAAGGGAATATTTATATGGATTTTCTTGAACACCTCCAAAAACTTTTGAAATTTCTCATCCAATCCTTTCTTAATGAATCTTTGTAGAAACGGGATTGGATGTTTTGTCTTTGGAATGCCCCAGATATCCCTTTCAAACTCTTCTTCTTTTGCTTTTTTAGCCCTTTCTGCTTTAGCTTTTTGCCACTTTTTCAACTTAACTTCAGGTTCTTTCGACTTTTCTTCAGTTTCAGGCACCTGAAAATCATTCTAGACGAGTTCAGCAGCGGTAGGTTCGAGATAAAGTTCCAACGTTTCTGCTGGAGGGCTGCACGAGTCATGCCGGACAGGCGCACGAGTCGTGCCGGCATCGTCAGACTCGTGCCGCAACACGCGCGCAGCGTCATCGGCGGAGTTTTGGCCCTGGCACGAGTCGTGCAGCCTTTAGTTTTGCCCATTGGCGAGCACGATACGCGCGGCACACTGCTGTCTGAGCCGCACGAGTCGTACGGCCTTAAGTGCCGATGCGTTCGTCCTCGTCCATTTTTTGACCTCCGTTTCAACTTCAGACTGTTCCGAAGGCATTTTTGGGCCCTCATACTGTGTTCCACTCCTCAGGGTTATTGCCATGACTTGTTCTTTTGGATTTATAACTGTTTGAGAAGGAAACTTACCTTATTGCTCTAATCTCCCTACTGCAGCATGTAATTGCCCAAGAGAAATATCAAATTCTTTCTGCTTTTTGTCTACCTCTTTCTGCTTGCTTTCAGATTGCTCATTAGTAGATAACATCAGCTTGACCACCAAATTTAACTGATCCCCTTGCTGAGTTATCTGATCTCCTTGCTGCTTCATCTGTTCCCCTTGTTGCTTCAACAACAATTTCAACTCATCATCCATGGGTGCTTTTCCTTCAATAAGCTTATGTGCTGGATTAATTCCTGGAGGAGGTCCCATTGCATTACTCGGGTTAGAGTAGGACAGATTATCATTCCTTTTCTGATTATTGAAGTTTGAATTTCCTTGGTAACCCCCTTGCTGATTCTGACGGTTGTTACCTTGATCATTCCTTCCCCACTGCTGTCTATTTCTGTAATCCCCTTGCAAGCTCTGCCCATAGCATAATTTACATCCTCCATCTGATCTTCATCTCCTTCATTACCAGCTTCTTCTCATTTGTTTCCTAGTGTCATGTGATCCATCTTCTTGTGCAGCTGACTAAGTTGACTCTTGAGTTCTGACATCTCACTGTTATTGACTTGAACTTCTACCTTAGCCACCTTATCAAAAGCAACTCCATCTGATCTATCCATAGGCTAATCATACGTATTAGCTGCCATCTCCTCAAAAATTACTTCGACTTCATCTGCTGACTTTTTAAAGACCGATCCACCAGCTGTTGCATCCACTAGCACTCTTGATTCACTCCTTAAACCTTGATAGAAAAAACCTAAGTATGTGTCTTTTGAAAATCCATGCTGTGGACAACAACGTAACAGGTCCTTGAACCTCTCCCACGCTTCATAAAAACGCTCCAAGGCTCCTTGCTTGAATTGTGTAATCCTTTGTTTCACCTTAAAGCTCTTGGAAGGAGGGAAGTACTTATTTAAGAACTTATCCGCCAGCTGCTCCCATGTAGTACAACATCCTGCAGGAAGGTTGTTGTACCACTCTTTGACCTTCCCCGTTAGTGAGAATGAGAAAAGCCTAATTCTGATAGCATCCTCCGGAACATTCATGTGCTTCTGCGTCCTCGCATATTCATCAAATAACTGCAGATGCTCACTAGGATTATCTAAAGGATTACCACTAAACTGCTGTGCTTGTACCATCCGGATCAATCCGAATGGCAACTCAAAACTATCCGCAGTGATTGCGGGTCCATTCAATCCAGCGTTTGTGGTATGCTTCAACTTATACTGATCCCTCATGGGGATTGGGGCCCTCTGTTCTTCCTTAGCCATCTCTATTTTTTCAGTCTCTTTAATTTCCTCCTCTGATGATGAATAGTAAGTATCCGACTCTGAGCTCGGAATAGATGTGGCTGGAATTTTTCTCTTCCTTCTGTTTAGTCTGACAAGTGCTTCAAGTTTTAGGTTGAGTGGTTCTAAAGGAAGTCCACTTGACCTAGTAATCATACACTTGTTCTCACGCAGCTAATTAGAATAGTTTGGATGCAAATCAAAATAAAAAAAATAAAAATTAAAGCAATTAAAATTTAACGTCCTAAACTTAAATTAATCACAAAATAAATTAAATAAATAAATCTAAAAGTGTTTCAACACATGTGCCGGAGCACCCCAAATGCGAAAGTGTTTCAGTATTTAAGTTTTTCCCACGTGATTCTAACTTACCAGTATCCCACGCTTTTCTAACTTATCAGTATCCCACGCGATTATAACTTTTCAGTATCCGTCTTTAACACATGTGCCGGAGCACCCCAAATCCGAAAGTGTTTCAGACTAGGCTTTCGCTTAGTCCACAATTCAATGGGTGTGGAAGCTACCGATTTAGAAGGTACTTAGTTAAGAATGTAAGCCGTTGTTTCTAAGACATATCCCCAAAACGAATTTGGCAATTCCGAATAACTCATCATTGATCTTACCATTTCCATAGGGTGATGTTTGTTCCGGGTTTTGAAACCCCAGAATTGGAATTCCAATTCCACATCCAAATTTTAAAAACCACCCCTACATATACTTATATACATTCTCTCTCCTCAATTAATACACTTTCTCTCTTTATCTCTCATCTACTTTCTTACATAAATTAATACATTGATTTGACATAAAGTTAAAACCTACCCTATCAAAAACCCAAAATAAACACAACATTATTATTCAAGATTTTCAAACTCTCAAAAATCCCAAAACAAACATCACCTAAGAGTCCTATTCCTTCTTTCCGCTACACCGTTCTGCTGGGGTGTGCCCGGTGCAGACAATTGGGATTCAATCCCTTCCTCCGATAAATAATTCCTAAACTCTCCCAAGATGTATTCACCACTACGATCAGATCGTAGTGTCTTGATACATTTTCCAAGTTGCTTCTCCACATCAGCTTTGTTCTCTTTGAATTTATCAAAGCACTCAGACTTGCGGCGCATCAAATAAATGTATCCGTATCAACAATAATCGTCAATGAATGTGACAAAATATTCATAACCCCCTCTTGCCTGGACAGACATAGGACCACATAAATCGGAATGGAGCAATTCCAACAGATCCTTGGCTCTATACCCCTTTGCCTTAAAAGGCCTTTTAGTAATTTTTCCTTCCAAGCAGGATTCGCAAGTTGGATAATTTTCCACTACTAATGAACTCAGAGGTCCATCAGCTATCAACCTTTGAATCCTACTCAAGTTAATATGACCAAGCCTAAGATGCCAAAGATATGTCTGGTTCATTTTCGAATGTTCTTTTCTCTTATTAGTAGATGTATTATTCAATTCAGTTAATTGCACTGTGGGAGTAATTGGATTAAGAGTATACAAATTATCTATTAATGCACCTTCACAGATATAAATTCCATTCTTCCTTAAAACAACCTTGTTATTAAAAGAAACAGAATAACCATCCATAAACAATTTAGAAATCGAAATTAAATTCTTTCTAAAATGAGGTACATAAAGACAATTCCTCAAAACAAGAGTTTTATTCTTATTGAAAAATAAATAGACGTCTCCCACTGCAACAGCTGCTACTCTCGTAGTATTTCCCATGAGTATGGTAATCTCCCCATCACTAAGCTGTCGGGTTTGGTGGAACCCCTGCAAAGAATTGCAGACATGGTCAGTGGCTCCCGTATCTACACACCAAGTGTCAGCAGATACAGCCGCTAAACACGATTCAACAACTAGTATAAAAGATGTGTTAGTAGGTGTGGGGGCATAGGCTTTAATTGTATTAGTGGTGTGGGTTGGTCCCATATGTCCAAAAAAGGAAATGAGACTCTTTGGATGGGACGACTTAAATGGTAACGTGATCCTCTTAATCTGGGACGGAGGGAGTATTGTGGGTGGTGATAATATTTCGATTGAGGTAATATCAATCTCACTCCTATATTGAATTCAATGTTTTTTTTTCCAATTTCTGTCATTAACTTTTTCATTTTCTTATTTTACTTATTCCGTAAATATTTTGCAAAATTTAATGAACGTGTAATTCCTGTAAGTATAAATTTATTTTGCTAAAAGAACAAAACTTGAAAAAGTTAAAAGTTAGTATATAAGGTTAAAATTGATATAAAATGATTAAAATAAAAAAATAAAAAAATGGTAAAAAATGAAAGGACCAAAATTGAATTCAAGCAAAGTTACAAAATCAAAATTGAGATTTTTTTTTCTTTTTCGATTATTGCTGTGTTATTAGATTTAAATAATTACCGCTCCTTCCGTTGGATCTGTTAAACATATGCGCGACCATTTATAACTGATTATACGCAAGACTTTATGTAGTCTTAAATGTATAATGAGGAAAAATAAAAGTGGCATTTTTTTTAATAAAAAAAAAAAACTAAGCTGGATGACCTTTTTCAAAATTAACTGGTGCATTTTTCACCATTTCTAAAAAACAAATAGCATACTCACATTTATTCAAACTTTTCTTTTAATCTTTGCTTTATTGTGCGGGTCTACAATAAAGTTAGAATTAAAGGCGAAAGTTGATTAGATTCCCACAATTATTTTAACTATGTAACAATTATTTTAGATAATCATATTTTAACTTTCAAAGCATTCTTTTAATTATATAACAATTATAGTTTAATGCATCTTATAAAATATCTCATATAAGTACCATTTAAAAAAAAATTGTCATAAAAAGGTGTGTCATGAGAAACAGACGAGGGAAGTAATATTTTTAAATAGTAAAAAAGTTATAAAGTGAACTGTATGTGTGTGAAAATAGGAAGTTGAATAATGTGATTTTTCTGAGATTGCCAGATAGAATATGTACGAGTCAAAATAAACCTGATGATTTGTGTTGTGGTCCGTTTTTGTCATGAAGACTTCAACGAGAACCAACAACGAGTGATCTCCCCATCGTCAATTGTGAGCATAAAACTTGAAGGAAAGTAAATAAACACAAGAATTTACGTGGCTCAGTTCAATAGAACCTACGTCCACGGGAGTAGTAATGGTGTTCTTATTGATAAAGATTTACAAAGAATGAGCTCTCATACTCCATAAATTAGAGTGATGGAGCTAATTACAGTGTTGGAGTTGTGTAGAAGGAGTAGTGAGAGAAATATTTGGTGGGTGTGTTGATAGTGTGTTGAAGGTGATGATGATCTTGGCAGTGTGAAGAGTGATGATGATGTGTGTTGTTGCCCCACCATATATTGGGATTCCTTGCTTATAAAATTGTTGCTCATGTACCCCTCATGTGGCCTTCACCCTTGGATTCTTAGTGTGCTAATGAGGTGTTGCCATTATAGAATAATAAGAATGAATGTTGATTGATAATTTACATAATTACATATGCTGTTATATACACTTGAGTCTAATCTATACAAGGAAAGTATTTATGATGAAGAGCATGAAATCAGCAGCATGAAATCAGTGAATGCATTATTTGTGATATCTTCAATTTAATTCTTGAATATCTCTTATACGCCCCCGCAAAATAGACGTTCCATCAGCTACGGATATTTTGGATCGTAGAGACTCAAATCGCCGTCGAGGTAGGGATTTTGTCAAAAGATCTGCTAACTGGTCAAGTGTGTTGACATAAGAAACTGATAGTATGCCTTTAGAAGACAAGTCGCGAACAAAATGAATATTGTAATAACAAATTTTGTATTTATAATAAAATAAACACAAAAGAATTACAATGATAATCCAGACGGATTGAACTTGAAAATTAAGGAAACAATCTCTATCTATCCTCTGATTCTTCTCTCGAACCAATTTGGCTTTGACTTTGACTTGTTGACTTTGACTTTGACTGCGTTGACCGCGTTGACTGTGTGTTTTGAGTCGGATCTTCAGTTGAAGCTTGTCCGAACTCGGATTTGGATCTTATTACGTTAATCCAGAGGCGTCGAGCCTTTATTTGGATTAAACGTACTTGATCCGAAGAACACTCGATCTGGGGGGCTTAGCACCTTAATCCCGGGTCGTATGTTGTTCTTGGCGCGAAGAACACCGAAGAACTCAGTATATGAAGAACGCTTGATTTGGGGGGCTCCGCACCTTAATCCCGAATCGTTTGCCGTTCTTGACTTGAAGATGCTTGAAGATCTCAAGGGAGCGCTGCTCGTGTTCTTGATCTCTTCAGAGCGTTTATGTCTTCAAGTATTTTAGTGTGTCCAGAGTGAATGAAGGAGGGCTCCTTATATAGGTGAGGAATGAGCATGCCCCATAAATATCTCGCAATCTGATTGGTCTATGACAGATTTGGCCTGGTTCTGCGGGCTTGGGCCGTTCCAAATATATCACAGCTTGATTGGTCATTGCTTAATTTGGCCTGATTCTGGAACCTTCCATGCTTTACTTAACTTAGGGGTCAAGCTTTACTTAATTTAAACCATACTTAATTTGTCGGGTATTAAATTAATTATCAATTATTTATTAATCTATTTTAGGAATTAATTTATTAAATCCCCAAAATAAAATATAATAAATTAAAATTGATATTTAATCAATAAAATCCACGTGTCGCCATTTGATTGGACCGTGAATTTTAATTGCTTACAAATGCCCCCTTGCGATTTGTTCACGGACAGTATGTCTTGTTGTGAAGGAATCGCAAAAGATTTATTTCTTGTTCACCAAGCTTCATGAACCTTACCCAAAATTATCAAAGTTATTTGTAGTAAAGAATCTCCTACAATTTTGTAGAGCTTGCACACCTCACAATAATCTCCATAATTATCCATGAGTCCACTAGTAATTTCCATAATTATCCATGAATAATTTTCATAATTATCCATGAGTCCACAAGTAATTTCCATAATTATCCATGAATCCACTGCTATATAATGGTACTTCATGAACTCAATTTTTTTATCAAAGCTATCCAACACACAAGACTCAACTCGTCGAGGTGAAGAGTAGTCGACGGCGGACCACCCATGGTGGTTGCTTGTCGGGCTCGCACCGTGAGGTGGAGAGCAATCAATGGTAGACTACCCATGGTAGTTGCTTGTTGGGCTCGCACCTCCGATGATGTTGGGATAGAGAGTAGTCAACGGCGGACCACCCATGGTGGTTGCTTGTTGGGCTCATACCGCGAGGTGGAAAGCAGTCAACGGTATACCACCCATGGTGGTTGCTTGTTGGGCTCACACCTCCGACGATGCTTTGGCGAAGAGGTGACAGAAATCCGACCAAAGAGAAGACTTTCAATGGCTCAAGTCAAACCAACATCGTCGAGGTGGAGAGCAATCGACGGCGGACCACCCATGGTGGTTGCTTGTCGGGCTCGCACCGTGAGATGGGAAGCAGTCAACGGTAGACCACCCATGGTGGTTGCTTGTTGGGCTCACATCTCCGATGACGTTTTGGCGACGATATGAAGAAACCTGACCAAAGAGAAGCTTTTTAACATACTCAGGCAGTCGAACCAACGATGTCGAGGTAGAGAGCGGTTGACGGTGGATCACCCATGGTGGTTGCTTGTTGGGCTCATACCGCGAGGTGGAAAGCAGTCAACGGTATACCACCCATGGTGGTTGCTTGTTGGGCTCACACCTCCGACGTGTTGATGCAACGAGAGCGGACTACCCATGGTAGTTGCTTATCGAGCTCATGCCTCTGGCAGCATTGATTTGAAGAGCGGGAGGGCGATTGATGGCAGACCACCTATGGTGACTGCTTATCGAGCTCATACCTCCGGCAGCTTTGATTTGAAGAGCGGGAGGGCGGTTGTTGTCTGCTTTCGATCGGACCAGCCGGAAGATGGTCTCGTCGCTTTAGTGTGATTCAGACTGGATTCGGTAATGCTCTTGGCGACTGGGAAGCAGAATGGCGTGTGAGAGCGGCGGCTGATGGCTGCTCTCGACGACTGCTCGCGGCGGCTGCTCGCTAGCGAGAATCCGGCGTGAACCCTGGCGGCGGCACGTCGATCGAGCTCTGGAAGTAGCGCGCGCGGAAACGTACCTCGGCAGTGAGCAGCGCTCCTTGGGTCGCGAATCCAACTGTGTTTGGCTATGATTTTCTTATGTGAAGGGCAACAACGAGCTTCAGGTGGCCGGGTGCGTGACCGGCGGCGATGCGAGGTGAATCCCCGGTGGTGTTGACGGGTACTGATGGCTGGTTGTTGTTTTTCGAAGAGAGAGGAATTGGTTGAGCAGCTTAATCCCCTTTTGCTGGAGAAACTCATTCCACGCAATTTCATAGAGGAAAAAAAAGAATAACTTCAATTTTGACCCCATCAAGTTAATTTTGACTTGCTCAAACTCACCCAATCTCAAATCAGCTTGCTTACTGCATTCAAGTGCTTCCAACATTAATTGGGCCCTTTATTTTTTTTATTTTTTTTTTTATTTTCAGTTTCTACTTGGGCCATCTGATCCTTCTTATTCACTTGGGCCGCCTACTGCTTCATATTTTGGGCCAAGAGTGCTTATATTGATTTTAATTTTCATGATTTGGGGCTTAAATTAATTAAACACACATGAATTATTTTAATGGCTCACTTAAGCATCTTGGGCTTCTCCATGGGCTTAATTTATAATTTTGATTTTTAATAATTAATTGATCCCATAATTTATTTAGGACCTTTTAATTAATTAAATCCATAAATTTAAATTAGCTTAAACCTCTTTCTTTGCTAGCTTTAAGGGACAACATGGATCACCCTCATCACTTTACCACCTTCATCACTTCACCACTGTCTTTGCATTCAACCACATCTTCTCTTTGTCAACCTTTTTCTTCTTAACTCGTTCACACTTCAATTTATCGCTTGCCTCGCAAACTCGACTCGAATTGCTTGGATTATGACTGAACTTAGTAAAATGCTAAGCTGCCTACGTACCTCTTCGCAGAGGATCAAGTCATTACGTAGTTCAAGGGGACATGATTTGATTTGAATGGGGGGGTGCCGTACACAGTTTATACTCATGCGGGCCAGGAGTGACTATTCTTTAACCACTTTAGACAAAGTAAGATATTTAATGCTTTAACCACTTAAAATATCTGAGTGGGGTGAATTGATAGTTTAACCACATATAATTACCTTTGGTGGGTGTCATGCACAGTTTATACTCATGCGGACCAGGAGTTTGTCGTACACAGTTTACACTCATGTGGACCAGGAGTTTGTCGTACACAGTTTACACTCATGTGGACCAGGAGTTTGTCGTACACAGTTTATACTCATGCGGACCAGGAGTAACATGCAGTTTAGGCTCGTGCGTCAAGGAGCGTTATATATGTATTTGTTTTACGCATAGTAGCGTTTCAAGAACTTTCCATTTATAGGGCCAATGTTCACGCCATCCTCCGAGATCAACTTGTATGCGCCATTTGTATAGGCTTCCTTCACAACATGAGGGCCATCCCACTTGGGTAGAAACTTATTTCCAACGCGATGGGTGACTACTATAAGTCTTCTCACAGCAAGCACCAAATCACCAACTTGAAAAGAACGTACCCTCACTTTCTTGTTGTATGTTCTAGAAAGGCGAGATTGGTAACACTCAAGTCTTTGTTGTGCTTCCAACCTCTTTTCATCTAACGCTTCTAACTCTTGAAGACGTAACTTTGCATTTTCTTCCTCGGTGAGGCCTTCCTGTATGGCTATCCTCAAAGAAGGGATTTGCTTTTCGAGAGGCACAACAGCCTCAACACCATACACCAAGGAATACGGAGTGGCTTGAGTAGGTGTTCTATAGGTGGTGCGGTATGCCCATAAAGCTTCATTTATTCTTTCATGCCAATCTCTTTTTGACTTGGAGACCACTTTCTTCAATAAACTGCATAAAGTTTTATTGAAAGCTTCGGCAAGACCATTAGCAGCTGCGTTATACATTGAAGATTTCTTTTGTTTGAAATCAAACTTCTCACATAGCTTATCAATCCAACTATTGCTGAACTGCTTTCCATTATCAGTGATAATGTAGCGCGGGACACCATATCTATAAATGATATTGATCCGAATGAAATCAGCAACATTTTCTTTCTTTACTTCCCTTAGAGACACAGCTTCAGCCCACTTTGAAAAGTAATCGGTTGCCGCAAGAATGTAGAGATGACCACCAGAAGACTTTGTAAGTGGCCCTACCACATCTAAACCCCATGCATCAAAAGGCCATGAAGCGACTGTCGGATGTAAAGGCTCCGGAGGTTGATGAATCAAATTTCCATGGAACTGACAAGCTTGACATCTTTGTGCGTAATCCATGCAATCCTTCACCATGGTTGGCCAATAGTAACCCATCCTTTTAATTCTAAAATGTAGCTTCGGTCCGGATTGATGAGCACCGCAAATTCCGGAGTGAGCCTCCTCCATTGCTTGAATAGTTTCTTCCTTACCCAAGCATCTCAAGAAAATTTCATCGAATGATCTTCTATAAAGTGTACCCTTGAAGTAGATGAACCGAGGTGCCCGACGCCGAATATCAACCCTTTGTCGTGGATCGTTAGGCAACTTATCATATTTCAAATAATCCACAAGCGGTTGGCGCCAATCTTCTTCTTCAATTTCGAAAACTTCCACCACATGATTTTCAACTTCTTCATAATCATCATCCTCAAAGATTGGTGGTACAACCCAACTTCTACACACCGGTATTTGAATTTGTATTTCTGGCATAGCTATAGTTGATGCTAACTTAGCGAGGGCGTCAGCTTGCTTATTCTCTCTTCTAGACAGATGCTTAATATCAACATCACCGAGATAACCCATAAGCTTTTGAGCATACTTGTAATAGGGGAACAACTCAGGCTTCTTCACTTCATACACTCCAAGGAGTTGATTTACTACCAATAGCGAATCACCATACACTCTAAGGTGTAGCTGCTTTATATCGACGGCCATCTCTAAACCAAGTATGAGTGCTTGATACTCAGCCACATTGTTAGAGCAATTTTCTGTTAAGGAAAATGAGAAAGGTAGAACTTCACCACTGGGTGTTACAAACACGACTCCCGCACCAGCTCCCTCTCTATGAGATGCTCCATCGAAATACATCTTCCAAGGAGAAACTATGTCCACAGTGAAAGCATCTTCATCGGGGAGTTCATCAGATAGTTCCCATTCAGCAGGCATTGGATGATCAGCTAGAAAATCTGCCAACACTTGTCCTTTTACGGCCTTTTGAGGGACGTACACGATCTCAAACTGTTGAAGTTGGAGATACCATCTTGCAAGCCGATCAGAGAGTACTGGTTTTGACATGACAAATTTTAATGGGTTGGCTTTCGAAACTAGCCGAACTGTGTGAGCTTGAAAATAATGTTTCAACTTCTGAATTACGAAGATAAGGGATAAGCAGATCTTCTCAATGGGTGAATACTTCAACTCGTTTGGAGTCATGGTTCTACTTAGATAGTATAGAGCTCTTTCTTTACCATCATCATTTTCTTGTGCAAGTAAAGCTCCCACAGAACGCTCTTGAGCAGCTAGATAAAGGACTAATGGACGTCCCGGTATTGGAGCACTCAATACTGGTGCCTTCATCAAGTATTCTTTAATGCTATTGAAAGCATTATTGCAAGCTTCATCCCATTCGAATATGCTGTCTTTCTTCATGAGATGACTAAATGGTTGGCATCGGCCAGCTAAGTTTGATATGAATCTCCTTAAGTATGCCAACTTTCCTTGCAGACTTTTGAGTTCATGTATGTTCCGAGGCACATGCATTTTCATGATTGCGTCAATCTTTGCTTTCTCAATTTCAATCCCTCGACGGCGAACAATAAACCCAAGAAATTTCCCAGATGAAACTCCAAATGCACACTTGAGCGGATTCATCTTGAGTTGATGCTCTCTTAATCGTTCAAACACTCGCCTTAGATTATGAAAATGATTTTTCCTTTCCTTTGATTTCACCACAATATCATCAACATAGCATTCGACAATCTTATGAAGCATGTCATCAAATATCTTTTGCATGGCTCGCTGATAAGTGGCACCAGCATTCTTTAAGCCAAATGGCATAACATTATAGCAATATATCCCTTTCGGAGTACGAAAGACTGTCTTCTCTTGATCCTCAGGAGCCAAACCAATTTGGTTGTAGCCAGATGACCCATCCATAAATGAAAGGACCTCATGCCCCGTTGTTGCATCAATCATGAGTTCAGTAATTGGTAATGGAAAGTCATCTTTCGGACATGCCATATTCAAATCTCGGAAATCAACACATACTCTGAGTTGCCCATTTTTCTTTCTTACCGGCACGATATTGGAAATCCATGTAGGATATTTGACTTCTCGGATCTTGCCTGTTTCAAGAAGCTTATTAATCTCGTCCTCAATCAAAGGAATCAACTCTGGTCGAAATCGACGCTGCATTTGTTTAACCGGCCGAGTTCCTTTTTTAATGGACAAGTGGTGCACTGCGATTTTCGGATCTAAGCCTGGCATTTCCTTATGCGACCATGCAAAGACATCTCTGAATTCTCGCAAAAGACTGACATACTTTGTTTCTTCCTCAACATTTAGCAGAGCACTTATGTAGGTAGGACGTGGATCATTTTCATCACCTAAGTTAATTTCTTTCAACTCATCAACAGTGGCTTTCACTCCTTCTTCAAATTGTGGAGGGGCATCTTCAGCATCTACTTCCTCCATTTGAGAATCTTCCACAGCAGTAATATGATTGGTAGAAGCTACACTTTCTTTATCATCACTATCATCTTTAGTAAAGATGATTCTTTGCACCTTATCCTTCAACACTCTTCCACTTGAGATAGTCAAGATATTCCGCCGCTTGATGCGAGATGGATCTTGACTCCGGAGTTTTCGGAGGTTAAGGGACTTGACCTGATTTTGCCTCCTACACTTCCCTTTACAGGGTCCAAGCCTTTCGAAGACACTCCCAAGCCTTTCAAAAACAGATATTCTCTTGACTTCCCTACTACTTGCGTCAAACATATCCTCCGTGGATAAAGCTTCTCCCTCGGTGATATAATTTGTACTTGCTCTTCTAATTGCAATGCGGACTGGCTTTTGAGGGACATACCCCAAACCTGGCTTAGCCTTCTTGATAGTGTGATCACTATTTTTCAACATTTTCTGAATAACATTGAGCCCCTGGCCTGGTGGGTTGATAGTTTCTTGACACACCTTACTCACCATCGCTTTTTCCCTTGGTTCATAACCAGCCTTGATAAGGAGTTTATAAGCTTGTGGACTATACGACTTGGTTATTTCAGCTTCAAACACTTCACCGTGTTCGGTCTTTGGTCCTTCAATAGGACGTGTGAATCCTTTGAGTGGTGGAGAAGAAAGTTTACTAGCATCAATTTTTGTTAAAGGCAATGTCAACTCTTCCGAGGTCTCAAGCCCTTTGCCTTTGTTCTCCTTGAGAGTGGCAGATGATGTACTACCTTCCTCATCATTTATTTGTTTATTGCCCCCATTATCTTGCACCGGGGCTTCTTCACGTTTTACTTCCTTTGTACTCTTGAAGAAATATTTAGCATCGGCAAAGTAAGCTTCAGCTTCAGTAAATGGCTTGTCATCACCGAATACTCTTTTCACGTTGTCACCTTCACTATATTTGAAGCACTGGTGCAATGTGGAAGGAATCACACCATTCTCATGTAGCCATGGACGCCCCAAAAGCATGTTGTAGGAAGTTTTTGCATCAATAACATGGAAAAGGACTGTGGATTTCATCTCATCAATTAGCAAATCAAGAACTATTGTGCCGAGAGTCCTTTGTCCCTCATGGTTGAACCCTTGGATCATCAATCGGCTATGGATTAGTTCATCCATTGGTATTTCTATCTTCTTCAACATTCTCAAGGACAAAATGTTCACTGCCGAACCTCCATCAATAAGTATACGATTCACTCGCATCCCTTTAGTATAACCAGTCACAAATAGAGGTCGATTATGAGATTGCATACCCAACAACATATCTTCATCCGTGAAGGTTACCTTCATGGAGTAAGCTTTACCCTTAGTTTCAAGTTGTTCGCTTTCATTGTCCTCATTCACGACATGACATGAACCTCCATTATGACTTTCTTCTACAGAAGTGAAGTTTGTGCCCGCCTCATCTTCTAACACGATTTTTCCTTCCTTAACCAGTTGCATGATCTTTTCCTTAAGAACGAAACAATCATGAATTGGATGACTCACCAACCTATGATACTTGCAGTATTTTGGGTCATTAGTTCGGCCGGCTTCTTCTGGACGTTTCATCTCAGGAAGGTCAAGGAGCTTATTTTTCATCAGATCATCAAATATGCCAGAAAGGTCTGAGTTCAGAAATGGATACTCTTTTTCTTGCATCTCCTTCAGAGTTAACCTTCTTTGCCCCCACTCTTGGGCAACTTGCCTCCCTGTGTCTTTTTTATCATTTTCATTCTTTCGAACCTTGACCGTCATAATATTTGTAGCCATTGACTCCTTGTTGGAACTTTTAGCATAGGACTTGCCCCCCCTTTTGAAATCTTGTTTATCTTTAGACTTGTAGGAGTCCGACATCGGTGAATGTTTGATTCCACTAGCAGCCATACTTAATTCCATGTCATGGGCCCTAGTAGCCAACTCTTCGAAAGTCTTAGGTTGAATTCCTTTGAGTATATAAAGGAGATTCCATTCCATCCCTTGGATACACATCTCAATAGCAGACTCTCCGGATAATCGGTCCTTGCAATTTAAACTCAAATTTCTCCATCGATTGATATAATCAATCACAGGTTCTTCCTTCAATTGACGAGTATTAGTTAACTCAGTCATGCTAACAGTTCTCCTCGTGCTGTAGAAACGATTAAGGAACTCATGTTCCATTTGTGCCCAACTATCAATGGATTCAGCTTGCAAGTCGATATACCAATCAAATGCATTTCCTTTGAGAGAGCGAACGAACTGCCTTATCATATGGTCTCCATAAGTACCAGCGTCATGGCAAGTCTCAATAAAGTGTGCTATATGCTGCCTCGGGTTTCCCTTGCCATCAAATTGTTGGAACTTGGGAGGCTGGTAGCCAGCTGGCAACTTCAAGTTATCCACATAAAACGAAAAACAAATCAAAGAAAAAAAATGTCCCTATCCTAACCACTCAACAAACCCAAAGTCACAAATACAACTAAATTCCCCGGCAACGGCGCCATTTGATTGGTCGTTATAGTCCGGGCGACCAAGCAACAAAATATCGAACCACAGGGAATTTAGGATTCATGGCCTTTAGGTATAGTATCGTGATTAGTTAGGGACGATCGGAAAGGAGGTTTAAAAATAAAAGAAAATAAAATGCATGGAAAAATAAATCTAATTACAATATTTTTGGATGCAATGGTGGTTTCTCGATGCACTGAAACAATCTTAAATTGATTCCATTTTTAAACTAATCATGGTAAGGGCGATCACTAAATCATACCTACACCTAAGCTCTCTGCCAAGATGAATAGGATACAAGTAAAAATGGCTCATTAGATCGTCTCCAATGCTCACAATTCCCATAGGTACTTATGGATATTAATATACCTACTAGAGATATTATCACGAAGAATTTTCTCTTTGAGGCAGAGACGTTTTCCTATGTTCCCTTTCTAGGTACTATGCTCACAATGGCTTGGTTCCCTTCACTAACTCAATTACAAGTAATCTCGCTAGTGTTTGTTTATGTAGTTCTAAACATAGGATGGTTCTGCCAAACTCCCTCCCATATTAATCCTCATGCAATAAGTAGAAAAAAACTCACATATGATAATCATGTAAAGGGACTAAGGTGAAAGCAACAACAAGACATGTTGATACACAATGCACAACCTAATCACTAAACACTAATATCAAAGGCATTAATCCCAAATTAAAGCATGTATACATATTCCATAACCGAAACCTAATCATAGTAGGAAATTCAATTAAGAAACATAATCATGCATCAATCACCCACCAAAGCAAATTAAGATAATAAGTAGGATTAGATTACACCTTAAATGAAGTTTTACATCCATGAAGATCATCTACTCCTTGGTGTCTCCACCTTCTTGGAAAACAAATAAAATCCTAATCTAGAAAAACATTTAAAACTAAAATGGATCCCTCCCCCAAAGGGGAAGGGATCTCAACTATGGAGGTCTTACTTAAAAAGCCCTCTCTCAACTATGGAATCTTGAAAAGATTCAATTTTAATTGAATTTAAATGGATATAGGAATTGGTTTTTTTAAGAGTTGGTCCAAATGAGGGTATTTATAGGTGTAGGGTGAGTGGATTTTGTGATGATTTTCGATGTGGGACAAGAGTGAATTTTATAGAATTTTCGGTTCCAGGAATTTAGTATAAGAATAAATTGGGCGAGTATTAATCACATGTGATGGCTTGGCAAAGTGGTTAGAGGCGCCCTTGTACATGCATGAGGTCTCGGGTTCGAATCCAGCCTCCGCATATTTTTCTTTCAAAAGTGCATAAAAACACGGGCGTGTTTTTATGCATCTGCCCGTGTTTTCTTGCAATTTTTCAGCTCTCTGGACAATTTTTGCACTTCTGAATAGACAACACTTTTCTGAAAAGTGTTGTCTTTTCTATGTTGTCTTTGCCAAATTTTCTCTTTTTTTTCGTCTTCGTCCCAATTTAATTCCCGTTTCTTCCATCACTCTTTCAAGCTCAAAACACCTCTTTTCTGCAAAAATACATAATAATACCTCTCTCAAACTAATTAAGCAATTAATAATATTTTCATTAAAATCATGCTTAATTATTGAATTAAATCCAAATAAATCCACATAAATTCATGCAATTTAGCCCATAATTCTAGGTGAATTTCACACCGATCAAACCCCCCAAACTTAAAGTGTTGCTCGTCCCCGAGCAACGAAAGAAAAGAAAGAACGAGGAGGGGAATTCACCTAGAATTGAATCAAGATATCAAGTCATTTCAAAACCATTTCAATTCAATCAAAACAAGAGACAAGACATCAATTTAAGTGCATACAAGTTAAGCTTAGGAAATATACAAACAAGTGAGACCTTCACTACTCCTCTCTAGATTTTGCTTTTCACTCTCACACTCAAAGGGTGTATCGGAGAAGTGTATACTCTCATAAATCAATTCAAATGCATGTCATTACCATATGCTTGCCAAAAGTCTACGCTCTCCACCACTTCTATGTGTGTTAATTATTGAATCAATAAGGTCTTTATATGGGGTTGTAATGTAGGCTCTTTGGTATTGGGTAGGAAAAATATTTAGGAAAAGTAAGCTCAAGATTAGTAGAGAATTTAAGTTGACGGCCAATATCAACTCTCACTCTCTCTTTCCTCAAATTAGTGAAGAATTCAAGTTGGTTGGTAGCCTCAACTCTCATCCACACTTTTTTTTTTCTATTTCCACCTTAATCACAAAGAGAATTTTATCCATCCAACAAATAAAAGAACCTTTTTCTTCTCTTCTTCATTATTGAGTTTCTTTTTATCTCTTTTCCCCAAGGGCTCTCTTTCCATTTTTCTACTAGAGCTCCTTATGCTTCTTTTATACAAGCTTCACTCAATTTTTTCTTTTCACACAACCTCCATTTTTTTTTTTTCTTACTTCATCTTTTCTCCCTCTTTTCTTGCACTTTCACCACTCTCTTTCCAAACTCTCTTGTAAGCTCAATTCAACCATTTCATCCCCATTAATCCTCTACTAATCGACAAAGGTGATTAGGATATAAAATATGGATAAAATGGCTAAATTTGTAGGTTGCCAAAGAAATAAGGATAATAAGCTCAAAGGGGCAAACTACGAAATGATTTCATTTGGTAGGATAAATTTGGCTAAGTGACTTGTCAAAACAAAGATGGCCTTAAATCATTTCCAACAATCTTCACACACGTGTAGTTTCAAGAAGACACAAAGGCAAGTTCTAGAATGCACACAAAAGAATGATGCACACACAAGAAAGGAAAAACCATTTGATTTCATGATTTTAAGGCTCAAAAGCTCACGGGTTTATAGTAGTGAAAGGCAACACAAAACAAGCATAAACCATAGCTCAACAAGTACACAAGTAAAAATCCATCTAGTCACAAGTTTCAATCAAAAATCACAATCTTAAAATTTCTCACAATTAAGCACAAGAGAGCCAAGAAAGATTTTCTCCTTATTGAAAGCAAGAAAAAGCGAGAAAAGCACGAAAAAAAAAAAAACCGAAAACAACAAAAAAGGAGAAAATACGTGCCAAGGAAAAGAGTAAGGACTTAAACGTGCGCCGGTGCAATATGCTCAAGTAGGAGTTCATGGATACAATTTATAATTCAAACCGTAGAAAAGTCAAGTAACAAAAGACATGCCCCCCAAACTTAAATTAAATTTAAGTTGGGAAGATATTCGTTACCTCAATTTGCACCACTCCTTTGCTCTTCAAGGCCAATACCATGGCTCCACGCTTTAGTCCCTACAAACACAACCATAAAACGAAAAACAAATCAAAGAAAAAAAATGTCCCTATCCTAACCACTCAACAAACCCAAAGTCACAAATACAACTAAATTCCCCGGCAACGGCGCCATTTGATTGGTCGTTATAGTCCGGGCGACCAAGCAACAAAATATCGAACCCAAGGGAATTTATGATTCATGGCCTTTAGGTATAGTATCGTGATTAGTTAGGGACGATCGAATCGGAGGATAAGAAAAATAAAAGGAAATGCAAGGAAAATAAATCTAATTACAATATTTTTGGATGCAATGGTGGTTTCTCGATGCACTGAAACAATCTTAAATTGATTCCATTTTTAAACTAATCATGGTAAGGGCGATCACTAAATCATACCTACACCTAAGCTCTCTGCCAAGATGAATAGGATACAAGTAAAAATGGCTCATTAGATCGTCTCCAATGCTCACAATTCCCATAGGTACTTATGGATATTAATATACCTACTAGAGATATTATCACGAAGAATTTTCTCTTTGAGGCAGAGACGTTTTCCTATGTTCCCTTTCTAGGTACTATGCTCACAATGGCTTGGTTCCCTTCACTAACTCAATTACAAGTAATCTCGCTAGTGTTTGTTTATGTAGTTCTAAACATAGGATGGTTCTGCCAAACTCCCTCCCATATTAATCCTCATGCAATAAGTAGAAAAAAACTCACATATGATAATCATGTAAAGGGACTAAGGTGAAAGCAACAACAAGACATGTTGATACACAATGCACAACCTAATCACTAAACACTAATATCAAAGGCATTAATCCCAAATTAAAGCATGTATACATATTCCATAACCGAAACCTAATCATAGTAGGAAATTCAATTAAGAAACATAATCATGCATCAATCACCCACCAAAGCAAATTAAGATAATAAGTAGGATTAGATTACACCTTAAATGAAGTTTTACATCCATGAAGATCATCTACTCCTTGGTGTCTCCACCTTCTTGGAAAACAAATAAAATCCTAATCTAGAAAAACATTTAAAACTAAAATGGATCCCTCCCCCAAAGGGGAAGGGATCTCAACTATGGAGGTCTTACTTAAAAAGCCCTCTCTCAACTATGGAATCTTGAAAAGATTCAATTTTAATTGAATTTAAATGGATATAGGAATTGGTTTTTTTAAGAGTTGGTCCAAATGAGGGTATTTATAGGTGTAGGGTGAGTGGATTTTGTGATGATTTTCGATGTGGGACAAGAGTGAATTTTATAGAATTTTCGGTTCCAGGAATTTAGTATAAGAATAAATTGGGCGAGTATTAATCACATGTGATGGCTTGGCAAAGTGGTTAGAGGCGCCCTTGTACATGCATGAGGTCTCGGGTTCGAATCCAGCCTCCGCATATTTTTCTTTCAAAAGTGCATAAAAACACGGGCGTGTTTTTATGCATCTGCCCGTGTTTTCTTGCAATTTTTCAGCTCTCTGGACAATTTTTGCACTTCTGAATAGACAACACTTTTCTGAAAAGTGTTGTCTTTTCTATGTTGTCTTTGCCAAATTTTCTCTTTTTTTTCGTCTTCGTCCCAATTTAATTCCCGTTTCTTCCATCACTCTTTCAAGCTCAAAACACCTCTTTTCTGCAAAAATACATAATAATACCTCTCTCAAACTAATTAAGCAATTAATAATATTTTCATTAAAATCATGCTTAATTATTGAATTAAATCCAAATAAATCCACATAAATTCATGCAATTTAGCCCATAATTCTAGGTGAATTTCACACCGATCAGGAAGGTCAAGGAGCTTATTTTTCATCAGATCATCAAATATGCCAGAAAGGTCTGAGTTCAGAAATGGATACTCTTTTTCTTGCATCTCCTTCAGAGTTAACCTTCTTTGCCCCCACTCTTGGGCAACTTGCCTCCCTGTGTCTTTTTTATCATTTTCATTCTTTCGAACCTTGACCGTCATAATATTTGTAGCCATTGACTCCTTGTTGGAACTTTTAGCATAGGACTTGCCCCCCCTTTTGAAATCTTGTTTATCTTTAGACTTGTAGGAGTCCGACATCGGTGAATGTTTGATTCCACTAGCAGCCATACTTAATTCCATGTCATGGGCCCTAGTAGCCAACTCTTCGAAAGTCTTAGGTTGAATTCCTTTGAGTATATAAAGGAGATTCCATTCCATCCCTTGGATACACATCTCAATAGCAGACTCTCCGGATAATCGGTCCTTGCAATTTAAACTCAAATTTCTCCATCGATTGATATAATCAATCACAGGTTCTTCCTTCAATTGACGAGTATTAGTTAACTCAGTCATGCTAACAGTTCTCCTCGTGCTGTAGAAACGATTAAGGAACTCATGTTCCATTTGTGCCCAACTATCAATGGATTCAGCTTGCAAGTCGATATACCAATCAAATGCATTTCCTTTGAGAGAGCGAACGAACTGCCTTATCATATGGTCTCCATAAGTACCAGCGTCATGGCAAGTCTCAATAAAGTGTGCTATATGCTGCCTCGGGTTTCCCTTGCCATCAAATTGTTGGAACTTGGGAGGCTGGTAGCCAGCTGGCAACTTCAAGTTATCCACTCTTTTCGTGTATGGCTTGACATAAGTAACAGTAGGCTTGGAATTCTCCTCAAACCTTTCTTTTATTGTTCCAAGTATAATATCCTTGAGTTGATCTACTTGGAGCATTCCATCAGCTGAAAGTGGCAACGTTCCTTGAGTTTGCTCCTTTTCAATAGCCTGGCGCCTTGTGACCTCTTCCACTTCACTATCGTCCATGACTCCTTTTCCGTTTGCACGGCTAGTCTCCGCGATGTCTCTTTTCATCAATTGGGAGATCTTTGTGTCTTGAGCCTCTATGTGTTTCGTGAGCCCCTCGATAGCTTTCATCATGTTCGCTAATTGTTCCTCAACAGTCGTGGCGCCTGCCATCATTACTGGAGCTGCAACGGAGTCAGATGAAGAGTTTGAAGATGCAGAATCTTCATCACTATCATCTTTCATAAGTAGTTGTTTTCTCGAAGCCTCCTCAACCGAAGGGTTGGATCCAGATGAGGCTTCCGAACGAGCTTTTTCTGACATGCTCCTTGTAACAACAGCAACATATTCAGTTAATGCCTCTGAGAGCTTAGAAGCAGCAGTCCTACCTGCAGTAATCCTGACAGGAGTCATATCGTACTTCGAGCTTGTAGAGAGAAGAGATGAGAGGTAGAGACGGTCCCACTGGGCGTGCCAAAATTTGTAATAACAAATTTTGTATTTATAATAAAATAAACACAAAAGAATTACAATGATAATCCAGACGGATTGAACTTGAAAATTAAGGAAACAATCTCTATCTATCCTCTGATTCTTCTCTCGAACCAATTTGGCTTTGACTTTGACTTGTTGACTTTGACTTTGACTGCGTTGACCGCGTTGACTGTGTGTTTTGAGTCGGATCTTCAGTTGAAGCTTGTCCGAACTCGGATTTGGATCTTATTACGTTAATCCAGAGGCGTCGAGCCTTTATTTGGATTAAACGTACTTGATCCGAAGAACACTCGATCTGGGGGGCTTAGCACCTTAATCCCGGGTCGTATGTTGTTCTTGGCGCGAAGAACACCGAAGAACTCAGTATATGAAGAACGCTTGATTTGGGGGGCTCCGCACCTTAATCCCGAATCGTTTGCCGTTCTTGACTTGAAGATGCTTGAAGATCTCAAGGGAGCGCTGCTCGTGTTCTTGATCTCTTCAGAGCGTTTATGTCTTCAAGTATTTTAGTGTGTCCAGAGTGAATGAAGGAGGGCTCCTTATATAGGTGAGGAATGAGCATGCCCCATAAATATCTCGCAATCTGATTGGTCTATGACAGATTTGGCCTGGTTCTGCGGGCTTGGGCCGTTCCAAATATATCACAGCTTGATTGGTCATTGCTTAATTTGGCCTGATTCTGGAACCTTCCATGCTTTACTTAACTTAGGGGTCAAGCTTTACTTAATTTAAACCATACTTAATTTGTCGGGTATTAAATTAATTATCAATTATTTATTAATCTATTTTAGGAATTAATTTATTAAATCCCCAAAATAAAATATAATAAATTAAAATTGATATTTAATCAATAAAATCCACGTGTCGCCATTTGATTGGACCGTGAATTTTAATTGCTTACAAATATCATTAGCAATATGTTTCATTCTTGAATGCTGGATAGGATGGAGTGCTAGCCGAGTGGCACTCATGTTGTCACAAAGAAGACGAGGCTTGGGAGAGACTGGAAGATCAAGATCTTTAAAAAGTTGCAGAACCCAACAAACTTCAGAAGCTGATGATGCAAGAGCTCGATATTCTGCTTCTGTGGACGAGCGAGCAAAACCAGTTTGCTTTCGAGAGCGCCATGAGATTGGATTTTGACCAAGGAACACCACATAAGCTGAGGTGGATTTCCCATCCTTTAAATTACCTCCATAATCTGAGTCAGAGTAAGCTGTGAGTGAGAGATGTGTAATGGGACGAAGTAGCAATCCAAAGTGAAGAGTGCTCTTCAAATAATGAAGGAGTCTCTTGACAGCAGCCCAGTCATCAGAAGAGGGAGAAGATAGTGCTTGTGCTAAGCGATTCATAGTGAAGGCAATATCAGGGCGTGTGAATGATAGATACTGGAGGCTACCAACGGCACTTCGATAGATAGTATGATCTATTGGGCCAGAGGATGAGGCTGGCTTGGCAGAGGATGGTGTCATCATTGGTTTGGCACCATCCATTTTCAAACGGCACAAGTCCACTATATACTTGTGCTGAGAAAGGAAAAGACCCTCTTTGCAACGGGAAACCTCTATACCCAAAAAATAGGAGAATTCACCCAGATCTTTCACATCAAAAGATGATTCAAGATATGCCGTAAGAGATTGGATTTTAGAGAGACTTGAGCCAGTGATGATAATATCATCAACATATACCAACACAATGAGCCGAATCCCGCCATGAGAATACACGAATAATGAGTGGTCTGCACGGGAGCGAGCAAACCCAAAACGAATGAGAACTTAGCTCAAGGCTTGGTACCAAGCAAGTGGGGCCTGACGGAGGCCATAGAGAGACTTTTTAAGAAAACATACACGAGTGGGATACTGGGGGTCTGTAAAACCAGGTGGTTGTTTCATGTACACTGGAGTAGAGAGATGACCATGTAGAAATGCGTTGCTAATATCAAGCTGTCGAAGAGGCCAATTATAAGTGATGGCGAGTGATAGTACCGTTCGAATTGAAACGGGTTTCACAACTGGGCTAAACGTTTCATGGTAGTCAACTCCAGTTCGTTGATGGAAACCCTTAGCTATAAGACGAGCTTTAAATTTGTCAATAGTACCATCAGGTTTACGCTTGATGCGGAAGACCCATTTGCACCCAATAACATTTGCATTAGGTGGCGGAGATACAAGATCCCAAGTACCATGTCTTTGGAGTGCATTGAACTCATCAGCCATAGCTGCTCGCCATCGAGGATCAGAGAGTGCAGCAGAAACTGTGGTAGGCTCAGTGTCGGGCGGTAGAGGATGTTTAGTTGCTGAGAAGATTTGTTTTGGCTTAAAAATGTTATTTTGGCTTCGAGTACGCATGGCATGCGTACGATTTTGAGTGATATCAACCTCTTGGGGAATGATAGTGGTGGGAGGTTCTGAGGAGGAAGTCTCCATGACATTTGAAACTAACTGATGAATAACAGGTGCAAGAAATAAAGGACTCACCGGAGAGGCTGGAGTTTCAACTTTCGGAATTGACTTCCAAAACTTCCCTTCTTCAAATTTTACATGTCGAGAAAAATATACTCGACCAGTGGAAGGGTCCAAACACCGATATGCACTCTGTGAAGTAGAATATCCGACGAATATACATGGTTTTGACGGATATGAGAGTTTTCCGGGAAAGTATGGTCGAAGCCAAGGGAAGCAAACACACCCAAATGTTCTTAGCTTCAAGTAGTTAGGTTCATGCTTGAAGAGAACATGAAACGGACTTTTATACTTGAGCAGCGGCTTTGGAATTCGATTTATTAAATAAACTGAAGTTTGAGCAGCGAAAGACCAAAATTGAGTAGGTAGGCCTGAATGATGGAGAAGTGCTCGAGTAACTTCAAGGATATGACGATTTCTTCTCTCTGAAATACCATTCTGCTGCGGTGTGTGTGGTGCTGTTGTTAGTCATGATATACCGTGTGAGGCAAGAAATGGGCCAAGTGCCAGAAACTCACCACCATTGTCAGAATAAAAATTTTTAATTGATGTGTTGAATGAACTGTTGTATAACAGATAAGACCTGAGATTTTGCTTGAAGAGGAAATAACCAACAATATCTGCTAAATAAGTCGACTAACAATAGAAAATATCGACTACCATCAGGAGCAACACAAGAGGCAGGACCCCAAACATTAGCATAAATAAAATCCAGTGGACAAGTAGCAATAAACGATGAGTCAAGAAATGGTAAATGATGGCTCTTGCTAACATCACAAGAAATGCAATTGAAATCTGAAATAACATTATTTGAAACTGGTAATTTAAACTGTTTGATGATGTTCGAACACCTTGAAGATGATGGATGCCCTAGGCGAGCATGCCAATTTGAAGTTGATGTGCGAACACCAATAGCAGCAAACTTGGTAGAAGACTGAGGTGGCTTAATGTGGTAAACACCATCTTTACAGGGACCTTGAGCCAACGACGCCCCCGTGAGTCGATCCTTTATAACAAAATGATATGGAAAGAACTCCATAGATACGTCATTAGCTTTAGTGAATTGATGAACAGATAATAAGTTTTGTTTTGCATCCGGTACGCACAAAACATTTGAAACAACAAAATTACGAGATGGAAATTGAAAGTACGATAAACCAGTGTGTGAAATAGATAGATTGGTACCATCAGCAATTTGTATTTCATCAGTGCCGTCATATTCTGAGTGAATAGACATGTGAGAGAGATCATTAGTGAGACTGTGGGAAGCACCAGAATCAACCAGCCAAGAATTTTGAGGAGTTGGCGTTGGTGGGGATTGAGCAACATGTGCTGTGGCATTTATGCGCCTACAAGTAGGGGCTGCATGGCCCTTAATCCCGCACCACTCGGTGTACGACTTGTGTGGTCTGGAGATCCACGACCATGAGTATTGCGTGTTGAGAAGTTTTGAGATCCCCGGCCTTGATTATAATTGCTAGCAGTAGAGTTTGAGCGGCGGTTCTGTGATGAAGTAGAATGTCCACTCTGATGATTTTGAGAATGTCGAGCAACAGTGTTGGCAGTTGCAACGAGAGTCTGATTGCTGTTTTCTAAAGAGCGGAGATAAAGTTCATGGGCAACAAGTATGTCGTGTAGTTCATCAAACTTTAGTGATGATTCCCGAGAACGAATGGCTCCCACTATTTCACGATAGTTGGGACCAAGGCCCTTGATTGCAAACAGCGTTAGATCATCATCTGAAATTGGAGTATCGATTAGTCCAAGTTCATCAGCCTTGGATTTAATCATTTGAAGGTAGGTTGAGATAGACTTATCTCCAAGAGAGATATCAGCAAGATCTGATTTCAATTGAAAAACGCGGCATATATCCGACCAAGAATATCCCAAGCAGCTTTAGCAGTGGTGGCTGTCGTGATCATTGGCAAGATTTCCACAGCAACTGATCCAAAAATGGCAGCCAAGATAAGTTGATCTTGGCGAAACCAAGATTGATAAGTCGGATCAGTTTTTCAATATGTCCCATAAGATCGAATCCATTTAGGACAGCCATGAGATTTGCACGCCAGGATGTGTATGTGGATGGAGTGAGTTTCACAGGGATGTGGTGATGTGCTGTTATGGTGATAACAGTGGGGGTGGTGGAAGAATTTTCTGTCGTCATGTTGTGTAGGAAAGGTAGGGAAGGATCGTTAATCTCGTGAGAGTGGTGCTTAAACTGATACCATATAGAATAATAAGAATGAATGTTGATTGATAATTTACATAATTACATATGCTGTTATATATACTTGAGTCTAATCTATATAAGGAAAGTATTTATGATGAAGAGCATGAAATCAGTGAATGCATTATTTGTGATATCTTCAATTTAATTCTTGAATAGCCATGTGGTGGAGAAGAGAATCAAATTGGTTGTAGAGTGGTCCCAACTTCTCTCCACTTGTTGATGTGTGATGAGTAAAGGGGATGTTCCTCCATGCCATGCACTCCACTGCAAGGATGAGGAAGGTGTTGGGTTTATCCTCATGCTTCCTGGGGATAAATGGAATGGGATAACTCAATTTGACAGGGGATATTGGAAGGGTCTATCCCCATGCTGCCCGGGATAAATGAATAGCTTCTTCCCGGGAATATAACTCAAGCCCCATGCGTCTTGCTTATGATTCGTTCGGCCCTTAAGCTCTTCATCATTAATATTTTTCATATATCCTTCAGCTCTTCAGCGCGCAATGTCACGCCTCAATATGTGTAATAACTCCATTACAATTTGAATGAAATAAAATTTCAAATAAATTACCATCACTATACCCACTCATAAACACAGAGGTAGAATAATACCATTTAAATATTCTCTAATCGAAATTTATTTTGAAATTGACATGGCAGTTATTTGATTAAAACATTTAAATACTGAACATGGTGTACTAAGATTTATTAGACATTCAAATATGCACTGCATAATCTTCTTAATTTAATTTGATGAAGTTAAATTTTACATACATTAATTATTACTCCCTCGTCCCATGTTACCATCCTCATTTGTTTGTCCCACAAAACCCTTCACACCCTAAAAAAGGAAATATCACTTTATCTAACCACCCCAAAAGTTAAATTAATTTCAAATTTGCCATTACTTTTTCACATACATATCATTACTTTATATTTTTTTTATTACCTAAAAATACTAATATCCTCCAAAGTCAACAAATTTGATAAAAGAGAACAATTTTTCTTAAACAACGTGAAAGAGAGTAAATGTAAAGTATTCTCCGGAACGGAGGGAGTATTATATTTCATGCTGAATGGAGTATAAACCTTTTAAAACATCTCATCCATTTATTTTATTTATTTCATCACGGTTGATTATTGCCGGTTAAAGATTTTGTGAGATGAATGTACTCCCTCCGTCCCACAAAACCCTTCACACTTTCCTCATTTGTTTGTCCCACAATACCCTTCACACCCAAAAAAGGAAAAAATACTTTATCCAACAACCTCAAAAGTTACTTTAATTTCAAATTTGCCACTCATTTTTCACACACATACCATTACTCCCTCCGTCCCGCCACAAGAGTGACGTTTCTTTTTGACACGTAGATTAAGGGATATAATATTTAATGGGTAGTTGAGGTGAGAGAAATAAAAATTTAATGTAAAGTGGTTAGGTGTATTAGTGTGAAGTGTGGGGTTAAGGAGAGAGAAAAAGTTAATTTGTGTGGGTCCCCTTTACTAAAAAGGGAAACGCACCTCTTTTGTTGGGACGGACGAAAATGGTAAAATGTACCTCTTGTTGTGGGACGGAGGGAGTACTTTATACTCCCTCCGTCCCGGCGTAAGAGGGCCATTTGCTTTTGGGCACGTGGATTAAGGAGTATTATTATTTAATGTGTAGTGGGTAGTTGTATTAGTGGGTGTGTGGACCCCATGTTTTATTGTATTAGTGGGTGTGAATGGGTCCCATATGTGTAAAAAAGGAAAAGGGACTCTTTAGTTGGGACGACCAAAATGAAAAAATGACCCTCTTAGCCTGGGACAGAGGGAGTACTTTTTTATTACCTAAAAATACTACAATACCCTCCAAAATCAATAAAGTTGGTCAAAAAGTGCACATTTTCTTAAACAACGTGGAACAATAAATGTGAAGCGTATTGTGGGACGGAGGGAGTATTTAGAATCCAAACGGACAGTACATCTGTTAATCTGAATAAAATAAAATTTGAAAATAAATACAATCACTATACTCATTCATAAACAAACACATACCATTCAAATCGTCCCTAAATTTGTGGCAGTTATTTGATTAAAACATTTACATTAAAATTAAATGTGCAAACGACACATGCTAGTTATAGGAATCATAATTGAAAACCACCTTACCAGGAATCATAATTGAAAACCACCTCATCCTCATTAGCACCCCAATCAGCTGTGCCATGAGGCTTAAGTATGCACTCCATCACTTCTTCGTACTCGGGCATCTGACACACCATCGAAAGGAAGGTCTCTGGAACAGAGTTGGGCTTCTTTGCAACAAATGTCAGTAAAGTCATCAAGCTTAAGGGGACATCAACAGCCATCTCAATTTTCACCAGTTCGTAAGCTTCGCCAGTCTGAAAACAAAATACAATTCATACTCAACAGATGATACATGAGCAGAAATTGTTAATAAGCTTAACAACATCTATTATCAATAAAACTTTTGCTTTTTCCAAAAAAAAACATCTATTTTCGGTCTTATCTTATGTTTCAGTTATTCCTAGAATTAATAAACTAAATGGGATAAATTCATATTTAGTGCCGTAAGAATAACTCAATATCAAAAAGGTCCCAAAACTGACCAATTTAGTTCCATAGGAATTCTTTTATCAAAATATGTTAATAATTAACGAAATATTCTTAACTATTACAATGACCAAAAGGATAACTTGCAGATTTGATTCCACAATTTGCAAAATAATCCCTAAACCCCCTAAACCCCAGTAGTTTAGTTAATGCACGGAAGCATTGAAAGACAAAAAAATAATATAAATCTGTTAATTTATAATAATATAAGTTGATTTAGTGATGATAACATAAGTTGATTTAGTGACGAAAATATTTGAAAATTATGGTTATAATATTCTTATGGAACCAAAATCGGTAGCTATGGGACCAGTAGGAATTCCTACGAAACTAAAATTGAATGGGAGGAATTGTTATGGGACAAATGTGAAATTTTCCTTAAACTAAATAATAATGATTGTAAGGGAATGCAGTACCTTTTGGGAGATATGATTAAGAGTTGAATCCATTGCTTCTTTCAAACATCTGGAGCGATTCCGTTCCGATTCCGTCAGCGTTACAAAAGGAGAGTGGTGTAACGGTGTTAAAATAGTTGATGCACATTTACTAGAGATTACTTAGTGACTAAGATAAAAGATTACTTAGTGACTAAGATAAAAGATTACTCAGTAACTAAGATAAAAAGATTACTTAGTAATTACGAATACTTAATAACTAAGATATAAGATTACTTAGTTACTAAGAATACTTAGCAACTAAGTATTATCCCCTATAAATAGGTCATTGTATCATGCATTGTAAAGTGTGTGTGAGGAATAACTAATTAAACTCTCATCTACAAAATGGGATGCCTCACATCACCGCCCCACTTATCTATCCTGTGTCTACTCCCATTATCATTCTATTCTTTTTTTATAAAAATCCAATATGGTATCAAAGCCCGGTTGGTTCATTAACTGGGTTAAAACTAAGCTTCCGCATATTACTACCCAAACCAAAGCCTCCAAAAATGTCCTATCTATCCAATACATATAAAAACCAATCCCAACCTACACAGACAAAGGCTACAGTGTTGAGCCATCAAAATGAAGACATACTTCATGTCTCAAGGTCATTTGGGAGACCGTTGATAAAGGATACGATGTCCCAACGGTCACAATATCAAGCATGTCCAAACGGACAAAATATCTTTGTCTAATATAGACAAAGAAAACTAAACAAAAGGAGGATAACGACAACTTGGCGATCTACATACAACAGGTGGCTGTGGCAGAATCACTATTTCCCAGGATCAGTGGAGTAAAGACATCCAAAGAAGCCTGAGATATACTAAAGGAGGAGTATGACAAGTGGGTGCAACAACTACATGAAGAAGTGAGCTAAGAAGATCAAGAAACTGGGCAACAGAGACCTAGTGAAAGATCAAGACACTGGGCAACAGAGACCTGGTGAAATATGAAGAAACTAGGCAACAGAGACCTGGTGAAAGATGAAGAAACTAGAAAACAGAGACCTGGTGAAAGTTGAAGAAAAAAGGCTCAAATAGCCAACAATACAAAAGCTCTACCAAGATCAAGGTTCGAGATACTACGAGAAAAGCTCGGATCATCCAAATGCGCATCAAGGGGGAGTGATAAAATAGTTGATGCACATTTACTAGAGATTACTTAGTGACTAAGATAAAAGATTACTTAGTAACTAAGATAAAATGATTACTTAGTAATTAAGAATACTTCTTAACTAAGATATAAGATTACTTAGTTACTAAGAATACTTAGCAACTAAGTATTATCCCCTATAAATATGTTATTGCATCATACATTGTAATGTGTGTGTGAGGAGTAACTAATTAAACTCCCATCTACAAAATGGGATGCCTCACATCACCGCCCCACTTATTTATCCTATGTCTACTCCCATTATCATTCTATTCTTTTTTTATAAAAATCCAATAAACGGAAAGCGGTGCGTCACGCCGTAACCCTGAAATCAACAATCAAATTACAAAAATATATAACATTCCAATAATCAGAAATTAATTGAGGAATTAATTACATATACATACCTTGGTAGTACGCACTTGATGAAGAAACTTCTTGGCGATTCGAAGTTCCTTCATCTTCCTCTCATCTTTTACAGAACGCTTGTACAATTTCAACCAAGCACTTTCATTCCCTTCGCCTTCCCAAGGAAACTTACAATCAATATACCCTCTAATCAAATATTTATATTGCGGACATGTTCGCAATGCTGGCCATACCTTTTCCATCACACAACACCACAACACAACACAGGGGAATTCAGATTCAGAACCAAACCTAACCCTAACCCCAAAATCGATGCCGATGATATATATATATATTAATTATATTATTATATTTTTCTTATTTACTTATCATTAACTTTCTTATTTAATATATTTTTTAAAATAATGTATTTTCTTATTTTATTAATTAATCTTAAATAGATAATAAATTAAAAAAAATTATTATTTATAGAAATTAAGAACAAAATAATAACTAAAAATAAAAATTATGTTTATTTGAGATAATAATAAATAAAAATAAACACATACTCCTACATAATTAAAAAAAATCAAATTGAAAATATATATAAAAATATAAATTAAAAAAAGGATTAATTATATATTATCTAATTAATACACCACATTAAGCATTATTGGCTAAATATAGTGTAAGACAAAAGTTATAGTACTAAAATTAGATTTGAGTGCACCTAAAAATAGGGTGCAACTAAAAATTGAAACTAAAAAGAGTAAAATTGAAAATGCTAAAAGTTACAGAATTAAAATTGAATTTGGTAAAAGATAAATGACCATTATTAATATTTTCTTTACGTATGGTGCACCCGAGTGCACCTAATATACTCTCCTGAGTTTCCGAAAATGAGCTTGAATTTTTGTATCAGCATGAATGCAGAGTGGACATGTTCAATCCTGTACATGGGATTTTTCTTCTTCTTCTTACGCACAATTATGTCTTCTGCTTCCGCTATGATTTCTCTTACCCGTCTCACAACTTCATCATTATGACTTGGCATCTCCATGAATGCTTCACATAATTCCAGAACCCACCCAACTGCCTCCACTAACATTCCAAAACAAAGAAAATGAAAAAGAAAGAAAGAAAGAAAGAAATGATGATAATTTTTTTAGTTAATGTCTCTATAATGGGAAGATATATCTTTGAAGAGGAACTCTCTGCCAGATGAGCCATAACATATTATACACCACTTTAATAAATCATTCAATCATATTTTAGATAATCATACTTTAACGTTCGAAGCACTTTTAATTACTATGTAACAATCATGTTTTAATGCATCTTACAAAACGTCTCAAATAAGTACCATTTCACAAAAGAAAAAACATTGTCATCAATGAATTATACTGTTTTATTTCTTGTGATATTATCTTTTGGTTAACTTGTCGTAGCTTTTATGCTTGAATAATTAGTATTAGTATCAGAGCTACTACATCCTTATATTGATCTTGTATCATTCTTGAGACTCACTAATGCATGTAGCAAAACAGAAGTGGACATCATGATGAGATGATTCTTGTTATAATATCCCAAGATTATACTATTGCTTGAATCACAACATTAAGTTGTACTTATAGGGTAAGGGTGATCGTAGGGTTATCGAGCCGTCACCAAACAAAAATGTCATCATCCGTCTCATATTTAGCTTACGAAATTTATATTGTAAAATAGAAAAGTAAATTTTAAACAATACAATCCATTATTAATATAATTAAAATTTATGATTGAAATCAAAAGCATTAATTGGACGGTCAAGATTAAAATTGAATTATTACTAAATACAGTAAAATTGAAAAAAAAAAAAAACAAAAAACAAAATAGAAGTTTAAGTTACATAACCCCAAACCAAATATCATCTTAGGGTATAGCTGCCCTTTTGTTTTCTACGTGTCAATCATTCAATGGAGTGGCACAAGAAACGTCACACCAAAGTGGCACAGAAGATCCAGACCAAAAAATTATACTATTAATTCATAGCGTGAAAATTTTAAAAAGAATATAAATACAATTATATTAAATATTATATTTCTAATGTTTTGAAGAATATTTTTATATTATTATTAGTATTAAAATAACATCCAAATATTATCATTTATATAATCATCATTTAATGATTTATATTTGTAAATCTAAAATTTATATAAGCGTGAAAATTTTAAAAATATTTTTAAAAAGAATATAAATAAAATTATATTAAATATCATATTCCTAATGTTTTAAAAAATATTTTTATATTATTATTAGTATTAAAATAACATTATATTATTATAAATTTATATAATCATCATTTAATGATTTATATTTATAAATCTAAGATTTATATAAAAATGCAAACAAATCTAATTAATTACAAAAGTTACTTAAATTTAGTTAAAATTTATATAAAGGTACTGAATTCTAAAACAAATTATAAAGAAATTATCTATGTTCAAGATTAGAGTTTGATTAATTAATTGCTAAGATTAGAAAATTGAATTTTATAAATGGAAAGGTTGGTCAAAATTACTCAAAGTTGGTCAAAATTGTGCAAATCATTTTGCTTTTATATTAGTATATAGATAGATAGATTATTAGTATTTTATCCATTCTATTTAATAATTTTGTCATGATATTGTACATGCCCTATACTTGTTTATCAATACCGTAATCACTCGTACCTGTTTAATATTCATTTACTTTAATTATATATACTTTTTATTGTTTAAATTAATATTTTATTGTTTGTTCGTTTGTTTTATTTAAATCTCCTGTTGCGAATTACTGCACGAAAGAGAGAGACAAATCTATGTATTTTAAAAAGAAATACTAACCCTAACTAAAGGAAAAATTGAAAATATCCTGCCGCACATAGTTATTCGTTTATTCGTGTAATAAGATGTAACACCAATCCATACTACCAATCTAACACAGAAAATTATAATACAAATAAATAAAAGCTGGAGTACATTAATTCTGCAAACATATGTATGACTTAACTGATAAAGTATCATGAGCTGTAAAGCCTTGCAATATGCTGTGTATTAACTTTCTTCCTTGTAATGTGTCGTGTACTTATTAATTGTATCCCTTAATTAGTGCTAGGCATTTATTTGTAATTCATATATCATGCCTCTGTAAACTTGTATATATACACTTGTAAATTTGTGAATACAGAAATACATTCTCATAAACCAATTACATCTTTATATGGTATCACGCCAAGATCCTTCCTAATCACCAAGAATTAGCCTACCCTTCAACGCATTTCATGGCTACCACAGTCGTTGATCCTTCTTCTAACACAAACTTCACTACCCAACTCATCAACATATCCCATCACAACATTGTGAAACTCACATCCACCAACTATCTTGCATGGAAACTTCAGATTGAGGCGATTCTCATTGGATATGATCAATTTAAATTCATTGACGGGTCACACCCATGCCCGCCTAAGACAATCACCACAGAAACAGTTGCTGCTCCTAACCCAGAATATCAACAATGGGTTCGACAAGATAAGTTATTATTTGGTGCCCTTATTGGTTCTCTTTCTACACCTTTAATTCCACTTGTACAAAGTGCCTCCACTGCAGCAGCAGCTTGGAATACTCTTGCTCATACTTATGCCCGTCCATCCCGAGGCCATATCAAACAACTCAAAGATCAACTTCGTCGATCAACAAAAGGCTCCCAATCCATCACTGACTACATGAATTATGTGAAGACACGGGCTGAACAATTAGCTGCTCTTGGGAAACCAATAGATCATGAAGATCTCCTTGAAACCATTCTCGCTGGCCTTGATGATGATTATCGTCAAATTGTGGATGTTGTCGAAGGAAGAGAGACACCTATTTCCTTTGATGAACTCCATGAAAAATTGTTGAATCGTGAACTATCCCTCCAACAGTCACATAATAGCTCACTTCAACTACCAGTCACGGCTAACCCAACAGCAACAAAACCTTGCCATTCCTTTGGCTCCCATACTCAACGCCCACCAACTCCGTTCTACTCTCAAAATCAGCAATCATCACGGCAATCTTACCCAACTCCAAACTTTCGTACAACTTCACAACAAGGCCACTCGGCACGACCCTATCTTGGGAAATGCCAAGCTTGTCGTAAGCAGGGTCACTCAGCCTCCCAGTGTCCCAACTTTCAATTGGTACCTCTGTCGGCAAATTCGTCTCAACCACCACCACCGCCGCCACGATCAGCCACCTCACCATGGCAACCAAATGCTTATATTGCTACTGCAGGACAAGAACTTCAACCGCCTTCATGGCTTCTTGATAGTGGAGCCTCACATCATGTTACTGGTGATATTGAAAACCTGTCAATGTATTCAAACTACACAGGATCTGATGACATCATAATAGGCGACAGCACTGGCCTATCCATCTCTAAAACGGGTTCCACTTCTCTATCCACACCTTCTAGAAACTTTAATTTAAATAATGTCTTGTTTGTTCCCTCCATGAAACGAAATTTGATATCCATTTCCCAATTTTGCAAGACTAATAATGTTTCTATTGAATTTTTCCCTTTTTCCTTTACTGTAAAGGACAATCTGACAGGAACGCATCTTCTGGTGGGAGAGTCTAAAGATGGAGTATATGAGTGGCCTCATTCTAATTCTCACCTGTCCGCCTTATCCTCCATCAAAGAGTCATCTCCTAATTGGCATCATCGTCTTGGCCATCCATCTGAATCAATCTTACATGTTTTGTTGTCCCGCTTTGATTTAAAATCTTCATCCACCCGCCTGAATCATGCTCCATGTAATTCTTGTTATTGCAATAAAAGTCACAAACTTTCGTTTACAAAATCTTCGTTAACCTCCAAATTCCCTTTGCAAGTCATCTATTCTGATGTTTGGACATCTCCAATCTACTCAATTGATGGCTTCAAATATTATATGATTTTTGTTGACCACTATACCCACTGTACTTGGATGTATCCCCTCAAAAAGAAATCTGAAGTAGCGCAAGTATTTCCTCATTTCAAATCACTTGTGGAAAACTTCTTTCAACAAAAAATTAGGATTATATATTCTGATAATGGTGGAGAGTTCATAGCGCTAGCGAATTATTTATCTACGAATGGAATTTCACATAAAACATCCCCACCACACACACCTGAGCATAATGGATTCGCTGAACGGCGTCATCGACACATAGTTGAGACAGGTCTTGCACTCATGACTACAGCTTCCCTCCCCTTTTCATTCTGATCGTATGCCTTTCTTACGGCAACATATCTTATAAATCGTCTTCCAAAACCTACTCTTCATATGATTTCTCCATACGCCATTTCAACAAGAACCCAATTATCATAAACTTCAAGCGTTTGGTTGTCTTTGTTACCCATGGCTCCGACCTTATAAGCCTCACAAACTTGCCACCCGCTCAACTCCATGTGTGTTTTTGGGATATTCTCTATCTCAAAGTGCTTATTTGTGTTATGATCCCTCTTCATGTCGTATTTATGTATCTAGACATGTTCGCTTTGTCGATTCTATCTTTCCTATGGCACATAGCACCTTGCACCAGTCTCAATCCACTAATTCCACTATCGATTGGTTTTCCCTTCCTCTCCTAACTGTCGACTCCAATACTTCTCTTACGACTACCTCGGAAGATGCGCAAATGTCAGATTCCTCTCCAGTGCCGCCCTCTCAGGTATCATCTCCATCTACTTTAGAATCTCATTCCACAGACTCTGTTGAATCAGCCCATGCCACTGCCCATGCATCTGAACCTGAAATCACCCTACCTCCCACTAACCAAATTGTCACTAGGTCTAGAAATAACATTTTCAAACCCAAAACAAAGGTTAGCTTATCCACTCAGCTATCTCATCTTTTGGAACCCACATGTGTGTCTCAAGCAATGAAAGATGCACGATGGAGACAGGCCATGTCAGCTGAATTTGATGCATTAGTTTCTAATGGAACATGGGAGCTTGTGCCTCCTTCAAATAAGCAGAATGTGGTTGGTTGCAAGTGGATTTTCCGAATTAAACGTAATTCTGATGGTTCTGTGGACAGGTTTAAGGCTAGGCTAGTAGCAAAGGGATTTCATCAACGTCCTGGTGTTGATTACAATGAGACTTTTAGTCCTGTTGTCAAACCAGTCACCATTCGACTTATTTTATCATTGGCAGTGTGTCGAGGTTGGCCTCTTCGGCAGCTAGACGTTAACAATGCCTTTTTACAGGGATCTTTACCTGAAAATGTTTACATGTGACAACCTCAAGGTTTTGTTGATCGTGATCGACCCAATTTTGTTTGTAAGCTTCGACAAGCAATCTATGGCCTTAAACAAGCACCCCGTGCATGGTATATTGAGCTTCGTAATTTTCTTACCACATCTGGCTTCTGCAACTCTATGGCTGACACTTCTCTGTTTACCTATAGCATGGGTAATGTCACTATCTATGTCTTGGTTTATGTAGATGATATTATTGTGACAGGAAGTGAAGAAAATCAAGTTCAAAATTTCATCGAAGCACTAGCTCGTCGATTCTCGATCAAAGACCTTGGTAGTCTTCATTATTTTCTTGGTATTGAAGTTATACCATGCTCCACGGGGATTCTATTATCATAGAGACGGTATATTGCAGACCTCCTTGCTCACACTAGAATGACTGATGCTAGTCCTGTCTCTACACCAATGGCTACATCTCCTACTCTCACTTTGCTGTCAGGAACAGCCCTCACAGATCCGTCTGAATATCGTACGGTGGTTGGTAGCCTTCAGTATCTTTCTCTTACTCGACCTGATATTGCGTACACGGTGAATAAGTTATCACAGTTCATGCACCGACCCACTTGTGACCATTGGACTGCTGTGAAACGCTTATTGTGTTATCTGTGTGGAACAATTCATCAAGGTATTCTTCTTCATCGCCAATCGCCGCTGGTGTTACATGCCTATTCCGATGCTGACTGGGAAGGAAATAAAGATGATTACACCTCCACTGGGGCTTACATTGTCTATCTTGGTCGCATACCTATCTCATGGAGTTCAAAGAAACAATCGACAGTTGCACGCTCTTCCACCGAGGCAGAGTATCGTTCAATCGCCACAACTGCTGCTGAGCTTTGTTGGATAGGCTCACTACTAAAGAAACTCCAGATAATCCTCCCTCGATCACCATCTATTTATTGTGACAATGTTGGTGCTACACACTTGTGCTCAAATCCTGTTTTCCACTCACGCATGAAGCATGTTGCGCTTGATTATCACTTCATCTGCCAACTGGTTCAAACAGGTGATCTTCATGTAACCCATGTCTCTTCTATTGATCAACTAGCTGATGCTCTCACTAAACCATTCAGCCGATCCCGTTTCCACTCGCTGCTGCCCAAGATTGGTCTCTCCTCCAAGAGCTCCATCTTGCGAGGGCATGATAAAGTATCATGAGCTGTAAAGCCTTGCAATATGCTGTGTATTAACTTTCTTCCTTGTAATGTGTCGTGTACTTATTAATTGTATCACTTAATTAGTGCTACGCATTTATTTGTAATTCATATATCATGCCTCTGTAAACTTGTATATATACACTTGTAAATTTGTGAATATAGAAATACATTCTCATAAACCAATTACATCTTTATATTAACAACCATTGAAAACAGAAAAAATAAACCACACTTACAAAATGTAATCAGATAAGGAATCGAGGTGGGACAAGCCCCACATCATAACAATAGCCCCTCCCTGGAAAGCCGGACGCCCACGGACGGCTGCACTCTCTTATCAAGCACTAGCGGCTTCACTCCCCACATCATAACAATAGCCCCTCCCTGGAAAGCCAAGCACCAGCGGCTTCACTCCCCACATCATAACAATAGCCCCTCCCTGGAAAGCCGGACGCCATAGGGTAGCCCTTTCCGAACTCTTCATGAGGTAGCCCTTTTCTCGCAGAGATCCGACCCCAGCTCTAATACCAATGTTATGTATTCAAACCGGAAGCTCTAACTCCTCCTCAAAACCATGGTTGAGAGGGGAGGATTGACTCCAACTTAAATACAGTTCCACACCCATATAAGGAACCGATGCGGGACAAGCCCCACGTCATAACAAAGGTACCCAATCAATAACTATTTTGGGGACATGAGAAATCTTAGGCCACTCAGAATCATCTCCATCTCTTTGGTGTTCAATGACCTTCTCCTTTAGCCGCGGACACTCACCAACATACAACTCCTTCAACCTCGTGAGGCATCGCGTCGAAGACGGCAGACGCCTCAGCTTTCCGCAAGAGCGAATGCGTAATGTTTCTAGACATGACAAGTTTCCAATCCATTCAGGCATTTCTTCTACTCCAAAACTCTCTAAATTCAAATCAGAAAGAGCCGTTAGATGTTGAAGCTGATCGGGAAGTCCCCGATCCTCGGTCCCCCTGAGCAATAAGCTACGGAGCGATCGTGATCCAAATTTGAGTATTCGATCGACACCCTCCTCATCAAAGCTTACACAATCAATCGTCAACTCATGAAGCAATCTGAACTCAAACATTTGATGATCACCTGCAAAATTTGTCAGCATAGGGCAGTCTATAATTGACAACTTACGAAGAGATGGGAAGCATTGTGATTTCTCTACACTATTCGAACATGGTATTGAGCTTAGATTATGGCAGCCACGTATCCTCAGCTCCTCCAGAGAATTAAGGTTGTGCAAACCATCTGATAATTCTCTCAAGTTTGGACAATTCTCAATCACCAGCGATGAGAGATGTTGGTTGTTGTGGAACAGCAAATCTGGGAGAGATGTCTGCCCTTCTAACTCACTAATGTTGAGCTGTTTAAGAGTGTTTAAATTGGTGCTACATATGTTTGCTAAAGGCAACTCATTATCCATCCCATCAATGTACAACTCTTTAAGGCTTGTGAATTGACTTGGAGCACTCTTCAGTTGGTTGCAGAGTACTATAGTCAAGTATTGAAGGCAAGGAAATACCTTCACTTTAGCACCACTTGGAATCTCAACTTCTGCCCACTCTGTCAGGTTTGGCATGCTCCACAGCTCGAGGCTTTCAAGCGACGGAAACACTAAAATTGTTTCGTCTTGATGGACTACTCCGGCGCTGGAGATAGAGCCGTAGAATGATGAACCTATGGATCTTACATTCCTTAGCTCAGACAAATACAGGGACTTGAGAAGAGGCAAATGGCCTAGAGTTGGGATTTCTTCACACTCCACGCAGCTCGAAAGTTTTATCTCCATCAAGTTAGTAAGTCCCACCATCTTCAAAGTCCATGATGGAAAACTTGATCCTTTAAATCGAAAAATGTGTAGGCTCTTGAGATTTGGGTGAGGTTGAAGGCCTTTCAACACATCTTCATCATTTATTTCACCATATCTGCTTTCATTCCACTCCAACTCTAACTTGGTGATGCCTTTCTTTTGAGATAAATCTGCTTTCTTCGACTCTTCTTCGCCTTTCACTCTTTCAAGATTACAAATCTTTATCTCCCCTTTCAGATTCTTCAAGCTTCCGAGCTCTACAATCCGGTGGCCTTCCCTGTCGCGCACTTTGAAGTACGGTAACGTTTGCAGGGAAGTTAGCATTCCCATCTGAGCAGGCAATCTTGTGTAATCAGGGACATGAAGATGCCTCAAGTTAAACAAGCATTTTACAGTTTTTGGCAGCTTCCTTGGGTCTGCTTTTAGTGTCTGCAAGTGATAGAGTTCACCAATGGAGTCTGGCAAATATTCAATGCTCACTTTCGTCATCGAAACGTTGAGATATCTCAAGTGTATTAGCTCCTTAATAGACTCTGGCAATTCTCCAACACAGGTATCAATCAGAGTTAATGTATGCAAGCTTTTGAAATGGGATGGTATGAATTCAAAATTTGCATCTTTGTAGAACAATGTACGCAGCCATTTCGCTTGCTCTTTTGGGACACTACTCGCCTCGTCTCCGCTCCATTCCCAACGAATGTACCTGGCTCGACTGATCCCATCTGAAGTGTTTGAAGAACCAGAAACAGAGCTTGCTAGGTCATGCACTAGATCATGCATGCTGCAAAACCTCACATTTCCATATTCATCTCTTTCCCCAACTTGCAACAGAGAGTTTTGCAGTAGAAAGTTGACATTTTTGCTGCCAACATTCTCCATATCACATGTTTGAGAAGGTTGAAGGAATCCTTCTGCCATCCAAAGCTCAATCAACTCTTGCTTCTCAATCCATAAACCTTTGGGAAAAATCGAGCAGTACGAAAAGCACTTCTTGAGTGAAGATGAAGGCAAACGATCAAAGCTCAATTTCAATATCTTTGAGATATTGTTCTCGTCTCCTCCAGCATCTGAGAGCCAATTTTCTTCGATCGAGAGCCACTCGTCTCGAGACTTATCACGCAGCACTCCTCCGACAACATTGGCAGCTAATGGCAAGCCTCCACATCTTGCCGCAATGCTTCTTCCAATTGCTTCAAATCCAGGAGGCACATCCCCTGCTTTAAAAGCTCTGTTTTTTATTATGGACCAGCATTCTTCCTCTGACAAGCCATTCAAGAGATGAACATCCCCTGTTCTTACAATCGAAGCAACCTCTGCACTCCTCGTTGTGACAAGGATTTGATTTCCCTTGGAGGAAGTAATTCCTGACCAGGAGTTCATAAAATCATCCCACTTCTGCTGATCTTGATTCCAAACGTCATCAAGAACAAGTAGATATGTTTTGGAACCCAAAGCTTCTAGAATCTTCTTCAGAAGACCTTCCCTGCTCTCATCTTCAACGTTTCCTGGTTTCAATTTTGCAAGAATCTTTTTCAAGAGAATCACTACATCAAAACTTTCAGAAACATGAACCCAAATATGCAATCCAAAGCAGGTCTTTGTTTTTTCATGATTAAACACTTTTCGAACCAGAGTAGTCTTCCCCAATCCGCCCATTCCGACAATCGGAAGGACAGACAGAGCTTGTTCAGTTGGAGTCGCCAGCATGTCAACTAATTTACACACATCATCATCTCTTCCAATAAAAATTGGATCAACTGCGAACGAATCAGTTTCCGAAGCAGCATCATGATCAGCAGCAGGTGCATCAGCAAGTCTTCCTTCAAGGCCAACCTCCACAGCATTTTTCCGAATAGACTCGAAACTCGAATTGATTTCGTTGATCCTAACAGCCATATTTCTGCGATGAATACAGTGATTGAAAGATGGGAAGCAATAGCATGATGCTGCCTTTTTTTTCATTGTGTTGGAGAGATGGTGGTAGTTGAGTTCATCCAAGACATTATCTGCATCAAATGCCACGTCTTGAAGATCTTTTAGCCATCTTCGGACAGCATCGTCAGTGATGAACTTCTTCTGGGCGTCATCCAGCAAACTCTGGATTGTGGCTAAAGTGCTCTTCAGCTTGTCGGCGTTCTTCTCGAGCCCTCGGATTAGTGCGATCTCTTCCTTGGAAAGGTCTATTAGGTTTTGAACGAGGACTTCGATGGTGGCGGAAGCTCCATCCATTTCTTTGGATGAGAGAGTGTGTGTGTGAGAGAGAGAGTGTGTGGGAGAGGGAGATTGTACAGAATCATTTTTGAATAATACTAAAACACCGTTTTCAATTGATTGGTGATTTTTCTTTTTCTACTTTTCTAAAAGCTGTCATGGTAGGGTTAATATGTACACACTGATAATATTATGACTATAAATTTGTATGAATTCAACTTCTTTAATTTTTAACTTTTTCAAAGTATTTTTTTAATGACTACTGATGTGAGACCGTTCGTGTAAATGGAGACAGATAGAAAGTAATAACTTTCATAGTAAAAAGTGATGCTAAATTAATGAAAAATTATAATGCTATAAATGAAAAGTGATAATATTTTATATCGAAAGTGATAGCATTTTATAGCGAAAGTGATAATTATTTTAAAAAGTGTAAAATGGTCTTACGTGAGACGGTCTCATGCAAGACCTATTTTTTTTTAACAATGTTGATATTTTAATATTTTATTTTTTCAATTTTAGTCTTTTTATAAATTTTTTGTAAAACTTAAATGACAAGTCCTGTAAGTTTGATTTTTTTTTTTGCAAAATAAATAAAACTGAGAAGTTAAAAGTTATTCAAGTAAAAAGAGAGAATCAAAATTGGATTCAAAGTTACTGGACCAATATTCAGATTTTCTATATTTCGATTTTTGCATCGGGTCGAGTTATTCGACCTAAATAGTTACTACTCCTTCTATTCCACATGTTTGTCACCCTTTTTTATTTCACGAAAATTAAGGCAGTGGACTCTTTGGGAGTAATATATACTTCCTCCGTCCCAAATTTAATATCACGTTTCCTCACTACAAAAAAAATATTTTTTAACAACCAAATTTATCAACGGAATTCAATCCGTTAATAATTAGCAATGACAACAAAATTGACATTTTTGTTTTAGCAATGGAATGTCAACGATTTATTATATATTTTAACAATGGAATTCAATCCGTTAGTAATTACCAATGGATTACCAAGTGAATCATTATATAAATTACCAACTGAATTATGAGCAACGGATTACCAATGGAATTGATTTTTCGTTACTAAAAATTTACCAACCACCACTTTACCAACGGAATTTTACCAACGGATTCCGTTGCTAATCCGTTGGTAAGCCAATTTAACAATGAAATTAAGGCTTTTACCAACGGAATATTCCGTTGGTAAAAAAAGTTTTTTTGTGGTGTCAGTAGATACAGAGTTCAAGAAAAATCACTTTTTAACTTACTTTTGGGGGTAATATGATATTTTTGGGTAATAAATAAATGATAAAGTGTGTTATATGTGTTAAAAAGGTGATGACAAATTTGAAATTAAAGTATGTTAGAGGGATAATAATTACTCCCTCCATCCCGTCCTTATAGTTACGTTTGCTTTTTGCACGTGGATTAATGAGTATAGTATTTTAATGTGTATTGAGGTGAGAGAAATAATATTTTAATGTAAAGTGGGTAGGTGTATTAGTGTGATGTGTGGGGTTATGGAGAGAGAAAAAGTTAATTTGTGTGGGTCCCATATGCTAAAAAAGGAAACGTAACCATTGGGGTGGGACGCCCAAAATGGTAATGCGTAACTATTAGGACGGGACGGAGGGAGTAGTTGTTTTTTCCTTTTATGGAAGTGTGAAGATAAATTTGGGACGGATCAAAACATAAAGTGTGAAGTTGAAGTTAGAACGAAGGAGTAGATAATAAATACTCCCTCCGTCTCTGAAAAGTCTGCACACCTCTTTTCGGCACGGAGATTAAGAAAGTGATAACTTTTAGGGGTATAATGGTATTTTTATGTAATATATAAATGATAAAGTTTGGTAGGTAGAGATGGTTTTTTTGTAATTAAAGTGTATGGGGAAGGGTGGTTGTTTTTTACTTTTTGCTTTTTTTGGGATGTGCAAACTTTTGTGGGACAGCCCAAAATGGAAAGTGTGCCAACTTTTTAGAGACGGAGGGAGTAAAGCTTTAAAGCATATTATATGTTATAAATAAGAGTTACATTTGTTAAAATAAAGTGTATCAAGAATTTAGTTGTAATGTGTACATTTCCATATTAAAAAAATATGTCAATTATTATAAGACAAATTATAAAAATAAAAAACTGCGTCAAATTCTGTAGGACGGAGGAGTACATCGCAATAATTAATGAACATCCACGAACTTTACCATTTGATGAGCGTTTGTTTCACATTGAATTCATTGTTAGGTCATAAAGTTTTGGATGTTATTAGCCAGGCATGAGCATTAAAATTTTATTAATCTTTTTATTAGTTTTAAGGATAGACAAAGTCTCTTGTGAGACGCTACTTTCATGAGACGGTTTGTGAGACGTGTTAAAGTATGTCGATTATTTAAATAAAGTATGTTTAATGGTTGTTAATGTATGTTTTTAAAGTATGTTGGATTATGTATTAAAGTATGATGTTAGTGTGTTATAATTTGATTTATTAACGACATACTTTAACCATAAATAAGCACACTTTAACCACAAATAAACATACTTTAGTGACGGGTTGACCCGTCTCACATCCGTCTCACCAATAACCCGTCTCGTAAGAGACTAACTCTTAAGGATATTGCAATCCACCTCCTTCCTAATTTCATCCGGATCTTTACTTTTTATTAATGGACTTAGGAGGTTGATAGGTCCATATAAATGCAATTACTATATAAATTTCTTTAATTTAAAATTTTTTTAGGGTTATTGAGTAATATTAACTAAATATATGAACTAAACACCTCATGATGTCTATATTATAGTATTTTCTTCCGTAATAAATAGTTAGATGATGATACGTACAAGAGCATCTCCTGACTAATAGCATATAGGATAATAAAAATCTTTGAATATTACTTTATGATTTATGCTTTCTTTTTAAAATATAGAGTAAATCAGGTTAGGGATCACAATTTGGCTTGGTCCACTGAATCGGCTCAGGCTCGCAGTGTTTGGAGTGGATCCAACTTATCCTATTTAGAGAACGTAGCGGGTCTAGATATTGACCACGTTCCGCATAGTTCGATTCGACATATTTATTTTAGAGTTTGATTGTGATTCACCGGTACATTTGGACAATATTAATCATTAAATAAATATTTACTATAATTTATACCATTAAATATAATAATTATTATTTAAAATAAAATAAAATTACCCAGTAACACATTTCAAACTATAAATATGGGGATGCACAGTATACCTCAAAATCACTTTTTATTTATATATTTTTTATATTATAATATATTATGTGTATGATATACAGGGTGATTCGCACCATGATTTATAGACTAAAAGTTGGGGCAGTGGGTAATTTTTTTTAATTATTTAATTTAATTAATGGTGGAGATTATATATTAATGTTTGAAATCATTCAAATGTGCCGAAATACACTATTGATAAATATACATTTAATTGATTAATTCGAGTAGAAAAAAAGTAATCCTACTATTACATAAATACTAATTAAGTAAAAAATAAATAATACATTATTTTTAATAAATATAAATTAGTAAAATAAAATAGATAAATAATATGAATTAAAACGGGGCGAACCTACCCGCACTGCACGGAGTATGGGTATGAATAATTGCTACTACTCTTCCATCCCACACAATTGCCATCCCTAACCATTATTCATCTAATATCTACAATACGAGGGAGGTTTGTTCACCGTTATTTTAAAAGGAAAATCTGTTCATCTAATATTCGCTCCTTCTTTTATTCTTGAAAGAAAGAAAAAAAACATGAACACCCTTCTAAGACAAGTTATAGTATGAGATAATTGTAAGATACGTCGACTCTAATTATTAAAGTATGCTTATTTTATAGATAAAGTGTGCATATTAAAATTTAAAGTATACTTATAGTGAATAATATTATAACATCTTAAAACTATATTTAATTTCACACTTTATTATACATTAAAAATATATATTTTAACTACTAAAATACATATTTTGCCTATATAATAATTTAACCCGTCTCATAATCTATTTAATATGGGTACCGTGACTCTCACTAGAGACTTTATAAATAAATAAAAATAATAATATACCCCACATTTATTTATTTATTTGCTTTATGGTACGGGTCTACAATAAAGTTTGAAGTAAAGGGGAAAGTTGATTAGATTCCCCCATTTATTTTCAATTTGTTTATAATATAAACCTCGTGCCACTTAAAGGTTTATTTTTTTTATTTTGGGCGTCTAATCCTTAGGGTTTTCTTTCTTTTTTTATACACATAGTTCCACACATACCTACTAATACAATTAAAATATGAGCTCACCCTCCCACTAATATAACTACCCACTTCACATTAAATAATAATACTCCTTAATCCACGTGCAAAAATAAAAAATGCATCCTTTGGGCGGGACGGAGGGAGCATAAGTTTTGGTTTATTTATCATATTACGATTTTGAATATTATATTTATACTCTCATACTTTTTTTAATTTTCAAACTTTTCATTTTGAATTGTCTTACAATAAGTTTTCTCTTTAAAAAGGCAAAATGTCAAACTACCCTCCTCAAATACTTTATTTAAAAAAAAAAGAAAAAAAACTATTCCTACCTAGATCGAAAACTTATATAGCTCATTTCTTTAAACTACATGCAAAGAGTGAGGTGAAAATTATAATAAGTCAATAGGAATATTTTTATAAGTACATATCTTAAAATAAATAAATAAATAAAAATTAAATTAAATTAAATCAAATCAAATCTGAATCCATATATCTCTGTTTGCTAAACTACAAAGTTTGGAAATTACTTTCTGGAAAGTAGGATCAATTTGCTTTGTGAGTGCGCTGTGTGCCCAGGATGTTAGAATGACGACATCCACCAATAATACTGCCATGATAAGGGGCCACTTTATTTTATTATTATTTTTTATTATTTTTTTGATGTCGAGGTTACGGGCTTACATCCGACTAGTCCTCGAGGAAACAGTCCCGACCCCTCAGAACTGCCTCCAGGTAAACTGCGGTAACCACACAATGGATCCCTAGTAATATCTTTAATTACTGCGCACAAGGAGTCGATCCCCCACCGGGTTTCAGCCTCCCACACTGCCGCTTGTAGATCTCAATATTAATTGTTACACCATTTGAAGAGCTTTACTATTAAACAATCAACAGTATGTACTAAGGTGCATGCCTTTATGTGTGCTCTCAGTTTGGCTAATGTTATTTATGAATCTATGTGTTTAAATTTATTTCTTGTCATGTGGTTTGTTTACTTTCTCAGGGTTATGACATTAGTTTTCTCATTACCAATTATCACTGTGAAGAGATGCAGAAGCAGATGTTGATAGATTTTATTGTTCAGTTCATGGAGGTAACTCATCTCTAATGTTAATGCAACTAACTTCATAGCTTAAAAAACTTATTTTGGTCATATGTTTTGTCATACGATTCTGTACCACAAAAATACATGAATATAAGATTTAATTATCGAATTAATAATAAATTGTTATATGACATTTTGTTTGATTTTTAAAAAGAAGCTTCACATCCAGCTATATGTTTCGATGTTTTGATTTTTACTTATTGGCTAAATTTGATTAGTGTGACGAAGTAGATCATGCATACTTCATGCATACATACTACAGGAAGCATGGAGGGTTGTGATAAGATGGAGGAAATGAGTGTTGGAAGTATCAGCTGGAAGGTGGATAAGGTTCGACCTGAAGTTTGCTGAGTTTGCTGATGCATTCTAAAACCCACCGGTGTGGAATAGAAGGAACATCAAGGGTTCGACTTGCTAAGCTAAGGTTCGACCTGATGAGCTAGGTCGAACCTTGATCGAACCACAGACGGTTGGTTATAACTAACTAAGGTTCGACTTGTTAAGGTTAGGTTCGACCTGTTAAAATAGGTCGAACCCTGGTCGAACCGTTTCAGGCAAGTCATTCTATCCTTGGTTCGACCACGACATTCATGGTTCGACCTCATGTACTGGTCGAACCTGTGTTCAGTAAATCAGTTGCAACGGTTTCATCAGTTGATTATAACTGATTAAGTGTGTGCATTGTGAATGGATTACACACGTGAGACACACATCCATATAAGAAGTAGAATGACAGCTGAAAGAATAATAATCAACACATCTTCTTCACATATCAGTTAGATACAAGCTTAAGGATTAGGGTTTTCAGGTGCTTGTATTCTTGTAACCATCTTCTTCATTGTTTAGTGAATTCTTCTCTCAAGAAAGTGGATGTAGGCTATGCCGAACCACTATACATCTTTGTGTTGATCTCTCTTTCATTTCATTTTCATTTTGTTTATCAATGTGTGAGTGAAACGTGAGTGATTCAACAACAAAGTGAGTGCAGTTTATTGAGTGATAATTTTCAAGTGTTTGCTCAAGTTTCACAACAAGTGGCGCCGTCTGTGGGAAGAACAAGAGGTTGCCACAATATCAGATCAGAAGGGAAGAATCATGGTTACAACTAAGTTTGATGTGGAGAAGTTTACAGAGAAAGTTGATTTCAGCCTGTGGAGGATGAAGATGGAGGCTGTACTCATCCAACAAGGTCTTGCTGATGCAGTTAAACCGCTTCCAGATCAAGCAGATCAAGCAGCTGTTGTGGATGCTGGTGTATTAGCTGCAGATCAAGATCAATAGTCCAAGGCAAGAAGTGCTATCATTATGTGCTTAGGTGATAAAGCTCTAAGGGAAGTTTCCAAGGAAGTATCTGCAAGAGATATGTGGAAGAAGCTTGCTGATCTTTACATGGTGAAGACATTGGCAAATCGGCTGTACACCAAGCAGAAACTCTACTCCTTCAAAGTATCAGAAGATAAGTCTATCCTAAGCCAACTAGATGATTTCAATAAGATCATAGATGACTTAGAAAATATTGATGTAGCACTGTCAAGTGAAGATAAGACTGTCATTCTGATGTCAGCTCTTCCTAAATCTTTTGAAGGTTTGAGAGACACTTTGTTGTATGGAAATATTGAATCAATCTCCCTGGAGCAAGTGATTCTAGCAATCAAAGCAAAGGTGCTCCATAAGACATCAGATAATGCAGTTGCAGGAGAAGGTCTTGTTTCCAACAAAAAACATAAGTGGAACAAGAATGATAAGAAGTCTGGTGCTGATAAGAAGAAATATGAAAGAAGTAATCAAGGTACATCAGCAGGTGAAGAAAACAATAACTGTTTTCACTGCAACAAGCCTGGTCATTATAAGAAGACTGTCATAAGTGGAAAGCAATGGTGGCCAAGAAGATTGCTGAAAAGGGAGGAAATCAAAGAATCCATGCAAATCAGGTGACTGAAAATAGAGGTAACAAGGACCAAGATTATATTGAAGCTTTGGTTGTTGTTTCTGGTCAAATGTCAGACCAGTGGGTGTTAGATTCAGGTTGCACTTTTCATATGACATCAGTTAAGGATTGGTTTACTGATTTAAAACCATATCTTGAAGGATCAGTCTTGTTAGGCAATGATCAAGCCATCAAGATTGAGGGTATTGGTTCTGTCAAATTCAGAATGTTTGATGGATCCATTAAGTTGCTCACAAATGTGAGATATGTACCAGGATTGAGAAGGAATCTGATATCATTAGGTATGCTAGACTCCTTGGGTTGTGAGTACCGTGTGAAGAAAGGTGTACTCACCATCATAAAGGATAAGTCAGTGGTAATGAAAGGAGTTAAGAGCTCTGATCTTTACTTTCTTGAAGGATCAGTTGTCACTGGACAGTTGAACACTTCTCAAGAGCAAGAAGATGTTCAGTTGTGGCATGGAAGATTAGCTCATGTAAGTGAGAGAGGATTACAAGAGCTAGCAAGACTGAAGTTATTAGACATAAGTTCAACCTGTAAAATGGATCAGTGTGAAGAATGTATTCTAAGTAAGTCAAAGAGGTTGAAGTTTGGTTCAGGAGAACATACTTCATCAGAGAAGCTTCAGTATGTTCATAAGATATATGGGGACCATCAAAGAATCCAACTATTAGTGGTGGAAGATATTTTATATCTTTCATAGATGACTACTCTAGGAAGTTATGGGTGAAGATCCTTAAAACAAAGGATCAAGCATTCACTGCATTTAAGGAATGGCTTGCTGAGGTGGAGAATCAGACAGGAAAGAAGTTGAAATGCTTGAGATCAGATAATGGGCTTGAGTTTGTTTCAGAAGAGTTCAATGTTTTCTGCAGAGAAAAGGGAATCAAGAGGCACAAGACTATACCTGGAACTCCACAACAAAATGGTGTTGCAGAAAGAATGAATCAGACATTGTTAGAAAGAGTAAGATGTATGCTGAGTAGTGGAGGATTCACTAAAGGGTTCTGGGGTGAACTTGTGACTACATCAGCCTATCTGATCAACCTATGTCCATCAGCAGCTTTGAAATTCAAACCACCTGAAGAAATGTGGTCTGGAAAGACACCTAGTTACACTCATCTGAGAGTAATAGGGTGTCAGGCTTACTCTCATGTGAAGCAAGATAAGTTGGAACCTAGAGCAGTAAAGTGTGTGATGGTTGGATACTCACAAGAAGCAAAAGGGTACAGGTTGTGGTGTTATGAAGCTAACAAGTTTATTGTTAGCAGAGATGTCACATTTAGTGAAAGGAAGATGCCATTGGTTGAAAGGAATTCTGTAGTATCAATTACTTCAGATTTTGATGAGCCTCAGGTGTAACAAACAAGGAAGGAAGCTCAGCAGTCAAATCAAGATGATAACAGTGCTGATCAGAATAAGGAAGATAGCTCTCCTAGCTCATCCAGTTCAAGGTATGATCTAAGTTCTTATCAACTTGTAAGGGATAGGCTAAGGAGACAGATTAAAACTCCAGTGAGGTACATGGAAGCTGATATAGTATCATATGCATTATATGTTGCATCTGATATAGAGAATTATGAGCCAAGAACATATGATGAAGCTATATCTGGGAATGACAATGACAAGTGGATAGTTGCTATGGAAGAAGAGCTACTGTCACTACATAAGAATAAGACTTGGCAGGTGGTTGACAGACCAAAGAACAAGAAGTTAGTAAGCTGTAAATGGATCTATAAGAAGAAGCCTGTTACAAGCAAAGAATGAGGTGTTAGATACAAGGCAAGACTTGTAGCAAGAGGTTTCTCACAAAAGGAGGGTGTTGATTACAATGAAATATTCTCACCAGTTGTCAAACACTGTTCCATCAGAATCTTGTTGTCATTAGTAACTCAGTTTGATCTTGAGTTACATCAGATGGATGTGACTACAACATTTTTGCATGGAAATCTTGAAGAGGATATTTACATGAAGATTCCTGATGGTGTAAGTGTTGAAGGAGCTGAGAATAAGGCTTGTTTACTGCTGAAATCCTTGTATGGTCTAAAACAAAGTCCAAGACAGTGGTATCTAAAGTTTGATGATTACATCACATCAAATGGATTCAGCAGGAGCCTACATGACAGTTGTGTTTATGTTAGGAACAAAGGTGGATGTTATACATACTTACTTTTGTATGTAGATGATATCCTCATAGCTTGCAAGGATCAAGCTGGTATAAGTGAAGTAAAGGAGATACTTAAGCAGGAATTTGATATGAAAGATCTTGGGGAAGCAAAGGTGATTCTTGGTATGCAGATTGAGAGAAATAGGTCAGTTGGTGAGCTGAAGTTGTTCCAAGAGTCATACTTAGACAAAGTATTAAAGAGATACAATATGAATCTCAGTAAGACAGTAACTACACCAGTTAAACAAGGTGTGAGCCTGTCCCTACTTCAAGCTCCTCAAACAGATCAAGAAAGGTTTGAAATGAGTAATGTTTCTTATGCCAGTGTTGTTGGTAGTTTGATGTATGCAATGATATGTTGCAGGCCAGATTTAGCTTATGTGATGAGTATGATTAGCAGGTTTATGAGTAATCCTGGCTTACTACATTGGAATTCAGTGAAGTGGGCTCTCAGGTATGTTAGAGGAACCATCACAGCAGATTTGAAGTTTCAGAAAATGACAACATGGGATAAGGCAGCAGTAGGATATGTTGATGCTGATTATGCAGTAAATCTTGATACTATGAAGTCTCTTACTGGTTATGTATTTAATTTGTTTGGTACTGCAGTAAGTTGGAGAGCAACTCATCAACATATAGTGGCATTATCAACCACAGAGGCAGAGTTTGTTGCACTTACAGAAGCAGTAAAAGAAGGAGTGTGGTTGACAGGTATGCTGAGTGAGTTTGGGATTGAACAAGAGTCAGTTGAGATACATTGTGATAATCAGAGTGCAGTGCATCTCTCCAAGCATCAAGGATACCATGAAAGAACCAAACACATTGATGTGAGGTTGTATTTCATAAGAGACATGATAGACAAAGGGATTGTGAGTGTTAAGAAGATCAAGACAGATGACAATCCTGCAGACATGTTTACAAAAGTCTTACCAGCTCAGAAGTATGAGCTGCGTAAGCATTTGGTTCAGTTGAATTAAATAAAGGAGGAAAGGTTGCTGCTCCTTATAAAAGCAGCAAGGTGGAGAAGATGAAGCTAACATGAAGATGCAAGGTCTAAGGTGGAGAATTGTGATGAAGTAGACCATGCATACTTCATGCATACATACTACAGGAAGCATGGAGGGTTGTGATCAGATGGAGGAAGTGAGTGTTGGAAGTATCAGCTGGAAGGTGGATAAGGTTCGACCTGAAGTTTGCTGAGTTTGCTGATGCATTCTAAAACCCACCGGTGTGGAATAGAAGGAACATCAAGGGTTCGACTTGCTAAGCTAAGGTTCGACCTGATGAGCTAGGTCGAACCTTGATCGAACCACAGACGGTTGGTTATAACTAACTAAGGTTCGACTTGTTAAGGTTAGGTTCGACCTGTTAAGCTAGGTCGAACCCTGGTCGAACCGTTTCAGGCAAGTCATTCTATCCTTGGTTCGACCACGACACTCATAGTTCGACCTCATGTACTGGTCGAACCAAGGTCGAACCTGTGTTCAGTAAATCAGTTGCAACGGTTTCATCAGTTGATTATAACTGATTAAGTGTGTGCATTGTGAATGGATTACACACGTGAGACACACATCCATATAAGAAGTAGAATGACAGCTGAAAGAATAATAATCAACACATCTTCTTCACATATCAGTTAGATACAAGCTTAAGGATTAGGGTTTTTAGGTGCTTGTATTCTTGTAACCATCTTCTTCATTGTTTAGTGAATTCTTCTCTCAAGAAAGTGGATGTAGGCTATGCCGAACCACTATACATCTTTGTGTTGATCTCTCTTTCATTTCATTTTTCATTTTGTTTATCAATGTGTGAGTGAAACGTGAGTGATTCAACAACAAAGTGAGTGCAGTTTCTTGAGTAATAATTTTCAAGTGTTTGCTCAAGTTTCACAACAATTAGTATAGAATATACAAACTGGAAATGTGAAACAAAGAAAAGGTGATGATTTCTATAGTTTGTGTCTCTATAATGAGAAGATCTATGAATCACGGTGTTTTGATGAAAAATCTTTTGGTGAACTTGTCGGAGCTTTTATGCTTGAATTAGTAATAGTAGTGGAGCTATATTCTTATATTCATCTCGCCTCTCCTGAAACTCTATTACATATGACACATTTACCACCTGAGAAGTCATCACGAGTGTGATCCTAGCCTAGGATTTAGAATTTCATGTAGCGAAATAAATTTGGATGTCAAGATGATTCTTGCTTATAATACATAGCTTAGCTTTGATAATTCTCTAGAGAAGATGAACCAAGATTATCTTTTTGTTTGAATCACCATTATATTTTATTTTCCTTACCAATTACTTGTGAAAGGTGGCTCACCGAATGAGATTTTATACGGTAAGGGAGGTGGATCACTTTATAGCAATTCTGTTTCTTCACGTGTAGCTTCAACTAAGTGATTCTATTTATATACCTATGTAACGGATTTAAAAAAACTGGGAAATACAGAGACTATTCACTCATTGTTGTTTTCTGTAAACTACAGGACATCGATAAAGAGATTACAGAACTGAAGTTGTCAGTGAACACACGTCGTTGCTACGGAGTTCCTGAAGCAATTCGTCTGATGACAACCCTCTTTCCTGAAGACACTTGTAACCTTATATCATTGCGGCAAATGCAGGTCCAAAGGGATATAGAATCAGTATCTGATGGATTCTAATTTACATGTGTAAATTGAAGGTAACTAAGATTTATATTCCTCTATTTTCATCTGATAATTCAATTTAGTTATGATCGAGAGAGGTGCGCGCTTCCAGAATATTACAGCTTCTCTTTAGGCTCTGCAGCCATTTTTGCTGCTAGACCAAGAAGCAGGTTGTACTGATGCTCATATAAATGATCTATCAAAAATACAAAAATGTAGAATGAGATTCAAGAAAGAAAATGGTTGGTAATGCTTTAGTGAATCACATAAACCAGATTACATTGTCTAGTACAGCTCCTGGATCCATTCCAAATCTTTCAGCTATTGGCATTATACGATCTGTTCGGCTGTAAATTCATTGATTCAAGGAGAACAGAAGAAATTGCATAAAGCAACTAACGGATCGATTTATTCTATTTGATGTAATGAGTTGTGCAAGGTATTGGGCTAAACAATCAGCCAAGGATACAAGGTACCCTCGGTGTCAATGTATCATATTGATAGGAAGCTGAAAATATAAAATGAAGATTCAGTTTGATTGGAGACAGAGCCACAAAAATGATAATTAGTCTGTCATTAGATGTGAATGCTTGCTTCCATCCAATAAAAAAGATGGATACCAAATTTTACATAAATCTTGCTAAGTAAATCACCTGTGTGGACACAGAGTATGTGCCACTTGTGTCTTCCCAGATCAGAATTAAATGTTTATATAGGCATGAATACAAGTTCACCATCAACAAACTAATAAATAGCATGATTGAAATTTTCAGATATTCTTTTGGCAGTAGAATATAATGTAGCCATAACCTGAATTCCCCAAAAGCTTCTGTGATTGACTGTGTTTCTATCCAACCTTCAGCACAGACAGACACAAGCTATATTTAGTTTTAGCACATTTAAAAGTATATTTTGGAATGAATAGCTCATAGAAGAATTTATAATTACCTCCCAGATGTTCATCTAGAGCTGTGCTTCCAGTAGTGATAGGAACCACTGATTTTCAGCTTCTGAGAGACGATGAGATGTACACAGTAAGAAGAACTTAATCCACTAAGTAGCACAAAGGAATCTCACCTTAAGCAATACATCACTTCCAGCCAATAGTTTTATGATACTGTGAAGCAAGGAAAATAGGAAAATAATGCAAGGGAGTAAATAAAATGTGTAGTTGCATCAGGATAGATTCATTCATCACTTAATGTTGTATATTATTACAGTAGTCCTCAACTTTCCAACATCCTAAAGATTGACTTATATGGCTTCATGACTAAACAACTGTCCAATATAATGCCTATCTATTCAGTTTTTCAAAGTCACAATCTAAGAGCATCCAACAGAATCAACAACGGAAACATATAAACAACAGAAACAGTGGCAGAAAATATTAATAACATCACAAGAAATGATCGATACAAATCAATACACAGCCTTCAGCAATCATAACAGTTTGAGTTTATCCCTCAAATGACAAAAAAAAAAAAGAAGAAGAAGAAAGAAACTGAATTTCTGTCTCTTGGCTTCATAAACTCTGACCCAAAAAACACACTCCATAAACTCTTTACTCAAAATCAGTCTTAATCCATCAATTGAACATGATTCCTGAAAAAAAGAAGGGTGGACTAATATCAGTAGTGTGAACAAAAGCAACCTCTAAATGGAGGTCCCATGTTTGATAAACATAAAAGGAAATTGGGGGGAAAAAAAAAACAATCCAACACAAACACAAAATGCAGGTAGAAAAAATGCAACACACGATTTATACATGAACTAAGAGACAACCACATATGTCATGGTTTTCTAATCTTTATCCTCAAGCACTTTTCAAGGTTTATTATAACATATCTAACATCAAAATTAGAGCATTATTATAATAAACCTAATAATAGTCTAAAACATCATTATTTTTCAGTCAAAATATGTTGCATGTTATTACACAAGTCGTGGAGATCCTCAACTTTCCAACATCCTCATTGTTGAATTAATTGCGTCTTTTTGTTGAATTAATTGCGTCTTTTCATTCAAAGCATGCTCCGTTTAATACATAAATTTAAAATAATGTGCAACTTCAGGTGCAATTGTGTCATCAACCCTCTCCGTTTAATACATAAATTTAAAATAAAGTGCAACTTCAAGTGCAATTGTGTCATCAACCCTCTAAAGTCTTACCTACTTAAGGTTTAATTCTGTAAAATGCAGCCAAGTTAGTTGCATGTATTTTTTAAACCCGTAGAAACCAACTGAAGCACATAAATCATACATTATCAGCCATAGACATATATTTACTAGAATATATCAACAATCATACACCACCTTACAGTTGGAATTGGAACTTCAGCCTGTTTCTAAAAAGATGACAAATAAATTGTTCTCCGGGAACAACTTCAGGCTGTGGAAAAATGACAAATATATTGTTCCCCGGGAACAACTTCAGGCTGTGGACAGATTATTAGATATACTTAGTATAAATAAAAAAATGACAAATATATATTATTTTAATCAAAATAACAAATATATATTGTTTTAATCAAAATTGAAATTCATATGTATGCAGCATACATATATTGAAAGTTGCATTTGAAACACAAAACAAACTAAAGTAGAAACAAATTTTGAGAATTATTCATTTTTCGCAGATTCCGTGAGTTTTTCCAAAATTTTGCAAATATATGACAAAGCCTTCACCTACCCCTTGTGCATCTGTTTTGAGATGTTTTTGCAATAGGTATTGGACTTAGTAGGTTTTTTTCAGTTACAAATCCAGTTGTATCTGAATAAGCACAAAACTAAAGAAGAGACAGATTTTTGAGAATTATTCATTTTTCGCAAATTTTATAAATTTCACATATTCTGTGAGTTTTCCCCAAATTTTCCCCAAATTTTGCACAAAGCGTTCACCTACCTTGTACATCTGTTTTGAGATGTTTTTTTAATAGGTATTGGACTTTGGTAGGGTTTTCAGTTACAAATCCAGTTGCATAACGTTGATTTGGCAGCACGATGCGTGTCCTCCGAATCTTTGAGCAACAGGAAGATCCATATCCGGATGTCTGCAAATTTCTTCTCCTCGTACCAATTGAAATAATAAAATTAACGTAAACAGGAGCTTACAAAATTAGAAATCATAAAACTTAGCAAACAGTCTCTGCTATGACATGTATACCCTACAGTACAGAGCCCGTCCATTTCTCAAGGTTTCACGACTGCCGCTGTCCATTTCTCAAGGTTTCACGGCTGCCCTAGGCGTTGACATCCATTGACGCGTCTTCTATTAAATTATAGAAATAGGAATATAATATTAATAAAACAAAAAAAATAAATAAAATAAAGAAACTTTAATACATACATCTTCAAACCCAACAGGGAGGTTGCCATAAACACCATTTAACCACGCACATGCTCAGTGGAACATAATATTATGCACTCAATGGCTCTGCAATAGTGGCTCCTCTATGGATGTCGCTCCTCTACGAATGTCGCTTACCCCCTAATAGGATTGTAGTGGCTCCTCTACCCCCTAATAGGATTGTAGTGGCTCCTCTACGAATGTCGCTCCTCTACAAATGTCGCTTACCCCTAATAGGATTGAAGTGATCCAAAAATTGTTGGATCAACAACTCCTAAGCAGCGCCAAAACATTAACTTCATAGTATGGAAGTGGTCCAAACAACTTTTCAGCAGGGCCGGCCCGTGGCAAGATTAAAAAATAGGCCTCCAATTTTTTTTTATATTAATAAATTTTATAATAAAAATATAATTCATACTAAAATATAAAGTGAAAAAAAAATTACAAGAAAAAATTATAATATGCGAAATAATTTATCTCTACTTCTTTGATATGTTGACCATATAAAACGAATAATATTAAAATGAATTAGTATAATAGAAAATTAAGAATTAGAACATGAAAGTAAGTATTTTAAATCAGTATTCATAGGAAATATAAATATGATTAGGTATAATTTATGCAAAATTATTGTTGACATTTAGAGGAAGAAATAAAAAAAAGACGACAAATAGTGATTTTATATTTTCTATAAGCTATAAATGACAAAAACCCATTAATTATTGATTCAATTAACGAAAATAGTTATTAGATTGTTTTTTTACATTAAATTAATTTGATATGCATTACATTAAATAAATTTAAATTTTATTTTGTTAATAGGTGTTGGGCTTAAAATTTAATTAAATTTAATAAATATAAATAGATAGTAGTTATTTGACTTAAACTATAATCAAACTCATAATAAATATATATTGAGAATAGTTATTCGCCTTAAAAATTTATCTCAACACAATAAATATATATAAAGGGATATTAAAATATTGAGGCCCCTAAAATTTTGGGATCATGGCAGGAGCCCACCCTGCTCACCCCTAAGGGCCGGCCCTCATCTTCAGCGCAAAAAAGATTAACTTCCTAACAGAATATGGAATCCACAATTGTGTGGCCGTAATATGTAGTAATTTAGAAGTTGATGATAACACTCAAAGAAATTAAGATATTTTTTAAAAAATTATAGTAACTTTTATCATATTCCCAAAATAAAATATTTTAAATGTTGATATTTGAACAATGTTTTATACTTATTGTCTTAATAATATCACTAACACCCATACTAATACATAATATAGTAAAATTGCTGGATCGACAACTCTTTAGCGCCAAAAAAATTAACTTCATAGCAGAATATGAAATCCACAATTGTGTGGGCGTAACACGAGCCCGTTCTTCGTTGCCTCCTGACGGGAGGGTATATTTGGGGACGCATACAAATAGTTCTACACGAGATAGGTATGCGTATATAATTTGGGTAACTCACGTATTTATGTATAATACTTCAATTTAAACTAATAGAACACGCAAATAATATATTAGAATTAAATAATATACTCTATTAGTTCGCTTCAAACAGACTCATTTGCATTTTGCATAAGAATTAATAAATATATTACTCCCTCCATTCGCCGAAAAGGTATACATTTGGAAAGGTATACAGGTATACATTTTGCTATTTTGGGGGTCTTCATCAAAGATATACATTTCCCTTTTTATACTTTAACAATAAATCAATCCGTCTTCCTATGAGACTGACAATGAGTCAATCTATCTTGCATAATTACTGTCTTACAAGATGTTTTGTTCATTTTAATTTTACTAATATTAATTTATTAGTATGTATCGCCATTACATATTATACAAAGAAATGAAATAATCAAATAAAACATGGTCTTAAAAGTCAAAATACAATATTTAAAGTAGAATAATTTTCTTCAATAGACAATGGCGTGTTTAATTCATTAAATTTTAATACGTGGTTTAATAAAATTATAAATGCGATAAACAAAATAGGTTAGGTCTTATACAAGATTATCACATATGAAATTATTTTACACCTCCTAAAATAATTGTCACTTTCGTTATAAAATGTTGAACACTTTCGCTGTAAAATGATATCAATTTTAATTTGTACTATAAATTGTTTATAAAATAGTACATTTTTCATAATTAAATATTATTTTTTATTGTAAAAATTATCACAACTTTTTATCCACCTCACTAAAGCCCTTACATGAGACGCTCTCATATTTTCCAACAAAATATGAGCATAAATATTTTCTTTGATTTTTCATTTATTCAATATATAATTCACTCCCAAGACGTCCCAGCCTAAATTGTATTTTATTGAATCCCTTAATTTAACTAGTGGTATCAAAAGAAAAATAATCAATAATTCTGTATAAGCACAATTAATGGATGAAATCGCTTGCTTATAAAAAGTCAAATTCTTTTGAGATGAAATTTATGCGAGAAAGAATAAATATGATTGTTATATTGACAACATATGTTTATTAATAGTTAAATATATTTTTTAAAAGTATGATTATTGGTAATTAGAGTAGGTTAATTGTAAATGGAGTAGTATATTTTACTAATGGATTGGTCTGTATACGGTATTACCTTTTAACAACTTTTCAAGACTTATTAAATAGTAATATACTAGGGTATTAATTAATTTAATTAAAATAAACAGCTCCTAATTAAATATATAGAAAGAATTATCCTTTGTACCCATGTGTATGGTTGGATTTCATGCATCAATTTTTTTTCTATAATCAATTATATTTATTTTAATTCAATAATGGGTGATATTAATTTGTTTCTGGTTTTAAAAATTATATTTTGGTTTTAAAGTAAAATCATATCTTATGAAAAAATTCAAAACAAATGTGTATAAAACTATTCAATTAGTTTCTAAACCCTAAAAATCCAAAATAAGCATCACCTAAAATTTTTAATCAATGTATTATTTTATATTCCATTTATAATGTATTTTTGTGTATAAACTGTGTTAGTTATACTATATAATCCATATATCTTCATAATAAATTAAAATAATTGCTCTCAGGGCTTAGCTCAAGTGATAGAGGGAGGGTGAAAAGACATTCCAATTGAGTTTGTAGCGGTGGGGCTTTAACTCAAGTGATAGAGGAAGAGTAAAAAAGACCTTCCAACTGAGTTTGTAGCGGTGGGATCCTTATAGTGGGATACACTATAATATATTACAATAATTAGTTTTAATTCCCCAAGGAATCGTATTAATTATATTCATCAATGTATACTCATTTATTAATAAAAGTATTTGGACCTTGCAGCTGTACGACATAATTTGCCTTTTAGAAATAATCTATACTACAAGAAATATGGAAATAAACTTGATCCATAGCTTTGCATAAATATATATATATATATATATATATATATATATTATTTGCCTAATACCCTAACACCAACTAATCCATCGAATTAAAAGTCAGAAGCTTGCTTTCAAGACTTCTTTTTTTGGACATACGACTTTTGAAAATCTCAATCTATAAGAAAACGAAAGCCCATCCATTCACCTATAAATAGGTATTGTTTCCATGCATTTGAACACTACAAATCAAGCAATATTAATTCAAGCTAACATATATACATTGCTTCCATCTCTAGATGATGGCTTACAAAAGTTTTAGTTTTGCATTTCTCATCTCTACTCTCATTCTCTTCGCCTCAACAAATTCACTTGCCAATCGTGGCAATATAATCCCCACAATCCGCGAAGCGAATATTGTGGGGAAGCTTTGTTGCACGCTCACTGGAACATGTCCCGGCACACCTATTCTAGGTGTGGCGGTGCATGCGAATTGCACAAATCTCTCGGGTGTTATAGTATTTTCTGGCCAAACCTTTACTGATGTCAATGGAGACTTTTTCATTAATATTCCAAATGTAGTAGGGCTAGGGCTTTTCCCCGGCATACTTACCGGTTCGTGCAAAGTCACCGTTCCACTCCCACTCGATCGAACAATCTGTCCGGCTTTATCCACCTCCACCGGAGAGCTTGAAAATTCAGGATTGCAACTTGCGGACGATATAATTAATGATCTTATACGCGGTAGTCTTTCAATTAATACGACTATTTTCGACCTAAATAATTAGTATCATCATCATTCACACATCATTTCTTCTCCACTTCTGAATTATATATGACATGTATCAATACTAATTTGTAGTGACTGAGTCACATTATCGACCATGCAAGCTATATATGAATCATGCAACTTGTTGATTTTTTAATCAACTATGTATTTTATATTATACACGAATTTCATACTTGATTGAATAAAGGAGAGAAGAAATTTAACTAATCAAATTTTACTTAATGTGATTAATTACATATGAGTGTTACCACTTTTTTCTAAAGTTTGGAAACTCAACCCTCAATATATAAATTTTCGCACTCCTTTATAAATTTACAAAAAAATATTACAATTGAAACGGAGGCGTACATAAATTAAAGGCAAATATATTCTTGAGTTGATATTAGGTGCACACAAGATTACACCCATATGTGTATAATTTTTTATTATATTTTGTATGCATGTTATTCTATTTTGTATACGTATTTCTTAATAATTGTATACTTTTTTCACACTAAGTTTTTAATTAAAAAAAACTAGCATCTATATGTGTATAACTTCAATAGTGTATACATGTTTTTTTTTAATAATTGTATATTTTTTTACACTCAATTTTTCATTAAAAAAACTAACAATTAAATTGTATACATTTTTGTTTATAATTGTATATATTTTTATTTATATTATATGTTTTTTAAAGTGGGTGCACCATATCTTAAGGTACACCTGAGTACACGGTATAATTAGTCAATATTCTTTGTATTTGAGTGCTCCCACGTTCAATTCATATAGACTTATTAGAGTTAAATTTATTTTGTCATATAATAATAGAATATTTTTTATTTTGTCCCAAAAATACTATTTTTAATTTAGGTCCGTAACTCCATCGATTTGATCAAAAATCACCGGAAAAATTGAAAATTTTTGCCCGGATTTTGCATGTGGGACGCATGTCACTCCTCAATTCTTCCCACAACAATCCTCCCAAAAACATCTGCACACTTCTGAAGGTAACAATAAATAATACAATATTAATATCTTTATAATACCACAATATTACAAAATTACCACTTACTTTTTATATACAAATCAATAACTTTATACTATATGTGTCTTATTAAATTACCTAAAATAACTGTCATTTATTTTAGGTTATATACTTAAAAAATAAATTTTCTTAATCTTAGAGCTCTAAAATATGTTAGATAAGTATGGAAATAATCTATGCTACAAGAAATATGGAAATAAACTTGATTCATAGCTATGCATAATTATAATAATAATGTAAAGTTGCCTAATACCCAAACACCAACTAATTAATCCATCGAATTAAAAGTCAGAAGCTTGCTTTCAAGACTTCTTTTTTAGGAAATACGACTTTTAAAAATCTCAATCTATTAGAAAACGAAAGCCCATCCATTCATTCACCTATAAATAGGCATTGTTTCCATTCAATTGAACACTACAAATCAAGCAATATTAATTCAAGCTAACATATATACATTGCTTCCATCTCTAGACTAGATGATGGCTTACAAAAGTTTTAGTTTTGCATTTCTCATCTCTACTCTCACTCTATTCGCCTCCACAAATTCACTTGCCAATCGTGGCAATATAATCCCCACAATCCGCGACGCGAATATTGTGGGAAAGCTTTGTTGCACGCGCACTGGAACATGTCCCGGCACACCTATTGTAGGTGCACCAGTACATTTGACTTGTAGACGTCTCTTGGGTGTTATAGCATTAGGATTCCAAATATAGTATGGCTAGGACTTTTCCCGGCATACTTACCGTTTCGTGCAGTGTCACCATTTCACTCCCACTCGATCGAACAATCTGTCCGGCTTTATCCACCTCCACCGGGGAGCTTGAAAATTCAGGATTGCAACTTGCGGACGATATAATTAATGATCTTATACGCGGTAGTCTTTCAATTAATATGACTATTTTCGACATAAATAATTAGTTTCATCATCATTCACACATCATTTCTTCTCCACTTCTGAATTATATATGACATGTATCAATACTAATTTTAGTGATCGAGTTACATTATCGACCATGCAAACTATATATGAATCATGCAACTTGTTGATTTTTTAGTCAACTATGTATTTTATGTTCGGTTCGGATCTCTTGTTACATTTTAGTGTTACATCTCCTATTACAAATCGTTGGATGATTGACACGTAGGATAAACTAATCTATACCCTAACAATCAACCCTAGGGGGAAAGGTTGAGATTTTACTCTCCGCATACGTGTTCCTCATCTAATGCGTGTAACACCAAAATGTAACAGAATATCCAAAATCTTTTACGAAAAAGTTATACACGAATTTCATACTTGATTGAATAAAGGAGAAGAAATTTAACTAATCAAATTTTACTTAATGTCATTATGTCACTAATTACATATGAGCGTTACCACTTTTTTCAAAAGTTTGGAAACTCAACCCTCAATATATATACAATACTCCCTCAGTAACAATGGAGTTTTCACACTCCTTTATAAAATTATAAAAAAAAATAAAATGAAACAGAGGGTGTACATAAATCAAAGGCAAATATTTTTTGTATTTGGGTGCGCCCGCGTTCAGTTCATATACAATTATTAAAGTTAAATTCATTTTTTGTCTTATAATAATAGAGTATTTTTGATTGTGTCCCAAAAAAAAAACTCCCTCTGTCCCGGAGAAGTTGGTATAATTTATTTTGAGCGCGGAGATTAAGAAGTATAATAATTTAATGTAAAGTGAAATAAAGTGAAGTGAGAGAAATAATATTTAATGTGTAGTGGATAGTTGTATTAGAGGTGATATGTGGGGTCCATGAGAATAGATTAATTATTTTTGTGTGGGTCCCATGTATTAAAAAGAAAATGTGTCAACTTTAGTGGGATAAACCAAAAAGGAAAGTATGTCAACTTCTATGGGACGGAGAGTACAATTTTTAATTTAGTCTCACAACTCTCAAGATCGATTTTCATTTAAAAATCACCGAAAAATTGAAATTTTTTTCCCGGATTTTGCATGTGCGACGCAAGTCACCCTCAATTCTTCACACAACAATCCTCCCAAAAACTTCTGCACACTCCTAAAAGTAACAATAAAATATACCATATTAGTATCTTTACAATGACACAATACTATAAAATTACCACTTACTTTTTACACACAACTCAATAAATTTATACTATGGAGTATGTCTTATTAAATTACCTTAAATAACTCATTTATTTTACTTTATATATTTAAAAAAATAAATTTTCTTAATCTTACAGCTCTAAAATATGTAAGCATAATTCCTGGACGGATGAAGTATTAGTTTTCCGATAAAAGAATAATGGTACATTAGAATACAAAAAATACTCCCTCCGTTTTGTAAAATAATAATACTTCTTAATCCACGTGGAAAAAGCAAATGAGTACTTATGTCCGAAACGGAGTAATATACTAAGGTACTAATTAATTCAATTAAAATAAACAACTCATATATATATATATATATATATATATATATATATATATATATATATATATATATATATATATATATATATATAAAGAATTAGTATATCCTTTCACTAGGGTACGTGTATTGTTAGATTTTATGCATTAATTTTGTTTTCTATAAAATATTTACTTTAAGAATGGGTCTTTTATATTCCAAGTACATAAAGTGTGTTAGGGTATACATTTGATGTTTGATTTGGGTTTAAATTGATTTAATAAAACAGTGAATATTGTTATTCTATGTTTGTTGTGTTTGTTTTAGGTTTAAGTAGGGTTTAGGGTTGAAGTGAGAGAAGGAATAAAAGTAGGAAAGAGAAAGGAAGAAAAAATATTAATTGAGGAGAGATAATGTATGGTAGGGGTAGGTAAGTGTTAATAGAGTTAGTAGGTGTATATAGAAGAGATTTAAAGGGATTTAATAAATCTAGACCTGAGGTATTAAATTAAACATCAAGGGTACAACATTTTGTTCTAAAGGGTATACATTTATTAATTTTTTAATTTTTTTTAAGAAAATTAAGGGTACATATTTTTATACTAAATGATATATCATTTAATACTAAATAAAATCTGGGGGCACAACAAGTTTTAACCTTATTTTGAATTGGTCTCTTGTATCCCCAAGTGCAAAAGGTATGTTAAGGTATAATATTTTGTTTTAAAGGGTATACAATTAATAAGAGTACAACATTTTGTTCTAAAGAGTATACACTTTCATTAATTCTTTATTTTATCAGGAAATTAAAGATACACATCCTTATACTAAAGAATCTCCCTCCGTCCCATCCTTATGCTTACGTTTGCTTTTTGCAGGGGGATTAATGAAGATAGTATTTTATTATATATTGAGGTGAGAGAAATAATAATTTAATGTAAAGTGGGTAGGCGTATTAGTGGGATGTATGGGCCCATAGAAAGAGAAATAATTAATTTGTGGGTCCCATATGCTGAAAAAGGAAATATAACCATTAGGATGAGATGCCCAAAATAAAAATATGTAACTATTAGGATGAGACGGAAGGAGTATATCATTTAATACTAAATGGTATCTGAGGGCACTGTATCTTGGGGGCACGCAAGTTTTAGCCTTATTTTAATTTAATAATGTGTGATATTTGTTTCTCGTTTTAAAGATTATACTTTTTTATTTTTAAAATCATACTTAAATTTTAAAAACCACCCTTATATATATTTACATATATTAGAACCTTAATTAATATTTTTTTTCTATTTATCTATCTTCTATCATCAACCCTTTAGATACTAATTATTACATTCTTACGAATTACTTTGACATAAAAGTAAAATCATACCCTATAAAAATTAAAAGAAATGTATAGTATATTACTATTCAATTAATTTTCAAACTTAATAAAAAAAAAACTCAAAACAAACGTCTCAATTAAGTTTTATAACTGGTGTATTATTTTTTATATTCCATTTGTCATGCATTTTGTTTATAAACTGTGTTAGTTATACTATATACTCCATACATCTTCATAATAAATTAGAATAATTAGTTTTAATTTCTCAAAGAACCGTATTAATTATAATTCATCAATGTATACGTCCTATCAAAAAAATAAAATAAAATCATCAATGTATACTTATTTATTAATAAAAAGTATTTGGACCTTGCAGCTGTACGACATAATTTGCCTTATAGAAATAATCTATGCTACAAGAAATATGGAAATAAACTTGATCCATAGCTATGCATAATTATAATAAAATCTACTATATAGTTGCCTAATACCCTAACACCAACTAATCCATCGAATTAAAAGTCAGAAGCTTGCTTTAAAGACTTCTTTTTTTGGAAATACGACTTTTGAAAATCTCAATCTATTAGAAAGCGAATGCCTATATCCATTCACCTATAAGTAGGCATTGTTTCCATGCATTTGAACGCTATAAATAAAGCAATATTAATTCAAGCTAACATATATACATTGCTTCCATCTCTAGACTAGATGATGGCTTACAAAAGTTTTAGTTTTGCATTTTTCATCTCTACTCTCATTCTCTTTGCCTCCACAAATTCACTTGCCAATCGTGGCAATATAATCCCCACAATCCGCGAGGCGCATATTGTGGGAAAGCTTTGTTGCACGCTCACTGGAACATGTCCCGGCACACCTATTCTAGGTGCACTGGTACATGTGACTTGTAGACGTCTCTTGGGTGTTATAGCATTTTCCGGCCAAAATTTTACTGATGTCAATGGAAACTTTAACATTAGGATTCCAAATATAGTAGGGCTAGGGCTTTTCCCCGGCATACTAACCGGTTCGTGCAAAGTCACCGTTCCACTCCCACTCGATCAAACACTCTGTCCGGCTTTATCCACCTCCACCGGCGAGCTTGAAAATTCAGGATTGCAACTTGCGGACGATATAATTGATGATCTTATACGCGGTTGTGTTCAAGTTAATGTGACTATTTTCGACCTAAATATTAATGTTTAGTTTCATCATCATTCACAGCTCATTTCTTCTCCACTTCTGATTATATATGACATTTATCAATACTAATTAATTAGTGATTGAGTTACAATATCGAGCATGCAAGCTATATATGAATCATGCAAACTAGTATATAGCTTGGTGCCGCCTTGTTGATTTTTAATCAACTATGTATTTTATATTATACACTATTTCATACTTGATTTAATAAAGGAGAAGAAATTTAAATAATCAAATTTTTCTTAATGTCACTAATTACATATGAGTGTAGACCAATTTTTTCTAAAGTTCGAAACTCAAACCTCGATATATATACAATATACTCCCTCAGTAACAATAGAGTTTTCACACTGATCCTCTATAAATTTACAAATAAATTAAAGAACTCTTGGAATGTAGGGAGTATATAAATTAAAGGCAAAACATCCTGTGTACTCGGGTGCACCCACATTCAATTCACATACACTTGTTAGAGTTAAATTCACTTTTGATCCTAGAGTATTTTTTTATTCTGTCAAATAAAAGATATCATTTCCAATTTTATCTCGTAACTCTCGATATTGACCAATTATATCGATTTTATCGCCGAGATTTTGCATGTGAGATGCACGTGACCCCTCAATTCTTCATACAAAAATCCTCCCAATTAGCCACAATCGCGCGTCATGAGTGCGGAGGTGGAATCGAGGAAAAGCGGAGCAGAGGGTGTGGAGCGAGTGGTAGGGAGAAACCTTAGATATGAGGAGAGGCGGAGCGCCATGATTGCGGAGTGGAGCAGAGGGGAGGAGAAGGGAGATGAAATCCATAGAGATAAAAGGGAGAAGAATAGGGAAAGGGAGTAGAAAACATTCTGTTGTGAATATTTCAACTAAGGCTCAATATTTGACACATTATCAAATTTCAACTAATCATACTACAGTTTTACCCTTTGTTTGTGGTGTATTTTGCCCTTGTGGTTTATATTGTGTGTTTTACCCGCATGATTTGTACTATTTTACTCTAAAAATTTAATGTTTTTTTAAAGATATAATTATAATTTCATCATCGTGGTTTATTCAATATGGGTCAATAAATAGTACGTACAAAACGTATTTAAAAATTACTAAGTGATACATTCACTTCACAAAATTACCGATAAATACAAAATTATATTTTGTTTTTCCCATAATACCTATATCTATCCGTACATTAGTGTGCATTGTTAAGATAGAAACAAAAGTACGTTATTTATACGAATGTACATCAGTGTACATTCTATTGAGAAAAGAAACTGAAAATACACGATTAAATTGAAGAACCTACTAATGTACATTAGTGTGCATTCTTGAGAGAGAAACAGAAAATACGTGATTAAACTGAAAAACCTTACAAATGTACATCAGTGTGCATCTTTGAGAGAGAAACGAAAAATACACGATTAAAACCATTGTTAAGTACATTATTGTGCATCCTTAGAAAGAAACAAAAAATACGCAATTAAATTAAAGAACCCTACGACTGTACATTAGATTGCATCTTTGAGAAAGAAACTGAAAATACGTGATTAATTAAATTTAAAATAGGGTTGTTATAATTATCCTTAAATCTCTCACCCATTGTTTTTGCTTGATTTAGTATACATTAGTGTTCAATGAAACTAGTGTTAAGTGAAAACGTGAAATATTTAGCATTTTAAATAAGGGTAAAGTTGGAAAAAGAAATGGACGTTTAGATCAAGTATTTATTAGTAATTAGATTACACGCATACCTATCAGTAATAATCCCATGCATGGAATTAACATTTATCTTTAAATTTTGTTGGGTTTAGAATTTTTTTTATCCAATTTGTTCATGCACAGTGATTAGATTTTGTTGTACTCTCACATATTACTTACGTTTAACAGGAAAAACATAAATGAAAGTGGAACTGAAACAAGAGATCCCGTTTGCCATGGCATGCATCCCGGTTCATGAAATCCTATTTCTACATTAATGTTTCGATCGTGTTTTATAACTTGTTTTTTATTAAAATATTATACCTTAAATAATGATCAATAAACCCTGCACATATGAAGATAATTTAGTCACATTGATCATAACACGTGACAAATATTTAATACATTATACATGGAATAAGAGATGAAACACCATTGTGGAAGAGGTGATCCTATATTAATACTTTACCTTTCTACAAAGAAAGATACTATATACTCTCTCCATCCCGAGTTTACCTTTACCTTTACGTTTGCTTGCTTTTTACATGTAGTTTAAGAGATATAATATTTTAATGTGCAGTGAGGTGAGAGAAATATTTAATGTGAAGTGGGTAATTGTATTAGTATTGTATGTGAGCTCTACATTAAATAATTAATTATTTAAAAAAAAAATGTAAACTATAACTTGAACAAAGTAAAATAAAAAAACGTAAATCTTAAGTTCTTAACGCTGTTCGGAGGGAATATATATATTCATCCTAAATCACCAGACTTGGAATAAAGATTGAATATTAGAAAAAAGAAAGAGATCAATACTATTGCTTTATAAAACTTTATATATATATATATATATATATATATATATATATATATATATATATATATATATATTAGCTTTAGCCTCTATATATATATATGTCATTAATGTTGCTTAATTGGATGGCACGCAAAGCACAAGCTGCCAAATACCTATTTACACGGATCCTCATTCCTCAATATATGATTTCATATATAGCATTGTCCTTGTTTCAGAAAAAAACACACACGCGTTAAAATAAATAAATAAATAAATAAATAAATAAATAAATAAGTCACACGAGATTTTTTTAGTACCCATATAAAATATTTTGACATCTTGAATGATAAAATTTTTTTGTCTTTTGAATATCTAACATTTTGGATAAATATCCAATATTTTGATAAATTGTTATAGAAAGTACAGACATTCTCATGTAGGGCGAGTTATTTGCGAGACTGATCAATTTATCACTAAAATATGCTTATTGTATAGACAAAGTATGTTATTTGTAGTTAAAGTATGTTAATAATAAATCATATTATAATACACTCAAATTGTTAAAGTATGTCAATAATAAATCATATTATAACACATTAAAATTATATTTTAGTGAGTAATACATAATCCACCATACTTTATAAAACATACTTTAACAACCATCAAACATATTTTATCTAAATAATAGAGATACTTTAAAACATCTCACGTAACTAACGTCTCACCAGAGACTTTGTCTAGAAAGTATATACCAAAATAATTAGAAAGAAAAGAACAAAAGTATTTTTTTAAGTGAGTTCACATAATTAATTATGTTTACCCCAATTATGTACTTATGTTCTATTAGATTTACGGTTTGTTTTTAGGATTAAAATATTTAAGGGTATTATTATCCTCATAATTTTTAAACAAAAGGGTTTACGTACTCTCGCAAAAAAAAAAACACTACAGTATATGATGGGTATATCGAAATATATTACCACTATGAACTCAACAAATACTTATGTGCATCGAGTTTATCCTTTGTAAACATTAAAATTATATATGAAATTACAAAATTACTGCAACGGAAATTAAGAAAGTGATAACTTTTAGGGGTATAATGATATTTTTTGTAATAAATAAATGATAAAGTATGTTAGGTAGAGATGATTTTTTTTGTAAATAAAGTGTATGAGGAAGGGTGGTTGTTTTTTACTTTTTGTTTTTTTTGGAATGTGCAAACTTTTGTGGGACAATCCAAAATAGAAAGTGTGTCATCTGAAAAGACACTGAGTATGAAATTACATAATTATTACTGCAACGGTTACTCCTTTGTAAACAAATAAAATTATATATGAAGTACAATACTACATATAATATAAAGGGAAAATAGATTTTTTTATCCGCTAACTTTGCCCAATTTTGAATTTAGTCCATAAGTTTTTTATTTTTTGAAAATCATCCATTATATTTGCAGAATTTTGAAAATCGTCCATTATATTTGAAAATTTTGAAAATCGTCCATCATGTTTACCAAGTTCAACAAAATTATCCGTTTCAACAGGTCATTAGCAGGTTATTCTAAAAAATAAAAATAAAAAATATGTAAAATATATGTATATATATATATATACTATTTTTAAAAAAATAGTCTCCACTAAGAATTTATATTATACTCTCCTCGTCCGCCCGAAAGAGGGCATTTTGCTTTTGTGCACGTTGATTAAGAAGTATTGTTATTTAATTTATAGTGGATAGTTGTATTAGTGGGAGTGTGGATCCCATATTTTAATTATTTTAGTGGGTGTGTGTGGATCTCATGTGTGTAAAAAAGGAAGTGACCCTCTTTGGAACGGACGACCAAAATGGAAAAAAGACCCTCTTTCGAGCGGACGGAGGAAGTATTAATATTTAGTCAAATTTGCTCCACTTTAATAATGAGATTAATATTATTTGTTTGGTATACGAAAGTAAAAAATGAAAAGTGAGATAAAATTGGTTAAATAAAAATATGATATAGATTAATTGGGGTTAAAATATTCAAATGACCTGCCATAGCAGGTCAAAGGACCAGAATGTTGAATTTTATGAAGTTAATGGACTAATTTCAAAATTGTTATAAAATTAAAAAAGTTAATGGACTAATTTCAAAATGAATGAAAGTTAGCGGACGAAAAAATCTAATTTCCCTAATATAAATGTCATTTATTTCATACAAAATTACTGCAACGGTTACTCCTTTGTAAACAAATAAAATTATATATGAAATACAATACCACATATAATATAAATGTCATTTATTGTTCATGGATAACTGGATAACATTAATTGTCATACATAATCAGGAAAAAGAAAAGTGTAGAAGCAAACCAAACACATGCAATTAGAAGCAATCCAGGAAATTATACACACGTACACACACATACATACACACAAAGAAAGAAAGAAAGAAATAGGAAGCTGACATGATATCAGCAGTGTTTGTTTGCATATGGGCTTCAAAGACAAACACTGACATTTATTTGTGTATAGTAAGTAAATTTTCCCACTCAGGTAAGAACAACAGGTGCACCACTCTCTCTTCCGTGTCAAAGAATATAAACTGAAATGAAAATAGTTTAACCTGCAGGATGTAAACTAATAATTAAAAGTGATACATGTACCTGATCACATAGGCTGGAGTTTAGCCCACATCTCAAGAGGAAGTGATTTCTCTGTCTTCTCCATGAATTCCTGGGGCATGCTTGTCAGCCTGAACCTCTCGAGTTGTATAAGGTTGTTGAGTTGATGAGGGAGCATTTTCAAGTTGCAACATGATCTGATTTCGAATTCTTCCAGACGAGGCATTGATCCTTCCTCCAGTTTTTCAAGATTCCATATGTAAACAACTTTGAGCTGAGGGAAACCTTGTGGGGAGCAACAAATGGCAGGGCAGAGCAGAGAGTGAGCCAATAGTCGAAGGATTTGGAGGTTGGGAAGGTCTCCCAGGGATTCCATGGGGTCAATCTCCAAGGCTGATGCTGACAGCGTGATGTCGGTGAGACTCCAAGGGAATTTAGCAAGCGCAGGAGGGTTCAATCTTCCCAGCAAATACAGAGTGGAGAGTTCTCTATTATTGTGCAGTGTAGTTAAATGGAATCAGCAGGTTCCCCTTGCTTATCTCTTGATTTAAGCCTTAAGGAGTTGAGGTTTCTCAGTGTTGATATCCATTTGTTGACTGCTTTGAGCTTGATACCGGAAAATTGGAGATTTAGGAGGTAACACAAGAGAACACTCGGATACAATTCCTCACTCAATGGAATCCACCACAAGTTCGGAATAAACTCGTTGTCTTAAGGAATCCACCTAAAGACTAAGAGAAAATTAGAAGAAATCCATCTTCTAGTCAAGAGTAAACACTCCAAAAAAATTTATATTCTCACAAATTTTTCAATGCAAATACAATGGAATGAGGCTCAATTTATAGGAGCCATACAAGTACCTAGAAACATCCATACATTAATTACTCTTGCTGATTCATTATTTCCTTTGACCACTAAAACACATGAATATCAATTAAGAGATGAACATGTTGACTTGACCAAGAATAGATAGTTGGAAAGACTCCAAAACTCTTCAAATGCATGAATTGACAGCTTTTCGGATGTATCTGCCACACTTCAGAAAAAAGGCCATAACTCCTTCTAGAAGACTCCAAACGAGTCTCCGTTTGTTGCGTTAGAAAGTAGACTTAAAGAGCTTTCTATCCATGTATGACTCACCATCTTATTCCCTCCCAATAACTGCCAGTAAATTTTCAAAATTACTACAGATGCTGAAATTCTTTCCCTCATCATTCGCTTCCACTGCGTGCAAACTCGTCCCTGAGTTGTCTTCATCTTTATCAGCAATATCACCATGATATGGAGACAAATCAGAGACATTAAAAGTTGCAGAAACACCATAATCTCCAGGAAGTTCAATCTTATAAGCATTCTCTCCAATGCGTTCAAGAACTTTAAACGGGCCATCTGCGCGTGGACTAAGCTTTCCATGCTTTCCTCTTGGAAATCTTTCTTTCCTCAAGTGAATCCAAACCAAATCACCTCTTTGGAATGCAGCAGGCCTCCGATGTTTATCTGCATTCCTTTTGTACTTTTCATTTTGCTTGACAATTCGATCATGCACTTCCTGATGCATCCTTTTAATGTACTTGGCTCTTTCTTCTGCATCCCCACTATAAGAATGAGGGGTTATGATAGGAACCAAATCCAATGGACTATTTGGGTTGCTGCCATAAACAACTTCAAAAGGACTGGTTCCCGTTGTTTGGTTTCGGGAGCGATTATAAGCAAACTCCGCTTGAGCAAGCACAAGATCCCATTGACGAATGTTGGAACGCACCAAGCTTCTTAAGAGATTTCCAACAGATCTATTAACAACCTCAGTTTGACCATCCGTTTGAGGATGATGAGAGGTGCTAAATTTCAAAGTAGTCCCCATCTTCCGCCATAGTGTTCTCCAAAAATGACTCATAAACTTCGAATCTCGATCGGACGTCATAGTTTTAGGAACACCATGTAGCTTCACAATCTCTCGAAAGTATAAATCAGCAATGTTAGAAGCATCCATCGTTTTGTTGCATGGCACAAAATGCGCCATTTTGGAAAATCGATCCACCACCACCATAATAGAATCCTTGTTTCTCTGAGTTCTTGGTAGCCCAACCACAAAATCAAGGCTAATATCTTCCCACGGGGCAGTTGGAGTGGGCAATGGTGTATACAAACCGGTATTTTGAGCTTGAGACTTTGCTAAGTGACAAATCCGACAACGTTTCACATATCGAGCAACATCCCTTTCCATCCGGGGCCAATAAAATTTTTCTTGGATAAGAAACAAGGTCTTGTCTCTTCCAAAGTGTCCAGCAAGTCCTCCTTCATGAGCTTCTTTAATAACAAGTTCTCTAAGAGACCCATCTGGAATGCACAGCTGATTCCCTTTAAAAAGAAAACCATCTTGCAATAAGAAGTGATTTGATGGACCATGCAAACATTCTTCCCATATCTTTTGAAAGTGAGGATCATCCTTGTACTGCTCCTTGAGAATACTAAAGCCCAAAACTTCTACTTCCAATGTGGTGAGTAGAGAATACTTACGACTCAACGCATCCGCCACTTGATTCAACTTTCCAGATTTATGCTTAATGTGGAAAGTATAAGCTTGAAGAAACTCCACCCATTTAGCATGTCGGCTATTGAGCTTGTGTTGACCATTGATATATTTCAAAGCCTCATGGTCAGAATACAAGATAAATTCCTTGCATATGAGATAATGACTCCAATGATCCAAAGCTCTTATAATAGCATAGAACTCCTTATCATATGTAGAATAATTCATCCGACTTCCATTCAGCTTTTCACTAAAGAATGCAATAGGCCTCCCTTCTTGGCTAAGCACGGCTCCAATACCCACATTTGAAGCATCACAATCAACCTCAAATAACTTCTCAAAATCAGGAAGTACAAGAATAGGTGCTGCTGTAATTTTTTGTTTGATGACATCGAAACTCCTTTGTGCTTCTTTGGACCATTGAAATTTCCCTCCTTTCAAACATTCAGTGATCGGAGCCATAAGAGTGCTGAAACTTCTTATGAATCTTCGATAAAATGATGCGAGACCATGAAAGCTTCGTACATCACGAATGGTTGTTGGAGTTGGCCAATTAACAATAGCTTCCACTTTGTTGGGATCCATCTTAATACCTTCATCAGAAATGATAAAGCCTAGAAAGATAAGGCTTTTGGAGAAAAACTCACATTTCTTCAAATTGGCGTAAAGTTTTTCTACCCTTAAGATGCCAAAAACTTTATAAAGATGTTCCCGATGCTGCACTTCATCTTTGCTGAAAATTAAGATGTCATCAAAATAAATAACCACAAACTTACCAATATAAGGCTTGAAGACTTGATTCATCAACCTCATAAAAGTACTTGGAGCATTTGTAAGTCCAAATGGCATCACCATCCATTCATATAACCCATCTCTTGTTTTGAAGGCAGTCTTCCATTCATCTCCGGGCCTCATTCTAATTTGATGATAACCACTTCGTAAATCAATCTTCGAAAAAATTGATGCTCCATGTAGTTGGTCCAAAAGATCATCAAGGCGAGGGATTGGAAATCGATACTTGATTGTGATCTTATTAACTGCTCGACTATCAGTGCACATTCGCCAAGAACCATCATTCTTCGGGACAAGTAGAGCCGGGACTGCACACGGGCTCTTACTTTCTCTAAGCAAGCTTTTAGCCAAAAGCTCGTCCACTTGCCTTTGCAACTCATCGTGCTGCTGCGGGTTCATTCGATAAGCTGCCTTGTTTGGAATAGAAGCTCCGGGTATGAAATCAATACAATGCTGTATGTCCCTCATAGGTGGAAGTCCCGATGGGATTTCACTAGGAACAACATCCTGGAATTCTTCAAGTAAAGGTACCATTATAGGTGAAATCTCCGTCTTCATTTCATTTGCTTCCATCACCACAAGAGCATAAGCTTCATTAGATTCCTCCAAATCAACATCAAATTGAGATTTTGAGAGTAGAATAATTTCATCCCCTTTAGAAGGTTTAGAAACACTCTCAATTTTAGAAGGACCCAACACAACTTTCACTCCATCCTTCTCAAAAGAATAAGTATTCTTGTATCCATCATGAGTGACCTTCCGATCATATTGCCACGGCCTTCCAAGAAGTAGATGGCAAGCATCCATGGGTATAACATCACACCAAATGTTATCCTTATAATTCTTGCCGATGGAAAAATTAACTAAACACCTCTTATCAACTTTTAGTTTACTTCCTTTAGAAAGCCAAGAAAGTTTATAAGGTTGTGGGTGTACCTTTGTTTTCATTTTCAGCTTCTCTACCATCTCATTAGACACCATGTTTTCACAACTCCCTCCATCAATAATCACATTGCATACCTTTCTGTTGGAGGTGCACCGAGTGTGAAATATGTTATGCCGCAACCACTCTTCTTCCTCTTGGATAGTACTCAAGCACTTTCTTGCAACAAGACTCTCACCTTGATCGGCATACGTGATCTCTTCTTCATCTTCACTTTCATCATAAATCGGCATCTCCTCTTCTTCGGACTCAACTTCTTCCACAAGAGAGACAATTTTCCGATTTGGACAGTCGGAAGCTATATGTCCAAGTCCTTGGCATTTATAGCATCGTCGAGTGTTCGAAGTCGAAGCACTAGGCTGATTGAATTTTACTTCATCTTTTTTTGCAGAAACCTTTGAAGGAACAACTTTATTAGAAGGAAACTTTGAATGATGAGAAGTACCTCTATTGGGAACAACATCTTTACTCCCATATCGTGGATTCCTTGGGGCTTCCTTAACTTGCTTTTCCACCTTCATTGCAAGTTGCACCACATCATTATACGTCCAATATGGCTGGAGTTGGACTACGTTAGCAATTTCAGACCTTAACCCACCAAGATAGCGAGCTATGGTTTGCTCTTCCGGCTCTTCAACTTCACACCTCATCATGAGACGTTCAAATTCAGCAGTAAATTCTTCCATGCCTTGCTCCTTTTGGCTAAAGTTATGAAACTTTAGGAAATTATGTTGTCTATAATTATTTGGCAAGAACTTCTTCTTCAACAACTTCTTCATTTTTTCCCACGTCACGACCCGACTTTTCCCTTCTCGAGCTCGTTGTTTTTTAGTATATTCCCACCAAAGTGACGCATACTTTGTCAACTTGATGGCCACCAACTTCACCTTGCGGTCATCCGGAACTTCATGATATTCAAATATTCTTTCAACTGTGTGTAACCAATCAATAAACTCCTCCGGTTGCATCCTTCCTTCAAACTCCGGGACATCAACTTTTGTGTTATAGTTCCTTCGAAAAGCATGATTTTCGTGGATATTAAACCTTCCATGAGACTCACCACCCGATCCATGGCTGCCATGAAAAGGATTAAAGTCTTCGTCTTCAGATTGCTCATCCTCAGAATCATGATGCGACTCATCACGTTCAACAGGTTCGCGGCGTTCAAGACGTTGTTGAAGTTGTTGCACTTGTCTCCTCAAATCATCCAACTCGATATCTCGAATGTCACGTTCACGCCTTGGTTCCTCAGTAGCATTATTTCTACGACGAGGAGGCATGACTAACCTCGGCTCTGGTACCACTTTGATACCGGAAAATTGGAGATTTAGGAGGTAACACAAGAGAACACTCGGATACAATTCCTCACTCAATGGAATCCACCACAAGTTCGGAATAAACTCGTCGTCTTAAGGAATCCACCTAAAGACTAAGAGAAAATTAGAAGAAATCCATCTTCTAGTCAAGAGTAAACACTCCAAAAAGATTTATATTCTCACAAATTTTTCAATACAAATACAATGGAATGAGGCTCAATTTATAGGAGCCATACAAGTACCTAGAAACATCCATACATTAATTACTCTTGCTGATTCATTATTTCCTTTGACCACTAAAACACATGAATATCAATTAAGAGATGAACATGTTGACTTGACCAAGAATAGATAGTTGGAAAGACTCCAAAACTCTTCAAATGCATGAATTGACAGCTTTTCGGATGTATCTGCCACACTTCAGAAAAAAGGCCATAACTCCTTCTAGAAGACTCCAAACGAGTCTCCGTTTGTTGCGTTAGAAAGTAGACTTAAAGAGCTTTCTATCCATGTATGACTCACCATCTTATTCCCTCCCAATAACTGCCAGTAAATTTTCAAAATTACTACAGATGCTGAAATTCTTTCCCTCATCATTCGCTTCCACTGCGTGCAAACTCGTCCCTGAGTTGTCTTCATCTTTATCAGCAATATCACCATGATATGGAGACAAATCAGAGACATTAAAAGTTGCAGAAACACCATAATCTCCAGGAAGTTCAATCTTATAAGCATTCTCTCCAATGCGTTCAAGAACTTTAAACGGGCCATCTGCGCGTGGACTAAGCTTTCCATGCTTTCCTCTTGGAAATCTTTCTTTCCTCAAGTGAATCCAAACCAAATCACCTCTTTGGAATGCAGCAGGCCTCCGATGTTTATCTGCATTCCTTTTGTACTTTTCATTTTGCTTGACAATTCGATCATGCACTTCCTGATGCATCCTTTTAATGTACTTGGCTCTTTCTTCTGCATCCCCACTATAAGAATGAGGGGTTATGATAGGAACCAAATCCAATGGACTATTTGGGTTGCTGCCATAAACAACTTCAAAAGGACTGGTTCCCGTTGTTTGGTTTCGGGAGCGATTATAAGCAAACTCCGCTTGAGCAAGCACAAGATCCCATTGACGAATGTTGGAACGCACCAAGCTTCTTAAGAGATTTCCAACAGATCTATTAACAACCTCAGTTTGACCATCCGTTTGAGGATGATGAGAGGTGCTAAATTTCAAAGTAGTCCCCATCTTCCGCCATAGTGTTCTCCAAAAATGACTCATAAACTTCGAATCTCGATCGGACGTCATAGTTTTAGGAACACCATGTAGCTTCACAATCTCTCGAAAGTATAAATCAGCAATGTTAGAAGCATCCATCGTTTTGTTGCATGGCACAAAATGCGCCATTTTGGAAAATCGATCCACCACCACCATAATAGAATCCTTGTTTCTCTGAGTTCTTGGTAGCCCAACCACAAAATCAAGGCTAATATCTTCCCACGGGGCAGTTGGAGTGGGCAATGGTGTATACAAACCGGTATTTTGAGCTTGAGACTTTGCTAAGTGACAAATCCGACAACGTTTCACATATCGAGCAACATCCCTTTCCATCCGGGGCCAATAAAATTTTTCTTGGATAAGAAACAAGGTCTTGTCTCTTCCAAAGTGTCCAGCAAGTCCTCCTTCATGAGCTTCTTTAATAACAAGTTCTCTAAGAGACCCATCTGGAATGCACAGCTGATTCCCTTTAAAAAGAAAACCATCTTGCAATAAGAAGTGATTTGATGGACCATGCAAACATTCTTCCCATATCTTTTGAAAGTGAGGATCATCCTTGTACTGCTCCTTGAGAATACTAAAGCCCAAAACTTCTACTTCCAATGTGGTGAGTAGAGAATACTTACGACTCAACGCATCCGCCACTTGATTCAACTTTCCAGATTTATGCTTAATGTGGAAAGTATAAGCTTGAAGAAACTCCACCCATTTAGCATGTCGGCTATTGAGCTTGTGTTGACCATTGATATATTTCAAAGCCTCATGGTCAGAATACAAGATAAATTCCTTGCATATGAGATAATGACTCCAATGATCCAAAGCTCTAATAATAGCATAGAACTCCTTATCATATGTAGAATAATTCATCCGACTTCCATTCAGCTTTTCACTAAAGAATGCAATAGGCCTCCCTTCTTGGCTAAGCACGGCTCCAATACCCACATTTGAAGCATCACAATCAACCTCAAATAACTTCTCAAAATCAGGAAGTACAAGAATAGGTGCTGCTGTAATTTTTTGTTTGATGACATCGAAACTCCTTTGTGCTTCTTTGGACCATTGAAATTTCCCTCCTTTCAAACATTCAGTGATCGGAGCCATAAGAGTGCTGAAACTTCTTATGAATCTTCGATAAAATGATGCGAGACCATGAAAGCTTCGTACATCACGAATGGTTGTTGGAGTTGGCCAATTAACAATAGCTTCCACTTTGTTGGGATCCATCTTAATACCTTCATCAGAAATGATAAAGCCTAGAAAGATAAGGCTTTTGGAGAAAAACTCACATTTCTTCAAATTGGCGTAAAGTTTTTCTACCCTTAAGATGCCAAAAACTTTATAAAGATGTTCCCGATGCTGCACTTCATCTTTGCTGAAAATTAAGATGTCATCAAAATAAATAACCACAAACTTACCAATATAAGGCTTGAAGACTTGATTCATCAACCTCATAAAAGTACTTGGAGCATTTGTAAGTCCAAATGGCATCACCATCCATTCATATAACCCATCTCTTGTTTTGAAGGCAGTCTTCCATTCATCTCCGGGCCTCATTCTAATTTGATGATAACCACTTCGTAAATCAATCTTCGAAAAAATTGATGCTCCATGTAGTTGGTCCAAAAGATCATCAAGGCGAGGGATTGGAAATCGATACTTGATTGTGATCTTATTAACTGCTCGACTATCAGTGCACATTCGCCAAGAACCATCATTCTTCGGGACAAGTAGAGCCGGGACTGCACACGGGCTCTTACTTTCTCTAAGCAAGCTTTTAGCCAAAAGCTCGTCCACTTGCCTTTGCAACTCATCGTGCTGCTGCGGGTTCATTCGATAAGCTGCCTTGTTTGGAATAGAAGCTCCGGGTATGAAATCAATACAATGCTGTATGTCCCTCATAGGTGGAAGTCCCGATGGGATTTCACTAGGAACAACATCCTGGAATTCTTCAAGTAAAGGTACCATTATAGGTGAAATCTCCGTCTTCATTTCATTTGCTTCCATCACCACAAGAGCATAAGCTTCATTAGATTCCTCCAAATCAACATCAAATTGAGATTTTGAGAGTAGAATAATTTCATCCCCTTTAGAAGGTTTAGAAACACTCTCAATTTTAGAAGGACCCAACACAACTTTCACTCCATCCTTCTCAAAAGAATAAGTATTCTTGTATCCATCATGAGTGACCTTCCGATCATATTGCCACGGCCTTCCAAGAAGTAGATGGCAAGCATCCATGGGTATAACATCACACCAAATGTTATCCTTATAATTCTTGCCGATGGAAAAATTAACTAAACACCTCTTATCAACTTTTAGTTTACTTCCTTTAGAAAGCCAAGAAAGTTTATAAGGTTGTGGGTGTACCTTTGTTTTCATTTTCAGCTTCTCTACCATCTCATTAGACACCATGTTTTCACAACTCCCTCCATCAATAATCACATTGCATACCTTTCTGTTGGAGGTGCACCGAGTGTGAAATATGTTATGCCGCAACCACTCTTCTTCCTCTTGGATAGTACTCAAGCACTTTCTTGCAACAAGACTCTCACCTTGATCGGCATACGTGATCTCTTCTTCATCTTCACTTTCATCATAAATCGGCATCTCCTCTTCTTCGGACTCAACTTCTTCCACAAGAGAGACAATTTTCCGATTTGGACAGTCGGAAGCTATATGTCCAAGTCCTTGGCATTTATAGCATCGTCGAGTGTTCGAAGTCGAAGCACTAGGCTGATTGAATTTTACTTCATCTTTTTTTGCAGAAACCTTTGAAGGAACAACTTTATTAGAAGGAAACTTTGAATGATGAGAAGTACCTCTATTGGGAACAACATCTTTACTCCCATATCGTGGATTCCTTGGGGCTTCCTTAACTTGCTTTTCCACCTTCATTGCAAGTTGCACCACATCATTATACGTCCAATATGGCTGGAGTTGGACCACGTTAGCAATTTCAGACCTTAACCCACCAAGATAGCGAGCTATGGTTTGCTCTTCCGGCTCTTCAACTTCACACCTCATCATGAGACGTTCAAATTCAGCAGTAAATTCTTCCATGCCTTGCTCCTTTTGGCTAAAGTTATGAAACTTTAGGAAATTATGTTGTCTATAATTATTTGGCAAGAACTTCTTCTTCAACAACTTCTTCATTTTTTCCCACGTCACGACCCGACTTTTCCCTTCTCGAGCTCGTTGTTTTTTAGTATATTCCCACCAAAGTGACGCATACTTTGTCAACTTGATGGCCACCAACTTCACCTTGCGGTCATCCGGAACTTCATGATATTCAAATATTCTTTCAACTGTGTGTAACCAATCAATAAACTCCTCCGGTTGCATCCTTCCTTCAAACTCCGGGACATCAACTTTTGTGTTATAGTTCCTTCGAAAAGCATGATTTTCGTGGATATTAAACCTTCCATGAGACTCACCACCCGATCCATGGCTGCCATGAAAAGGATTAAAGTCTTCGTCTTCAGATTGCTCATCCTCAGAATCATGATGCGACTCATCACGTTCAACAGGTTCGCGGCGTTCAAGACGTTGTTGAAGTTGTTGCACTTGTCTCCTCAAATCATCCAACTCGATATCTCGAATGTCACGTTCACGCCTTGGTTCCTCAGTAGCATTATTTCTACGACGAGGAGGCATGACTAACCTCGGCTCTGGTACCACTTTGATACCGGAAAATTGGAGATTTAGGAGGTAACACAAGAGAACACTCGGATACAATTCCTCACTCAATGGAATCCACCACAAGTTCGGAATAAACTCGTCGTCTTAAGGAATCCACCTAAAGACTAAGAGAAAATTAGAAGAAATCCATCTTCTAGTCAAGAGTAAACACTCCAAAAAGATTTATATTCTCACAAATTTTTCAATACAAATACAATGGAATGAGGCTCAATTTATAGGAGCCATACAAGTACCTAGAAACATCCATACATTAATTACTCTTGCTGATTCATTATTTCCTTTGACCACTAAAACACATGAATATCAATTAAGAGATGAACATGTTGACTTGACCAAGAATAGATAGTTGGAAAGACTCCAAAACTCTTCAAATGCATGAATTGACAGCTTTTCGGATGTATCTGCCACACTTCAGAAAAAAGGCCATAACTCCTTCTAGAAGACTCCAAACGAGTCTCCGTTTGTTGCGTTAGAAAGTAGACTTAAAGAGCTTTCTATCCATGTATGACTCACCATCAGATTCCCTCCCAATAACTGCCAGTAAATTTTCAAAATTACTACAGATGCTAAAATTCTTTCCCTCATCAGAGCTGTTTGGAGATTTCAGAGGATGAGGTAGAACTAGGAGCGCATGACAATCCTAGTTTCTCGAGTTCATGCGAATTGTCTAATCCTCCTTCCACATGGGTATTCTCATCTATGAAAGCACCCCACAGTGTTTCCAGCCAATATAAAGATTGAGATAATTTGGATAAGGGGAGAGGAGGAAACCTGGTGCTATAAGCCTCGCTCAAGTACAAATGTTTGAGATGCCTCATTCTCCATATTGGTGTAGGAAGAACACTAATGTATGTGTGCTTTATATCTAGTACTTGGAGTTTCAGAAACTTGTTCACAAATCAGGAAGATGCTGCAGGTATGTCCACCTCAACCCCAGATACTCCAAACGAGTTAGTTTGGAGAGTGAGTTTGGCAACTTAGGCCTGAATACCCCCTCCAGATCAAGAGACTTTAGCCACTCGAATCGCCCACCTAAAACACACTTATGGAGGAGATCACCAATGTCCTCCCCTGGCTTGCTTCCCTCTCGAGTATCTAACGACACAAACAAGCCTACATTCCCATAATTTGAGATATTAAAGGAGTCACCAGCATGATGCACAACCCGACGTGCAACCCCTGTGCGACTCTTGAAGAAGTGAGCTTTATGGGCTTCCTCCAACCACTTATCCCTCGTGCCTGGCTTCAGCGAACAAGCCTGCACTTCTCCGTTGATCTTTTTCTTTGTGACAACCACCACGCCCAGATGTATTAGCATATTAAGCAATTCCCCAAGAGTAAAATATGGAGCATTTATGAAATTAAAATTTTGCGGTACGAAAGGTTCTGCAGACCACAAGGCCATCAATCTTCTTGTGGGCAGTTGAAAGTCTGCAGGAAATAATAGAAAGTACTACCTCCGTCCCACAATTTCGTTCACCTTTCTACATTTGTCCGTCCCACAATTTTGTTCACAACCTAAAAATGGTAAACATCACTTTATCCAACAACCTCAAAAGTTACTTTAATTTCAAATTTGCCACTCCTTTATTCACACACATATCATTACTTTATATTTTTTTATTACCTAAAAATACTATTATACCCTCTAAAGTCAACAAATTTGGTCAAAAAGAACACTTTTCTTAAACAACGTGGAACAGTAAACGTGACTCTAATTCCGGGACGGAGGGAGTAATAGATAAGTAGCCAGGAACATCACCTCCTGTTGCTGCCAAAGGCCTTTCCGGCAAACCTGGGCTGCCAGACGTGAGTTCCTCAAAAAAACCTTGAAGTTTTAGTATCAGCATGAATGCAGAGTGGACATGTTTAATCCTGTGCATGAGATTTTTCTTCAACTTCTTACACAAAAATTGCACAATTATATCTTCTGCTTCCGCAATGCTTTCTTTTAGCCTTGTCACAACTTCATCTTCATCAGGATGTAGCATCCTCATCGCTCCACGTAATTCCAGCTGCCACCCAACACTCTCCACCATCTCCTCTAATATTCCGACAGCCCACTTCCACCTTCCCGAAACTGCAAATTTTATCCACACACACTCCCACTTCATTCTCCAAACTGCTTTCTCACCTTTTTATTTGACTTTATTGAAAAAAAACACCGCACTTATCACTGTTCATCTTATATTCCACCTTCTATTCACCAACTCTTGCTTCTTACTTTTAGCGTGCTTTTGCTTAACTCATTAATTCACGAATCTTTAAAATTAAAACACACTCTCTCTATAACAATTAACTTTTTTTTTTATTTTAAAAATTTGAAATAAAATACTGAGACAATTACTATTAAATACAATACATCTCCTATTATTCCACGATAATTTTTCATTTTGTGTTAATTTTTGTAGCTAAAAATTTACCAACGCAAAATTTCCAACACATTTCGTTGTTTCCTTTAACAATAAAATTAAGATTTTACCAACATTCATTAATAAAATACAATTTTTTTATATTGAAATAATTAATTATCTATTTGGAGAAGCAAACTTCAAGATTAGTTGGGTGTGATCAACAGGTGATCTTTTCTCTAAAATAGAAAGCTATATGCCTTCCTTAATTTGGTTTTGCCTGGGAATAACTTCACATACATGACTACTGTCTCTATACATGCGATTTTGCTTGATTGAATGGCACGCAAAGCACATGCTCATATGCTTCTTTTGTTGGGAATATAAACAATGTACGGCTGTATATATAATCTTAATATATAATTTATTTTAAATATTTATTAAATATAATTTGTGTTTTTAAAATTATATAGTTATCATATAATTACCCTAGTGTAAGCTAAAAATAAAAATAAAAAATCACATAAACCTCACAAAAGTCATCAATGTTAAATCCCAAAAACAAGTCAACAAAAACTAAGATAGAATTGGCAATGGTAGTGGAGAATCTCCTTCCTGTGACAAATCGTAACCAACTCTAAGCTAGAAATAGAATATTCTTTACCCTCCCTCCAAGTGATATATAGGTGGGCTTAGTTATCGTTGGGCCTCCAATATTATTAACTGATGTTTTTATGTTTGGGCTGAGGAAGATTCTGCAAGAGCCCATGAGTTGAGTTGTATGACATTGCTCACTAAGCTGTTCATGTGGGGTTGAAGTGGTCTCTAGTGATGAAAACAGATAGGATACCCACTTATTTTGAGTATCTGAATTCAAATTCACATCCGTTTAAATATTTAATTATCAGTATTTTATCAATTTTAATTAAAAATTTTATTATGATACTGTACCTGTCGTATACCCGTTTATTGATTACGAAAAATTATCCGTACCCATTTAATATTCATTATTTATTTACTTTATTTATATTTATTTTTATTGTTTAAATTAATGTTTTATTAAAAATTATAAAAATTTACTAAAATTAAAAAGTTAAGTTTCATATTGAAATTGATATAAAAGAATTAAAATTAAAAATATACATGAGAAAAACCAAAAATTATAGGAGCAAAATTGATATTATGTGATTATGTCAGTATTTTAATATTTTGTTACATTTCTTGTTCCGAATCATTGCATGAATAGTACGTACACGATGTAAAATCTATACCCTAAAAAAAAATATTAACCCTAAAGGTAAAATTGAAAATATTCTACCACACATGTATCACTCGTACAAAAGGAGATGTGCACCAATCCATACCACTAATACAACAACGCGCTACACAAAAAATACTAATACAAATAAATACTGGAGTACATTAATTTTGGGCTGAGGGAGTATATTCAAGAGAAGATTCCCACAGCTAAAATTCTCACTAATAATTATAGTTTGCAAACACAGCGTATGACTTAACATGCATTGAAAACATAAAAAATAAACCATACTTACAAAATGTGATCAGATCTAATATGTTCCCAATCAATAACTATTTTGGGGACATGAGAAATCTTAGGCCACTCAGAATCATCTCCTCCATCTCTTTGCTGTTCAATGATCTTCTCTTTTAGCCTCGGACACTCATCAACATACAACTCCTTCAACCTCGTGAGGCGTCGAGTCGACGAAGACAAACGCCTCAGCTTTCCGCAAGAGCGAATGCGTAATGTTTCTAGACATGACAAGTTTCCAATCCATTCAGGCATTTCTTCTACTCCAAAACTCTCTAAATTCAAATCAGAAAGAGCAGTTAGATATTGAAGCTGATCGGGGAGTCCCCGATCCTCTGTTCCCCTGAGCAATAAGCTACGGAGCGATTGTGATCCAAATTTGAGTATTCGATCAACACCCTCCTCATCAAAGCTTACACAATCAATCGTCAACTCATGAAGCAATCTGAACTCAAACATTTGATGATCACCTGCAAAATTTGTCAGCATAGGGCAGTCTATAATTGACAACCTACGAAGAGATGGGAAGCATTGTGGTATCTCTACACTATTCGAACATGGTATTGAGCTTAGATTATGGCAGCCACGTATCCTCAGCTCCTCCAAAGAATTAAGGTTGTGCAGACCATCGGGTAATTCTCTCAAGTTTGGACAATTCTCAATCACCAGCGATGAGAGATGTTGGTTGTTGTGAAACAGCCAATCTGGGAGAGATGTCAGCCCTTCTACCTCTCTAATATTGAGCTGATTAAGAGTGTTTAAATTGGTACTATATATGTTTGCTAAAGGCAACTCATTATCCATCCCATCAATGTACAACTCTTTAAGGCTTGTGAACTGACTTGGAGCACTCCTCAGTTGGTTGCAGAGTACTATAGTCAAGTATTCAAGGCAAGGAAATACCTTCACTTTAGCACCACTTGGAATCTCAACTTCTGCCCAATCTGTCAGGTTCGGCATGCTCCACAGCTCGAGGCTTTCAAGCGACGGAAACACAAAAATTGTTTCGTCTTGATGGACTACTCCGGCATTGGAGATGCAGCTGTAGAATGAAGAACCTATGGATCTTACATTGTTCAGCTCAGACAAATAGAGGGACTTGAGAAGAGGCAAATGGCCTAGAGTTGGGATTTCTTCACACTCCACGCAGCTCGAAAGTTTTATTTCCATCAAGCTAGTAAGTCCCACCATCTTCAAAGTCCATGATGGAAAACTTGATCCTTTAAATCGAAAAATGTGTAGGCTCTTCAGATTTGGGTGAGGTTGGAGGCCTTTCAACACATCTTCATCATTTATTTCACCATCTCTGCTTTCATCCCACTCCAACTCCAACTTGGTGATGCCTTTCTTTTGAGACAAATCTGCTTTCTTCGACTCTTCTTCGCTTTTCACTCTTTCAAGATTACAAATCTTTAGCTCCCCTTTCAGATTCTTCAAGCTTCCGAGCTCTACAATCCGGTGGCCTTCCTTGTCACGTACTTTAAAGTACGGTAACGTTTGCAGAGAAGTCAGCATTCCCATTTGAGCAGGCAATCTTGTGTAATCAGGTACATGAAGATGCCTCAAGTTAAACAAGCATTTTACTGTTTTTGGAAGCTTCTTTGGGTCTGCTTTTAGTGTCTGCAAGTGATAGAGTTCACCAATGGAATCTGGCAAATGCTCAATGCTCACTTTCGTCATCAAACGTTGAGATATCTCAAGTGTATTAGCTCCTTGATTGACTCTGGCAATTCTTCAACACACGTATCAATCAGAGTTAATGTATGCAAGCTTTTGAAATGGGATGGTATGAATTCAAAATATGCATCTTTGTAGAACAATGTACGCAGCCATTTCGCTTGCTCTTTTGGGATACTACTAGCCTCGTCTCCATTCCGTTCCCAACGAACATACCTGGCTCGACCGATCCCATCTGAAATGTTTGAAGAACCAGAAACAGAGCTTGCTAGGTCATTCACTAGATCATGCATGCTGCAAAACCTCACATTTGCATATTCATCTCTTTCCCCAACTTGCAACAGAGAGTTTTGCAGTAGAAAGTTGACATTTTTGCTGCCAACATTCTCCATATCACATGTTTGAGAAGGTTGAAGAAATCCTTCAGCCATCCAAAGCTCAATCAACTCTTGCTTCTCAATCCATAAACCTTTGGGAAAAATCGAGCAGTACGAAAAGCACTTCTTGAGTGAAGACGAAGGCAAACGATCAAAGCTCAATTTCAATATCTTACAGATATTGTTTTCGTCTCCCCCAGCATCTGAGAGCCAGTTTTCTTCGATTGAGAGCCACTCATCTCGAGACTTATCGCGCAGCACTCCTCCAACAACATTGGCAGCTAACGGCAAACCTCCACATCTTCCCGCAATGCTTGTTCCAATTGCTTCAAATCCAGGAGGCACATCCCCTGCTTTAAAAGCTCTGTCTTTGATTATGGACCAGCATTCTTCCACTGACAAGCCATTCAAGAGATGAACATCCCCTGTTCTTACAATCGAACCAACCTCTGCACTCCTCGTTGTGACAAGGATTTGATTTCCCTTGGAGGAAGTAATTCCCGACCAGGAGTTCATAAAATCATCCCACTTCTGCTGATCTTGATTCCAAACGTCATCAAGAACAAGTAGATATGTTTTGGAACCCAAAGCTTCTAGAATCTTCTTCAGAAGACCTTCCCTGCTCTCATCTTCAACGTTTCCTGGTTTCAATTTTGCAAGAATCTTTTTCAAGAGAATCACTACATCAAAACTTTCAGAAACATGAACCCAAATAGGCAATCCAAAGCAGGTCTTTGTTTTTTCATGATTAAACACTTTTCGAACCAGAGTAGTCTTCCCCAATCCACCCATTCCGACAATCGGAAGGACAGACAGAGCTTGTTCAGTTGGAGTCGCCAGCATGTCAACTAATTTACACACATCATCATCTCTTCCAATAAAAATTGGATCAACTGCGAACGAATCAGTTTCCGAAGCAGCATCATGATCAGCAGCAGGTGCATCAGCAAGTCTTCCTTCAAGGCCAAGCTCCACAGCATTTTTCCGAATAGACTCGAAACTCGAATTGATTTCGTTGATCCTAACAGCCATATTTCTGCGATGAATACAGTGATTGAAAGATGGGAAGCAATAGCATGATGCTGCCTTTTTTTTCATTGTGTTGGAGAGATGGTGGTAGTTGAGTTCATCCAAGACATTATCTGCATCAAATGCCACGTCTTGAAGATCTTTTAGCCATCTTCGGACAGCATCGTCAGTGATGAACTTCTTCTGGGCGTCATCCAGCAAACTCTGGATTGTGGCTAAAGTGCTCTTCAGCTTGTCGGCGTTCTTCTCGAGCCCTCGGATTAGTGCGATCTCTTCCTTGGAAAGGTCTATTAGGTTTTGAACGAGGACTTCGATGGTGGCGGAAGCTCCATCCATTTCTTTGGATGAGAGAGTGTGTGTGTGAGAGAGAGAGTGTGTGGGAGAGGGAGATTGTACAGAATCATTTTTGAATAATACTAAAACACCGTTTTCAATTGATTGGTGATTTTTCTTTTTCTGCTTTTCTAAAAGCTGTCATGGTAGGGTTAATATGTACACACTGATAATATTATGACTATAAATTTGGATGAATTCAACTTCTTTAATTTTTAACTTTTTCAAAGTATTTTTTTAATGACTACTGATGTGAGACCGTCCGCGTAAATGGAGACAGATTGAAAGTAATAACTTTCATAGTAAAAAGTGATGCTAAATTAATGAAAAGTTATAATACTGTAAATGAAAAGTTATAATATTTTATAGCGAAAGTGATAACATTTTGAAAAGTGTAAAATGGTCTTACGTGAGACGGTCTCACTCAAGACCTATTTTTTTTTCAACAATGTTGATATTTTAATATTTTATTTTTTCAATTTTAGTCATTTTATAAATTTTTTGTAAAACTTAAATGACAAGTCCTGTAGGTTTGAATTTTTTTTTGCAAAATAAATAAAACTGAGAAGTTAAAAGTTATACTAGTAAAAAGAGAAAGAATCAAAATTGGATTCAAAGTTACTGGACCAATATTCAGATTTTCTCTATTTCGATTTTTGCATCGGGTCGAGTTATTCGACCTAAACAGTTACTACTCCTTTGTTCCACATGTTTGTCACCCTTTTTTATTTCACGAAAATTAAGGCAGTGGACTCTTTGGGAGTAATTTATACTTCCTCCGTCCCAAATTCAATATCACGTTTCCTCACTACAAAAAAAATATTTTTTAGCAACCAAATTTATCAACGGAATTCAATCCGTTAATAATTAGCAATGACAACAAAATTGACATTTTTGTTTTAGCAATGGAATGTCAACGATTTATTATATATTTTAGCAATGGAATTCAATCCGTTAGTAATTACCAATGGATTACCAAGTGAATCATTATATAAATTACCAACTGAATTATGAGCAACGGATTACCAACGGAATTGATTTTTCGTTGCTAAAAAATTACCAACCACCACTTTACCAACGGAATTTTACCAACGGATTCCGTTGCTAATCCGTTGGTAAGCCAATTTAACAATGAAATTAAGGCTTTTACCAACGGAATATTCCGTTGGTAAAAAAAAGTTTTTTTTGTGGTGCCAGTAGATACAGAGTTCAAGAAAAATCACTTTTTAACTTAGTTTTGGGGGTAATATGATATTTTTGAGTAATAAATAAATGATAAAGTGTGTTATATGTGTTAAAAAGATGATGACAAATTTGAAATTAAAGTATGTTAGAGGGATAATAGTTAGTTGATTTTTCCTTTTATGGAAGTGTGAAGATAAATTTGGGAGGGATCAAAACATAAAGTGTGAAGTTGAAGTTAGAACGGAAGAGTAGATAATAAATAAAGCTTTAAAGCATATTATATGTTATAAATAAGAGTTACATTTGTTAAAATAAAGTGTATCAAAAATTTAGTTGTAATGTGTACATTTCCATATTAAAAAAATATGTCAATTATTATAAGACAAATTATAAAAATAAAAAACTGCGTCAAATTCTGTAGGACAGAGGGAGTACATCGCAATAATTAATGAACTATTGATTCTAGATTGCGAGTGAATAATTTTGGTGTGTAAACTTCCACGAACTTTATCATTTGATGAGCGTTTGTTTCACATTGAATTAATTGTGAGGTCATAAAGTTTTGGATGTTATTAGCAGGCATGAGCATTAAAATTTTATTAATCGTTTTATTAGTTTTAAGGATATTGCAATCCACCTCCTTCCTAATTTCATTAGGATCTTTGCTTTTTATTAATGGACTTAGGAGGTTGATAAGTCCATATAAATGCAATTACTATATAAATTTTTTTAATTTAAAATTCTTTTAGGGTTATTGAGTAATATTAACTAAATATATGAACTAAACACCTCATGATGTCTATATTATAGTATTTTCTTCCGTAATAAATAGTTAGATGATGATACGTACAAGAGCATCTCCTGACTTCTCTTTAAAAAGGCAAAATGTCAAACTACCCTCCTCAAATACTTTATTTAAAAAAAAAAAGAAAAAAAACTATTCCTACCTAGATCGAAAACTTATATAGCTCATTTCTTTAAACTACATGCAAAGAGTGAGGTGAAAATTATAATAAGTCAATAGGAATATTTTTATAAGTACATATCTTAAAATAAATAAATAAATAAAAATTAAATTAAATTAAATCAAATCAAATCTGAATCCATATATCTCTGTTGGCTAAACTACAAAGTTTGGAAATTACTTTCTGGAAAGTAGGATCAATTTGCTTTGTGAGTGCGCTGTGTGCCCAGGATGTTAGAATGACGACATCCACCAATAATACTGCCATGATAAGGGGCCACTTTTTTTTATTATTTTTTTGATGTCGAGGTTCCAGGCTTACATCCGACTAGTCCTCGAGGAAACGTTCCCGGCCCCTCAGAACTGCCTCCAGGTAAACCGCTGTAACCACACAATGGATCCCTAGTAATATCTTTAACTACTGCGCACAAGGAGTCGATCCCCCACCGGGTTTCAGCCTCCCACACTGACGCTTGTAGATCTCAATATTAATTGTTACACCATTGGAAGAGCTTTACTATTAAACAATCAACAGTATGTACTTAGGTGTATGCCTTTATGTGTGCTCTCAGTTTGGCTAATGTTATTTATGAATCTATGTGTTTAAATTTATTTCTTGTCATGTGGTTTGTTTACTTTCTCAGGGTTATGACATTAGTTTTCTCATTACCAATTATCACTGTGAAGAGATGCAGAAGCAGAAGTTGATAGATTTTATTGTTCAGTTCATGGAGGTAACTCATCTCTAATGTTAATGCAACTAACTTCATAGCTTAAAAAACTTATTTTGGTCATATGTTTTGTCATACGATTCTGTACCACAAAAATACATGAATATATAAGATTTAATTATCGAATTAATAATAAATTGTTATATGACATTTTGTTTGATTTTTAAAAGAAAGAAGATTCACATCCAGCTATATGTTTCGATGTTTTGATTTTTACTTATTGGCTAAATTTGATTAGTATAGAATATACAAACTGGAAATGTGAAACAAAGAAAAGGTGATGATTTCTATAGTTTGTGTCTCTATAATGAGAAGATCTATGAATTACGGTGTTTTGATGAAAAATCTTTTGGTGAACTTGTCGGAGCTTTTATGCTTGAATTAGTAATAGTAGTGGAGCTATATTCTTTATTTTAAAAAAAAAAAAAGAAAAAAAAACTATTCCTACCTAGATCGAAAACTTATATAGCTCATTTCTTTAAACTACATGCAAAGAGTGAGGTGAAAATTATAATAAGTCAATAGGAATATTTTTATAAGTACATATCTTAAAATAAATAAATAATTAAAAATTAAATTAAATTAAATCAAATCAAATCTGAATCCTTATATCTCTGTTTGCTAAACTACAAAGTTTGGAAATTACTTTCTGGAAAGTAGGATCAATTTGCTTTGTGAGTGCGCTGTGTGCCCAGGATGTTAGAATGACGACATCCACCAATAATACTGCCATGATAAGGGGCCACTTTATTTTATTTTATTTTTTTATTTTTTTTTTGATGTCGAGGTTCCGGGCTTACATCCGACTAGTCCTCGAGGAAACAGTCCCGGCCCCTCAGAACTGCCTCCAGGTAAACCGCGGTAAACACACAATGGATCTCTAGTAATATCTTTAACTACTGCGCACAAGGAGTCGATCCCCCACCGGGTTTCAACCTCCCACACTGCCGCTTGTAGCTCTCAATATTAATTGTTACACCATTGCGCTCCCGGGCCTGTCATTTCAATCAGGGCACCTTTATTATATATATGTTCTATAGATCGCTTGGGAGGGGATATAGTTTGAAAAGAACAAAGGATAATGATAAGGTGTCTCTGGGGGAATTGGATCGTCTCCTCTTCTGCTTCTCAACTGTTCCAACCACTTATATCCTTAATTAATATAATTAATTGGCAACAAAGTATTTCAAGATAAATATATATTTGAGTAGTTATTAATAAATAAATCACTATAAAATTTTTATAGTGGGACAAGTAAGAAGTTATAGCGATATTGTGAATTATTTTATGATTAATGAAAAATTATCACAAATGGTCCTTTAAGTATTATTAAATCGGTTTGGTCTCATATTTTTTGAAAATTTTAATTTTAGTTCTTTTAATCCAATTTTAGTTTAATTTCTTAAATTTTTTCCAAAATTTACCGGAGTTGTGTTCTCCATAGGATCTTATTGAAACGAGTGCACCAGAAATGTATCAAAATTGAAAAACCGATGGGCCTTCGATAAATTTGTTGAAAAAATTTAAAGAAATTTGACTAAAATTAATAACAAAGGATTAAAATTGAATTAAAAATGACAAAAATTGAAAATCTTAAAAGATACATGACCGTTTGTGGATTTAGAAATACTTAAAGAATAATTTGTGATAATTTCTGTTAAATTAATTTTTAGTATAAATGAAAAGTGATATCTTCATTAATAATAAAAAGTGATAACTCTTTATAAAACCTTTAGTCTCATCTGACCCTCATATTGGTTATGTAGATGAGAGCTGTATTATTATTAACTTAATAAGATAAGGTGACACCAATAAGCTGAGGGAGAATCTTTCCACGATTCAGCGTTATTTGGATGACGCCCAGGAGAAGTTCATCACTGAAGACTATGTCAAAGGATAGCTTAAAGATCTTGAAGACGTGGCCTTTGATGCTGATAACGTGTTGGACGAACTCAACTTCCAACTTCTCTCCAAGAAAATGAAAAACATCTCTACTGATCACAAGGTAACAACATGTTTCCCATCATTTAACCACTGTGTGCATCGTCGCCAGTTAGCTGTTAGAATCAATAAAATCAATACGAAATTCGACTCCCTCTGCGAGAAGGCTGCGCAGCTCAGCCTCGAAAGAAGACTTTTCGAATCACCTGCTGCTCCTGATGCTGCCATGGAAACTGATTCACTCTCCCACGATCCAATTTTTATTGGAAGAGACGATGATGCGTCGAAAATCGTTCGGGTGCTGACTAGTCCGACGGATCAAAAGCTGTCCGTCCTTCCGGTCGTGGGAATGGGTGGATTGGGGAAGACAACTCTAGCTCGGAAGGTCTTTAATCATGAAACAATTAAAGCTCCCTTTGGAGAACATATTTGGGTCCATGTTTCTCAAAATTTTGATGCAGTTTTACTTTTGAAAAAGATTATTAGAAATTTGAAAGGTGAAAAAAATGTTGAGAATGATGAGAGCAGAGAAGGTCTTGTCAATAAGCTTAACGAAGCTTTGCGGGGCAAAACACATCTACTCGTTCTCGACGACGTTTGGAATCAAGACCAGCTCAAGTGGGATGATTTTATGAATTCTTGGTCTGGAGTTACTTCTACAAAGGGAAGTGGAATCATCGTTACGACAAGGAATACAGGGGTTGCTTCAGTTGTAAGAACAATGGACATTCATCACTTGAATGGCTTATCAGAGGATGAATGCTGGTCCATAATCAAATGCAAAGCTTTTATAGGAGGAGATGTATCAATGGGGTTTGAGGCATAGGAAGAAGTATTGCAAGAAGATGTCAAGGTTTGCCGTTAGCTGCCAATGTAGTCGGAGGAGTGCTGCATTATAAGTCACGAGACGAGTGGCTCTCAATCAAAGACAACTGGCTCTCAGATGCCGGAGGAGATGAAAATAACATCTCAAAGATATTGAAATTGAGCTATGATTGTTTGCCTTCGCCTTCTCTTAAGAGATGCTTTGCCTACTGTTCTGTTTTTGCCAAAGGCTCTTGGATTTCCAGAGAAGAAGTAATTGAGCTTTGGATAGCAGAAGGATTTCTTCAACCTAATGACACTTTTGATATGGAGAATGTTGGCAATAAATCATTCAACATTCTTCTACAGAGCTCTTTGTTGCAAGTTGTGGATAGGGATGAATGCAGCCATGTAACGCATTGTAGCATGCACGATTTAGTGCATGATGTAGCAGGCTCTATTCTGGGTTTTTCTAATGTTAAGTATAGATCATGCATGTACAAGCTTGCATTGTTGTTTGGCAAGGTTCGACCAGGGTTCGACCAGAAGATATGGTCGAACCATGAGTGGCGTGGTCGAACCAATGGTGTTTCAGAACATGGTAATGATTCGACCAAGGTTCGACCAGAAGGTGTGGTCGAACCATAAGTGTCGTGGTCGAATCAATGATAAGTTGTAACAGAATTGTTGATTCGACCAGGATTCGATCAGGATTCGACTTGGCATCAGGTCGAATCAATATGGCATAATAGTTTTGAGCAGTTTTAAAGAACGGATGGATGGATTGATGACTTGGCAAGATTCTTGAGCTGTTGTTAGGTCAGTTACAACCGCATGCAACTAGCAAAACACGTGGGAAGCTTGCTGGTAGTTATGCATGCATAGTAATGATAAAAGGAGCAGCAACTCACATCAAACGTGATGATCATCTCTTTCATATCAGTTTAGAGAAAAGATTAGGGTTCAAAGAAGTTTAAGTTTCAATCTTCATCATCTCCTTAAGTTTGTAACCATCTCATCATCATAGTGATTCATTTCTCCAAAAGTGGATGTAGATCTCTAAGATCGAACCACTATACTTCCTTGTGTTATTTCTAGTTTTCGTTTCATATTGTTTTGATTCAATTTGAGAGAGAAAGAGAGGAAGATAAGAGTGCAAGTGAGATCAAAGTTAAGTTCTATTTGCTACTTTCATAAGAATTGGCGCCGTCTGTGGGAAGCCAAGAAGAAGAAGAAGATTCAGTGGAGAAGAAGATCAGATGGTAACTACTAAGTTTGATATTGAGAAGTTTTCAGAAAAGGCAGACTTCAGTCTGTGGAGGATGAAGATGGAGGCGATCTTGATCCAACAAGGTCTATCAGATGCAATAAAACCGCTCTTTGAGAATCAAGCTGCAGCAGTTGATGCTGTTACTCTCGCAGCAGATCAAGAACAACAGTCAAAGGCTAGGAGTGCACTGATTTTGTGTCTTGGTGACAAAACTCTGAGGGAAATCTCAAAGGAAGCAACTGCCAAAGGAGTATGGAAGAAGTTAGAGGAGTTGTACATGGTTAAAAGTTTGGCCAACCGATTGTATATGAAACAGAAGTTATACTCCTTCAAGGTAACAGAAGATAAATCAATCATTGGCCAATTAGATGAGTTTAACAAGATCATTGATGATCTTGAAAATATTGATGTGGCTCTGTCAACTGAAGACAAAGCTGTCATCCTCATGTCAGCTCTTCCTAAGTCCTTTGAAGGGTTAAGAGATACTCTCCTGTTTGCTAATGCTGAAGCAATCACACTTGAGCAAGTTTTGCTGGCAGTTAAGGCAAAGGTTCTTCATAAGAATCCAGATCAACAGGCTGTTGCAGAAGGTTTAGTAGCAAAGAAACAGAATCATTGGAGCAAGAATACCAACAAGAACAGTTTTGTTGATAAAAGGAAGCCATAAAAGAATCAAGGTGCTCCATCAGATGAAGAAGAGAACAAGAATTGCTTCCATTGCAACAAGCCTGGACACTTCAAGAAACAATGTTTCAAGTGGAAAGCAATGGTAGCAAAGGTGATAGCTGAAAAGAAAGGTAATAAGAGGCCTCATGCAAATCAGGTAACAACTAATCAAGTTGGTCAAGATGCTGATTTCATTGAAGCTATGTCAGTGTGTTCTAGTTCAGTATCAGAAGAATGGATTATGGATTCAGGATGCACATTTCACATGACTTCTAGAAAGGATTGGTTTACTGAATTAAGATCACAAGATGAAGGATCAGTCATGTTAGGTGATGATCATACATGTAAGATTGAAGGAATAGGTTCTGTCAAACTTAAAATATTTGATGGAAGAATCAGATTGCTAACAAATGTCAGATATGTACCAAGTTTGAGGAGAAATCTAATGTCTCTTGGAATGTTAGTTTCTCAAGGTTATGAGTGCCATTTAAAGGGGGAAACACTTACCGTCATAAAGGGAAAATCAATAGTTGTTAAAGGTTTTAAAAGGCCTGATCTGTACTTCTTAGAAGGTTCTGTTGTGACAGGTCAGATTAATACAACTAAGGATGATAGTAGTGTTAAAGTTTGGCATGGAAGGCTTGGTCATATAAGTGAAAGAGGCTTGCAAGAACTTGCAAGACAGAAGTTGCTTGAGATCAGTTCAACTTGCAAGTTAGAGCAGTGTGAAGCTTGCATATTAGGCAAGTCAAAGAGGTTAAAATTTGGTGCAGCTGAGCATAATACCAAAGCCAGATTGGAATATTCATTCTGATCTTTGGGGGCCTTCCAAGACCTCAACAATGGGAGGTGGAAGGTATTTCATATCATTCATTGATGACTACTCAAGAAAGGTATGGGTAAGAATTTTAAAGACTAAGGATGAAGCCTTATCAGTCTTTAAGGTGTGGTTGACAGAAGTAGAACTACAGACTGGTGACAAGGTTAAGTGTTTAAGGACAGACAATGGACTTGAGTTTGTGTCAAATGAATTCAACAAGTTTTGTCAAGAAAGGGGTATTAAGAGGCACAAAACTGTACCAGGGACTCCACAACAGAATGGGGTAGCTGAAAGAATGAATCAGACACTTCTTGCAAGGGTAAGATGCATGATGAGCAGTGGAGGATTCTCAAAAGGCTTCTCGGGTGAGTTGGTATCAACAACAGCCTATTTGATCAATCTTTCTCCTTGTACAACCCTTAAATTCAAACCACCTGAACAAGTATGGGCTGGAAGGATACCAGATTACAGTCATTTAAGGGTGATAGGTTGCCAGGTGTACTCACATCAGAAGCAAGACAAACTTGATCCAAGGGCTATCAAGTGTGTACTTGTTGGTTATCCAAAAGAGGTAAAAGGTTATAAACTGTGGTGTTATGAAACTAATAAGTTTATTGTTAGTAGGGATGTAACATTCAATGAGGATAGGATGCCATTGTTTGACAGAAGTGCTGAGAAATCCACCATTACAGATAAGTGTGAGTTTGAGGTGGAGCTTGAGGATAAGACAGTAGTACAGCAGGATCAGAATCAGGAGAATAATAATATGCATGAAGAGAAGGCTGAAGAGGAGAGAGCTGAGGCATCTAGCTCAAGTGAAAGGAGAACTTTGAGCAGCTATCAACTAGTTAGAGACAGGCTGAGGAGACAAATTAGGACACCTATTAGATACATAGAAGCTGACACTGTGTCATATGCTCTCTATGTAGCTTCAGACATTGACATCTATAAGCCAAGAACATATTCAGAGGCAATATCAGGAAAGGACAATGTCAAGTGGCTGGATGCAATGGAAGAAGAGCTGTTGTCATTAAAGAAGAACAACACTTGGGTAATTGTTGACAAACCTGTAAATCAGAAGCTTGTCAGTTGTAAGTGGATATACAAGAAGAAACCAGTGATAAGTAAAGAAGGAGGAATAAGGTATAAGGCAAGGCTTGTAGCAAGAGGTTTTTCACAGCAAGAAGGAGTTGATTATAATGAGATCTTCTCACCAGTAGTGAAACATTGCTCAATAAGGATCTTGCTGTCATTGGTCACTGACACCGGGATTTTAGAGAAGTAGGAGGCAACACAAGCATACACTCGGAGACAATTCCTCACCTATGGAATCCACCACAAGTTTGGAATAAACTCGTCGTCTTAAGGAATCCACCGAAAGACTAAGAGGTGCACTCACCACTCTAGGAATCCACCAAAAGAGTGTAGAGTAAGATACAAGAAGATAACATCTTCTAAACAAGCTTAAAAGCTCAAGATAAGTTTAATTTCCAAATTGGCTGCTTAAGAGCTTACAAATGATGCCATTATATAGGCAAGACTTGGAACAACCCTCAAAGTGAGTCAAAGGAAATAAATGAGATTAAACATTCTCAATGCACATAGAAAATAAGAACTTAGACTCTAATAAATGTAAACTTAATGAAAGATAATCAAAGACTAAGAATATGTAGATATCAATGTCCATAATGAAGAGACGAACCATCAAAAACCAGCAAAGTCGAAGTTGGTCCAGCAACTTTCGTAATCTGAACAGTCTGCCACACTTCAGTCAAATGGCCTTAACTTTCTGTAGGAATATTATTTTTGAGATCCGTAAATTTTGTAGAAACCTAGACTTCAAGAGCTTTCCAATGGTATATGGCATGAATCATAACTCTTTGCCAATAAAAACAGATAAATTCGTGAAATTGACTGACTGTTGGTGATCTCCATGTTGAGTTGGTATTGCATTGTTGGACCATTTTGTTCAAAGGTGCTGAGTTTAAGGTCTTCATTGATGGGTAGCTTTTCAATACTACAGGCTTCAAATCTTCACCAAAAATTCCCATGTCATTCTCCCCTGGTTAGAAAAGATTCGTCCTCGAATCTGAACCTTCTTCATCATCAACATATGGTGAAGGATTAGTAACATTGAAAGTAGCTAAGACACTAAGAACTCCACCATTAATCACATTTTGACCATCCAAAACCTTGCACAACATTATTGCAACAATTAAGATAGTAATTAGGATGACCTGACCAAGAAAGGATTGTTGGAAAAACTTCAAAAACTTCCATTGCATGAACTTGGCAGATCTTCGAGTGCTTCTGCCACCTTCTAGAAGAATAGACATAACTTCTTGTATAAAATTCCAAATGACTCTCCGTTTGTTGCATTTGAAACTAGACTGAAAGAGCTTTCTATCTATATACTGCTCACTTTCTGAATTCTTACCGATCAGTACCAGAATTATTTTGAAGTTACCCCATATGCACTGCATCATCCGCTTCCACAGCACACAAACTTGCTTCTGAATTTCCTTCATATGTCGATTCTTATCAGCATTCATCTTGAATCTTATATTTTGCTTGTCAATCTCTCTGCAAACCTTCTCATGCAATTCCTTGAAGTAAACATCATGAGTTGCATCCATTATTTTGATGCAATGAATGAAATGTCCCATCTTTAAGAACCAATCAACAAACACCACTACCGAATCTTTGTTCATTTGGGTGCAATACAGCCCAACAACAAACTCCATACTTATATCTTCCCATGGATATAGCAATAATGGCAAAAGAATGTACAGACCTGAATTTTTTTCATGACAAGTACTCATGCATCTTTCAACATACTTCTTCTTGACATCTCTTCCAAAATATCCAGCAAGCTGACCTCCACTATTTGCTTTATCAATAATTGTTAGCTTTAAAGAACAATCAAGAACACATAGCAAGTTACCTTTGAAGAGATAACCATGATGAATCAAGAAAAGCTTGAATGTAGCTTTTAAAGATTTCTCCCACATTTTGCCAAAGTATGAATCATCCTTGAAAACATCTTTTCTTACCACAAACCCGATCACATTCAATAGCAAATTGATCAACAAAGTGTATCGTCGACTCAGAGCATCCGCCACTTGATTTAGCATACCAAATTTGTGCTTGATCACAAGGTTGAATGTTTGCAAAACCTCAACACATGTACCATGTTGTTGTTTCAATTTCTGTTGTAAATCCAAATATTCCAAAGCTTCATGATCTTCTTGGCTAAGAACTCCCCCTATTCCCACATTTGAAGCACCGTAATCCACTTCGAACACCTTTCCAAAATCTTTCATCAGCAAACCTTTATCTACGAGCTCTTGCTCCTGCCTTTGCAACTCATCATGTTGCTTCGGATTCATTCGATAAATTGTTTGATTCAATAAAGAAGCATCACGAATGTTCTTCATTGGAGGAAGGCCTAGTGTAATCTTCTCACGTACCACATCATGAAACTCCTGCAAAAGAAATTCAACTTGGAATGGTATGACATCCACTTCATTCTCCTCTAAAGCCATCGATTCAAACTCCATTGATTCATATAAAGGATTTTCATGAATTTGTGAATAAGAGAGCATCACTTTTGATGGTTCAAGAATACTCTGCATCTCGTCATTTGACGTGAAACTTGTTTGAGAGATATTGTTGTGAAGCCATGGATCATCCTCCACATAGGTGGCATCGAGGCTACGCCGTAACTCCAAATCTTCACCATGATCCTCGTAATCAACATCTTCATCATACTCATCATAAATTGGTGTTGATTCATCATGCTCCTCTTCTTCATACTCATCTTCACTTTTGTCATAAACTAGCTTCTCCCCTTCTTGCTCTTTCTCAACAGGAGTAATGATCCTCCGATTTGGATAATCGACAGCAATGTGTCCAAACCCCTTGCACTTGAAACAAATTTTTTGATTAGTTGCAGCACTTGGTTTAAAAAATTTAGCACTACTTTCTTTACTTGCAGCAACTTTTTGTCTTGTATCCTTTGTAGTTGGACTGTTCTTTGAAGTATAAGAACTCCCCCGGTTAGAAGCTCCACTGCTCAACGAGAAACGTCCACCGGAACGACTTGATTCTTTTTGTTTGGAGTTGTGAGGAAAAGAATCTCGTAGATAATAATTCGGTAAAAATTTCCTCCTTAACTCCTTCATTTTGTCCCACGTTCTAATCTTCCGTTTGCCATAATGAGCACGCTGCTTCTTAAGGTGCTCCCACCATAAGGACATATGTTTCTTCAATTTGATAGCCACAAGTTTCACCTTGTATTCTTCATGAATATGTTCGAACTCAAAGACTCTCTCAATAGAATTGAGCCAATCAATGAATTCGTCGGGATCATCTCTTCCATCAAAATCTGGAATATCAACTTTAAAACCAAAAGATTTACTACGAACACTGCTCCTTCGAACCCGTACACTTCGAGATGTATTACCACTTGAATCGTTACTTCCATCACCATGAAATGGATTAAAATCCAAATCATAACTTGCAGAACCACCATCTGAACCATGACACTCAACATCACGTTCAAGATGTTCGCCACGCGCAAGGCGTTGCTTGAGTTGTTGCACTTGTCTCCTTAAATCTTCTAACTCAATATCATGAGTTGCCATTGCTAACCAAAGCTCTGATAACCACTTTGACACCGGGATTTTAGAGAAGTAGGAGATAACACAAGCACACACTCGGAGACAATTCCTCACCTATGGAATCCACCACAAGTTTGGAATAAACTCGTCGTCTTAAGGAATCCACCGAAAGACTAAGAGGTGCACTCACCACTCTAGGAATCCACCAAAAGAGTGTAGAGTAAGATACAAGAAGATAACATCTTCTAAACAAGCTTAAAAGCTCAAGATAAGTTTAATTTCCAAATTGGCTGCTTAAGAACTTACAAATGATGCCATTATATAGGCAAGACTTGGAACAACCCTCAAAGTGAGTCAAAGGAAATAAATGAGATTAAACATTCTCAATGCACATAGAAAATAAGAACTTAGACTCTAATAAATGTAAACTTAATGAAAGATAATCAAAGACTAAGAATATGTAGATATCAATGTCCATAATGAAGAGACGAACCATCAAAAACCAGCAAAGTCGAAGTTGGTCCAGCAACTTTCGTAATCTGAACAGTCTGCCACACTTCAGTCAAATGGCCTTAACTTTCTGTAGGAATATTATTTTTGAGATCCGTAAATTTTGTAGAAACCTAGACTTCAAGAGCTTTCCAATGGTATATGGCATGAATCATAACTCTTTGCCAATCAAAACAGATAAATTTGTGAAGTTGACTGACTGTTGGTGATCTCCATGTTGAGTTGGTATTGCATTGTTGGACCATTTTGTTCAAAGGTGCTGAGTTTAAGGTCTTCATTGATGGGTAGCTTTTCAATACTGCAGGCTTCAAATTTTCACCAAAAATTCCCATGCCAGTCACTCAAGGATGTAACAACAGCTTTTCTACATGGAAATTTAGAAGAAATGATCTATATGAAGATTCCTGAAGGTGTTAGTTTGAAAGGTGCAGATTCAAAGGCTTGTTTGCTACTTAAGTCATTGTATGGACTGAAGCAAAGTCCAAGGCAGTGGTATCTCAGGTTTGATGATTACATTACATCAAATGGTTTTGTCAGAAGCAAGTATGATAGCTGTGTATACATAAGATACAAGGATGGATGCTACACTTATCTACTATTGTATGTAGATGATATTTTGATAGCATGCAAGGATATGAGAGGAGTTAATACAGTAAAGGATTCCTTAAGGCAGGAGTTTGACATGAAAGATCTTGGTAAAGCAAGAATGATACTTGGCATGCAAATTGAAAGGAACAGATCAGCTGGTCAATTAACATTGTTTCAAGAGTCTTACTTGGATAAGGTTCTTAAAAGGTATAACATGAATCTCTGTAAGGATGTTTCAGTACCAGTTAAGCAAGGATTGAATCTGTCATCAGCTCAAGGACCTCAAACAGATAAGGAAAAGGCAGAAATGAACAATATACCATATGCAAGTGCTGTTGGTAGTTTGATGTATGCTATGGTATGTTGCAGGCCAGACTTAGCTTATGTTATGAGTATGATTAGTAGGTTTATGAGTAATCCTGGTCTTGTACATTGGGTTGCAGTAAAGTGGGTACTCAGATATATCAAGGGAACTATATCAGTTGGCTTAAAGTTTCAGAAACAAAGTATTTGGGACAGAGCTGTTGTTGGCTATGTATTGCAGATTATGCAGCAAATCTTGATACAAGGAAGTCAATAACAGGCTATGTGTTCAATTTGTTTGGTACAGCAATAAGTTGGAAGGCTACACATCAATACATTGTAGCACTTTCAACCACAGAAGCAGAATTTGTTGCTCTCACAGAAGCAATCAAGGAGGGTGTTTGGTTAATTGGAATTTTGGGAGAGTTTGGTGTTCAGCAAGACACTATTGAAGTGTTTTGTGATAACCAAAGTGCTGTACATCTCTCAAAACATCAGGGGTATCATGAGAGGACTAAACACATTGATGTAAGGCTTTACTATATAAGAGACTTGATTGAAGAAAAGTTGGTGACTGTCAAGAAGATTAAGACATCAGAGAACCCTGCTGATGCTTTTACTAAAGCTCTACCAGTTCAGAAGTTTGAGCTGTGTAAGAGTATTATTGGTCTCCAATAAAACAAGGTGAAGAAAGGTGAGCTGCAGCCTGTAAGTGCAGCAAGGTGGAGAAGTGTATTGCTTATGGTGATGCATGGTCTAAGGTGGAGATTTGTTAAGTATAGATCATGCATGTACAAGCTTGCATGGTTGTTTTGGCAAGGTTCGACCAGGGTTCGACCAGAAGATATGGTCGAACCATGAGTGGCGTGGTCGAACCAATGGTGTTTCAGAACATGATAATGATTCGACCAAGGTTCGACCAGAAGTGTGGTCGAACCGTAAGTGTCGTGGTCGAATCAATGATAAGTTGTAACAGAATTGTTGATTCGACCAGGATTCGATCAGGATTCGACTTGGCATCAGGTCGAATCAATATGGCATAACAGTTTTGAGCAGTTTTAAAGAACGGATGGATGGATTGATGACTTGGCAAGATTCTTGAGCTGTTGTTAGGTCAGTTATAACCGCATGCAACTAGCAAAACACGTGGGAAGCTTGCTGGTAGTTATGCATGCATAGTAATGATAAAAGGAGCAGCAACTCACATCAAACGTGATGATCATCTCTTTCATATCAGTTTAGAGAAAAGATTAGGGTTCAAAGAAGTTTAAGTTTCAGTCTTCATCATCTCCTTAAGTTTATAACCATCTCATCATCATAGTGATTCATTTCTCCAAAAGTGGATGTAGATCTCTAAGATCGAACCACTATACTTCCTTGTGTTCTTTCTAGTTTTCGTTTCATATTGTTTTGATTCAATTCGAGAGAGAAAGAGAGGAAGATAGAGAGTGCAAGTGAGATCAAAGTTAAGTTCTATTTGCTACTTTCATAAGACCTAAGGTGAATGGTAGCATTGAAGGCGGCACCTGTCGAGTCTGGTATCTCTCCGAGTCAAATCGAATTCCAATGGAGCAAGCAAAATGGCTGCGTACACTTCTAAAAACATAAGATTCATCATATCTCATTCTCCAACTTCAAAAGTCTGCACACTCTAACTCTGACGAATGACTGGATTCGTGAATTGCCAGATTCAATGAGGGAGCTAATACACTTGAGATTCATCAACATTGCACGAACAGGAATTCTATTTCTACCGCACTCGATCCGTCAACTCTATCACTTGCATAGCACGTCTGCAACGTCTACCGTATAATATAACGCACAGCTTGATTAACTTAAGGCATCTTCACGTTCCTAAATCAACTATATTGCCTCTTGAACTAGGAAGATTAACTTCTCTCCGAACTATAAAATACTTTTACGTTCGTGACGCGCCAGGCCACCGGATTCAAGAGCTCGGGAGCTTGAAATATCTTACTGGGGAGTTGACCATTGATAGTCTAGAACGAGTGCGTAGAAGAGAAGAATCTAGGAAAGCAAATTTAATTCTAAAATCGGGTCTAGTCAAATTAGTGTTGGAGTGGAGTATTGAAGACGGAGAAGAAGGTGAGACAAATGATGAGAATGTGTTGGAAGGTCTGCAACCTCACCCGAATCTGAAGAGCTTAACAGTTTCTGGTTTTAGAGGAGCAAGATTTCCATCATGGACTATAAAGATGGCTGGACTTAATAACTTGATGGAGATAACTCTTTTGAGATGTTTCGAATGCGAAGAAATCCCATCAATGGGGCATTTGCCGCGACTCAAATTCCTATCTTTGTATGATCTGAGGAGTTTAAAATCCATAGGTTCTTCTTTCTACAGCATTGAAAGCTGTAGTTCTTATAATGGAGTTGTTAGAATTTTTCCTGCTCTTGAAAAACTTGAGTTGCCGGATTTGCCAAATCTGAGGGAGTGGGCAGAGGTAGAAATTCCAAGTGCTGTCAAAGTGAAGCTATTTCCTTGTCTTGAATACTTGAGTATCAGAGCATGCAATAACTTGAGGAGTGCTCCAAGTCCGTTCACATGTCTTAAGAGGTTGTTCATTGATGCAATGGATAGTGGGTTACCTCTGCACAACATATGTGGCATTGAGTTAAAGACTCTTGAGATACTACATATTTGGGGAATAACAGAGTTAATATCTCTCCCAGATTGGTTATTCCATAACAATCAACACCTCTCCCACCTGTGGATAAGGGGCTGTCCTAACTTGAGAAAATTACCAGATAGTGCTATAATCTCTGTTGAGAGATAGACGCTTGCGTTCGTTGAGTTGGCTGAGATCACGTGGGCCGCCGGAATAAGTAGGCTTGGATTTGGGAGCAGTATGAATTAAGTTTTATTCTTTGTTATGGTTGAAAAATCATCATGGTTGTAAAATCACCATCAATAAGATCGAATTTGCCGAACCACTACAATCCTGTTGGTGTTCTACGTTCTCTTTCCTTGATCAGACCATGATTCACAACAATCTCAGGTCAATACCAAACTCAAGTAATGGCAGGAAATTACCATACCTGACGTCGCTTCATTCGCTGTCAATGTTGGGATGCCGAGCGCTGACAGATTACTTTGGAGTACTCACTCACGCCGTTTCTCCAGAAACTGAACATTGAGGCCTGGGATGATACATGGGATTGTGCATCCTTTAGGAAGGCTGTCGATGGAATATTGCGACTACGATCTCGTACACTTGGTTAGATTAAATTTGAGAGGGATGAAGGATTGGGAGTCTCTCCCGGAGCAGGTTCAGCATCTTAGGGCTCTTAAGGAATTGCTTCTATGTGATTTTGGAATAGAAGAGCTGTAAGAATGGTTTGGAAACCTTTTAGGTCTGCAGTATTTGGAGCTGCGTAGTTGCCCAAAGTTAAAGCCTTTGGCCTCCGGAGAAGCAATGCGAAGCCTCACCAATTTAACTGAGTTGAATATTAACAAGTGTCTACTTCTGGAGAAGAAATACAGGAGACAGCAAGATGATGATTCTGAGTGAGGCAAAAGGGCTGACATCTCTCCTAGATTGGCTGTTTCATTACAATCGACATCTCTCATTGCTGGTGATTGAGAAGTGTCCAAACTTGAGAGAATTACCAGATGGTCTGTACAACCTTAACTCTCTGGAGGAGCTGAGTATACGTGGCTGCAATAATCTAAGCTCAATACCATGTTTGAATAGTGTAGAGATATCACAATGCTTCCCATCTCTTCGTATGTTGTTAATTTTAGACTGCCCTGTGCTGACAGATTTTGCAGGTGATCATCAAATGTTTGAGTTCACATTGTCTCATGAGTTGACAATTGATTGTGTAAGCTTTGATGAGGAGGGTGTCGATTGAATACTCAAATTTGGATCACAATCGCTCCGTAGCTTAGTGCTCAGGAGGACAGAGGATCGGAGACTCCATGATAAGCTTCAACATCTAACTGCTCTTTCTGATTTGAATATAGGGAGTTTTGGAGTAGAAGAAATACTTGAATGGATTGGAACTTGTCATGTCTAGAAGCATTACGTATTTCGTCTTGCGGAAAGCGGAGGCGTCTGCTGTCGCCGACGCGACGCCTCACGAGGTTGAAGGAGTTGTATGTTGAAAGAGTGTCCGAGGCTAAAGGAGAATGTTATTGAAAAGCAATGAGATGATGATGATTCTGAGTGGCCTAAGATTTCTCATGTCCCCAAAATAGTTATTGATTGGGAACTTATTGGATCTGATTACATTTTGTATGTGTGTTTTATTTTTCATGTGTTTCAATGCTTGTTGAGTAAAGCGTGCGTTTGCAAAATAATTATTTGTGAGAATTTTAGCTGTGGGAATCAGGGAATCTTTTCTTGAATATTGAGTTTAAAATAGATAAAAATTTACTTATTTAAAATAGTTTCAAAACACATCATTTCTTTGAAATAGTCTTATATAGTTTTAAATTCTAACCAAAATCATCATTTTTACTTAAAAATATTCAATTTTTATAATTTTATGGGATGTGACTAAACAGTGTTTTATTTACAAAGTTATGGGATGTAAAAATTGTTTTAGGACGGAATTATTTAGAGCATAATTGAAAGATTTAAAACGAAAATAAATATCCTAATAAAAATATTACCACCTAAACTACCCTTTCCACCTACCCCACGACCCCCACCCTCCCCTCCAAAATTCTTTAATGTTTGAAATTGACATGCCTGTTACTAAAACATTGAAATATTGAACATGGTGTTCTAAGATTTATTACAACACATGTTCAAACGAGACATACTAGTTAAATCCCAAATATTCACTCCATAACCTTCCTAATTTAATTTGATGAAATTAATTTATTAATTATTATTACATTTCATCCATGGATTCTGACTGCTAACTTTTTAAAACATCTCATCCATTTATTTTATTTATTTCATCACGGTTGATTATTGCCGGAGATAATAACAATAGAGTACATCATAAATGTGATGAGAAGTGTTTTGTGCGGAAAAAAGAAAATAGTGTAAAAGATTTTGTGAGATGAATGGAGTATTTAGAATCCAAACGATACAATCATACCATTCAAATCGAAATTTATTTAAAACTGACATGGCAGTTATTTAATCAAAACATTTACATTAAAATACGATGTTCAAACGACACATACTAGTTAAATATCCTGCCTCTTCTACAAATTATAATTGAAAACCACCTTATCCTCATTAGCACCCCAATCAGCTTCGCCATCAGGCTTAAGTATGCACTCCAACACTTCTTCGTCCTCAGGCATCTGACACACCATTGAAAGGAAGGTCTCTGAAACAGAGTTGGGCTTCTTTGCAACAAAAGTTAGTAACCACATCAAGCAGGGGAGATCAACAGCCCTCTCAATTTTCACCAGTTCGTATGCTTCGCCTGTCTGGAAACAAAATATAATTCATACTCAAACAGATGATATTGTTAATAAGCTTAACAATATCTATTATTCGGTCTTATCTTATGTTTCAATTATTCCTAGGATTAATAAATTTTTAGACTAACATGTTCCAACGTCTGCAGTTTAATTCCAAATGGTAATAAATTGCTCCTCATTCACAACATTCCCACATCAGCCAGCGTGGGCTTGGAGAAAAACTGTGTTGTGGTTTGAGGTCACTTGGGAATATCTTAAGATTCAAAAGGTGTTCGAGTCTAGTGGAGGTGGTCATGTTAAGAACTTATGATGATAGGATGGAAGATATTCGATAGTAGAAAAGATTTGGTGATCTTTGAGTGAAAGTTATAATCAAATAAGGTTAGCAAGGCTCTTGATAAATAATAAATAGTTGATGAGTAAAAGTTGATTAGGCACAGAGGAGAAAGGAGTTATGATATTAACAAGGTTTGATGATGGAATGGGAGGAAGAGAAGTTGCTGATGTTGTGTGTGGTAGGAATGTTTAGACAGCCCAGGGGTGTTATACCAATATACTCAAGAGCAAAAAGCCACAAAAGAAAGAAAAAGAAATTAAAAACTGTAACAGATAAAATACTATAAATCCAAGAGAAAATCGTGTAAGGAAATGCAGCACCTTTTCGGAGATATGATTAAGAGGTGAATCCACAGCTTCTTTCACATATTTGTACCGATCCCGTTCCGATTTCGTCAGTGTTACAAAAGGAGAGTGGTGTAATGGAAAGCGGTGTGTCACACCGTAACCCTGAATTAACAATCAAATCACAAAAATAACATTCCAATAATCAGAAATTGAGGAATTAAAATTACATACCCTGGTAGTACGCACTTGATGAAGAAACTTCTTCGCGATTCGGAGTTCCTTCATCTTCCTCTCATCTTTTACAGGCCGCTTGTACAAGTCCAACCAAGCACTTTCATTCCCTTCCTCCTCCCAAGGAAACTTACAATCAACATATTCTCTAATCAAATATTTATATTGCGGAGATGTTCGCAATGGTGGCCATTCCTTTTCCATCAGAGAGAGAGAGGACAGGGGAATTGAGATTCAGAACCAAACCTAACCCTAACCCCCAAGATCAATGCCGATGATATATATATATATATACTTTTCTGTCCGCGTGTCATGCTCCATCAGTACGTGTAATTTTCTCTTTTCTTTTTTGAATTTCTAAATTATTTTTTTATATCTTTCTTATTTAGTTATCATTAACTTCTTTATTTAATATTTTTTTTTAAATAATGTAATTTTTTATTTTATTAATTAATATTAAATAAGTAATAAATTAAAAAATTATTTATAGAAAATAGAAACAAAATATTAATTAAAAATAAAAATTATTTTTATTTGAGATAATAATAAATAAAAATAAACACATACATAATTTAAGAAAAAAATTCAAATTAAAAATATATATTAAAATATAAATTAAAAATATATTTATCTTTTCTTATATGTGCACCTCATTAATTTATCATAAAATAATTTTTTTTTATTTTAATTGATGACTAATTAAATAATCGAAATCTTTCTTCAAGTTATTTAAGTTTAATTATTATTTCATATTATATATTTTTAATATATTACTCGATGTTGGCAAATGATATTGGAATCGAGTTTTTAAGTAATTATTGATTTATTAATTTTAGCATATTAATTTTGTTTAATTATTCATATGTATTTGAATTATTCAATTATGATATGTAAATTACTCCTATAAAATTCGTTTTCTTTAGTTGTTCATAGGTCGTTCATTCTACGGCTGCATCTCCAACGCAGGAGTAGTCCATCAAGAGGAAACAATTTTTGTGTTTCCGTCGCTTGAAATCCTCGAGCTGTGGAGCATGCCCAACCTGACAGATTGGGCAGAAGTTGAGATTCCAAGTTGTGCTAAAGTGAAGTATTTCCTTGCCTTCAATACTTGACTATAGTACTCTGCAACCAACTTAGGAGTACTCCAAGTAAGTTCACAAGCCTTAAAGATTGCTTCATGAGTTGACGATTGATTGTGTAAGCTTTGATGAGGAGGGTGTCGATCGAATACTCAAATTTGGATCACAATCGCTCCGTAGCTTAGTGCTCAGGGGGACAGAGGATCGGGGATTCCTCCCCGATCAGCTTCAACATCTAACTGCTCTTTCTGATTTGAAGTTAGAGAGTTTTGGAGTAGAAGAAATGCCTGAATGGATTGGAAACTTGTCATGTCTAGAAACATTACGCATTCGCTCTTGCGGAAAGCTGAGGAGTCTGTCGTCGTCGACGCGACGCCTCACGAGGTTGAAGGAGTTGTATGTTGATGAGTGTCCGCGGCTAAAAGAGAAGATCATTGAACAGCAAAGAGATGGAGATGATTCTGAGTGGCCTAAGATTTCTCATGTCCCCAAAATAGTTATTGATTGGGTACCTTTTAGAACTGATGAGTGTACTTGTTAAGTCATATACGTATGTTTGCATAATTAATGTACTCCATCATTTATTTATGTGTTATTATTTTTTGTGTTGAATTGGTAATATGGATTGGTGTTACATTTTCTATTAGATGAATAAACGAATAACATGTGTGTGGTAGGATATTTTCATGAATTTTTCCTTTAGGGTTAATATTTCTTTTTAGAATATAGATTTTGTGTCTCATATACGTGTCATTCATGCAGAGATGTAAAAAAAAAAAACCAAACTATATTAAAACACCGACATAGTCACATAATATCAATTTTTCTCCTATAATTTTTTGTTTTTGTTCACTTTTTTGTCATGTAACTTTTTAATTTATAATTTTAATTCTTTTATATCAATTTCAGTATGAAACTCAATTTTTTAATTTTAGTAAATTTGTATAATTTTCAATAAAATATTAATTTAAACAATAAATAAATAAATATAAATAAAGTAAATGAATATTAAACGGGTACAAATAATTTGCACTGATAAACGGGAATAGGACATGTACAATATCCTACTTGTTTTCATTACTAGAGACCACCTCAACCCTACATGAAGAACCTAGTGAGCTATGTTATTCAACTCAAACTGAGTTAAATTCTTTTTTTTTTCTGTAACTAAGATAAATTTTGATTTTTGCCCCAAAAAGATAAATAAGTCAATTTTGTTCCATATCTCTTGGATTTATTCAATTTTTGACCAATTTTCACCGAAAAATGCTAATTTTGCTGGAAAGCCCCACGTGCGTTGCACGCAAGACTTCAATTTGGGGATTTCCGGCAAAATTGGCCTAAAGTTGAACAAATTCGAGAGTTATGGGATAAAATTGAAACATTTATCTTTTTTAGGACATAAATTAAAATTTATTTTAATTAGTTATGGAACAAAAAGTGTTTTTAACTCAATTACTTAACTCATATGGAAAACGAGTTTTTTATCTATTAACTTCATTTAAAGAAGAGATAATGAGTTAGATATTAGCATACACTATATATTTCATGCTTATTCTTACTTCAATCATATGGATAATGAGTTCATTATATCTAATGTTTCTATTAAAGAAGAGGGAATGAGTCTTGTAATTACGTGAAACCTTGCATGCACTATTTCTTGGTTATTTTTACTTAATTCATATGGAAAACGAGTTTTTTATCCAATGTTTCTATTAAAGAAGAGAGAATGAGTCTTGTTACGTAAAACCTAACAAGCACTATTTCTTTGTTATTCTTACTTAACCTATATGGAAAACAGTTCTTTATCCAATGTTTCTATTAAAGAAGAGAGGATGAGTCTTGCTAAGTTAAACATAGCAAGCATTATTTCTTTATTATTCTTACTTAACCCATATGAAAAACGAGTTCTTTATTTAATGTTTCTATTAAAGAAGAGAGAATGAGTCTTGTCACGTGAAACCTAGCAAGCACTATTTCTTGGTTATATAATCTTATTTAACTCATATGGAAAACGAGTTCTTTGTCAACTTTTTCTCTAAAAGAAGAGAGAATGATTCATGTAACTACTAGGGATAAAAACCTTTTTAGTCCCATAACTTTTTTCATGGGCTTTTTTAGTCCCAAGAAAGATAAGTTTGTCAAATTAGTCCCACCGGCGAAGAAATAGGGCCAAAAACGTCCCATTTTCGCCGGAAAAAGCTGACATCACCTGGAAACAGCCACGTCACTACCGGAATTGTCGATTTTCAGCCGGTATGATGATGTAGCGCCCTGATGGCAGGTGAGTCAATGGGATAAAAACTTATTTAGTCCTATAACTTTCTTCATGTTCTATTTTAGTCCCAATAAAGATAAATTTGTCAATTTAGTCCCACCCGTGTAGAAATAGGCCCAAACACGTCATATTTTCGCCGAAAAATGCTGACATTATCGAAATCGATGATTTTCAATTGGGACGATGACATGGCGCCCTGATGGCAGGTGATTCAACAAATTAAATGTTATTTTAATGTCAATAAACATTTTTATTTAAACAATTCCGACCGATGTCATGGTCGATGGCGAAATCGTGGTCGGTGGCGAAGTTCTGGTGTTTGTGATGTAGGCCTTGCTGGTGGCAATTCCGTGCCAGAAGAGAAATGGCTGATGACCCTTATTAATTTTTTTCTAATTATTTAAAATTTTAGAAAATAAAAATGCCTTGTTGGTATTAAAATAACATTAATTCTTACTGAAAATCGGTGATTCCGGTTGTCACTTGACAATCACGTGCCATTTTTAGGTGATGTCCGCATTTTTTGGCGAAAATAAGATGTGTTTGGGCCTATTTCTATACAGGTGGGACTAAATTGACAAACTTATCTTTATTGAGACTAAAATAGAACATGAGGAAAGTTATGGGACTGAATAGGTTTTTATCCCGCTGACTCACCTGCCATCAGGGCGCCACGTCATCATATCGGCCAGAAATTGAGATTACGGATGTGACGTGGCTGTTTCCAGGTGATGTCAGCTTTTTCCGGTGAAAATGGGACGTTTTTTGCCCTATTTCTTCGCCGGTGGGACTAATTTGACAAACTTATCTTTTTTGGGACTAAAAAAGACCATGGGGAAAGTTATGGGACTAAAAAAGTTTTTTATCCCTATGATTCTCTAAAAATACTGTTTTTTTAAATGAGGAATATTCCATTAATTCTATTGCTAATTAGTTTATCATCGGAGTAACAACGAAATCTGTTGGTAATTTTTTTGTTGGTAAAGTAGTGGTTGGTGAATTTTTTGCAACAAAAACTCAAATTCCATTGTAAAAACAAAAAAAATCCATAAAGAAAAATAATAATTTTTATTGTCAATCCGTTGAATTCCGTTGGTAAATTTCTTTGTTAAAAAAGAGTTTTTTTTAATCCCTTAAAGAAAAAAAGTAATTTTTATTGCCAATCTGGTACTAAATTACCAAGGGATTAAATTCCGTTGGTAAATTTCATTGTTAAAAAAGAGTTTTTTTTAAAAAAAAAAAAAAGAGTGAATTGTTATAGAGAGAGTCATTATTTAATTTTAAATAAATTTGAATAATGATTCGTGAATTAATGAGTTAAGCAAAAGGATAGTAAAAGTAGAAGTAAAAAGCAAGAGTTTGTGTTGGTTTGAATTTAAATTTTTTTCAATAGAGGCAAATAAAAAGCTCAGGTTGGGTGAAATAGAGAGATTTAAGGTGTGTTGTGTGGAGAATGGAGTGTGCAGTACTTTTGGGAAGGTGGAAGCGGCCTTTGGGAATATTAGAGGAGGTTGGATGGCAGCTGGAATTAGGTAAAAGAATGCATTGCGGAAGCAGAAGATATAATTGTGCAATTTGTCATGTGTAAGAAGAAAAAGAAATTAAACATGTCCGCTCTGTATTCATGCTGATAAACAAAGTTGGACATCTTTATCGGGGACTCAGTTGGGCTTATGACATGCGGCGGAGGCATTTGGCAGAAACTGTGGCAACTTATCTATTACTTTCTATTATTTCCTGCAGACTGTAAAGTGCCCACAAGAAGATTGATGGCCTTGTGGTCTGAACGTAGCTTTCCAATTGGGGATACTCCTGGGGAATGCCTGGATGATCTAATACATCTGGGCGTAGTGATTGTTGCAGAGAAAAAGATCAAGGGAGAAGTGCAGTCCTGTTTGCTGAAACCTGGCACCAGGGATAAGTGGTTGGAGGAAGCCCATAAAGCTAACTTCTTCAAAAGGAGGACCACATGGCTTGCACGTCGGGTTGTGCATCATGCTGGTGATTCCACTGCCTCCATCTCAAGTTATGGGAATGTAAGCTTGTTTTTGTCTTTTGATACTCAACAAGTGCATTCTAGCTGGTCGATTCGAATGGCTAAAGTCCCTGGATCTGGAGCGGGTATTCAGGCCTAAGTTGCCCAACTCACTCCAAGTATCTGGGGTTGAGGTGGACATAGTCAACAACTTTCTGAAACTCCAAGTACTAGATGTAAAGCACACATACATCACTCTTCTTCCTACCTCTATATGGAGTATGGAGCTTCTCCGTGAGCGAGGCTTATCGCACCAGGTTTCCTCCTCGCCCCTCATCCAAATCTCCATCTTTATATAATCTGGAAACACTGTGGGGGGTGCCTTGATAGATGAGGATACCCATGTAGAAGGAGGATTAGACATGACTTCCACCAATATCCAGAAACTAGGATTGTCATGTGCTCCAACCTCATCCTCTCAAATCTCCAAACATGTCGAAAGAGTCAACAAATGGATATCAACACTAGAATATCTCAAGTCCTTAAGGCTTAAATCACGCGATAGGCAAGGGACACCTGCTCATCTCCATTTAACTACACTGCAGAATAATAGAGAACTCTCCACTCTGTATTTGCTGGGAAGATTGGACCCTCCTGTGGTTGCTACATTCCCTCAGAGTCTCACCGACATTACGCTGTCGGCCCCATGGAATCCCTCGGAGCCCTTCCCAACCCCCGAATCCTTCGACTATTCGCTCGCTCTCTGCTCTGCCCTGCCATTCGTTGCTCCAGAGAAGGTTTCCCTGAGCTCAATCTGGAAAATCTGGAGGAAGGATCAATGCCTCGTCTGGAAGAATTCGAAATCAGATCATGTTGCAGTTTGAAAATGCTCCCTCATCACCTAAACAACCTTAAACAACTCGAGAGGTTGAGGCTGACAAGCATGCCGCAGGAATTTATTCAGGAGACGGAGAAATCACTTCCTCACCTGTGGGCTAAACTCCAGCCTATGTGATCAGGTACATATATATATCACTTTTAATTATTTAAATCGTGCAGGTTATAGTATTTTAATTTCAGATCTATGCTTCCACTTTTCAATCTAAACTACTATTAGATTAATATTTTCAAATATACAGGTCCCGTGGCCTTTTAAGAATCTTGCTGCTGATCGACCAAGAATTATTTTTTATAAGTTTATGTATTTTTTTTTCTATTCAAAGTATAATGAAGTTAACATTAATTACCGATTTATGAATGTTTAACAATATTTCTTAAATTAATCATCATTTGTAATTGCATATATGCATCTTTGACAGGGTCGAGGAAGTGGTGCATGCTTGTTCACAATTTTTCATGTGTCACCAAGTGTAGGGAATCAGTTGCAGATAAGCGTGTGACCAAGTAAAAATAATATCGTACCCAAGGATAATTACATATCTACTATTTAATCTAATTATGACTATTCTAATTTAAGACAAATCTGGTGGTTTATAAAGATAATTACCTAAATTAACTATGTAGAAAATAATTACTAAAAATAATAAAATAACAATTAATTAAATAAGAAAATATTCAAGAGAGAAGACAGACAGCACTAGGAAATCGTGTTAAGTTGGTCAAATCAAATCACTAGACAATCAGTTAGAATCTCTGCCGTTCTTATGAAAGCAATCACTTAATTATGTTAAATCCCTATTTTAAAGTAAACTTAACACATAAATCTGGTTTAAACCCTTAGATGCAGGAGAATATTCCTTACTCCCTTTCTAGGTACTTCATGCAAAATTCCATTAAAGGCTAGTGCATTAGACTTCCCTTTATAGGTACTTAAGAATTAAACCTCAATTCCCACTTAATAATCTAAGAAACCAAATCCTCTAGAATGGTAATTAATAAATATATTAGGTATCCAGTATTAATTATTCTAATGAATAAATGTTATATGGTTGGATCCCCTTTACCCATAACAGATTGACAAATATAATTCTTATATAATACAAGCAATAAGCATAAGCATGCAAAAGGCATTGACATACACATGAATAAGGACTATTCATATAAGACAAAATATAAGTCTCAAATCAAAGCATTAATAAAGGAATAAGTATACTGCAGATATCCAACCTTAAGTCTAGATCATCAATTCAAAACAACTTAACCTTCAAACCTAGCGCTATCCAAGAAGTACTAGTCCATGGTATTACAGGCAACACACATGGTTAGGTATGAAAACATATTCAAAATTAAGAAAGAAAGAATAAGAATAACCCTAAGAATGGTGCGATCCTCCGTTCTCTCCTCCGTGATTCTGAACCTTCTTGTTCTCCTTCTCAAGTAAGCAATACTGACGAACTCTCCGGGATGGGTGGATGGGATGATGAATTATGAAAGGGTATGAAGAGTTAGGGTTTGGAACACCCCAAGGACTCCTTTTATAGTTGAGAACTGATCCTTCCCGAATTCTGACTCAAAAGTGGGCTTTTCCACATTAAAAACACGAACGGCCCGAGAAAACAACGAAAACACAAAACTGAGCTACGCTGGAAACTGGCACGAGTCGTGCCAACTATCGCACGAGTCGTGCGAGCTCTTGGCATGCAGATTCCTCGGCAGCTCTCGACAGCACAACGCGTGCCTCTCGGCAGCACTCGGCGGCATGTGCGGGCACCTCTCGGAGTGCTTGCGGCACGACCTAGCGTGCTGTACGGCACGACCTCCTTGTACTGGCCGGCACGAGTCGTGTCAGCGCCTCCTTCTCCCGACGTCGTTCTGACTTCGTTTTCGACTTTTGTTTTTGCTCTTTTCACCTCATTTTCCACCTAAAAATACGAAATAACACCTCACGTACATCTGAAACATAAAGTTATACAATTCTACCACAAGATGCTCAAATACGGATATAAATCCCACATAATGGTGCTAAATCGGACTCTAAAACACGCAGATTTTCACACTAATCAAACCCCCAAACTTAAGATATTGTTCGTCCTCGAATAATAAAAAAGAACAAAAAAGAAGAAAGAGTGTGTGAAAATCTAAGGGAAAACAAGGAATACGACACTAGGCCATTCAACACAATTGTTATTAACTCCGGTCATGCAACTCTAATTACATGCAATAATTCATTCATAGCACACAAGTTAAGACAATTACTACCAATTAGAATGCTCCATTGACTTATTCTCACAGGAAGTATATCACTCGCACTCAAGTGTAAAAGATGTACACTTATGGGGTATGGTGTTTACGCTCAAAATCAATTCAAGTGCATGCGTAACCATAAGCTTGCCAAACGTCTCAAACTCTCCACCACTTAGAAGTATGATTCGATAATGGGATCAAAAAGGACTTTTAATAGGATGTAATGTCGGCTCTTTGGTAAGGGTAGGAAACATATGGATAAAGTAACTCAATTAGTAGAGAATTAAAATCGAAAATCTTTTGTATTGCAGATTCTTACACTTCAAGGCTATCCAGCTTCATGCTCTTCTAATTTTCTTTTTCTCTCCTTTCCTTCAAGCTCCACATTCTTTTTTTCCTTTATTTTCTTTTTCTTTTCTCGAGGTACCAATTTCGGGCACTACCTTTAACATCTTTGGGTACCAGTTTCGGGCACTACCCATAAGCAATTTATTTTTCAGCTCATATTTTTCAGCTCATAATCACTTATACAGCTCCAAATATTTTATTCCTTCCAAACTCCATGAAAATCAACTCACACACTTTGACAACATTTAATTCTCTACTAAATATAGGAATTTAAGGCTCAAATAAGATACCAAAGTAGCTATCTTCGTAGGTTGCCAAAGAAATAAGGCTTTTAGGCTCAAAATGGCTAACTACGGATATATAATTATTTGGTAGGAAATTATTTGGTAAAGTGACTCATAAAAATCAAAGATGGCCTAAGATCATCTCCCATTATCTAACATAACACGCGGTCTCAAGTAAGATAAAAGGCAAGTTCTAGAATACACACATAAGAATGATACTCACCAGAAAGAAATATCATGTGTTTATGTACATGATCTAAAGGCTCAAAATCTCACATGGGTTTTCAAGTAACAGAGCATTCTTCATGGTAAGCAATATCTCACAAGTACACATAGAACTTCATACCACAATATAATTAAAGCACACTTCCTTCATCAATTTCAAGAGCATATGAATTTTCTGGTAAAAATCTAACATATATGATCATACTGAACACACAACCAGAAACTCAAACATAAGTACCTCAACATAATATCCCCACAAGTATCCAACAATACAAATAAAAAATGTAATCTGACCCAAAATTCGAATTTGAAGACTTACCTAGACCCATGCACGACCTCGGCACGACTCGTGCCAGCATATAGCACGGGCCGTGCCACCTTACCTATCGACATTTGGCGCGCTGCTGCACCACATGGCACGAATCGTGTCATATTCCTCAGCAGGTCGTGCGCTCTCCTTCCTCAACTCGTGCCGGCCACCAGCACCAGTGTTGGGCGGCACGCCTTGCATTCCTGCCCCATCAGCTTCGGCACGACTCGTGCGCCTATACTGCACGAGTCGTGCACCTCTTAATTTCTCACTTGGGCACTTTTTCAAACTTTTTCACCTATTTCTTCAAATTTTTATCCAATTCAAGCTCAAATACACTTAATTCATCAGTAATATCATCAGGAAAACTCAAAAAGTCAATCAAAAATTAATCACACCAAATCTAGGAAAAATAAACATAACAAAACTAAACACTTGGAAAGTTGCAAAAAAAAATTTCGAACATTCAAAATAAATTCCGAAAATTCTAAAAAAATCAACCTCCAAGCATCACACACAAGTGAAAGAAAACTTACCTCGGTGCTTCAAGACATTGGGATGCACGTCCACCCCCCAAACTTAGTTCAAACTAAGTGAGAAACTAAGTTTGCAAAAAGTAAAAATCATAGGCGAAGAAGCACCATATAAAATTTCCTACACCAAACAAAAACATAAAAGCAATAAAACAGGAGGGAAAGCCCCTAACAAGGAATGCAGAATATGTAGACTACTGATTAAAAGGGCGATCCTCTTTCATCTTCACCTTCCAATATTTTATCCTCCTCTTATCATCCACACTCTCCACCTAACCTTTCTTAGGTACCATATGATTAGTAGAATCTCCTTTCTCAAGATTTCTCATCTCATTTCTGTCAATCTTCCATTCAATTTCAGAATCATTCCTATCACCATCAAGATCAAAGTTAAGATAAAATTGATCACAAAATAAAGAAAGAGAGAAAGGATTTTCAAATTTGTAGGTATCCGGTGGTAAGTTATGAGGCTTCAAGTAGACATCATCTCATCTTCCTTTGACTATATCCTTCTTCTCAACCCTAACTACTACATCCTCCACCACCTTTAAAGGTGTTGTTTCTCTTGTACTTGCAACCTTGAGGCTCGCAGTAGTCGGCTTAAGCTTTCTTGCTAAATCCTTGCAATTAGTTTTATGTAAGTATTCAATGTACCCATTAGAAAGCTCATCATACCTGTCATCAAAATCAGTAGAAAGAAAAGTAAGGAGTTTGCTTCGGCTTTTTTCCACAGGATCCTTAGACAGGATCAAAGGCACGCTCTCCTCCACGGATTCCTCTACTTCTTTGATGCTTCTGCACTCTTTCATATCAGTAGGCCACTTCATAACTCTCTCAAGTGAAAAGACGACTTCTTCGTCATTAACTTTCAACTTCAGTTCCCCCTTCTTCACATCAATGTTTGCTCCTGCAGTCGCAAGGAATGGCCTTCCCAAAATTAGAGGAACTTTGTCATCTTCTTCTTCTTCCATGTCTAGCACAATGAAGTCCACTGGAAATATGAACTTCCCCACTTTCACTAGGACATCTTCAACTACCCCCCGCGGGTAGGTCAGAAATCTATCAGCAAGCTGCAATGCTACAGATGTCGGCTTCAACTCCCCCAAACCAAGCTTCTTGAATACGGAATATGGCATCAGATTAATACTAACCCCCAAATCACATAAGGCTCTCTTAGCTTGTCCATGTCCAATCTCACAAGGTATGGTAAAGCTTCCCGGATCTTTCAACTTCGTAGGAAGTTTATTTTGTATCACATAATCGCAGCTCTCTATTTTATTCACTGATTCATCTCCGGTCAAACTCCTCTTCTTAGACATGATATCTTTCAAGAACCTTGCATAGTTTGGCATCTTTTCTAAAGCTTCTGTGAAGGAATATTTATGTGGATCCTTTTAAACATCTCCAAAAACTTCTTAATTTTTCATTCAATCCTTTCTTCAAAAATTATTGTGGAAACGGAATTGGATGTTTTGTCTTTGGAATGCCCCAAATATCCTTCTCAAACTCCTCTCCTTTTTCTTTTTCAGTTTTTTCTGCCTTAGCTTTCTGCCACTTTTTCAACTTAACTTCAGGTTCTTTTGACTTTTCTACTGTTTCAGGGACCTGGGAATCATTCTGGACAGGTTCAACAACACGAGGATCAGGATGAAATTCCAAAGTTTCCAGCAGAGAAGAGCACGAGTCGTGCCGGCTGTGTTTGACTCGCGCTGCACGCGCGCAGCATCATCAGCAGTTGGTTGGCTCTGGCACGAGTTGTGCGAGACCTCTGCACGAGTCATGCGGCCTTCTTTCTCGCCTATTGGATAGCTCAACACTTCTGATGTGCTGATTTTGTGATCGCACGAGTCGTGCATCGTGTCTGCACCAACTTGTTCGTTCCCGTCCAAATTTTCAACCTCAATTTCATCTCCAGCTTGATTCGATGGCAATTTTGGACCCTTGTACTGTGTTCCACTTCTCAAGGTAATAGCCATTACTTGCTCTTTCGGGTTCGTCACCGTTTGAGATGGAAACTTACCTTGTTGCTCCAATCGCCCAACTACAGCATGTAACTGTCCGATAGAAATATCAGTTTCTTTCTGCTTTCTTTCAGATTGCTCATTAGTAGATGTCATCAGCTTGACCATCAAGTTTAACTGCTCCCCTTGCTGCGTTATCTGATCTCCTTGCTGCTTCATCTGCTCCCATTGCTGCTTCAATAACAGTCTTAACTCATCATCCACTGGTGCTCTTCCTTCAATAGGCTTATGGGCTGGATCAATTCCTGGAGGAGGTGTTACTGCATTACTCGGGTTTCCATATGACAGATTCTCATTCCTTCTCTGATTGTTGAAATTAGAATTTTCTTGGTCATTCCTCCCCCATTGCTGATTACTAGGTCTAAAATTTTGTCTATTTCTGTAATCTCCTTAAAAATTCTGACCCATAGCATAATTTGCTTCCTCGATACGAACTTTATCTCCAACTATTCTAGCTTCCTCTCCTTTATTTCCTAATCCGAGATGATCCATCTTCTTATGTCGTTCACTGAGTTGACTCTTTAATTCTGATAGCTCACTGTTGTTGACCTGAACCTCCACTTTCGCCACTTTATCAAAAGCGACTCCATCTGATCTCTCCATAGGCCAATCATACGTGTTAGCTGCCATCTCCTCAAATATCTCTTCTGCTTCATCGGCTGACTTTTTGAAAATCGATCCACTAGCTGTTGCGTCCACCAGCACTCTTGATTCACTCCTCAGGCCTTGATAGAAGAAGCCTAAGTAAATGTCTTTTGTAAATCCATGTTGTGGACCACAACGCAACAGGTCCTTGAACATTTCCCACGCTTCATAGAAACTTTCCAAGGCCCCTTGTTTGAATTGTGTTATCTTTTGCTTCACTTTAAAGCTCTTGGAAGGAGGGAAGTACTTGTTCAAGAACTTATCTGCCAACTGCTCCCATATAGTACAACATCCTGCAGGAAGGTTATTCTACCACTCTTTGGCTTTTCCCGTTAGTGAGAATGGAAAAAGCCTCATTCTGATAGCATCCTCCGGGACATTCCTATGCTTCTGCGTCCTTGCATACTCATCAAATAATTGTAGATGCTCACTAGGACTCTCCAAAGGATTACCACTGAACTGTTGTGCTTGTACCATCCGGATCAGTCCAAACGGTAGCTCAAAATTTTTCGCAGTGATTGCGGGTCCATTCAATCCAGCATTCGTGGTGTGCTTCAGCGTATACTGGTCCCGCATTAGAGGTGGGGCCCTTTGGTCATCTTCAGCCATCTCTACCGTCTAAGTCTCTTCAACTTCCTCCTCTTTTGGTGAATAATAAGTATCTGACTCCGAGCTAGGAATAGGTGTGTCCCCAAGTGTAGGGAATCAGTTGCAGATAAGCGTGTGACCAAGTAAAAATAATATCATACCCAAGGGATAATTATAGATATACTATTTAATCTAATTATGACTATTCTAATTTAAGACAAATCTGGTGGTTTATAAAGAGAATTACCTAAATTAACTATGTAGAAAATAATTACTAAAAATAATAAAATAACAATTAATTAAATAAGAAAAGTATTCAAGAGAGAAGACAGACAGCACTAGGAAATCCAGTTAAGTTGGTCAAATCAAATCACTAGACAATCAGTTAGAATCCATGCAGTTCTTATGAAAGCAATCACTTAATTGTGTTAAACCCCTCTTTTAAAGTAAACTTAACGCATAAATCTGGTTTAAACCCTCAGATGCAGAAGAATATTCCTTACTCCCTTTCTAGGTACTTCATGCAAAATTCTATTAAAGGCTAGTGCATTAGACTTCCCTTTATAGGTACTTAAGAATTAAATCTCAATTCCCACCTAATAATCTAAGAAACCAAATCCTCTAAAATGGTAATTAATACATATATTAGGTGTCCAGTATTAATTATTCTAATGAATAAAGGTTATTTGGTTGGATCCCCTTTACCCATAACAGGTTGACAAATATAATTCTTATATAACACAAGCAATAAGCATAAGCATGCAAAAGGAATTGACATACACATGAATAAGGACATATCATATAAGACAAAATATAAGTCTCAAATCAAAGCATTAATAAAGGAATAAGTATACTGCAGATAACCAACCTTAAGTCTATATCATCAATTCAAAACAACTTAACCTTCAAACCTAGCGCTATCCAAGAAGTACTAGCCCATGGTATTACAGGCAACACATATAGTTAGGTATGAAAGCATATTCAAAATTAAGAAAGAAAGAATAAGAATAACCCTAAGAATGGTGTGATCCTCCGTTCTCTCCTCCGTGATTCTGAACCTTCTTGTTCTCCTTCTCAAGTAAGCAATACTGACAAATTCTCCGGGATGGGTGGATGGGATGATGAATTATGAAAGGGTACGAAGAGTTAGGATTTGGAACACCCCAAGGACTCCTTTTATAGTTGAGAACTGATCCTTCCCAAATTCTAACTCAAAAGTGGGCTTTTCCACATTAAAAACACGAACGGGCCGAGAAAATGACGAAAATACGAAACTGGGCCACGCTGGAAACTGGCACGAGTCGTGCCAACTATCGCATGAGTCGTGCGAGCTCTTGGCATGCAGATTCCTCGGCAGCACGACGCGTGCCTCTAGGCAGCACCCGACACTCATGCCCGGCAGTGCTTGCGGCACGACCTAGCACGCTGTGCGGCACGACCTCCTTGTACTAGCCGGCATGAGTCGTGCCGGCGCCTCCTTCTCCCGACGTCGTTCCGACTTCGTTTTCGACTTCTGTTTTTGCTCTTTTCACCTCATTTTTCACCTAAAAACATGAAATAACACCTCACGTGCATCTGAAACATAAAGTTATATAATTCTACCATAAGACACTCAAATACGAATATAAATCCCACATAATGGTGCTAAATCGGACTCTAAAATACGTGAATTTTCACACTAATCAGTGCACCCGGTGTTCCTACCTGAGTGGGAAAATCTACTTATTATACAAAAATAAAAGTCGGTGTTTGTCTTTGAAGGCCATATTCAATCAAACACAGCTCATCATGTGTGCTTCCTATTTCTTTCTATCTTTGTGTGTATGTATGTGTGTATAATTTGCTGGATTGCAAAACCCCAAAATAAAGGGGGCTCCTTGTGTAGTGGGGTAATGGTCTAACCCTTATTGGTTGGTTGAGTCACCATGATTTACCTCCTTCACATGTTGTCGGACCGGCGTGTGGGGGCGGCTGGGGTGGCCCGGTCCACCTTTTATATCAATTTGCTGGATTGGTTCTAATTGTATTTGGTTTGCTTCTACACTTTTCTTTTCCGTATGACAATTAATGTTATCCAGTTATCCATGAACAATAAATGACATTTATAAATTGTAGTATTTCATATATAATTATATTTAGGAATTTCTTCAATATAGGATCCAAAAGATAAGTAAACTATCAATTAGGACTTAAAAGATTTTTTTTATCAATTCAAAACTCAAAAGATATAATACTATCAACTCATGACTTAAAATCATAAAATCAATAAAAATTTAATAATATAATTGTATAAATGTGCCATTAACTAATATGTTATTTTAGTGATAATAAATAATAAAATATCATGTTAAAAAACAATTTTAATATATGAAATTTTAATGTAGTTATTATTATTTTATTTTAATTAATTTTATGGTTTTAGGTTCTATATTGATAATTTCATATCTTTCCGGTCCTGAAATACTTTTTAGGAAATAAATTGAAGGTAGTCTTTAAATTTTTAGTGGTAGATAAAATAAGAAAACAAAAATATGATGTGTTTACTAAAATATAATTTCATGATAGTAAAATTATGATCCATTAAATACGATAACGGTTAAGAGGCGCTAATCTTGTGTGAACTGGTTTTATTGTGAAAGCATTTTTAATTTTTAATTAGTTATTATCAGAAATCACACAAATTTTTGCTTAATGAATCACATCTCATATTCCTCACTCTTGTCACATAATTTATTATATGAGAGGGTCTCATAACTAAATGGATAATTATAAAAATAATGCAGGAGACAAATATGAGGATGGAATTCCCAAAAAAAGAAGCATATGAGGATGTTCTTTGCGTGCCATTCAGTCAAGCAAAATCGCATATATGGAGACAAAAGAAAGGAAGGAAGGCATATAGCTTTCTATGTTGGAGAAAAGATGACCTGTTGATCATACCCAATAATCTTGAATTTTACTAATTATTTCACTTAAAAAAAACTATTTTTTATCAAAAGAATATTTCGTTGGTAAAATCTCCATTACAGTGTTAAATTAATTCACGAATTAACAACGAAATCTGTTGGTAAATTTTCGTTGGTAAAGTAGTGGTTGGTAAATTTTTAGCAACGAAAATTTAATTTCGTTGGCAATTTATGTAATGATTTTGTTGGTAAATAGAATCTGTTGGTAAAAGCAAGCATAATAAATCTGTTGGCATTTTATTGTTAAAAGAAATATGTATTTTTTATTGTCAAATTGATTGGTAATTACTGGAGGATTGAATTCTATTGTTAAAAAAAAAGTTATTTTGTAGTGTAGGGTGGGTACAGTATTTTAATAAAAATCAAGTTATGAAACACGAAATGAAATGTCATTGTGGAATAATAGGGAATGCATTGTATCTAATAGTAATGGTCTCTATATTTTGTTTCAAATTTAAAATATTGAAGAAAAAGAAAAAAATAGCGAATTGTTATAGAGAGAGTGAGTGTTTTAATTTAAAAGAAATTTGAAGAATGATTGGAGAATTACTGTAACATCCCATAATTTCACCATTATATTCTATTGTGGCCCGATTCTTAAAAGCCCATAAATGAGTCTATTATTACAGCCCAGCCCATTCTTTTCAATCAGCCGTGAGTTTATAGAATAAGAAGCAGAAAACATATGTCTTACTCCCCAAGAAAACAATCGTTATCCTTAAGGAAAGGATCTTTCCTTCATATCAATTCCCCTATCTAAGGAAGTTTGTTAAATCCTGCAACAAGATATATCTTTTTAAATTGCACAGCCGCAATAAATAAATATATTGGCAGCCTTGTTCGTCATATTCTCACCAAAAACATTCTATTTCACGGCTGCGAATCAAGAGCGAGAAGGTAAGGGTTCACTCTTCCTTTTCGCTTTCTCTTCTTTCTTTCCTTTTCTTTTCTTTTCTGTTTTCTTTCTACTTCTAACAATAAACCAGAACCCTAATGTTTTCAATCCACAATCCTTGCGTGTAAATTCTGCAGACTAGTTTACGATGGTAGTATTGTGTTGGTAATGATCAGTTATATACGTGTAGGTTTCGAAGGTGACTCGGAGCGTGACGTTTAGTATACACATTTAAACTTCACAAGTGTTTAAGGTGGGGATTCTCTCATCCTATATGTGTTACATTATTTCGTATGTGATAGTTGAAATTACTTGGAATATGTAAATGGAATGTATTACACGGGTAAGGGCTGTAATGGTGCCTTACTATTACATGGGTATGGGCTGTAAATAAGTGCCATACTATAGCATGGGTAAGGGCCGTGAAGGGGTGCCTTACCAACGAATCGATATCGTATTACATGAATAATGGACCGAAAGGTGCCTTATTTGACACGACAGGATTATTGACATGAAAGGATTGTATTGTAAGTGAAATTGATTATTGCACATGGATTAATTGACATGTATAAGTATGATAAAATCTTCACTGAGCTTGTGGTTGCTCACCCCTCCAATTTACCCGCCTTTTCAGGTTAGCGTGGCGGTAGCGTACGAGCGTGGGCGTGCAAGGAGACTAGAACAATATTTTAATAAATTGCTGATTACATGTTTGCATAGCAGAAGCTTTTATCTATTGAGATTTTGTCATTTCGAATTATTATGAATTAAGGTTTGGAAAAATTGTTAAGGGTATTATTTGGTATGGAATAAATTTTTATGCGTAGTCTGTGGAAATAAATTGATGAAGTACGTGCCTTATCTGTCGGATTTTCTTCGTGATTTGGTCGAGATGAATAAATCAGTTGAAGTCAGGTTTTGAATGCAAAATTATGTGTTGTTTTCTTAAGTCAAATGCATGCCATGTTGGTGGTTGAATTAATTTTGTGGAATCAGGTCATGTCCAAGGGAATGGTTGATAATAATTTTGACATTTAAATTATCACTTGGTGCCAAATTGGGTGGGCTAGATGTGTGTGAAGAAATTGAGCCTTACATTTTAAAGTGTCTTGAGTAAATGATATGTCCAGAAAGTTTGTGAGTTAACTTTTAGAATATAACATTTATATATATTTATACCTCCCCACAAATTTAGGGATTTTTGGAAGATTTTTAGTTCCTAAATAATAATTTGGGTTATACGGTCTTTTCGTGTAAGTTGTCGTCAATTTATTGCTTTAGTATTTGCGAAGGTGAATAAAGTTTCAATTAAAATACATATCTGAAATTTAATTTCGTTTTCTTAGTTTGAAAATAACTAGCCTGCATGAAACTTTGCAGTTATTACTTTGGGATTTCTGTGTAAACTTACAGGACCAATTCCTTTATTAAACTTTTACTTCTTTGCTAAATTACATGCTTATTATTTTCTGCAAGTTAGGTTTTATCTTAAAAGTTTAACAAGTCCTATATGTTGTATGGGTTATGAATTTTAAAAATAAGCTCGTAGTACTTTTCTTTCAACGCTTTTGCTAAATACTCTTCTTAAAATAAAGTTGCAAGAACATATGGGACTTGTCCCCTATTTTAAATCCTTTGTCTTTGAATTGGATACTTATTTATTTATTTAATGACTAAAGTGTTTTTTTTTCACGCCCTATTTAATGCTCTATTTATGAATTAAAATGGGAATTTTTTTTATTATGAAAATTGGGGTGTGACAGAATGGTATCAGAGCAGGTATACGGTTCTGTATACTTGCTAAAAAAAATTCCGCATATATGTGATTTACGTGGCTTGCATGATATGATTTTGATATTGAAAAAAAAAATTAATAAAAGTCTCTCGCTACGCATCCACCGAGTACGACGCCCGCTTCATCAAGGTATGAAAGTATTTATGATTTCAAGTTTAGTTTTAAAAAAAAAAAAATTTCAGAATTTACATGCTCATGTTAATGCGAGATTTGAGTATTGTATGCTAGCTATTGAACTTAAATTTGTTTATATGCTCTTGTATGCTATAGAAGAAGAACTTGTATATACCTCTATAGTGCTTAGTTCATGATATGATATTTCAAGAAGATAGTATGATTAATTAGCTTTATGGACGACATTTGCAACAAGCTAAAGTTATTTATGGTGGAAATTGAAGGATGCCTCCAAGAAGAGACGTTCACCCTCAAAACGTTCCGAATGCTCAGAATGTCCAACATCCTCAGAACGCACCAAATGCTCCAAACGCTGATGCTGATACTCATACAAAGATAGTACATGAGTTTCGCCAAAACCATCCACCCTTCTTCAAGGGGAGTGAAGGGCCCGAGTACGTGGAGGAGTGGCTACGAGCACTTGAGAGAATTTTTCGTCTCTTAAGGTGCAATGATGAGCAGCGTGTGATCTGCGCGTCCTATCAATTTACCGAAGATGCCGACCACTGGTGGGACGGATACTGGGAGATGAGACCTAATGAGAACAGGGAAGCTATTACTTGGGCAGAGTTTAAGGATATAGTAATGGCAAACTACTATCCTCAGGTTTACCGCAATAATATGGAGCATGAATTTTACAATCTCCAGCAAGGGAATATGACCGTAATTGAGTATGAGCGGCGGTTCAATCAGCTGCGCCGATCAGCTCCACAGCTGGTCAACACTGAGGAGAAACGAGCTAAGAAGTTCCTGAATGGACTGCACCAGGACATACAAGAATCAATGTCTTCACTACCTGATATGAGCTACGCCGACACGTTTATGAGGGCCCAGAAAGTTGAAGCTTGCTTACTGAAAGGGCGAGCGAACAGCGAGCAAATGGAGAACCTTGGCAAAAGAGGAAGGGAAAACTTTGACCAAGGCGATAGCAATGGCAATGAAGAACAAGACGAGGTTGAAGGAGACCCAAATTCAGATACTCAACAAGCTCCAAGACCCTCATGTGCTAAGTGTGGAAGAAACCATGGAGGCGAATGCTTGTATGGACAAGGAGTATGCTATAAATGCCGTGAGCCGGGGCATAAATCTCAACAATGCCCAAAGCGAGATGCCCGTGATTTTGGAGGAAGAGATGGGAGACAAGCAAAGTATCCACGCTCTAGCGGAAGTGGTAAGTTGTTTTGAATTTCGAGGACGAAATTTTTATTAGAAGGGAAGGATGTAACATCCCATAATTTCACCATTATATTCTATTGTGGCCCGATTCTTAAAAGCCCATAAATGAGTCTATTATTACAGCCCAGCCCATTCTTTTCAATCAGCCGTGAGTTTATAGAATAAGAAGCAGAAAACATATGTCTTACTCCCCAAGAAAACAATCGTTATCCTTAAGGAAAGGATCTTTCCTTCATATCAATTCTCCTATCTAAGGAAGTTTGTTAAATCCTGCAACAAGATATATCTTTTTAAATTGCACAGCCGCAATAAATAAATATATTGGCAGCCTTGTTCGTCATATTCTCACCAAAAACATTCTATTTCACGGCTGCGAATCAAGAGCGAGAAGGTAAGGGTTCACTCTTCCTTTTCGCTTTCTCTTCTTTCTTTCCTTTTCTTTTCTTTTCTGTTTTCTTTCTACTTCTAACAATAAACCAGAACCCTAATGTTTTCAATCCACAATCCTTGCGTGTAAATTCTGCAGACTAGTTTACGATGGTAGTATTGTGTTGGTAATGATCAGTTATATACGTGTAGGTTTCGAAGGTGACTCGGAGCGTGACGTTTAGTATACACATTTAAACTTCACAAGTGTTTAAGGTGGGGATTCTCTCATCCTATATGTGTTACATTATTTCGTATGTGATAGTTGAAATTACTTGGAATATGTAAATGGAATGTATTACACGGGTAAGGGCTGTAATGGTGCCTTACTATTACATGGGTATGGGCTGTAAATAAGTGCCATACTATAGCATGGGTAAGGGCCGTGAAGGGGTGCCTTACCAACGAATCGATATCGTATTACATGAATAATGGACCGAAAGGTGCCTTATTTGACACGACAGGATTATTGACATGAAAGGATTGTATTGTAAGTGAAATTGATTATTGCACATGGATTAATTGACATGTATAAGTATGATAAAATCTTCACTGAGCTTGTGGTTGCTCACCCCTCCAATTTACCCGCCTTTTCAGGTTAGCGTGGCGGTAGCGTACGAGCGTGGGCGTGCAAGGAGACTAGAACAATATTTTAATAAATTGCTGATTACATGTTTGCATAGCAGAAGCTTTTATCTATTGAGATTTTGTCATTTCGAATTATTATGAATTAAGGTTTGGAAAAATTGTTAAGGGTATTATTTGGTATGGAATAAATTTTTATGCGTAGTCTGTGGAAATAAATTGATGAAGTACGTGCCTTATCTGTCGGATTTTCTTCGTGATTTGGTCGAGATGAATAAATCAGTTGAAGTCAGGTTTTGAATGCAAAATTATGTGTTGTTTTCTTAAGTCAAATGCATGCCATGTTGGTGGTTGAATTAATTTTGTGGAATCAGGTCATGTCCAAGGGAATGGTTGATAATAATTTTGACATTTAAATTATCACTTGGTGCCAAATTGGGTGGGCTAGATGTGTGTGAAGAAATTGAGCCTTACATTTTAAAGTGTCTTGAGTAAATGATATGTCCAGAAAGTTTGTGAGTTAACTTTTAGAATATAACATTTATATATATTTATACCTCCCCACAAATTTAGGGATTTTTGGAAGATTTTTAGTTCCTAAATAATAATTTGGGTTATACGGTCTTTTCGTGTAAGTTGTCGTCAATTTATTGCTTTAGTATTTGCGAAGGTGAATAAAGTTTCAATTAAAATACATATCTGAAATTTAATTTCGTTTTCTTAGTTTGAAAATAACTAGCCTGCATGAAACTTTGCAGTTATTACTTTGGGATTTCTGTGTAAACTTACAGGACCAATTCCTTTATTAAACTTTTACTTCTTTGCTAAATTACATGCTTATTATTTTCTGCAAGTTAGGTTTTATCTTAAAAGTTTAACAAGTCCTATATGTTGTATGGGTTATGAATTTTAAAAATAAGCTCGTAGTACTTTTCTTTCAACGCTTTTGCTAAATACTCTTCTTAAAATAAAGTTGCAAGAACATATGGGACTTGTCCCCTATTTTAAATCCTTTGTCTTTGAATTGGATACTTATTTATTTATTTAATGACTAAAGTGTTTTTTTTTTCACGCCCTATTTAATGCTCTATTTATGAATTAAAATGGGAATTTTTTTTATTATGAAAATTGGGGTGTGACAATTACTGAGTAAATTAAGCAAAAGGATAGTAAAAGTAAGAAGCAAGAGTTGATGTTGGTTTGAATTTAAAGCAATAGAGGAAAATAAAAAGGTGAGAAGTAAGGTGTTGTGTGGAGAATGGAGTGTGTATGGATAATATCTGCAGTTTTTGGAAGGTGGAAGTGGGGTGTTGGAATATTAGAGGAGTTAGTGGAGGATGTTGGGTGGCAGCTGGAATTACGTGGAGCGATGATGAGTGTAGGTGCTGACGATGAAGTTTTGAGAAGGGTAAAAGAAAGCATTTCGGAAGCAGAAGATATAATTGTATTATTCTCTAAGAAAAAAAATCCATTGTACAGGATTAAACATGTCCACTCTGTATTCAAGCTGATAATCAAAGTTGAAGGTCTTATTTGGGTACTCAGAGATTATCAATGGTCACCGGAAAGGCGATTGGCAGAAACAACAGCAACAGCAACAGCAAGAGGTGATGTTCCTGGCTACCTGTGGCTACTTATCTATTACTTTCTATTGTTTCCTGCAGACTCTCAAGTGCCCACAAGAAGATTGTTGGCCTTGTGGTCTGCACATGCCGAAAGAGTGCGTCCCTATCGCTTTCCAAACTGGGCTACTCTTGAGGCATGGCTGGATGATCTAATACGTCTGGGCGTAGTGGTTGCTGCAAAGAAAAAGATCAACGGAGAAGTGCAGTCCTGTTTGCTGAAACCTGGCACCAGGGATAAGTGGATGGAGGAAGCCCATAAAGCAGACTTCTTCATAAGGAGAAGCACAGGGCTTGCACATCGGCTTGTGCATCATGCTGGTGACTCCTTCAACATCTCAAATTATGGGAATGTAAGTATTGGATTTTTATAAAAAAAGAATAGAATGATAATGGGAGTAGATAAGCGGGGCGGTGATGTGAGGCATCCCATTTTGTAGATGGGAGTTTAATTAGTTACTCCTCACACACACATTACAATGTATGCTACAATGACCTATTTATAGGGGATAATACTTAGTTGCTAAGTATTCTTAGTAACTAAGTAATCTTATATCTTAGTTACTAAGTATTCTTAATTACTAAGTAATCTTTTTATCTTAGTTACTAAGTAATCTGTTATCTTAGTCACTAAGTAATCTCTAGTAAATGTGCATCAACTATTTTAACACTCCCCCTTGATGGGCATTTGGATGATCCGAGCTTTTCTCGTAGTATCTCGAACCTTGATCTTGGTAGAGCTTTTGTATTGTTGGCTGTTTGAGCCTTTTTTCTTCAACTTTCACCAGGTCTCTGTTGCCCAGTTTCTTGATCTTTCACCAGGTCTCTGTTGCCCAGTTTCTTCGTCTTTCACTAGGTCTCTGTTGCCCAGTTTCTTCATGTTTCATCAGGTCTCTGTTGCCTAGTTTCTTCATGTTTCACCGGATCTATGTTGCCCAGTTTCTTGATCTTTCACCAGGTCTCTGTATACTTTTTTTTTTTTAATTGGGAATAGTTGTATTTATGGATTCTGGATTGCAATTTGCAATATACAAAAGCTCATCACAGCAATTTATAGTAGTGGAGGTCGGTTCACTTAGCCGACATTTTGTTCCTATCCACAACCTAGAACCTTCTAGCATATCCTATATTTTACATTAGGATAACTATGCCCTTCTTTACATATTCCAGATTATTCTTAATAATCAATTTAATAGCTGATTTCTATAAAGTTCTAGAATATGCATCAATTATCAACACTCCCCCTTGATGCATATTCGGTTGATTCTAATCTTCTGTTATCTTGAGCCTTGATTTTTTTCGTCGTGGCTTTTTCGTTAATTGTTTTTCTGTTCCAATGTGCTACGAAACCTTGAGGTTGTTCGATATAGATCTCCTCTTCAAGGTATCCATTCAGAAATGCTGACTTGACATTCAGTTGGTATATCTTCCATTTCTTCTGAGCTGCTAGTGCGATGAGAGCCCTTATAGTATCCAGGCGAGCTACTGGAGCAAATGTCTCGTTGTAGTCGATCCCTGGTAGTTGTGAGTAACCTTTGGCTACCAGTCTTACCTTGTGTTTCTGGATTGAACCATCTGGATTAAGTTTAGTCTTATAGACCCACTTAACTCCAATGACTTCTTTGTTACTTGGTAGATCCGCCAACTCCCATGTGTTGTTCTTTTCGATCATCTTGATCTCTTCTTCCATTGCTTTGACCCATTCTTTTTCTTTGACGGCTTCTTCAAAGCTTGCTAGCTCGATGGCTGCAAAGTTGCACATCTCATAAATTTCTCTTAGTGACTTCACCTTTCTCGGTGTTTCATCTGGGGCAGGTCCTTCTGGAACTTGAGGTGTTGAAGCCTCTGGACTTGGAGGTGGAGACTCTTCTGAAGTTTTTAGTTCTTCTTCTTCAACTTCTTGATGCTCACTAGGTCGTCGTATTTGTGGCATCATGATATTTTTCTTCTCAATTATTTTTTCATCCCAGTTCCACAAGGCATTTTCATCGAACTCGACATCTCGACTGATGATTAGCTTCTTTGTCTTGAGACTGTAGAGTCGATAGCCTTTACACTGAGTGTTGTATCCGAGAAATATGCACTTCTCGGTCTTCTCCTCCAGTTTATGTCTCTTCTCTTTTGGAATGTGCGCGTAGCAAATACTCCTAAAAACTCTTAGATGTTTTGCTGATGGCTTCCGTCCACTCCAGGCTTCAACTGGTGTTTTATTTTGTACTGCCTTTGTTGGACACCTATTCAGCAAGTAGACTGCAGTGTAGACAGCCTCTGCCCAGAATACCTTAGGCATGCCTTTTTCTGTTAGCATTGTTCTTGCCATCTCCATTACAGTCCTGTTCTTTCTTTCTGAGACTCCATTTTATTCTGGAGCGTAGCCAACTGTTAGTTGATGGTTGACTCCTTCTTCTTCACAGAATTTGTTGAACTCCTTGGATGTGTACTCTGCCCCTCTATCGCTGCGTAGAACCTTGATTTTCTGGCCGCTTTGGTTCTCCACTAGATTTTTGAACTTCTTGAAGATAGAGAAGACTTCTGATCTTTCTTTCATAAAGTACACCCAAGTCATTCTTGTGTAGTCGTCAATGAAGAGAGTGAAATACTTGTTCTTCTCGAATGTTGGCGTCCACATTGGCCCGCATACGTCTGTATGAACCAGCTCCAAAGCTTGTCGGTGATGTGAGGCATCTCATTTTGTAGATGGGAGTTTAATTAGTTACTCCTCACACACACATTACAATGTATGCTACAATGACCTATTTATAGGGGATAATACTTAGTTGCTAAGTATTCTTAGTAACTAAGTAATCTTATATCTTAGTTACTAAGTATTCTTAATTACTAAGTAATCTTTTTATCTTAGTTACTAAGTAATCTGTTATCTTAGTCACTAAGTAATCTCTAGTAAATGTGCATCAACTATTTTAACAGTAAGCTTGTTTGTGTCTTTTGATACTCGAGAAGGAAGCAAACCAGGGGAGGATATTGGTGATTTCCTCCATAAGTGCATTTTAGGTGGGCGATTCTACTTGCTAAAGTCCCTGGATCTGGAGGGGGTTTTCAGGCCTAAGTTGCCCAACTCACTCCGCAAACTAACAAATTTGATGTATCTAGGCTTGAGGTGGACATACCTGCAGCATCTTCCCGATTTTGTGAACAAGTTTCTGGAACTCCGAGTGCTAGATGTAAAGCACACATACATTAGTGTTCTTCCTACCTCTATATGGAGAATGAAGTATCTCCAACATTTGTACTTGAGCGAGGCTTATCGCACCAGGTTTCCTCCTCGCCCCCCGTTATCCGAACATTCATCTTTATATTGGCTGGAAACACTGTGGGGTGCCTTGATAGATGAGGATACCCATGTGGAAGGAGGATTAGACACTTCAACCAATATCCACAAACTAGGATTGTCATGCGCCCCTTCCTCATCCTCTGAGATCTCCAAACAGCTCAAAGCAGTCAACAAATGGATATTAAAACTGAAAGCTCTCAATTCCTTAAGGCTTAAATCACGAGATAAGGAAGGGGCACCTACTCATCTCCATTTAACTACTCTGGAGAATAATACAGATCTCTCCACTCTGTATTTGCTGGGAAGATTGAATCCTCCTGTGGTTGCTACATTCCCTCATAGGCTCACCGATATTACGCTGTCGGCATCAGCCTTGGCGATTGACCCCATGGAATCCCTGGGAGCCCTTCCCAACCTCCAAATCCTTCGACTATTGGCTCACTCTCTGCTCTGCCCTGCCATTCGTTGCTCCAGAGAAGGTTTCCCTGAGCTCAAAGTTGTTTACATTTGGAATCTGGAAAAACTGGAGGAGTGGCAACTGGAGGAAGGATCAATGCCTCGTCTGGAAGAATTCGAAATCAGATACTGTTGCAGCTTGAAAATGCTCCCTCATCAGCTAAACAACCTTAAACAACTCGAGAGGTTCAGGCTGACAAGCATGCCCCAGGAATTCATGGAGAGGCGGAGAAATCACTTCCTCATCAGCTGTGGGCTAAACTCCAGTCTGTGTGATCAGGTACGTATATCACTTTCAATTATAAGTTTACATCTTGCAGGTTAAATTATTTTCATTTCAGACCTTAAATTAATCATCAGTTGTAATTGCATATATGCATATTTGACAGGGCCGAGAAAGTGGTGCACCCGGTTTTCTAATCTGAGTTGGAAAATCTACTTACTATACAAAAATAAAAGTCAGTGTTTGTCTTTGAAGGCCATATTCAATCAAACACTACTCATCATGTCTGCTTCCTATTTCTTTCTTTCTTTTTTTGTGTGTATAATTTGCTGGATTGCTTCTAATTGTATTTGGTTTGCTTCTACACTTTTCTTTTCCTTGGTCATGTATGACAATTAATGTTATGAAGTTGAAAAATAAATATCATTTATATTAAATATTGTATTTCATATATAATTATATTTATTTATCTGTTTACAGAGTAATATAATTTGATCTCTTCAAATATTAACTTTTCATTGTCTTAAGAGTAAATTCGGTAATATTAGAGTACAATATTAACCCGATGCACGCGAGTGTTTGTCATGGTCATGATGGTACTAAATTTCGATAGAGTTGATATCTTGTGCATCCTGATACACGCTTGCATCAATATATATATAATTTTTTATTCAATAATATATACATATTTTGAATAGTTTTTTTACATTCAATTTTTCATTAGGAAAAACTTACAGAAAATTCGTTAACAAAATATATACATTTTTATTCACAAATATATAAGTATGTGAAAGTGAGTGTACGGACCACGCGGGTGCATAGAATATATAATTAGTCATTATATACCCATTGAGAAATAGATCATATATTCAATTTTTTTTTTTTGTGAGATTACGTGAACATGCACTCCCCTGTTTAGAAATTATGAACATAATTATACCAATAAATAATTTAAATTTTAGAATAAATCGTAAACCATATGGGTATGATAGAACGAGTTAATAATTATTTTTTATCCTGTAGTTTTTATTGAATCCAATGTTGGTCCATTAATTTTATTTTTGTCAATTTTAGTCCTCATATATTTCAGTCCTTTAACTTTTTATTTTTTTCAAATTTTGTCTTTTGCAAAATTTAAAGAACTTGGAAATGGCAAAAGTCAAAAGATCGAAATTGAGATTTTTTTAATAATAGAACAAACTATAATTAGGCCATGTTTAATTATATTATGAATTCCTACAAAAGCTTGCGCAAAATCGTCTCACTCTTAAACATAATGTACTTCACGTTGAGTTGTATAAAATCATCTTACTTTTATATCAATTTTAGTCCATTAACTTTTATTTTTTCATATTTTAGTCCTTTTGCAAAATTTAAAGGACTTGGAAATCGTGTAAGTTTGGATTAATTTTTTTCAAAATGCCTAAAATTAAAAAAGTTCAAAGTTATAGAACTAAAATTTTTATAAAATGACTAAAATTGAAAAGGTAAAACATTAAACGAAAAAATTGGATTTAACCAAAGTTAAAAGATTAAAATTGAGATTTTTTAATAATAGAACATACTATATTTAGGTTTTTTGCATTATTAATTATATGAATTCCGGTCAAAAGCTTGCGCAAAACCATCTTACTCTTCACGTTGAGTGGTATTAATCATCTTACTTTTAAACATAATAATGTACTCCACGTTGATGTTTTTTAATGTATTTACTATTCTAATTATTATCATATGAATTTGTGACAAAGACTTGCGTAAAATAATTTCAAGAAATAAATTCAGTAAAACGAATAAAAAATGATAATATTTTAATAAAAAGTTTCACTTAGTTGAAAAAAAATAGTTGAAGTAAATTATTTCATGAACAATTTATATCTAAGTAAAAAATGATAACATTTTTAAAAAAATAATAAAAACTAATTTACAAACAAGTAAAACAATCTCACGTGCTACTCTGAACTATACATGTAGTACTTTGAACTGTGTACTTTGATAGGAGTCAAATCAATATACTCCATATGTATGTTTTTCAATATAAATTATCTATATTTATTTGAAAATGGGATTCAATTGAATGAGAAAGTAAGGAGGAAACTCAAAATATTCTTTCAAGTGATAATTAAGCACTCTGAATCAAAGACAATTTTAATGAGTTATATTGAGGATCCGTATAGGTATTTGGCAAGCTTGTGCTTTGCGTGGCATCCAATTAAGCAACATTAATGACAGTAAAAGCAGTATCATCTTTTTCTTTTTCTCATAATCAACATTAATGACAGTAAAAGCAGTATCATCTTTTTCTTTTTCTCATAATCAATCTTTTATTCCAAGCGGGTGATTTAGGAAGAATATATATATATAGTATCTTTCTTTGTAGAAAGGTAAAGTATTAACTAATTAAAACAGGAATGCCATGCCAAACCGGATCTCTTGTTTCGGTTCCACTTTCGTTTATGTTTCACTTGTTAAATAAGTTCACTCCATCATAAAAGAGTTAGTCTCTTATAAATCAGGTTAATTTACACCGTAAACCCTGTTTTCCCCCTTTATTTTAAACTCTTAGCAATACATAGGGTACAATAGAACTGGAAGGTTGGAAGGGGAAGGACTTAGGATAAGAGAAAAAATCAGGGTTCACATAAAAAGCTATGTAAACTGGATTTATAAGAATGTTTGTGCATAAAAAAAATATAAACAAAACATAAAATAATCTCATAACTTTTAAATTCTCTCCAAAATGATCATTTTTATTTAAAAATTGTCAATTTTCTAATTTCATGAAATATGACTTTTACAAAGTTACGGGACGAAATTTGTAAAAAAATTATTGTTTTGAGACGAAAATAAATGTTCTAACTATTTTGGAACTAAAAAAAAACCGTACAGTTTACATTAGAAACTCTTTATTCATGGGATATTAGTATGCCTCAATTTACCAATACATGTCACACAATGGTTATTAATGACAAAAGAGTTAATATGTTTGTATTTATCACAATAGAGTTGTAAGTGAAATCACATAAATTATGATCCATTAAATTAGGACGTGCATCTTAAAATTATACTTTAACGGTTAAGAGATAATCTTGTGTGAGCTGTTTTATATATAGTGAAACCAATTTATTTATTTTTAATTAGTTATCAGAAATCACATAAACTTTTGCTTGATGAATCACATCTCATATTCCTCACATAATAGTTTATTATATGAGAGGGTCTCAAAATATGAGGATGGAATTCCCAACAAAAGAAGCATATGAGCATGTGCTTTGCGTGCCATTCAATCAAGCAAAATCGCATGTATAGAGACCGTAGTCATGTATGATGTATATGAAGTTATTCCCAGGAAAAACCAAATTAAGGAAGGCATATAGCTTTCTATTTTAGAGAAAAGATAACCTGTTGATCACGATCTTGGATGTCCTGTTACATTTTGGTGTTATATCTTTGTTACACGCGTTAGATGAGTGACACATATGCGGAGAAGTAAATCTCAATCTTTCCCCTTAGGGTTGATTGTTAGGGTATAGATTAGTTTATCATACGTGTCAATCATCCAACAATTTGTAATAGGAGATGTAACAACAAAATATAACAGGAGATCCGAACCGATCACACTCAACTAATCTTGAATTTTGCTTATTCAAATAGATAATTAATTATTTCAATACCCAAAAAAAAAACTATATTTTACCGATGAATTATTCCATTGATAAAATCTTAATTTCATGGGAGGATTACTATTAGGTACACAAAAAAAAACCTTAATTACTATAAGATACAAACATACAAAAATATTACTACTAACTACAAAAATATATAGTGATATTCCAATATTACCACTACATTGTGCTGCACATAAATGTTGTATGCAGCAAAAGTTCGTGTGCAGCAAAAGTTCGTGTGCAACAAAAGTGTACAGTAAAAAAAGTGTGTGCAGCAAAAAAGTGTGGTGGTCCGGTAGAGCTCCGGTGGCGGCGGCGGTCCGGCGACTTTCCAGCGGGCGGTCCAGCAGTGCTCCGGTGACTGGCCTACGGAGCTCCGGCGGCGGTCCGGCGGTGGGTTGGAGTTTTAGGTTATATTTGGTATTTTACTTTAATATTTTGTATGTAATAGTAATTATTTTAAATCAATGATTAGGGGTACAAAGTGTGTACCTATTAGTAATTTTTCCTAATTTCATTGTTAAATTAGTTTACTTAACGTATTAACAACAAAATCTATTGGGAATTTTTTGTTGGTAAATTTTAACAACAAAATTTTAATTTCGTTGATAATTTATATAATGATTTTGTTGGTAAAAACACAATAAATCCGTTGGCATTTTATTGATAAATAAAAATTGTAATTTTTATTGTCAATTCATTTGAAATTCAAAGGGATTGACCTCCAGTGTTAAAAGAAGAGTTTTTTTTAAAAGTATTAAGGTATAGTATTTTAATAAAAATAATTAAGTTATAAAACACAAAATGAAAAATCATCGTGGAGTAATAGGAAATGTATTGTATTTAATAGTAATTGTCTCAGACTCTCAGTATTTTAAAATGAAAAAAAAAAGTTAATTGTTATAGAGAGAGTGGGTGTTTTAATTTTAAAGAAATTTGATGAATGATTCGTGAATTAATGAGTTAAGCAAAAGGATGCTAAAAGTAAGAGGCAAGAGTTGGTGTTGGTATGAATTTAAAGAAGTGCCCTATTCTTCCTAACATTAAAAAAAGCATATTCTCTGCAAATGATTATTAAATTTGGGAAAGGATGATAACATTTGTCAATCATTTAGAGAGTTTGAACATATATAAGATGAAAAAAATATTGGAATAGGTGATCAAGTTGGGTGTTTTTTCAATAGAGGCAGGAGTAAATGCAAGAAGATTGGGGCAAAGGTGTGTTGTTTGGAGAATGGATAAAAGTTGGAGTTTTGGGAAGGTGGAAGAGGGCTGTCGGAATATTAGAGGAGATCGTGGAGACTGTTGGGTGGCATCTGGAATTTCATGGAGCTACGAGGAGGGTTGGTCCTGAATATGAAGTTGTCATGAGAGGGATAAAAGAAAGCATTGCGGAAGCAGAAGATATCATTAATTATGTGTGTAAGAAGAAGAAGAAAAATCCCATATACAGAATTAAACATGTCCACTCTGCATTCATGCTAATACAAAAATTTCAAGGTTTTTTTAATAAAATCACGTATGGCAACTTAGGTTCGCTGGAAACGCCTTTGGCAACAACAACAGGTGATGTTCCTCTCCACCTGAGGCTACTTATCTATTACTTTCTATTATTTCCTGCAGACTTTCAACTGCCCACAAGAAGATTGCTGGCCTTGTGGTCTGCAGAACCTTTCATAACGCTAAATTTTAATTCCCGAAATGCTCCATATTTTACTCTTGGGGAATTGCTTAATATGCTAATACATCTGGGCGTGGTGGTTGTCAAAAAGAAAAAGATCAACGGAGAAGTGCAGGCTTGTTCGCTGAAACCAGGCACGAGGGATAAGTGGTTGGAGGAAGCCCATAAAGCTCACTTCTTCAAGAGTCGCACAGGGGTTGCACGTCGGGTTGTGCATCATGCTAGTGACTCCTTTAATATCTCAAATTATGGGAATGTAGGCTTGTTTGTGTCGTTAGATACTCGAGAAGGAAGCAAGCCAGGGGAGGACATTGGTGATCTCCTCCATAAGTGCATTCTAGGTGGGCGATTCGAGTGGCTAAAGTCTCTTGATCTGGAGGGGGTATTCAGGCCTAAGTTGCCAAACTCACTCTCCAAACTAACTCGTTTGGAGTATCTGGGGTTGAGGTGGACATACCTGCAGCATCTTCCTGATTTTGTGAACAAGTTTCTGGAACTCCAAGTACTAGATATAAAGCACACATACATTAGTGTTCTTCCTACATCAATATGGAGAATGCACTATCTCAAACATTTGTACTTGAGCGAGGCTTATCGCACCAGGTTTCCTCCTCTCCCTTCATCCAAATCTCCATCTTTATATTGGCTGGAAACACTGTGGGGTGCTTTCATAGATGAGGATACTCGTGTGGAAGGAGGATTAGACACTCACACGGTTATCCGCAAACTAGGATTGTCATGCTCCCCTGCCTCATCCTCTGAAATCTCCAAACAGCTGAAAGCAGTCAACAAATGGATATCAAAATTACACTTTCTCCACTCCTTGAGGCTTAAATCACGAGATAAGGAAGGGGCACCTGCTGATCTCCATTTAACTAGTTTGGAGAAGAATTCGTTTCTCTCCACTCTGTATTTGCTGGGAAGATTGAACCCTCATGTGGTTGCTACATTCCCTCGGAATCTCACCGACATCACGCTGTCAGCATCAGCCTTGGAGGATGATCCCATGGAATCCCTGGGAGCCCTTCCCAACCTCCAAATCCTTCGACTATTCGCTCGCTCTCTGCTCTGCCCTGCCATTCGTTGCTCCCGACAAGGTTTCCCTCAGCTCAAAGTTGTTTACATTTGGAATCTTGAAAATCTAGAGGAGTGGCAACTGGAGGAAGGATCAATGCCTCGTCTGAAAGAATTCGAGATCAGATCATGTTGCAGCTTGAAAATGCTCCCTCATCAACTCAACAACCTTAAACAACTCGAGAGGTTCAGGCTGACAAGGATGCCGCAGGAATTCATGGAGAAGACAGAGAATTCACTTCCTCAGCTGTGGGCTAAACTCCAGTCTATGTGATCAGGTACATACATATATAACTTTCAATTATTAGTTTACATCCTGCAGGTTAAACTATTTTCATTTCAGATCTTAAATTAATCATCAGTTGTAATTGCATATATGCATCTTTTACAGGGCCAAGAAAGTGATACACCCGGCGTTCCTACTTTAGTGGGTATACAAAAATAAAAGTCAGTGTTTGTCTTTGAAGGCCATATTCAATCAAACACTACTCATCATGTCTGCTTCCTATTTCTTTCTGTTTTTTCTTTGTGTGTATGTGAGTATAATTTCCTGGATTGCTTTTAATTGTATTTGGTTTGCTTCTACACTTTTCTTTTCCTTGGTCATGTATCACAATTAATGTTATCCAGTTGAAAAATAAATGTCATTTATATTAAATATTGTATTTCATACATAATTATATTTATTTATCTGTTTACAGAGTAATATAATTTGATCTCTTCGAATATTAATTTTTCATTGTCTTAAGAGTAATTTCGGTAATATTAGAGGAGAATAGAACCCCAATGCACACAAGTTTTTGTTAGGGTCATGATGGTACTAAATTTCGATAGAGTTGATATCTTTTTATTCAATAATATATATATTTTTTTTTAATAATTATATAGGCTTTTTTACATTTAATTTTTTATTAAAAAAAACTTATAAAAAATTTCGCTAAGCACATATTTTTTTTATTAGTATGTATATACATTATTATTTATAAATGTGTAAGTATCTGAAAAAGGGTGTACCGTGCATCCAATTGCATCGAATAATTAGTCATTTTGATATACCCGTTGAGAAATAGATCATATATTGCAAATTTTTTTGTGAGAGAGTACGTGAACACTCCCCTAGTTAAATATTATGAACATAATTTTACCCTTAAATATTTTAAATTTTAGAATAAATTGTAAACCATATGGGTATAATAGAACGAGTTAATAATTATATTTTATCCTGTAATTTTTGTTAAATTCAATTTTGTTCCTTTAATTTTTTTTTTTGTCAATTTCAGTCCTTTTAACTTTATATTTTTTCATATTTTGTCCTTTTGCAAAATTTAAAGGACTTGGAAATGACCAAAGTTAAGAGATTAAAATTGAGATTTTTTAATAATAGAACATACTCTAATTAGGGTTTGCATGATTAATTATATGAATTTCTACAAAAGCTTGCGCAAAACCATCTCACTCTTAAACATAATATACTTCACGTTGAGTTGTATAAAATCATCTTACTTTTAAACAAATTTTACTTCACGTTATTTTTTTAATGCATATCATATGAATTTGTGGATAAAGACTTTCGTAAAATCATATCAAGAAATAAATCCAGTGAAATGGATAAGAGTTAATAATATTTTAACAAAAAGTTACACTTAGTTGAAAAAAAAATTGAAATAAATTATTTCATGATGAATTCATAGTTAAGTAAAAAGTGATAATAATAATAATAATAATAATAATAATAACTAATTTAGAAACAAGTAAAACGATCTCACGTGTTACCCTACTCTGAAGCACAATGTGTTACTCTCATACTTTGATAGGAGTCAAATCAATATAATCCATAGATATGTTTTTCAATATAAATTAACTATACTTATTTGATATTGGATTCAATTTTCTTTTATCAATAAATGTTAGTCGTTAATATAGTTAGTAATAAATAAGATCACCTATTCCATTTTCATATAATAATTGGATTCAAATGAATGAGAAAGCGAGGAGGAAAGTAAACTCAAAATATTCTTTCAAGTGATAACTAAACACTCTGAAACAAAAGTTAAAAGTTTTTTTTTGTCTCATAATTATTAAAAATTTTAGATTTTGTTCCAAAAAAATATTTGTATCGATTTTGTCCAATAACTATTGATTTTATTTCAATTTTGCCAATTTTCATCGGAACCCTCGATTTTCGCCGGAAATTGATCACGTGTTGATTGGTGTAAAATTCACCTAGAATTTTGGGCTTAATTGCATGAATTTAATTGGTTTTAATTTAATAATTAAGCATGATTTTAATGAAAATACTATAAATTGCTTTATTACTTGGAGAGAGGTATTTTTGTTTATTTTGCAGAAAAAAGGGTGTTTTGTGCTTAAAAGAGAGAAAGAGGAAACGAGGATTAAATCGGGACGAAAACTAGAAAAAGAGGGTTGCAGCTGAAAAAATAACATATTTGAAGAAAGCTACAACAATAATTTTTCTGGGTGTTGAGAAAAGTGAGCATAGACAACAGCTGAAAGTGTTATCTTTAGGGTCTCGGAAGTGTTGTCGTAGGTGCGGAACAGAGAGCAGAATATAAGTTTCTATAAGAGATCTTCGATCGAGTTTTCAAATACTCGATCGAATTTTTTTTAAGATATTTGCCACGTCATCACCTGACTCGAACCCGCGACCTCTGCCTTGTTGGCGCCTCACACTACCACTGGGCTACAGGCACATATGTGATGGGATCCGCCGAGAAAGTCTCTTAAACCTGTTCTAAGCGCTGATTTACAATGAAGAAAAGTATTGACAGCCGGGATTCGAACCATGGATCTCTCACTCCAGCCGATTCTTATGCCAGCACCTGAACCAACTCGGCCAGACCGCCCATTGTGTACGATTTTCGTCCGATTCACCATTTAAATGGGAATCCTGGATCCATGTCCCATGAAAAGTACCCCACATTGGAAACTCTAAAAATTCACTCATCTGGCCTACTCCTATAAATACCCTCATTTGGAAGCCCTCAATTACCAATTCTCACCCATTAAATTCTCCATTAAATTGAATCTTTCCAAGATTCAATAGTTGAGAGGGCTTTTAAGTAAGACCTCCATAGTTGAGATCTCTCCCCCTTTCGGGGCGAGGGATCCGTAGTTTTAAATATTTTTTTAGATTAGGATTTTAATTGCTTTCCAAGAAGGTGGAGACACCAAGGAGTGGATGATCTTCATGAATGTAAAATTTCATTAAGGTGTATTCTAATCCTATTTGTTATCTTTCTATTTTCTATGTTTTGGTGGTTAATTGATGGCATGACTATTGATTAATTTATGAAAATGTCTTGATTGAATTTTCGGCTTTGATTAGGTTTTATTTATGAAATTCACATGCCTTGTAGTAATATGGGATTTATGTCTTTGATATTAGTGCATTGTGATTAAGTTGTGTATTGTGTATCGGCATGTTTTGTCGTTGCTTTACCCTTAGTTGTGTTGCATGATTATCATATGTGAGTTTCTTCCATTTATTACATGTGGGTTTAATATAAGGGGAGCCTAGCCAAGGAGTCCTTATGTTTATAACAACATAAATAAACACTAGTGAGATCACTTGTGCCCGAGGATTAAACTAGTGAAGGGAACCCCATCTATACGAACATAGTACCTTGAAGGAAATTGCAAGTAGGATCGATCCTAGGAGTTTTTTAGGGATTGTGAAAATAATCTACATCCTATTCACCATGGCATTGGGAATAGGTAGAAATCGTGATCGCCCTTACCATGATTTGTTTAAAAATGGAAAACAATTAAAGATGTTAAATGATTGATTATATGAGTGTATCATAAAAACTACTATGGCATTGAAAATCCAAAAATATTGTAATTAGATTTACTTTTCTATGCATTTTATTTTCTTTTACTTTTAAACCTCCTTTTCGATCGTCCCTAACTAATCACGATGCTATACCTAAAGATCATGAATCCTAAATTCTCTTGGGTTCGATATGTTGTTGCTTGGTTGCCCCGACTATAACTACCAATCAAATGGCGCCGTTGCCGGAGAATTTAGTTGTATTTGTAACTTTGGGTTCGTTGAGTGGTTAGGATAGGGATATTTTTTTGCTTTGATTTATTTTTCATTTTATGGTTGTGTTTTTAGTGATTAAAGCATGGAGCCATGGTATTGGCCTTGAAGAGCAAAGGAGTGGTGCAAATTGAGGTAACAAACATCTTCTCAACTTAAATTCGACTTAGTCTAATTTAAGTTTGGGGGGTATGTTGTCTTTGTTACTTGACTTTTCTACGGTTTGAATCATAAAATTGCATCCATGAACTTCTACTTGAGCATATTGCACCGACGCACGTATAAGTCCTTACTCTTTTCTTTGGCACATATTTTCTCCTTTTTTTTGTTGTTTTGATTTTTTTTGTGCTTTTCTTGCTTTTTCTTGCTTTCAATAAGGAGAAATCTTTCTTGGCTCTCTTGTACTTCATTGTGAGAATTTTTGAAACTATGATTTTTGGTTGGAACTTGTGACTTGATGGATTTTTGTTTGTGTACTTGTTGAGCTATGGTTTATGCTTGTTTTGTGTTGTCTTTCACTACTATAAGCCCGTGAGATTTTGAGCCTTAAAATCATTAGATCAAATGGTTTTTCCTTTCTTGTGTGTGCATCATTCTTTTGTGTGCATTTTAGAACTTGCCATTGTGTCTTCTTGAGGCTATATGTGTGTGAAGATCGTTGGAAATGATTTAAGGTCATTTTTGTTTTGACAAGTCACTTAGCCAAATTAATCCTACCAAATGAAATTATTTTCTAGTTTGCCCCTTTGAGCTTATTATCCTTATTTCTTTGGCAACCTACAAATTTAGTCATTCTTATCCATATTTTATATCCTAATCACCTTTGTCAATTAGTAGAGGATTAATGGGGATGAAATGGTTGAATTGAGCTTACAAGAGTTTGGAAAGAGAGAAATGGTGAAAGTACAAGAAAAGAGAGAGAAAAGATGAAAAAAAAATGGAGGTTGTGTGAAAGAAAAATTGAGTGGAGCTTGTATAAAAGAAGCATAAAGGGGAGCTCTACAAGAAAAATGGAAAGAGAGCTCTTAGGAAAAGAGAGAGAAAAACTCAATAGGGGAAAAAGAGAAGAAAAAGGTTCTTTGATTTGTTGGATGGATAAATTATATTTTTGATTAAGGTGAAAAATGAAAAAAAAAAGTGGGAATGAGAGTTGAGGCTACCAACCAACTTGAATTCTTCACTAATTTGAGAAAAGAGAGAGTGATAGTTGATAATGGCTGTCAATTTAAATTCTCTACTAATCTTGAGCTTACTTTTCATAAATATTTTTCCTACCCAATACCAAAGAGCCTACATTACAACCCCATATAAAGACCTTCTTGATCCAATAATTAACACACATACAAGTAGTGGAGAGCTCAGACTTTTGGCAAGCTTATGGTAATGACATACATTTGAATCGATTTTTGAGAGTATACACTTCTCCCGTATACTTTCTTTTAGTGTGAGAGTAATACAAAATCTAGAGACGAGTAGTGAAGGTCTCACTTGCTTGCATATTTCCTAAGTTTAACATATATGCATTTTAATTGATGTCTTGTCACTTATTTTGATTGAATTGAAATGGTTTTGAAATGACTCAATCTCATTAATATCTTAATTCAATTCTAGGTAAATTCCCCTCCTCGTTCTTTTTTTTCTTTCATTGCTCGAGGACGAGCAACACTTTAAGTTTCGAGGGTTTGATCGGTGTGAAATTCACCTAGAATTTTGGGCTTAATTGCATGAATTTAATTAGTTTTAATTTAATAATTAAGCATGATTTTAATGAAAATACTATAAATTACTTGATTATTTGGAGAGAGGTATTTTTGTTTATTTTGCAGAAAAAATGGTGTTTTATGCTTAAAAGAGAGAAGGAGGAAACGAGAATTAAATCGGGACGAAAACTAGAAATAGAGGGTTGCAGCTTAAAAGACAACATATTTGAAGAGGGCTACGACAACACTTTTTCTGGGTGTTGAGAAAAGTAAGCATAGACAACAGCTGAAAGTGTTGTCTTTAGGGTCTCAGAAATGTTGTCGTAGGTGCGGAACAGAGAGCAGAATATAAGTTTCTGTAAGAGATCTTCGTTCGAGTTTTCAAATACTCGATCGAATTCTTTTTAAGATATTTGCCACGTCATCACATGTTCTGTTCACGCACCTGTTCTGCAACACGCTGGGCTGCACAGCAATGGGACGATGGGCCGGGACTCGAACCTACGACCTCTGTCTTGTTAGCGTCTTACACTACCACTGGGCTAAAAGCATATATGTGATGGGATCTGCCTAGAATGTCTCTTAAACCTGTTCTGAGCGCTGATTTAAAATAAAGAAAAATATTGGCAGCCGGGATTCGAACCATGGATCTCTCACTCCAGTCGATTCTTATTCCAGCGCCTGAACCAACTCGGCCAGACCGCCCATTATATACGATTTTCGTCCGGTTCACCAATTAAAAGGGGAATCATGGATCCATGTCCCATGAAAAGTATCCCACATTGGAAACTCTCTAAAAAATCCACTCACCCTACACCTATAAATACCCTCATTTGGAAGTCCTCAATTACCAATTCTCACCCATTAAATTCTCCATTAAATTGAATCTTTCCAAGATTTAATAGTTGAGAGGGCTTTTAAGTGAGACCTCCATAGTTGAGATCTCTCCCCCTTTTGGGGCGAGGGATCCGTAGTTTTAAATGTTTTTCTAGATTAGGATTTTAATTGCTTTCCAAGAAGGTGGAGACACCAAGGAGTGGATGATCTTTATGAATGTAAAATTTAATTAAGGTGTAATCTAATCCTATTTATTATCTTTCTATTTTCTATGTTTTGGTGGTTAATTGATGGCATGACTATTGATTAATTTATAAAAATGTCTTGATTGAATTTTCGGCTTTGATTAGGTTTTATTTATGAAATTCACATGCCTTGTAGTAATATGGGATTTATGTCTTTGATATTAGTGCATTGTGATTAAGTAGTGTATTGTGTATCAGCATGTCTTGTCGTTGTTTTACCCTTAGTTGTTTTGCATGATTATCATATGTGAGTTTCTTCCATGTATTACATGTGGGTTTAATATAAGGGGAGCCTAGCCAAGGAGTCTTTATGTTTATAACAACATAAATGAACACTAGTGAGATCACTTGTACCCGAGAATTAAACTAGTGAAGAGAACACTATCTATACGAACTAGTACCTTAAAGGGAATTGCAAGTATGATCGATCCTAGGAGTTTTTTAGGGGTTGTGAAAATAATCTACATCCTATTCACCATGGTCATTGGGGATAGGTGGAAATCGTGATCGCCCTTACCATAATTTGCTTAAAAATGAAAAATAATTAAAGATGTTAGATGATTGATTATATGAGTGTATCATGAAAACTATTATGGCACTAAAAATCCAAAAATATTGTAATTAGATTTACTTTTCCATGCATTTTATTTTTTTTTTTAAACCTCCTTTTCGATCGTCCCTAACTAATCATGATGATATACCTAAAGGCCATGAATCCTAAATTCTCTTGGGTTTGATATTTTGTTGCTTGGTCGCCCCGACTATAACGACCAATCACGTGTGGTGCACGTGACATATGAATTTGGGAGAATCCGGCAAGGGAGTGTGACCTGGACATGTGGGAAAAATTGGACCAATAGAATCGTCATATCATCAAATTAATAAAAAAGTGACTCGCAACCCCTAATCAATCGTCAATTCAACTTCGAAGCAGAATGCATATGATAATTCCAGAATCCACCCTCTGTAATTCGTCAGCCCGTCGAACAGATCCGGAGAGCATATCCAGTGAACTTTCCTGGGCCAGTTTGTATTTTCCGACGAGTGTATCTTGGTCGAAGATTAAAACCATGAGCGCATAAGTGTTTGTAAAAATGCCGGAATGAGAAACTGAAGAAGAGAAGAAAATATTGAACTCACCTGTAGAGGATTACAACCCAAGGCTATCCAAGAGCATGATAAGAGAAGTAGAGAATAACATCCCAAAGCATTAGATTGTTATGTTTTTGTCATTTAGTAGAATAGTGACAAATGTTACTTTCATACTTATCCATTACCTCACCACCTCTCTATATGTAGCTACTGTGTAAATGAAAACAAATGAATGAAAAGCAGAAACCATTACATTGCCATTATCCTTCTACTCTAATGCAAATCTCGGTTTTCCATCATGGTATCAAAGCGCCAGGATAACACCTGGGCTTTGTGCCATTTACTTTACTTTATTTTTTCTTATTTACATTTTTCAACAAAACTACCATGGCTACTTCTAGTAGCTCTAGTGAGGTGACCAGCCTAGCCCCTACTACATTTCAACTCCCATTGAATCAACTTATTTCTATAAAGCTTACAGAAGATAATTATCTCATATGGAAACAAGTTCTTGCAGCAGTTAAAGGTTATGCCCTTGAGGGCTTTCTTAATAGAAAAAAGCTCCTCCACAGAAATTTCTCACAAAAACAGATGTAGAAGGAAATTCATTAAATCCTGAGTTTGTTAACTGGGTAAGGCAAGATCAATTAATTGTTTCTTGGTTATTATCTTTCCTCACAGAAAGCATTCTTGTTAGTACGATTGGTTTAAGCACTTCAAAAGAAATATGGGATTGTCTTGAAACTGGTTTTGCTAGCCAATCACGTGCTAAAATTATGCAGTACAAGCAACAATTACAGGGTATTATAAAGGGATCTCCTAGCATGAGAGAATACTTGAACAAAATCAAGAGTTGTTGTGATGTTCTAAATGCAGTTGGTCATAGAATTAGTGTTGATGATCAAGTTCTCTACATTATGTCTGGTTTAGGTTCAGAGTACAATCTTGTTATGGTCTCTGTTACCTCTAAAATTGGTCCGGCATCAATCATGGAAATTAGCTCTTTACTTCTTAGTTTTGAAGCTAGACTTGAAGGGAATGATATACCATATTTTGGAACAGAAGGCTCTTCTCCTAGTGTTAATCTTACAACTCAAAACTATGGCAGAGGAAGGGGGTTTAACAATCCATATGGAATAGGAAGAAATGGTGGACAAACCTATGGTGTAAACAGGGGAGGAAGAGCCCCTAGAAGTGGTTTTCAAAGAGGAATGGGAAGATTCAATGCGCCGAGATGTCAGATTTGCTACCGAAATAATCACACTGCTGAAAAGTACTTTTATAGAGCAGACTTACAGTACATTCCACCTATATACCAGCAGTAAATTCAATCACTACTAATTGCCAGCCAACATTGCAAGTTTCTCCAACCACAACAACACTATGGCAGAAACTTCATGGTATCCAGATTCTGGGGCCAGCAATCATGTGACATTTGATCTCAACAACTTGAATATGGGGTCCGAGTATCAAGGAACAGAGAGAGTCCATATGGGAAATGGCACAGGTTTGAAAATTTCACATTATGGTAATTCTATTGTAACTGCTTCTGAATCTCAACACTCTCATTCTTTCTTACTCAAAAATCTTTTGCATGTTCCTCATATAAGAAAAATCTACTAAGTGTTTCACAGTTTGCTCTTGATAATCATATTTCTTTGAGTTTCACCCAACTCATTGTCTTGTGAAGGAACAAGGCACCAACAAGATAATGCTTCAAGGGAGTCTTGAAAATGGTCTTTACAAATTCAGTTTAGCTTGTCCCAAGGACATTTTATCTCCACCTTTTACTCCAACTTTTCAAAACAACCATCATTCTCCTTCAGCTTTGATGAACTTCGCTGATAACCGAAAGTGTCTTCCTTTAAGCACTTGGCACAATAGATTAGGACATGCCTCTTATGATATTGTTAAGAAGGCTTTGGCTATAAGCAACGTTACTTTTCTTGATGACAGTTCTAGTTCCCTTTGTTCAGCTTGTATGAAGGCCAAGAGCCATAAACAACCATTTCCTGTTTCAGTTTCTGAAGTATTTGAACCTTTTTCGCTTGTTCATATTGATCTTTGGGGACCTTCGCCTATCAAGTCAGTGAATGGTTTTTCTTACTACGTAAGCTTCATTGATGCAAAAACCAGATACACTTGGATTTATCTTTTGAAACTAAAATCTGATGTTAAAGCAGACTTTACTCACTTCAAAAATCTAGTGGAAACTCAATATAAAACCAGAATAAAATCTCTCCAAAATCATGGAGGCACCGAATTTAAATTACTCTCCGAACTCTTTCATCAGTCTGGTATTATTCATAGAATCACATGTCCATATACTCCTGAATAAAATGATCTTGCAGAAAGAAAACATAGACATATTGTGGAGGTTGGTCTTGCTCTTCTTGCTCATTCTGGTGTACCATAAAAATATTTGGATGATGCTTTTGTTTCTAGTGTCCACCTTATTAATAGAACCCCTTCTAAAGGTCTTCACTACACCACTCCCTTTCAATTGCTCACTGGCAATATACCAGACTACTCATCCTTATAATATTTGGTTGTCTTTGTTTTCCTTATTTAAGACCATATAACAAACATAAGCTTCAACATAGTTCCTTGGCTACAACCCATATTATAAAAGCTACAAAGTCCTCTTACCCAGTAAAAAGGTCATAATAACTAGACACATTGTGTTTGATGAAACTGTATTCCCTTTCCTCTCATCTTCACCTTTTTCTTTCCCTACCTCCCATACTTCCAACACTTTTTCACCCCTCGTTCCTCTTTCGGAAAATTCTCATACCTCTTCACCTGCTCATATATCTACTCCTCATTCTCCTTTACCCACCACAACTACTTCACATAACCCATCACCTCACTCTTTCAGAGGACAATTACAAGTTGAATCACCTATTGTGGATAATAATGACCTGTCTCTTTCTCCTGATGTTTCTCTTGAGTGTGCAGGTTATTCAGAACAATACGCAGGTCATTCTACAAGTTCACAATCACAAATCACACCGCCTCTCAAAGCAGCACCTCAATTAATTTCTTCTCATCCAATGGTGACACGTGCTAAGGCAGGTATTTATAAGCCAAAAGTTCTTGTAGGGAGTATTTTAGGGAACCAACAAATCATGTAGATGCACTTACGCACCCTGAATGGAAAGCTGCTATGGAAATGAAGTATGCAGCCCTCTTGAAAAATGGAACTTGGGAACTTTGCTCTCTCCCAGATACCCACACATTGATCAGATATAAATGGATATTCAAGTTGAAAAGGAATTCAGATGGTTCGATAGCTAGACATAAAGCACGACTAGTGGCCAAGGGGTACACACAGGTTCCAGGTTTTGACTTCACGGATACATTTAGTCCAGTTGTGAAGCCAGTCACAGTGAGAATAGTGATTTCTCTTGCATTAGCAAATGGTTGGAAGTTACGTCAATTGGATGTCGACAATGCTTTTCTTAACGGTGAAGTTGAGAATGATCTTTACTGTTGGAATTTAGAGAAATAGATAGATGTGTGGCATGAGTTTATGGAAGGAGTAATTTAGTTTTGGAAAGTAATGGGATAGTCTCCACCCACTAAGTCTATTAACCATCCTCCCTTCTCCATATTTCCTACCCTACTAATTCACTCTTCACTCTTCACTCACGCCACTCATCCAATTCAATCTTTTTTTTAAAATCAACATTTACATGGCCCAATCACCCGGGTTTGAGATAGGAGAAGGGCAAAACCTTGTTTGTAAGCTCAAAAGATCCATATATGGCCTCAAACAAGCTTCCCGGACATGGACTTCTAAATTTTGCTCTGTTTTAAGTATTCTGGGTTTTAGTGTTTCTAAAGCGGATATGTCTCTACATTACCGATATAACAAAGACTCGACCATATTGGTTATGGCATATGTTGATGACATCATCATCACTGGTTCAAGCACAACTGACATCAATAAGGTCATCAGTGATCTGCACAAATTTTTTTCGTTGAAGGACTTGGGAGACTTGAACTTCTTTTTAGGAATTGAAGTTGCAAAATCCACAAAGGGGTTATTTCTTAATCAAAAAAAGTAGTATATCACAGAGATTTTGGAAAAGGCAGATATGCAGAACGCAAATGCTTTGAATACTCCCATGATATCTGGAATTCGTCTGTCGAAACATGAAGGACAGTCTATAACAAATGGGCAAACTTACAGAAACATTGTAGGAGCACTTCAATATGCTACAATTACTAGGCCGGACATTTTTTTTGCAGTGAACAAAGTTAGTCAATATATGCAAAATCCCATGGATATGCATTGGAAGGCTGTTAAAGTGTATTGAGATACTTGGCAGGTACTTTAGATTATGGTATCTCTTTTTCAATAGCAAAATCTATGGATGTGGTGGCTTTTGTTGATGCCGATTGGGCATCGGACATGGATGATATGAGGTCTACTTCAGGGTATTATGTTTTTGTTGGAGGAAATTTGGTTTCTTGGAGTGCCAAGAAACAACCTACAATCTCTAGATCTAGTACAGAAGCTGAATATAGAAGTTTGGCACGTGTGACGTGTGAAGTGATTCGGATTCAATCTTTACTTGTTGAATTACGCTGTACATCTTCAAGAATTCCCACAATTTGGATAGATAATCAAGGTGCCATATCCTTAGCTGCGAATCCGGTGTATCATTCTCGTACGAAACACCTCGAGCTAGACTTGCATTTCGTGAGAGAAAAGATCAATGCAAAACAAATTCAAGTTCTCCATGTCCCTAGTATCGATCAGATTGCAGACAGTTTCACCAAGCCTCTAACTGGTCAATTCTTCTATCGCCTTAGAAACAAATTGAACATTGTTCCAGTAGGCTCTCTCGAATTGAGGGGGCATGAAGAAGAGAAGAAAATATTGAACTCACCTGTAGAGGATTACAACCCAAGGCTATCCAAGAGCATGATAAGAGAAGTAGAGAATAACATCCCAAAGCATTAGGTTGTTATGTTTTTGTCATTTAGTAGAATAGTGACAGCTGTTAGTTTCATACTTATCTATTACCTCACCACCTCTCTATATGTAGCTACTGTGTAAATGAAAACAAATGAAAGAAAAGCAGAAACCATTACATTGCCATTATCCTTCTACTCTAATGCAAATCTCAGTTTTCCATCAGAAACGCTGTTCTCCATTCAGTGGTGGATGAAAGTTTAGATGTGTTGATAAGGAATGAGTGAATCAATGGCATTATGAGCTGAGTAACGCTGGGCCCCACATTTGCCCAGCCGGGGGTGACGCTGTTCGCCATGCCGACGACCTCGCCGGAGAACATGGAGCTCATCAGAGAAAAGGAGATTATACGATTGGCCTTCGTTCCTGATTTTCTTCTGCAATCTTACATCAACCAAGCAAAGGCCCGTTTGGGGATCACTTCTAATAACCCTTCTTCTCCCCTCTCTAACTCCGTCAGGCCAAACAACCCCTTCTCCCAAACCTCTCCGCGAATCTCCATACCCAACAACAATGGATTCCATTTCAGCAACCCTTCTTTCCCCGCTTTTTAGAGAACTAGTCCACGCCCTTTCTCCTATGCCACCGCTCTCAACGGCGGTGGCAGGAATAACAGTCTGAGTAACAGTTCGACTTCTTCGAGTACGCGCTTTTATGGGGGGAACGATCAGTTGCCGTTTCTCGACAACTAACGGTGGATCCGATAATGAGCTCTAGTGGGAGGAGCGACTCTCAGGTTTTCCCTTACTGCGACGATGGAAATGCCGTTCCGAGCCAACATCCCTTTCACCGGCGAAGCTGTTCCGTCAATGATACTGTGCTTCTCTCTCATCTCGAGGAAGGGGCTGGTTTTGGGTGGAGACCTTGCATGTACTTTGCTAGGGGTCTGCAAGAATGGGAGTGCTTGTAAATTCTCACACAGTGACGTGGGTGGCGGCGGCGACGCAGTTGAAGTTGAATCTCTAAGCAAGAACAGCAATGGCTTTTATTAATTCGCTAAGTCACCTTTTTTTTTATTAATTAGATGATGTGGCGATTCTATTGGCCCAATTTTGCCCACATGTCCAGGTCACACTCCCTCGCCAGATTCCCCAAATTCATATGTTACGTCGTGACCAATTTCCTTTCCGCGAAAATTGAGGGTTCCGACAGAAATTGGGCAAAATTGAAACAAAATCAATAGTTATGGGACAAAATCGATACAAATATCTTTTTTGGGATAAAATCTAAAGTTTTCAATAGTTAGAAAAAAAAAACTTTTAACTCCCGAAACAAAGACAATTCTAATGAGTTATATTGAGGATCCGTGTGAATAGGTATTTGGCAGCTTGTGTTTTGCGTGGCATCCAATCAAGCAACATTAATGACAGTTAAAGCATACATGAACTTAGTTTTATAAAGCAACCGTATTCATCTTTTTCATTTCCTCATATTCAGTCTTTATTCCAAGCGGGTGATTTAGGAAGAATATATATATATAGTATCTTTCTTTGTAGAAAGGTAAAGTATTAACTTAAAGTAGGAATATTGCCATGGCAAATCGGATCTCTTGTTTCGGTTCCACTTTCATTTATGTGTTTCACTTGCTAAATAAGTTCTACTTTATCATAAAAAAATATAAAACAAAACATAAATTATCATGAATTATGATTGATCACATTTGATTTAACATAAAGTTAAAGAAATATAAAACAAATATAGATTATCACTATACATTTATATTTTAAATTCAGGTGGCGTCAAACATACATATCCTTAAAGTTTAAGTATTCTCTTTTATCTCCTTCAATCCGATTCCTGCACAAAATATTCCTTCTGTCTCATTACACATTTTACATTTTTTCTTTGTTTGTCTCAATAAACATTTTACTACTCAAAAATGGAAAATACTCAATATGCATTGATAAGCTTTAAATAGATTTTACTTCGAAAATGACACCACTACATAACATACATAATTTCGTTGATACTTTTTATTTAATAATCCACCTAAAAAGTAGTACTATGTTACCCTTAAAAATTAATAAAATTAATAAATCTTAAACAATATATGACAATAAATATAAAGACTCTATTGGTAGGAAAGAGAGCTCTCTTTTTACATTTATTTCAAATTTATTTTTTTTCAAAATGGTCCCAAGTAACTTAATTTTTTCAAAGTAATCTTATAACTTTTAAATTCCCTTCAAAATAGTCATTTTTACTTAAAAATGATCAATTTTTCTAATTCCGTGAATGGGACTGAATTGATACTTTTACAAAGTTATAGAACGAAATTGGTTAAAAAATATTATTTTGGAACGAAATCGGAATAAAATTGAAACATGACGCAAAATTGTCCAAACTATATTTGAATATATGATATAGTTTATTTATGTTTTAAACTCTTTATTCATGGATATTAGTAGTAATGACCAATAAATGTCACGCAATGGTTATTAATGACAAAAGGTTAACATGATTGTGTTTATCACACCAAAGAGTTGCATCAAACATTACAATATCCATGCCGATTGGATTCTTTACTCATAATTCGGGTTTGTTTTATAACATAAAAAAATAAAAAAAAAATTAGAGCATAACGTTAATCTAAGATGTTATTATGAAACGTGTCATTCATAAAAAAATTAAAGGCTAATTATACTGTGTATCCTATCTTAGGATGCACCCACTTCAAAAAACGTATACAAATATAAACAAAAACATATACAATTATGATAAAAAAATATATACAATTATTAAAAAAACATGTATACATTGTTGAATAAAAAGTTATACGCATATAGATGCTAGTTTTTTTAATGAAAAACTTAGTGTGAAAAAAATATACAATTATTAAGAAAAACGTATAAAAATATAATAACATGTACACAAAATAGAATAAAAAAGTTATACACATATGGGTGCACCCGAGTGCACCTAATATCAACTCAAAATTAAAATACAAGATGAAACATGAAGTTGGAATAGGTGATTCTATGTCATAGTCACTTATCAAGACCACAACACTCAAAATTCATCAAGCACACACTAATTTTCTTTAACCAAGCAATAAGAGAACACAATTGCAACCATGTTGGCCCAAATAGAGAGATTTCCAGAATGGAGTGGAGATTGTTTAAAGCTGCAGTTATGAACCCCGTTGGATTATTAGAGCAGATAGTGGAGGAAGTTAGTTGGGAGCTGGATTTACGTGGAGCGATGAGGGTAGGTCCTAAAGATAAAGTTGTGAGATGTGCAAAAGAAAGCATTGAGGAAGCAGAAGATATAATTAATTATGTGTGTAATAAGAAGAAGAAAAATCCCATGTACAGGATTAAACATGTCCGCTCTGCTGATAACCAAAGTTGAACATGTTATTGGGAAACTCTGGTATGATTCTGTCTTCCCATCTGCATATATGCAGCTAAGGCCTTTGGAAGCAACAGGTGATCATGCTCCTGGCTACCTGCAGCGACTTATCTATTACTTTCTATTGTTTCCTGCAGACTCGCAAGTGCCCACAAGAAGATTGCTGGCCTTGTGTTCTGCAGAAGTGCAGGCTTGTTCACTCAAACCTGGCACCAGGGATAGGTGGCTGGAGGAAGCCCATAAAGCTAACTTCTTCAAAGGGAGGACCACAGGGCTTGCACCGTCTAAATTTCTTAACATTTCTACTATATCTCAAGTTGTAATTGCATATATGTATCTTTGACAGGGCCAGAAAGTGCTTCACCCGGTGTTCTTACCTGAGTGGGCTATTCTATTCTACACTACAAATAAAAGTCAGTCTTTGTCTTTGAAGGCCATATTCAATCAAACACTACGTACTCATCATGTGTGCTTCCTATTTCTTTCTTTCTTTCTTTCTCTGTGTATATGTATTTGTGTATAATTTCCTGGATTGCTTCTAATTGTGTTTGGTTTGCTTCTACACTTTTCTTTTCCTTGGTCATGTATGATAATTAATGCTATCCAGTTATCCATGAACAATAAATGACATTTATATTATATGTAGTATTGTATTTCATATATAATTATATTTATTTGTTTGTTTACAACAAACACTTATGTAAATCGGGTTAATAGTATAAACTCTGTGATCCCCTTTCCTATCCTATTATACTCTATATATTCCTAAAATTTAAATCATAGAGGAATTACTAAGTTTACACTTTTTTTAAGAATGAGTAATTTTTCAATCCAAAGATTAATTTTTCATTATTTAAAGAGTAATTTCAATAAAATTAGGTTACAAGATCAACACAAGTATTTATCGGGGTCTATGGTACTAAATTTCGATATACCCATTGAGAATCGTATGCAATTTTTTTTAGACATAAACACTCCCTATTTAAAATTAATAATGAACATAATTATATCACTAAATTTTCTAAATCTAGAAAATAAAGTAAACCAAAGTATATGGATACTATATATATATATATATATATATATATATATATATATATATATATATATATATATAATTAGAGTTAACATAATTAATTATGTGAATCCATTTCGAGAATTACTTTTTTTTTCTTTTTCTACTTTTTCTGTGTTAAGTTCAATTTCACACTTTTTATTTTGGTTCGTTTAACATTAAATTTTACAACTCGAAAAAAGAAAAATCACATCAATCATCACCCCTAAAAGTACATCTTAATTATAAATTTGTCACTCCATATAACATATTTTATAATTTATTTATTACATAAAAATATTACGAATAAAATTAATTAAAAAATAATTTTTCTTAAACTTCATGTCTACTATAACGGTGAAGATTAAGTTGGGCAGAGTGAGTAATTATTTTGGGATATATCATTCTATACCAATTTATCAAAATATTGAATATTTATCCAAAATGTTTATTCCCTCCGTCCGTTTTCAAAGATATCATTTTTCCATTTTGAGTGTCCGTCCCCAAGGGTCTCATTTCCCTTTTTATCCACATCCACTAATACAACTAAAAAATTGGACTCACACCTCCACTAATACAACTACTCACTACACATTAAATAATAATACTACTTAATATACATGCCCAAAAGCAAATGACACCATTGAATCCGGACGAGTTAAAATCATTTTCAATCCCATAAAAATGAAGAAATTTACTTTTAGTCCCAAAAAAGTTATTTTTTTCAATTTCATCCCATAATTATTGATATTCATCCATTTTAATCCAATTTCACCGTAAAATGCACGTGTCTTGCACGTGATGTTACATTTTGGGGAATCCGGTGTTGACTTCTTATGTGGCATGGAAAATTAAAAGTGGGCCAGTAAAATTGCCAACTCATTTAAATATGTAAATTTATTTTTATTTTCAGTTTCCACCTCAAAAAATAATTTGGTGGAGTCTATCTTTTCCATTTTCACTGACTAAAACCATGAATAAAAGAAAATAAAACAGAAAGATTAAAAAAGGGATCTAATTATTGCCATTCTAAATATCAATCATTTTTCCCAATTGGAACGCTAAGGTTTGAAAAATTGCAGATCTAAATTGACAAAAAAGTTGAAAATAGGGCTTCCGGCGGCGACAGAGACAAAGACGAAGGTGAAGATTTCTTGTACTTTTGGTGGGTGTTCCGAGAACATTCTGAAAAAATTTCAACCTCCTTTCATGCCTTAACTTCCTCTTGATTTCTCTCTCTTCAACCAAGCAATTTTGGGGTGTAATTTTGTTTGAAATTAGGGTTGTTCATCGAGAACTGCTTGGAATCGGTTTGGAATTAGAGTTCGTCATGATTTCTGGAGATAGAAATTCCAATGGAATCTGATTTAAGAATTCGCAATTTGATTGACAATTTTATATATTTAAATATGAATTCGCAATTTGATTGACATAATTTTTATTTAATTTCCTAGTAAATTTTAAGTAAAAAGATGATGTGTAAATGTAAAAAAAATAAATATGGAGAGTTGGCAAATGATGGGCCCAATTTTTTTTTTCTTGACACGTAGGACAAACTGACTGCAAACCCATATTTAACCATCGCGCGCAACTCACGTGTATAATTCCAGCGGAAATTTGACTTTCCGGCCAATTTTGGGCTAACATTGAGCAATCTTGATAGTTATGGGAAGTAATTGAAAAAGATATCTTTTTTTGGACCAAAATGAAATTCGTCTATAATTATGGGACCAAATATGATTTTAACTCAATCCGGACGGAGGGAGTATTTAGTAAAAGAGTTGGTCTCTTGTGTTCCCATATGCACAAAGTGTGTAAGGGTATAATGTTCTGCTTTAATGGGTATACACTTTAATTAATAAAGATACAACATTTTATTCTAAAGAGTATACATTTTTATTGAATTTTTTAAAGAAATAAATGGTACACGTCCTTATACTAAAGGAGATACCATTTAATACTAAAAGGTATCGAGCACACGATGTCTCGGGACACACGAGTTTAGCTAGCAAAATGCTATATATTCAAAATACAAAAAAAAATCATATCATCCATGATGTCAAAACATTTTATCTCGTGTGACTTTACTTTTTTCGTGTGTTATCTTCTGAAACAAAGATAATTCTAATGAGTTATAGTATTGACTAATGAGTATCCGTGTGAATAGGTATTTAGCAGTTGTGCTTTGCGTGACATCCAATTAAGCAACATTAATGACAGCTAAAGTATATATGATAATATGAAATTAGTTTTAAAAGGCAACAGTATTCATACATTAATGACAAGCTAAAGTATATATGAAATTAGTTTTAAAAAGCAACAGAGTATTCATTGATCTTTTTCTTTTTCTTATAATCAATCTTTATTTCAAGCGGGTGATTTAGGAAGAATATACATATAGTATCTTTCTTTGTAGAAAGGAAAAGTATTAACTTAAAGCAGGGATGTCATGGCAAACCGGAGGTCTTGTTTAAGTTCCACTTTCTTTTATGTTTCACTTGTTAATTAAGTTTTACTATATCATTAAAAAATATTTTAATAATGATCGATCAATCTCACGACTCGTCTCACATAATAACCGTCTCACAAGAGACTTTGTCAACATAAATTATTATAAAAAACATAAATTATTATAAACTACGCATTTATCACATTAATTTAACATAAAAAAACAATAGATTATAATTGTTCATTTATTTATTTTTTAAATTCAGGTGGCCTCAAACAAGCATATCCTTAAAGTTTAAGTATTTTCTTTTCACCCAGTAGTTATCTCCTACAATCCGATTCCTCCACAAAATATCTAATCTGTCTCATAAATCTCATTACACATTTACATTCACTTCTATGTTTATCTCAATACCCATTTTACTACTCAAAAATTGGAAAATTCTCAATATAGATAAGCTTTAAATAGATTTTATTTTGAAAATGACACGACTACATAACTAACATAATTTCGTTGATACTTTATTTAATATATTCTAACTTAAAAATACTGCATTACCCTTATAATTAATAAAATTAGTTTTAAAAAAATAAAAGGTTTTTGTTCCAAATAAAAAAATATAGTTTAAAAAAATAAAAAAAATCTTAAACAATATCTCCTCCATCATGCATTAAGATTTACATTTTCTATTTTAATTAATTTGTTCAAAATTAAAGTTTACAATTTCATTTTTGTCAAACGAGAACTAAAGTACTAAACAATTAATTAATTATTTGAGTGTATATTGGGTGCACTCGGGTGCAAGGGTGCACCCACATGTGTATAACTTTTTATTCTATTTTGTATACATGTTATTCTATTTGTATACGTGTTTCGTATTAATTGTATATTTTTTTCACACTAAGTTTTTCATTAAAAAACTAGAATCATATGTGTATAACTTTTTATTCAATAGTATATACATATTATTTAATAATGGTATATTTTTTTACACTCAATTTTTCATTAAAAAAATAACAATTAAATTGTATATATTTTTGCTCTTAATTGTATATGTTTATATTTATATTTGTATATAGGTGCATCCTATATTAGGGTGCATCCGGGCCTAATTATTTTATATAGGACTTGCACACAACACTAAACTATCCATTAAAATTAAAATAAAAGGCAAACATAAATCAAGTAAAAAACCAAACATAAATCTTAACGGGAATGAGTGAGTATATAACAATATATCTAAAGACTCTATTAGTTGGAACGAGTTTACATCTTTTCATGATATATTAGTAGTAATGACCACATGTCACGCAATAGTTAAATGACAAAAGAGTTAGCATAGTTGTAATTATTACAACAGAGTTACATCAAACATTACAATATCCATACTCACTTATCAAGACCACGGACCACCACATTAAAAATACACTCACTCCAACCTCTAACAACACACAAATTTTCTTTAACCAAGCAATAGGAGAATGGTGAGACGCTAGTAACTCATGAATCCGTATTTCTCATCTACTTCAAATTTAATTTAGCTCGAACGTAGCCCTGTGAAATCTGGAATTGATCTGTCATGCCAAAGTGAGCCATCAAAAGCCACACATGAGTGAGCAGCTCTCCCCCTTGGCTCAGCTTCTCAGCATGGTCATTCCATCGACATTGAGCTGCAGCAAAAGTTAGCATATCCAGCCAAGCCCCAAAGATTTTCTCCCATTTTTCGCCTACTTCTAGTGTCTGCAACGACTTGGAAAGTCTGCAAGCATCAACCAAGAGTGACTTGCTTCTATCTCCTTTCACTTCAGATGGTTTCAATCGAGTGTCCACTCGGTGCAGCATCTCACAAGCTTTTCTTCGACCTACATTGCTCTGCCCGTAGAAGAACTCTTCGGCCTCAGCACGTGTGTCCTGAAGCCGAATTTGTCCTATCCCACTAGGAAGCATGAAAGGGGACATCATCAACAGATGTATCATGTAGTTTGATAGCAACAACGATATTTCACGTTTGAACTTCAGCACATCATCTGAGGACGATTCCTCTGTAACAATGAACTCATCCAACCATGATCGTTTTTCATCGTCTCCTTCTTTGTCCACATCATAGCAGAAAATGGTAGCCATATGCCAAAGAAGAACACTATGATCAAACTCTATTTCATCAATATTGTCAAAACATTCCATTTGCTCTAGCATAATCATGTCCCCCCTATATCTACCCAACTTCTTCTCTGCAACACCACCCTCAACTCTCTTCAACAGCTCATCAAAAATCAAGGCCTTCAAGCCTTTCGGAATGCTTACACGATTCCAAAACAAGTACTTGTCTAAATACTGTTGGACTTTCGCAAACTTTGGTTCTTTTTCAAGGCAACAGTTCAACACATTATATTGACCCATTGCATTAGACCACCTCATTTCAGCTGGCACTACATGAAAGTATCTAAAAAATGACACAATCTTGCATATTGTTAGGACAATGGGTTTCTTGAGTTTCCTTATCCACTTAGGCACAGTCAACCACTCCCCACTTAACCAAATCATCACCCAATCCGAAGACAAAAGTATCACTACTGCATACATTTCAATAAGAATAGCGCCTACCAACAAAATGTAGGTGATGATAAGCTCTGTTTTCGGGTAAGCTTTCTTGTCGATGATGAGGAAGGCAACGAACGCAGCGACAGTCGAAAGACAACTCAGTGCTCGAAGGAAGAGCCAATGCGAGGTATGGAGTAGAAACGCCTTGGTGTAAAACAAATCGTAGATCAATCCGAGTTCAACCTCAACGATCTTGAAAGCCTTATCCCAACTCAGTTTCTTGAAAGCAGAAACACTGGTTTCCTTATCTTGGAAGCTAAGAATCAAATCTGCAAATAGCCTTTTGAACGTCCCAAAGAAGGAATAGGCCTCCTGCAAAACAGTGGCATCTTTAATTAGTGTCGATGACGACGTCGTTTCATCGATGGCAAATCCTTCATTCTCATTACAAGAAACCAATTCATCTGTGGTTTCAGATGAAACGACGTCGTTGTCGATGGCTCTGCCTAGAGAAACTACAAAACCTTCCTTCTCCTTAGAAACCAATTCATCCATGAATTTGGCGTAATTGGGCCCTGGATCGGGCGGCGAAACCATGGAATCACGAAACTGATCTCTACTTGCTGAGAACAGAACCCAACTCCTCTCCCCATATTTAACCAGACCCGCCACGAAAATGGGTATCCATAGATAATTAACGGGTGTGCTAATCCAAGATATGAGGAATACATAGACTGCAATACTTACTTGGCCAATCAATCCAAGTAAATGGCGAGCCCAGAGGTCGTTATCCGCCATGGCGTAGGCGGTGATGGTGTACGGTCCGCCGAGGTGCATCAGAAGAAAAGGGGCCCAGAATGCCATGATTGCGTTTGCGTAGCTCTGCTGATCTTTGGACGACGAAGCTGCCTTCGCCTTGTCGTTGGCCGCCTGCGAGAGAACTCCAAGGGCGGTGGTGGCGACGGCGTCGGCGGATAAGTAGGATAGCCAGAGGATTACAGTGACCCATTTTTTTGTGGTGTATTTTCGTCGATTTCCGGTGGATATGAGGACGATTTGGAGGAAGAGGCTGAGAAGAACTAACACTCGGATCTCCAGAGAGTTCCATAGCTTGCGAATTGCGCCTGGAAATATCTCAACCAACTCCCTCATCTGAATGTTTAGTTGTGGGATTTATGTTTCAGTGGAGTCGACGCTGAGAATTGAACGACACACAAGAACAAGAAATTCACTCACATGAAATAATGTAAAGCTTGTAAACTTGAAATATGAACAGAATGATTTATAAGGGTTGTGGTTCTAATCTTGTAATTCTACCTCCATGACATGAATGATGAATCATAAAAGGGTAGCAGGCATGCTATTGTGATACACATGGAATTGGCATAATATTTCTTCTATTTTTAAAGTTTTAACTAATTTCTGTTATAATCTAAAGGATTAAACCGTAGCAACACCGTGAGATCATTTTACATTTTTATAATTGGTTATCACTTTTTATAAAAGGTTAAGACCACTTCACGTTTTTGTAATTAATTACTCTCTTCATCCCATAAAGAAGATCATTATAGTTATTATAGATAAGTTATATGAGTTGGAAAAAAATTTTCGTAATTAATTACTCTCTTCATCCCATAAAGAAGATCATAGTGTTTTCGTAATTAATTACTCTCTTCATCCCGATCTTGGATGTCCTGTTACATTTTGGTGTTACATCTCCTGTTACATAAGTTATATGAGCGACACGTATGCGGGATGAAAATCTCAACCTTTCCCCGTAGGGTTGATTGTTAGGGTATAGATTAGTCTATCATACGTGTCAATCATCCCGGTTTGTAACAGAAGATGTAACACCAAATGTAACAGGAGATCCGAACCGCTTCATCCCATAAAGAAGATTATAGTTACTATAGATAAGTTATGTGAGTTGTAAAATAATGTCAATTTTGAAATTAATGTGCATCGTGGAGTTGTTGGATTGTGTATATTTCTTTATTTGAGGTGTGAACTTATTTATGGGACGGACAAAAATAGTATGTGAATTTATTTATTTGACAGAAAAAATATCATTTTTTATTAAAAATATTATCAGTCTGGTCCGGTCTGAATTCAGGCACGGCCCGCCCGTCTGCTGCTAGGTCCGGAAGATGCAGGTTCTGACTTTGATTACGACAGTCCAGCCTTACATACGGCGAATGATGGTCCAACTTACCACTACAATCCTTCTCTTCAAGATAACCATCCTTCCGTGCCACCTATGCCGCCTGTGCAAGACGAGAGCACTCCACTTCATCCAAGCGAGCGAATAGAGCTCATCGATGCGCTGATTGAGGAGAACGATCAGCGAATAGAGCAACTAGTGTGTCCGTATCAAAGTCAAGTCGAATTCTGATAATTACAGATCTCTAGGCTCGTCAGCGCACGTATTCTTTTAATGTTGTTGGTATTCGTAAGGGTACTATGCAACGTCTTCTTTCTTTTTTTCTTTTAGGATACCCGTTATCATTTTTTTTAGTTGGATATCACTTTTCATTATATGGTAATCACTTTTATCTATCTCATGAAAGTTTTGAGGCAATCTCACCCAAATCTTTGTCAAAATTTAAAATCACAGTAAATTTTAAGGATAAAATAAAAAAATGAACCACACAAAAATAAAATACCTCATAAATTATCATTAAATTAAATGTAAATTTTATTTGTAAAATAAGATATGAATTACATTAAAATATACTATAAATTAATAGGTGAAATTACAGTTATATTCTAAAATTCCTTAATAATTTTTTTTTATGTTCATTCCCGGGTTTTTAACTTAAATTTTGGTTTTTAAAATTCACACCTAAGTTTTAAAAATCACCCTTATATATACATATTTACATTCTCTCTTCTCAATTAATATACTTATGGGACGTTTATTTTTGCAGTTAACTTGTGTTATCACATATAAACCATAAAAAGTGTTTACTTACCGGGTTAAAGTGGAAGGGTTAACACCCGGGCCAACAAGGGCCCAGTGTTAATTCCACTATGTGCAAGGTTTATTTAAAAGCCCAATTTGGGGGGGTTTATTTTTATCCCTCGGGTTAATGAAGTCAAATTACTTAACTGTCCTCATTTTTATATTAATTTTATGTCTTTCTCAAAGAAAATTCGAGAACCTCTCTCTCTACTGTCTTCCTCTCTCTTCCACCACAAGTGGTTGTGGTGCCACGCTGTCGACGGTGATGAAATTACCGACAACAAGGTAGCATTCGCGACAGGGGTGAGAAACAGCGACGGTCGACGGCGGCACGATTTCGGTGGTAGCAACGATGGGCGGTCTGTTGGGTTGGGTTTCCAAATATGTGAAGAGCCCAATAGCCAACAAGGTTAGTAAAGCACAAGTATGTCCGATACTTGGTGTTATCTTGTCCCGTAACTCATTAACGGAAGAGAGAAGAAAAAAGAGGGCAAAAACAAAATTTATATTTTTTGAGAGAGAATCCAGCGCAGTGATATTGCAGAGGCAATAACCAGAGTTTCAACTGTCGGATCGAGCTGAATTTTGGTCAACATGTTAGGAACTTAAGAAAGTACATTCTGAACGGTGGAGATCGTGTTTGGAACTTTGTGTTGACAGGAATAGACCGAAAATAGAAGCAGGTTTTTGGGCGATTTTGTTCTACGCAGTCGAAGGAAAAGAGTCATTTCTCACAAACTAATCGTTGGATCGAGCTGTAATTTAGACAAAACGTTCAGGACTCATAGGGGTTGATTTTGGATGGTGAGATCGGATTCTGAGGTTCCTATAGTTGTGAACTCTAAACGGAAGTTGGTGTAATTTGATGAGGTCTTTCTAATCTCGTTGTTTGTTATCAAGTATTGAGTGTCTTGATATGTTTGTGATAGAGTGTCTGTGGTGGCAGATTGTAACTCTTGGATTTTTATCTCATAGTGAAGTTTTTGGTGGGCTTTGGTCCCGTGATTTTTTATCTTCTCACATTGAGGAGGTTTTCCACGTTAAATTGCTAGTGTTGTACTTTATTGATTACTTGATTTATCGTGCATCATATTATTAGGATTATTTCCTACTAGATTCACACAAGAGATGGATAATTGATCATTCCGCTGCATAGACGAATAGTTTATTATTTAATTATTCGTGTGTTTATCCCAACAAAGTGGTATCAGAGAGAGTTGTTGCTCTGTGCCTTGTGGTGAATATGGAAATCAATACTAATAGAATGGTGAATCTCAATTGTCCTAATTATTATGTGTGGAAAGGCAAGATGAAGGATCTTCTTTATGTGAATGATTATTATTTCCCTGTATTTGAAACTAAAAAGTCTGATGATAAAACAGATGATCAATGGAATATATTGCATCGTCAAGTATGTGGTTACATTAGGCAGTGGGTGGATGATAATGTATTGAACCATGTTAGTGGAGAAACACATGCACGAACATTGTGGAAAAAGTTTGAGGAACTGTATGCTAGAAAAACTGGGAACAACAAGTTATTTCTAATCAAGCAGTTGATGAATTTGAAATTCAAAGATAGCACTCCTATGACGAATCACTTGAATTCATTTCAGGGCATCACTAATAAATTGTCGGAAATGAATATCAAGTGTGAGGATGAAGTACAGGGCTTATGGCTTCTTAGTACATTGCCGGATTCATGGGAGACATTCAGGATATCTTTATCTAATTCAACCCCCAATGGTACCATTACAATGGATTTGGTTAAAGGCAGCGTTTTGAATGAGGAAACGAGGAGAAAATCGCAGGGCCCTTTACAGCAATCAGAGGTTTTAGTTACAGAGAAGAGGGGGAGAAGTAATAGTAGAGGTCCAACAGGCAAGCAAAAAGGCAGGAAGAGTAAATCCAACAGACACAGCAAGGTTGAGTGTTGGAATTGTAAAACTACAGGACACATAGCAAGGTATTGCAGAAAACCCAAGCAAGATGACAAGAAAGAAAATGGGAAAGAAAGGAAGAATGAAGAAACGAAAGAAAATGATCAAGTATCTGCTGCAACAGGTGATTTTCTTATCTTTCATGATTATAAAGTTGTCAATCTTATATTTCGTGAAAACAGTTGGGTGATTGATAGTGGGGCATCCATACATGTCACATCTCGTAGAAAGATGTTCACATCCTACATGTCAGGTTACTATGGAAATGTTAGAATGGGTAATGATGGCTTAGCTAAAGCCATTGGGGTTGGAGATGTATGTTTGCAGACTAGTAATGGTGCTACACTAGTTTTGAGAAATGTAAAGCATGTGCCTGATCTTCGGTTGAACTTGATATCTGTCGGGAGACTTGATAATGAAGGTTTTTGCAGTGTGTTCTTCGATGGTCAGTGGAAGCTCACAAGAGGTTCTTTAGTTATTGCTAGAGGTAAAAAAACATTCCTCGTTGTATTTGATGCAAGCAAAACTACTTAATAGCTCTATTAATGCAGTTAAAAATGAGGGAATAGTTGAGTTGTGGCATAGCAGGCTCAGTCATATCAGTGAAAAGGGATTGAAGATTTTAGAGAAGAGAAGTCTCATTCCAGACTTAACGAATGCATCTCTAAGGAAGTGTTCTCACTGTTTGGCGGGAAAGCAAACTCGAGTTTCTTTCAAGATCTCAACTCCTACCAGAGCATCAAGTATACTCGATTTAATTTATTCTGATGTTTGTGGTCCTATGAAAACAAGAACTCTTGGTGGTGCTTTATATTTTGTTACTTTTATAGATGATCACTCAAGAAAGACCTGGATCTACACGTTGAAGATGAAAGATCAGGTGATCGATGCATTCAAGCAGTTTCATGCCTTAGTTGAGAAACAGACTGGGAAGAAGTTGAAATGCATCAGATCAGATAATGGAGGGGAATACATTGGTCCTTTTGATAAGTATTGCAGAGAGCAAGGTATCCGATATCAAAAGACTCCTCCAAAGACACCTCAGTTGAATGGGCTTACAGAAATGATGAACAGAACATTGGTCGAGAGAGTAAAATGTCTGCTATCAGAAGCAGGATTGTCTTCATCATTTTGGGGTGAGGCTCTGAGTACTGCAGTACATGTTTTATATCTTACTCCATGTGTTCCTTTAGACTTTGATGTTCCAGATAGAGTATGGTCAGGAAAAGATATTTCCTATAATCATTTACGGGTCTTTGGATGTAAGGCATTTGTGCATATTCCCAAAGATGAGAGGTCTAAGTTGGATGTGAATACTCGACAGTGTGTGTTTCTTGGATATGGCCAAGATGAGTTTGGTTACAGACTTTATGATCCCGTGCAGAAGAAGCTTGTCAGAAGTCGGGATGTTGTGTTTGTTGAGGATCAAACCATAAGAGATATTGAGAAGATGGATAGCTCAGTTTCTACACCTGTTGTGATAACTTGATTGACTCGGAAATTGTTCCTCACAGTCAAGGTCAAGCAGAAGCTGAAGAGGAGAATCAGGATCAGCCTGATTTCGGTGATGATGAACATGTCGATCATCCTTTGCATGATGAAGAGGATATCGATCAGCCGCAACCACCTGATGTTCCAGAACATGAGGTTCAAGAACCACCTAAAAGAAGCAGTAGAGCTCGTGTGCCTTCTAGGATGTATCCTCCTGATCTGTATATACTCTTGACCGACGGGGGAGAGCCTGAATGCTATGGAGAAGCAGTTAATGGAGAACACAAGAATGAATGGTTGGAAGGAATGCAAGATGAGATGAAGTCCTTGCATGAAAATGACACATTTTATCTGGTAAAACTACCAAAGGGTAAGCATGATTTGAAAAATAAGTGGGTGTACAGGATAAAGCAAGATGAGCACACCTCAAAGCCACGATTCAAAGCTAGATTGGTTGTTAAAGGTTTCAGTCAGAAAGAGGGAGTTGATTTTGAAGAAATTTTCTCTCCGGTTGTCAAAATGTCTTCCATTCGTTTTGTGCTTGGTTTGGCTGCTAACCTTGACTTGGAGATTGAGAAGATGGATGTCAAAATTGCTTTTATTCATGGTGAGCTAGATAAACAGATTTACATGGTACAACCTGAAGGTTTCAAGGTGAAGGAAAAAGAAGACCATGTACGCAAACTGAAGAAAAGTCTCTACGGTTTAAAGCAAGCGCCTAGATTATGGTATAAGAAATTTGAGTCAGTTATGGGGGAGCAAGGCTACCAGAAGACTATTTCTGATCATTGTGTGTTTGTTCAGAAGTTCTCGGATGATGATTTCATTATATTATTGCTATATGTTGTTGATATATTGATTGTTGACAGGAATGTTTCAAGAATTGACTGATTGAAGAAACAGTTGAGCAAATCCTTTGCCATGAAGGATTTGGGGCCAGCAAAGAAAATCCTTGATATTAACATCACCTGAGATAGAGCAAACAAGAAGCTGCACTTGTCACAGGAGAAGTATATTGAGAAAGTGCTTCAGAAATTCAATATGAGCAAAGCTAAAGAGGTTAGTTCTCCTATTACCACTCATTTTAAGCTTGGTGCTCATCATAGTCCTTCAACCGATGAAGAGAAGGGAGCAATGAGAAGAGTCCCATATGATTCAGCTGTGGGAAGCTTGATGTATGCAATGGTGTGTACGAGGCCAGACATAGCTCATGCAGTTGGTGTTGTTAGCCGTTATTTGTCTAATTCGGGAAAGGAGCATTGGAATGCTGTGAAGTGTATAATGAGATATCTACGAGGTACGTCTAGTTTGAGACTCACCTTTGGAGGTGGAAAGCCCGAGTTAGTTGGCTACACCAATTCAGATATGGAATCTGATGTGGACACCAGAAAGTCGATTTCTACTTACCTAGTGGCATTCGCAGGTGGCGCTGTGTCATGGCAATCAAGATTGCAAAAGTGTATTGCACTCTCCACAACAAAATCAGAGTACATCGCTGCAACAGAAGCATGCAAAGAGGTGTTATGGTTCAAAAGGTTTATGGAGGATATTGGACTGAAGCAAGAGTAATATGTAGTATTTTGTGATAGTCAGAGTGTTATCCATCTCAGCAAGAATGCTGCATTTCATTCAAGATCGAAGCATATTCACGTGAGATATCATTGGATGAGGGATGTCATCAATGATAAGTTGCTTGAGCTTGAAAAGATTCATACGGATGATAATGGTGCTGACATGATGACGAAGGCATTTCCTAGAGAAAAGCTCGAGGTATGTCGTGTGATAGCCGGAATGGCTAGTCTCTCCACATAATCAGAAAGGGGGAGATTTGTTGGGTTGGGTTTCCAAATATGTGAAGAGCCCAATAGCCAACAAGGTTAGTAAAGCCCAAGTAGTCCCGATACTTGGTGTTATCTTGTCCCGTAAGTCATTGACGGAAGAGAGAAGAAAAAAGAGGGCAAAAATAAAATTCACGTTTTTGAGAGAGAATCCAGTGCAGTGATATTGCAGAGGCAATAACCGGAGTTTCAACCGTCGGATCGAGCTTAATTTTGGTCAGCACGTTAGAAATTTGAGGAAGTACATTCTGAACGGTGGAGATTGTGTTTCGAACTTTTTCTATACAGGAATAGGCCGAAAACAGAAGCAGGTTTTTGGGCTATTTTGTTCTGCGTAGTCGAGGGGAAAGAGTTGTTTCTCACAAACTAACCGTTGGATTGTGCTGAAATTTGGACAGTACGTTCAGGACTCATATAGGTTGATTTTGGACTGTGAAGATCGGATTCTGAGATTCCTACAGTTGTTAACTCTGAACGGCAGTTGGTGTAATTTGGTGAGGTCTTTCTAATCTCGTTGTTTGTTATCAAGTATTGAGTGTCTTGATACGTTTGTGATAGAGTGTCTGTGGTGGCAGATTGTAACTCTTGGATTTTTGTCTCATAGTGAAGTTTTTGGTGGGCTTCGGTCCCGTAGTATTTTACCTTCTCACATTAAGGAGGTTTTCCACGTTAAATTGCTGGTGTTGTGCTTTATTGATTACTTGTTTTATCGTGCATCATATTATTATGATTGTTTCCTGCTAGATTCACACAAGAGAGGGATAATTGATAATTCCGCTGCGTAGACGAATAATTTATTATTTAATTATTCGTGTGTTTATCCCAACAGTCGTGTGGTGACCGGATGCGGCAGATGGCGGTCGCTGGTTAGGGAAAGGAGGGTTGGTTGATGGCGGCGCATTGGGAACCAGATCCGCGCCGGCAGCGACTGGGTTCTCTACAGCAGTGACGGTTGATGAGTGATATTTTCACTTAGATTTTAGTGTCATTTTACGTGTGTTTTTGTATTATTTTATCCGTATTTTATGTGTATTTTGGTTGTGTTTTGTGTTTTTAAGGAATTGTGTGAGAATGAGCTTAAATGTATAATTTCCAGGTAAAATGAGATTCTAAACACGAAGAGAAAGATGTAGGAAAAAGCGGATCTCAATTCGGAGTTAAAACGAGGGAGAACGAACCAAAGACAACACAGAAAAGACAACACTATTCAGAAAAGTGTTGTCTATTCAGAAGTACAAGAGATGTACAGAGAGCTGAAATTTTGCATAAAAACACGGGCAGATGCATAAAAACACGGGCGTGTTTTTATGCAAAAGTGTCAAAACTCAAGTGCGACTTCCAGACTTCCACCAGGGGGTATAAATACCCCCAATTACACCATTTCACCAGATTTTCGAGGGTTTGAGCTGCCACACACACATCACACACATTTTTCTTCATTTTTCACCATCTTCTCCATCCATTCTTCATCCATCCATCTACACTTAATCCCCTCCATCAAATCCACCATCCAAGTGATCAAGGAAGCAAGGGGGAGTGAAGATTACAAGAAGAAGAAGAAGAAGAAACTCCATTGAAGGACTTCAAAGGGGGAATCTAATTCTAATTTTTGTGAACTTCTTTATAGTTTTGTTATGGGATTTGTAGATACAATGGTCTATGTTGTTTTCTCTATGACTATGATAGGCTAATCTCCTTTGTGAGATTAGCTCCATGATTGGTGTTGGATAATTTAGTTTTTATACAAATTGATTTTAATCTTGAATGGGCTTTGTGTTATTTCTATCATTGATTGTCAATTGCTCGATGTATATGATTGATTTGTGTGATTAATTGTCATGGGCATGTGATTAGGTTGGTAAATCAATTACATGTTTAGGATAGTTCATTGAATCATTTCATCATACACTTCATGTGCATTAATTTAGAATGAGATAGATATATCCTTCTAAATTTGGGAACCCTTTGATAGAACATTTGATTAACTTAATCGAGAGATTAGTTGATTAGATGAGGAGACCCAAGCTATTAGTGAATTCATAGTACCTTAAAAGGGAATATTGCCTATGATTTAGTACCTAATTAGGGAACTCGTAGAGTAATTAGTACCTAGTAGGAGGTGTTCGCTATGGTATCGATCTTAAGTGCTTTTGGGAGCCTTATTGAGGGCCTACATCCTATCCATCTTGGTAGAGAGTTTAGGTGAAATTAGTGATCGCTCCTATGCTATGTCCATGACAAATTATAATCAATTGCATGATTACTTTGTTATCCATGTCATGATTGTTGCTAATCTCATCCTTGCATCATTTGGAACCCCTTTTATCTTTGCTTTTATCTTATTTCTTGCATTAGTTTAAGTGCATTCATTTGCACGCTTATCCTCCGTCCCTTTCCATCGTCCTTATAAAATCACAATAAACTTGAGATCGCTTAAACTCTAGTACCTTCCTCCCTGTGGTTCGATAAATTCTTTAATTGGTCATCCCAACTATAACGACCAATCAAATGGCGCCGCTGCCGGGGAGGTAACGGTTGCTAGTAGTTTAATGAAGGATTGTTTAGAGTGGTCTTAATAAGGATATTTATTTTTATTTTTGCATCTTATATTTGCTTTAGAAAATTTTGTTCTAATTTTTCTTTCTCTTATAGGTGCATACCTTGAGAAGGAAGAAGAAAGAGAACAAACCCAAAAATATGAGCTACATGGATATTCTTCAAGATATGGTGAATAGAAGTGCTCATCCCACTATGAACACACAATGAAATTTTCAAGGATTTCAAATGCCATATTGTAATGCTAATTTACAACCGGATTATGGAGCACAAGTTCCGAATATGCAATTCCAACAACAAAGTTATGAGAATTTTGGAGTTCCTCATCAAATGTGTCAACAATTATACCCTCTAGGTGTGGAAGATGTTTTTCCAGAAAATTCTTCTAGACATCAAGAAGGAAATCAACCACAACTATGGGGAGATTTTCAAGACTCCAACACCTTCTATTCCACCCAAAATGACCACATAGCGATGCTTGGAGATAAGTTGTTTGAAATGGTTATGGATCGCTTAGAAGAGGGGAGGAAGTCTAATCAAGCGTGGATTGATAGAATTGGAAACTTGTGTGAAATGATGACGAATACGATGATAACATTCAATGCTAAGTTGAATTCATTGGAGCACCAAGTAAGTCAAATCGTGTCCACCGTGGAAAGACTTCAAGAAGAGAACAACAAGCCTTCTACCTCTGGAACAAAGAGTGAATGCATGGTCGTTAAGGATAGAAAAGAGGCTAGTTTGGGGGTTGATGAGGTTATGAAAGAGAAGAGAGAAAGAGTTCCTAAGTGGGTGAAAGCCAAAGAGTTAAAAGATGAGTTGAAGGGGGAATTCGAAAGATTTGTTGAGTCTCTTGAAGTGATGGTTGAGAAAGTAAAGCTTCGAAACCAAGAGGAGATTCATGCCCTTATGGAAGAAAAGAAGCCTCCGAAAACTAAGATTACAAACGATACCCCACACAAGCCAAAACCTTCTCATTCTATTGAAATTTCAAATTCTCTTAAGAACTTCCATGATTTTATTGATAAAAATTTGTTTGGTGATTGTAGAAAAAAGGTTGCAAGAGGGCATCCACACTTGTCAATGCCCGAATTCTTACCGGGGGATGTGGTTGAAGTTCAAAATTCACATAAAGCCCCATGGAAAAAGTGGAACAAGTGGAAAGGGTCATTCCTTGTGAAGAACGCCTTCGGAGAACAATTGCTTGAGTTATTTAACAAGAAGGGAAATGTTCTTGTGGTTGAACGGGAGAGCACAAGACACTACTTCAAGAAGAAACCTATGATAGTGCCTAAGGACTATTCAAGACCACCATGAGCTAAAGACTATCGTCCGGCTTGAAGACGTTAAACTTAGCGCTAGATGGGAGGCAACCCATCATTATCTTTAATGCTTTATTTAGTGCTTTAAATAAGGATTGTGGATTTGATATTGTTTTGCAATTTTGGCATGAAGGTTGATTGTGCTCGTGAGGAGAATGCGTGTTGAAGATAAGAAAGGTGCTTGATTTGAAGTGTATAGGTAAGTCACACCACTTTTTACAAACTTAACTCGAAACTCTTGTTTCAATTTAAGTTTGGGGGGATATGGCGTGGTGTGACATACTTTATTTTGAAGGCATATACTTTTTGTGTTTTTGGACTAATTTTAAAATTTTTCTCATGAGTATTGGTTGGATTTTGGTCCAATTGGTTGTGTTGAAGTGCATGATGATCTATATTCTTATTGTAATTGTTGAGTTAATGGTTTTGAATGAGTTTTTGAGCTTAAATGAAGTGTAGTGGAAGCACGAATTGAGCCCGGAGATCAAATCGAGATTCGTTGTGCATTCAATCCAGAAGCTCGTGCCAACCATTCTACTACCAAATGCCTATTGAGGGAGTTCACTCTATACTCTACCATTTCTATTTGCTTGACAAGTTTTGATGTTGATTTGGATTGATGTGATTAGCATGTTACTTCATATGTGTTATGTTTTTGGGAGGTTTAGTTTTCAATCAAGTTGGGGATGTTGAGAGCTTACTTGATCATGGATGATATAGAATGTGTGCTTTATTGTTAATGATGATGATTTTTGTTTTTGCATGTTTAGTGTTTTTGGTTGTTTCTTGTTTGTTATGTCTTTTCTTATTTATTTTGTGGGTATTTTTGTTCTTGTTTAGGGATTGTTTTGGTGGATTATTTTTGGGATGTCGTGAGTCGTTTTCTTGAATATGAGTGATGACATGTTGTTGTGATAAGTGATGACAAATTATGATTAAGAATCTCTACACTTTCAAATTGTGACATGTTTTACTTAACTTGTTCAATTTTGAGATGAATATGGTGTAATAAGTCCTTAAGGTCCGAGCATAAGCTTGTGAGCATTTTAGCCTCAACCGTGCATATATGGTTATTCTTCATGAGTGGATTGGTTGTGTTTGATAAGCTAGAACTTGCTCAAGGACTATAGGAACGAGCCCGATTAGTGGAGATTAATGACATGATCTAAGGCCATCCTTGTTATTTATAGTCATTGCCACATATTTCCATACCATGAACATCATCCCTAGTCAACCACTTTGAGCCTATATGCCTATTTCTTGTGAATTTAGCACATTACAAGCCATGATTACTCACTTAGCCTTACATATATTTACCCTTTTGTGTGAGTGATTGAGGAGATGGTGGCTAGAAATGATTGATTGAATGATAGAAGAAGAAAAGGAAATGGTAAACAAGCAAGAAAAAGGATGAAAAGAGCAAAAACAAAAATGCACATGCAACCTTAAAACAAGAGAAGGAGCAAAGCAACAACAAGATGCTCAAGAAAATAAAAGTTCAAAGAAAGAAAGCATGCATCATAAGAAGCTCAATAAAAAGGATAAAGATGATGGATAGTGCTTGAGATTTGCAAAGATATAAAAGGAAGAAAAGAAAAGTGGAGGAATGGAAGAAAGTAGCTACCTTTTCGATTACTTACACTTGATTAGTCACAATTATCTATATTCTTCCTACCTTACAAAAGAGCCTATCATTACATCCTAAGTAAAGACCTTTTTGATCATTAATTAAAACTTTGGTGGTTTGTGAATATAGTCCGCGAGCAAGCTTATAGCGAGTTGAGCCAACCGGTTAATGAGTGTCGATTTACCTTACCTTAAAGAATGTTGAGTGACATTGATATCCATTGTGAGGCTTGGACCAAAAAGGACTATATTACACTTTATTCTCTTGTGATTGAACTTGTTAATTCCTCATGTCATGAGTTTAATGTTGTAGGATGACTTAGCATAAATTGTGATTCTTATTGTTATTGATGTGTTATTACTTATGTTTGTTTAGTCTTTTCCTAGGTAAAAATCTCACCCCTTGGTTTATCATTTTCGTTGATCGGGGACGAACAACACTTTAAGTTTGGGGGTGTGATGAGTGATAGTTTCACTTAGATTTTAGTGTCATTTTATGGGTATTTTTGTATTATTTTATCCGTATTTTATGTGTATTTTGGTTGTGTTTTGTGTTTTTAAGGAATTGTGTGAGAATGAGCTTAAATGTATAATTTCCAGGTAAAATGAGATTCTAAACACGAAGAGAAAGATGTAGGAAAAAGCGGATCTCAATTCGGAGTTAAAACGAGGGAGAACGAACCAAAGACAACACAGAAAAGACAACACTATTCAGAAAAGTGTTGTCTATTCAGAAGTACAAGAGATGTACAGAGAGCTGAAATTTTGCATAAAAACACGGGCAGATGCATAAAAACACGCCCGTGTTTTTATGCAAAAGTGTCAAAACTCAAGTGCGACTTCCAGACTTCCACTAGGGGGTATAAATACCCCCAATTACACCATTTCACCAGATTTTCGAGGGTTTGAGCTGCCACACACACATCACACACATTTTTCTTCATTTTTCACCATCTTCTCCATCCATTCTTCATCCATCCATCTACACTTAATCCCATCCATCAAATCCACCATCCAAGTGATCAAGGAAGAAAGGGGGAGTGAAGATTACAAGAAGAAGAAGAAGAAGAAACTTCATTGAAGGACTTCAAAGGGGGAATCTAATTCTAATTTTTGTGAACTTCTTTATAGTTTTGTTATGGGATTTGTAGATACAATGGTCTATGTTGTTTTCTCTATGACTATGATAGGCTAATCTCCTTTGTGAGATTAGCTCCATGATTGGTGTTGGATAATTTAGTTTTTATGCAAATTGATTTTAATCTTGAATGGGCTTTGTGTTATTTCTATCATTGATTGTCAATTGCTTGATGTATATGATTGATTTGTGTGATTAATTGTCATGGGCATGTGATTAGGTTGGTAAATCAATTACATGTTTAGGATAGTTCATTGAATCATTTCATCATACACTTCATGTGCATTAATTTAGAATGAGATAGATATATCCTTCTAAATTTGGGAACCCTTTGATAGAACATTTGATTAACTTAATCGAGAGATTAGTTGATTAGATGAGGAGACCCAAGCTATTAGTGAATTCATAGTACCTTAAAAGGGAATATTGCCTATGATTTAGTACCTAATTAGGGAACTCGTAGAGTAATTAGTACCTAGTAGGAGGTGTTCGCTATGGTATCGATCTTAAGTGCTTTTGGGAGCCTTATTGAGGGCCTACATCCTATCCATCTTGGTAGAGAGTTTAGGTGAAATTAGTGATCGCTCCTATGCTATGTCCATGACAGATTATAATCAATTGCATGATTACTTTGTTATCCATGTCATGATTGTTGCTAATCTCATCCTTGCATCATTTGGAACCCCTTTTATCTTTGCTTTTATCTTATTTCTTGCTTTAGTTTAAGTGCATTCATTTGCACGCTTATTCTCCGTCCCTTTCCATCGTCCTTATAAAATCACAATAAACTTGAGATCGCTTAAACTCTAGTACCTTCCTCCCTGTGGTTCGATAAATTCTTTAATTGGTCATCCCGACTATAACGACCAATCAACGGTGCACAGTGGTATGACGATGATGATTGACGTGTTGGGAGGGAAGAGAAAGCTGTTGCCTCCCTTGATGTCATTCACAGTAATAGAGTAATATGAATTAATTTGTATGTTGCTATGATTGGGCAAATTTTATAGTTGTAGTGCAAGAATTGAGTGAGAGAAAAATGGAGATTGACTGATTGAGGAGGAAGGTACAGTGCAAGAAAATGGGGTGAGAGAGAAAAAGAGAGATCGAGGAAGAAAACAAAATAATTGAGGAAATTATATCAGTTTTTAAGGGCAATTTTGTAAGAGTAGTTCATTGAAAACCTTCCAAGTAAACATGATCTCAAATCGTGTTAACCATTAATTGATGGTTAATTTGATCATGGGCTGTGGTAACCCTGCCACGAAAGTAAATGGCCCCTTACTATCTTTATCTCTTCTCTCTCATTATATAAATTAATACATTTCTACACATTAATTAATTAATTTGATAAAGTTAAAATATACCTTATTAAAAATTCAAAATTAACATACAATTACTATTCATGATTTTCAAACCCCCAAACAAAAATCACCTTAATTCCTTGATTTTGTGAAAGAAATATTTTCTCGCTGGAATTTGTAAGATTTATATCTTTAGACCATCACTAAATCATGGGAATAAATGGGTGGATTCCAGTTGAAATCCTTTCATAACTGCGAATTAATGGGCCGTGTGATTTCAGCTGCAACCCAAGTCTTGAATTCCCACCTAAGGTGTTCAGTCCAATTTCTTATAAGCCCACCTGTTAACAGATTGAAATTAATTAATGTGAGCATAATTTAGCATAAGATTCCAGGCCATTTTGGTGATTGGTAAATGTATATGGATTAGTTGGCCCACAACCAAATGTTGAGCATTGAGCATCGGACATGGATTGATAAAGATTTAGCCAATTATTTTAATCTGAGTGAGCCCAATTTACATTATTCAATACAGTTAAATGGTGGGTATTTAGGCCATCTTCATCTGCTGACTCCATTTTGCAACACTAGTAGCTCTAAAATGTAGTTAATTCAATAAATAATTTCCAACCGTTTGTTTCCTTTTAAAGATGCTACAGTATTTTCCTTCCTTTTGCAGCATGAAATGGAGCATTGCTGAGGGAAAAGTGTGCTGCAAAATAAAGTTGCAGCACACTCTTGATGATACAATTATTTTCTCCAATTTTTGAAATAAAATAGTTAAGACTACAATTTAATTGTATCTCAACTCAGTGGGAGTACAAGCGAACATCTTGTGGCTCAACTCGATAAAAGTTGTTTATTTAAGTTTGATTAGTTAAATGAACACTAGTAAGACCCATTTTTGAACTCGTTTTATAAACGACAAAGCTTAAGCATTGAATAGCTCATTAGTTAAAATTCTTTTACCGTATTTGTGAATTGTTAAGAGCTCGACTAATATAAATATTTATTATTATTGTTAATTAAATATTTTATATTAGGATATATAGTAATTTAGGTGATTATTTAAATATTTATATATATTATTTTAAATTTTATTATTATTTATTGTTACTTGTTTGATTGTTTAATACTTGTGAACTCACGAACAAAATGTTCTTTTATTGCTTACGAATAGAAATATTTGTATATGTCTCAGAAGAAGTATTCACGATCATATTATCAAGCATATTCATGACATAAACGAACCTTAACAAGCAATTATTGTTCAATTCGAGCTCAATAAATTTTTTTTGGTGACGAGCTCAAGTCCGGGATTTGATTTAATTATTTTTTAACAAACAAGAACTCCTAGCTCGATTCAGCTCGACTCATATAATTTCACCCTATTAGAATATGGTTACACCCTGCAAGTCGTATAGAAGTTACAATTCTCTCTCCTAAGCCATAGTAAAACTGGCACAAAAATGAAAGACTTTTGGCTTCATGACTTGAGTCAAGTCAAGGAGCGTTGACTTCATATCTAAACACAACACACTCTCCACTCTCCTCCCAAATTCTCAATAATGCAGTACAAAGTGGAAATCCTTGATTCAATTAATTAAAGATGGAAATTTATCTGACCTCCTTACTTCTCCTGCTCTCATCTCTCCACTCTGCCGTCTCAGAAATCTTCTTCGAAGAGCGTTTCGAAGGTGAGTACGCAATGAAGTTAATCATCTAGGTTATGGAACTCATTACTGTGTCTAATTTCGTGCTCTGTGTGTGTGTGTGTGTGTGTGTGAAGATGGGTGGAAGAGTAGGTGGGTGCTGTCTGATTGGAAAAGGAGTGAAGGAAAAGCAGGTACTTTCAAGCACACTGCTGGGAAATGGTCGGCTGATCCTGACGACAGAGGTATAATTTTAATTAAATTAATTAAACATTACTCAAATTATTATTTAATTGCAATTGGGTGTTGTATTTGCCTATTTGGTTGTCTTGCAGTCATTTGATCATGTTTGGTTCATCTTTCTCAAAACAGAGTTTTTCTCATTATCTAACAGTTATGTGTATATGCAAAAGAAATCTTACTGATTTGATGATGCCCACATGTATAAATTTAGATCAATCCTCAAACCAACTGAAAACAATTGCTTTCTCTTATGTCAAAAAGCTCCGAGTCTAACTAGAGTTGATGCAGGTTTCTTGCCATTATGTAACTTATGATGAAGAGGTCATTGATTGCACCATTGCCTGATTTCATATATGTAATTTCTACGTACAATGTTATATGGCTGTCTCAGTGACTTATTCAACAAAACTGTTCAGGTATCCAAACATATAATGATGCTAAGCACTATGCCATATCTGCAAAGGTTCCCGAATTCAGCAATAAAAATAGGACCCTTGTGGTCCAGTACTCCATAAAGTTCGAGCAAGACATTGAATGTGGTGGCGGTTACATTAAGCTTCACTCTGGCTATGTCAACCAGAAAAAATTTGGCGGTGATACTCCTTACAGGTCTATAAATTTTGCTCATTTAACAATTCCGCAGTTATCAGATATGCCTCTGTTATTCAGTACTAGTTTACACATGACTACTGGTTTTTTTCTTTCTTTCTCTCTCTCTATGTAGGAGTGTATTTTTATAGGTTGTAATGAATGTGTATGCTTGATACAAGTTCCAATTTCACGTCCTTATCACCCTATCTTTGTATCTCCCGGTTCTCTTGTTCTCTAATTGTTATTGCTTTAAATATAATGCTGATTTAAGCTATGCTGTAATCTTTATAGATGCTACTTTCCATGTGCAGTTTGATGTTTGGACCCGATATATGCGGTCCTCAAACTAAGAAGCTTCATGTCATACTTTCCTATCAGGGCCAGAAATATCCAATAAAAAAGGATTTAGAATGTGAAACTGACAAATTGACTCACTTTTACACATTCATTTTGAGACCTGATGCCACATACAGCATCTTGGTTGATAATCGTGAAAGAGAGTCTGGAAGCATGTACACCGATTGGGATATCCTTCCTCCTCGTCAAATTAAAGATGTCCATGCAAAAAAGGTGCCAAATAATGTACCAACATGTTTGATCAGTTTAACAGTTTACATGTGATTATACAGCACTATGGTGCATGTCATACTATAATATTTGTTTGATTCCTACAGTTTATTAGCGGGAAAATGACCCATCATTCATGTAGCCTATTAGTTGCATGTGTTATAATTGTGGAACCATTGTCTTTCATTTATAGGCTTATAGCTCATTGCATCTAGCTATATTTGAGTTTTAGTTATCAAAATTATCATTTCATCTGTGCAGCCAAAGGATTGGGAGGAAAGAGAATATATTGATGATCCCAATAATGTCAAACCAGAGGTAACAATCTGTCTTGGATAGTTAAAATATAGATGGTACTTCCTTCAGTTAAAGACTTCCATTTTCCAAATCCATAATGCATCATTATAAGGATTGCAGGGATATGATAATATACCATCCGAGATACCTGATCCAAAAGCACGAAAGGTATGTTGAGTGTTCAGTTATTATAGATAAGTTTAACTTGTGCAACCTTTAAGAATTTCAATCATTTGGTTCTTATGTACAACTGTTTCTTGATATTCTTGTTAAGATGAATTCCGCCTGAATTCCTAAATACTATTGTTGGGGAATATGTATATATGTACAAATATTATCAAATCACTATTAATTCTTCCATGTTTTGTTTAGATTAAAGGATCTGAGGATGGATTTGAAATCCATAGCACCGGAACTATTAATATGTATTTGAAATCCATTACTATCATTTTGAACTATTTTTTTAGGGATTTTACTGGATTTGGAATCATTCTAATATGAGTGAATTTGAAAGCATTGATTGCAAATCTTACATTTCAAAACCATGAATCCAGACAAACTGAGAGTCATTTATTGGTTAATAATCATTGCATTTCTCGTAGTAGCCTGCTGATTGGGACGAAGATGAGGATGGAATATGGAGAGCGAAAAAAGTACCAAATCCAGCATACAAAGGCCCTTGGAAGCCAAAGGTACCACTACTACAATCTTTGTATTACATCGACAATCTTTATATATGCATTGGGATTGCTAATATCCTTCAAAAGTTGTTATAGAAAATCAAGAATCCCAACTACAAAGGAAAGTGGAAAACACCTTGGATTGACAACCCAGGTAATATTTACTATATAAAAATGTTGTAACTTGTACGCTGGTAACATGACACTAGCAACAGTATATTCTATAGAACATCATACGATTTCTCATGATCTATATTATGAGTAAATATCCATATGTTGTTTTAGGGAAAAAAAACACTCTATTCTGAGTTCTCTTTGAAATTTTATTTTTCTCTTCACATCTCAAGGAAAATTTTTACGTACAAACATGACACACAATATTATCAAACAAAATGTAAAAATATCTGTAGCCAATCAAATATACTTCTAAGCTTCCTATTTCTTTGCTGCAGAGTTTGAAGATGACCCTGACCTTTATGTATTAAAACCAATAAAATATGTTGGTATTGAAGTTTGGCAGGTGAGAAATCCAAGGATTTCCTCTCTCTCTCCAATTTTTTTTTTTTAATTATTATGCATTTTTAACTGAATACATGTAATCTATGTTAACCTTGAGTTATGTAATGTAGTCGTAATATGTTACATTTTGTGCCAAGAAATCATTATTGTCATTTGACAGTCATGTTTACTTATCTTTGACCCTGTAGATATATTACGTTTTTAGACTGCTTTACTTCTCTTAATATGACTACCTCTGCTTTATTTGTAGTTAAGCATTTCCATGTTTCAAATGCATTGTAGAATGTGGATGCATATGAAAACAATGAGGCTGTTACGATGTCCCACATCGGTTCCACACGCAAGTGTGGAAAGGCATATAAGTGGGGGTCAACCCTTCACCTTCAGCCATGGTTTTAGGTGAAGTTAGGGCTCCCTAATTCGGCATATTCAGAGGCTATTTAAGTACTATGTGTTATCGTAGGGAAGTCATCAATAAGAAATATTTATTTGCAACCTTAATCGGTTTGTTTGCAACCTTAATCGGTTTGTGGCAGAGTTCCTTCGGGCTCGTGGCGGAGAATTCATTCTCCGTGGCCCTCTCGAGGGATTATTCTCGTTGTCTTTTATTTATTTTCTTCATCGTTAGTGCATCTCTATCAGAGGCAACTGCTGGCTTGTATCTTTAATATGCCTTGCTATTTCCATATAAAGTATAATGCGCATTAAATAGTTCCTGAGTTGGGGCAAGGCAGACAATTCGATTTGATTTTGGTCCTGCATGATATGTGGTTCATCCTATTTCTGGCACATAAAATTTTGTCATCTTATCATTACAGGTAAAAGCTGGTTCGGTGTTTGATAACATTCTGATATGTGATGACCCAGAATATGCCAAAGAAATTGTGAAAGAGATACTTGCAAATAGGGAGGTGAGAGAGTGGTTTCATTATAAGATTTAAGTACAATATTATATAAATTTTCTAACTTTGATAGCTGTGCTCTGGAAAATAATTTTAATTACAGATTGAGAAGGAGGCATTCGAGGAGGCTGAAAAAGTGAGAATAGCTAAAGAAGAGAAGGTTAGGTTCCACTATCTCAATAGTTCTGATTATATTTTATTTTTACACTTATTCTGATTTTAAATGAGAATATAGGATGGTAAAAAAGAAGATAAAAATCCGAAAACCCGGAGGCACTCTAGAAGGGTATGTTTCTCTCTTTCCCTCACTCTTTTTTATACTGCTTACATATAGCTTTAGATCAAAACAACCATATCCATTGCAAAAGGCAGATTGTGGACAGGTAAAGTTCTTATGGAATTCATGAAAGAGGTTTAATGTCATTCATATTAGTTAGATAATAGAAGTTTTGCCAGATGAATTCATCATGACAGTCGTGGAATGACGTCTAATTACTTTCGTTAAAGTACTTATGCATCCTAGTTCTTGAATATGCAAAATGAATTTATCAATGGTAATTTTTTGTGGCATCTCCCTTGTGCTTTTTAAATTTCTTTGCTCATAGAGTTCAAACTTTTATAAGGTTTAATTTTAGTACTCATGGCTTAATTATCTTTTCACATTTATATCCTTCAAATTGATTTCACATTGATCTGAGTGTATGTGTACATCTCTTGTACACAAGACCATCTCTCATGAGTATTTGAATTATGGATGGGTGCATTCTGATAGTTAATTGATTTTGGTGCATCTGTTGCACTATATATAATGTTATCTACAATATAACAATTTATATTTGCATCATTTTGTTGCAGCATGATCCTGAAGAGTACATGGACGACTACCATGTAAGTTATAATAGTTCTTTTAATTTCTTATTCAACGTTTCATGGTTCTCTGAATTTGATTTAATTAGATAAATAGCAATTCTCTAAAAAAAAGTTTTTCTTGAGTTTCATGATACTTTTTCTCATAATCTAAGATAAAATTTCTGTAACACAGTATTTTAAGAAAATATTTGCATATATAGAATTATCAAAGAGAACACATCCCATATAAGTTTCAAAATGGGCGGTCAGTATAACCCACAGTCCACCACAATCAACCATTTGGTGGGTTGGAACGATTGATTGTAACGCATATGGGTGTATTTACTAACTTGTATAGTAAATATTTTGCGTTTTCTTTCATATTTAATGAGTTTATTTGGTATATGCGATTTCGGAGATACGAATAGTTGTCCCATTTTAAACTGATTCACTCTGTCTTAAATTAACATTTTTACTTTTGTTTGTACAACAAAAGAGGTAAGTATAAGATTTTTTTTTAATGATATTTTTCATCAACAATGTTGAATAATACTGATCTACGGTACACTTTTTGTTCATGTCTATTTTCACTACTGATTTTTTTTTTTTGGTTCCCTCTTTAAAAAAAGGCTAAAACATTAATTAACCTAAGTCTGTACTAAATTTTATGACTGCAGGATGAGCTATGAGTGTTGCTTTGCCAAAAATGTAAATGATGCATAAATGAGGAGCAAGTATTGTTCCCAATTTTAGAGTTCATATATCGAGCATTTAGATGCATGCAACATCATTAAATTTGTATTAATTTAATTTCTACAAAATATATATATATATATATATATATATATATGTGTGTGTGTGTGTGTGTGTTTGTTTAGACTTTTAATTTGTAATATTAAGAAATAACAAAGGGGACGGCTATTTACACCTCGGAACTACTTAACGTACCTCATTTTTATTAAAAATTAAAATACTCTTTAGTAATAAGACATAAATGTCTCTATAAAATTATATAATTAAAATTAACTAATAAATTAATTATCTGCCTACATGTTCATCGATGCTGCAGCCAATTCATTCTAAGAGGATTCATAATTCATTATCTACTTGATCTCTTCTCCGACGTCTATACACATCTCCATTATAGTTGTAATTTCTACATTTCTGCATCAAATCTCAATTTCCACCACATGGGCGGGTGTATCGCCGTCGTACCCTTCTTAATATTCACGCTTATACCAGAACCACGTCATTGGCATCAGGTTATCGCCGTTCAACAGCGGAGAATCAAAATCTCAGCGACCCGGAATCTATGCTCTCTTCAACCATCTCCAGGAAACAAGATCTTTCAGTCATCACCACTGCCCAGCCAAGCATGCCGGTCAGATCTGCCGCCTCCCATCTCTTCCAGCCGGAGGAATCACGACGCCAGCCGCGCACCGGCACAGCAATGAAGCGTCGCCATCCACGCTCTCGGAAATCCCTAGTGTTTTCGTCGGTTCGCGGCCAACCGCTGCTACCGTTGTGTGCTGCAACTAGGAGCCACACACAGTCTGACGTCGGGAGTCGCCGCCTACACCGATGGAGCTGGCCGCCTTTCTCAGCGGATTTTTTCTCTGGAAGTTGGTGTTGGGCTTGCCCCGAAAGTTGGCCCAAGAAAAATAAATTAAAGAAGCCCAATAGGTATTAAATGGATGTGGCCCAACAACATAACCAAGTTTTGGTCAATTAAATGAAATAAATAGCTGTTGGTCGTGAGTTATGCAAAAAGGAAGAAGGGTGCAGAACATACAGAATAGAGGGGAAGAAAACAGGGGAGTGGAGGGAAGAGGGTTTCGGGAGAAAATACCCAATTTGGAGGTCCGTTTCTTCATCGTTTTACTCCAAATTTCAAGGAGGAGTTCGTGGCGACGTTCTCTACACATTGATCGGAGTGGATTTTGTAGAAACATCTCCAAGAGGTACAAATGAGAATCGGGTGACACGTATTCTATTTGTGCTATTTTATTCTCTTTTCTTCCATTGTTGTCTTGTATTCCAAGAGGGGTTCTCTTGAGGCTATTCTGATGATTCTGTGATTGTATTCCCCTACTAGTGATAGGGATGGTGTTCCCCTATAGAGATGGTGTTCCCCTACTTGTGATAGGGAGTTTGAACTGTGTACTTTATTGTGCATTAGTGGATTGTTTCCTGGACGAGAGGTCCCATGGTTTTTACCCTCTGGTTGAAGGGGTTTTCCACGTTAAAATTCCTGGTGTTGATTCTGCGTACATTTCTGCATATTTAATTGATTTGTGGTTTCTGCGATATTTGAGTGGAATGATTTGTGCATTGATATAATCTGGGATTTATTGTGTTTCCGCTGTGCCGATATATCATTGTATGTATTGTCTGTCCTAGTTGAATAAGACCCCATTCCACAACAGTGGTATCAGAGCTTTGGTTAAGCAGAAATCATGGAGGGTATTGGTTCTATGATTAAGCTGAATGATGAGAATTATTCTATTTGGAAGCCTATGATGGAGGATTTACTTTACTGCAAAGATTTGTATGATCCTATTAGTGGAAAAGATGATAAAGAAGCCAAGCCAGAAAAAATGGATGATAAAATATGGGAAAAGCTTGGTAGAAAGACAATTGCTACAATCAGGCAGTGGGTAGATATTAGTGTATTTCATCATGTGGCTACGGAGACCAACCCAAGGGAATTATGGAAAAAATTGCAGGAATTGTATGAGAGAAAGAATGCCCAGAATAAAGCATTTATTATCAGAAAGTTAGTGAACTTGAAGTATAAAGATGAGAGTTCTGTGGCAGAGCACTTGAATGTATTTCAAGACTTGGTGAATCAGCTTTCTACCATGAATATCACATTTGATGATGAAGTGCAAGCTTTATTTTTATTGAGTTCTCTACCTGATAGCTGGGAGACTATGGTGGTGACACTCAGTAATGCAGTTCCGAATGGAAAGTTGACATTGAACATGGTCAAAGAAAGTATGTTTAATGAAGAGACTAGAAGAAAAGAAGTAGGAGCCAGTTATTCGTCGCAGGCACTTGTTACAGAAAACAGAGGTAAGAGGCTAGAGAGGAGGACACAAAGACTATAGGTCTAAATCCAAGGAAGAATTCAAGTGTTATCATTGTGGTGGACCCAACCACTTGAAAAGAAATTGCAGAATCTGGAAGGAAGAAAAAGAATTGAATCAGAAGAAGTCAGAGGATAAGAATACAACAGCCTTTGTCACGCATTACGACGATAATGATACTGTAGTTTGTGTGAGCGATGAATGTCTTCATGTGGAGGATCCCGATGTTGAATGGATTGCTGATTCGGGAGCTTCACATCATTGTACTCCAAGGAGAGAGTTGTTTACAAGCTACAGATCAGGAGATTTTGGTCGCTTGTTCATGGGAAACAAGAGTGTTGCACCTGCAGTTGGTATTGGTGACATGGTTGTTGAGACTGAGTTGGGACACAGACTGACTTTGAAGAACGTGAGACATGTCCCAGAGTTGCGCCACAACTTGATTGCTGTCAATGTACTTGACAGGGAGGGGTTCGAGCAAAAATTTGCAAATGGTAATTGGAGGCTTACCAAGGATTCTTTGCTTGTTGGCGAAGGGAAGCTTTGTTGTATGCTCTACAGGACAAAGCTAAGGATTGCTCGGGACCAGTTATTAGCAGATGTTGATGATTCATCTTCGAATTTGTGGCACAACAGACTTGAGCATGAATTGTGTGCCGGGCTGACTGGCATGAGCTCGAGATGAGTGTGATGATGCAGCCAACTATTTGGGGAGGGGGAGATTGTTGGGCTTGCCCCAAAAATTGGCCCAAGAAAAATAAATTAAAGAAGCCCAATAGGTATTAAATGGATGTGGCCCAACAGCATAACCAAGTTTTGGTCAATTAAATGAAATAAATAGCTGTTGGTCGTGAGTTATGCAAAAAGGAAGAAGGGTGCAGAACATACAGAATAGAGGGGAAGAAAATAGGGGAGAGGAGGGAAGAGGGTTTCGGGAGAAAATACCCAATTTGGAGGTCCGTTTCTTCATCGTTTTACTCCAAATTTCAAGGGGGAGTTCGTGGCGACGTTCTCTACACATTGATCGGAGTGGATTTTGTAGAAACATCTCCAAGAGGTACAAATGAGAATCGGGTGACACGTATTCTATTTGTGCTATTTTATTCTCTTTTCTTCCATTGTTGTCTTATATTCCAAGAGGGGTTCTCTTGAGGCTATTCTGATGATTCTGTGATTGTATTCCCCTACTAGTGATAGGGATGGTGTTCCCCTACTTGTGATAGGGAGATAGATTGTTGTTCCTCTACTAGTGATAGAGATGGTATTCCCCTACTTGTGATAGGGAGATAGATTGGTATTCCTCTACCTTGTGATAGAGATGGTGTTCCCCTACTTGTGATAGGGAGTTTGAACTGTGTACTTTATTGTGCATTAGTGGATTGTTTCCTGGACGAGAGGTCCCGTGGTTTTTACCCTCTGGTTGAAGGGGTTTTTCACGTTAAAATTTCTGGTGTTGATTCTGCGTACATTTCTGCATATTTTATTGATTTGTGGTTTCTGCGATATTTGAGTGGAATGATTTGTGCATTGATATAATCTGGGATTTATTGTGTTTCCGCTGTGCCGATATATCATTGTATGTATTGTCTGTCCTAGTTGAATAGGACCCCATTCCACAACAGTTGGCTGCCTAGGATTACTTAAATATACATACCTCCGATCATCCGATTAATTAATTAAATCAATATCTCCGATCCTCCTGCTCGAACTCGACATTCCGACCAATGTTCTCACCAAGAAAATGAAGCAAGGGTCGATCCGATTCGCCTTCGAATCCAAGTCGGGTTCGGGTCCTCTGCTGGCCATGCCGCGTGGATGATGTACTGTAACGGGAGAAAATTAGGGTTTGCGGTGCAGAGGAAGTCGTCGGTGGTGCCAACGCCGATGGACTGGCGCTGCCATCTTTTTAATTCTCCATTATCGTTGTTGCTTTTTGTTTGTGATGCTGGAAAGAGAGGGTGAATCGTATGGCAGTATTCTATTTAATTAAAATTCTTAAAGGATTTATTTTTTTAATTATTAAAAGGGTAAAATGGTAAAAATTGGGGTGTATTTAGTAATTTATGTATATATTTATTAATTTTGATGGGGTATGTTTAGTAAAACTTAGGGTGCAAATAGCCGCCCAATAACAAAATATAATAATTTTTGCTCCCTCGAATTAATATTCATTTAACTCCTGACAAACAACTTCAGAACATCTGCAAAATTGACATAAAGAGTGATCTAGGCTACAAGGAATTATAAAGAGAAGTTATAGTAATATACTATATAATACTCCTATGAAAGAATGATAATTGATAATTAATAGAATCAAGCTTAACTTTTAAGAATAATGCATTCCTAGAATAAGGATGATAACGTATACCGAAAATTAGCATACCAAAATTTTGGAAAAAGTTCATGAAAACTTTGGTGTATTAAAATTCATTCCAAATTATAAATAACAAACCAAAACATATTGATCCTGATTTTTACTTATTTTTACTATTTCATGTCATTTAAAAATATTTTTTTTTATTAATTTTATTGATTTTTTCGATGTATTTTTTTATAATAAATAAAGTGTGAAGTAGTATCATGGACAATGAGTATTATTTTATGTGTGGTGATATTAGGTAATTGTATAATTGTATTAGTAGGTGAGATTTTTTTTTAATGGAAAAGTGAATATTTTTAGTGTAGACGATGAAAATATTAAAATGTCTTACTGACGGATGTGGGGTAGTATTAATTTTAAAAATTTTAACTTATGTTCTTAAGAATATAATTTTTATTTTCTTTTCATTAAAAATGCTAATAATTCTTATACGATTACACTTTTTTTTCCATGCTAATAAAATTTCTTTTCTTTACAGGCAAAATGCTAATAATTCTCATATGCTAATAAATTTTATGAATGTAGTATGACACGATTTCACAGCAAAAACCTTAGCCAATATTATACTCCATACTTATCCGTGATCTAAGTAGACTTCCACTTTCTCCAGTAAAGTGTTGTATTATTACAACTTCCCATACTTAGTTTTATTGGGAAATAGATTTGCTATTGGATTGTTTTTAAAAGAACTTGTATTTCACACGTTGATTTTATGTGGAATCGGTTGATAAAGTGATTTTTTTTTTTTTGCGATCAATTTTTACTCTTTAAATAATAAAATACTCTTAACTTTTGAAAGTTCACGATGCATAAGAAATTTAATTTGCATTTTTGAGAAGAGTAATATTTGGTAAACAAAAAGTTTGTGAGGTAAGTAATAATTATAATATAATAATAATTTGTTGTGCAGAGAAATGATAATTTTTTAATTAGCTTTAAAAAATAAGCAAATACTACTGTGCAATACTTTTTAAGGTGCAACTGAATTAAATTTTTACCCATGACCCGGAATATTTATACTCAATCAAGCCCAATGGATCATTTGAGCCCTAATTCACGCTGATTCTCTCTCTCTCCCCCCTAAATTCTCTCTTCTGTTCTCTCTCTTTCTCTCCTCACCGTTTTATCTTCTACCGTCATTCCTTTCCTTTCCCATCGCGCAAGCCGTCTGGATCTGGTCCACCGCACGCCATCATACTCTGCACCACCGCATGTCATTGTCACCTGCATCTCTATCCGCCGGAAAAGATTATCATTCCAGATCTAGTTTTATGTCTTCGATTCACTACAGGCAAGCCGTCCAGATCTATTTGGAATTTGACCACTGCGCTCCACCGTCATTCACAAATTTGTCTTCTGCACTGCTAAATGGAGAATGTAATCAAACATCAAACTTGTGTTTTATGGTGAGAAGATGATGATGTTTGAGGATATGAGGTTCTGTGGTGACTTGATTTCTTCTCCTCGGGGTTTCAAGAGTTTCCTCCTAAATTTCGCTGCTTTTGAATTTATATATTTATTAATGTATACTTTTTAAACATGGAGTGTATACCTTTTATTTAACGACTGTATAACTTTTTTATTAATAAGTATTTGAGGTGTTCGAACAATGATTTGACTGTAATTGATGAAATTTTTCAATATATTCCTAATGAAAATTGTGTTAGAGAAATTATAAATTTTAACTCGTAATTATACTTAAAGTGAATAAATTTTATTGAAGAAGTGTATAACATTTTATTAACAGATGTATACTTATTAATAACTAATTGTATTTGTGTATAATGGCAAGAAACGTGAGGAGAAATATGAAGATTGGAAGAAGTGACGTCAGCATCTAATTTTTAAAGGTGTAACAGATGAACCCATCATATATAAATAATTTTGACCTAGTAAAATGTAATACACTTATTAAGAAAATTTTACAATATTGAATTACAAATAATACAACATCTGATAATTGCAGATCTGAATCATCTGATAATACAAACCTAAAGTATAGTAAACAAATTCACCCTTCAACGTTGAATTTCACAGCAAACGATTTCAACTGATTATACTCTCTCTCATCTCCACTACTTTAACACATAGTATACATAATTAATAATGAGTAATACAATATTATTAAAAAAGTAATACAGTTTAACAGTACATAAAAAAAACTTAAATATGTTCTATTGATCACCCAATTAATCCAAAATGCTAAATCTGAGATTTATTTCATTAAACTTAGAGTTTTCATGTGATCTTCATTCAATCCTAGAACTGTTCCATCCCTAATTTCACCCATCACAGATCTGGAGGTGCTATGGCGATGGCGATGAGTAGGTGGCGCGACGGATTCGAAAGGCGGTTGGTTGTGGCGTGCAGATCTCGGCGGCAGATCTGATTTGATTCCTTGGCGAAAAGCGTACCTTGCAAATTCCGATGGCCTTGGCGCCGATAGTGTATCAGGCAAAGAACCGACGAGTGTTGGCGATAGCGTGTGGCATGATTCATGTCTCTGAGAAGATGGTGGCAGGTGGCAGGTGGAGAGAATGGCGGCGTGGTAGAAAATTGTGGAGAGAGAGGCAATGGTAGAGAATTATGGAGAGAGAGATAGGGGCAGTCTCCGTTAAAATGAGAATAAATATTCTCAAACGGGTCATATTCCTTATATAATTGATTCAATTTTTCAAATGAGTTGTGGTGCACGTAAAAAACTACTGTACACTATAACTACTCTTAAAAATAAATGTGATATTTTTTAATCCGTTCTCAAAAAATGTTTATACAGTTATTTTCAGTTAGAAAAGAACATACTCCAATTTGTCAATTCAAATAATACTAACCTGAATTTGACCAACACGTGCGTTCATTTATTTGATTACACTAACTTAATCATGTTCTTCATTTTTATTATTTTCAAGGAAACGACTCTCTCAAATTGTGGACTAAGAATTGTTTATTTGCACGTAGTTTTAGGGGCCGATTGGTAAAATTCAAGAAATAGAAAAGGGAGTAGTAAGTTGGATTCTGCATAGCGGAGAAAAAAAAAATGAAAACTTGGTATGTTATACTCTCTCCGTCCCAGGCCAAGAGGATCATTTTATCATTTGATCGTCTCACTCAAAGAGTCTCATTTCCTTTTTTGAACACATGAGACCCACCACACCCATTAATACAATTAAAACATGGGCTTCCATACCCACTAATACAACTACCCAATACACATTAAATAATAATACTCCTTAATTCACGTGCCCAAAAACAAATGAGACTGGACGAGGGGAGTATTTATCGCTTCAAAATATACTACCAATAAATTCGATACAATATACTATAATTATCATACTTAAAATTTTAAGATGGTATAAGTATTAGATGTTCTAAAATTTCGAAATTTCAGTATATTGGAATTATGGGATTTAGGTATTCCATCGTGTCATGATATTGAAAAGGTCCATATAATATATCTGTGCGTGTATCTTCTATAATATTTTTGTGTGATTTTTTTGTGACATTGACACATGGAGAGATGTAGGAAATTATACCCTTAATCAACGTATAAACTTTATATGCAAGGGATTTGAATTTTCTATTCCGCCACATATCAATTTATAAGAAGATGTCACATCAAAATGTCACAACTCATAAAACATATTCTATCCAATATCTTGCAAAAGGTTGCACATTTTCCTCATTCATCCGTATCACAATAGCCTTCACCTCAAAAAACCTTACTTTTCAGTCACTATTTACCCTCTAAAATTAGTACAAAGTTTCAAAATAAACTCTCAATTCATTTTTTAAGATGTTAATCTCATCTAATATATATATATATATATATATATATATATATATATATATATATATATATAAACTTAATTTATCATTGATTTATTATTTAAAAATACAATATTACTCTCAAAGTTAATAAAATGGATAAAAAAAAAATAAAAAAATCTTAAATTTCGTATCAAACGGTAGATGTGATTCATGTGAGTGGAGTTAAATTCTTAAATTTTCGTAAAAGAAACAAAAACAAATGGATACCGGTAATTGACGCGTGCAATACAAATTGTAATGCTATTATAATTAGAATGCTAAAACATGAGTTGTTAGAGTCGGAGATACGACATTATTTTCAAAGTCATTCTCAGTTGTGGTCACTAGTTGATTAGGCCATCTTTCAAGGTCAGCGAAATGAAAACTATGGTTATCATTTTATTTCTTTTTCCAAATTTATGACCATAACTATTTACATTAAATTTAATTCTTGTCTGCACTAGCAATTTCACTCACAAAGTCTTACAGATGAGGTATGCATATTTGTTATAAATAAAAAAATTAAATGCATAATTTGTATTGATAACGGTCTGAATTCTTTCTTATGAATTAAATTTCTTACTCTTCTTGATTTTATTTCATTTTTAGGTGTATTGACACCTTAAATCTATCACTTTTATAAAAGAAGTGTAATTCTGTTATTATAAACATAAATGATAAAACAATCATTTTGAGATTTTTTTACGTTTTCTTAAATAGTAATTACTTTTTTTAATAGATATATACTATCATTTTTTCATTAAAAATATTATTATTATAACTTTTTATTTATACTCCAAATTATTTATAAATAATTTATTGCACCAATGTTACATTTCTAATAATCTGATTATCACTTTAATTAAAATGTTATCACTTTACAAAAATTTTCTGGTGAGATAGTTTCATCTTTAACTATGTTATTAAAATATTAGTATCACTTTTTATTTATGTTTGATATTTTTTTTTTGGCCTACTCATCTTATTTCATTTAAAAGATTTATCATTTCTTCTTGTTAGAGTGATTTGATTAAGTACTCCCTCCGTCCCGTTTCAATACTTACGTTTGTTTTTTGCACATTGACGAAGGAGTATAATATTTTAATAGATAGTGAGTGGAAAGATATAATATTTAATGTGAAGTGGGTAGATGCATTAGTGTTGGATGATATATTAATTGTTTTAGGTGAGTTCGATATTCCAAAAAGGAAAACGCAAATATTGAAATAAGACGTGCAAAATAGAAACGTAAACATTGAAGCGAGACGGATGGAGTATTAAAAATGACTCAACTCTCTATTAAATTAAACTTTTAGATAAGATGATCATTTAACAATTTTTCTATAATTAAAAATTAATTAAATTAAGGGTATTTGTTGATTTTATCGCTAAAATGTAATTTCATTTCACTCAAATATATTGTCAGATCATTGTGGTAGATATTTAACGGTCAGATTGTAATATTTAAATGGAACTTTAATAAAATAACGTAGTTTGTCCGAATAAATAAATACTCCCTCCGTCCCAACTTCAACTTCACACTTTCCGTTTTGGTCCGTTCCAAATTCAACTTCACACTTCCATAAAAGGAAAAAGCAAAAAACTAATATCCCTCTAACATACTTTAATTTCAAATTTGCCATCACCTTTTTAACACACGTAAAATATCATACTACCCTCAAAAGTAAGTCAAAAATTGACTTTTCTTAAACTCCGTATCTACTGTAAACGTGAACTTGAATTTGGGACGGAGGGAGTAAAAAGAAAGAAAATTGGAAGACAAAGGTAGTATTAAATTACAGTTGAGTTGTAGACTTGGTTGTAGGAGTAGGTGATGGTGACAGTGATGAGGATGGTGGAATAGCAAATAGCTGTCAAAGTTAATTGGGAACCCCACTCGCATCCCTTTCTCTCTCTAAAACCTCTCTCTCCACAAAAATATATGCGTTTAAACAAAGTAGAGTAATAATTGTACGTGGTGTGTGTCTGTGGGTGTGTAATCCGCGTCTTTTCTCTCTCCTACCACTCACAAAAGCTAGAAAAAGCGACTATGCGAGATGCAGATGATCCTCTGTAGAACTGCCACAAAGGCCATGGCTTCCTTCCCCCGCCCCAGGGTCTCTCATTTTCTCCTTCCTAATTAAATTCCTTATTTTAATTAATTTTACTTTTGTCGCATTTTATTGGGTAACTTGTGGGGGGGGGTTGTATTTCATGCTTGAAAGAATCGGGAGGTAGAGAGAGGGTTGGGATCTTTTGAGCAATTCATTTCTGGTGTTTGTGGTATTTTTAAAAAAAAAAAATTCCTTTGAATTGAGAAAAACCTCTTCGATGTTATAGCTAAGGTGTTCCTTAATGCCCTTGTTTCGAGTCTATTGATGTAATTTTGCTTACATGCACTGTACTAAATGTGGGTTTTTTTTTTTTAACTATTTTAGAATTATGAATGCGATGAGTGTTTTGTGTTTCGATTTCTGTTTGAGTTGAGAATGGAAATCATGTCGGTTGGATACTTTTGAGAGGCACTCGTTTGTGTTCGATTCTTTGGGGGTTGTGATTGGTTGAAGAGAATCCAGTTATTCTGTGTGAGGCTAGTGCCCTTTTATTATTCTGTGTGAAATGATTGTTGTTAATGTGCTTAAGCTGTCTTTTAATGTTCTTAGCATATTGCTTTTATTTATTTTATTGCCGGACATGATTCTGTTTTGTGAAAATTTGTTTATGGTTTTTATATCAGAAAGGATCGGAGCTATGCGTATGGCCTGGAATGGGACAACTTTGCCTGAGAAAGAATCTCTTGTACGGGTTTATGAGGCTCTTTTCCATGCCATTCAAAACTTTGCGCAGTGTAAGCCGGACTGTTGGAGGAGTTTCCCATTTTTGTAGCATCACAAATATGGATAGTTTGCAAATTGAACTGGTAAGCCATGGTTTTGAGTTCAATGTTATGTACAAGTACTTCAAAATACCTAGGTATCTTATGCCCGGGTTTTCAACTGTCAATGAATGAGCTGAGATTGAGTCCATTGAATTAGTAAAACATGTAATTCTTGCTTTAAACTATTTCTTTCTTTATAAAGGGTGAGTGGGAGCAAGGGGTGGGGTTGATTGGAATCTGTTTTTTAGCACCTCTTGTCATATGCATTCGACACTTTCTTTCATAGTAGTTAGTTGGAAAACCTTATTGATAATTTTCTTTCATTTGTTTTAGGTACCATGCCTACGCGATAATTATGCATATTTGTTGCATGATGTGGATACTGGAACTGTTGGAGTCGTTGATCCTTCTGAATCCGTTCCTATTATAGATGCATTAAACAGGAAAAACTGGAATTTGAATTATATACTGAACACTCATCATCATTATGATCACACTGGTGGAAATATAGACTTGAAAGAAAGGTACGGTGCAAAGGTATGATATACTTAACCTTTTAGATAATTGAATAAAACAAAAATAACAATTACCTATTCAGCAGTATGAATGTATGATAGAGAATATCCAATTAATAAACTTGTTTTTTTAGGATGTATGAGCTTAGTTACTGTTTGAATTATTGTATGAAATCTAATTTTTTTTGTACACTAGATGGTTTTGTTGTTAACTTGACACTCAGGGATTAAAGCATGCTGTTAACGCTTTAGTTTTTAGAGTGATACCGTGAGATTAATGAATGGAACAAAACCAACAATTACCTATTCAACACTATGAATTTATGATAGTCAATATCACATCAATGAAAATGTTATTTAGGTATGGATAAGCTTAGTCACTGTTTGAATCTCTTGTGAAATCTGATTTTATATAATCTGGGAGGTTTTTGATGTTGATTTGATATCCAGAGAACTAAAGCATGTTGTTGACATTATAATTTTTTAAAGTGATTTAATCACAAGACCAGCTTGCTTATCGTAAAAATGATCCCACCTCTTAGTGAGAACTGACTGTGGGGGCCTTAAGCAGGGAACATGATTTCTCACCAATGGTGTTTTTAGTGTCTTTTTTGCGTAATTAAGTTAATTGTCCTGGACAAAGGGAGTTTTGGGAAAGGCAAAGTCAAAAGTGTTATGGCTAATTCATTGGAGTCAGGGAGTACTCAATTGTAAATCTTCGATAAGGCTTTAATCTCTTAGGTCCTTATGACCTCAGTTTTATTTAATACTTTTGCCCTATTTTAATTGTTGTCTTGAGTCTTTTTTTCCCAATATTGTTGGGCTGTAGTTTTGATTATCTTGGAGATTCTCCCGGCTTGGCCTTGGTTAAATTTTACCAATATTTTGTAATGTGATAAAAAAATAAATTTCCAGAAACTTCTCTCTTTCTTCTAAACCTTCCTCCCTTTCTGTAAGTATTTCCTATGTCTACAATTCTGAAAATCACAAAAGAATACAAATGATAATCCAAAATACAAATATACAGCATGAATTTTTATTTTCTCAGTCAATATGTCAGGATGTGGGGAAACGTAACTCTACTGGACCTTTTTATGACAAAATCCATGGTGCTTACATTTGTTGTATATGTTACGAGTTGATGCAATAATTCTTTATATTTGCATTATTGAACTGGGAATTATTCATCCTTAAATGGTATCCAAAAGGTCCAGTAGGCCACGTGATATCTGTCTTTAGATTGTGTCTCTTGCATTTCCAAAAGAGGGGTTATATAAACTGTTACACTTTCCCTGTCTGGTTGAAGTTGATTTGTGGAACTATATTACCATACAATGTTTGATTCTCAATGGTTATTAATTATCTACACCTAATTTTTCAAGGGATCTAATAAATGCTAATGCTCCTGGTATATTCTACTCCAGAGTTTATTATTAATAATAACTGTGATGTATGAGAGTGAGTGCATATTCTGTACTTAACTAGTTGTAACTCTTAACATCACTATTTTGAAGTATATCAAAGCTCTAGTTCTATCCATACCTCGTAGGTGATTGGATCCAGTATAGACAAGGAGAGGATTCCTGGTATTGACATAGCCTTAAATGATGGAGACAAGTGGATGTTTGCAAGTCATGAGGTGCTTGTGATGGCAACCCCTGGTCATACACGAGGTTGTACTTCTGTCTTCAGTTATATAGTTATATTAATCAGATGATATTTAGATGTTTGAGTTTACTTGTTCTATACTGAGAGTGTTGGTAATTCTGGGGTCTTCATTTGAGGCCTGTCATTGAGTTAAAAAATTCAAACTCTTACACCTAATGGTGCAGTGCTTTGGATCTGTCTCCTTCCATTAGTTCTTTGTCTTGGGCTTTTTGGCTCAGACACTCTATTTTTCTTCCATCATTATAAAATTGTGGTCGATCTGTAAATTTTTCTTTTACTTTTTTGTTCTTAATATACTTCCTTTAACTTATTTTTTCTTTTAACCTTTCAGGGCATATTAGTTTTTACTTTCCGGGATCAAAATCTATTTTCACAGGAGACACTTTGTTCAGTTTGTCATGTGGTAAACTTTTTGAAGGAACTCCCCAGCAAGTAAGCGTACTATGCTCATTCTCTTTGCAGCTGCTTGGAAAAAGCAATTGCCTGGGTTTTCTCCATGCAATTTTGCTATTCACCTTACCTTGCCTGCTGTTTTCTTAACATATACAGATGTCCACAGTCCCCCTCCCTAAGCATAAATTATGTAATTTGATCTTAAGGATAATCTGGTTGTGTTTTGTTTCTGCAACAGATGTTCTCTTCCCTGAGCAAGATCACAGCACTACCAGATGATACTAATATATACTGTGGTCATGAGTATACCTTGGTACGTGCAATCATTTTTTTCATTCTTAAGTTTTTTGTTTTAGTTTTTCTTTGTAGTTGCCCCTATTTTTTCAACATCTAATCTCACCGTGTGGCCGTTATTGTTCGAAATAATTTACAGAGTAATTCAAAGTTTGCGCTGTCTATAGAACCTGAAAATGAGGAGTTGCAGTCTTATGCGATGCACGTTGCTCACCTTCGCAAAAAGGGCCTGCCAACGGTAATATCCATTACCTACACTTGTACTTGAAGCATTGTGTTTAAACTTTGAGAGAGACTTGGTTAATTCTTTCGAATTCAAAATTTCATGTTGGTGTGAACTTTACATGAAAACTTTCATAACTGTCAAGTGCATGCTAGATTGTGCAATCACACATGTTTTTGAGTTCTTAACTGTAGTTGATACATGTCTGCTGAGCTGCTCTTGAGTTGAAATAATTTGTTTCTATTTTAGAATTGACACAAAGATTGTTTCATTTGGATGTAGTGTAGAAAAATAACTTCAACTTTTGAATGTTGATTACTTTGATAATACATAAATATCACTAACTATACCACTTTTGTCGAATGGTTATTGAAAATTAAAAATAAATATAGTCAAAAGGGATTGTAAACTCATATAATTTTTTTTATCTCGGTGTCTTGTTGTAAATTGAGCTTTAGGGCTTCTCTTCTTCATTGTAGACATTGTTAGATACTGTAGCTTTGTCTTTCAAATTGTGTTTTTGTTAATAAAAATTCATTTTCATTTTTATATTTTTCCATCAAATTGGGTACTAAAGAGTGAAGAAGATTAATCAAAGTGGTAGTGGAACTTTAGTCCTGCACCATCAGTAGTTCCATCGAAAAGTTCTGTACCTACTTTAGTATAAGTTAATAATTTATAAGTTTAGTACCTAGTTTGGTAATAAATGATGATTTATTAACTAATTATTATACAATTGCAACTTTTTTTTTTAAGAAAAGAGAAAGCTGTGTAATAGTTTATTAACTCCCACCATAAATATTGTTTATCTGCCATTTCATTCTGTTACTAATGTCCATTTCTTGAGGCCCTCTGGCTAACATTTTTATGCTTTAGATTCCTACCTTATTAGGAAAAGAGAAGCTGTGCAACCCATTTCTTCGGACATCAAGTACTGAAATTCGGAGATCACTGAGAATACCCGAGTCTGCAGACGATGCAGGGGCATTGGGTGTGATCCGAGAAGCCAAGGACAACTTTTAGGTTAGATGGACATGACTGGCGCTCTCCTTAATGGAGTCATGGAGACTCGTAGAAATCCACCACACTCGATCCTTGGATTGAAACACGAGGTTTGGATTCTGGATTACATCATACCTTGGCCTTGTATAGAAATTGATTTCATAAAAGTTCATGGAGAACTGCTGCTTTGCAGTGTCTTTTGACCCCAAGCTCCCCTGCAAATCTTGGGGCCAAAAAGATATTGTGTTTATCAAATGTTGAACATTCTGTCCTATCCTTTGCCTCTTTTAGTTTGGTGGCAGGGGGCTTCGAGAAAAAGAGAAAAAGAAAAAAAAATGATTCAAATTGATTGTTAATCGGTTGTTTAAGTTTGGGTAAGTGAATGAAACAAAACAACTCTCCAAGAGATTAGCCTTGAGATATACCCCCTTCGTCCCGGAAAACTTTTCACGTTTACTATTCCACATTGCTTAAGAAAAATTGCACTTTTTGATCAATTTTATTGATTTTGGAGGGTATTGTAGTATTTTTAGGTAATAAAAAAGTATAAAATAATGATATGTGTGTGAAAAAGGAGTGACAAATTTGAAATTAAAGTAACTTTTGAGGTTGTTGGATAAAGTGGTGTTTCTTTTTTGGGGTGTGAAAAGTTTTGTGGGACAAACAAATGAGGAAAGTGAGAAAAGTATTATGGGACGGAGGGAGTATGTTAAAACATGAATGGTTTTTCTTTAATAAGAATCAATTTTGATGGGAGAATATGCGAGAGATTATGACTTTTGCTCTATTCATCTCATACAATTGTGTTCACATTTTTCTCTTTTGATTATCCTACAAACACTATTGAATCAGTCTAATAATTTTAAAATACTTCCTATACTATTATAAAAGTTTTTACAATTTTTTTATTTGTTTGTTCCACAAAACTTTTCACACCTCGAATATGAAAATAATATTTTATCCAATAACCTTAAAACTTATTTTAATTTTAAATTTACCATGAAGTATATAAATTAATTAATTCTAAATAAGATACTATAACCAAAAACATGTTTTAGAGTAGAGAAAAATAAAAAAATGATGATGACTTTATTAGCAATCAAACGAAGTGGAGTTGCTGCTGAAAATGTGCAAATCTTTGGAGCAAAGGAATATTCTGAAAAAAAGCAAAAAATGTGGAGTAGCTTGAAGAGAAGGTTAAATTTATTCAACTACTATTTCAAAACTGTACTCCCATGTATTGATAATTGGTTGTAGTGTACCTTTAGTTGATGGATTGGTTCACCAATATTTTATTTGTGTAATTATCTTGATTGTATGAACTTCTCACCACAATTTTTTTTTCACAAATTAATGAATGTATATAATTTGACTAAAATTGGTCACGTCGAGCAAGATGGTTAACACTTTTTATTAGTTTTTTTTTTATTGAAAATATATCATATTTATTAGTTTACGGAATTATTATTCATATATAATTGCTCAAGGAATGATTTAATTTTTTTTATAGAGTATCATCTTTGCAAAGACTTGTGTGAAATAACTTACGTGAGACGGTCAGAACGCGATAACTTTTATGAAGAAAAGTGATAATAAATTTATGAAAAGTGATAATATTTTTTCATGAACAAATTATAGTATAAATAAAAAGTGATAACATCTTATAGCGAAAGTAATAACTATTTTAAAAAGTGAAAAATAGTCTCACGTGAGACGGTCTCACGCAAGACCAACTCTTTTATAATATATATAGTTATTTATTTATTTATATATAGCTTATTGTACATAATTATTTGATGAGAACATCTCGAACAAGAATTGTCTTTACAAATTTGAATTAATTGAGAATACAAATCTCAAGTTTGCTTTGATTTTCTAAATTTTTTTCTACAAGTCCAAAGTTCAATGTTCTCTACCTTGATACTTCTACTCACTACTATGTCATATTTTAAGCTGTGCTAGTTTAAACTTGATATTTCAATATAATGGTGAATATTCAGAAAAATATTTGTTTGATTTACAAATTGTTATTAAAATATTTCATCACACAATTATCATTATTTTCTTAATGCTATTTTAATTGTTTACTTATATAAATAAAAAAATTACTTATTAATTTTAAAAAGTATAATTACACAATTTACATAAGGCCGCGGCTATTCGCACCCACCGTTTTACTTCCATACACCCACTTGAATATTAAATTAATAAATAAATATAGTAAATTACAAAAATAGCCTTTTGATATACACACATTTAATTTAATACAAAAATATTTCTAAAACAAAATATACCTATAACATACACACACCAAACACTTTAACAATAATACATACACATCACATTCACATAAAATATTTGAACAACAACACATACCTCACACCCACTTCACTCACTTCTTCTTCCACTCTTCTCACTTCTTCTCCCCATCATTCAATACTCACATTTGCTCATACGATCAACATGACGGAAGAAGAAACACCTAAGGACGTAAAGGTATGTATATTTACATGTTTAGACCGATTAAAATGTTGTTTTTCGTGTTTTTTTTTCCCGTCGGTGTTTTGTTCGACCAACCAGAGTCGAAAATTTTGAATTTGTTCGACCATCATTGATCGAAATTTTGGGTTAATTTCGACCAGAGGTGGTCGAAATTTTTGAATTAATTCGACCATATATGGTCGAAAGTTAGAAAATATTTCGACTAGAAATGGCCGATTTTTTTAAATAATTTCGACTGTTCTTAGGCAAACAGTGTGTATTTTTCCAGCACTGTACTTGTTTTCTAATTTTAACCCCTTTCTTTTGTACACATGAATCATTTCCTTCTACTAAATGTAGTGCCATCTTATTGGGGAATGAGCTTAGTACAAATGTTTGTATGGTTGAGGATTACACGGACTTATTTGAAACTCATCAATGGTTTGATACAAGAGAGGATTTGATAAAATGGGCGCGAAATATTGGTTTAGATAATCAGATGGTGGTTGTAGTGAAACGCTCTGACAATGGTGGAGGAGGAGGAAAAAAGGGAAGGCTATTTTTGGGTTGTGAACGTGGTGGAAAGTATCGAGAGTTTAAGGCCAAAGTAAACCGATACAAGGAAGTGGATCCAGAAAGGGAAGTAGAGGAGAAGGATACAAGTAAGAAGAAAGTGAAAAAGAGAGAGACGGGTACAAAGAAGTGTAATTGCCCCTTTTTGCTTAGGGGAAGAGAATTAGAGAAGGGAGGAGCATGGGCATTGAAGGTTGTTAACGGTGTTCATAACCACTCGATTGGCAATTACTTGGAGGGGCATGCCTATGCGGGGAGGCTCAAGAAGGAGGAGGAAAAATTTGTGATTGATATGTCACTCCAAGATGTTCGTCCAAAGAATGTGATAGAGCTTCTAAAATATAAATTCCCCGGTAACAAGACTACAATACAGACTATTTACAATTGTCGTCAAAAAAACAGAATTGCTGATCGTGGTGGTCGTTCTCAGTTGCAATATGTGGTGAAGAAGTTGGAGGAACACAAATACTATTTTCTCAGTCGAAGTTGCAAGGATACCGGTAATGTTAGAAACTTATTCTTTGCACATCCCCGAAGCATAGATTTGTTGCGTGCTTTTCCTCAAGTCTTGCTTATGGATTCAACATACAAGACGAACAAGTACAGGATGCCTGAGTTTGCCCCAAAAGACAAATGGTTTTGCATTCCGGAATTGGGTTATGTCGCTGCATCTAAGTATAACATAGCTCTGATACATATAAGCGATGCTTTTTCTGCCACATTTCTCCCATTACGGAGTGGAATCAACCCAATTCCCAAAATTGTAGCAATAGGTCTAGTAAACAACAATCACTTCATTCAGGTACGATTTGTTTAAGCTTTTAAGATCTATGTTATTGATCTTATATTCTAACATGATGAAACAAATTTTAGGTTTTCTTATCTGATGAATACCCGCTACACCTATTGCCAGTCAATGGACAACCCATCATCTCCCAGAAGCTGATAGTTGTGCCTCTAGCTCGTCCTGATGCATTGGCTCGAGTAGAGGAATTGGATCATGTTGTGGTTGTGGAGTATCTTGAGGCATTGCATCGTGCTCAACCCTCATCCCTCTTCGTCTATTGGATGCGGTGGGGGGATTACGTCGGCGATATCTATCTGCGAAAAAAATTCAAATCATGCTCAATAACATATATGAGATAACTAATAAGTAAATACACAAATAATATAATAACATTCCAAACATATTAATATATGTGACAACCAATATTTAATAACATATAAAGTAGGCTCAACTATAACTAATATGTAATAACAAACAAAGTAATCTCAACTATATGATATGCAATAACAAACAAAAAAAGTATATGATATGCAATAAAGAAGCTTCAGTTCGACCACCTTTGGTCGTTGAAGAAGCTTCTGTTCGACCAAAGCTGGTCGAAATTTCTCCTTCCATCCGCCCAACACCTGCCGAAATTTTTCCTTGCATCCGTCCACCACCTGCCGATAATTCTCCTCCCAGTCGTCCACCATCTGCCAAAAATCCCACCAAATTTCGACCATGTGTGGTCGAACAACTTCAAAAGTTGTCGACGAGTGATGGCCGACGAGGAGCCCAAATTTCGACCATACATGGTCGAACAGGCCTCGAAATTTCGCCAAACCAGGGTCGGCAGTCGCTCGTCGATTTCCGACGACAATGGGGGAACTTTTTTGCGCAACCCCGATCGAATGACCCAATAAATACATATATCAACATACCCATAACATTCCACACAACAAACCCAACAAATTTGGCATAATTTCAACATAAGTTCTAAAACCTAGAATTTGAAAACAAAAAATGAAAGGGAATAGGACTTACTAACAACGTTGCTAATGAACGATGGCACACCTCCCGCCATTTCACTCACAATGTTTGGTAGTAGAGGTTGATCTTCACTTCTTCTCCCCTTCCTCCCTTCTTCTCCTCTTCCTTCCTCCCTTCTTCTCTTCTCTTCTCTTCTTTCCTTTTTTTTTTTTCTAAGTTTGAAATGTGAGAAGTGAAGTGGGTGCAAAGTGAGGTGGGTATATGATTTAAGGCTTAGATTAAATGTGGGATAGTGGAAGGGAAGAGATTGTGTATATGGGTGTATTTCATTAAGGGTAATTTAGTATTTTCTTAGTGTGTGCATATATAATTGTTGTATGTGTAGATATAATTGGGTGTTGGAAGTAAAATGGTGGGTGCGAATAACCGCGGTCTTTACATAAATTGGGCCATTTAAAGAATACTACTCAAAAAAGAGAAAAAGACGAAAAGGTGAAAGCCGGCGATTAAAGCAATAAACCGACCACCTGATTCCGGTGGAGCCTACAACACACGATCCCTCCATAACCTTTTCCTCCACCTTGTTCTTCATTCTCTTCGCCACCATCTTCTTCTCTTCAACGCTTAAATTCACCCTCTTCGATCCCTTGATTCATCTGCCTCGAAAATGGTGAACGGAAATAATTTGGATAAACAGTTGAAAACGTGTGCCGTTTTGGGCGGCAGGGGATTTATAGGTCGTGCCTTGGTGGAGAGGCTGCTCAGACTCGGTCATTGGATCGTCCGAGTCGCCGATTCCTATAAGTCTCCCGAACTCAAACCCTCCGAGTCACTTCTCGCCGATGCGTTTGCCTCTCGCCGTGCCACTTATTTCCAGGTTGATGTTCGTGATAAATCCCAAATCGTCGAGGGTGAGTATCTACTCTACGGGCTATATTAGATTTTTATATGGATGACTATGAATTATGTTATACTTAATGCATATGTGTAGTGTTCTATTTTATTTTTTTAAGCATAGGATTATTTCAAACTAAGACTACTTAGTAGACAGATTATGATTTCCCCATTGAAGGGATTTTTGTTCATTTAATTATCTTGTTAGAACCAGTATCGCCGTAACAATGGTTCTCTATGAACCTTAGTAAGGCATAATGTGTCGTGCTTTTGGAGTATTTGTACTCTTTTATGCGAATCTGTTGAGTTATGATATGTTGGATGGTTTTCCATGATGTTGGCATTGCATTTTACGAGCAATGAATTGCATTCTATTGCACTATGATGCGTTTGTATGATGGCTTTCAGTGCGCTTTGGTTAATATTCAGGTCCTTTTAATTCTCCTTGGACCTTGGATCAAGTTTGACATGAGTTAAGATAAGCAGTGGAAAACTGATTTGAATCTTGAATTTCATTGAAGTTCCGTTTATATTTTGATGTGTTTATGCCACTTCGCTTTGTTTATGGTACTGCCTTACAGTCTGCATAAGTGCCTTCAGTTACTATTTATGATTGAGATTTTATTGTCAATTTGGCACTGTATTCCTCTGCTGTCTTAATTCTTGAATTCTCATTGTATACACTAAATTTGACTCTTGGTTTCTGCTCTTGTAAGAAAAAGGCCTCCTTTACCTTTAGAAGGTTGGAATTTCAGTCTTTGTACCAGAATTTTTTCTGTAACTCGTAGTTGTTTCTATGCAGCAATTAATGGTGTTTCAGTTGTATTTTATACCGAGTCTATGGATTCAGTTTCCCAAGATTTCTATTTTTGCTACAAGATCATTGTCCAAGGTAATTATGCTTTTTGAGACAAGGTGTTATACTGAACCAGTGAACTATAATGGCATTTTATCCTGTACTGAAATCCTTGTTATCTGTATCCTCAGGTGCAAAAAATGCAGTTAATGCTTGTCGAGAATGTAAAGTAAAACTGCTAATATATAACAGCTGTGCTGATGTTGTTTTTGACCATGTCCGTGATATACGCGATGGAGATGAATCCTTACCATATTCTGGGAAAGTATGTGTGACTACAGTTAAATTATGGTCTTACTTCTCTTCCATTTGCTTATGAGGTCTAACTCTCCTGTTCTGTTTCATCGCATGAATCCTGCTGTTGCAGTTCTGGGACATGGTCATTGACCTTAGGACTCAGGCTGAGGCATTGATCTTATTTGCAAATGATATTGATGGCCTCTTAACATGTGTACTTCGTCCTTGCAATGTGTACGGTCCTGGTGACAAACAACTCTTACCCTTGCTGGTGAAAATGGCAAAGTCCCACTGGGATAAGGTTTGAAAGCTTCTTTAATATCTCGTGCTACATATTTTGCAAAAGATTTGCTGTTAATTTTTTAAATGCTGTTTACTGTTCACTAAGTCATGTATCATGTGCTACATTTGCTTTGAAATTACTCTCTTGTTGGCAACTTCTTCCATGCGAGTCTTGCTACTTATATATTCGCATATGGCATACCTGCTTCTTCATTTTGCATATTATTAATGAGTTGGGTATGTATTTTTTGGAATTAGTAATAGGCTTTCTCATTTCAGTTTATTATAGGAAGTGGAGACAATCTCTCGGACTTCACATATGTTGATAATGTTGCCCATGCTCATATCTGTGCTGAAGAATCTTTAAGTTCTCAGATGGTTACTGTCTATGGAAAGGTATCATAAAAAATCCAACCTGCTCTTGGTTTCTGTCTATCATCGTCAGTTGTTGTGACATACTTCTTTTTTATCTGAAATTTGTAGGCCTTTTTTATAACTGATCTGGAGCCAATGAAGTTTCAGGACTTCGCATTTCTTTTATTGGAGGGGTTAGGCTATCATAGGTATTAAAATCTACTATTTTTGTTTGATACGAATCTGCATTTGAAATGAAAAGTTCTTTCTCTGTAGTCTTGGTAATTATTGTTGGTACCAATTTTATTCAATGTATCATGCTGCACTTTGAAGCATTAGTATTTATTCTTCTTAATCTGGGATTTGATGTAATACGGCCGATACCTCACCAATTTCATTTTTGAAAAATTGTGCTTTGTTTGTAGTCATATTGGGTAGTATTGCTTCTCAAAACTACTAAAGGATGAATTTTTTCTTAAAATATTTTTAGTCTAAAAATACTTGTCAAGCACTAATATCATGTGGTATATAGCTGCAAAAATCAATGTTTTTGAGATTACATCAATTCTCACTAGACATCCAAATACATATTTATCTCTGTATGTCTCGACTCCCACTATTGAAGTATGTTATCGTCAAAATATATTCCATTGACTTGCTGGAAACAATATCTCATAAAGATGGAAATAATACCAGTCAGAGCCTTGATTTCTGATAATTTTTAAGTGTTCATGCAGACACTTGATGCGCACTTTAACTTGAGTTCTGGAAAATGTTCTCTATCTTAAATGTGTTCTTTGCCTAACAAGAAATTTACTTATTTTAACTTTACAAAGGTTTTCCTCTTTTACTTCTTTAGTTAGTAAGTGTTTATGGGCCATAATTTGCGATGATGATGAACCATTTTCACAAAACATGCAGCATTTTCAAACCTTCCATTACTAATATTATCAAAAAATTGACTGACCTTTTCTAATGCACATGCATGATCAGTGAGCATGTCCTTTGTTGGCTTGCAAATATTATGATACCTGGAGCAAAATTTTGAAATAAAACCTTCACAATTTTTTGGATTGGTAGTAATGCTGAAGTCCTTTATGGTTTTTATATATGTATTACTTCTTTTGCAGTTCCACTTCCCTTTTGTTTTTCTTCAGCATCAGAACTAGAAGCCTGATTATAACTTTAATTTTCCCCTGTCCAATTTTGGTTCTCTGGGAATGTAAGAGTTGTAGTATAAATGGTTTTTGGGGATGGTTTCTTTTGCTGATAACTATAGTTCTTTTGTTTGGAATTGGTATTCAATTTTGAGTCTTTGACCAGTTATCCTATTAGCTTAGACCCTTTTGACCTGTGTTATTTCTTAAGTTGCCTATTTTTTGGTAGCCTACATCTATTGATATTTCAATCTAATTACAGGCCTGTCATTACTGTTCCCGCTTGGGCTGCCAACCGTATTATATCTCTTATATTGTTCCTATATGCGAAGGCTGACCCCAAGGAGCTTGATCCATGTTCCTATCTTTACAAGTTAGCTTCACGCACAAGGACTTTTAGTTGCTCCGCAGCTCAGAAGCATATTCAGTATTCACCAATTGTTCCCGTGGAGGTAGCATTCTCTGAAATCCACTCTTCTACAACTTATTTGTAATATAAAGCATTCTCTTATGATACTCTTATTTAAACGCCTGGATGAGTTGGGGTTGTACTCCGTTTTAGCTTGATTGTGGTTTGAGCCTCAAGTCAAAATTGATGATTAATGTGGCCTAGTCTTTTCTATATCAATTCCTTAATTCAATAAGTTTGTACTAAAACTGTTAAAGTAAAAGTAATACTAATTGAAGTAGTAATTAGCACCATGAATTTAAAATCGATACAGAGATGAATTTGTGCTCTTGGCAGACAAAAGTATATAGATTACCAAATGCCCACTATGGCTTTTTGGACAGGTTCCGTAATTATTCCTGTATGTGAAGACATTCTTTTCTTCTTTCCTCAATCATGATCATGCCTTGACTATAGAAATACATGAACGCTTCAGGATCTTGCAAGAAGTGTAATTCCGTTACTTGTGAGCTCAGTGAGTTTATCTGGGCATATCAGGGTGCTCTGTTCGCTGTACTGGGAAGGTGTTCCACAATTTGCTGAATTTTATTAGCTTTTCTATTTGTTAGGTCGTTGCTTTTCTAGTTGTTACCACTCATGGCTTGAACCACTTGCAACTTATTCAGACAGTAGATCTTTATTGGCTGTTGTATATATTTTCATTGTTTTTGAATTATGGTACATAGAATGAAGTAAATACAACTACATTGTGACTTGTAACATAGTTTTTCAGAGATAAGAAACACGATAAGGCATCACATAAAGACCTGAAAATCTACTTATCTATATGTTTGAAAGTTATGTATATACAATCAACAAACTATGGCACTGAATGCCGCCTCCATAGTTGGTTATGAATTTCTCTGATCAACTTATTTCTTGCTCATTAACTTGAGAGTTTCACAACCTAGTCTAAGTACACATGTTAGATATATATCTTGAAATGATGCTGTTCTTTGCCACAGGAAGCAGTGAAACAAACTGTAGGTTCATTCTCCAATTTGGCAATAGATTCACCACCCTTGAGGAGATACAAGAGCATCGACACATTGTCAAAAATAGAGATGCTGTTTGGCCAAGGACAAGGTTTATTACTATTTTCCTGCCTTGGCACTTTACTTAAATTTATCGTGTTACACTTTTAAATTGCAATTTATATCTTCTCACTTGTGAACCTGAAATCCTCTTAAACCAATAAGCTGTTCATTGGCATTTCTCTTGTAGTTTAACTAGCGTTGTCCACAACCCTCTTCTATAGCTATGTCAACTCTTTGTTTTTGTGCTCAGGTTTATTGTTTCTGTAATGTAGCATCTATTTCTTAGCCTCTCTCCCTCACTCTCACAAAGCCCACACATAGGCACATTCTCCATGTGTGTTCAGTTTGCTGCTGTAGAAGAGTGTGTTTGAGTAATCTTTCCCTTTTTTTTTTGTAACCCCAGTGACACTGTATTGTTTTACTGCAGTTGTAGAAATTTTGCTGTGGAGAGATGAGAGGAAAACTTTTTCTTGTTTCATACTTCTTGGTGTTCTGTATCACTGGTTTTTCCTCTCTGAGAGTACTTTCATCTCAGCTGTTGCCAATTTACTTCTTCTGACAGTTGTTCTGCTTTGTGCACATCACACCCTGCCAATGACTGGGTAAGTCAGATCCTCATCATGAGATATTGTAATCTTTTCAGTTTTATATTTCATTTCTAGTAATTCCCTTCTCTTGGATATGATGGGTTTTTCTGGTCTGCTGCACTTTTTTCCTGTGAAACTTTCATTTCATTTCATTTATTTGATACTTGCCCATAATTTTTCAGCAAACTCCGTTCTGTGCTGTCATTGTTCCTATTTTTTGTTCTGAGCTGTTTTATGGAGTAAACAAGTTTTTTCATATTAATATTTTGCTGGATAATCTATTCCATCGCAGGTTTGATACTGGAATTCCTAGATTACCTTCATCGTGTTTTGAAATATCGGAGGTTGACGCAAGAAATACCTTTTTTGCAATGAAATGCATGTGGGATAAAGTGGAAAACATAACCAAGTCACTGGCTCGAGGAGAAGATTGGTCTATCTTCTTGAAGGTATCATGGCTAAAACTCAAGTCTAACTCTAATACGAGTTAGTTTGTGCATGTGCTTTGGAACTACCAAACTCACTCCTTTGCCTTTTCCTTGTGGGATAGAGCAGTGCAATTATCTGATCTGAATATTAGATCACTAGATGAGGTTTACAATTGTATATTTTCAGAATTTGAATTTGGATATTTCGTTTGATCATCTTTTTGTTGCGTTTGGAATGTGAGGGATTTGAAATTCGAGGATTGAAACTAATGGATTTCAAATCCATCAAAATGGATGTGGATCTCATACCCACCATAATTACTAAAAAAAATAGTTTTAAATGAGATGAATTTCAAATCCATGATCCATCCCATAAATCAAATAGGAAAAAATTAAAAAGATTGGACTAAATAGCTCTTTTCAGAAAAGAATTCTCTGTTGTTGTTAGCAGTTATCTAATTTGTTTCTGGTCTCTTGCAGGCGTCGATCTCCATGTATTTCTTTAAGCTGATCGTTCCCCACATGAAACTGGCTATTGGTTTGGGTACGTTTTAGACACTTGATCTATATTGGTTTTTCTTCTGATTACATATCTACTGATCCCACTTTTCATATCCTCTAATCATTCCTTATCGTCTAATCAATTTCAGCATTGATCCTTGCATTCACCCTGTGTTTCGTGTACGAGCAATATGAGGAGAAAATCGACATGATTGCTGCAGTAGTGTACACCATCATCTCTAAGGCAATTATCCTGGGTGCTTCAAAACTAAAGTTACCTCTGCGGTCAGATAATCCATCAATCGAGAAGGGATCTAACCAACACAGTTCGTTACATCGTTGGCAATGAGAGTATTGGCCATCCTCATCTTTCTGTAACTTTACCCTTGGTCTACTACTGTAACTCCTTTGTAGATATGTAGTGTAGCTTCTGCAGTTTACGACAGCATAGCACCAAAACTTCTCTTGAGGTTTGCTTCTTTGGCTCTCACACTAACTCAAGGTGTGCTAGCACACATTAGCTCAGTTGAAGTGGCTAGTGCAGTCTTTGATAAAGAAGTGAAACCAAGATCTTGTCTTGAAGACAATTCTTTTGTATGGCAGAAACACTAAATTACAGAAAACCTACAGTTGTAGCTGCAATTTTATGAAACAAAGTTGCGTAAGAGATTGAAAAATCAATTGTTTGGAGAAGTTGCACTTAGGCGTTCTTTCAGTAGAATGAGGACGCAAGGTACTGAAAACCGAGAGCAGCTGCAACCACATAACTTTTTTGAGAAAATATCAATTTTAGTTCTGCAAAGTTGATAAAATTCATTTTTGATCTTATAACTTTTTATTTTTTAAAATTTGAATCCGTTAGTATTGATTTTAGTCCTATACCTTTTCATTTACAATTTTTGTCCTTCGGCAAAATAATTTGCAAAATTGGATTTGCTAGAACTCATATGGCTTTTCAAGTCCTGATTGTTGGAGTTTCATCATTTGGTTAACGTGAACCATTAGGGTTCCATACGTTTCTAACAAGCAGCGGAAGCAAGTAAATAAGAAATGCGTTACCTTTCACCAGGGTATGTTGGAAAAGATGAATTCTCGACGGCAGCCTGTGCAACCTTACGAGAATGGTCATAACTTCCTTATTCGATCTCCGATTAGGATGATCTACGCACTCAGACGATCATCTTTTTCGTGGCTTTCCATCAGTATATTACACGTTCGATTCCGAGGTCTGTGCGATTTTATAAAAATTGTACAACGTGGCGGACAGCAGCAGCAAACGACCTTCCGGTCTTCTGCTGTATTCCCAAGTCCAATCTCGACGTCGTGTGGGCTACGATCCTTGAGATCTTCTCAATCTGCTGTTCACTCTCTATCTCACGTATGTTAGGCGCAGAGAATTAGGTTTAGAACAGCTGAGATGGCTTATATATGGGCTACAGCAGGGACCAGGAGGAGAAATTAGCATTAGGCCTCCATTGGGCTTAAGTATCCAAGTTTAGCCCAAAGCTTATACTTAAGTCCAATAATAATAATATATACCACTAAAATATTATTACTGCACTACCGTTCTAATCCCGAAATTACGTTTTTGGCTCCTTATTATGAGCCCGTTAGTCTCCCCATGTTTAAGATATACAATGTCCATTAATTAATTAAATTACTGACAACTCCATTAATTAATATATCATCCAAGAGTAGTACCACTCAACCTCATTATCATGCCGGAATAAATCCACCTGCAGGGTTTACATGATAATCCTTATGAGTTTCTCAAGGGGACATCATCAACCTACAACGGACACGAATTCCTTCTACAATCAACAGCACACCATAGAAACAACACTATTTCCCAACTCACCGAGTTTGTTGATTTAATTACATGTAAATCTCACCCATTGATGAATCAAAGAAATACATACTGACCTACGTGTCGAGGTTATTGTATAGGGATTAAGAGCACGAACATCCATAATAACAGAGATCAAGTTCTCCTATAAGTTAGTATAAGTCGAACGATCTCAAGCGGTCCTGCTCAATACACACAAAGTGTACTAATGTGATTCTATAGCCAAGACAAGCTAATACCAGAGCACACTACAACCATCCCGATAGAGAGTCCCCGTTTATCTCGATTGTGAGCATCTATTTATACTTTATAAGGAAACCATTAATATGATCTTCCGCGTGTTGTCGCACATCATATTATCTACAGTATAAAATAAGTGGACTATTGCATCGTGCATATAAATAAATTATAAGACGCAATCATTTGATCATATGATTCTCATTTCAAATTAATTGTTATAACATTGTTCATACACAAAGCTAGACTTTTAGTATACAATCCAACAATCTCCCACTTATACTAAAAGACTATGCTGTCATGTCTTCTGCCATACATCTGATTCCCACTCCCACTATACGACCATCAAAAGCTCTCGCCTAAGGCCCTTGTAAATGGATTTAGTAGGTCATCATCCGATGCAATCTTGGCAACAACAACCTTTCCCTCATCATACGATTTCTCATAACAAGTGGTACTCGCGCTCCATGTGTTTAATTGCCTTATGGGCTCGTGATTCTTTCAAGTTTGCAACTGCACCATTATCATAGAAATAAATTGTGATATCCTTGGGCAAACTTAAAAACACTTCAAAGTCCATCATGAAGTTTCTAGAGTCATACAGATATTTTGGCTGCCTCATAGGCTCCAATTGATCATCTTTCCATGATGGAGTCCGGAGTTCGAAATATATTTCTATATAACACTCCTCCACATTATGACTCTACTTCCTAATATTAAACACATAACCTTTGAGGTGGATTTACTACCGTCTATATCTGATTTAAAAAATCAGAATCTATGTAACCTATAAGAAGCAGTGAATATGTTCGGTAAGCCCACATATAGTTTTTAGTCCTTTTCAGGTACTTCAAAATTATGTGTTACCACAGTTCATCATTGTTATTTCGAGTTACCTTGATACCCACAGTTTATGCTATTGGCAATACAGTTATCAATTCTCGTGCATAGCATTCCTTAGATTAAGCTTCCTTATTCGCCGAAGCATAAGGAACCGCTTTCATCACCTTTATCTTCTTTTGTGTCTCAAGACACATTTCCTTAGATAAATTCACATGCTAAACGAGTAAGGATCGTATCATTTTACGAAACTTGAGATAAGCATAACATCCTTTCTTGTGATCCGTATTACCATGATCAAAAAGATATATTTTGCTTCTCTTAAGTCCTTCATTTCATACCGCTTTATCAACCATAAACACACGCCCGACAATACTCTTTCATTGTCTCCAATGAGCAAGGTACTATCTACGTATAGTACAAGAAATACCACCACATTTTCGTCACTCTTCATAATACACAAGATACATCCGCGCATTTAATAAATCCATATGTCTGGATTTTCTCATCAAAACAGATGTTTCATGACTTTAAAGCTTGCTTTAGTCCATCGATGGACACTTTTAAGCTTACACACAAAATGCTCTTAGCTCTTTGCAATGAATCAATCTGGTTGCTTCACATAGATGTTTTCCCTCAAGACTTCCATTCAGGAAAGCTGTCTTGAATTCTATTTGTTATTCTTCATATTTCATATGAGTAGCAATAGATAAAAGAGTCCGGATCGATATAGGCATAGCTACCGGCGAACAGGTTTTCTCATAATTGAACCATTTCTTTCTGAGTATACCTTTTCGCAACAAGCTTTGCTTCCAAGGTTTTCACCATATCCTATGATCCTCTTTTATTATACAGAGCCACTTCCAATGGCTTTCACACCATCCGTGGTTCTACAAGTAGCAAGATCTAATTTAGAATTCATCGATTATATTTCAACATTCATTGCACTTTGCTAAGATTTCACATTTCTATCTTATAGTGCTTCGTCGTATCCATGGGTCAATTTCATGTTTACTAGGAACCAAGTCTCACGACTCTCCCAAAATATATATCTTACGGGTTGTCGAACAACCCTCCCACTACGACAAGGCACTACACACAATTGTGTATCAGACATGACATGCGTTGCAGTTAACTTTGTGGTATATTCTCTTGTACACTTGGTACTAATACTTAGTGTTTTCCCTCTCACTTCCTTTAGAACAATTTATACATGGCTTTAATACATAGTCCTTTTCCAAAAATCTTGTTAATAATCACCCTTCGATCTTTTGGACTAAATAAATCACCCTTCATTTTTCTAGGATATCCCACAAACAGATAAACATTCATACGAATTACTGTTTCTAGGGCATATCCATAAAATGAATTTAATAATTCCAAATAACTCATTATCTATCTAACCATTTCCATAAGAGTCTTTCTCTTATTAAGATTAGAAGACGCGTTATTAATTACTATTTGTTGCACCCCTAGGATAAACATGATTTAAGAGTTTACAAATTGTCACTAACGTACCACAACAGATTATAACTCCATCCTTCATCAATATGACCATGTTATTTAAATGAAATGAAGTATCCATCCGTAAATACATAGAAATTGAAATGATATTCTTTATATGAAAAAGTACGTAAAGATAATTTCTCATAACCAAACGTTTATTCCTATCGTAAGATAAATAAACAATTCCCACTGTAACAACCACTACTCTCGTAGTATTACCCATGTCCATAAAATCTCATTATCACTAAGTTATACGCTTTTAGTGATGTTGGTATCTACACACAACGTGTCAGTAGATGTCAACAACTAGTGAATGAGATACTAACTTTGTTCACATCTTGATGAAATTGGATTTCTTTTGCCACATGTTTTGTCGAAAATTCCCCACCATATACAGCCTCTTGTATTTCAGGTAGAACTTGCTCAAAACACCTAGGCAAACTACGGAGAATTAAATTGATCTAGGTTTCCCTTCAATATCTACTCCGAGCATTTCCAATTCATTTATCAAATTAACCATGACCTCCCGCCTATCTTACTTACTCAAGTAACTGAAGAATCGCATGAGACTATCATATTTCTATGAACCTCTCACCTCTCCACTAGAGACTTTAATATGCATCAAGGAGCATCCTTAGTGAGAACACATACTTATATTTTCTTAAGCAGTAAAATTCGAAACCAAGATTCTTTTCTAATCATCCAATTTTGGACCAGTAAAAATATTTTCTTCCAGTATACAATAAGTGAGACAAAATCATTTGAAATTACAGAAAATCACAAATAAATACAACGATCAAATTTTTGAATTTTATCCATTTATATTGATTCCCTCAAAACAATATAAAAATAAAATTCATCGACATCTCAAGCACCGTGAGTCTGCAAGCCACGATAGTGTGGACGTTTACAAACCCGAACATTTACAAGAGAAGGTTTTACCCATTAATTTCATTTGTCAACCTAATCTCATAACAAAATAATTAATAGTCGGTTCCTCTTTGGCCATGCAAATAAAAGCAGTGACTCCGATGGGGAGGATACTTATTATTTGCATATAAGTGTACATAATTATTTGACCCTAAGTCCATTGCGCAAGCTTATGTGCCTTACAGATGAAGAAGTACACACGCGCTTGGATAACTTCCTACATTCATCAACTATAAGTTTGTACCAGTGAACCGCATATAAACTCATCCGATATGGAGGAATGTCTATGCCAACGTGCAAGTTCATGTGTATCACATTACAAACATAATTATTTAATGAAGTCTGTTCCATCAATTCATGAATAAACTCATCAGATGGGGAGGAAGGCTCTAATGCCGATGCACAAGTTTATTCACATCGCTAACAAACCAATAATGGAGGCCGCGGGAATTAATAACCAATTCCCTCTCCCACTTAGTAATTTTAACACCGAGGATTTTTACATGCATACAATATTCATAATAATATACGCAACCTAGCATGCTCCTATTATGGCACATAAGACAGTAAATCACAGAGAACATGCATATATATAACAATAATTAAATAATTAAATCAATTATTAACAGTTATATATCAGCGAATTCGATTGTTCGCCACCAAGCATGAATCCGGGCAGCTGCGACTATGCAGGGATCGACCTCTCCGGTAAGGTCGCAGGGATCGACCTGCCTGGTTAGGTCGCGGGGTTCGGGGCAACGCCCCGAAACCTAAACAAAATTCCAGAAGAAACTAATGCAAAATTTCCTCCAATTCCTTGTCCGCCAACCTGCTCCACCACTCTGGCACCCTCCCCGACATCCTCACTGCTAGCTGCCCATTCACCGTGTTCATCAGCATTTTCGGACGTTTGTAGCCCTGCTCGACACGAACGTGTCAGCCCAACAACGTGTGCACTACCGGGAACTTCATCGCGTGCCCTTGCCTAGCCATCCACAAGCATCCGTGCATGCCAAAAGGCGCAAACGCCAGCCATATGTGCATGCCTAGCCTGACATGCGCCCAGCAATCAACACGACACTTTGCTCAGTTTGTGCATCCACGCGTGTCAACATCCGTGCTTTGTGCCCGACAGCATATCCAGCCACCCACGCCAAAATTGAAATGCATGCTCAAAGGATGAAGCTTGACTCGAGCTGCTCTTCATGCCAAAGCCCAACATGAGCAGCCACTGATCGCCATCATGCACGACAACAAGTGTCATTCGTACATCCCATCGAGCCAACGAGCAAGCCAACCTGGTTATCCAGCAGACCGCCCGGTGAAAGCCTGTCATCCTGCTAACTAACATCATCTGTCTGTCTGCAATCGTGCGCCATAAGTCGCTCTCTGATTTCTGAGTATTCAGCGCCCGCCAGCAGCTCGCCATCATGCGCGTCCACTGTCCAGCACACACGCCATGCACGGATCGTGCGCTTCAACATGCTTACTGTTGTGTTTCCCCTATCAGACCGCTATAGACTCGACCGGCAGGAGCATCAGACCCGCCCAAAACCATGTTGAACCAAAGACCCGATCGAAAAAAAATTGCTGACTCGATCCAGCCATCACAGACCCGACCTAGCCTTTATGCTGACTTGCCCAAAAACAGCGCGCATGGATCGAGACTTTGCTTTAAGTCACCATCCGTCGTGTCATACCACTACCACCGGCGAGCGTGGCCAACGGCAAGCACCTGCTCATCATTTTTGTGTCTAGCCATGCCTCTGTCAGCCACCGAAGCTGCCATGTTCCGCCAACAGATTGCCGTTGTCGTTGTTCATCGTGATGCTACCGGAAACAACACCGTGAGCCCGTCCCAACCAAGTCTGTATTGATCAAAAATTGGTGTACACCCGCTCGCTTGCGACCCACTCTGAAACAGTTTTAGACACGATCAAAACCACAACAGGCCCGCCCAGAACACCTAGTTGACTTGCTCAGTACCAGGGCTAATGCACCCGGTCACTTTCGAGCATCAACTGTTCACTGCGGTGCGCTATCGTGACTCGTCGAGCCGCTGCCATCAGCAAGCCATATTTTTCATTGCCCGCTAAGCTCGGTAGCATGCCCGGCCATTCCTAGTCCCTTGGAGGTCCGCGTCGATGACCAGCCCATGGTGTCATACCTTCGTGCAGTCTCCAACTTTCACCAGCGAATGTCATGTCGCAACCGTAAGGGTTTCGACAAACCCTAGCTGCCTTTCGAATGCCACGCCGCCCAGAAATAGCCCCGCCATATCACCACCGTGTCGCTGCCGATGGGTAACCACGTCGTGTGTCCATGTATTGTACATGTGTCCGTGTACAATTAGAGTGTTCACCAAGAAACAAGATTCTAAAACCCTAACAACATGTACATACATAAACCCTAGCCTAACGTTTCACGCTTCACCACCAAACCGAAACTCTGATACCAATTGTTGGTGTTCGATCATTTGGTTAACATGAACCATTAGAGTTCCATATGTTTCTAACAAGCAGCGGAAGCAAGTAAACAAGAAACGCGTTACCTTTCACCAGGGTATGTTGTAGAAGATGAATTCTCGCTGGCAGCCTGTGCAGCCTTACGAGAATGGCTATAACTTCTTCATCCGATCTCCAATTGGGATGATCTATGTGCTTAGACGATTCTCTTTTCCGTGGATTTTCGTCAGTATATTACATATTTGATTCTGAGGTCTGTGCAATTTTAAAAAAAATGTACAATATGGCGGACAGTAGCAGCAAATGACCTTCCGGTCTTCTGCTGTATTCCCAAGTCCAATCTCGACATCGTGTGGGTGGCGATCCTCGAGATCTTCTCAATCTGCTGTTCACTCTCTATCTCACGTATGTTAGGCACAAAGAATTAGGTTTAGAACAGCTGAGATGACTTATATATGGACTACAGCAGGGACCAGGAGGAGAAATTAGAATTGGGTCTCCATTGGGCTTAAGTATCCAAGCTTAGCCCAAAGCTTATACTTAAGTCCAATAATAATAATATATACCACTAAAATATTATTACTGCACTACTGTTCTAATCCCAAAATTACATTTTAGGCTCCTTCTTATTATGAGCCCGTTAGTCTCCCCATGTTTAAGATATACAATGTCCATTAATTAATTAAGTTACTGACAACTCCATTAATTAATATCTCATCCAAGAGTAGTACCACTCAACCTCATTATCATGCCGGAATAAATCCACCTGCAGGGTTTACATGATAATCCTTATGAGTTTCTCAAGGGGACATCATCAACCTACAACGGACATAGATTCCTTCTACAATCAACATCACACCATAGAAACAACACTATTTCCCAACTCACCGAGTTTGTTGATTTAATTACATGTAAATCTCACCCATTGATGAATTAAAGAAATACATACTGACCTACGTGTCGAGGTTATTGTATAGGGATTAAGAGCACGAACATCCATAATAACAGAGATCAAGTCTCCTATAAGTCAGTATAAGTCGAACGATCTCAAGCGGTCCTGCTCAATACACACAAAGTGTACTAATGTGATTCTATAGCCAAGACAAGCTAATACCAAACCACACTACAACCATCCAGATAGAGAGTCCCCGTCTATCTCGGTTGTGAGCATCTATTTATACTTTATAAGAAAACCGATAATATGATCTTCCGCGTGTTGTCGCACAACATATTATCTACAGTATAAAGTAAGTGGACTATTGCATCGTGCATATAAATAAATTATAAGACACAATCATTTGATTATATGATTCTCATTTCAAATTAATTGTTATAACATTGTTCATACACAAAGTTAGACTTTTAATATACAATCCAACAGTCCTGTAGTTTTAATTATTATTATTATTATTATTATTATTATTATTTGTTATTATTATTATTATTATTATTTAAATGCACTTAAAAGTGGAAAAATAAATTATAAGACTAAAGTTGAATTTACTAGAAGTTATATGATCAAATATGATATCTTCTTCAACTTATCCATATAATTTTTATTAAATCAAAATTTAGTTATGGAAATTTACTTTTTTGGCGAAGCCAAAATTTCTTGCGCCATTGGGTAAACAGACGTTAAGTTCTTATACACATATTCAAAGTACATACATTCATTAATGATAAAATAAAATATACAGGGATGAATAAGAAATTATACAATTTGTTAACGGATTTTATAATAAAATTTGATAGAATTTTCTATTAGTTTTTAATAAATTATTAAATATAAAAAATGCATTTATTAAGAAATATTCCCTCCGTTCCTCCCAAATAATACCATTTTACTATATTGAGCGTCCCATCCAAATTTCACCATTTTCCTCTTTTAATAAAAAGGCATACCAATGGTCCACCATTACACATTACATCTCTCTAATACACCTATCAACTTTACATAAAATAATAATACTCCTTAATTTACGTGCACAAAACAAATGCACTTTTTTACCCGGAATGGATGGAATATATCTATATTATTAAAATTAATATTAATTGAGTGTATGAAATTTAACTCCTTCCTCTTAAGTGTACATGCTATCAACTCAAATTTAATGAAAAGTAGTATAATAAAAAGTAGCAAAGACTTGTGTCAAAGAATAATGTGTGACCGTCTCTCGTAGTCTCACGTAAGGACTTACGTGAGACGAATAAAAAGTGATAATTCCTATAATATAAAGTGATACTCAATTAATAAAAAGTGATAATACTGTTTCATGAACAATTTATTGTATAAATGAAAAATAATAATAATTTAATAGCGAAAATGATAATTTTTAAAAAAATATATAAAATAATTTTACGTGAGACAATCTTACATAGAAATTATAAAACTAGTTTTAAAAGGATCTATAAATATTAGTAATTATTTTGAGATATGAGGATTAAGATTTAGCAGTGCCCAATGTGCACCGTAGGACTCCTTAAGCCTAGTTCTGTATTTTCGAAAGAAAAATACTATTTTTATTATTTCTACTCCCATATTATTATATTCAGTTCATCAAACACTTATTTTCATATTTTTTATTTTTGTTCGTTTTACATTTATTTTCACCATTATAAAAATAAAATTACATCAATTCATAATTCAAAAAATTATCTTAATTTTAAAAAATATCAATCCCAAATATCACACATTACATACTTTATATTTTATTTACTCCAATTACCTAAAAATATCACAATATTCCTAAAAAATTAATAAAATTAGTCAAAAAATAAATTTTCTTAAATTAAGTGCCGGTATAGTAAAGTCTAACTGTCGGTTCAATTAAGTGTAGGATGTAGTGAATACTTATATTTGGACCATTAAAAATTTGGGTTATTTTGTGGTGTACCTGATGGTTTATATAATACTCCATCCGTCCATCCTCAATGTAACCATTTACTTTTTGCACGTGGATTAAGGAGTATTATTATTTTATGTGTAGTAGGTAGTTGTATTAGTGGAGGGTGTGAGTCTCATATTTTATGTGTATTAGTGGAGAGTGTGGGTTCCATAGTCTAAAAAGGAAAATTGATAAATTAAGGGTTGACGGTCAAATAGGAGTAAAATGGATAAATTAAGGATGAACGGATGGAGAAAGTTATTGGATAGTGGGTAGTTAATATATTTTTTATTTATTACTTTATTTTATTTAGTAGTTAGAATTAAATAAATATTTGATCTAACGATTCAGTTTATCCAAGTATACCGATGCATCGAGTCAGGGCCGATCCTATAAATTTTCAGGCCTGAGTGGTATTTTAAATTTGGGCCCCTTATTTTGCTTCTTATTATAACGCAATATATATAATAAAAAAATTAATAACTAAAGATAATATTACAATTTTTAAAATACAGGCCTAACAATTTTGATGACAAAATTATTCATAAGATCAGTATAATCAAGTTGTTCTGTGGGTTCTTTCTTAATGGATAACATAGCGTGAATGTTTCATCTATAGTTATGTCTGAATGTTTGTTCACTTCCTCAAGTCCAAGATCATTCTCTTCATTTTTTTTCGCATTATTTTTATCCAACAAATTATTAAGTTCGTCATTATTCTCTACGACAGCCTTTTTATTAGAACTAAAGTATTTATTGATATCACCAGCTTGACTTTGAACTAAATTTTCAATTCTCGCTTTTTTTTTTTCTCTTTTAATATCCAGACACATGTTTGGGAGGCATGATTCTAATTAAATAAAAAATAAAAACGAATTTAAGAACGAACTAAATAATTGAATTATACTTCATAAATTAACATTAACAAAAAAATTTAAAAACAAGTATAAATATTCAATTAAAAAAAATTATACCTATTTAAATAAAATGATTTACATATAAAAAAATTACATACCTTTAAATAAAATTGAAATCAAGGACCTTTCGTCTAGAACAATTCTTCAAATTTTAAATCTCTTTAATTTATTCTTCTAAATGTTATCTGACTAATGACGTGATTAGATATATAAGGCAAGAATATATAATTAAAAATTGTAATAATAAGAAGATATTAAAAAAATTTAAAAAGAGGTGGATGGAAAGATTCAAACCGTATATCAAAATATACATGTATGCTCTATTCAACCACTTGGATAAAACTCAAATTTTATAAATTTCTCTAACTATATATATAAAGGATATTTTTTAAAAAATATAGGCCCTAAATTTCATCAAAATTTTTGGGCTTGAGTCGATCGACTCGCTTGACTCAAGTAAGGACCGACCCTACATCAAGTGCATTGCAGTGTAACTATAAAATTCTTATTAATTTGAGAAGAGAAGCCCATACGGCCATACCCATACATACGGCCATGGCCAACCGTGCGTCCGTGCCACTCTTTTCTTTAGTTTAATCTGAACTTTTTGGTTTTCACTTACGTCATAAGTAATAAACGTTGTTATTACTTGTCACGAAAGAAAATACATGTAATTCCTTGTATGCCCTTGAACTTATAATGGAATAATCCAAAAATCGGAGGACCAAATTAAAAATATTGGAAATTTGAGAAGACAAATACAAGTAGACGGGTGGTGTTCTCGACGCCTCCCTGGTTTTTATAAATCAATCAACCAAATCCAATAGTAGATTATGACGAGTTGAAAACCCTAATCCTCCCAAATTCGCCCCCCCTCCCTCTCTCCCCCCATCAACCTCATTCTCGAAACCGCCGTGTCTCGCGTCAAATCCAATGGTACCGCCGACGAAACCGGCCGTAAATCCAATAATAAGCTATGGCGGCGGCGCGGATGGGACGCGGCAGAACCCACCGTCGAACAACTTGTGGATCGGTAATGTGTCAGCGGACGTCAGTGAAACCGAGTTGAAAACGCTGTTCGAAAAATATGGCCAAATTGATAGCGTTACGACGTACTCATCCCGCAATTACGCGTTCGTTCAATTCAAAGAAGTCGAGGAAGCTAGATCTGCGAAACTGGGCCTCCAAGGGCTTGTTCTTCATGGAAATAACTTAAAAATTGAGTTTGCGAAACCGGTTGGTCACCTTTCATTGTCTACTCGTGGTTTATCTTTGTTGAGACTTTGTTTTTGTAAATTATTGTTCGAATTTCGATTGAGTTATTATTATGTTAATATTTTGTGTATTTTTTATTCTTTAAGGGATAACCGATGGTATAGCATACTATTAAAATATATGAACGTTCATGATTTGGGTTTCAATTGAAAATTCTGCTTTTTTTGTGTGCGCATTCGAAGACTTTGAGAGCTTTTTTTCTGGTACAACCTGGAGTTATAATAAATCTTAAAATAGAAGAATGCCAAATTGAGAACACGTATGCTTTTCAAGTACTGATTGGGTTAGCCGTACAGCATATCCAATCTAAAATATCAATACTATTTCTAATATGCTTCGTCATCTTTAAAGTAAAGCGCAAAACTTTATGATATGATCTGATTTGACTTACAAATCTGAATTTTGACAAGCTTTTGGTTGCTTGAATTTGAAAATTTTCAAAAGTTGGTTATAATTTTTGAACTTCTAATGAACTAGAACAAGATGTTCGATCATAGAAACTTTAACATGTCTATTCAGTGATTTAGCATAAGGTGGCGATTAAACTTTAACGTTACACTGGAAGAAAGAACGCAAAGATTTACTGTACTGCCATGTACATACAAGATGATACTGCGAATAACTTATTTTCTAAATGTTAATCTAATAATCCTCTAATTTTAATTCCAATCAACAAATTACAAATGGCAAACCTAGAGGAATTGCTAAGGGTATGATTTTTTGCAACTCTTTTAAAATGGAATATAGTGGCTGAACAAGTGCCTACAGCAATACATGAATTTGTATTGGATTATCTTGCACGAGTTGAAAGAGGATAATCCATCACAACTGTCATATAGTATGTAGTTTTATATCAGCATAATAATGCGTTTCAGGAGCCTCCATGCCATCTATTCTGGGCATACATCTTCAATGCATATCCAACAGTTTTTCTCCCCTTTGAGATTTAGAAATCTGAAGTTACTATTTTTGGACTCCAAAATGAAGATATCGAGTTTTGATGCAATATCTATGAAATTCTTTATATAAAGAGAAATCTGGTTTGTATAAATCTGATATCAGAAGACCTAGCTGGTTTTCCTCCCAACAAATTCAAATGACTTCTGCAAATTTACTTGACAAAGTTGATACTGCGTGATTTAAACTGAACAAAGCCCCAACAGAAGCTCCGTTTGGTACTTAATAATTCAGATACAGACTAGAGGTCTTGGAGTTGAAAACTATTACTGGTTTATGAATTTACTTTGATAAAAAAATAAGGTCAACTATTAAAAGGATGCGCTAGTTGTACAATTAGACAAGTTAATTTTTTCCTTCAAGCTACTTATATTATAAATCAGTGGAATGTATCTTATAATTGAATAGCTCTTACTGCTTTTGGAGATAAAACCTCCAAATAGCAGCCAATTGTTACAATTTGTAAAAGCACTAACAATTGGTGGAGGAATAATAAATTTTAACTACTATCCTTTTTTCATATACAGTGACTTTCAATCAAGAGAGTCCTTTGGTGCTGCTAATATGTCAATATCAATTTGAGTCAAGTAGCTAAAAAATCTCTGTTTTGATAAACTATTGCCCTTCTAAACTCATTTCATTTTGATGTTAACTTGCCTTTAAGTAGATTCATCGTATCAATGACAAATTTAATTTTCTCCTAAGGCTGGTTCAACATTTGAGAGCTAAGTTGGTCTGTATGTATGTCACTATGTCAGCATTTTCATGTAGTGCTCATAGCTTTACTTGAGAATTATATGTAAAATACACTGCTATCTGTTTATTTTTCATTGTATCCTTTTATCTTCATTAGACTACTACAAGTTTTGCTGTCCAAGGGTGTGCTTTGCGTACCTATTAATGAATGAAATAAGCTAGTGTTAAATGTTGAGTTAACTTGTGTAGTGTTAATCGTATGCGGAATTTGACTTTGCCACTAATTTAAAAAATGTTGAAAAGATAATGACTGTCCACTTAGTACTGTCCTTCGTGTAAGATTTATAAAACTCTGATGTACTATGCTATTGTTGCTGGTGTTTTCTCGGGTATCATGTTTAGAATGTTCCACTTCGGGTTGCTTGACCAATGTTCTATGCAGGCTAGACCATGTAAAAGTTTGTGGGTAGCTGGAATAAGCCAATCTGTCTCCAAAGAAGAACTGGAGAATGAGTTCCTTAAATTCGGTAAAATCCAGGAATTTAGATTCCTCAAAGATCGTAATACTGCTTTTGTTGATTATGTTGGATTGGAGGATGCTACTCAGGCGCTAAAGGGTATGAATGGGAAACGAATTGGCGGTGCCCCAATTCGTGTAGATTATCTTAGATCACAATCTTCCAAAAGAGTAAGTTTAAAATTTTAAGCAGCTTATTCATTAATACTCTAGGTCTGTTATATCTTAATAGCAAAATCATATACTTATTTATTGGTAGTTTGTATGCAATGTTAGTTGCTTTTCATCTTCTGCCTGCATGTTCTTACTTGTCCATGCTTAAGGAAAACGGGATTGAGTTTTAGTTGTGTGATATTTACACTCAAACTTTGGTTTAACTAAAAATCTTATAGGAACATGGTGAAGGTCTTTTCCCTAGTAGGAATTTTGGGCCTTATGATTTTCACTGGATGGGGCATGATTCCCTGGGCAATTATCCTGAGCCTAATCTTTCAGGGTCCAAAAGAAAACATGTAAGTATCTACTTTGATAAATATATCTTTATTATAAGAAACCATTAATTATCGGTATTGGATTAAAGTTGATTGGGTCAGTTAATCCAAGTAAGTTGCATCTCTTGTTGCTTCATTCTGGCAACACTGTCTACGAATAGGGGATCCCTCTAGTATTATGATTTGCTCTTTAGTTTAATATTCATATCCAATTTGCATCACTAGTACCTTTCACTGTTCCTTTAGTTATCTTCTTTGACATCTTCTGGTGTTTGCTGCCACAGTTCCCTTCAGTAGGACCACAATATGGAGATGCACCATCGTTTAGTAAAGTATTATGGATAAGATATCCTCCTTCTGTTATTATTGAAGAAGACATGCTTCATAATGCGCTGATTTTGTTTGGGGAAATAGAAAGGATAAAGACATTTAGTGACAAGAGTTACGCTTTTGTAGAGTTCAGAAGTGTTGAAGAAGCAAGGCGTGCAAAAGAGGGTTTGCAGGGGAAACTCTTTAATGATTCTAGGATATTAATAGAGTACTTCAACAGCGAATTTCCTGGAGGGAGAGGACAGACTAGTGAATATTCACTTCATCCAGTTCAGATGGATATTCTCGGTCTTAATCGCCCAGGTTTACTAGGCAATAATTCTGGGCATCCACCAGTGCTTGTAAATCGTGGACCTGATCTATATTTGAGGCCACCCTTAGGTCTTCATGGGAACTTTGAAGCTGCAGGTCATGGCCAGGAACTTATCGACTTGGCGGCTGTTCATAAATTGCAGAATCCTAGCCCCAATAATCTGTTGGGAGGACCATCTTGGAAAAGAGCATCTCCCACCCCTGCAACTGTCTCTTCCCCCGCAGCAGCTTTTAATGTACCAAACATATCTGCATCTGGACCATGGGAGGTTTATGATGCTAATCATCTTCAAAGAGAATCTAAACGGGCGAGGTTTGATGCCGCTTTGCCTGCTGAACGAACAGAGCTGGATGAGCAATATGGGCAGCATTTAGTAAGAAGTGGAAATTCAGGTTCTCTTACAAGGGGCAGTAATGGTGGACTTGGACAGCGTCATGCTGACAATGCTTGCATATGGAGGGGTCTTATTGCCAAGGGTGGCACGCCAGTTTGTCGTGCTCGATGTGTTCCTGTTGGAGACGGGCTTGCTTCTGATATGTAAGTGTGATTTAACATTTATATGATTTTACTCTGAATATGAGATTATTGTATCTTGCATAAAATATCCAGTATTGGGAATCTATAGTTAAATTCTTTTTTCTCCCACTCTTAGAAGTGTAACTAGATTCTTAGTGGGTGATGTTAATTACAGAGTAGTGGTTGTAATTTACTTGTGTGTTGCTTAACTTTCCTTTTCAAAATTCCATAACACTGCAAGTTTTCAGATATGTTTTTTTGTGCGATGATGGTTTTTGTTACCTTGTCAATTTATATTTGGATATTCATTTGGTTGTAGTCCTGATGTGGTAAATTGCTCCGCGCGAACTGGACTGGACTTGCTGAGCAAACATTATGAGGATGCTACTGGATTTGATATAGTTTTCTTCGTGCCCGATAGTGAGGAGGATTTTGCTTCATATACAGAGTTCTTGAGATACCTGGGTTCCAAAGACAGGGCTGGAGTTGCAAAGTTTGATGATGGCACTACCTTATTTTTGGTGCCTCCTTCTGATTTCCTGACTAATGTTCTTAAAGTTTCCGGACCAGAGCGCCTTTATGGTGTAGTTCTAAAGTTTCCTCAAGTAGCCCCTAGTAGCACATCTGTAGATCCTCGGTCAATTCATCCTCAGCATGTAGATCCACATAAATTGGCTGCATTGCAAACAATGGGATATGGTGGTATGCAGTCAGAGGAAAGGATTTTGCCTTTGGATGGTTTTAGATTGCTACCTGACGATCAAAAACTGCCTCCTAAAGCTCCTGTTCCTATGACTAGCTCTTTCTCTGCACAATCCATTGCACCAACCTCAGTTGCAAGCCAAGCTGGCTTAGCCTTGACGCCTGAACTTATTGCTACTCTAACATCTCTGCTTCCATCTAATAACAGTTCTGGTATACAAACAGCACCACTGGTGCAGACCCCCTCTACAATAGGCGCAACATCACATGCTGCTAGTGGTCCTGACAGTACTGCCCATTGGAAGCCTGAACACCAGATCCGAGATCAAAATGGTCAGCTTGCACCACAGTTTGGCAGACAGATGGACCCGCAGTTGCAACATCTACAAGCAGCTCAAGTTGCTCCTGTAGTATCAAATACGACTAGTCACTTCCACCAACTATTGAATTCAAACAATCAGGTATTTGACCACACATCAAATATGGGAGGTCAAGGTGTGGCTTCATCTAAACAAATGACACCTGTAATCCCGTTACAAAGTGGACAATTTTCAGTTGCACCAGATGTCAACCAGCACTATCAACAAGGGAGTTCTCAGGATATTTTGAGGGGCCAGGGAATAGAAAATGGATCAGATGCTAGGTTATATAATCCATCTGTCATCCAGCAATCGTCATATTCTGTGGCATCATCCAACCAACTTCATGTTAATGGTATTTCCCAACCGCAGCCATATATGCCCTTGCGCTCTGATTTGGATATCACACCTCAAACTCAGCCACCTCAGAATGCTGGTCCATTTGGGGTCATTCAGGATGCTACTGAAACGGAGGCTGATAAGAATGAACGCTACAAGTCAACACTGTTATTTCCAGCGAACCTGCTTTCCCAAATACACCAACCATCTGGTAATCAACCGGGGCAAGGTACTGGAAATCGTTGAATGCATTTCTCAGCAGGTAATATATGCTTTCAATTGTTGTTTTATCTTTTTCTGTTGTTTCGTGTCCTTTAGCTAATTTCTGCAATCTGTCCATAGTATTGTTTGTACTACCCTCATGCCAGTATATATGTTGTTTCCTCTGCATGTGCTTCCACTCATTGTTCTGTTATTCAGTTGTTTGATAGGAGGGTGAATTTCGGAGGTTAATTTTGCATTTTAGGAGGTTTCTTGGTCTTGAACATTTTCTGATAACTTGTCTAATGTTGAGTAGTTTACATATCCATTTGCGGGAATAGGGAGCAGGCTAATCTGTGAACTTAGTGAATTGTAACTCTGGGATTTAGCAAAGTATTCTGATGATGTCAGAATTGCCGAAGTTAAAGAGTGGGCACATCATATTTGGGAATGGCCTTTTAGAATAATTAGTTGGCAAGTTGACTTTTCAGTTGTGGCACTGATTATGGTTTAGTGTTAATCTTAGAACTTAGAAATATGACATTTCTTAGAAGTTTAGTTTAGGCTTAATTGTTTTCAGTAAGAAATTATAGGTCCTTTAAATGTATTAGTGGTGTACTCCTATATAGTAGGATGATGGAGATTTTCTCAAAGAGCTTTCTATGTTTTTGTTTTGAGTTGTTTGTTATTGTGTCTTTAACTGAAATAATATGATCGTCCTATTCAGCAGTATTAGCATAAGTGACTTGAGATTGGCTTGTGATATGCATGCCAGAGTTTTTTTTTTTTTTTGCCCTTCAGATTCTAATTTGATGGTTATGAAGTACTCGATCCTCATAGGGGTATAGGCAATGAAAAATGGTGTTCTTGCATTATTGCCTGTGATTATTTGAACTACACTTGGATATCTTATATAGGATATAAGAGGCTATTTTCTTAATTATACTATCTTTAAGATAGAGATGAAATATACTAAAAATGGTGAATTAGTAGACATTGTATTATACATTTCATCACTTGAAGCCTTCCAACTTGTAATTAAATTAGCAAAAAGTTATTCATGAAATGGTACAACTGCTTTTGTTTTTTCAAATGATTTTCTTTCTTCCATAAAATTTTCTAGTTCATGTATTATATATTCTTTTCTGGATCTACCCTCTGCATAAATGATTTGATATCATCTACTAAAAGAAATTTATTCACCTGGAATCATGTACTTGCTTATTGCAAATTTCTACTAATGGATGGATCTTTGCGTAGTAAATCGATTAATCTCATTGGTCAACTTTAGTAAATATGCTTAGTACCAATTTTATCCCTTGTTTTTAAGCATTTTTCTTCTATTCTCTGTTATTCGGTTTGAGTGATGTAGACTGTGTAGTATCATACTTGTTATAATGTTCCAAGAATAGAATTTCTTAGTGTGTGATTGAAGCATCAATGTTGGTGTCTAAACTTGCTGAACTGTGTTATGTTCTAGTGCATTTCTTGTGTCCCCGTGTTGAAATGACCATTTTGGTTCTGCGGGCTTTGGGGGTTGGATAAGGGTCAAAGATGCTCCAAGTCTAGTTCTTATATATCCATAAAGTATTAATGAGAATACAGTTTATAGTATACACATGCCCTCTAGAGTTATCACCCTTTTCAACTGAACACTCAAATTTTAAATTTGAACACTAATTCCACAGTGGGTTAGAAGACAGGCCATACTGATCTTTATACCAACTACTTGTATACACTTCCTACATTTCTATGGATAACTTTATCTATATGTGTCGGTATGACATGAGTCCTTTTTCCTTTTTGACTTTGGCCGTCTCATGTGTTGGGCTAATAATACAGGGATGTTGTTTGAGTATCAGTGCTACTGGACCATTCATTGAAGATAGTCCTAAGTTTTTCACTGTAGGTCTAACTTGAGTGAATTTCAAGGTTGGTTACTGTAGAGATGGACTGTTGGTGGGTGGGTCCTCCCAAGTGATTAGCTGTTTATAGTTGTGTAGGGCCATAGGCATGATATATATGTGTTTGAATTCTTGTTTAAATTAAGGCTGGTTGAATATATGAACCAGCTCTGGAGATATAGTGAGTTAATATCTACTGGGCACCTGATGAGAGGTATCTGTGTGTTAGCGTGTCGCGTTTTATAGTGATCCAACGGTAATTGACTAGGGGGAGAGTCGAGGTTTGTTTGATACAGGAGGTTCTTGCACTAGTCACACTTGTTTTGTTTTCAACCTTGCAATTTGATCTAATGTGTTAGTTACCCACCCTGCTGCCTTGCATAGTTGTCTGAATATATCTGCATCTTTTTTAGCAGCATGGTAGTGTTGCTTTTTCATAATTCTGTTATTGATTTTTCGTACTACTTTTGAAAGAGAAAAGTAGCAGCAGCTATATATATACCTTCTTTGATCATCTGTGCGTTTGGATTATTGATAGTTATAAATAGAGATATTTAGGTTTATATTATCCCCTCCCCCTAATGTTTTTCTACTATTGATTTATTAGCTAGTGGTAATTTGTATTTTAAATCTGTAAACTTACCTTCCCTAAAGCTGATAATATTTACTATTATAGTATATATGTGTTTTCTCCTTATATATATTTTCCCAAGGAAAAAAATAACATACAAAGTCGCCTGATCTACTTCTAAGAATCATTTATCTTTAGAAGTTATAATTGGGTGCATAAATTAGGGAAGATTTAATCTAACAAATAGTAAACTTGAAAAAAAAAAATAAAAAAAATAAAACACTTTTGCAAATCGTGATCATAAAGCGGTAATAAATCTTTTAATATATCCATAGTAGGGGAAAACAATGGTCAATGAATTATCAATCAAGCACAATGATCTTATCCTTTAATTGAGTATTTGAGATCTAAAATTGATGCCTTGTGGGATGAAACAAATCAAATTGGGTTGCGACGATCCTCCAAATGATCTTATTAGTGATCAACTTTTACCATCAGTAACTTTTAAGTCATAATAGTTTGTTTTTCTTTCATACCCTACTTGAGTTTCATTATTTAAAAGAAAGTTTAGGAAACGATCAAACCTTGTTTAGAAAACCTTACTTTTAAAACTAATAACCGAAATCAAGATTCTCATTTTCACTGTTTCATTCAATATCCCTGGCAAGCGTTAATAGATTATCAAAAGCCCAGAAGATCTCATTAATAATATGATATGATAAACTTCTGAAAAATTCAAGGATTTGGGTTAATTGATCTACTTTGCAAACTATTAATGATCAAGTCTATATATATGTGATCAAAATACTAAACAAAACATTTGTTCAGTTCAAGTAATGCTGGTTGCAGAGGCGGAGGCAAAAAGTTCGAATAACAACATAGAACAATCGATCCTATTGCATAAAATACCTATTGCCACTATATTTTTCTTTACGTTTTAACGTCGTCAAGTGCGATTTTCTGAAGTTTGAACAACGTCATTTCATCTGATTCACCGTTAGTGTTCTGGAATTTGCCGGCTCCTGGTAGTCTGAGATATTTCGTGCTGCTGTTTGGTTATTCAAAAAGCAATAAGAATTACCAAGAAAACATAACCAAAATGGGTCAAACGTCTGGTTTATCTGCCTAATTCTGGTACGCAATAATAATGCTAAAGATAGTAGTATTTAATGAACCGTTTACTGCAATTAATCCTTGGCATTAAAGCAGATTACGTTAGTCAACCGAACTGTAGGGGGTTGGTGAATATGTGGAGTTAATACTATGTGTGCGTGTGTTGAGGGGGAGGGGGAGGGGGAGGGGGGGGGGGTTTCTGGCGATAGATGCATACATAATACATTCTAACACTCATCATGGTTTCGTGTCTTATTTTCATCAAACGAGCACCTAAGGTTATTGATTTATCGAAGATCCAAATGTATTTCGGAGCGATAAATAATGGGGCCTTTCAATGTATAAAGCGGACAAAAATTACTTAAATATTTTTTAACGAAAAGGACTTATTGTGTTGTTATTAATATCGACGTCTATTTTATATTTATTTTTTTTTTTTTTTTTTTTTTTTTTTTTTTGCATATTTTTCTAAAATTGATTTCCAACTAACAAAATCTCTTATGAAATGATAATTATGTGAAACGGTATTAAAATATGATTGTTATATGTAGTTAAAAGTATTTTTTTAAAGTATAGTGAATGATGTACTAAAGTTTGAGAGTTGGTCTTTTGTGTTCAGGCGCACAAAGTGTGTAAATGTATAATATTTTGTTTTAGAGGACATACACTTTAATTATTAAGGGTATAACATTTTGTTTTAAAGAGTATGCACTTTCATTTTTTTTTCTTTTTTTCAAAAAATAAAGAGTACATATTCTTATACTAAAGAGTGCATAATTTAATACTAAATGGTATCTGTGCGCACAGTGCCCTTGGTGACACAAGTTTTAGCCAAAGTTTGATTATATAACATTATAATATGATTTACTATCAATGTATTTTAACTACCAACAATCATACTTTATTAATATATTGTAAGCATATTAATGATTCGATTTATTTCATAACCTGTATTTTAAGTATCCGTTTTACAAGAGAATGCTATGTTTGGATATTTCTCAGACGAAGGAAAAGGTTATTGAATTAGGTCTAATCTCTGGATATTGCAATTTGTGTAGGGACATAAGAGGAATTGCACGAAAGCGCTATACCAACGTCCAACAATGGCAATTCAACTCACGAGGCTAATTATATCTCCTCCTAGAAGAATCTGTTTCTTTTTTTTTTTTTTCCTTTTAGTTGTTTAAATTTTCTGGATGCGTTTCGTGTACCTAAACATTGTAGTACTCCTTTTAAGTATTATTTTTGGTCTCTTGTTTATATTTTAATCTATGCATTTTCATGTATATCGTTAGGTATATATGTATATTTTGACGACCTAAATACATAGGCACCTGTCTATCCGATTTAGAAGAAAAAAATACAATATGAATTCCAATTTTTTTGAAATATATATAATTACAAAATCCAACAATTATTAATACTACACAAAATTAAGTACTGGTTATTGATTATAAACACTCTGGAACAGAAGTTTAGTAAGCCATATCCTCCCTTTCATTAAATCCTTCATATTTCTTTATTTATTTTCTATGTACTTATAATTTAATTTAAAATTGTCATATCACTTTAAGACAACATATGTTGCATATTATTATTATCCAAAGTAATTGAATTAATTAACGTAACAAAAAGAAGGGGAATGTGATTTTACGGAATTTTTTTGCTATTTTGATGTGTAATTTCTTATAATTATCATTAGATGAATAAGAGAGAAGAGAAAGTTGCACACTTTTAAATGGAAAGTGTAAATCCCGGTCAATTGAAACCAATTTTTTTTTTTACATTGATATAACATATAAGTGTGTCATTTTATCCAAAAACAATTACTTCCTCTGTCACACATTTACTTGTACCGTTTGTGTAGATATATAGTTTAAAGAAAAATTATTTTTTAACAAATTTTATTGACTTTTGGAGGGTATTATAGTATTTTAGATAATAAATAAATTATAAAGTATGTTATGTGTGTGGTGAAAATAAATATGCACAAAATAATCGAAACTAGCGATTCGAACCTGGAAACCGATGGTTCCAACTGGAACCGACCAAAATGACACCAAAACTGGATATATTCCGATTCGATTTCGGTTCTTCATTTTGTGAAATTTGAAACGTTTTAAATGTTGAAAAAAGGGAACTAGCAGTTTCAAACCGAAATCAAAACCTTTCTACCCCGGTTCGATTGTTAAAAAATAATAATAAAAAAGAAAACTTGTAGTTTCAAACTGAAATCGAAACTTTTCTACATTGGTTCGATTCCGATTCCTCATTTTTGGGAATCGAAATTGGGGTACATGTGTAGGTGGGAGGGGTAAATTTAAAATAATTTTAAGGTTAAGAATTAATGTGATTTTTTTTAAATGGTGCAATCTAATATAGGATGGATGAAATCGGAAGAAAATGGGAAAAAGGGAAAAAGTGAAATTTAACATGCAACGGATGGGGTAGAATCAATCACTGTAGGAGCATATCCTAATCACAGCGTGAACACGGCGGGAGCATATCCTAATCACGGTAACAGTTTGCCGATTCATAATATAACGAAGAATGTACTGCTTTGCTTGTAAACAACAAAATGCATGTTTATCACATCCAACAAAACCATAGATTTGGACACACGTCGTCCTCCACCTGATACCATCAATCCCCACTCGGTTATACTCTCTTTCTCTCCCTCTCTCTGCGCAAACCAAGTTTGGTTACAATTTTCTGAAATCAAACAGTCTATCAGTGAAGAAGCAAGACAATCATGAGTTTGGAGAGCGTGGGAGGGCTGGCGATGCACGTCATCCTGTCCAAATTGACTCCTCTGGAAGCCGCCTCCGTCGCTTGCCTCAACAAAAGCTTTCGGCTTTGGGCTTCTGACGACTCCCTCTGGGCCCGATTCTGCTCCATCGATCTCAATCTCACTTCGCCTCTCGATCCTGAGGGCAATCCCGCCCCTTCTTTCAAGGTCATCATTTTCTGGTTTTGTTATCATTTCCCGCATTTGTTTACCTGTTGTTTTATATCTGAAATTAGATTCCACTTTGATGCCGTGGAAGTCTATTTTGTCTTGTTTACACCAAGGATTTTCTGCTTGTGAAATGGCGTTCTAGGTTTTCATAACTTGCACATCTTCAAGAGTGAGAATCTATTTTGGAACGCGTTTTACATGGGTTTGTTGGCGATTTCTTTTTCTTTTTTGGGAATAATGTTTTAAATTTATATATTGTGTTGTTCTGAAATTAGTTTTACACTCAATGGAGTGACTTTGAGTAAGTATATTTGAACTCAAATTTAACCATGGTTCAGTGTACATTTCATATATAGGCAGCTTATGGAGCTTGGAGAGAAGGATTTTCCAGGTATCCATGGTCACTTGTTGTACGAGCTAGACGGTGTTGGAGCAGGATCAAGGAATGGTTGGCATCAAACTTTCCAGAGGCTTTAGCTACCCTACGGAAAGGTGCATCTGAAGATGAGATCGATGGTTTCGAGAATTCGTTGAATGTAAAACTGCCTCTTCCTACTAGGGTACTCTACCGATTTTGTGATGGGCAAGATCTGCCAGATGAATTGTTTAGTGGAAGCTTACCTTCAAGTTTATTGGGTATCATAGGTGGTTATGCTTTATATGATCACTTGGTGAATGTGGTCTTGTTACCCTTGGCCCAAGTGATACTTGACACAAAGAACGTAAGCAGTCAACTCGGATTCAGCAGCAGATCCAAGTATATTGTAGTGGCAGCTTCTGCTACTTATAGCGAAAAGATGTTCTTTTTGAACTGTAGGAGTGGTCAACTTTTTGTCGGCACAAGGAATCTTGTGGCAGCAAAAGAAATGCTACCCTGTGTTCCAAATGCATTAATAAGTTCTGTACATGATCCAAAATGTGATGATCAGCAGGATGCCATGCTATTGTGGCTTGAAGAACATGGGCATCGCTTGCATGAGGGCATTATTGGAGTTCGCGAAGAAGGAAAAATCAGAAGCATCAATCAGTTCCCTGAACAACCTCCCCTGTGTTCCTGTGCCATAACAAATGGTGTTAAGGTAGCTAAACAGTGTAGTCTAGATAATTAACAACCTCACACCCTTATATAGGTAGTATATTTTGTCTGCAAGTCTGATGAATGAATCATTTAGTGTCTTGCACGTGGTCATGCCTTTAGTTCATCAATGACAATGGATAACTTGTCGTTTTTTGGTGAACGAGGTGAAAGTAGCATATGCCCTTATGCTAATTTTGGGTAGTGGTTCTCTATCCTCCTAAGATATCATATGCGCATGATACTTGGTGGCCTTTGTGTATGCATAAATCCAAACTCTATTAAAGAAAATTGATGACTGAAAGCTCGAGAACTCAGCAGCCACGCTGTATCTCTCTCACTCTCTTGGGCAATTTAACAGATCCTGGAATGCAGATTCTATATCATATTAAGATATTCCTCATTTCCTCTTTAACTATATCATGCTGCTTGAAGAACTATATATTTCTGAAGCAAAGTCGTTATGCTGAAAGTTCTTCAATCTTGTACCTAGTTTTATATTTTACTTCTGCTCATTTTGGTTTCAGATGGAAGAGCTTTCTCGGTATTGGCTGGTAATTAAATTGTGAATTTCTAGATTTAAGTAAATTGTGAATAAATTGGTAATTAATGTGTGAATATCTAAATTTTGAGTATAATTCTTAAAATTGAAGCAATAAGTCATTTAAACTATGAAATTTTTAGCTTGGAAGTTGGTCAGAATTTGTTTGAAAATCGACATCTTTAATACAGTCAAAATTTGTTTGAAAATCAGAATGTTTACTACATGGAGGGAAAGATATATGATTCTGATTGTTTATATAGCTAAGTCATTCTCCTGTATGGTGTTATAAAATTTTGAAATGATTTAATGTCACATTGGGTAATGTACATATCAGTGTTACAGATTGTTCTTTTTTCTTTATATTCCGTTCAATTTATAGTTCTGAGAATGCGGTGTATACCTTTATGAATTTCATATTCCCCAGTAATCAGAATATGCTTTATTTTTAGTTTGCATAAAACATGCCAACAATCATATTCTGCATCTTGTTTGCAACTGATTCTTCCATCTCATCCAAGGTTCGTGCTTCTGCTGCATTTGTGCCTGAGTTCAGTAACCTTCAAGATGATTTAGAAAAGTTTCTGTTTGCTTATTCTATTCGAATGTCTCTTTCACCTGATGGATGTGTCATCAATGGGCTCACCTTCAGTTCATGCCAATTATATTGGAGACACTGGATTATTCGTGCTAACGATGCTGTTGTTTCTGATGTAAATGGAGAAGCTGTTATTGGCAAGGTTGGTTTTTCACTTAATGGATAAACGTTGTTGCTCAATATAAAGGTTCTTATGTGTATGTTCACCTCTAAGTCATAGTCATGGGAGGTTCATTAAGTTAGAATAGTTATCTCATTGTATTATATTAAACTTTTCATCTGAATAGTCCAATATTTAATCTTACCTTAATTTTATTACTGCAGTTTCCACTACTTCGCCCGGGGGAGGCAGAATTTGTCTATGAGAGTTGTACATCTCTACTGGCCCCCCGGGGATCTATTGAAGGTTCATTTACTTTTGTTCCTGGAAGGTACGCCGAAACTATGCTATATTTACATGTACTTTTCACATCGAGGAGTGATAGTTTCTTCATTCAAACAAATGTTTATTTTCCTGGTGTAAAATGCGTTATATTGCTTCCTTCACATGCTTATCTGGTACAGTATTTGTTTTGAAAAAGAAGCAACTCTGCCAACAAATCTACGTTGATCATTTCGTCTTATATGATAATTAATCATCTTGGACCAACCTCGAACTGGATTCTTTCTGTCACCAAATATTTTTTTCTGCTGTCCTATCTTTACTTATTGAAGAAAATACGAGCGATTTGACAGAAAACTAATGTTATCTTTGTTTTTCATTCCAATTGATATCTCAAGTTGCATGAATTCAGACCTCTTTTAAATTACACTGTTAATACATGTATATGGTTAAATATTATATATATATATATGTGTTTCTGAATACTAAACCACGTGCCTGAAGATATATTTCTATGAACTATTCAGATTAGCAGATGCAAAGGGTAGCCCATTTGCTGTCGAAGTAGCTCGTTTTCCCCTTCAGCTGCCTGACTACATTTTCTGATATACCTGTGGTATTACTCGATATGGCCAATATATCTATTATGTCACATGATGTGGTCTTCATTCTTTCATTGTTGAAGACTGGTGTGCGCTTTTCTGTTATTCGTAAAGAATGTCCGTTTGCTACACAGTACGATGCTGCTTGTTTGGTAGGAATAATAATTTAATGTGGCTTTCTCCCTTGAAATAAGGAATGTTGGGAAGTTCTTTCAGCAAAAGACCTTTTCTGCAATGGTGTATACTGGACTCGCACAATCGTGATAAGTTCTTGCCCGTCCCACGATGCTGAGAATCTGTTGGTTTGTAATCCAATATATCCAGGGTTTGTGAGAACTAACACGGTCGTCTTGAGTTCGTTGAAACGAGGAGGTCGAAGAATCCTGTCGAGGATTCTTGCTATCCATCATATGTATTAGTGATTCTCTACTGTGAATCTGTGATTTCACTTACAACCTATGTTTTTTGTTTCCTCAGAACTGTGCTAAATGTCTTATTTGTAAGAGAAGTTACCAAGCAGATGAGAAATTAAGTAAACCCAGCTGTACTAGAAGCATCAACACTAGTTAATGGAACTTTAAATGAGTTGCCAGTTGGAGGTGCCTAAATATATTTAGAATTAAAGATTAATCCACTAAACCCACATGTTTCTTTTATTAAGGACTAAAAGATTCGTAATTTTGACTATTTTCCACCATATCTCATGCGTAGAATTAAGATCTTTTCTTTAAATCAGTGGCTGAAAGATTTGAGTTGAGAAATGAAATTCTTGATATTTCATCTTTTCTCAAACTCTGAATTTATCTTATATTACAATTTCTTTTTCTACTCTTTTTTTTTTTTTAAATTCGATTTACACAATAAAGAAACACATATAATCAATGTACAATCTAGACGGAAAAAGTTCTTTTGCGTTTAGACGATAGATCTTGTTATGTGTGTTCAAATCCGACCCGATTCAGATAATTCTTTTGCCTATTTTCAATCCACATAAAATAAATAATTTCAAGTTGTATATAATATAGAGGACTAAATTTACAATTTATTCAATATGATTATTTCAAAGAAGCTTATCATTCATCCAGAGATAGCAGACAGTTTTCTATTATGTTTATGGATCATCTCAATTTTCTTACTATTACAAATCTTTTATCAATTTAAGAAGTACAAGAATTAGAAAAAAATAAAATTATTGTGAGTGTCACTTTTTCGAATCACTTATAATTATTGTATTTCATTTTCCTTTTAATTTAATGGAAATTTAACTCAGAGAATATGTAGAGGATTTATTTCCATGTTTAACATACCTAGATAAGAAAAATGAGTATTTAAAATGATATGAGAGTGACACGTGTAAAAACCCACTTGAGTTGGGACATTAAATTTACCCATATTGCATCTTATTTAATGACTACTGACTAATGACTAATAAGAGGTACTGTCAAAGGAAGTGGTAATGTGTGGATAAATAGGTGAATTTTGGTGGGAATTATCTATTAATTACCACGTACTACATGGACAAATTTATTATAAATAAAGACTTTGTGTCAACTAAAGTTTAATTCGACTTCAAATAAATAAATAAATACTATATCTATGCTGGTTAATCGTTTTGATTTTGAATCCACGTTAAAAACTACAAAGAGAAAATGAAACAAATCATGAGAGTTAATGAGAAGTCTTAAATAAGGGTAAAATATTAACATTTTTTTTATACTAACATTATTCGATTTATAGATCTACTAATTTAGGGGAGACCAGAACCTAACCGTTAACTAAAAATATTAATACTATTGCATTCTCGTATAGGTTGAACAATTTAATTTCAATGAGTGGATAATAAATATTAAAAAAATTAAAGCTTTGACTCAGCTAGTCTCAATTACACTCTTAAATGTAAGACAATTTTGCCATAAAAATGTAAGTAAATAGATATAGAGTAATAAAAGTTAAGCAAGAGTAATTTTATAATGAAATGGAGAATATTTTTTTTTGTAAAGAATATGACATACACGACAAGAAACACAATAATATAAGTAGTTGTCAATTGTTCTTATGGGCTCTCAACCATAATAATTTTAAACACCTCATAATATGTGATACTGTTAATTATAATTTTATAATTACTACTCTATTATATTTCTTTTCATAAAAGACACATAACTCGAAAAGTAATAATATATTAATAATAAAATAATATTCAAGAATTAACACGAAGTGGCCCAATAAATCCAGGTTGAATTTGTCTGTTAATAATTACTATACATCATACTACTAGTTTAATTAGAGAAATCATGATAATTTTATTTTAAAATATGAAATTATTTATATTCTATATATGTACAAAATTAAGTAATTGTTTTACATTGATATTTTTTCCATATTTACTCGAAAATTTCTAGTAAGCAACAGACGTATAATAAAATACATAAGTAACCATAATTTCCATTTTAGCTTTTTTATAATTAAGGAAAATTTTATTATAAAGATAATCTTAAGGGGCAGGTCTTAAAGTGAGATTAGGGAAATAATTTTACACCTTTAAATTAATTATCATATTCGCTATAAAATATTATCATTTTATATTTATATTTATATTATAAATTATAAATTATTCATAAAATAGCATTATCATTTTTATTCCTTTTACGTAAGTCCTTATGTGACATGATCTCACACAAATCTTTGTCAAATTTTGATATTCTTTCACAATTTTTATTTATATTATTTATATTTTTTATCAAATTAAAAAAATAATACTCCCTCTGTCTGCTAAAAAAATATACATTTTGCTATTTTGGGCGTCCGCACCAAAGTTATACATTTCAATTTTTAAATACATGATCCACACACATCACTAATACACTCCAATTAATTATTAAATATATGAGTCTCATATACCTCACTAATACAACTACCTGCTACACATTAATTCTTATGATTCTATATATAATAATACTCCTTAATTCTATATATTATTAAAGTATGATTAATATATAAGAAAAATATGATTAGAAACCTTGTGCTAAGAGACTTACTATTCCTTTGCACCTATGGAGGAGTACTAATTTAAGGAAAATTACATTAATTACTAATGAAATTTTGAATTAAGAAATGAAAAAAACACCATTATTTTGGTGTATGTCTCCAAACCACAGTGGATGAATCCTGCCCATATCAGCACGTCACTTCCATTAAATAATCGATCCCTTTTAATACACACACAGCACACACTGATAGACACATCTCTATGTGTCTCTCTGTGTGTATTATATAATATATGTATGTATATATTCACCGTCTCTTTGAAGCTTCCTCATGCTCTGACCATGTGAGATGTGATTTGTCTTCTTCATTCTCATGTGAAAAGGCTGTTGGATTCTCTCAAACCCTCCCTTTAGAGATCTATTTCTACGCGGAGAGAAAAGAGAGAAAACGATATTAATTAAAGATTGTTACATGTAAGCATTTTTTGTGGTTTCTTGTTTTTGGGTTTTTTATATTCCAATCTTTCCCATTATTCCCTATTACTTTTCTTTAATTTTAAAATAATTATCTCAACTTTCTGCGGTGTATATATATGCTTGGCATGTATGGATGCTCTGTTTTGAGCTTTGAATTTTTGGGTTTAATCTTTCGTGTTTTGTAAATTTATTAGATAGTTTCTTTCTTTGTTTGAAGCTCATTGAATAATCAGATCTTTGTGGAGCTTCTTGATTGTTGTTTGTGGGTATTAACTCCTTAGGGTTTGGGTATTCAGCTGCTTATCGTTGAAAATCAGGTTTGTTGAGCTTAGATATTCTTAACATTGAAATCTTGACTTGTGTTAGGGTTTTTTTTTAGTTGCGAATTTAGCAGATTTAGAAGAAATATCTAACTTATTGATAAAATCTAAAGGGTTTGATGAGTTAAGAACTTGCTTCCTTTTAGTTTGCTGAGCTTTTTGTGCAAAACATCAGGTGGCTTTGTAGAAATAAAATCACTTGGTTGTGGAGAGTATAAATTACAGGGATTTTGAGTGATGGATAAGGACAAGTCTCATCACACTAGTGGAAATTTACTTCCGCCGCCTGGAAGGTACTCCGTTTTCTCGCCACCGGGAAGTAGTTATGGTAAATCGGACCAATCAGGATCATCAAATTTACCTCCTTTAGGGCCAGGCAGTTCCTCGGAGCAGGGACATTTTGGTTCTAGCCAATTCAGTCATGATATAAGCCGAATGCCAGACAACCCACCAAAGCATATGGGCCATCGACGTGCCCACTCTGAGATTCTTACCCTTCCAGATGATATTAGCTTTGATAGTGACCTAGGTGTTGTTGGTGGCTTGGATGGGCCAACATATTCCGATGATACGGAGGATGACTTGCTCTCTATGTATCTTGATATGGATAAGTTCAACTCAACATCGGCAACTTCTGCATTCCAAGTGGGAGAAACATCCAATACATTTCCAGAGCCTGGTTTTTCATCTGTTCAGTCTTTGGCATTAGCTAATCAATCAGCTGATAGCGTATCTCCGACTTTAAGTGGGAAGCCTAGGATTAGGCATCAGCATAGCCAGTCCATGGATGGGTCAACTAGTATCAAACCAGAGATGCTAATGTCTGGTTCAGAGGATCCATCTTCAGCTGATGCTAAGAAAGCTATATCTGCTGCAAAGCTTGCAGAACTTGCACTTATTGATCCAAAGCGTGCTAAAAGGTAGCGTTTTCTTTCTTGCAGAATATTACACTACTTTTTTTTTTCCCTTTCGTGTTTATTCTGTTGACTTAAAACTTGATTGCTCAAACATTTTGCATTATTGGTGTCTTGCATGCTTACTATGCCCATAGACTTGTGCTTTTCAATTAATACACTTCTACTTTTATTTTATTTATTTATAGTGAATTAATGCTATATCAAGGTTAGAATCTTCATGTGTCTACATGTGACTATGATTTTTTTTTATATCCTTGCGTATTATCTACCATAATAGAATTTCCAATTTCATAAGTTTTGCTTTTTCTGGACGACAATTCTGTTTTGTTGCATTAACATTGTTGTTTTGTCACTTTGTTAGCACTTTAGTCTCATATAATTTGACCTTTTTATTAACTTATTGCTTTTAACAAAATTCTCATTGTATGCCATAGCTTCTGTTACAAGTTGTTCCTGAAATGAAACGAAGAATTATATCCTCCATTGGATTATACTCAATGTTTGGATGTACTTTGGAGATAACTTTAGATTAAGCTTGCAAACAATTATTTCATCTTTTTCCTTAGTTAATTTTCATATTAGGATTTAGTTAATTTCATGTTCCTACAACTCAGCTTCTCTCTCCCTGGTTTACAGCGCAATTACCATACCATATAATTTAAAATTTTCGATGAGATAATAAGGATATTTGTAAAAAATTTGGTTTGATTGCCTCTGTGTTGCTGCTCTCACACTCATGTGTCATGCTTCTTATAACAGGATTTGGGCAAATAGACAATCAGCTGCAAGGTCAAAGGAACGGAAAATGAGGTACATAGCCGAGCTTGAAAGGAAAGTCCAGACGTTGCAAACAGAAGCAACTTCCTTGTCTGCACAGTTAACTTTACTGCAGGTAATTTAACTCTCTTTTTTGTAGTAATTACTGTTTCATGCTGGATCGTGGTTCAAATGGCCTATCCTTTCAATACAAATTTTTTAATCTACCTCTGAACTGTAAAAGAGGGTGCTAAATTATGTAAAGGAAGGAAGTAAAAGAAACCAATGAAGAATCTTTTCTTTTGGAATTATATTGATGTTCTTCATTTCTTAGGAGTTAAGACCTTAGATACCAACTATAGAATGAAATTACATCTGCTCATTGTGGTGAGAAAGATGTTCTTCATTTATAGGAGTCACTAGTCAGGGCTCCAGAAACCAACTATAGAATGAAATAACATCTGCTCACTGTGGTGTGAAACACCAATGCTTTCACCCCCTAAGTGTGGGAATTTTTGTGTTAAGTGTGGGAATTTTTGTGTTATTTAAGTCTTTAAGAAATGAATGCACTTTGCCTTTGCTGAGATGAGATATTGAATGGATTTTTGTTATAATAAATATTGCCTATCTACTCTTGCATGTTTCTCGGTTTCTTCTTTCAAAAACTGTTCTAATTCCTTTTCAACATTACATTAAGGCAAGAGTTTCACCATCAAACATTGATTCTTTTCGTATTTTCTTCAACAGAGAGATACAAATGGACTTACTGCTGAAAATAGTGAACTCAAACTACGGTTGCAAACAATGGAACAACAAGTGCACTTGCAAGATGGTAAAGTCTCTATGATTAACTTCGTCTGCTGGAACTTTTTCCTCCTTTCAGTTTTTTTTCCTCGTGTTCTGCTATATGGTATTTCCTCCCAGATGTACTTACATCACCGGCCAACCACCGGATAATTCTACATAAGTAACAGTTATCATCTACTGCTAAATAGGAGTTGGTGTTAATTTAGTATGGCTACCTTAGTTATTTTGTGTGATATGATTATTATTTCATCATCTACTATCAATTCAAGGAAAGTTCTGTATGTGACTGGTTTACTTGCTCTAGAACAGTTAGGAGGTTCCCTAGTGGAAACATTCAAGTGGCAATATGTTTTGTATTTATTTGGTCAAGTAGATAAGTTCCTTGGAGACATATGTCTGTATTAATCCCTCAAATTGATATCATCAGCGTGATACCAAATTCTCATCAATTAAATAACTTTTTGAGAAAACAAGACATGTGACTCATACAAGTGATGTGATCTGTTCATAAAGAAAAGACGACGTGACCAGGTGTTGAATTGTTGAGAAATAGAATATTGGATCGGAAGATGATTATACTGGTGAAAGAATGCTTGGTTTCGGTTCTCCTCCCCAACCGGCTTAAATAAATTGCCTTTATTAAATATTGGTCGAATATTAGGAGTCTGGAGTCTCTCCCATAGTGATCATTTATTGAAGGAAGACTTTGGTTATCATATGATTGAGCACCAGAAAGCAGTTTTTGCTGATATGTAGTTGATAGTCCTTGAAAGGATATATTGTATAGCCTCGTTTCATCTTACATTTAATCAAGAACTAACAAAATTCTTTTCACACTCGAATTGCAGCGTTGAATGATGCATTGAAAGAAGAAATCCAGCACCTTAAGGTGCTAACTGGTCAAACAATTGCTAATGGTGGTGCTATGATGAATTTTCCTGCATCTTACGGAGCTAACCAGCAATATTTCCCAAACAACCATGCAATGCATACATTATTAACCGCTCAACAACTGCAGCAACTTCAGATACATTCTCAGAAGCAGCAGCAGCATCAACAACAGCATCAGCAACATCAGTTTCAACAGCATCAGCTCCACCAGTTTCAGCAGCAACAGTTGCAGCACCAGCAGTCACATTCGACGATGCAGCACCAGGATCAGCAGCTCTCACAGGCTACCGACGTGAAGCTTAGGAATTCTATGCCATCTCCCATTGAGAAGTCCCTTGTTCCTGATGGTGCTCCATCTAAGGAGTAGTGGTTGGAGATGATGGCTCGACGTAAATGCTCGGAATCTTGTTGGTTTTTTCATAGCTCAGTAACTTTTGGATAGTCTTTATTAGGTTTAAACTACATTATGTGGGCTTCACTAGGCAGTTCATTCAATTTGAGTTTGTTCACTTGTTATTTGTTTAATTATTTCTATCTAGAGCATTAGGTTCTTTCTTTATCTATTCTGGCTTAGTAGTGAAACTGGTCTATTCAGTTTTTGTACCTCTCACACACAGGTACCGGGTGCTTGTACGATCGACTAATATCATTTGAGGCGTTTTAATTATTAAAACTTATGAGTTAATTGATTAATTGAAAAGGTTGGGGGGGGGGGGGGGAGTTAAATTTGAGTTAAAAAATTTATGAATTAATTGAAAGATTCGTCTTATGGAAAGTAATTTTTGTCTAAGGTCCATAAAGGGAATAACTTCCTATATAAAGAACAATACCTACTATTGAACTATAGGTTAATTTTTATTTAAAAATATGTATGAATTATGCATAACATTATCATCATATGAGAGTTTTTTGAATCAGAAGTGTTTCTGCACGGTGGAGAAGGAGAAGGAAAAAAAAAGGTTCTCCTAGGCTGCCTGAGACTGCCTACATGTAAGGTGTGGAAGGCCTTATATCAGTGACGCGCGACCACCTACATGACGGTGTATCCCGGTCCACCACCGCCTTCTGGCACTGTCCACTCTATATTCTGTTTTGGATCCTTGATATCACAAGCCTACACAAAAATGCAGGCACAATCAAACTCATTGCAAGGATCACAACATGATGATATACCACTATAGATGCACAATCTGTACTTGTTTATCAATGGTCGTTGATCTATATTCATGCTAAAAAAAGAACATAACTAAGCTGTGGTTAAGACAAACTTTTCTTCTTTTCTATATCTTTTGACCTTAGAAGAATCATTTTCTTTTTACCAGAGGTTCACATTGTGTTTTCTTGTACTCTGAGATTGAATAAGGAAACATGCATTTGTTTCGTCTATTGAAAACACAGCATGTGAAAAATAAGAATGTTGTACCTTGCAATGCAGGCAATTCTGAGCATTGATCTGCAGCTTTGGCTGACCACTTTCATCCGCTGTGTACCTATCATTAGTGCAATGTGGATTATGAATGGAAACGAGTGAATGCTATGAATCGAGCAAATTCCATTATAAAGTGCACTTACTCATAAACGCGTGCTGAGTGAATGCTAAGAATCGAGCAAATTCCATTATAAAGTGCACTTACTCATAAACGCGTGCTGGGCAATATCTTGATTCAGGTCCAGCATACACAGGTAAGTTAACAAGGTCAGGAATTTTTTGGTCCCTCAAGTGAAGGTGAGCAGGCTGATCGTGGTCGTGATTTGTATTGCTCCTAAAAGAAAAATGAAATTGTGAGGTATGTGAATACTACTATCAGCGGATTTTAAATATGGATTTATTTACACACCTTGAATTTTCAATTATCATTGGTTAATTTGGTTACTAATGGCTTATCTCTATATCATTTTTAGAACATTTCTCAACTGTGAGCACTAATCAAGAAAACATTTTTCTGAATTCCAGCGATAATTTCCCAATCTGGGGAGCGATGTAATATGAGATAACAAGAAAGAATGCAGCTCGGAAGAGAGAGAGAGAGAGAGAGAGAGAGAGAGAGAGAGAGAGAGTACCGGTACAAAGAAGTAGGTACATCAAAAGATAAGACACCATCGGGTTTTGGGTAGTCAATCGGCTTCCACAGTCGTGCTTCCTGCCGATTATATACATCAATTAGCATCAATAAGTTGACTGTACCTTGATCTTATTAGATGAAAATACTATATAGTTGAACAGCTCTAAGATAATACTACACTAGTTACTTTGATATGTAACAGATTATCCCAAAACACATCAAGGAATGGTATTTCTTCTGATATAAAAACAAGAGTTCATATAACCACCTCTATTTTTTCATTTCTGTTCACCTTATCATTTTACATTTTTCCAAAATCTAGACAGGATTGATCCTCAGATTCCATAATTGATACCGTTTTCGCTTCTTAAAAACAGGTCTTGATTTTCAACTGTGACACTGTTGATTGCAAAAACAAATTGATGGAGGATATGTGATCGAGTTATTTTTTTAATAGGAATTCTTACATCAGTTGCCTCGTGATCGGGTTTTCCATGCTTGAGTGTCCATGGAGATCTTCCTTTCATTATATAACTGGTAAAGGCAGCATAAATCAACAACATGGCAATACTTATTATATCGAATATGAAGAAAAAATATAAAATGGAGTAATAATACACATGCTTTCCCAACAAATGACAACTAATATTACCGTTCTAGAGCACTTAGTGCCAGACCAGGAACGAGACCGTAATCAAATGCCTGCAGAGTAGATTAATTATATTACTATGGGAGTGTTGTCACAAAATTCTTAAGGAATTTACAGCTCCATGCAGACTCATAGAAGTTATGTTTCCTAGTTCGAATAAATGGAGCCAACTTTCACAAATTTTTTTTTTAGCAAATCATGGTACTCACCGGACGATAATTTCTTGCGCTGTGAAGTTCTTTCCATATCCATGAATTTCTCAAACTGTCCCAGAAGGCCTCTAAAGGTGAATCCTCATGGAGAGTGCGGAATGCAGATTCGGCTGCTAGCATTCCTGATACAAAGAAGAATGTAATTAATTGATTTAATATGGTTGTTTCCTAAAATCAATTTTGCATTAGAAGTCTAATATTGGTTGGTTAGTTTTATATATTGACTAGTATATTGAAGTCTAGGATTCATCACGTACCCTTCAAGTGACAAAATATAAAGTTTGGGAGAATCCATAAGATGGGAGATGTTTCTTTTACAGATTACTTCGTTATTCAAGTACCAAGTTTGCCCAAGTGACATCACAAGCAATTTTTATAAAACCATAAATAACAAAATGAATTGAGCAACAAGTAGGGAGTTACTTATCATGACTTACACGACTCCAGTAACATTCAAAGGGTTTCATTTTCTGAAATTAGGTAAAAACCTTCTCTTTGAAAAATGAATGAGATTTCTAGCATTAGCTAAAGGTGCAAGTCTTTCACTTCTTAGATGATTTTATTCCACCCCAGCTAAAATATCACCAAATGAATGAAGCTAAAGCGATGATTAATATCTCATAATACTGATATAACTTGCTTTGTATGAAGAAAAATATTTCATATCCTAGTTTTTCTCTTGATCAAAATTCAACCTGAATTCATGTTCAACTTGATTGAACCTAGTGTTTTGTCCAAAGTCAACAAAACACTACAAAGACTCCCTAACAATCTTTAGAGAACTAGCTCCCATCAGGCAAGTATCAGAGTTATCCACTGAATGTGAAAGACAAGCAAAACACAACAGCTGGGAATCTTTCCATTATCCTTGGATTGGACCTTAATGCAAATTACAAAGCCAGAATGTAATTAGTAATTTCAAGGAAATTTTGGTTTTGATTTTTTTTTTCTTTCTATTTTCTCTATCTCAAGTAACAATTAGCTGAATAAAAATCTCATAAACCAATACCTGACTTCATAGCAGTGTGAGATCCTTTTATTTTAGGTACATTTAGAAATCCAGCTGAACATCCAATGATTGCTCCACCAGGAAAAACAGGATATGGTATGGACTGCAATTTAACTAACATCATATTTTATTTGTATTAGATTTAACACATATTTTCCGAAACAGATTGTATAGAAGCAATATGTAGAACTTTCCCAGTATGTTAACAAATACAGAGTACTATTACATAATTATTTAATAATTTGCTTTATCCTTTTCCCACGCAATTATGCTTTAAAAAGTAGAGGAAAACGAACTTCTTGACTCACCTGGTAACCACCTTCATTTAACGTGCGAGCACCATATTCAAGGACCGTACCTCCTTTGAGCAGAGGTCTGATAGCAGGGTGATGCTTGAATTTCTGAGACGGGGTAAGTTGAAAGCTTAAGACGAAGACCATCTTAAATATGCACATAATCACGAACTTAGGACGATTTATGCAAAACTAGCAACAAAATGTACAGGGATAGGCAAATCTAGAACCAAATGACTTGTTTGAACAGAAGAAAGAATGAAAAAATGCATTGAAAACTAGTCAAGAGAGCAAGCAAATTTGTACAGTGTGTAGAAAGTTGCAGTGAAGAAGTGAGAAGCGAAAGGCAGTGAAGGACCAAAATATACCTGAAATTCTTCATACGGACTCAAGAACGGATTTTTATAATTCAAGGCAACCACAAATCCGATGGCAACCTATGAAGGATGAGAAATAAATCAAAACACAAGCTAAATTTTTTAAACTAATTTTAACTATTTATTCTGCAAGAGAAAATAAATGAAAGAAAAATGTTTATGGAATGCTCCAATCCAAATCAAATTCAAGAAATGTTTTTCATTACATTTTGGTTTAAAAAAGCAGTTGGAACAAAGAGGAAACATTCAGCCAATATATTTTAAAATGGGATTTTATATGGAGTGAGATTGTGTAAACATTTTAGGACAACAAAGGACACCAAAAACTGAACAATCAGAGTGACGTTACTCCAGTTTCAGTGATAATAAGCATCAGAAGTCAGATTGATCTACAATCTCTATATGTAAGAGAGAAATATTGAACTTAATGTTATCTATTTTATTGGTAGTATGCAGAACCTAACCAACTTGTTCAGGAAAACATCCCACTTGGCATTTGCTCTTTTAGGGGTCTGAGTAAACTTTCCTAATAACATAAAATCTTAGGTATCTCAATAGCAACTATGATTTCCCTTTGGCTATGCATATGGTAATCAGGATTACCTGTCTATCTTTCATATGATACAAAAAAGATCCCCCATATGTCTTGGGATCCAGAGGCCAACCTATGGTATGAAGCACAGAGCCAGCGTGATGCTTGTCTGCATTAATTTCCCACACCTGAGAAATAATTAACCTGAGCAGTAAGATCAAACTTCTTAAATACAAATAAAGAGAAGATTCTTGAGGATAGTTGAACATAGAAAGATGAGGTCTGCAAGAAAAAAAACAAGGAGCTTGAGCAAATCAAGAAGAATGAACCAGCAAGAGGCAAACTTTAGCATTAAAACAACGCTTACTCATGCAAAATAATAGTACCTCTTTAATTCCTAAGGCATAAGTCTGATGTTGGGCTTGCCCTTTTTCTCGCAAGTGGTATTTTCTGATTACTTTCTGCATATATTCATATAGTTTTCATAATGATAGTCCCATAATTATATTGGAGAGAGTAAAGGAGCCCTAATTAAATAATTAACAGCAGCTCAATTATACATACTTCAGATAAAGATCCTCGACATCCTTCTGCAAACAGAGTTACACGCCCTGCATTAACCATAACATAAGAATATAGATAGTACTTAGAGCATAAGAAGCAACCATTTCAATTTTCAAACAATGTATTCAGCAAATAGAGATCTCATTTTTCCTTCAACCCATCTCACCTGCCACACCCCCCCCCCCCCCCCCCCCCCCCAAAACATACACACACACACACTGAACATGCAAAACCTAATCTTCCATCAGGTGAACTGGTTATTTCTTATTAGACGGCACGTGCAAGAACAAATATATGCCAAGTTAAGGAGATAATAGACCTTTTAGTGTTATATAATGCACATAACCCTGAAATGATTAGCTGAATAATCTTGGAAAATATCAAATAACATTCTTAATATCAAATGTAGACTGAAAGGCAACTAAAATTTAGATCATGTTCCATCATGGTTGCATATTTCAAGCTGTGTACTGCTTCAAAACCAGTAACTATAGAGTGGTAAACTTGCCACAGAGATCCATTCCAATTAAATACGAACATTGTTAACACCGTAAGACTTGCCTTTTAATTCCACTCCAGGCTGAAAAATGTCCTTTTTAGAGCCATTTTTAGCCACCCCCATATCATTGGTTGCAATGCCAACTACATTATCATTTGTATCGTATAATATCTGGAAGTAAACCATAGAGTGAGAAAAAAAATTGATGAACACTACATTTGTGACCCTCAGAAATAGTAAACACCTCACTAGCTGCAAAGCCTGGGTATATCTCAACTCCTACTTCTTCAGCCTTCACACCCAACCAGCGCACCAATTGACTCAAACTGCAGAATTATCTTTATATTAGTATGACATTCAGATAAGTCACATTCCCTAATATCTGGATGAATGCATTTATTTTTTCCAAGGTATATGCTAACATGGAGCAGAGTTTTATATGCATAATTTCTCTGTAAGCGTAATGCATCAACATTTACATATAGGGGGAGAATAAGCATTTACAATCAACTAAATTCACAGTCGAAGAATCCTTTTTTTTTTTTTTTTTTTTTTTTGAAGAAAATCAGTAAGTGCAAGAGATAGTTAGAAGCAAAAGGAACAGTTAGCAAGTTGCTGGAAGTGGTTGAGACTACAACATCATTCTTGAAAATACTTTCCATCACAAAACCAAAAAGTTCAATCCACCTGAGGCAGCCAGGGTATAAGCATATGAAGAAGACAAAAAGACAGGTCTCCTTTAAATCAAAATAATAAACAAGATTAAACACAATAAAAATATAAAGCAAAATTTACTTATTTTCTTGATTGAGAGAGGCATGACAGATAAAGAAATTTCAGTTGCTAATTGTAAAGAACGTGTAACCTTCTGTTGGATTATACCACCATAAACACGATACAACTAGCACAAGTAAAGATTAACCATATTGCTCAGTTCTTGTTAAAGAACATAAAGGTAATATTACCTTATAACGTAGTTTCCCTTATTATTAAATGGAGATGGTAAGTGGAAAGCAAGAGTCTTAGAAAGCAACCAAAACTTATCAGAAGAAACAGGAACATGGATGGGTGCCTGCAAGTAGCATAAAATACTGAAAATCAAACCAAGGCATTGCAATAAAGATGAATTAGACAAATCATCACATTAGAGAAGGATATGAAAATGTAGGACAAATACCATCTATGTGCTCTTTCACTTTCACAATTTATCATACTTTGGCATGAAAAAAGTTCAGTTAATTTAGAAGCACAATTTGACAGATATGACCCGAGAGCATTTTCTCGTGTGTTTGACCATCTATTTAAAAGTTTAAAGGATTATACTATTCATTGAGATTCTGATTATAATGTGTAAACTGCAGTTTCCCAAGTAAGGTTATTGCATCAACTCTTAAAGCTAGACTGACAACTTTTCCAATTAATAAAAAGGTAATTCAAAATGAAGAACAAACCTCCTCCTGCTTCCAATTTGGGAGAAGTTCGTCCAATGCTCGGGGCTCAAAAACATTTCCCGATAAAATATGAGCACCTAGTGTACAAAAGACAAAACCGCAGTTGCTCGTGTTCAGAATTGGACAAACAAAAAGCAAGAACAAAGAGGAGCAATGATGCATACCCATATTGAAAATGTGGAGAACTCAATCACAGGGTTTTTTAAACATAAAGCTTCCCCTTTAAAGGCTTCCTTTAATAGGTTAGCTCAAAGGACTACTACTTAATCTACCTCTTTGAATCTGTGACTGCGAGTTAAAAATTCAAAGTATTCCTAGACGGATTTTTTTTTTTTTGCCTTCAACTTTTATTTTCTATACCTTCATCTGAGAATATTGTTTAGAGGAGTAAACATCAATAGACAAACGTTTGATCGGATAAAACAGTTATGCAGCACATGATAAATATAAGTTCACAAGGCAATAAATAAAATCATGGTAATTGGCATAAAATAAGGCTACTATCAGCTGACAAGATTTCCATTTTCCCATCGACTAAACGAAGATTCAAGAAAAAAAAAACACATGCAGAATTTATAATCATATCAAGATCCAAGAACACATATTTACTTCCAACTGCATAAACAACACCTAATATTCGAAGGATGACATGCTATACTCAGAAAAAGAAAAAAAGACAAGGAATTCCATACCAACTTCAGCTCCCTTCTCCACAACACACACAGACAAATCAACATCCTTTTCTTTGCACATTTGCTTCAATCTTATTGCCGCTGATAACCCAGCAGGTCCTGCCCCAACAATAACCACATCATAATTCAAAGATTCTCTTCTCACAGATTCACTACTGAAATTCCTCACACCACCAATCAAACCCTGAGCCCTCCAAAACCCAATCCTCTTCCAACCAAAATTTGCATAATTTGCAGGAATTATTGAAAACCCAGGTGATGAAAACTCATCTCCGTTTTGATTAAGAGGTTGAGCACTTGTTGAACTTAAAGAACGCAAGGATGAGCAATAATAATTATTTGCACTCAACTGCGTATTAGCAGTGCCGTCGGAGAGATGGGGAGGACGCGGAGAATGAAATGCAAATGGGTAAAGTAGTGCTGATTTTGATGATTTGGGTTTGGAAGAGGAGTAGATTAACCTAAGCATGATTCAGAGAGAGGCTTTAGCTGTACAAAAGAAGTCTTATTTGAAGTTCTGATGCTCGTTAATGGTAGTCTCCAGACAGGGAGAGAGCGTTCAGTTGCCTGCTTGTTAATGTGCATCAGCCATCACAGCCAGTTTCGTGTTGCATTGAGTTTCCCATATAGGGCGTATTGTAAATTTGTTGCTAATATTTCTTAGGGGTAAAACTGAAAAGAAGAAAATGTGACCGATAGTATACTACAGTGATTAAAATGTGATACTCCCTCCGTACCACGTATTTTTACCCACTATTTATTTTAGAGTGTCTCATATATTTTTACTTATTCTATTTTCGACAAAAATACATAATATTTTATTATCTATTTTTTACAATCCCAACAACTTTAATTATTTTTTTACACTTTATTCATCAAAAATACATAATATTTTATTATCTATTTTTTACAATCCCAACAACTTTAATTACTTTTTTACACTTTATTCATCGTTCCAAATCTTTATTCACTTTTTCTTTTTAAATTACTAATTTATCTCTACTTTCTCTTACATTATATATTAAAAAAATAAAATATCTTAATTTTTGTGCCTATACAAACGGGTAAAAATAACCCGACAGAGGGAGTATATATAATCAAATGAACAAAGTGGATAAAACTAGAAGGACGTGGAAACGCGCAGGATTGCGGAGCTTGAGATGACGTTTTCTTAATTTAACTTTTTTAGATATATTTTGACACATACTTTACTCACAAATCTTTGTATGAAATCATTTCAATTATGAGAAATGTAAAAATTGATAATTTTTATTTCATCCGTTCCGATTAAATTTCATTTGACTGTATAAAGTCCTCACAAAAGCTACAGTAAACATAACAATATGGGCAGAACGGAGGGAGTATATTGAAAAGTGATAATATAATTTCATAAATAATTCATAATATAAATGAAAAATGATATATTTTATAGTAAAAATGATAACTATAAAATGATCTCGTGCACATAAAACTTGCCTCACTTAATTTAAAGCTAATTTTGAGGTGCAATTGGTTCATTTTAGAGTTTATAAATAAATTAAATTTAGGATATAATTATAATTATATACTCTTCCGTCCCACCACAAAGAGTACATTTTGCCACAATAGTATTATTATAAGTACTGTATGCATTAAATCATGCTATAGCCACATAAGACTGTTGAAGAGATAATTTAGGGTTATCCTACGCCTAGATATCCTAGAAGATACCTAGGCGGAACGTAAGTTGTCAGATCAAGTGAGACTATTGGAGACGGTGAAAGCAGGGAGAGAGAGACGGAGAGAAAGAGACATCGAGAGCTCGTCCCACTCCCCAAGAGTGGGAGGAGCGCGTGTAGGCCACTCGCTCGATTTCTCTTCCATAAAGCCGACTCCTGTAGGTAGATGAAGGGTCTCCCGGGCGACTCCTCTCGGACCACAGGAGTGTGGTCCTATATGCTTGTGGGCCCAATGTAATGGGCCCTACCACATCTCCATTGAATTCATTTACTATATTAATACATTTATCCATTATATTTTAAAATATTATTTGTCCAAATCTACACATTAAATATTATATTTTTAATTTACGTGCAAAAAAAATATCACCTGAGATGGAGGGAGTATTTTATTTTTAATATTTTAAATTTAAATTTAATTATAAGAGTTAAAATTAATTATCTTGAAATCTAATAGTGACATCCATGTACAGGTGCCCTACCCCTACGGTTAGAATTCTTAAGTTATTCGTGATTGAATAGCATGTTAATGATTTAAATGAGGAGATTCATAAGAGACGTGAACGTAATAAGAGATTATAATGTCTAAGTTCTAACAGATCCAAAACGTGACAACATATAAAGGAATACTGCATTTTTATCAGTTTTTTTTCCCTTAAAATTATTTTTCGTTTATACCTCATGTACTTCTTTAAAAAAGAAAATAATTTTCTCTTGTTTTTCTGATCTTAACCCCCTCAATCAATTATATTGAACTGTGAAACCAATACTTGCTTAGTTATTGTACAACACAACATGTAACGGCTATTATAATTTTTTTATAAGATTTGTTATAACTTTTTATTTATATTATAAATTATTTATAAAATAATTTATTATATCACTATTACTTTATATTAATTTGAGTATTATTTTTATTTTAAAATATAATAATTTTTATTCGTCTTATAAAACTCTTCATCCTAGGTGATTTCAATAAGTGTTTGCATAGTTGTTAGGCTGGAATTAGTATGCACGGTATAAATATGTAGGTCCGCGTCTCCGTTTAGAATTTTAAATTCTGCAGTAGTAGTATAATTTATGTAGGATAAATCGTTTTCAAAACTAATCATAATTAATTTGTCTATATATTAAAAAATATTTCGCTTTTCTTAATATGAAATTCTAGACCACTCTAGTTTAGAAATATTATCACGAGTCCAAATCTACTCTCCATGCTAAATTACGTTTATTACTCTTAAATTTAGAGCAATTTTAAGGTACAGTGGTGTACCAAATACACCTCAATAAAATTACTTTAGGCTTGATAAAATTTTAAAATTAAATAAAAAATCCTTATTTTAGTCATAATTTCAAGGGAGATTATTGTAATTTACATGAAACAGACAAAGAAATTAAAAGAAAGATCATATATTGAGTTGGTGTAGCAAAATGAAGTACTCAAACATTAAGAATATCAATGGGTGTGAAGAAGAGGGTAAGGAATGGTGGCAATGTGGTTATGAGCCACAGTTCCAATCCACAACTTCCCATTTGCTTCTCTCACTTCACTCACCAAACTCATCACTTCACCATTCTTATCATCAAGAACATCCAATATCTCTCCTCTCTCACTCACTTCCGCCACCATAGTGTACATTCTCATCCCCACAAACCTTGCCAAAAACTTCATCGGAATCGGCAGCCGGAAGTACACCTTCCTCAGCCACGGATTGTGCATGAAAACCTCCTGTTTTGCTGTCCTACAACAGTCTATAGCCACCCAATAATCGCCTCTTTCGTTCATCCGAATGTTGTCGGGAAATCCGGGAAGATCCGCCACCACCTCTATTGTGCCAAGTTTAGGCCCCTCCAAGTAGTACTTCAAGATCCTGCAAGTTGATTTGTTAAATAACCACCTCGTCTAAAAAGTTAAATTGACGTAGAGGAGTATTATTTTAATATTTATCAGACACTATATCACACCTGTCTCACGTGCAAGTGGATAATTTGTTAGGCAATGGCTCTGATGCTGTGTTTAATGATCACCTCATTTAAAAGCTTAAGTTATTCGAAAAAAGTATCGTATAATACTTAATGAAGTAATTCTAACATGATTAAAAGTGCAATGTTTGTCTTTTAATGGGGTGGAAGCATGTTAACTAGTAAAATCTTGATTAACTAATGGTTATGAGTTGATTGAATGAAAACTAGTTTTTATTACCTGCAATTTGTGGTCTCTGTGTAGACAATGAAAGATTGATCCTTAGACAATTGTACTCCATTTGGAAACGCCAATCCTTCGAGGACAACGTGTGTCATCTTCGTGGGAGGATCGTATCTCAGGAGTCTCCCCGTTGCTTCCCCTTCCAACAGAATGAAGAAATGATCCCTGCATCAAAACAAAAACAGAATCTTCCAATTTATTACAGGGCACATTTCTATGCATGGATGGATAATGTATGACTAATCCATTTTCAAGAACATACACCCTGTTGTATCTCTTGCTAGTATCTGTGAAGAAAATGGATCCATTTTCATGAATGTCGAGATCATTTGCAAAAAGAATAGACTTCCCATCAACATGTGTAGCCAGAGGTGTAGCTAAGCCACCTTCTGGTCCAACCACCATTAGCCCATAATAAGCATCAGCTATGTACAAATTGCCACTCTTTTTGTCGAACCTTAGCCCGAGGGGGCGCCCACATTGCACCTCCAGCTTCCATTGTTTCGTCGTCGTTGAATTTACGCCCTGCGCGCACATCTTCTCCGACCTATGGATTCTTCGGAAGAGTCAATATTAATGTATGTAATGTATTTATATAGTTAAGATATTGATATGAATGTAACATTTTTTTAGGTGTTACCAGTTTGGTGATACTAGTGCAAATGTTTCCCAGCCTAAGCTGGGACCCATCCAACGGACTATGCGTCCGTCGGCTAGTCCAGCATAAGGGCCTTGCCCTAATGCGTCGAATTCCAAGGACTCCGGACCGAAAACTTGATCCTTAAACTCCAAATTTCCTTGCCCTAATCGGCTTCGATTATCCCAAGGCCACGTGCCCATCACGTGGTCGAAGGAGGCAATGTCGTTCTTCACCGGCCTAAAGTCGATGCCTCCGACCGGGCTTAACTCGAGAGGATCCATCACTAGCAAGCTCAAAGCTAAAACGAACATGGAAATGCAAGGATGCTGCAAGAGGAACCGGTTTCGGATTTGGAGCAATCTTTTCTCCATGAAATCAAGAAGAGGTTCAGTTAATGTTTAGGTAAGAAAAATGGTTGTTTTTGGAATTTGATTGGTGTTAGGGTACGAAGGGTGTTATTATTATAGTGTGAATCATGAAATCATTGTGATGGGGGTTTGTGGATGGGAGTAGGTTTTGTGCAAATCATAAGTTGTAATAATTTCATGCTTTTGGTATTGTTGAGAAGTAAACAGAGTATAGATGTTGTGTTGTTGTAAAGGGTGAGATGGTTACTTCTGATTTTGGTATCCATGACATGTGAGATGGTGACCAACAACGGACTGTATTGACTTATTAAAATTACTAATCAAGCATAATAGAAGAAATTAGACTTAGTTGCATAATCTTTTTATTTTGAGTTTTAAAAATAGGTTGGTTTATAAAACTTGAATCTAAATAAATAATAATAAATAAAAAAATCGTACGTGCGTGTACAAATCCTATTCAATCCAAAAACTTGTTATACTTTCTTCATTGCATTTCAATATTCACATGAATTTCAATATTTACATATTTTCCATTTGAATGTCCATACTAATTTTTATATTTTCTTTTTATGGAAAAAACCCACATATAACAATATTTCCTTTATACAAAAAGAAGTTCACAATTATGTAAATACTAAGTTCTAGAACACTTGCCTTTTCACTTGCTTCTGGATATAGTTGTGAATTATTTAATATTAATTATGACTTATTTCTATTTTATACATTTAAATAACTATCAAAATAAGTCAAAAACAAGATAAATGAAGTCACAACACTGAAGGGTCAGTGTCCAGCGAGGTAGATTTTTAAAGGAAAGTTTTGAAAACATTTCCAGCAATTCGTAATGGATTGAATTCCCTATTTCAAATTTGATGTTTAGTTGGTGTTTCACAATATAAAAATTTATACCCAACAAATGACCATTAAATCCTTAGGACATGTGATGAATTTTGCATTAATTATGATACATGACAAGAATCTAATGAATTGAATAGAAGATGAAATATGGAAATAAAATAGGTGATCACATTTGCAATCTGTAACCATTTGTGACTTCAAAATCATATTTAATTTTGGATATTAAGGGTGTTCACTAAGCTATTGACGGAAGGAGTGATTTGAGGAGACCAAAAAGAAACTTAAAAAAGGAGAAGAAGAGGAGAAAAACAATGTTTTAAAAGGGGAAGATTCACCCCCCCCCCCCCCCCCCCCCCCCCCCGACCATCTTTGACACACATTCATCACACGTTGGGCACCAAGTGTAGAAGGGACGAGAGAGTTCCACCATGAAGAACAAAGTTTTACGGTTTTATCAATTTTAATTTAGTTTTATTAATTATGTAATTTCATTTCTAGTTCGAGGATTGTGAACCTCCCTTAGATTAATTTCATGTTTGCTTATGAATAAAATGACCAACTTGATTTATGAATTTATTTTGTGATTGATTTTGATAAGATTCATAATATTCAATTGCTAGTTTAGATTGATCAATTATGCTTGTTAGTTGTGAAATCTATTGTTATTTTAATATTATAATTCGTAATTATTATAATATTGTAAATTGAGTAACAAAGTAAGGGAACACCTCTTGAATTCATGAAATCTAGGTCCGTATAATTCGTAGTCCGTTTTCATAGCCTAATAGTCATAATATCTAAATCCTAATGTACTTTTAGGTTCAAATATCTTTAGGTCGTTTAAGGGAGTTTAATCTAGAGGTCGTACCCGAGATTATTAATGTTAAGGATATTTCGGGTTAATTTAATCGTACCATTAGCTTAAGAACTTGTTAGGTGATACTCCCTCCGTCCCATCTTTATTGATACTTTTACTGTAGCTTTTGTGAGAGCTTTTTGCAGTCAAAAGTAGCAATATAAATGGGACGGAGGGAGTATTTGTTTTGGGGTTTTGTGGATTTTGAAAAATATGAATAGTAATGTTATGTTTATTTTGGGTTTTTGATAGAGTAGTTTTTAACTATATGTCAAATCTATGTGTAAGAATGTATTAACTTATGTAGAAAAAAAAAGATGAGAGATAGAGAGAAAAGTGTATTAATTGAGGTGATAGAATGTATATAAGTATATGTAGAGGTAGTTTTGTATTAATTTATGAAACCAAAAAAGATGAGAGAGGAGAGATAAAGAAAAAAAGTGTATTAATTGAGGCGAGAGAATGTATAAAGATATATATAGGGATGATTTTTAAAATCTAGATGTGTATTTTGAATTCTAATTCCGAGGTTTTAAACCCAGAAACAAACATAGGATTTTGGGAATTTCATCCATGTGAATTAAGACACGAGAAGGATCAAATCCTTGGACTATGTTTAAATTTTATTTGTTTATCTTAATTTTATATTTTTACTATTTTAATTATTTTTGTTTTCATGTTAGTAATTGTTAGACATCAATCACATCCCATTGTTATTTTGAAAACACTTTAAAATTCAATTAAAATTCTTTTATTCCATGTGGGTTCGCCTCTTACTTACCATACTATATTTTTATTGGGTTTGTTTGGAAAAATTACAAATATTATTTTTAGATGTCGGCGATAGCACACTAATAAATTATGTGATTTTATTGGGTTTGTTTGAAAAAAATTACAAAACTTATTTTTAGATGTCAGCGATAGCACACTAATAAATTATGTGAGTTGTAAAGGGGTGACAATTATAAAATTAAAATGTATTTTGGGATTATTGGATTGTATATTTTTGCATCACTATTTTCAAAGGAGATTTAAGTAAACAATAACTAAATTAAAATTGTGATGTCTATATTATGCTTTATTTAAAGAAAAAAAATAAAAATTTTGATTATTATTATTTTTTTAAAAATTAATAATTTAATATTATTTATTAAGAATCTAAATTATATATATATATATATATATATATATATATATATATATATATATATATATATAAATTAATTGGAATCAAAATATAACAAGTGTTACATTGTTGACAATCATTTAGGTTGAGAGATGATCAGTTGTGGCATGACTCACAACCCAACTTTTCTCAACCGGTGGTTCATTAATTCCTTTTTTTTTTCTTAATTTTTATTCTCACTATCATAGGCAAGGTTTTTAGAGATTTAGGGGATGTTTGGTAGAGGGGTTTGGAGGGTGAGGAATGGGTATGAGAATGATTAAGAGTGTTTGGTGTGGTATATGAATTGGAATCATTCCCAATTTTGTGGGAATTATCTATTCCACCCAAATATGGAAGGAATCACTTTGATTCTATATCCATTTCTTTACATACCCATTCCCATTCCAATTAAAAATACCAAACACCTCCTTAGCACGCTTGCTCACGCACGATACAACTTCATATTTGTCCGCAGCAACAAATCAGACTTGGTAGTTGGTACTTTAGGGTGAAATATTAAACTTAATTTTGTAATAGATAATTCTATAATATTTGATAAAAATGTATAATTTATTTAGATTAGTTGATGCAAAACTATTATTCATTAGAATTATCATGATGGAGGAAGATGTTGTGGGTATACTAAAAAGTTCTTCCAAGATTAATAGTGGTAGCTATCTAGATTATTCTAGAGAGTAGTGTATGAGAGCTTCTACAAACTAGTATAAATAGGTGGGAATTGTGTAACATCTATAGACAACCAACAAAGTTTAAGTGAAGTTTGCTTCATCCCAAACTTAATTATTTCCTTCATCATCTTATACCGCAGTTAAAAGTAATCATAATTTTATATATACATATTTCTTTTAAAATAAGAAATTAGTGGTTATTTAATGATGACACTTCAAAATTTCTTGATAGATATTATAATAGATATTATAATTATTCTATCATGACCCATCAATTAATATATCAAATACTCCTTTAAAATATCATCATAATATATTAAGTGCATTAATAATTATTCTATCACATCAATATCATGAAAGAACATTTTCTACTAATGATAAAGGATGTAGCATCAAAACTACGCAATGATTATAAATTTAGGAATATTATATACATTTAGAGAATAGTTAAAGGAAAGTTAACCAAAGTTAATCATAAACAAATAACAACAAATTGACGGAACATCCATTGTATTACATGCTCTTCCCATAATTCTTTTGGATTCCATTTGAATAAATAGCAGAACATTCATTAGATTCTTGCATTCCATTTGATAACAGCTAACAAAGAGTAACTATTAAAAAATAATTAAATGGCTATGTATTGATTGCTAATAAAATTTACATTGCACTTGTATGAGTTAATGATACACTCTTATTTCTCCAAGTCTCCTTATAATTCCCTCCTATTCGTTCTCAATGGGAATCGAACCTGGATCTCCCACCTTAGTGAGGAGCCAGCGACGAGCTGAAGACCTTAGTGAGGAGCCCAGTGACGAGCTGAAGTTTGAATTGTTGGCGCAATTGTTCAAAGATTTCAAAATTATATATGGAACTCATATGATCAACATGAAAACCCTGATAAGTTGTTTTCCAAGATTTCAAAATTATGTATGCAACCCATAAGATCAACATGAAAACCCCAGATAGGTTGAATTGATTAAAGACTAGACTAGTAAAACTTGCGCGTTCATCGTGTCCTTAGAATTTATGATTTTCGAAAGTCATACTCTTTAGTATTAAATGATGTATTCTTTAGTATAAGAACGTGTATCCATTATTTTTTGGAGAAAAATTATTTTTTGTAATAAAAAATTCATTCTATTCATATTTTAGTATACCTTTTAATAAAAAAACTATACAAGTATTAATTAAAGTGTATATATCCTTTGTAACAAAATGTTATACCTTTATATATCTTGTGCATCCGTTCTAAAGTGTTATACCTTTATATAACTCGTGCACTTGAGCACACGAGAGACCAACTCTTGATTAAAAATAAACGTAAGATCGTTTTCAAAACCGAATAAGTAAGTTGAATTGATCAAAAAACCAAAATACAAACTGATGTGGATAAATATATTAATTATATTTATTAATTAAATTGAGCCTTTATAGTTAAGCCACGATAGAAAACGTGGGTTATTTGAGTGGGAGTTTTAATCCCGGATATAAGGTAAGAGAGTTAATTGATTCATTACAGTTATCTAAAGATAATACAGGATATTGAAATACGATATTGACTTGAGCATCGGAGGATCTACGCCGGAGATCCTCTCCGGCGTATTTTTGCAGGTTAATTTTACAAGCGTATGAGGATTCTTGAAGAATGCCGAGGATTGAAGAAAGATTGAATTATCAAATCAATTTTGTATCCACATAATCTTTTATAATTTTATTTTATTTATTTATTATTTGATGTAACCTCATCAAATTGGCGTTGTATGTGGGAAACAAAGAGTTGAGGCGTGAGTAAGGAGTAATTATCTTGTATTCTTCTTACGTTTGAGGAGGTCGCTAATGGTGAATTAATGGCGAGAGGGGAAGCATTATTTCTAAAATTTGGGCATGACGAGAGTTATGTTTTCAAAAGGAAACTGAAGAGAATTAGAAGATCATTTGCTGTCAAACACGTTGGGGGCAGTTAAAAGCTTTATTCTCTCTTCTACACCGAAGGGCCGACACTTTCTGTTTATCACTTTTCCCCCATTGTGCTATCAAGACTCAAGAGTTGAAGTGACTGTGCAATTGAGGCCGGCCCATCCAACCTTAAGAGGCTGGAGGAGCAACCGACTCGCTGTCCTCCCATTACGAATGGAGGGGTTTTGACGCTTTGTGAGGAATTCAACTTGATTCGAGAGTTTATGCTTGCTTTGTTTGAAATGCGACAGAAACAAGAAGAGCAACCTTCAGTCGTGATCCAAGATTCGTTTAGGGAATTCAAACAAAATAACATACAAATGATAGTTGGCCGATTCAGGCAAACAAGAAGCGCACATGAGGTGTTTGAAGAAATGCTTGGGCTAATCATTGATTTATCATTGTTTCAGGTCCAAAACAACCATAGTTATTAAGGGCGCAAGGCGCACCGAGGCATATATGTGCTTGAGGCGCAAGGCGCACACCTGAGGCGCCTTAGAATTAATGTATAATATAACACCATTATTTATTCTACACTAAATATAACCCATATACAACATATTTATCTAATAAAATAAGTTTAAAAGGCATATAATATAACAATTTATATGAGTATGACATATGAACTAAGCCATTTAAGCCAAAATTAAATATACACATACAAAAATTCATAATATTTGAAATAAAATAAGTCAATCAAAGTATCACACAAAAATCTAGCAGCAAATATATTTTAATTATCATCTCTTCATCATCAAACTCCAAGTCCTCATCATCAATTTGTTCTTCCTTATTAAAATCTTTTTCTCTTCAAATCCAACATTATCTTCTTCTTCTTCTTCATCCTCTTCATCTAATAATCTTAAAGTAGTTCCATTTTCCTTCATTACTTATTTCCCTTTCCTTTTGGAACGAGTGACAGTTGCCCTCGATGATTTCTCTCTAATTTTAAGGTTAATACTAGTTTGCTCTGGTAAGCCGATGATGGAAACCAGACAGACCGGCAGTGGTCGGAGGTGCGGCAAACGGGGTGGCAGTTGAAGGCTTGGAGGCTGGAGCAGTTGGTATGCGTATGTTGCGTAGGTGGAGTGAAGAGTGAACCCTAACTTTTAACTCTCAAATCCCTAATTTAATATTTGGGATATTGTACCAAGGGCATCTTGATTGTACTTAGGAGGATGAACTGGTAAACCCTAATTAAAGTTCTATTTAGTGTTACTTCAACTATCAAAAATGAAAATCAACACAAAAACATGGTTATTCTCAAGGCGCACACGTTGAGGCGCAAAAAGGCGAGCGCCTTGAAACTTCGTGCCTTGAAAACCTATATCGACGCGCCAATGGTATAGCCTTGGGGGAGGTGCGCCTTTAATAACTATGAAAACAACACTCAAGAGGGTTTATGAAAATCATCCAGTTGGGTACAACAATTGTTCCCATCGACCTCGAAGGCCAGAGAAAGTCTCTACATTGATAAAATTCTCCATTGGATCCGACTGTCCTGGTTTGAACTTTACTTTCATCTTTGAGTATCTTCCCCTTCATTTGCATATTTTTTAATCTATCCATATGTGTGGGTCTTGCCTTGATAACTCATGTGTCTTGTTGAATTTGGATAACCCATTATGTTTTTCCTCGCTTTGTTTATATCGCATGTTTTGAGGAGTTTTCTGCGAAACCTTATCCCATTAGTGAGTGTGCTATATGTGCAAGATATGAACCATTTATCAATCGAATGAATTAATACATGTTACCACAATTTTGAGAATGATCACATGATTTGAATCGTGATATGATAATTTCTAATTGATAGCTATATATGAACCTGTGAAGTCGATAGATTTCTAAATGCATTTAAAAAGCAAGAGGGTAACAGTTTGAATTAATTAAACTAGATCAAATAGAAGGTCTGTGATTTTGATTACTGAACCGATGCTGTTTTTTACATATTGGTGAAAGATTGCAGGCGATTATAACGTGGGTTTGTCAAATATTGGAACTCATATATTATACAAATTTCAAAATTAGCAGGGAATACTATTTTCTTGAATTGAGACATTTACAATGGAAGCTGCTGGTATGACATTATAATTATTCCTATTCGTAAGATTTCTATCTTAGAGCTATCGCAATAGATCAAATCATATGAAATAAAAAACTTTGCAGATAATACGTCTAAGAATGAAAAAGGTGCCTTGATATTTCTGAGCAGGTGTCTCAGCTTGGTGTAGAAAGAAATAAATACGTGGCATGAATTAGTTCTGGGGATAATTTTTCCCCAAACATTTAACATGAAATTCACTCAGAATGATGAATGAGATTATACCAGCGAAATGAGAATTAACCATGGAATTTCTTTTGAAGCATGCAACATGTCAATTTAATCACCTAACTAGTTTGTGATCTTGGTGGAATATACTTGAGGTTTTACCTTAGAGATTTAATGATGAGGTAAGCATCTTACGTGGAGTATACGTGTATATGCTTGATGTAGCTCATTTGATTAATTACTTGTCTTGATACAAGTCTTGAAACTTGCATTTGCTTGGTAAGCTAGTTAATACTGATATTACCACAAAGTTGATGGTAGAATCGTAGATAGTTATGATCTTCAAGACGTTGAGATTGCAAAATTATTTATTACATGATGATGATATTGCACCTGATAATATTAAAATCACAGCTCCTGCATGTGAGGCGTTAATTATGCTTTAAACTTTTACCTTTGTCATATTAATCATTTATCATGTGAACAAAAGTGAAAGCATTCTGAAAATTGAGTTTTTGGAAGGACATGTACTGATATTGCTATATATACACACAAGAAAGTGATGAATATACAATCTCAAATTTTAGAATTCATGATTTACATACTGCTGAGGTTTGTGATGCAGACACAAGGTTAATTTGAATACTTAGCTGAATTTACATGGAAATTGTGGAACTATAAAACATGCATACAAGAGGGGCCCGAGCCCAGAGAATGAGGAAACTGAAGTGTGAACCCGGTCCTTGAATTTGATCTAGGCTACGAAGCCATGATGAGATAATTGAGGCTAGGACCACGAGGTCCGATGCCTGGCTACGAACCCATGATAAGATAATTGAGGCTAGGTGATGAGTGATATTTTTACCTAAATTTTAGTGTCTTTTTATGTGTATTTAAATATTATTTTATCCGTATTTGTGTACTATTTGGTTGTGTTTTGTGTTTTTAGGAAAATATGTGAGAATGAGATTAAATGTATGATTTACAGGTAAAAAGAAATTCTAGATGCAAAAAGAAAGACGTAGGAAAAAGCGGATCTCAATTCGGAGTTGAAACGAGGGAGAACGAGCCAAAACAAAATGAAGAAAAACATGGGCCGCACGAACACGACCAGTGTTCCATACACGGCCAACACCTACACGGTCAGTGTACCGAACACGGCCCTGTAAGCTTTGGCCGTGTTTTTCCATTCAAAACACCTACACGGCCACCCCTGTGGCCGAGTACCGCACACGGCCGGGCGTGTTCAGTACACGGCCAGGATACCGTACACGGCCCATGTAGGTGCAAAAAATCAGAAAAAAATCAGAATCCTTCTAGAAGCTTCCCAAGGGGTATAAATACCCAATACTTCAATATTTTATCAGATTTTCGTGGGTTTGGCCTGTACACACACATCACACACATTTTATTCAATTTTACACCATCATCTTCATCCTTTCTTCATCCATCCATCTACACTTGATCTCCTCCATCAAATCCACAATGCAAGTGATCAAGGAAGTAAGGGAGAGTGAGATCACAAGAAGAAGAAGAAGATCTCCATTGAAGACCTTCAAAGGGGGAATCTAATTCTAATTTTGTGATTTTCTTTATAGTTGATCATGGTTTGTAAGGATTTTAATGTCTATGTTGAATTTCTTGTGACAATGAGAGGCTAATCTCCTTTGTGAGATTAGCTCCATGATTGGTGTTGGATAATTTAGTTTTTATGCAAATTGATTTTAATCTTGAATGGGCTTTGTGTTATTTCTATCATTAATTGTTGATTGCTTGATGTATATGATGATTTGTGTGATTAATTGTCATGGGCATGTGATTAGATTGAGAAATCAATTATGTATTTAGGATAGTTCATTGAATTATTTTATCATACACTTCATGTGCATTAATTTAGAATGAGATAGTGATATCCTTCAAGATTTAGAACCATTTGATAGAACATTTGATTTATTTTAATCGAGAGGTTAGTTGATTAAAAGAGGAGACACAAACCATTAGTAAATTCATAGTACCTTAAAAGGGAATATTGTCTATGATTTAGTACCTAATTATGGAACTCATAGAGTAATTAGTACCTAGTGGGAGATGTTTGCTATGATCTCGATCCTATGTTCGTTTAGGAGCCTTATTGAGGGCCTACATCCTATCCATCTCGAGAGAGAGAGCTTAGCTGGTATTACTGATCGCTCCTATGCCTTGTCCATGAGAGATTAGAACTAATTGCATAATTACTTTATTATTTATGCCATGATTATTGTTAATCTCATCCTTGCATCATTTGGAACCCATTCATTTATCTTTTCATTCATTTTATCCTTCATTTCTTGCATTGCATTTCTTTGCATGCTTATCTATCTATCTTTTCTATCGTCCTTATAAAATCACGATAAACTTGAGATCACTTAAACTCTAGTGTCTTCCTCCATGTGGTTCGATAAATTCTTTAATTGGTCATCCCGACTATAAACGATCAATCAAATGGCGCCGTTGCCGGGGAGGTAACGGTCGCTAGAAGTTTGACGAAGGATTGTTTAGAGTAGTCTTAATAAGGAAAATTTTCTTTTATTTTTTGCATCTTATATTTGTTTTAGAAAATTTTGTTCTAATTTTTCTTTCTCTTGTAGGTGCATACCTTGAGAAGGAAGAAGAAGGAGAACAAATCCAAAAATATGAGCTACATGGATATTCTTCGAGATATGGTGAATATAAATTCTCTTCCCAATATGAACACACAAGGAAATTTTCAAGGATTTTAAATGCCAAATTGTGAGCCTAATTTGCAACCGGATTTTGGAGTACAAGATATGCAATTCCAACAACAAGGTTATGAGAATTTTGGAGTCCCTCATCAAATGCATCATCAAGTATACCCTCAAGGTGTGGAAGATGTTTTTCAAGAAAATTTTTCTAGAAATCAAGAAGGAAATCAACCACAACTATGGGAAAAAATTTAAGACTCCAACACCTCTTATTCCGCCCAACGTGACTACGAAGAGAAGCTTAGAGATGAGTTGATTGAAAAATTATGGAGCGCATGGAGAAGGAGAGGAAGTATAATGAAGCGTGGATGGATCGAATGGGAAATTGGTGTGAAATGGTGACAAGTGCAATCGTAGCATTCGGTGATAGATTGGATTCCATTGAGCACCAAATAAATCAAGTTGTGTCCACCGAGGAAAGACTTCAAGAAGAGAACAACATGCCTTCTACCTCCGGAACGAATCTATGCATGGCCATTAAAGATCGGAAAGAGGATAGTTTGGGGGTTGATGATGTTACGAAGGAGAAGAGAGAAAGAGTTCCTAAGTGGGTGAAAGCCAAAGAGTTGAAAGAAAAGTTGAAGGGGGAATTCGATAGATTTGTCGAATCTCTTGAAGAGATGGTAGAGAAAGTCAAGATTCAAAATCGAGAAGAGATTCACGCCCTTATGGAAGAAAAGAAGCCTCCGGAAACTAAGATCATGGATTCTACTCCCCACAAGCCAAAACCTTCTCATTCTATTGAAACCTCAAATTCTCTTAAGAGCTTTCATGATTTTATTGATAAAAATTTATTTGGCGATTGTAGGAAAAAAGTTGCGAGAGGTAACCAATACTTGTCGATGCTCGAATTTTTACCGGGGGATGTGGTTGAAGTTCAAAATGCATATAAAGCCCCATGGAAAAGTGAAACAAGTGAAAAGGGACATTCCTTGTGAAGAACACCTTCGGAGAATAATTGCTTGAACTATTTAACAAGAAGGGAAACGTTCTTATGGTTGAGTGTGAGGGCACAAGACACTACTTCAAGAAGAAACATATGATAGCGCCTAAGGACTATTCAAGACCACCATGAGCTAAAGACTATCATCCGACTTGAAGACGTTAAACTTAGCGCTAGATGGGAGGCAGGCCATCTAATGAGTGATATTTTCACCTAGATTTTAGTGTCCTTTTATATATGTTTTCGTATTATTTTATTCGTATTTTATGTGTTATTTGGTTGTGTTTTATGTTTTTATTGAAATGTGTGTGAATGAGCTTAAACCTATGATTTTCACTTTTTATTGGATGCTAGATATGATAAGGAAGACATAGGAAAAAATGGATCTAAATTTGGAGTTGAAACGAGGGAGAACGGGCAAAAACGGAAGAAGTAAAATAGGGCGTGCACCTACACGGGCCGTGTACGAAACACGGCCCTGTAAGAAGTGACCGTGTGCGGACGCTAGAAGAACCAACTCGGCCATCCCTGTGGCTGAGTGCAGGACACGGACCGTGTGCAGAAACACGAGCCGTGCACCAAGCACGGCCCTGTAAGAGATGCCGTGTGCGGAGGCCAGATTGCACAATACGGCCACCCCTGTGGCCGTGTGCTGCGCACGAGCCGTGCGCTGTCCAGAGCTCGCCATTGACCAGAAGCCACAGACACGACTCGGGCCGTGTTACAGCACACGAGCCGTGTAGGTGTCAAAACTGCTGAAATTTCCAGAAACTTCTAGAAGCTTCCCAAGGGGTATAAATACACATTTATTCAACAATTGAGAGAAGATCCGAAATTCCACCCTTCCACACACACATCACACACAATTCTTTCCATTTTACACCATCATCTTCATTCATTCACCATCCTTTTGATCTAACATCATCCAACCATTAAAATCATCATCCAATTGAAGAAAAGAAGTAAAGAAGAAAGGAAGATAACAAGGGAAGGAAGGAAATCACCATTGAAGTGACATCAAGGGAGTTTCCATTCATTTCTTGTATTAAACCTCATAGTTTCATCATGTTTTGTAAGGATCTTAATGTCTATGTTCATTTCCTTCTTAATATGGTAGGCTAATCTCCCTTGTGAGATTAGCAACATGAGAGTTGTTGGATAATTTTGGGGATTTGTGTATTCAAATTCATATGTTGATTGGATCTATGATTTTCTACCATTGATTATTAATTGCTTGAATTGTATTGATGATTTGTGTGTTTAGTTGTTCTAGATATGTGATTAGATTGAGAAATCAATTATATGCTTAGGATAATTAAGTGAATTATTTCATCAAACACTTCATGTGCATTATAGATTGTGAAGAGATTGAGAAGTCCTTCATAGTTTAGAACCCTTTGGTAGGACATGTGATTGGTTTGATCGAGAGATTGATTAATTGTGTGAAGGGACTCTCATTTAAGCTTAGTACCTAGTTGGAATTGTTTAAGTGAGAACCAATCCATTGAGCTATTTGATATTCATATCCTATCCATCTCGAGAGGGAGTTTAGGTGATTTTAGTGTTGGCCCTTAGTCTTCAATCCATGATACATATGAATTTGATACATAATTCCTAGAATTACCATTTCTTGATTGTTGTTAATCTCACTTTTAATCAATTTGGTAAACCACTTTTCATCCATCCATCTTGTTCGTTTGATCATTGCTTGTTCACTTGCATTGATTGATTTAATTTCTTGTTTGATCAACCTCCCTTTGATGATTAGTCTCTATAAAATTATAAGAAACATGAGATTGCTTAAGCACTAGTGCCTACCTCCTTTGGGTTCGATAATTTCTTGAATTGGTCATTCTCCACTAAACTATGGCTAATCACCATCATTATCTTTATTGCTTTATTTAGTGTTTTAAATAAGGATTGTGGATTTGATATTGTTTTGCATTTTTGGTATGTAGGTTGATTGTGCTCATGAGGAGAATACGTATTGAAGATACGGGAAGTGCTTGATTTGAAGTGTGTAAGTACATCACACCACTTTTTGCAAACTTAACTCGAAACTCTTGTTTCAATTTAAGTTTGGGGGGATATGGTGTGGTGTGAATTACTTTGTTTGAAGGCATATACTTTTCGTGTTTTTGAGCTAATTTTAAAATTTTTCTCATGAGTATTGGTATAATTTTGGTATGCTTGGTTGTGTTGAAGTGCATGATAATCCATATTTTGAATGACATTGTTGAGCTAATGGTTTTGATGAGTTGTTTAGCATAAATGAAGTGTAGTGGAAGCATGAATTGAGCCCGGAGACCAAGTCGAGATTCGTTGTGCATTCAATCCGAGAGCTCGTGTCAACCATTTCCACTACCAAATGCCTTTCTAAGGGAGTTCACTTTACATCTCATTACTTCTAATTTCTTGACATAAATTGAGTTTGATTTGGATTAATATGATTAGCATGCTACTTCATATGTTATGTTTGTGGGATGTTTATTTTGGTAATTTAGGATTTTCTTTTCAAGCAAAGATGGGGATGATTGTGAGCTTACATTGTTATGGATGATTTGAATATGTGCTTCATTTTCTAATGATGTTGATTGTTGCTTTTGCATGTTATGTGTTTTTGTGTTGTTTCTTGTTTGGTGAGTCTTTTCTTATGTGTTTTGTGTGTATTTTTACTCTTGTTTAGGGATTGTTTTGGTGGTTTATTTATGGGAAGTTGTGAGTCATTTTTGAATGTGAGTGACGACATGTTGTGGTAGTAAGTGATGGCAAGTTATGATTAAGAATCTCTACACTTTCGAATTGTGACATGTTTTACTTAACTTGTTCAATTTTGAGATGAATTTGGTGTAATTAGTTTCTTAAGGTCCGAGCACAAGCTTGTGAGAATTTGAGCCTCAACCATGCATACATGGTATTTTTCTTCATGAGTGGATCGGTTGAGTGTTGATAAGCTAGAACTTGCTCAAGGACTATAGGAACGAACCCGATTTATAGAGATTAGTGACATGATCTAAGTCATTGCCATATATTTCCCTACCATGAACATCATCCCTAGTCAACCACTTTGAGCCTATAAGCCTATTTCTTGTGAATTTAGCACATTACAAGCTATGATTACCCACATAAGCCTTATATACATACCTTTTGTGTGAGTGATTGAGGAGATGGTGATTAGCAAGGTTTGATGAGTTATTGTGCGAAAGAAGAAAGAAAATGATAAACAAGTAAGAAAAGGATGAAAAGAACACAAAGAATAATGGACATGTAACCTCAAAACAAGAAAAATGAGCAAAGCAACAACAAGATGCTCAAGAAAAAAAAAATTCAAAGAAGGAAGCATGATTTATAAAGAAGCTCAATTCAAGGAAGTTGATGATTAGTGCTTGTGATTATCAAAGTTGAGAAAGGAAGAAAGATAAGTGAAAGTATGGAAGAAAGTAGCTACCTCTTCGATTGCTTACACATGATTAGTCACTATTATCCATATTCTTCCTACCCTACCAAAGAGCCTATCATTACATCCAAATGAAAAGACCTTTTTGATCACTAATGGAAACTTTGGAGGTTTGTAACGTAGTCCACGAGCAAGCTTATAGCGAGTCGAGCTAATCGATTGATGAGTGTTGTTTTACCACTTTAAAGAGTGTTGAGTGACATTTATAACCTATGTGAGGCTTGGACCAAAAGGGACTATATTACACTATCATTCTCTTGTGATTGAACTTGTTAATATTTTTTGCATGTTATGATTTTAATGTTGTAGGATGACTTAGCATAACTTTTAATTCTTATTGCTATTGATGTGTTATTACTTATGTTCGTTTAGTCTTTTCCTAGGTGAAAATATCATCCCTTGGTTTATTATTTTCGTTGTTCGGGGACACACAATACTTTAAGTTTGGGGGTGTGATGAGTGATATTTTCACCTAGATTTTAGTATCTTTTTATGTGTATTTTTGTATTATTTTATCCGTATTTGTGTACTATTTGGTTGTATTTTGTGTTTTTAGGAAAATATGTGAGAATGAGCTTAAATGTATGATTTACAGGTAAAAAGAGATTCTAGACGCAAAAAGAAAGACGTAGAAAAAAGCAGATCTCAATTCGGAGTTTAAACGAGGGAGAACGGGCCAAAACAAAATGAAGAAAAATAGGGGCCGCACGAACAAGGCCAGTGTTCCGTTCACGGCCAACAACTACATGGTCAGTGTACCAAACACGACCCTGTAAGCTTTGGCCATATTCCGTCATTCGAAACACCTACACGGCCACCCCTGTGGTCGAGTACCGCACACGACCGGACGTGTTCAGTACACGGCCAGGATACCGTACACGGCCCGTGTAGATGCAAAAAATAAAAAAAAAATCAGAATCCTTCTAGAAGCTTCCCAAGGGGTATAAATACCCAATACTTCAATATTTCATCAGATTTTTGTGGGTTTGGCCTGTACACACACATCACACACATTTTCTTCCATTTTACACCATCATCTTCATCATTTCTTCATCCATCCATCTACACTTGATCCCCTCCATCAAATCCACCATCGAAGTGATCAAGGAAGTAAGGGAGAGTGAGATAACAAGAAGAAGAAAATCTCAATTGAAAACCTTCAAAGGGGGAATCTAATTCTAATTTTGTGATTTTCTTTATAGTTGATCATGGTTTGTAAGGATTTTAATGTCTATGTTGAATTTCTTGTGACTATGAGAGGCTAATCTCCTTTGTGAGATTAACTCCATGATTGGTGTTGGATAATTTAGTTTTTATGCAAATTGATTTTAATCTTGAATGGGCTTTGTGTTATTTCTATCATTAATTGTTGATTGCTTGATGTATATGATGATTTGTGTGATTAATTGTCATAGGCATGTGATTGATTGAGAAATCAATTATGTGTTTAGGATAATTCATTGAATCATTTCATCATACACTTCATGTGCATTAATTTAGAATGAGATAGAGATATCCTTCTAGATTTAGAACGCTTTGATAGAACATTTGATTTATTTTAATCGAGAGGTTAGTTGATTAAAAGAGGAGACACAAACCATTAGTAAATTCATAGTACCTTAAAAGGTAATATTGTCTATGATTTAGTGCCTAATTAGGGAACTCATAGAGCAATTAGTACCTAGTGGGAGGTGTTTGCTATGGTCTCGATCCTATGTGCGTTTAGGAGCCTTATTGAGGGCCTACATCCTATCCATCTCGAGAGAGAGCTTAGGTGGTATTAGTGATCGCTCCTATGCCTTGTCCATGAGAGATTAGAACTAATTGCATAATTACTTTATTATCTATGCCATGGTTGTTGTTAATCTCATCCTTGCATCATTTGGAACCCATTCATTTATCTTTTCATTCCTTTTATCCTTCATTTCTTGCATTGTATTTCTTTGCATGCTTATCTATCTTCCTTTTCGATCGTCCTTATAAAATCACGATAAACTTGAGATCGCTTAAACTCTAGTGCCTTCCTCCCTGTGGTTCGATAAATTCTTTAATTGGTCATTCCGATTATAAATGACCAATCAGACCACGAGGTCCGATGCCTGGCTGTGAAGCCCGGTATTAAGGCTAGGACCACGAGGTCCAATGCTTGGCTGTGTAGCTCGATATTAAGGCTAGGACCACGAGGTCCGACACCTGGCTGTGAAGCCCAGTATTAAGGCTAGGACCACGAGGTCCGATGCCTAGCTGTGAAGCTCGGTATTCAGGCTAGGATCACAAGGTCCGATGCCTGGCTGTGAAGCGCGGTATTGAGGCTAGGACCACGAGGCCCGATGCCTGGCTATGAAACCTGATGATTGAGGCTAGGACCACGAGTTTTGATGCCTAGCTACGAAGCCTAACATTGAGGCTAGGACCACGAGGTCCGATGCCTGGCTGCAAAGCCTGATATTAATTGAGGTTAGGACCACGAGGTCCGATGCCTGGCTGCAAAGCCTATCATCTCTTGATGGCGAGATAATTGAAGCTAAAACCTCGAGGTCTGATGCTTGGATACTAAGCCTTAAAGTCTACTGGTGATGATATAACTGAGGAATGAGAATCCTTTCTGACTTACCAACTGCCCAAGGGACATCATACGATGAGTTTCATGAGCTCTGGTATGTCTTATTCTTCATCTCTTTTCATTACAGAGTTGCAATGATGGATATGTTGTTATGACTTTCCCGTAGCAATTAGTGTGAATCATTCATTACATAATGATTTATACAGTTTGTGGTACATTTGGAGGTAATGAGAAAATAACATCTACACACTACAAGATTAATGAATTATGCCCACAAGGTGTTTGATAGAAGTTGGTTTTCTGCCCTTTGAATAAGCTGCCATGTTACTGGTGTTGCTGCTTATAAAGTAGGACTAAACTTCTGAACGAATAGCGATGAACTTGACGTTTGTTGCTAGTCGATAATACTGATTTAGGATTACATTTTGCTTTTGATATAGCACACATATGCAGATTATAATAGATTGTATTACATTTATGAAGTGTTTGATAAAATGCTTACTAGAAATCTTGCATTTTTCAGACTTTTTAATAAATACCAGAAATTGAGTTCTGCAGAGCAATCGAGTTAATTAGGTTCCATACCTGAATGTTTAGTATTGATATATCACTATATATAGTTTTTGAAAGTTTGATAATATTTTGTTAACTCATGTATTTATTGATGACGTTACCATATAATAATACCATAATATTATTGAGCTTGCCTTTCTTTGAAATATTTATGGATCCTTTATGCAATACATATGCCAAATATTATGGAATGCACTGCGCTCATTGGGTGTTATGTTCAAGTAGCAAAATATGAGTGGTGACTTCTTACCGATTATGATGATAAGTTCTTTAATAGTTTTACTTTCTTACTTTTCTTGATAATTGTGTACTCTGAATAATTTGATTAAATAATCAGAGTAGGGGGGATTACTTTTCTTGATAATTGTTACTCTGAATAATTTGATTAAATAATCAGAGTATAGGGAGTAGTTGATGTGGATAAATATATTAATTATATTTATTAATTAAATTGAGCCTTTACGGTTAAGCCACGATAGAAAACGTGGGTTATTTGAGTGGGAGTTTTAATCTCATAAATGGGATATAAGGTAAGAGAGTTAATGGATTCATTACAGTTATCTCAAGATAATACAGGGATATTGAAATATGATATTGACTTGAGCGTCGGGGGATCTACACCGGAGAGATCTCCGGCGTACTTTTGCAGGTTAATTTTACAAGCGTATGAGGATTCTTGAAGAATGTCGAGGATTGAAGAAGGATTGAATTATCAAATCAATTTTGTATCCACATAATCTTTTATAATTTTATTTATTTATTTATTATTTGATGTAATCTCATCACAAACATATATGGAACTTGTTATGGATAATATATCCCTCATGATATACCAGGCCCAAGAGGCCCAATAGACCCATCAGACCCATGGCACGGGAAAAAGAAGGCCCAACTCCTCAGAGGCCCAATTGAAGGATAGAAAACTGAAAGGAACGAAGGCAGCCCAATAAGGAGCATAACAGTCCAAGAGCTCAGCCTTTAACGAATGAAGTCAAACCCGCTAAACAAGTGCGTAACAGGGAAGCTAACCTCGGCTTTGGAAGAACATCTCGGTAGCGAACCTCGACTTTGGAGGAACACCTCGGCAGTTACCTTCCCTCCGGGACCTCGGATGGGCTCCTCGGCGACAAGAACGACCTATCAGAAGATCGAAGAAGGACGGCGAGAAAAAGATAATAAAGTACAGGCCTCATAATGAGAGGTTACATGTACTACAGGCTAAAGGACAATGCTAACAGGAAGAGGAGTTGTCTTCAACAACAATCCTAACTAAAAGACAATAACTGACTGGCACACCTGATGGGAACGACCAATGGGAAACCTGTAAAGTACGGAGATGCCCTGCCAATCTTCTGATGTGCAACAAACGGCACCCAGGTTCCCTCTGCAGTTGGTCGGCGTACCAGACAACTGCATTAAAGGCAAACTATCTTCATCCAGGTGGCATAACGCGATTGGACGGACTCTAGGGTTTTAGGAATGATATAAATAGCCTCTCTCGCAGGAGAGAGGCAGGACATAAGCACTCACTTTAGATATTACACTTGTAAGAATCGAGAGGAAACGAGTGTTGTTCTAAAAGGAGAGTAATAAAATCGGTAATGTTCTTTGGTGGAATTTGAGCTTTAGATTAGTTTGGGACTCTCTATTTGTCTTGATTAGATCTATTAACGTGTTTGATGGTATTCGTTCTTGGGGTTGTTAATTAGGTTCTCGAAATATTTACATACTTAATTAGTGAGCCAAGAACAGCCGTCAACATTTTTCACTTTCAAACCATTCACGGAGGATACTGAAGTACAACAGATGTACGAAGAGCTGAAGTCCGAAACCAATTTGAACATTATCGAGGTCTTCTACTATGTCAAAGATCAACAGGTCCTTCGGACGCCTAGGCCGATCCTTCAAACCTCGGAGCTCACAAACCCTCGGAAGTATTGCATGTATCATCAGACGCATGGGCACAATACCGACTAATGCCGAGATCTTATCACAGAACTATGGAAATTGTTTAAAGAGGGGAGGTTAAGAGGAATGCTGCAAGCCCTGAAGCCGAGGGTGTACAGGAGGGACACCAATCTTCCTCTTCCTCTGGGTCGACCAAGGTCCCCGGGACGACCAACAAGTCTTCATTGAGCCTCATATCCTCAGACCCAAAAGACAAATCATCCATAGCCTCGTCGTCATCAAGGCAAGAAGAGTGAGCAGGATAATCAGGATCAGCCCCTTCATCTGAAAATTGATAAACATGCTTATAGGGGGTCAGAGACAGACCAGCCACAGAGCCAGTCGATCCCACCGGGGAAAGAGCATTCCGAAGTTCACCTATAAGACAAGAAAGAAAAGTCAGCCATGGGATGCGGGATCAGAAGAGATTGAGAAAAGAGAGGCACCAAGGGTGGCACTGCGACCCAAGGTAGACAACCCGGCCGAAACTAAGATGGACTCGGTCAGCAGAGGAGAGACACGGTAGGAGTTCTCCCCATGAGACAAGATCTCATATACTCGGCGAAAGCCATCACTTAGACGATCGAGGGGACAAAAGGGAGGACCTACATAGGAATAACACTAAAGGTTATAGGAAGCATTAGGACCAAGATATGGGAACAGAAAAGGATCATACACTTGTCTAAAGGCCAGAATTGAACAGGAAAAGTTACGAGGACACCATTAATGCAGAAACGATAGTCGCCACTTAGCCAAAACCAAACATGCTCCCAACTCCGACCAATGACATCGGAGGCCCCTACAAAATGATGGTGGTTTCGAGGCAGCAAGTGGTAAAAACCACCGGATTGGCCAGACACAGCATAAAAAAGAGAAACTCCAACTCACACGGGTCCCGGATAGTATGACCTAAAATGTGAAATAGTGACATGGTAGAGATTAAGCGCAACCAGGAAGAAGGCAATAGCTGACTAATGGACATATCCCATCGCTGTAATAACAGACCGAGGATAGGATGAAGAGGAAGTCACAAGCCGGCAAGGAAGAGAGAATAGCTGAATGCGGTACAATCCGAGGGGGTATCAGAAATAGATACTCCATCCAAGGGAAGCTCGAACACGATGTTAGGTGCACCATATCTCCTATGGAGCTCGTCCAACTGCTCCGACGACAGTTGGGAAGGCGGCACCCACTCGAGACGCTGAGCCACCTCTCGGAGGACAACCTCAGGGCCACCAATATCTTGACGACGGGGAAGATAATCTCCTACGTTAAGAGGAAGTATGGCACCCAAGTCAGCGTCAAGAAAGAGGGCCGCACCGCCGACACCCACAGCGGGCACTGACTGAACCGGCTGCCTGGGCGGAGAATCAACAGGAGCAGAATTGCCACCGGAAGAATAAGATGTAGACGGGTCCCTCAGAGAAGGGCAGGACATCCGACGAAGACGGTTAGAACTACGAATGCCAAGCCGCACGCTCCGCACCGGCGATTCATTGGAAGTATTCACTTCCTGAACATCAACAGGGGGAGGAGTGTCTTCACCAGACATTGTAAGAAAGTCGAACGAAGGATTGAAAAATTAGGGTTTTTGACGAATGGGTAAACAGGAGAAAGTGGATTCTCAGGATACACAAAGATAGCAAAAAAGAAAAAACTCCAGGAAATCACCAAGATATCAAGGGGATAAGTCAATAAGATAAAGGAGAAGACAGAGAGAGGATATGATGGATTTGAAATTCAAAAAACAAAAAGGAAAACGGTCTATCAAAGTGGGGGATGGCAGATATATTCAGGGGAAATGATGGAACAAAAACGGCAAAGATCCAACGGCGGGGACCAAGAGGCTTTACAACTCTCTAGGAAAGGGAAAGGCCTAGATTGAACCACGTGGAACCTGACCAAGGACATGACATCCCACGACAGAAAAATGGCGTTTATGTTGGAAAAACAAAGGTAAAATACAAAAACACCCCTACCATATCTATTGATGGAAAAGAAAAAAACACTTCATTCATAACAGAAGGATTATAATTGCAACGAAAATAATTCTAAGTTCTATCAACCAATAAATAAAAAGAATGCAACGAAATACAAAATGAGCTAGGGGCTCGGAGATACTTTAGGGATCAGCTATAAAGGTCTCAGGACCGAAGATCCCCGTAGGCTGAGGATCCTCGTTTCTCAGAACCACATCTTCAGAAGCACCCAAGGAAGCATCTTCAGTCGTCAACCTCAGGGGAACGTCAACATCAGCGGGGCGGCCCAAAGTAGGATCAATCCTAGGAATTGACGGAAGTAAAAGGGGAGCAGTGCCCTCGGTGGGCAGGTTGTCAAAAATAACAGCAGTGACAGCTGAACTCGGATCTTGAGTATCGCGAACAATAGGAATCTCTATCTCTGCAAGGGTCTCTTGAACCGGCACAGCCCCCAACTTAACTGGGGGTACGGCAGAGGGCCACCAACCTCAGAATCAACCCCGGCAAAATCCAAAGCACCTTCGGCAAACTCCTCATCAGATCCGCTCCCCTCGGAATCATCGGACGATCCTTTGGGGACGTCGGTGATGAAGTCCGAATACTCGCCAAGTACCCCAAAATCGAGATCATCCTTCAGGGTCTCACCAGGAGGCATTTTCTCCTCGCTAAGGGCCTGATGAAGAATAGTGCGCATATCGCCAAGACAAGCAGGATAAGGTTTCTGGACAGAAGCCTGGGCAAAGGCGGAAGCGCAAGAGCAGAAGCCATGAATCCTATTCTTTGGGAGAAGAACGTCCTTATAGTACAGATTATCGGCCTCTGATAGGAGGAAGGCATCCTTAACCCGCTCCACCTCGGCTAAGGCCAGATCGCGCTCCCTCAAAACCTCAGCAACCACCCCTTCGGATGCCTCTTTCTCATGCCGCACTTTGTCAAGTTCCTGTTCTGAAGACGCTCGAAAGACTTGGAAATTATTTTGAACCAGAGAGACCTCGGCTTGGAGCTGATTCTCCTGGACCGTGATTTTTTCCTGATGCTTAGCCTTCAATGCGGCAATCTCATCCAAAAGCACCTGATTCCGAAGCTCCAGAGCACTCTTCTCTTCTGCAGACTTCCCTAAGAGGCTATCATATCGATTTCGGAGAACATCAAAAGTTCCTTGGAGCTCGGCTCTCTTATCTTGTTCAACTCTCAGCTGACCGCTGACTGAAGCTTCTACCTCACCAGCCGCAGAAGCCTTACTCTCATATTCCCTCACCTTTTGGGTCAGCGAGGTAACTTTGTCCTGCCAGCGAGAGTCACTCATTTCTAGCTCGGAAATGTGGTGTAAAGCATTGGCGGCGTGGAGTGACAGTCGCCCCGTATGGCAGGAAATGCTATGGAGAGATTCCTTGGTAGACATATTCTCCATGTGTCCGAGGAGCTCTCGAGTACAAGCAGAAGCAAGCGGGAGCATCAAAATCAAGCAGAAGCTCTCGAGTTCAGAAGAAGGTCTTCCCTGCCTCATCCAGATGACCATGTTTCGACAGGAGCTCCTGATCGACCATAGGGTCCACAGGGAGGAATGGAGTAGCCTCATCGGACAGGGGCAAAGCAGGAAGAGAACCCTCAGGAGAAGAACCCCCTTGCGACCAGAACCGTAGAGGAGTCTTCCCATGGTAGTACCACCACATGTCGGAAGGGGAGTAAACAGACACAGGATCGCAAGAAGTACCACCAAAAGTCTGCTGAATCCTGGAAGGCATGGCACCACTCGGAGCCCCCAAGATAACAAAAGGAGAATGAGTAAAAGCATCAGGAGAAGGGGAGGAGCTGATATCACAAACTTCGACCATAGCTGGAGGAGCCGCGGAGGAGCCAGCAGCGATAACACCCGTACCATCATCTCTGGCCCTCTTAGAAGAACGTGTAACCAGAGCGGCGCTATCGTGAGTATCATCTTCGGAAACATCGTCTGCCAATTTAAACTTCCGCTTCGTAACGAGGGGTTTAGAGACCCCAGTCTCGGACCTCCCTTTCTTTGACTTCGGGGCTCGAGGGGCTTTCTTGGAACCCTTCTTCGGAGGACCCACACCTGGCGCCCACACAAGATCGGATTCCAACCTTCGGGAGATAAGATTTGAAATCTTCCCCATCCTAACCGAGGTAAGAGGCTGCACGGCGATTGGGACCCTGGAGGTTTTCGGAGAGGAAGCCAGGAAAGTCTTCTTCTTTCCTTTGAAGAGCGCAGCCCGCTGGCGAGCAGAAGGGAGGGTACCCATGCGGGCGGGGTCAAGCATAAGACGAGGAAGTTTCTCCTCCCCTAAACATGATAGGAAAAACAAAGGAAGGATGAGTACAAGAGGGGAAATTGTACAATGAACACTTCAACTGAGGAAATAATCAGGGACAGACTACCTGGCATGGCTACAGATGTGGTAGTAAAGCCGGTAGCAAAAAGATTGGATCCTCGGAGAACCCACTGGTAACTTCGCCGTCTCTCGGAGAGTCTACAAATACGGCACAAAGACTTCCAGAATCCAGCCGATAGAGTCTCGAGGGCACACGTGTGTTAAACGACCACCTCATCTAAAAGCTTAAGCTTGTAGAGAGTTGAACCATTTAATACTTAATCAGGTTACACTCTAATACGCCCCCTCACATGCAGGCGGGGAAATTTTGCCTCAAGCCTATCATGTGCAATTTTCTCATAAATGGGTGACGGTGAGGTTTGAACCCTGGACCTTTGTTAAGCATGGGCTCTGATACCATGTTAAACTACCACCTCATCTAAAAGCTTAAGCTTGTAGAGAGTTGAACCGTTTAATACTTAATCAGGTTACACTCTAATAACGTGTCACCTACTGCATAGAGCAAAAGGAAAAAAATGTTAAGAGTGTCCTAAATAACATAAAAAATAACCGACGAAAACGTACACGCACTAAGGTCAGGTTTGTAGAAGGAACTCCGAGGGAGCACGCCGGGATTTCGAGTGTCCCCAAGGTCATAAACGGAGTCCCCTCTCCAAGACCCGCGAACCCAGAACCATGGATTCTTCCATCCCTTGACTGAACTGGGTAAAGAAGAAACAAGGTGGGTGAGGCGCGGAACCAAATAATAATACCCCTTTGTCCGATTATTCGGGGTAAGTTGATAAAGGAAATTTATCTCAGCAGTAGTCAGAAAGGAGTACTTCCTCTTTTGGAAAAGGACCAAAGTCCCCATTAACGCTGCCCAGCCATTAGGAGCCAATTGAGCAGGGGCTATACCCTAGAAGTCGAAAATATCTCGAAGGCAGGGTGAAGGGAAAACCTAAGGCCGAGTTCGAGCTGCAACTCATAAGCGGCTATAGCATTCGGTGGAGCATAACACATACGGGCATCAGGAGAAGGGAGATAGAAATCCACGCCCTCCCCGCACTGAAACTTCCCAAGAGCAATAACAGGACTTCTCCGCAACCAGGAGTCGCCAAGGGAGGAAGGAACCTTGGCGGCAGAGAAAGGGGTATTCTTACCCCATAACGGAAGCTCCCCAAGATGGGCTAACAACCCAGGACCCACGTCCACCATGTCAGGGTTGAACTCCAACATAAAAGTAGAGACAAAATCAGCCACCTGTTGGTCAAAAGCAACTCGAGACGGAGAAGTGAGACCCGGATGCTCCTCCAGAGATGAGGAGAATGACGAGAAAGATGACCGAGAACTACAGAGAGAGGAATCGATAGAACGAGAGGGGGATCTGGGGGATCTAGGAAGAAAGAAAGAACCCTCGCAAGCCATAATCAAATGAAGGATAGAAGCGCGGAGAGAGGAAGAGAAGAAAAAAAAACCTAAGGCCATGACAATGATAAGTCCAGAAAAGCGAAGAGAGGTAATTAAGAAAAGAAGGAAAAAGAAGCATGAGGGAAGAATAATACCTGGAAGAAGAGCACGAGCACACCAGATAAAAGGGAACACTAACCGCTGGCAAAATCAAAGGGAGAAGTAAGAGGAAGCGAGAAAAAAGAAACTGACAGAGAAGATTCAAAATTCAAAATTCAAATCGACAGATTACACCCAAATACCAGAAATACCCCCCACTAGAGCGAAAGTATCTCAAAACTACACAGATGACCAGGCGAGACAAGGATAGAGCAAAGGGAAGGCAACGGAGAGGAACAACGAAGAGCCGAGACGGAAAGAACCCTAATATCGCAGGTGCCGAAGCATGAGGGATATAACCTATGAAGTACAAGTCGACCCTGAACAATCTCAAATCATGAAATTATCCAGGCTCGAGGGGCTAATGTTATGGGTAATATATCCCTCATGATATACCAGGCCTAAGAGGCCCAATAGACCCATCAGACCCATGGCACGGGAAAAAGAAGGCCCAACTCCTCGGAGGCCCAATTGAAGGATAGAAAACTGAAGGAAACTAAGGCAGCCCAATAAGGAGCATAACAGTCCAAGAGCCCAGCCTTTAACGAATAAAGTCAAACCCGCTGAACAAGTGCGTAACAGGGAAGCTAACCTCGGCTTCGGAAGAACAGCTCGGTAGCGAACCTCGGCTTCGGAGGAACACCTCGGCAGTTACCTTCCCTCCGGGACCTCAGATGGGCTTCTCGGCGATAAGAACGACCTATCAGAAGACCGAAGAAGGACGAAGAGAACAAGATAATAAAGGACAGACCTCATAATGAGAGGTTACATGTACTACAGGCTAAAGGACAACGATAACAGGAAGAGGAGTTGTCTTGAACAACAATCCTAACTAAAAGACAATAACTTACTGGCACGCCTGATGGGAACGACCAATGGGAAACCTGTAAAGGACGGAGATGCCCTGCCAATCTTCTGCTGTGCAACAAATGGCGCCCAGGTTCCCTCTGCAGTTGGTCAGCGTACCAGACAACCGCATTAAAGACAAACTATCTTCATCCAGGTGGCATAACGCGACTGGACTGACTCTAGGGTTTTAGGAATGATATAAATAGCCTCTCTCGCAGGAGAGAGGCAGGACATAAGCACTCACTTTAGACATTACACTTGTAAGAATCGAGAGGAAACGAGTGTTGTTCTAAAAGGAGAGTAGTAAAATCGGTAATGTTCTTTGGAGGAATTTGAGCTTTAGATTAGTTCGGGACTCTATTTGTCTTGATTTGATCTATTATCGTGTTTGATGGTATTCGTTCTTGGGGTCGTTAATTAAGTTCTCGAAATATTTACATACTTAGTTAGCGAGCCAAGAACAGCCGTCAACCGAACTCACGCACAAAAGTATATAAATCTAAGATCAACATGTTTTGAAAACTTCCGATATTTTGAAATTTTGAATTGATAAAAAACCAAAATAAAAACATATCTGTATAAGAAGATGAAGCAGCAGCAGCATTGTCGTCAGTAGCTTCAGAGATTATCTCTATTACAACTTTACAAATTCTTCTGAAAATGACCAATACTTTACTCAACCCAATTCCTCATGTGTAATTATCCAATACATTGATGATTGAACTAAAATTAATAAGTGGGTTAATAAAGTTTGTAAATGTGATAAGCAATGAATGAGTATTAGAATTCTCTTAATTTTATATAGTATTAGTTTAATGGGATATTGTAACACACTTCCCTCAAGGTTGTATTTCACCGGGCCCCAATGAGTTTAGATGAAAATTAAGCTCGCACAAGTCCAATTAGTATATAAAAATTCTCTAATTTTTAATAAAATTTTAAGGCCCAATGAGTATTATTAACTCAATATGAACCAAACACTCCAATTATAGGTGTTGTTTATTTATACATTATACTAATACATTCAAATTATAATCTTTAAAACATGAAATATTATACTATATATAATAAGGTTTTTTTTTTAAAACTTTCTGAATAATAAACTATCAACCATCTCAACATGAATGTTAATTTTTATTTAGAAGGATAATAATCTAATTCACTACAAAGTAATAAATTATTACATATTAAAGAGTAAAATTCGGGAAAATTTGTGTTACACATTGTTTCTACTTGAGATTTAATTTAGCTCGGACGTACCCGTGTGAAATCTGAAACTGATCTGTCATGCCAAAGTGAGCCATCAGAAGCCACACATGGGTGAGCAGCTCACCCCCTTGGCTCAGCTTCTCTGCATGGTCATTCCATCTGCATTGTGCTGCAGCAAAAGTTAGCATATCCAACCAAGCTTCAAAGATTTTCTCCCACCTTTCCTCGACTTCCAGTTTCTGCAACGAACTGGCAAGTCTACAAGCATCAAACAGGAGCGATTTGCTTCTATCTCCTTTCACTTCAGACGGTGGCAATCGAGTGTCCACTCGCTCTAGCATCTCACAAGCTTCTTCTCTACCGATCTTCGTCTGCCCGTGGAAGAACTCTTTGGCCTCAGCGCGTGTATCTTGAAACCGAATTTGTCCAATCCCACTAGGAAGCATGAAAGGAGACATGATCAGCAGATGCATCATGTAGTTTGATACCAACACTGACACTTCACGTTTGAACTTGACAACATCTTGTGGGGATGAATTCTCTTCAATAATGAAGTCATTCAACCATGTTTCCTCTGCTTTTTTGGCTTTGTCATGGTGGTAGCAGAAATCTGTTGCCATGTGCCAGAGAAGAATACTCTGATCAAACTCTATCTCATCAATCTTATCAAAACATTTCATTTGTTCTAGCAAAATCTTGTCCCCCCTATATCTACCCAACTTCTTCTCTCCATCATCACCCTCAACTCTTTTCAACAGCTCATCAAAAATCAACCCCTTCAAGCCTTTTGGAACGCTTACACCATTCCAGAATAAGTACTTCTCCAGGTAATGGTGGACTTTAGCACACTTTGGTTCTTTTTTAAGGCAACAATTCAAGACATTGTATTGACCCATTGCATTAGACCACCTATTTTTAGCTGGTACTATATGCAAGTATCTAAGTAGTGAGACTAACTTGCAGATTGTTAAGACAATGAGATTCTTGTGTTTCCTAATCCATTTAGGTGCAGTCAACCACTCCCTACTTAACCAAATCATCGTCCAATCCGACGATAAAAGAATCAAGAACGCATACATATCAATAATAATAGCACCAAGCAGCAAAATGTAAGTGATGATCACCTCTGTATTTGGGTAAGAAGTCTTGTTGATGACGAGGAAGGCGACGAATGCAGTGTCCGTGGACAGTGTACTGAGTGCGCGAAGAATGAGCCAAGGTGAACTATAGAGTAGAAATGCCTTGGTGTAAAACAAGTCATAGATCAATCCGAGCTCAATCTCAATAATTCTAAAAGCCTTATCCCAAGTCAGAGTCTTGAAAGTGGAAAGGCTGGTTTCTTTATCTTGGAAGCTAAGAATCAAATCTGCAAAAAGCTTTTTGAATGTTCTGAAGAAGGAATAGGCCCACTGCAGAACATCAGCATCTTCAATCACTTCTTCAGCTGCATTTTCGCCAGGATGAAACGACACCGCGGATGATGAGACGACATCAATGGCCCTGGCTAGAGAAACTTCAAATCCTTCACGCTCTTTAGAAACCAACTCATCCATGAACTTGGCATAGTTGGGTCCTGGATCGGGTGGCGAAACCATCAACTCACGGAACTTGTCTCTGCTTGCCAAGTACAGAACCCTGGTCCTCTCCCCATACTTGACCAATCCAGCTAAGAAAATCACAAACCAGAGGTAATTTACAGGTATGGTGACCCAAGATTTGAGTAAGACGTAGATTGCAACACCAACTTGGCCAACCAATCCAAGCAAATGGCGAGCCCAGAGCTCATTATCCGCCATAGCGTAGGCGGTGATCGAGTCTGGTCCCCCGAGGTGCATCAAAAGAAAAGGCGCCCAGAAGGCCATTATTGCGTAGCTGTGTTTTTCTTTGGATGAAGAAGATGACTTGGCATTATCGCCTGAGGCCTGCGAGAGAACTCCGAGTGCAATGTTGGCTACGGTGTCGGCAGATAAGTAAAACAACCAAATAATGATGCCCACATATTTATTTTTCACGTATTTTCGTCGATTTCCGGTGGATATGAGGACGATTTGGAGGAAGAGGCTGAGAAGAACCAACACTCGGAGCTCCAGAGAGTTCCATAGCTTTTGTAGCCTGGCTGGGAATACCTCCGTCAGTTCCCTCATCTCAGCACAACTTAGTTCACCTCATGATAGATCTATATATTTCGCGGTATTGGAATTTGGAGAATGGTAAATTCCAAAGAGTGTGAAAGCTTGTTGCTGATTTTTCAATATAAATTGTTGGGGTGTGACCTTAGACGACGCATAATGTATTTTATGGGGAGTAGTTAGAATCTTTTTCCATGAATCACTACAAGTAAAACAAAACTTTCAAATTCCAAACACAAAAATACCAACAAAACCGTTGGAAATTTTAGAGTTTCAATGAATTTTCCAATAAAACTTTAAACAGTTGGAAAATTCCAGTGAAAATTCCAATGGAAATTTAAATTGTTGGAAATTTCCAATGCTAATTCCAATAATCTGATAAACAATGAAAATTTCCAACGAAAATTTCCATATAAATTTAAACTATTGGAAAATTCCAATGCTAATTTCAATAGCTTGATAAATCATTGGAAATTTCCAATAGAAATTCCAATTAAACTTAAGTAATTGGAAAGTTCCAATAAAAATTCACTCGAAAAAAGAAACTTAAATAAATTTAAATGTCAATTTACACCATAAATTATGTATTAGTTAAGTTGGTAAATGATAAGGCTATATACTCAAGAGGTCAAGGTTCAAATCCGAATAAATGTTTATTCCAATGGTAATTCCAAAAGAAAATTCCGTTGGAACGGCCACTGGGCCATTCCCAAATTATAATATCTCCAATAGCATTTGAGTGGCTCCTTAGTATCCGAATAAATGTTTATTCCAATGGTAATTCCAAAAGAAAATATCTCCGATAGCATTTGAGTGGCTTCTTAGTAAGGTGAGTGACATTCCCAAATTATAATATCTCCAATAGCATTTGAGTCTTATCCTGACAGGAGGTATCCAGGGGGGGTTGTGGCGCAAATACAGGCAGTATGCATTTGTCTTATCCTGACAGGAGGTATCCAGGGAGGGTTGCGGCGCAAATACAGGCAGTATTAACATTAGTTAAATGACCCCACTTAAAAAAATAGCAGTTGTTGTGAAATTAGAAACATAGTGATAAATGGCATCTACAGCTTCTCACCGTCAAAGATGCCACCTCTCCTTCATTTTACTTTCCATTTTGTCATTTTGAAGAATAGTGTGAAAGCTTGTTGCTGATTTTTCAATATAAAATGTTGGGGTGTGACCTTATACAATGCATAATGTATTTTAAGGGGAGTAGTTAGATTCTGTTTACACGCTACACTTGAATATTTGATTCTTAGCCAGCCCATACGGAGTGGGGAACAAATATTACATTTACAGGGAGTATTAATGCAGCCTATTTCCTCATTAATTAAATGACTCCACTTGAAGAGTACTACATGTGGAGGTAGATTAAATAAAGTGAGAAATGGTATCTAGAACAACTCACAGTCAAAGATGACGCCTCTTTCACTTTATTTTCAATTGTGTCATCAATAACATTGTTTGCAAATAAAAGTGAAGAAATAGACCCAAAAACCACACGCGCTCACAGATCTTTCTAGTCTAGAGCTGAGAAGCAAAGAGCATAGTAATGGCAGATTATATCGTGTCTTCTTCGGTTGAAACTTTGCTTGGAGCTTTGAAGCAATTGCTCATTCAAGAAGAAGATCGACTGCGTTCAGTGAGGGAGAAAATAAGAGGGTTTGAGGAAGAACTCGAAAAAATGGAATGTTTGCTGGAAATATCTGAAGCCCAGAACCCTAATCCCAATGAAAATTTAAAGATGAAACAAATCATTGGGAGAGCAGAAGATCTCCTCAACACTTGCTCCCAAGTTTCGTCTGCGATGGCGACGGCCTCTTTCCACAAAAAGCTCTCCTATTTGATTAAACAGCACCACCTCGGAGTCAACTTACAAGAAATCAGAGATGAAGTCAAACAGAGTACGAAAAGATTGTGGGATAATGGCGTGCGTTTAGAGCCAGGCCATTTGCCCAAAGGAGATGGAGATGGAGTCGTTCCTCGTTACTTGTGGCGATTCATCTACTACCTCCTACTATTTCCGGACAATGTTGAACTTCCTACTAGAAGATTGATAGCTCTGTGGGACACAGAAGGATTCATTAATCCTGGAGAGGGAAATCTCCATGAATCGGCTGATATGATTGCGGAAGCTTATCTGAATGAGCTGATTTATCACGAAGTACTAGTTGTTATAAAGAAAAAGCGCAACGGAAAAGTGCAGACTTGTAGACTCGGACAAGGAATTCGGGATACATGGCTCTCAAGAGCAGAAGAAGCGCACTTTTTCCGAAGCAGGGACAGGCAGGTATTATTAAATGACCATTTCATCTAAAAGCTTAAGATTTTTTTTCCTCGAACCTTCCATGTTCATTTTTTTTATAAATGGGTGGCGGTGAGGTTCGACTCATGCCTTGGCACCTGTGCTAGATCATGACTCTGATATAATTACCGTGTTAAAAGACCACCTCTTCTAAAAGTTTAAGCTTATAGAGGGGGAATCAATATTTAATCAAGTTACTCTAACAGGTACGTCGGCTGGTAGATCGAGTTGGCACCGATGATGGCGTCTCTGTTTTGATTCACGGGAACTCAAGGTTCTCTGTTTTGGAGTTAAATTATGGAGATGTTATCTCCTTCACCTCTTTCGACACCCAAGAAGGAAGCAAAACAGGGGAGGAGATAGGGAAATTCCTCAAGAAATGCATTCTAGGTGGGCGTTTCTTGTGGCTGAGAGTGCTCGATCTGGAACGAGTATTCAGGCCTCAGTTACCAAAGACACTGGGTAAACTACTTCGTCTCAAGTATCTGGGATTAAGGTGGACCTACCTGGATCGTCTTCCAGAGTTCGTGGACATGTTGATGGAGCTCCAAGTGCTTGATATAAAGCGTACTTACATCACTCTTCTTCCTAAATCAATATGGATGATGAAGAATCTGCGTCATTTGTACTTGAGCGAGGCTTATCGCACCAGGTTTCCTCCTCGTCCTACGTCCACTTGCATTTCTCTCCTCCAAGACTGTGCTTATAGGTTTGGAGAGGAGGTCCTTGAGATTCAGGATAATCGTCCAGAAAAAGGGTCTTTAGAATTTCTTCAAACACTGTGGGGTGCTTTCATGGATGACGACACCTGTGTGAAAGGAGGATTAGATACTCTGCTGAATATAAGAAAACTTGGACTGTCCTACGCCCCAAGTTCATCCTCTGGAGACTCGGAAAATCTAGAAGCTGTCGACAAATGGATATCAAATCTGAGATATCTGGAGAGTTTAAGGCTTAAATCACGAGACAAGCTAGGGATGCCTGCTCATCTCCGTCTAACTACATTGTCGAAGAACAAACGGCTCTCCACACTTTATTTGCTGGGAAGATTGAATCCTCTAGTGCTTCATACACTCCCTCAGGGATTGACTGATATCACACTCTCAGGATCTGCCTTGAATGTAGACCCCATGGAATTCCTCGGAATCCTTCCCAGACTCCAAATTCTTCGCCTGTTGGCACACTCCGTGTCGCACCCTACCTTGCATTGCTCCGGAGGAGGTTTTCCCCAGCTGAAACTTGTTCACATTTGGAATCTGGAGAACCTGGAGGAGTGGCAAGTGGAGGAAGGATCGATGCCTTGTTTGGAAGAATTCGAGATCAGATGCTGTCACAATTTGAAGAAGCTTCCTCATCAGCTGCAGAATCTCACCACGCTCACCAAATTCAAGCTAACTAGTATGCCTGAGGAATGCATCAAGGACACCAAGGAAACACTGCCTCACCTTTGGCCTAAATTGATCCCCTGACTACACATTCTCCGGTATCTCACAATTACATCATACTTTTTTTTGTCTCTTTATTTTTTTCATATCTCCAATTAATATCTACTTGAACAACACTTGAAAAATAATTTATTACACTGGGTGACGGAAGATTTCTATCTTTTTCTTACAATTTTGCAAACTAAAAGCTAGCCATTATAATTTATATGAATGGGAATATTGTATTGTATGATGATATGTAATGTATTCAATTCTTAACTTGGATCTCATCATTGCACATTTTTGGCAGGGGAAAGAATGAAATTTCTAGTCTTGGAAGAATATTTGAGTTCTCCATCTCAGCTTGATCAATAAAACTCAGAGCTCCATCTCCAAGAATCCTCATTTCTCAGTTGGTGTGCCGTTTCTCCGTTTTTTTCTTTTCTTGGTTCTTGTCGTCGTTGGTGTAATACTTTCTCCAGATTGTATTTGTGTTTTCTTAATTATATCATTTCTTGTAGTATTCACACACTAAACCCACACGACCATTTGAAGGGAAAAAGAAGTGCATGTTTAAATTTGCAAATTTAAACATGGAATAAAAATTTGGCATGTTCATATGCATTATTTTTCTCAGTTTTTTTTTAAAATAATTTTGTTTTTCATTCCGATAATTTCGTGTGAAAATTAAATTTGGAATTTAATTAATATTAGTTTGTCAGTTGATCTCTTGTATATTCGGTGAAAAAGTGTTTAAGGTATAACCTTTCTATTTTTGATTTGGGTGGTTTGAGAAATTTAGGGGAAAAACCTGTTCCTAAAAGTTCTATTACATGTCCCACTTCACGCAAGTGGCTTGTTTAAAAAAAAAAAAAAACCACGTCTGTATTACCGGGTGAAAAACCCACTACAATCGATCAAAGAATGAATTTGTGAATTTTGTAAATTTAATGGACTTGTGTCAAAAAGTGTCGGTTAATGGACCAATGTTCTAAAAGTGTGAAACTGACCTTTCAAAATTGGAAAAAGTTAAAGAAAAAAAAAAAATTACCCAAAAAAATAGTCCCATAACTTTTTTAATTGAATCAATTTAGTCTAAATTTTATCAGAAATTGTATGGGCAGAGTAATAATTGTCATCTGCCAGATCGATGAGTAACACTTTTCAATCCAATGAAATACAAGCAATTTATAAATTGGAATTCAAGAATATTTAGAATAGGAACTTCTATTTTCTGTAGAAGCTGATCAGTAAAAATTCTACAAATTTGTTTTTCATTATTTATATAAAGTAACTCAAATGCAATTAAACATGAGTGTATATTAGGTGCACCCGGGTGCACTCTTGCACCCATATTTGTATAACTTTTTATTCTATTTTGTATACATGTTATTCTCTTTTGTATACGTTTTTTGTAATAATTGTATATTTTTTTCACACTAAGTTTTTCATTAAAAAAACAAGCATTCATATGTGTATAACTTTTTATTCAATAGTGTATACATGTATTTTAATAATTGTATATTTTTTTACACTCGATTTTTTATTAAAAAAATTAACAATTAAATTACATACATTTTTACTCATAATTGTATATGTTTTTGCTTATATTTGTACGTGGGTGCACACTATATTTAGCCAATAAACATTAACGCTGATCAGTTGAGTAAAAATTCTACAACTTTGTTTTTCATTATTTATATAAAGTAACTCAAATACAATTAAATATTAACCTCCCTTTTGTGGATGCAATTTGTTTTTTTAGGAAAAAATAAATATTATTAGAAGTACCAGAAGTACTCAATGGATCAGAAGTTACAGGTTTACAAAACAACATAACACCAATAACTGTGAAGAGAGACCCCCAATTACTTACAACACATTTTGGGGTTGTTACACCAATCTAAAAATGATAAAGCACTACAATGTGTAGAGAAAATGCACCCGTAGGCACTTGAATTTTATTGCCTATTAAAGGAAAATATGTGGCAATATAATACAATAATTATTTATTTATTATGGAATTTAAATAAATAAATTCCTAAAATAGATTAATAAATAATTGATAATTAATTTAAAAACCCAACAAATTAAAGGGAGTTTAAATTAAATAAGGCAACTCCAAGACAAATAATCTTGACTTAACGCCTAAGCAAGCGGAAGGCCCAAGCCTGCATAATTAGGTCAAAACAGGATCAATCAGAATGCGAGTTATTTTTGGGGCATCCCCATCCTTCACCTATATAAGGAGCCCTCCTCCATTCATTCAAAAGACACTAAAATATCTGAAGACAAAAGCTCTGAAGAGATCAAGAATACGAGCAGTGCTTCCTTGAATACTTCAAGCATCTTCAAGCGAAGAACAGCCGCCAAATCGAAGAGTAAGGTTCTAAACCCCTTCGATCCGACGTTCTTCAAAAGTAATAGCCGCCAAATCGAAGAGTAAGGTTCTAAACCCCTTCGATCCGGCATTCTTCAAAAGTAATAGCCACCAATTAGAGATCAAGGTGCTAAGCCCCTCCGATCGGCAAAGATCAAGATCCAAGTCAAGTGAAGATCAAGATCCCAAGTCAAGTGAAGATCAAGATCAAGTGAAGATCAAGTCAAGTCGAAGATCAAGCTCAAGATCTTCAAGTTAAGAACACTAAAATCTTGAAGTCTTCAAGCTCAAGTCTTCAAGCTCAAGTCTTCAAGTGATCTTCGAAGATCTTCAAGCCTTCAAGCGGCCTTCGAATCTTCAAAACTTCAAGCTCAAGATCTTCAACAAAGTTTCAAGTCTTCAAGCCTCTAAAGCTTCAAGCTCAAGATCTTCAACGAATCTTCAAATCTTCAAGCCTCAAAAGCTTCAAGCTCAAGATCTTCAAGGCATCAAGCAAGCTTCAAGTCAAGAATAGCCATTAATCTGGGATCAAGGCTTCAAGTCCCCCAGATCAAGTGTTCTCCGAGGAAGGCTCTCTAGTCAACGTTCAATCCAAACAAAGGTTCAAAGCCTCCGGGACAACGTTCAAGACTACACACTCGAGCTCGGACAAGCTTCGTTTGAAGATCCGACTTAACATACAAGTCAAGTCAACACGCGCTGTCAACACAGTCAGTATATACTTCGTCAAAGAAGTCAAAGTCAACCAACACAAGTCAAGTAAAAGCCACATTGGTTCGAGAGAAGAATCAGAGGATTAATTGAGATTGTAACCTGCTTACATATTCTTCAAATTAAATCCATTTGAAATTATCTTTGTATGCAATTTGTATTTATTTTATTATAAATACAAAAATTTGTTGTTACAAATTTTGGCATGCCCAGTGGGACAGTCTCTACCTCTCATCTCTTCTCTCAACAAGCTCAAAGATACAAAGTATGACTCCTCTTAGGATCGCGATAAAAAGATCATCTACCTCGAAGCCTTTAGAGCTACAAACTGTGAAGACGCAAGTTATGACTCCGTTAAAGATTACGATACGAAGGTAAACTTCATCAAAACCTCCAGAGTTGCAAACTAACAGGGTTGAAGACTTTACAAGAAGTATGCTCGAAAGCTCCTCAAAGACAAACAATATGGTTGTGATTGCTCACAGTAAGCCATTGCACAGTGACAAAGATGGTGAAGATGACTCTGATCACTCAACTCCTCTTTCAATGCCAAGCTTGCCATCTGTCTCAGCTGTAGCTGCAGTGATGACAACAAATTCTATGACCATTGAGGAACAAATCACAAGTATGATGAGAGACATTCAAGGACTCGCCAACCACATGGAAGCTCAAGACTTAAAGATCTCCGAACTTATGAAGAAAATAGAGAATGCGGAAATAAGTCGTACAAATGAGAAACAAGTTGAGGATGAACATGAGGAGGAGAACTCCGCGAAACACCATCCACCTGAAAAGAATCGAGTTGAAGAAAATATGCAAGTTTCAGCTGAAGGCATGCTTCCTATCAACCAACTAAAGTAAATCGTGATAAATACGATAAAAGATAAGTTTGAAAGGAGCTCCAAATCTTCTTCAACCTACGCCAAGCCATATACAAAGAGGATTGACAACTTGAGGATGCCAACTGACTATCAACCTCCCAAGTTTCAACAATTTGATGGCAAAGGTAACCCAAGACAGCATGTGGCACACTTCGTCGAGACATGCAATGATGCTGGAACCTACGAAGATCACATGGTGAGACAATTTGTCCAATCTCTAAAAGAAAATGCTTCTATTGGTATATCAACTTGGAACCTAACTCCATTGATAGCTGGGGGCAAATGAAAAAAGTATTCCTCAATCATTTCTATAGCACACGAAGAATTGTTAGCATGATGGAGCTAACAAATACTTGTCAAAGAGATGAAGAATATATCATCGATTACATCAATAGATGGAGGAGTGTAAGCCTCAATTGCAAAGAAAAGCTATCAAAAACTTCAGCTATAGAAATGTACATTCAAGGGATGCAATGGAATCTTAGTTACATACTCCAAGGAATTCGGCCTAAAACTTTTGAAGAGTTGGCTTCAAGAGCTCACAACATGGAGTTAAGCCTGACATCAAATGACATCGAATGGCCCTGTATTCAAGACTCTTACGAGTTTGAATACATGTCCTTTGATGAGCCCTTGGAAGAGGAACCACAAACAAAGGCTGCAGTTTCTATAAAGATTAATAGAAATGAAGTAAAAGTAAGAGAAAATAGTGCATCCCAAGAATGGGGGCAATGAACTGTTGATAAATCAAACAAAAAGCTCCTTGATACGAGCGAAAACTTTCTGCATTAGCCTCCTTGATACGAGCTTAAACTTTCTAAAATCTCCCAAGTTAAATCTCCTTGACATGAGCAAAAAAATTGTCTACATCATGCTCCTTGATACGAGCTTAAACTATCTAAAAAACCTCAAGTTATGCTCCTTGATACGAGCCTAAACTATCTAACACAAATCAAATTCAAGGCTCATCGATATGAGCGAAAACTATCCACACTATACTCCTTGATATTAGTATAAACTGTCCACACATCAAATCATATCTTCTTGAGAAGAGACAAAATACTCTACATGTTCGATACTCCTTGATATGAGAATAAACTATCTACATATCAAATAAAATCTCCTTGGAAAGAGAATAAACTCTCTACACATAAAGCTCCTCGACACGAGCGAAAACTGTTCACACAATACTCCTCGACACGAGTGAAAAATGTCCATACTATGCTCCTTGATACGAGCTTAAACTATCTAATACAAACCAAATTCAAGGCTCCTCGATATGAGCGAAAACTATCCACACTATACTCCTTGATATGAGTATAAACTGTCCACACATCAAATCATATCTCCTTGAGAAGAGACAAAACTCTCTACATGTTCGATACTCCTTGATATGAGTATAAACTATCTACACATCAAATAAAATCTCCTTGGGAAGAGAATAAACTCTCTACACATAAAGCTCCTCGGCACGAGCGAAAACTATTCACACAATACTCCTCGACACGAGTGAAAAATGTCCATATTATGCTCCTTGATACGAGCCTAAACTATCTAACATAAATTAAATTCAAGGCTCCTCGATACGAGCGAAAACTATCCACACTATGCTTCTTCATACGAGCCTAAACTATCTAACACAAATCAAATGCCATACTCCTCGACATGAGAGAAAACTGTCAATACAAGGCTCTTTGACATGAGTATAAACTGTGTACAAGTTCAAATTCAAGACTCATTGACACGAGTATAAACTGTCAGCAAATTCAAGTTCAACGCTCCATGACGCACGAGCCTAAACTACATGTTACTCCTGGCCTGCACGAGTATAAAATGTGTATGGCACCCCCATCCAAACCAAATCATATTCTTTTTGAACTACGTTATGACTTGATTCTCTTCAAAGAGGAACGTAGGCAGCTTAGTACTTCACTAAGTTCAGTCATAATTCAGGCTATTTATATCAAGTTGGCGAGGCAAGCAATAAAATTCAATCATATTGATTAAGAATGGATTATCGCAATTTGTTTACTTCAACACAAAGGCGTCCATGAACAAAATGCGAGAGGGCATTTGTAGGTACTTGAATTTTATTGCCTATTAAAGGAAAATATGTGGCAATATAATACAATAATTATCAATTAATTATTTATTTATTATGGAATTTAAATAAATAAATTCCTAAAATAGATTAATAAATAATTGATAATTAATTTAAAAACCCAACAAATTAAAGGGAGTTTAAATTAAATAAGGCAAGTCCAAGACAAATAATCTTGACTTTGTTGGATTGTATACTAAAAGTCTAGTTTTTTGTATGAACAATGTTATAATAATTAATTTGAAATGAGAATCATATGATCAAATGATTGCATCTTATAATTTATTTATATGTTCGATGCAATAGTCCACTTACTTTATACTGTAGATAATATGTTGTGCGACAACACGTGGAAGATCATATTATCGGTTTCCTTATAAAGTATAAACAGATGCTCACAATCGAGATAGACGGGGACTCTCTATCGGGATGGTTGTAGTGTGGTTTGGTATTAGCTTGTCTTGGCTATAGAATCACATTAGTGCACTTGTGTGTATTGAGCAGGACCGCTTAAGATCGTTCGATTTATATTGACTTATAGGAGAACTTGATCTCAGTTATTATGGAAGTTCGTGCTCTTAATCCCTATACAATAATCTCGACACGTAGGGCAGTATGTATTTCTTTGATTCATCAATGGGTGAGATTTACATATTATTAAATCAACAAACTCAATGCGTTGGGAAGTAGTGCTGTCTCTATGGTGTGTTGTTGATTGTAGAAGGAATCCGTGTCCGTTATAGGTTGATGATGTCCCCTTGAGGAGCTCATAAGGATTATCATGTAAATCCTGCAGGTGGAATTTATTCCGACATGATAATGAGGTTGAGTGGTACTACTCTTGGATGAGATATTAATTAATTGAGTTGTCAGTAACTTAAATTAATTAATGGACATTGTATATCTTAAACATGGGGAGACTAACGGGCTCATAATAAGAAGGAGCCCAAAATGTAATTTTGGGATTGGTACGGTAGTGCAATAATAATATTTTAGTGGAATATATTATTATTATTGGACTTAAGTATAAGCTTTGGGCTAAGCTTGGATACTTAAGCCCAATGGAGGCCCAACCCAATTTCTCCTCCTGGTCCCTGCTGTAGCCCATGTATATAAGTCACCTCAACTTATCTGGAACCCTAATCTAACTGATCATTCACGTGTGATGAGGGTTGAGAGCAGATTGAGTAGGTCTCGTAGATCGTTGCCCACACGACGTCGAGATCGGACTTGGGACATACAGCAGAAGATCAGAAGGTAGTTTCTGCTACTGTCTGCCACCTTGCGAAATTTGTATAAATTCGTATAGTGCTCAGAATTTAATGATCAATATACTGACAGAAATCCGTTGAAGAGAAGATCGTCTGAGTACAAAGATTATTCAATTCCGACATCAGACGAGGAAGTTATGGCCATTCTCGTGGGACTGCACAGTCTGCCTGCGAGAATCAATCTTCATCAACATACCCTGGTGAACGGTAATCGTTTCTATGATTTATTGCTTCCGCTGTGATAGAAACTTATGAATCCCTAACGGGTCACGTTAACTAAATGATCCAAGCACCAACAATTGGTATCAGAGCTTCGATTTCGTGGTGAAGCGTGACACGTTTGGCTAGGGTTTATGTGATTAATTTTTCGAAATTAGGATCGCATGTTTAGGGTTTTGGTTTTACTGCGCAAACCATGAATATCCCTATGTGAAATATACCCTATATCATATCTGTTCATTGATGGTTGTGTGTGAGAGGATTCGACGAAAACTGTTCGTCAATTTCACATGGAATGAAGAAATTGAGAGAAAATCCAGCGCAGTGATATTCAGAGGTAATAACCGGAGTTTCAACCGTCGGATCAGGCTGATTTTTGGTCAGCACGTTCAGATTTTGTAGATGTGCATTATGAATGGTGAAGATTGTATTTGGAGCTTTGTGTTGTCGGTAATACGCCGAAAACAGAAGTAGTATTTGGGCGATTCTGTTCTGCTCAGTCGAGGGAAAAGAGCTATTTTTCACAATCTAACCGTTGGATCGACCTATAATTTGGACAGAATGTTCAAAACTCACAGATGTAGATTCTGGACGGTGGAGATTGGATTCCCAGGTTCCTACAGTTGCGAACCGTGAACGACAGTTGGTGTAGTTTGATGTTGCGCGTTGGACTGATCTTGGTTCCGTGCAAGTAGGCCCTTGGACGAGCGACAGTTCGAGCAGATTTGCATCAAGTTCGATTGGTCTGCATCAGGTTCGATCGATGTTGCACCAGGTTCGAACAGATTTGCATCAAGTTCGATTGGTCAGCATCAGGTTCGATCGATGCTGCACCAGGTTCGAACGGGTCTGCATTAGGTTTGATTGGTCTGCATCAGGTTCGATCGATGCTGCACCAGGTTCGAGCGGGTCTGCATCAGGTTCGATTGGTCTACATCAGGTTCGATCGATGTTGCACCAGGTTCGAGCGGATTTGCATCAGGTTCGATTGGTTTGCATCAGGTTCGATCGATGCTGCACCAGGTTCGAGCGGGTCTGCATCAGGTTCGATTGGTCTGCATCAGGTTCGATCGATGCTGCACCAGGTTCGAACGGATTTACATCAGGTTCGATTGGTCTGCATCAGGTTCGATCAATGCTGCACTAGGTTCGAGCGGATTCACATCAGGTTCGATTGGTCTGCATCAGGTTTGATCGACTCTGCACCAGGTTCGAGTAGGTTTGCATCAAGTTCGGCTGATCTGCATCAGGTTCCGCGTGAGTCTTCACAATATGATCGGGCAGGGTGCCGGCGGGGAGGTCGATCCCCATCGCAGTTGTCCGCATTCGTGATTGGTGGCGAACAATCGAATTCGCTGTTATATAACTGTTATAATTGATTTATTAATTGATTATTGTTATATATGTATGCATGATTCTCTATGATTTATTGCCTTAAATAGAAGCATGCTAGATTGCGTATTATATTTGGTATATTATATGCATGTATGTTGGAGTGTTGATCAAGTCAACTTATTTTTGGCAATTTATTTCCTTATATATAACTGCTATAATTATTTTATTGGTCAATTATTGTTATATATTTGGAAGTATGAGCATGCTAGGTTGCGTATATTATTCTGAATATTATATGCATGTAAAAACCCTCGGTGTTAAATTACTAAGTGGGAGAGGGGATTGGTAAAAATTCTCGCTGCCTCCATTATTGGTTTGTAAGTGATGTGAGTAAACTTGCGTGTTGGCAATAGGCCTTCCTCCCTAACGGATGAGTTTATTCACGGATCACTGGTACAGACTTCATTACATAATTATTGTTTGTAATGTGGCACATGAACTTGCGTGTTGGCAATAGGCCTTCCTCCCTAACGGATGAGTTTATGTGGGGCTCACTGGTACAAACTTATAATTGATGATTGTAGGAAGCTATCCGAGCGCGTGTGTACTTCTCCAACTGTAAGGCACACAAGCTCGCGCAGTGGACTTGGGATCAAATAATGGTGTACACTTAGGTGTAAATAATTAGTATCCTCCCCAACGGAGTCACTGCTATTATTTGCATGGCTAAAGAGGAACCGACTATTAATTATTTTATCATAAAGTTAGGTTGACAAATGAAATTAATGGGTAAAACCTTCTCTTGTAAATGTTCGGGTTTGTAAACGTCCACACTAACGTGGCTTGCAGACTCACGGTGCTTGAGATGTCGGTGAATTTTATTTTTATATTGTTTTGAGGGAATCAATATAAAAGGATAAAATTCGAAGTTTTGATCGTTAAATTAATTTGTGATTCTCTGAATTTCAAATAGTTTTATTTCACTTATGGTTGACTAAAAGAAATTATATTTACTTATCCAAATTAGATGGTTAGAAAAGAATCTTGATTTTGAATTTTACTGCTTAAGAAAATACATGTGTGTTCTCACAAAGGACGTCTCATGATGCCTATTAAAGTCTCTAGTTAAGAGATGAGAGGTTCATAGAAATATGATGGTCTCATGTAACTCTTCGGATACTTGAGTAAGTTAAAAGGCAGACGATCATGATTTAATTTGATGAATGAATTGGGAAAGCATGGAGTATAAATTGAAGGGAAACCTAGATCAATTTAATTCTCCGTGAATTGCCTAGATGTTTTTGAGTAAGTTCCACCTGAATTACAATAGGATGTATATGGTGGAAAACTTCTGGCAAAACATGTGGCAAAGGAAATCCATTTCCATCATAATGTGAACAAGTTTTATATCTTATTCACTAGTTGTTTAAAACATGATTAGTGATGGCATTTACTGACACGAAGTGTGTAGATACTGGAATCACTAAATGTTTATTACTAAGTGAGGATAAGATTGTTATGACATGGGTAAAACTACAAGAGTAGTGGCTATTGCAGTGGGAGTTGTCTATTTATCTAATGATATGAATAGATGTTTGATTATGAGAAATTGTTTTACGTACGTTTTCATAGAAAGAATTTGATTTCGGTTTCTATGCATTAATAGATGGATACTCCATTTCATTTAAATGACATGGTCATTATAATGAAGGATAGAGTTGTAATCTGTTATTGTACGTTGGTGAACAATTTGTATACTCTTAAATCATGTATATTCCACAGATGCAACAAATAATAATTAATAATGAATCTTCTAATCTTAGTAAGAGAAAGTAACCTTCGGAGATGAACTATACATGCATTTGGCGTCTAAGACTACATCATTTTACTTGAGTAGGATTCAAAATTTGATAGCAGATGGACCGTAAGGTTTATCTGAAATGGAAACTATCGGGCTTGCGAGTCTTACTTGGAAGTAAAAATGATTAATTGCTTTTCAAGGCAATGGGGAGTAGAGCCAAAGACATATATGCTGGAATTAGTTCATTCTGATTTAAGCGATCCTAAGATTATTCGGACGAGAGGTGGTTATGAATATTCATCAATCGATGATTATTCTAGATACCGATATAATTATTTGATGCACTGCATGTCTAAGTTCTTTGATTAATTCAAGAATTGCAAGGCTAGTACAGTGAAGCGTCATGGAAAATATATCAAGTCATTACGGATTAATCGTATGGCGAGAACCTCTTAGGATAATTAAGAGCTATTAATCAGAGGTTGAGATTAATCTCAAATTGTTTACACCGGGCATACCCCAACTGAATGATGTGGCGGATAGAAGGGGTAGTACTCTTATGGAAATGATTAGATGGATGATGAATTATTTGGAATTACTAAATTCATTTTATGGGTATGCCCTAGAAACAGTAATTCGTATGAATGTTTGTCTGTTTGTGGGATATCCTAGAAAAATGAAGGATGATTTATTTAGTCCAAAAGATCGAAGGGTGATTGTTAACACAAACACTAGATTTTTGGAAAAAGACTATGTATTAAATCATAAACCCATGTATAAATTGTTATAAAGGAAGTGAGAGGGAAAAACACAAAGTATAAATACCAAGTGTACAAGAGGATATACCACAAGGTAAACTGCAACGCGTGTCACGTCTGATATACAATTGCGTGCAGTGCCTTGTCGTAGTGGGAGGGTTCTTCGACAACCTGTAAGATACATGTTTTGGGAAAGTCGTGAGACTTGGTCCCTAGCAAACATGAAATGGACCCACAGATACGACGAAGCACTACAAGTTAGAAATACCAAATCCTAGCAAAGTGCAATGAATATTAAAATAGAATCGATGGATTTTAAATTAGGTCTGGATGCTTGTTGAACCGCTAAATGGCATAAAAGCCATTGGAAGCGGGCATGCAAGAATAAAAGAGGATCATAGAATAAGGTGAAAACCTTGGAAGCAAGCTTGTTGCGAAAAGGTATACTCAGAAAGAAAGAGTTCGATTATGAGAAAACTTGTTCGCCGGTAGTTATGCCTAAGTTGATCCGGACTCTTTTATTTGTTGCTACTCATATGAAATATGAGGGATAGCAAATAGATGTCGAGACAGCTTTCCTGATTGGAAGTCTTAAGGGAAACATCTATGTGAAGCAACCAGAGTGATTCATTGCAAAAAGCTAAGAGCATTGTGATAGTAAGCTTAAAAGTGTCCATTCATGGACTAAAGCAAGCTTCAAGATCATGAAATATCCATTTTGATGAGGTAATCCAGTGACATGGATCTAATCAATGATCGGATGGGTCTTGTGTATTGAAAAGATTCATAGAAACGTGGTGGTATTTCTTGTACTATACGTAGATAGTATCTTACTCATTGGAGACAATGAAAGAGTATTGTCGGGCGTATGGGTATGATTGATAAAGCGGTATGAGATGAAGGACTTAAGAAGAGCAAAAATATCCTTTTGATCACGGTAATACGGATCACAAGAAAGGATGTTATGCTTATCTCAAGTTTCATATAATGATACGATCCTTACTCGTTTAGCATGTGAATTTATCTAAGTGAATGTGTCTTGTGACACAAAAGTAGATAAAGAAGATGAAAGCGGTTCCTTATGCTTCGGTAAATGAGGAAGCTTAATCTACAGAATGCTATGCACGAGATTGGATATCTGTTTTGCCGATGGCATGAACAGTGGGTATCAACGTAACCCGTAACAAGAATGATGAACTGTGGTAAGACATATACTTATGTACCTAAAAAGGACTAGAAACTATATGTGGGCTTACCGAACAGATTCACTGATTCTTATGGGTTACATAGATTCAGATTTTTCAAATCAGATAGGGACAGCAGTAAATCCACCTCAAAGGTTATGCGTTTAATTTTAGGAAGTAGAGTCATAATATGGAGGAGTGTTATATAGAAATATATTTCAGACTCCGGATTCCATCATGGAAAGATGATAAACTGGACCCATGAGGTATGACTCTAGAAACTTCATGATGGACTTTGGTGTGATTCTAAGTTTGCCCAAGGTTATCACAATTTATATTGATGATATTGGTGCAGTTGCAAACTTGAAGGAATCACAAGTCCATAAGGAAATTAAACACATGGAGCGCGAGTACCACCTGTTACGAGAAATCGTATGATGAGGGGAAGGTTGTTGTCACCTAGATTGCATCGGATGATAACCTAGTAAATCCATTTACAAGGACCTTAAGGCGAGAGCTTTTGATGGTCGTGTAATGGGAGTGGAAATCAGATGTATGGCAGAAGACATGACAGCATAGTCTTTTAGTATAAGTGGGAGATTGTTGGATTGTATACTAAAAGTCTAGTTTTTTGTATGAACAATGTTATAATAATTAATTTGAAATGAGAATCATATGATCAAATGATTGCATCTTATAATTTATTTATATGTTCGATGCAATAGTCCACTTACTTTATACTGTAGATAATATGTTGTGCGACAACACGCGGAAGATCATATTATCGGTTTCCTTATAAAGTATAAACAGATGCTCACAATCGAGATAGACGGGGACTCTCTATCGGGATGGTTGTAGTGTGGTTTGGTATTAGCTTGTCTTGGCTATAGAATCACATTAGTGCACTTGTGTGTATTGAGTAGGACCGCTTGAGATCGTTCGATTTATACTGACTTATAGGAGAACTTGATCTCAGTTATTATGGAAGTTCGTGCTCTTAATCCCTATACAATAATCTCGACACGTAGGACAGTATGTATTTCTTTGATTCATCAATGGGTGAGATTTACATGTTATTAAATCAACAAACTCGATGAGTTGGGAAGTAGTGCTGTCTCTATGGTGTGCTGTTGATTGTAGAAGGAATCCGTGTCCGTCATAGGTTGATGATGTCCCCTTGAGGAGCTCATAAGGATTATCATGTAAATCCTGCAGGTGGAATTTATTCCGACATGATAATGAGGTTGAGTGGTACTACTCTTGGATGAGATATTAATTAATTGAGTTGTCAGTAACTTAAATTAATTAATGGACATTATATATCTTAAACATGGGGAGACTAACGGGCTCATAATAAGAAGGAGCCCAAAATGTAATTTTGGGATTGGTACGGTAGTGCAATAATAATATTTTAGTGGAATATATTATTATTATTGGACTTAAGTATAAGCTTTGGGCTAAGCTTGGATACTTAAGCCCAATGGAGGCCCAACCCAATTTCTCCTCCTGGTCCCTGCTGTAGCCCATGTATATAAGTCACCTCAACTTATCTAGAACCCTAATCTAACTGATCATTCACGTGTGATGAGGGTTGAGAGCAGATTGAGTAGATCTCGTAGATCGTTGCCCACACGACGTCGAGATCGGACTTGGGACATACAGCAGAAGATCAGAAGGTAGTTTGCTGCTACTGTCCGCCACCTTGCGAAATTTGTATAAATTCGTATAGTACTCAGAATTTGATGACCAATATACTGATGGAAAGCCGTTGAAGAGAAGATCGTCTGAGTACAAAGATCATTCAATTCCAACATCAGACGAGGAAGTTATGGCCATTCTCGTGGGACTGCACAGTCTGCCTGCGAGAATCAATCTTCATCAACATACCCTGGTGAACGGTAATCGTTTCTATGATTTATTGCTTCCGCTGTGATAAAAACGTATGAATCCCTAACGGGTCACGTTAACTAAATGATCCAAGCACCAACAGACTTAACGCCTAAGCAAGCGGAAGGCCCAAGCCTGCATAATTAGGTCAAAACAGGACCAATCAAAATGCGAGTTATTTTTGGGGCATCCCCATCCTTCACCTATATAAGGAGCCCTCCTCCATTCATTCAAAAGACACTAAAATATTTGAAGACAAAAGCTCTGAAGAGATCAAGAATACAAGTAGTGCTCCCTTGAATACTTCAAGCATCTTCAAGCGAAGAACAACCGCCAAATCGAAGAGTAAGGTTCTAAACCCCTTTGATCCGGCGTTCTTCAAAAGTAATAGCCGTCAAATCAAAGAGTAAGGTTCTAAACCCCTTCGATCCCGCGTTCTTCAAAAGTAATAGCCACCAATTGGAGATCAAGGTGCTAAGTCCCTCCGATCCGGCAAAGATCAAGATCCAAGTCAAGTGAAGATCAAGATCCCAAGTCAAGCGAAGATCAAGATCAAGTGAAGATCAAGTCAAGTCGAAGATCAAGCTCAAGATCTTCAAGTTAAGAACACTCAAATCTTCAAGTCTTCAAGTGATCTTCGAAGATCTTCAAGCCTTCAAGCAGCCTTCGAATCTTCAAAGCTTCAAGCTCAAGATCTTCAACAAAGTTTCAAGTCTTCAAGCCTCTAAAGCTTCAAGCTCAAGATCTTCAACGAATCTTCAAATCTTCAAGCTCAAGATCTTCAAGGCATCAAGCAAGCTTGAAGTCAAGAACAACCATTAATTCGGGATCAAGGCTTCAAGTCCCCCAGATCAAGTGTTCTCCGAGAAAGGCTCTCTAGTCAACGTTCAATCCGAACAAAGGTTCAAAGCCTCCGGGTCAACGTTCAAGACTACACACTCGAGCTCGGACAAGCTTCGTTTGAAGATCCGACTTAACATACAAGTCAAGTCAACACGCGTTATCAACACAGTCAGCATACACTTCGTCAAAGAAGTCAAAGTCAACCAACACAAGTCAAGTCAAAGCCACATTGGTTCGAGAGAAGAATCAGAGGATTAATTGAGATTGTAACATGCTTACATATTCTTCAAATTAAATCCATTTTGAAATTATCTTTGTATGCAATTTGTATTTATTTTATTATAAATACAAAAATTTGTTGTTACAGCACCATGATTTGATTCTAATTTCCTCAAACGTCTTTTCCGGATTGGTTTCCTTGTTTTCAAAGATTTTCTTGTTCTTGGCATTCCAAATGAACCAAGCTGCACAACACCAAATGCATTCAATAATGTATTTTTTTCGTGTAGGAAATGCATCGTTGGATCTGAGGCACAAGGCATGGGATACTTTAACCAAGAGTAGTAAAGACACCAAACTTGATAGGAAAAGTTGCATTCAAAGAACAGATGCATCACCGTTTCTTCATGATTTCCACAAAAGCTGCAAGAGATGTCATCTCCATCTTTGAAAATATTTTTCTTCTTCAGGGCGGATCTAGTAGGAAGCCGACGTCTAAGAATTTTCCAGGCGAGCCCTGAAAATTTCATAGAAGTCAATTTATTCCAAATCCTAGATAGAGCTTTGCAAGTATCTTCACCAATGTTCGAGGAAATCGAGACCTCCATGTAGAATATTGTCCATCTTTTGAGGATTTTCATGTCCAAACATCATCACCAGAGACCCGCATAAGAAATGATTAAAGAGAAGACCATAAATCCTTTTTCTAAATCTGACTCCCATGACAAAAGTTCTAGTCACCAATTAAGGCTCCAACGCCAAACACCATTAACCCAACAACCCGACTCACCTACTTTGACCTCTTTGTTAGAGCACAAAGAAAATAACTAGGAAATGACTCTCTAAGACAAGACTCGCCAACCCATTTATCATACAAAAAATAAGTAGACAATCCATCACCCATTTTTTTGACATGTTAACCTCGAACCAAGGGCACTTTGAAGGGGAGAAGAAAAGATAAAAAATTATCTCCACCAAACTGACATATACTTCCTATTAACACGCCTAGCAGACAATGGAGATGAACAGACACCATACTTAGAGTCGAGTATCCTCACTCAAAGAGAATTAGGTTCAACTATAATCCTCCAAGCCCATTTACCAAGTAATGACTTATTGAATAAATCCAACTGTTTTACACCAAGACCACCATTCTCTTTAGGCTTGCAAATGTCATCCTAAGCAACCCAAGGAATTTTTCTTTCACACACACTCCCCACCCCAAAAGAAATCACGTTGGAGTTTGGTAATTTCTCTAAAGGTTCATTTAGGTAGACGATGAAAAGAGAGATAATAGGTGGGTAACGAGTTTAGGGCAGCATTGAGAAGGATGATTCTGCCACCAAATAAAATATTCTTGTCTACCGAAGCCCTCAATCTGTTTTTTTATTTTTTGAATTACTCCTGCCCAAATTTCCGAACTATGATAGCCAACTCCAACATGAATTCCAAGATAGCACATAGGAAAAGATCCAATTCCGCAACCAAGAAAACTGCCAATATTGTTAAGAATCTCTCCATCAACTTTAATTCCAAACATAAGGCATTTAATGTAATTAATGCGAAGCCCCGTCAACAACTCAAAATTAGCCAAAATGTATTTTAAAGCCCAGATATTTTTGATTGAAGCATGGCCAATAAGGATTGTATCATCTGCATATTGTAGGTGAGAAACTGAAATATGCCTACTCCCAATAGAAATAGCATCAAAGAGACCACAATTAATAGCTCGAGAAAGCATGACATTTAAAGCTTCAGCTGTAATAAGGAAAAGTAGAAGGGAGAGAGGATCACCTTGTCTTAGACCTCATTCCAGTTGAAATTCTTTAGTAGGGCTACCATTAACAAGAATAGAAGTTGAGGCAGTGGAGACGCATTCCATAATCCAGCCACACCATTTTGAATTAAATCCAATACTTTCCATCATTGCCCTCAAAAAGCCCCAGTCAACTGAATCAAAAGCTTTTGCAAAATCAATTTTAAAAATTAGCATCTCCAATTTCTTCTTTTTCACCTCATCGATAATCTCGTTAAGCACAAGCACACCATCTAAAATCTGTGGACCTTGTATAAAGGCTGTTTGGGCATCAGAGATGACGTTTCCAATTACTTTGCTTAGCCTCTGGGCAAGAACTTTGGCAACTATCTTGTAAGCACTGTTGATTAAAGAGATAGGTCAAAAGTCACCAATGGTGTTGGGGGAGTGCTTTTTGGAAATAACTGCGATGAAGGACATATTGAATCCTCTGAAAAATTTTCCGTTTCAATGAAACTCTTCAAACAACAATTGAAAATCACCTTTAAGGAAAGACCAGTACTCTTTAATAAAAGCAAAAGAAAACCCATCAGGCCCAGGACTTTTAGATGACTTACAATTCCAAATAGCTTCTTTGATTTCAGATTCGGAGAACGGTTCCACCAGCATAGAATTGTCTTCAATACTTACCTTTTTCAGAGCAAAATCAGACGTAATAAATGACCTACATACATTCCCAGCTTGATAGTGATTTCTGAAATGTGAGAAAATAGCATTTTTAGTCTCTTAAGCTGATGAGAACCATTCACCATCAATACATATCACACCGAGATCATTGAACTTCCTTCTTGCACTGATACACTTGTGAAAAAATTTGGTATTTGCATCTCCGTCTTTGATCCACTTGATTTTAGCCTTCTATCATAAGATTTGTTGACGGAAGCTGCAATCTTGAAAGATATCTTTCAAAAGATCTCTTCTTCTATCAATTTCTTCTATCTCAAGACCAAAAGTGTCATCAAACAGATCAAGATGAAGAAGCTCCAACTTTTTAGACTCAATTCTTTGGTCCAAATCACCAAAAGTGGTTTTACTCCAATCACTTAGTCCACTTTTAAGGAGTTTGAATTTCTCCTTTACAATGATAACTATTCCGGATCAAGTCAAAAAAATAATAACAAAGTTCTGCTTTAGTATGTATCTTGGTGTGTGTGGACATCTTAGAGTTTGAATTTCTCCTTTACAATGATAACTATTCCGGATCAAGTCAAAAAAATAATAACAAAGTTCTGCTTTAGTATGTATCTTGGTGTGTGTGGACATCTTTTATGGACATAAAATCATACAAATATATTTCAATTCGCATAACGTTGATTTGCAAAAGTCTTCTTTTAAATAACCCAAATTGAGGAAAATATCATTCTCTCAATTAAATAATTCCACTTGATCAATAACTTGGTTATGATTACCGTAAAACGCGTATTAATTAATTATTATCACTCCATGTGAAAAATTGGATAGCCAGGTCATGCGGTTGACTTTGCTGATGAGATCGAGAGTCCATGTCAACTATATGTTTTATGTGAATTTCATGTTTAAAAATTTATAAGAGCTCTAAATTATTCATAATTTTAAAAATAAATATTATAATTAAAAATATTATAATACATAAATTGTTAGAATTCACGTAATAAATGGTATGAAATCGATTCACACTAGTGTTTACCTGCAAGAATAAGATTCTATGTGTATTATCAAGGGTGTCAAAAACATACATACGTATCGCGTACCTTTTTTACTTTATTACAAACATCTGAATTAATAATTATGGGATGATTAGTGACGAAAATTTAGTTCTGGAACGAAATATAAAATTGAGACAATTACGGAATTAAACCGAAAATTTTAAGTAATTTGGGGTAAAAATCGAATTTTGACAAAGTTATGGGACTGAAAGTGCACTTAACTCCTCTCGCCTTAATAATTGCACGATTTTACCTTATTTTTTGCCCAAATTTACAAATCTGTCGAGATCGAGTGATAATGATTTCCGCTTGGTATATTGTCTAACCTGATGCATACGTGGCAGAGTGGGTCAGATTTTGGCTTAGCCAAAAATAACTGTTTTTCCAACTTCCCTTAACTAACTAACTTCCTGATCAGTTTTCATACATGCAGCCTATCCGATGCTTCCAATCAATAGCAATAGCTAACCACCTAATCTAACACTCCATATATATATATATATATATATATATATATATATATATATATATATATATATATATATATATATATATATATATATATATATATATATGCTCTGATTTGATCAAAGATTGCACATATCCTCACAAGAGCAAGTGAGCAAGTGAAGAGGTGTGTGATTATCATTAATAATGTGTCTAAATTTTGGATTATCTGGCTGATGTACATACACGGGGAGAGACGGAAGGAGGCAGATGAATATCAAATATTTATTGACTTTAAATATATAGGGGAATTATCTCTTAAATAAATGAAATATTTTCTGAATTATGTATAATTAAATTTTTTTGTTTTTTCAAAAGGAAAATTACATATAGTAGTACTTAAGTCTAGTTAAAAAGAAAAACCAATCATTTACGTTCTAATTTATTCTATTTTTAAGATAATTAAAGTTATATTTCATTTATATATTGTAAGCAATTAAAATTCACGGTCCAATCAAATGGCGACACGTGGATTTTATTGAATAAATATCAATTTTAATTTATTATATTTTATTTTGGGGATTTAATAAATTAATTCCTAAAATAGATTAATAAATAATTGATAATCAATTTAATACCCAACAAATTAAGTAGGGTTTAAATTAAGTAAAACTTGACCCCTAAGTTAAGTAAAGCATGGAAGGTTCCAGAATCAGGTTAAATTAAGCAATAACCAATCAAGCTGTGATATATTTGGAACGGCCCAAGCCCGCATAACCAGGCCAAATCTGTCATGGACCAATCAGATTGCGAGATATTTATGGAGTATCCTCATCCTTCACATATATAAGGAGCCCTCCTTCATTCACTCCAAACACACACTCAAATACTTGAAGACATAAACGCTCTGAAGAGATCAAGAACACGAGCAGCGCTCCCTTGAGATCTTCAAGCATCTTCAAGTCAAGAACGGCATACGATTCGGGATTAAGGTGCGGAGCCCCCCAAATCAAGCGTTCTTCATATACTGAGTTCATCGGTGTTCTTCGCGCCAAGAACAACATACGACCCGGGATTAAGGTGCTAAGCCCCCCAGATCGAGTGTTCTTTGGATAAAGTACGTTTAATCCAAATAAAGGCTCGACGCCTCTGGATTAACGTTATAAGGTCCCAAATCCGAGTTCGGACAAGCTTCAACTGAAGATCCGACTCAAAACACACAGTCAACGCGGTCAACGCAGTCAAAGTCAAAGTCAACGTCAAGCCAAATTGGTTCGAGAGAAGAATCAGAGGATTGATAGAGATTGTTTCCTTAATCATCAAGTTTAATCCATCTGGATTATCATTGTAATTCTTTTGTGTTTATTTTATTATAAATACAATATTTGTTGTTACAAATTTTGGCACGCCCGGTGGGACCGTCTCTACCTCTCATCTCTTCTCTCTACAAGCTCGAAAGTACGATATGACTCCTGTCAGGATTACTGTAGGTAGGACTGCTGCTTCTAAGCTCTCGGAGTCATTGACTGAATATGTTGCTGTTGTTACGAGGAGCATGTCAGAAAAAGCTCGTTCGGAAGCCTCATCTGGATCCAACCCTTCGGTTGAGGAGGCTTCGAAAAAATAAGTACCTATGAAAGATGATAGTGATGAAGATTCTGCATCTTCAAACTCTTCATCTGACTCCGTTGCAGCTCCAGTAATGATGGCAGACGCCACGACTGTTGAGGAACAATTAGCAAACATGATGAAAGCTATCGAGGGGCTCACGAAACACATAGAAGCTCAAGACACAAAGATCTCCCAATTGATGAAAAGAGACATCGCGGAGACTAGCCGTGCAAACGGAAAAGGAGTCATGGACGATAGTGAAGTAGAAGAGGTCACAAGGCGCCAGGCTATTGAAAAGGAGCAAACTCAAGGAACGTTGCCACTTTCAGCTGATGGAATGCTCCAAGTAGATCAACTCAAGGATATTATACTTGGAACAATAAAAGAAAGGTTTGAGGAGAATTCCAAGCCTACGGTTACTTATGTCAAGCCATACACGAAAAGAGTGGACAACTTGAAGTTGCCAGCTGGCTACCAGCCTCCCAAGTTCCAACAGTTTGATGGCAAGGGAAACCCGAGGCAGCATATAGCACACTTTATTGAGACCTGCCATGACGCTGGTACTTATGGAGATCATATGATAAGGCAGTTCGTTCGCTCTCTCAAAGGAAATGCATTTGATTGGTATATCGATTTGCAAGCTGAATCCATTGATAGTTGGGCACAAATGGAACATGAGTTCCTTAATCGTTTCTACAGCACGAGGAGAACTGTTAGCATGACTGAGTTAACTAATACTCGTCAGTTGAAAGAAGAACCTGTGATTGATTATATCAATCGATGGAGAAATTTGAGTTTAAATTGCAAGGACCGATTATCCGGAGAGTCTGCTATTGAGATGTGTATCCAAGGGATGGAATGGAATCTCCTTTATATACTCAAAGGAATTCAACCTAAGACTTTCGAAGAATTGGCTACTAGGGCCCATGACATGGAATTAAGTATGGCTGCTAGTGGAATCAAACATTCACCGATGTCGGACTCCTACAAGTCTAAAGATAAACAAGATTTCAAAAGGGGGGGCAAGTCCTATGTTAAAAGTTCCAACAAAGAGTCAATGGCCACAAATATTATGACGGTCAAGGTTCGAAAGAATGAAAATGATAAGAAAGACAAAGGGAAGCAAGTTGTCCAAGAGTGGGGGCAAAGAAGGTTAACTCTGAAGGAGATGCAAGAAAAAGAGTATCCATTTCTGAACTCAGACCTTTCTGGCATATTCGATGATCTAATGAAGAACAAACTCCTTGATCTTCCTGATATGAAACGTCCTGAAGAAGCCGGCCGAACTAATGACCCAAAATACTGCAAGTATCATAGGTTGGTGAGTCATCCAATTCATGATTGTTTCGTTCTTAAGGAAAAGATCATGCAACTGGTTAAGGAAGGGAAAATCGTGTTAGAAGATGAGGCGGGCATAAACTTCACTTCTGTAGAAGAAAGTCATAATGGAGGCTCATGTCATGTCGTGAATGAGGACAATGAAAGCGAACAACTTGAAACTAAGGGTAAAACTTACTCCATGAAGGTGACCTTCACGGATGAAGATATGTTGTTGGGTATGCAATCTCATAATCGACCTCTATTTGTGACTGGTTACACTAAAGGGATGCGAGTGAATCGCATACTTATTGATGGAGGTTCGGCAGTGAATATTTTGTCCTTAAGAATGTTGAAGAAGATAGAAATACCACTGGATGAACTCAACCATAGCCGATTGATGATCCAAGGGTTCAACCATGAGGGGCAAAGGACTCTCGGCACAATAGTTCTTGATTTGCTAATTGATGAGATGAAATCCATAGTCCTTTTCCATGTTATTGATGCAAAAACTTCCTACAACATGCTTTTGGGGCGTCCATGGCTACATGAGAATGGCGTGATTCCTTCTACATTACACCAGTGCTTCAAATATAGTGAAGGTGACAATGTGAAAAGAGTATTCGGTGACGACAAGCCGTTTACTGAAGCTGAAGCTTACTTTGCCGATGCTAAATATTTCTTCAAGAGTACAAAGGAAGTAAAGCGTGAAGAAGCCCCAGTACAAGATAATGGGGGCAATAAACAAATAAAGGATGAGGAAGGTAGTACATCATCTGCCACTCTCAAGGGGAATAAAGGCAAAGGGCTTGAGACCTCGGAAGAGTTGACATTGCCTCTAACAAAAATTGATGCAAATAGGCCTTCTTCTCCACCACTCAAAGGATTCACACGTCCTATTGAAGGACCAAAGATCGAACACGGTGAAGTGTTTGAAGCCGAAATAACCAAGTCGTATAGTCCACAAGCTTATAAACTCCTTATGAAGGCTGGTTATGAACCAAAGGAAAAAGCGATGGCGAGCAAGGTGTGTCAAGAAACTATCAACCCACCAGGACAGGGGCTCAATGTTACTCAGAAAATATTGAAAAATAGTGGTCACACTATCAAGAAGGCTAAGTCAGGTTTGGGATATGTCCCTCAAAAGCCAGTCCGCATTGCAATTAGAAGAGTAGGTACAAATTATATCACCGAGGGAGAAGCTTTATCCACGGAGGATATGTTTGACGCAAGTAGTAGGAAAGACAAGAGAATATCTATTTTTGAAAGGCTTGGGAGTGTCTTTGAAAGGCTTGGACCCTGTAAAGAAAAGTGTAGGAGGCAAAATCATGTCAAGTCCCTTAACCTCCGAAAACTCCG